>OX235266.1:55378601-56731233 GCA_944472135.2 Trichobilharzia regenti
GTTCGCTTGGCTAAGACACATGAGCTAGACTTTGACTATCTGATATTTATGACAGAGATACACAACATTCACCAGCATTTTTTCATGAACTTCATTACTCTCTCGCTGAGTAGAATAACAAAAATACAATTTTTCAAATGATCATATCTATAAAACTTTCATTAAATTCTGATTTTCTTAGAATAAGACTAGAACTTTTCAAAGTCGAAAGCATGGAGGACATGATTCAGATTTTAATGCACCAGCAATGTAAAATCAGCCTATGTTTCTGTATTATTCAGAGGTTTGGTGTGCATGTCATCAATACCATTTCAGGCAGTCTTCAGAGTTTTAACAAAAGCTACTTTCTGTCTTTATTGAAGATAGGAAAGGTAACCAGGAAGGATAATCAATAAAAAGACTCTGGTGAGTAACGAATCAGTCATGAACCTCCTGTTCAACAAATATTCAAATGAAAGCTAAAAGACATTTTACGTTAGGTAGGCCTTGGAATGGAGCTCAAATGGTCGTCAATCCGAGGGAGATATGGAAGATATGGTATGTGGGGAGTAGATGAGATATGTGTTTGAATTCTTATCTTAGACTCATAAAAACACAGGGAACACTAATTTTAAGAAAATCAAAACATTCGTCTGCGATAAAAAGGCAAAAATTTTGCATCAACTCAACCCTCTGGAACTTAATAAGTGCAATGTGGACTTCAGGATTGTGAATATTATTTTAAACAAGGCATTAAGAAGACAAATTTCGAGAGATGATGCCATCATTTCGTAGTTTCTTTACAACAACCGCTTTACAACTAACATGGTTAACAATGATAAAATAAAGTTCATGAAAATTACTCAGTTAAATAAAAACAAAATTACATACTAATGACCAATCATATTAAGATAGGTCATGCAGTCCAGGGTAGGCGAAGATCAAAGACATAATCTTAATGTGTACAGAAAATATTAGATTCACATTCCAAGAAAACGCATATAAACAAATCGATGGTGTTGCGATGGGGTGCCCTCTGGGGCCCCTGTTAGCAGATATACTTATGTCGAAATTAGAGAAACAAATGCAAGGTATGCTTGGAGGATTTATGCTGTATAAACGTTATGTAGATGATACTCTTATTATTGGTAATAATAGTAAATCTATCGAAAACTTCATTACTCTATTTATAATCATATTCATCCAAATATTCGAGTGACTTTCGAACTAGAATCGAATAACAAACTCGGTTTCTTGGATATTACTATGATTAGGATAAATGATGGAACAATTCAACGATCTATTTTTCGTAAACAAACATGGACTGGACAATATCTTCATTTTACCAGTTTTCTTCCTATCCAGTATAAACGTTCCCTAGTGGGTGAAATGTTTGTTCTCAAGCGCCCGAAAAATATGTACGAGTGAGACATTGTGATGGATGAGTTTTGACATATACATTCAGTTTTATTAGCTAATGGTTATCCGGAGAGCTTTATCACTTGTCACAGCAAAGAAAAACCACATCTCGAAAAGACAGCTTCTGTACCAAAGAAAGCCATCTTTATTAATCTACTATTCAAGTGCGATCAGATTATGCAGTTGACAACTCAAAGACTTCGATCAGCCATCAAACGCACATTCTACGCCACCGCATCTCTTTTTCTCACTTGCCGAACATTTTCGATCCTTGTACCTACGAATAAAGGACGAAATTCTGTGGACTCTACTTCAAACTGTATCTACAAGTTCACCTGCAGCTGCGGTGACACCTATATAGGTAGAACCAACAGAACGTTCCAATGCTGTGGTCGAAAAGATCATGTTCCAAAACGGCTAGTAAATTATATCGAAAATCCTAACGCGATTAATCTTAATAGAAATCCAGCATCATCATCCATTGCAAAACACTTATTAATGTCTGGTCACAAAATCAATATTAATGACTGTTTCACAATTATTTCACATAACTCTAATTCAAGGATGGTTATTGAAGGTGATGGAAGCACTTTGGATTAATCACATACAGCCTAAACTGTGTGTACAAAAATCAATAGACTTCAATCTTCGCCTACCCTGGACTACATGACCTATCTTAATATGATTGGTCATTAGTATGTACTTTTGTTTTTATTTAACTGAGTAATTTTCATGAACTTTATTTTATCATTGCTAACCATGTTAGTTGTAAAGCGGTTGTAAAGAAACTACGATATGATGGCGTCTTCTTAATGCCTTGTTGAAATTTATCAAAGGGACTAATTGTTTTTATATTATTTTAAGCATCTTCCTGAATGGTCGTTTCAAAATTCTGAGGGGTAAACAATTTAGCATAATATTCTGCAAGCGTAGCTCTGTAAGAATTGTCTTATTGACAAGAGAGGTCAATGTTTGCTAAAGAACGTCGAAACCTATCAATTGAAAGAACAAAAAGTTCAGCAAAGATGGCGATCTTTTCGGCGATTTCAATCTCAATAGCTGTACAATTGCATTTATATAGATTATTTTACATGAATACAAATATTATTTGTTTAATTCCACATAGTAACGAAGGTGATAATAATTTTCAACTTGATATGAAAGTTTGAAGGTATGACTATAGATTAGAAGGGGCTTAGAGACAAGATTGCATAGGATTAGAAAACAGTTACAAAGTATGCAGAATTAATATTTAATAACTGTAGAATTAATTTTAAGGGCGAATAAAAGGTGATAATTGTTTTCAACTTGATATGAATAACAAGGGGCTTAGAAACGTATGGATATAACGAATTACAGGTGTGAACAGAATGAGCATGGAAACAAATTGAAATCAAAATTTTCAACCTAAAATGTAAGTTAGGCGGTGTGAATATAGATTACAAGAGGCATAGAAACAAAAAATTACACAGGATTAGAATATAATTATCAAATGGTTATTCAAAATGGATTACAAGTATGAACAGGAGGAGCATGGAAACAAACTTAAAATAACTGATTTTATAACTGAAAAAACAGGATGAATTAAATGAAGGCAAAGAGAGAAAATTACACACATATAAAAAAACAAATAAAAACTGAAGGGTAAGGGAACATACCATGGCAGTTCTAGAGGCTGGACTAGTTTCTTTTGAACACACAGCTCCAGCTTTTTGATGCATATGGCAAGAGCTTCCGCAGTACAAATAAGTTGGAAATACACTGTCCTTGGCAGATTTTGTTTAGTTTGTAAATGACTCTAAATGATGAGTCACTTGAGATTCTGTGACAGGTATTGACGAGATGTTCAGTTATTGCGCTTCTGACTGAACCAATGCCTCCTCTTTGCAGCCATGCTGGATGATGTTGTCGAACACATTTTGAAAAGACCCTCATAGAACCCCCTATCTACCTAGTTCCACAAAAGCAAATAAAATCGCCGTCACCAAATGCTTCAAAATTATTCTTATGCTCATTATCTTATACACGCTTAATACAGGAATTTACCTGAAGTTGAAATGACTATTCGTCAATATTAAAAGGGGTCCACCGATCGAGTAGGAGGATACTTACTCACCGAAGTGGCCGCCATATACATAATAAGTTGAAATCCACGTGCCGGTCATTGAATAGGATCCAAGGTGACAAATGGTCCAAAGGGCATGCCTTGTATCTGTAAAATGATAGGTGCGAACATTCGTGGGTCCCATAAGTGCCGAAGAGTTTCAAGATAGGCTAAAAAGGATACCAAATAAAAATTCATGGTATCCACGTATTTCTGTCACCAGTGAAAACTCAAAAATTTGAAAACCAGCAGTTCAAAACGGGCAAATTTTTAGCGCTCATTACCGTATTACATCGTAAATTGTCCAAATGTAATTACAAATAACTTCAAGCGGTAAAAGACAGAATAAAAAATAAACTCCAGTTTTAGCAGAATAAAATGGTACCATCAGTGTTTATTTCGTTGCCTTCTCGTCAGCTGCTTACATGGCAAAGACATTATTAAATATATCTACAACAACAATTTTAACATACTTGCATTGACAGTTGTCAGAAAGATAAGACAGATGCAGTCGAAAAACGTATCACAAACACCTTGAGAGATCTTCTAAAGAAGAAATTGATTGACAACAACACGTACAATGATTTGAAACCCGAGGGTCACGCTTGCCACACATGTATGGCCTTCCGAAGATACACGAAGAACAAGTCCCCTTGAGACCCATACTTTCGATGATCAACTCGCCTCAACATAAGGTGGCACGTTGGTTTGCGGAGAAGTTGGAACCTATTCGTCAACGGCTAGGCGTGCACACGGTGAAAGACTCATTTCATTTCTCTGAAAGTGTGAATCAAATGAACGTTCTAAATAACTTCATGGTGTCATTTGATGTAACCTCCCTTTTCACAATGATTCCAGTCAATGAAACCATTGAGATCATCTGTCAGCAGCGCGATCTTCTCCCACTCACAGAGTCTGAATTCAAACGCCTACTGCTTATGTGCACCATGGATGTGCAATTCCTATTTGACAACACGTTTTACCATCAAATAGATGGTGTAGCTATGGGCAGTCCACTTAGCCCTGTTTTAGCAGATATATTCATGTCTAACCTTGAAAGAACAAAGCTGAAGCATGCAATCGACGAAACATCTTCCTACTGTCGTTATGTTGATGACACATTTATAGTGTGCAAAAATAAAAGTCATGCTTCACACTTACTAAGATTATTCAATGGTGCACACGCCAATATTGACTTCACTATGGAACACGAAAGTGACGGAAAGTTTCACTTCCTCGACATAGCCATGGAACGCCTAGAAGACGGTAGTCTTCAAAAGTCAATTTATCGAAAGCCCACATGGAAAGGACAATACTTGCATTTTAATAGCTTTTGTCCACATAGCTTTAAACGTGGTCTAGTCAAAACTTTGTACTATAGAGCGAGGAGAATATGCTCTACAGAGAAACTAGAGGAGGAGTTTGAGTTCCTTGAAAATATATTGAAGAGAAATGGGTATCCTCAAAGGTTCATCAACAAGTATGGAAGATCTGAAGTCACAAATGTAAAACAAATCACAGTGGAAAAAAAGCCAGTCTACCTTCAGCTTGATTATAAAGGTGAAAATATTGCAGCGATGATCAACAGAAGGCTGAGTACATCACTAGCCATAGCGTATCCTGCAGCTAAGCTCGTTCCCGTCTATCGAACAACTTGCTCTTTGGTGCAATCAAAAATCGATAGATATCCTTCTCATGTTACCTCCAACTGTGTATACAAATTTACATGTATCTGCGGGAGCAGTTACATTGGAAGGACAGAAAAAGAAGGGCATATCTACGATTTTCTGAACATGTACCAAAAAGCTTACGTCTAAAGGGAACAAATGCTTTAAACAGTGCCATCACCAGGCATCTTCTCGACACGGGTCATGAGGTGGACGTTGAAAAGTCGTTCAAAATTATCAATAAGCAAAATAGCTCAATTCTCCTTAAGTTTGCTGAAGCCATTTTCATCAAGCGCCTGAAACCTGATTTATGCGTCCAGAAAGAAGCGGTTATCAGCCTTTCTTTGCCCTGGTAACTGGATAATTTCACCTCTCTTTCCTCCGAATGTGAAATGCTAAAAGTTTCCACTGAGTTTGGTTATTATTGTTCGGAATAGTGGTTAATATTGCATATTTATATATGTATATATTTTCAGTGTATGCGTATATTGATCGATTGGTTTTTGTTTAAACTGAACTCTATGCAGGTAGGTTAAAATTGTTGTTGTAGATATATTTAATAATGTCTTTGCCATGTAAGCAGCTGACGAGAAGGCAACGAAATAAATGATGGTACCATTTTATTCTGCTAAAACTGTAGTTCTTGCTTTGTTCAAATTCATTAAGGGGAATAAATGTATAAGAAATAAACCACAAAAAATATCACAGACAAACTTAGTTAATTTCGTAAACTCGAGGAATTTTTATTCAAATCAGAAAGATTTATTTAATTAAATCAAGCATCATTGAACAAGTGACAGGGAATAGATTTTCTTCAAGGAGGGACAGAGAGAGAAAGAGTTAAACTAAATTTTCTTTTGCTTTCATACTTCTTTTGTAAGATGATGTTGGCAAAATAAGTTGAATTATGCAAAACCTTAATATATATCTATGGTCGTTTTTAGTAGGTGAATGAAATCATCGGGATGAACTCATCTTTACGAGAGACACGTGTCAGTGAAAGACATTTCTCAATCAGATGACTCCCCCTTCTGTCAACTTGGAATGAATACAACCCGCATGTATCTCTATTTGAACCCAAGGGGGCCAATGATGCCTTTCTCTGTACGGCTTGCAAAAATTCTTCGATAATGATACACTTAAGTATTATCAAATCCACATTTCAGAGTGATCTCCAATGCGTGATGATAAAAATAAACTGTAACAACATGAATCAAATTATGAAAGCGTGTCAATACAGTGATATGATGCTTTATCAAGCTGGAAATTGGACTCGTAATGTCACCCAGTTTTTAATACTGGTTGTATCACTGGGCGTTACATGTCAAACAGACTTATTCTTTCCAGAATTATATTATCCGAAGTGTGCATAGATTCCATTGTGTTACACTAATAACATTTTATATCAAAAAAATATAGAACTACCTAGACAATGTCCTGCCAAAGCTATACAGTCCAAGACTTTCTCGAGTACAAAATACACGTCCTGCTGGATAAGATTAGTCAATTAAATGCAAGATTCAAATGCCAAAAGATTAAAAAGATGAGATCAGAACTATCTCTGTAAGAATCAGTCAGGAAAACGGACTTCTACTGAAAACAATCAACGATCAAGCAGTCATCGTAGAGAATTACTTTGAAATCACAACGATAATTGCAGTGGAATATGGAACACATTACTGGAGAAGATCTGTAGCTCAGATGAATGATTTGGATGTGGCTGTGTTCTCTGAACAGGCTGGTTGATCTAATTGTGGAACCTTCCGTAACCTTCGCCTCTCCTAGACAACATCATCAGAGTAGCTTTCACACTATGAAGTTAATTTATTTGAATTATTCATTAAGGATATTTATTTGTATACCCTAACAAGCAATGCTATGATCGGCTGCTAATTTACGTCTTTAGGTGATCATTTTTGTTTCACTTGAGACTTGGAATTTGTTTTCATTTGATTCATTTCTTTTTATTCGTTGTAAAATTTATAATTATTATTTCCTTTAATTCCTAGAGGAATATAGGGCTTCAGCTGCGCGTCTCCATTGCATGCGGTTCTCTGCCAACGTTTTCACTTTGCTCCAGGTCTGTCCACATGCTTTCATCTCCTCTGCACATGACCCCCTCCAAGTCACCCCATCGTGGGACGACCAACTCGCCGCTTCCCTTTCGAGTTCCACTCGAGCGATGGCTTGTCTAGTGATGTCACTTGATGGTTTGTTTCCTCAGCGTATGGCCAATCCACCTCCATTTCTTCCTGCCTATTCGTTGCACAATCGGTTCCTGGTTGGTTCGCTCATTGCGAGAGATCTCTGTTGCTGATATTTTCTGGCCGGTCATTTGATCTTGAGTATTAAGAGAAGTGTTGTTAAATTTCTTCTTGAGTAATGAGTTTGTTAATCGCTGGTTGATTTACTTGTTTATGAGGCTTCTAGAAATTCCCTGCCACTACTTTTCGTATTTCCTGATGCAGCGATTATCAAACTCATTACTGAAGATCAAATTTAACAATAAATAAAGAGGAATGAATTACATGATAAGAAAGTTCAAGTCTCAAGTAAAACAAAAATAGTCACCTAAAGGCGTAAATTAACAGTCATTCATGGCAATGGTTGTCAGGGTATACAAATAACTGTCATTCATGGAGATTTTAGATATATTCATTTGATACTGTGAAAGCGACTCTGATGATGTTGTCTAGGAGAGGCGAAGGTTACGGAAGGTTCCACAATTAGATCAACCAGCCTGTTCAGAGAACACAGCCACATCCAAATCATTCATCTGAGCTACAGATCTTCTCCAGTAATGTGTTCCATATTCCACTGCAATTATCATTGTGATTTCACAGTAACTCTCTACGATGACTGCCTGATCGTTGATTGTTTTCAGTAGAAGTCCGTTTTCCTGACTGATTCTCACAGAGATAGTTTTGATCCTGTCTTAATAATCTTCAAACACTTTATCCTTATATTTGATTGATAAATTTTTATTCAGCACGACGTAAATTTCGTACTCAAGATACTCTACGACTGCATAGCTTCCGGGAGATATATTATGTATGCAGTTATGTACTTTCTGATATCAGTTATTATCAGTGTGACACAATGGAATCTAAGCACATTTCGGAGAATATAACTGTGTAAAGGATAAGTCAATCTGACATGTAACGCCCAGTGATACAACCAGAATTAACAACTGGGTGACATTACAAGTTCAGTTTCTAGCTTGCTCAAGAATGATATCGCTTCATTTACACGGCTGTATAATTTGCTCCATACTGTAACATTTTATTATTATCATCACACACTGTATTACTCTTAATAGTGAATTTGAAAAATATGTGTGTTTTCAAACGGAATTTTGTGCGTCGGTGGCACAGCAGTTACGACGCTCGTCGACCATGCGCGGGGTCCGGGATTCGATCCCGGCCACCGACGCACTCCTTTACCTCACTAAGCCAGAATTAAAAAGCTAGTACAGAGTGAAGGTTGGGTATCCTGTAGAAATAAACACTGACACAGAAACTTCAAGCCACTAGCTTGAGGCCCTATATTCCATTAGGAACGTGAAAGAAAAAATAGAAATTTGCACAGCCCCTTTCTTTGCCATGGTCAACTTCACATTATGAACTAAGGTTATGAAATAAAACAAAATTTTCCCCTCCTCTTGTAAGTCTCCTCTAACTGCTTATTTTTATAATTTTTATAATTTTAGTCAATTCTATTAACTTGTTTTCTATTTTACCTAACTCTCCTGAGTCGTCCTATTCTTATAAGTCATCAATGTAATATTACAAATTTATTGATCACGTAATAACCTGTTACTAGTATCTATTAATTATTTGTATTGATAACCTTTAACCTCCTAATTTCGCCCACCCCCTCCACCGCGGCTATACATAAAACCAGTTAACCAAAATAACCACTTGGTAGGTAAAAACAATTTTGATGTAAAAAAACACTGTATGTTAGTGAAGAGCCATCCAGCCGATGATGGCGAAGAACAAAGTGAACAGGAATACATATTTATTCGTTCAATATGTTGTTTTCTCCTATATGCTTTTAATGGGGATGTATTTGTGTTAATCGTAGAATTTCAACAAGCCATACAGAGAAAGGCATCATTCGTCACTGTAGGTTCAGATATATTATTATTATTATATCCTTTAATTCCTAGATGAACATAGGGCTTCATCTGCGCACATCCATTGCCTTCTGTTTTCTGCCAACTTTTTCACAACGCTCCAAGTCTGCCCACATACTTTCATCTCCTCTGCACATGACCTCCTCCAAGTCACCTTTGCATTGACGACCAGCTTGCATCTTCCCTTTCGGGTTCAACTCTAGGGCTTGTCTAGTGATATCACTTAGTGGTTTCCCCAGAGTATGGCGAATCCACCTCCATTTCTTCCTGCCTAATTGTTTCACAATCGGTTCCTGGTTAGTTCGCTCATTGCGGGAGATCCCTGTTGCTGATCTTTTCTGGCTGGCCATCTGATCTTGAGTATTGAACGAAGCTAACTGTCGATGAAGGTTGTTTGAGATGCTCTTTTTGACGCGCTGGCCAAGTCTCTGATCCGTATAGTGAGTAGCACTGAGGTCACATTAGAGTTGAATATCCGGATCTCATTTTTCATGCTGAGTGCTGAGTGTTCACCTCCACACAGACTTCAGAGTAATGAAAGCTTGTCTTGCTTTTCCGATCCTCGCTTTGATATCCTCATCAGTTCCGTCCTCCCGTAGTTGAGACGATAACTCCCAGGTAGGTGGTCAGGTAAAGGGGGTTGCTTCTTTCAGGTTTCGCCCATTTATGCTAATGGTTGTCTGTTGTAGTTGTTGCTGTTGGTGTTGGCCAGGAATCTTCATCACCTCTGTTTTCTCTATGTTCACCGGAAGTCCTATCTCTGATGCGTCTTCTGCCAACTTGTTGCTTTTCACTTGCATATCTTCTAGTTTGTGGGAAATCAGACAAATATATATATCATCGGCGAAGTCTAGATCCTCCAAGTTTTTTGTGTCAGTCCATTTTATGCCTATTTTCTGATTGCCCATTTTCTGTCGCATTATCCAGTCTACTGCAATCAGGAAGATCATTGGCGATGGTAGACAGCCAGCTTGCCTCAATGCCGTCCTCACTTCAAAGGCTTCCGTAAGTTTCCCGTTGTGGATTACTTGGCATTTAGCATTGTCGTATAACTGTTGGATGAGATGTATGATTGTCGATGGCACTCCGTAGTAGCGAAGTATTTGTCAAATCACCTCTTGAAGTATTTCTTCAGATATGTATATATATATATATATATTGATTACAGCTTGATTCCACACTGTATTTTTGGTACAAGTATGGAGTTTTTAGCATGGATATCGGTAGCCAAATATTTCGCAGGCCAACCATAGATATCAGGTGTGCGTCGGCAGGGGATCGAACCTGGGACCATGTGCATGGTCACCGAGAGAGAGAGTCCTAACCACTGTACCACTGACATACATATATATACATGGGTTGTGTTCATTACAAGTTAAAAGCAGAAGGAGTGATTTACTTCAAAAATTTGTTTCACTGACATTCCTCTCTCACATGTCGTGGAGATGCTTTCATTGCCTCAGTTTCATTCTCCTTTTCACATAACAAAAGTTCATATTATTAAGGGAATAGAAAATTAAATCTTATTCTCCAACATCATCTTAAAAAAGAAGTTTGAGTTCTCCACCCACGTGATATTTTTTTCTCAACTCATTAACTATTTTTTTTAACCTGAAAGTAAATTGTAATTCATTTTAACTCCCACTCTCCCTGTCTCTGTCGGTTTCTGTTTGTGAGAAGTTAAACTTTTCTCCTGTCACTTGTGCACTGATGCCTGATTTAATTAAATAAATCTTTCTTGATTTTTCACTCGCTGATTTGATCAGAAATTTATTCAAGATGAAGGATTTAACTAATTTTGTCTGTGATATTTTTTGTGGTGATTTTTTTTTATTCTGTCGTCTACCGCCTAAATTTATTTCTGCGCACTTTGTAACCTCCGTCTTGCGAATTTTTGTAAAAAAAAAAGTTGCAAAGTGTCTATTCTTTCTTCGAATTTCAGTCATTTGATAAGTTACGCCTAACGGTCTTAAACTGAATCCTTCTAAGTGTCAAACTGTCGATTTCAGCTTAAGATGTAAAAGACAGTTAAAAGAAGTCATCGATTCTCATGACAGTTGTAAAATTGACGACAATGATATAGGAATTAAATCAGAAATTAAGTATCTTGGACTCATTCTCTCTTCTGATCTCTCTCTCCTGGTTTTCCTATGTCTTAGAGATCTCCAGTAAAATATTCCACCTGACATTTTACATTAAGAAGTTAAGGCACTCGGGTATAACTCAACCCCCCTCCTCTTACAGTTCATAAACTCTGGCATCCTACCTATTCTTCTTTATTGTCCACCCTTATTCTTTCCTGGTTTGCTTAAAAAGGACTATGTCACAATTCGTAGAATACTGAAGACTGTCAGTAGGGTGAGTGGTGTCCCAGTGGACCACGTAGTTAACGTCGTTGTCGATAGGCACTTGACTTCGTGCAATAAAATTGATAGAGGGATTTTGTCTGACTTGGAGCATCCGCTTTACCCTCAGCTTTCACCTTGCATCTCCTCAGGTAGAACAAGAAGTAACTTCAGAAAACTTTATGCTCGCACGTCTAAGTATAGAAATTCTATGATACCATATTTGGCACGTATTTTATGCGATGAAAATAATGTCCGGGAACAATTAACTAACCTTTTTTTCATCTAGTAAATAAACAATTTCCTCCATCCATCCTTACATACCTTCAAGTTTTACTTTTATTACTTCTATTATATTTATGGTCCTGTTACTTCTCTGTTTTACTCTCATAATTGCAAACACCAACTTATCACCATGACGGCTGTAATCTTTGTTTTTCCCCTCACCATATCATATAAAAAGAACGTTATATTCAATATTTTTAAACACGTTAGGATTTCTATACCGCATTGCAAATAATTCGTGTGCGTCGGTGGCACAGTGGTTAGGACTCTCGCCGACCATGCATATGGTCCTGGGTTCGAGCACCCGCCGACGCACACCTGATATCTATGGTCGGCCTGCAAAATTTGGGCTACCGATATCCATGCTGAAAATTCCATACTTGTACCGAAAATACAGTATGGAATCAAGCTGTAATCATAATAAATAATAAAATACTGTGTGACACAAGCCAACGGCAATTTTCACTTGTATTATTATTATTATTACCCTAGCTGTTATCATTATTATTGCTATTTCCATTTTATATGCTGCATGTTTTTGACATCACGCCTATTGTAAATGTGGAAAATTTTCTGTGTGATTAATTTTCGTTTATAATTTGAGGGAATTAGATGCAATAAAATTGTGACTAATGCTGAAAATTCCATTCTGTATCACAAGTACTGTTTTTGGAATAAAGTAAATCATTATTATTATTATTAATTTCATATAAGCTGACCACAGCGACTGAAACAATAAAGAACACTTAGTCTTATTTTCGGATAGTTGATTCGTCCCGGCTTGAAACCCATTTGACAGCCTACATTCATCAGTGTTCGAGCCGACGATCTCCGGTTAAGAAAGCGATCTTATAAAGCTTCCATCCACTGGGATCAAAACCAGTGACTGCCCAACGAATTCGCCTTTCCGCCATTTGCTGCATATATTTAGCTCAACCACCTCAGTGTGTGTGTATGTTCTCTTGTCTGAACCATTTGACTCGTCAAGAATTCTCACGAGAACTCCAGATTTATTGTTATTATTGCCTTAGGTTCAGAATGAAATACAGAGGTTCAACAGCACATCTCTACTTTGCCCTATTTTCTGCACTTCTCTTCACTTAGGCTCACGATAACCCATAATCTTATTATCTCCTCTTTACACTATCCCCGCCTTGTCACTCTATGATCCAAGCCCCTATGTGCAGATGCTTCGGCAATGTCTATCACTATCCACCAATTTACTTCAAGTTAAATTAAGCAGACATCGTCAAAGCGATTGCATTAATAGGCTACATGTCAACCTCAGGCCGAGCACTTCCGTCCAATCAGTTGCTGGAAAAGTTCAAATTGAATTAAAGTGTAACTTTTATTCCCGTCAGGATTTTCAGGTCGACTATTCTGTCAAATAGGGTGGGGAAAACTTCTCAAACAGAAGATTTGTCAACTTGCATTATTTCAGTGAAATAAAGAATTTTACCAACTTTGTGGTGGTCGTCACTAATCCTTATTTTAGCTCAAAAACCCTGTGTTTCAATATCCGGTACTATCAAATCCTGAATACTTTTCCCTGACTGTACAACATTTAAGCCTTTTTCGAAGATATTCTGTTATGTGCTACTGAAACCATCAAGGTCTAAAGGCTTCTGTGGCCTTAATTGTGATTATTCGTTGTGTTTTCTTCTTTTTCCTGTCAAAAGGGCTGAAAACATTTCCCTTATACCTGGAACGTGCACTAAATCATTCTTCACTGATACTAATGTCAGCATTTCAGATGAAATGTTACTTTTTCTGAAAAACAGAGGCACTAACTACTCTCAGCAAATCATACTATATACATTCATTGGGTATTTGAAAATTAACTAATCAACTATATGTGAACATGGAGAAGATAGAGGTGGTAAAGCCAACCAACCAACTAAAACAGGCAGCAATTACCACCCGAGAAAGAAATCAGTAAGTAGTCATGTTTATAACCTACCTCGTCACCGAGGAATTAGCCAAAGGTGGTGCGGATAAAGATCTAAAGGCCATTCAGGATTCAAAAGGCGTCAAAATCTATTGCACTAAGTGAAGAGAAAAAGATTCGCATTTTCAGCACCTGGTGTCGAGTCAGTCAGGTGTGCGTCGGCGAAGGCTCGAATCTCGGACCATGTGCATGGTCGGCAAGAGTCCTAACCACTGTGCCACCGACGCACAGTCTAGTGTCTAGTCCTTTCCTTGGTGCGGATACCCCCTGATGACGAGTACCAACTAGCACGAAACGTAGGTCTGGCAAGGCGTACTGCCAACTGCCTTCATCTATCTAATATCATCAAATCAATGTACACAGTGATGGCAAGCTACCTAGAATGGTGGCTTCAATGAAAACCTGACTGATAGAATTCAGTCTGCACCCCAAACAAGACCAGACATATCGCACTAGTTACTAGTGTGCAATCAGATTATTCATTGCGGTCCTACAGGAGGTCACTTTTGAGCCCGAATAGCTATCTCAGTGGTAACGTCTCTGACTACAGCACAGGGTGACGCGGGTTCGAATCTCAGTAGGGACATGAATTCCTTTAAGGTTGCAGATACGCCTTGCTAAATTGTGTTGAGCGCCAACTACCACGACACCTAGGCAAGGCATGGCTTCCTGTGGCCGATTACCTCCAACCATCTAATATCATCAACATCACCAAACCACCATCAATACTCTATTAGACAGTCAGCTATAAAGTTGAAACAACAAACAACTCTACTGAAGGATAAACCTGAAAACCTGTTTCATAACAGAATTATCAGATGGAAATAACGACAGATTCAAGGGACATAGATTCAAGAGGGTTTTTGTGTAATATCATGTCTGAGGAGTATCATGTGGGATCGGGATGGATAACGATTAGATGGACATGGGCCTCAGGGTTACATGTAGGAAATCATATGACAAGGAAATGACACTCTGTGAGCATTAGTGTAGGCAGATGAAAAAAGTTAGGAGAGAATAAAGAGCAATCGTGATGTATTGCTGAAGCCTCATATTCCAGTTAAACCCCAAGGGAACAATAATAATATTATAACTGATCAAAATGTAAATACCGCTTATCTTTGATACTTGTACCAAAAAAATACAGTGTGGAATCAAGCTGTAATTAAAAAAAATTTTAAAAATTTAATCAACTTTTGCAGATACATTCAAGGCAGAAAGACAAATCTCATAAACCCAACTACGAACAAAACAGTGAACAATATTTGTGGAGAAAGTCTAATTTTCACTTGTCGTATGCTTGATGGTAGAAAGTAAGGGAGAGGGGTTAATGCATATGGATTATATAACTCCTTCA
This sequence comes from Trichobilharzia regenti, assembly GCA_944472135.2. Lineage (NCBI taxonomy): Eukaryota > Metazoa > Platyhelminthes > Trematoda > Strigeidida > Schistosomatidae > Trichobilharzia > Trichobilharzia regenti. The sequence goes on from OX235266.1 coordinate 55,393,844, forward strand.
TTTTCGTCACCTTCTTATTTTTAATCCCGCCGACTCATTTTGCTCTCCTGGTGGCCTAATGTTTCTTGATCTAAGTAGCCAGACAGCATACAATTCACTGCCTGGATTTCAGAGCTGTCTGCTTCTCAATATATATATATATATATATATCATTATTTAATGGCAAAAAAAATTATTTCATTTGTCAATGAAAGTTAAGTTAATGAATTAATGCTTCCTTAATCAGATATTTTCTGCCTTTTCTAGGGATGTTACTGCAAGCAACTCAATTCTAAAGTACTTTTCTGACTAAACCACCACCTAGCATCAACCCAAGGAGAAGGAAGGAACAAAATAAATACCAAATCGAAGGGGAGAAACGTTTCCTCTTTTGTCAGTGAATACAGTTCTGAATACCAACTAAGATTTTATTTCTTACTATTACTTCTATTACCTTTATTATTATTATTATTACTGTCACTAGTAGTCTAGCGCACTTAGGAACTATCCGACTAAAAGGTATCCAGCGGTGAATTATACTCAGTCTGCCTTTCTATCAAAGGTAGACAGTTGTCGTCATGTCTGTAGATGATAAATCCGATTCAGAATTCAACAGTCATTACTCGTAAGATAGATTAGAAATTCTCCGAATGAATAGGCCTGTATGTGAAAAATCTGTTTGGTTACGTAATTTTGAATTTATGCATTCACATACTTTCACTGAGCTTTGAAGTTTTTGTAGCGACTGCTTTGATTTCTTTTGGGTAGACTGTCTAGTGCCACGCCTATCCCTCTCCTTTTTTTCCGGACTTATGACTCTCAACGCTATAGGTATGAACAGCTATTTAGTCCTCGTCTCAGACTCTTCCCACTACGCACACACAGAGATTTGAGCTCAGGAGCTTCCAGTTACTAGGTGAACTAGTAGCCCATTCAGCTACTATTCAGCCCTCAATCCATTGGCAGTCGCATGAATTCCTAGCTCTTTCAATTCGCGATATATCTAACTCAACCACCAGCCAGTGTAGTCGGCGAGTGAGTGTTCTGTTATCCCTTCAGGTCGTGGTGCTTTCGGTGAATATAGTTTATGAATAAATTAGAAAATAATTGGTACTATACGACGCTAACGTAATAAAGATAACATGGATGATATTTCCTAAAATGTTTATGGAATTTATGAGAAGAGAATAGATAAAATCATGTGTTGTATCAAAATCTCCTGACGAAAAATATTTCATCATGAGCTGACATTGGTTAGAGAACCATGGGAAAACCTGGGAGTAGTTGACAGCTGTTTCGTCCTAGTTTGGGACTCTTAATCAGTACGTACCCACGCCAGAGTTAGAACCCAGGACCTTTTGGTTACAAGGCGAGCTCGTATACCATTAAACAGGTCGGGTGTGAGGACAAATACTCGGCAAAGACGTTGCCTAGCGGTTGCGCTATTTCGTGAATTAGCAGCAGTTAGAATTCATGGGCCATTGGATCGTGTCCCAGTGGCTTAATGGTATACGAGCCAGCTTGCCTTGTAATCAGAAGATCCCGGGTTCGAATCCCGGTGGGTGCGTACTGTGAAGAGTCCTAAAGTAAGGCGAAACAGCTGTCAAGTACTTTCACTTTTTCCAACTGTTCTCTAATCTTTGTCAGCTCATGAAATCCTGTAACCAATCAATCAAATCCCCACAAACCAACACTTAAAAAAATTTTCTTTTTCACGTATTGCTTTTGTAGGGATTTTGTTTGATTGCATGGAGGATTTAATCATGAGCTGACATCAGTTAGAGAACCACTGGAAAACCTGGGAGTACTGGACAGGCAGTTAACCTGGGGTTCTAATGGGAAGCCATGACCAGTAGGATACAGCAGGTTGAAGATGAGGCAGTAACTCATCGAAGAAGACATTGCGAAGTGGTCGCGCTATGTCGTGAATTGGCAGAAGTTAGAATTCAAGGACCATTGGATCGGGTCCCAGTGGCTCAATGGTCTACGAGCTTGCGTTGTAACCAGAAGGTCTTGGGTTCGAACCCCTGTGTGTGCGTACTGCTGAAGAGTCCCAAACTAAGACGAAACAGCTGTGCAGTACTCCCAGGTTTTCCAGTGGTTCTCTAACTGATGTCAGCTCATGATGAAATCCTCCATGCAATCAAAAAATTTTCTGTTATTAATCATTTGTGAGAATCAAATGTCGATATCTTTTCCCATATTATATTCAGGAATTTTTCGGTACGGACTAATATGATTTTCCTGCATTGAATAATAAATTGAGATATGGATGGCTCAAGTTATCTTGACACAGGTCCTCATGGTTATATTGTTTGGGAGTAAGGTTCTGTGCACATAGATGTTCATCGCTCTTTTCGGTAAAATCTCATCACCAACACTTCTGGCATCAATGGTCTTTATTCCTAGGTGTTCGAATGAAGTATAGGAGTTCCATCAGACATCCAGCACTGATGTCAATTCTCTGCTATCATTTCCAGTTCGCTTGGTGACTGCCAATAGGCACTCCTCTCCTCTTCACATGATCACCTTGATGTCGTTCTCGGGCACCTAACCACAACTCTCTACCAAAGTTCCACTTTATTCTCTGGCTAGCGTGCTACATGAACTGAATATCTCCCTAGTATGTATGTGCCTGATTCTTCATTAATTTTCCGGATTTGTAGATTCTCCACTGCTGGCTTTCATTCAAACATCTTTGTTACTTATCTTACAAGGTCTTGGCCAAGAAAAAACATCTTTCCATGAAGGTTTGCACTGACGTGTCAGAATTTGTTCATTTTGTTGGTACTTCTACTTAGTCTAATACTATAGCTCATTTGTTATGCAAGTTAACTCAGCTGGTGTGATTAAATTAGGACTCAAATTTAATTCTCAGACTTCGTCAAAGCTTAAAAATAAGTAAAGATAAACTTCGTAGGAAGCTTGCATAGAAAACCATAGTAGGGTAACAATCCTGTTCAACAGGTATGTCTTATCTGACCACTTCAACATACATTATACCAGTTCGCTTGCTCTTGTTCTCCATGTATATCAGTCGTACTATGCATCCGCTTGTAAAACGCGTTGAGGAACACATGCTTAGCAAAGGGAGAATACAAACGTGTACATGGTTCAGTAACAGAAAATCTGATGATTTCAGGACATTCAGCTCCATTTGAAAAGTCTTTCAAAGTCATATACAAATCAAAGCTCAAAGGTTTGGTAATAAAATCAAGGCCTGTAATAATAGCTGAGACAATAGCGATCCAAAAGCTCAATTCTACGTTATGCATTCAAAAGACATACTTTCAACCATTATCCTTTACACGGCTATCATAAAATGTCAATCACACCAGTAGTGATTATCCTATTACCTTTCATATGCAGCCTTCATGTTTACCTCTGTTATTTTTACGTTTTTTTTCAATGTTCCTGTCTACATCACTATGTTCCGTTTTCACAACTCCCTGTGTCCTTTGTTATTACTACGTCTTTCATCCTAAAGAGTGTAAAAAAGTCAAGCTCCTTGGAAATTATGATCCGGTAACGTTTCTTCTCCTGCATACCTCTCTACTACACTTTGTAATTTTATTAATTTTATTGTTGATGGGGAATACTTCTCGAAGTTTCTCACTCACTAACTATACATACACACGAATGCACAGCCTAGTTGATGATGAATTCATCGCTGCAACCGTCACTGTAATAATTCCTAAGCACAAATCAATAAATCTTAAGACATTTTTATCCTAATTACTCATGAATCGATTGTCTAGCATATTAATTTCAAAGGTTATTTTTATAATTTTTTTTATTCTACTTTTAGCCGTGTTCCGTGTTCATCTTTGAAAAGTCAATCGCTGATAAACTTCACAAACCCAGAAGAAGGGATATAGTGACGAGTGTATTGAAAAGAGATGTTCGATTGCTTAGCCAGTTACATCATCCTAACCTGTTACATATTATACATCCTATTGAAGAAACAAGGTAGGCGAAATATTTTCGATTTTAAAAAATTCAGTATTTTTTTCCATCTTTTAACTGTTGAATTAACTAACGAAGAGTGTTCAAAAGTAGTTGGACACTATTTTTTTAAATTTCGTTTTTCTACCGTTCTCTGGCCGATTCAATGATGAAGCTTTCTTTGTCCGTTCTTGACAACATATTCAGACATGGGGCTTTAATATAAAATGCATTCCCCAAGAATATTACATAAAAACAACAACCAGCACCAATGGGCTAGATTTACCAGAGGTTACCTACTTTAATCATCTAGGAAGAATCATTTCAACTACAGGCAATCGGAACGGATGAATATGTTAGAACCAGCCAGCCAGAATCAGAAAGGCAAGACACGCCTTCATCAACCTGAAACCAGTTTGGAAATCTTCTGCACTCCGATTCAGCATAAAAAACAATAATCGCATTTTCAACACCAATGTCGAGTAGGCCGATCTTTCTATACGGGTCAGAAACTTGGCCAGTGTGTTACGGAAACAATTCTCAACTAGCTACAAACACATCTATCAGCAGCTGTCTTCATTCCATACTGAAGATTAAATGACCATAAAAATTAGTAACAAGAAAGTGTGGTAACAAACTGACAGGCGAGAGCCGATTATTCAATAAATATGTAGGAGAAAAAGGAGACGGATTGGGCATACATTGAGGAGGCCGTCAAATTACATCGGCCTCAAGGCCATCGGTTGGAATTCAAACAGGAAGTGATGAGGAGTTCGTCAGTGCGAGAGTGACGTGGAGGATATCGTGTAAAGGGGGGAGGAGATGAGAAACTACGAAATGGTGGACTCAGATGAACAGTGGCGGTGTGGAAATTCTTTCTGGCTTGCCATCTGAACTTCTATATTTATTTATTTTTTTATTTTTGGCAACAGCTTGATTCCATACTGTATTTTTGGTACATGTATGGAATTTTCAGCGTGGATATCGGTAGCCCAAATTTCGCACGCTGACCATAGATATCTGGTGTGCGCCAGTGTGGGCTTGAACCCTGGACCATGTGCATGGTCGTCGAGAGTCCTAACCACTGTGCCACCGACGCACATATGAAGCTAAGGTAGCTGTTCTTGAAAGTGTGTAGTCGACTATTGGAAACGGTTTCAGTGACACACCAAGTCACCCGTGTTGGTTCTTGTTGAAACGAAGCTGCCTTGATAAGTGAAAGAAACAGTCTCCTTGACATTTTTGCCTTTCATGACTGGTTGTCATTTGCCATTGTCAGTGATCAAAACTTTGCACAAATCGTCTTCTCTGTGATCACTTGAAGTCCTGCCTTCGTTGCTTGTCTCTTCTGCCAAATTGCTGGTTTTCTACTGTGGACCCTCGAGTATATTTGAAATCGGACTTATATCGAGGCCCCATATCCAACACTTCTTGGTCGTCATCTGTATTCCTATTCCTTTGCCATCACTCACGATTCTGCCTCAAGATACTATCCAACACAGTCAGGAATATCATAGGTGGCGGTGGGTGAACTTGTCTTTCTTCTGTCTGCACTTCCGACTAAACGCTGACTTTTCCGCGGTGAATCACTCAACACGTGTTCTCATCACATAGCTGCAAAGTTTTCAAATTATTTCTCGTCAACGCAATTGACTCTGATGCATAGCATCACAATTCGATCGAGATATGATTTGCGTTTGTTTGTTTCTCATGAAGTTTGGCATTTAGAGAATTTTTTAAATTTCTTCAGGATCACATGACTTAATGTTTTGCTTGGCGTAGACAAGAACATAATTCTACACACATCCTTGGTGCTACTCATAAGATTTATCAGTAGTCTATAAAAAGACGTTCATCGGCATGGAAACATCAAATAGTAGGGAGGTGGATTTAATTTCAGAGAAGGCAAATGATACAGCGTTGTGGAGAGATACATGGGAGACTACGTGAAAGGGACACAAAGAAACATACCATATGAAGTCTGGAACTACTACAACACGAAGATCTGTGCAAAAATCATTTTGACAAGGTAGACTTTCTTTTCATAAGTAGGTATGGTGTATAAACGTTTGATAACATTGGGTGAAAGAAAGTTCAGCAAGAAGCCAACAATTTCAACTTGTTCCCCACGGAATTGTTATAAATAAACCAAACAAACATACCCAATCAGGGCGAGAGAGAGAGAGAGAAAGAAAGAGAGAGTTTACCTTCATTCGCTTCTTCTGCTTCTCTTTGTTTACACAAACAATTATGATAATCAACTTCGACTTTTTCTCGAATGGATCTGTTGAATTTTCTATGCTCATTTAAGCACATTTATTTGATTTTTCGACAGCATTAGATTTTAACAAATGTCTTCATATTTCACCCTTATGTAAACACAACATCATAAATTAGGCGCGGTTTAAGCGGGAATGTAGCGCAGTCTAATCACAGTTTCAATGTTCAATTATTGTTATTATTGTTATTGTTATTATTATTATTATTATTACGACTGGAAGTTGCAGTAATAACGTTTTTTACCTACCAATTTCTACTTCATTAAAAAAATTTATTCAATTATAATAATTTATTTATGCATTTTATATTCTTGGTATATATATATATATATATACTGTGTGAGTATCTTTCGTGTTGTCTTCATTAGTGCCCATAGACCGCACACTTACAAACTCATTCAATCAAGTTGAATTTAGCCAATCCCACAACTTTCCACCCGTCCCCCCAACAACTAGTAGAAAGTTTTGTGTTTTTATTCCAGAGAATTCCCAAAGCAAAACTGTTTGGAGATGTGTGTGCGTGTGTGTGTGGAGGGGCTGAACCTTTGTATCCCTGATGAATACATACCAGTTTAGGTTGCTTGGCTTTTTTTGGGGGGGAGGGGGAGAGAACTTTTTTTCTCATATATCTATTTCACATTTTACTCAATTCACCTGAGCTTTTATTTAAACAAGAAAAAAAGAGACTTTAGTATATTTTTCATGACGCCAACACTGTGAATAACGTGTCTCCAATGAAATGAATGAAAAAAAAGAATAGTTAATTTAGTTAGGGGAAATAAAAAGCTATCAGGTATTATTGCTCTACTATTTTGTTAACTTTGTGATAGAAGATATTATATAATTCCTGAAACTCACTTCCTCAGTTCAGTGTTGGTTTGCTGTTGGAGAAGCAGGAAATACTGGACATCCATTTCCTTCTGGTTTGAGCCTTCTCATCAATATGCACTCATCAGTGTTTGAACCTGAGACCTTCCTATAGACTATTCAGCCATGAATCTCAATTTCTATCTAATTTACAAAATATTTGACTCAACTGCTAGCCAGTGTTATTGGCGAGTAACTTTTCTCCGGACTGATTTTATAAATCCCGTTCGTCATGGCATCATGTATAATGCCTGTCACTAGTTAACATTATGTTAGTTAGTGGACTTAACCCTAAGTGACTTCAGCGACTCAGGGATTGACTTGCTACCGGGGAATAATCTCGTTAACTTGGAATATGCAGACGATATAGTCCTTCTAGGCGAAGACGCTGACGAAATGCAGAGTCTTCTGAATACCGTGAGCTGTAATCTACGAATGTTTGGCATGCGATTCGCTCCCGCCAAATGCAAGATGATGTTACAGGACAGGACTACATCGACGCCTAGTTTAAAAATAGGAAGTGAAGTGGTAGAGCACGTTGACCGCTTCACTTATTTGGGAAGTACCATCAACCAGTGCCAACGGGCTAATCTCTGACGAAATCTCAGCACGAATACAAGGGGCTCGTTTCGCATTTGTTAGTTTACGCCGACTCTGGCGTAGACGAGATGTTCGACTATCGACCAAAGGGTGGGTGTACTGCTCATCAGTCCGCTCCGTCCTCCTTTATGGTTGTGAGACCTGGTCACTGAGAGTGGAAGACATGAAAAGATTAGCTGTCTTTGATCATAGGTGCCTGCGTTCTATTTCCCGTGTAAAGTGGCATAATAAGGTGAGCAACATGGAGGTTAGGCGTAGAGTTCTAGGTAAACAGGGAAAATCAATCGACGAAGTCGTGAAGCTACAAAGTCTGAGATGGTTAGGACATGTGTTACGTATGCCAAGCCATCGCCTCCCTCGACGAGCAATGTTAGCGGATATAGGGTCAGGCTGGAAAAAAGCTAGCGGCGGTCAAACAAAAACTTGGCTTCACCAGTCAATTAAATCCACAACAGTTGGTCTAAGCCACGTAGAAAGGTGTAGACTTCCAGGCTGGGGTCCTCGTGACGGTAAAAATCTATGGTTGGAAACAATTGGTGACATGGCTCAAAACCGTTCTCAGTGGCGCAGATGCATCCACTCCCTGTGACTTATGATCTTCAATGAAACTGTTTTGTATTTCTTTATTACTCCTTTGTCTCACACTTCTGCTCACTGTTTCTATTATGCTTTTCTTGTACTTTCTTCTCTTGCTTCGCGTGCTACACGGAATGTGGCGACTTGAACTTCCGCACATTTGTGCAAAGTTCCATGTCGAAAACAGACAGACAGACAGTGAAGAGGTCCACTAATTCATAAAGGAGAACAGTTACTCACCTGTAACACTGCCTAGCCGTTGCTCTATATATCGAAAATTGAGCGGAGCTGGAATTGATTGACTAAGTGTCTAAGATCTCTTATGGTAACTGGAAGGTTTAGGATTCTAACCCTAAGGAGGGCACGTACAGTTGAAGAGCTTCAGACAAGGACGAAATAACTGTTTAGTCCTCCCTGATATTCCAGGGGTACCGTAGGTGTTCAAACCTTCAGCAAAATTTAGATCTTCCCGTCAGCTGATCGGACAGAAGTGCTTGGTCTCCGGTCGATATGTCGGCTCTGTGTGCAGATTAATTTAAGTGGTGGATGGTGACTAGCAGTAGAGTCCAGGATATGCATTTCATCCCATTTGGAACTCGTCGGCTGCATGTGCTTGCATTCAGTAGTCAGTGATGATGTTCTCACCGAGGCTTGAGCCTATTGGCATTTAAAACTTTGGGCAATGGATTCGAGCCTCGAAGGGAACATCATCACTCACTTCAGGGCTTTTGTCGTTAAACTGTGATTGATAGTAAGTAACGTAAACCAGTTAATGTGTTGAAAATAGTGAAACAATTTGCGCAATGCCAGTGTGGTGAGAGCAGGCTGCTAGCCGATTGGTTGACATTCATCTACGTCAATGTCTAGGTCACTAATATGGGCCGTGAGAAAATATGAACAAGGCTGTTTCAACAACCAATCACAGTAAACTTAAACGTGGGCAAATATGATTCGCAGATAGATAATTCCACTTTCCGAGGAACTCAAAAACAACCAATCAGAAGACTGCGTTTGTCTACTTGACTAGGCTATAATAATGTATGTGAAATTTATATAAATACGTGTTGATTTTCGTAATAAAACGATCTGTTGCCTTGTCCTTGTCTTCTATTGTTACACCAGAAAGAATTAGCAACGACAAACTCTGGGTGGGAACAAGCCAACCAAGAACCGATTGATCAACAAATATGCATCAGAAAATACTGATATATGGATCGAGCACATGCCCTTGAAGAGGTCGTCTAATAACATAGCCCGCAGTGCAGACCACTGCCACAGGAGAATCTCACTAATAAGCGAAAGATGGTTCATCCGAGCGAGGGTGATACAGATGAAATCGTGCGACCTGGAGAAGCAATCTTAGGCCCAGCTGAAGAGGACAGCATAAATTTGATGTTGTATTTGCCACTCGAAACAAAAAGGGAATAATAATTATAATACATCGTAGGCAATCAAGAGAGTTGATAATTAATTACTTGAATAATCTAATTTCTAAATTCCTGTTTACACATTTAGAAAGATAAACAGCAAATTGAGAGAAGATATATTGATTTTTTTCAAATTAGGGGGAACTGGAAGGTTGAAGGTGATCAAATCAATTAACTAGTAGATTTTAGTATCAAGATATCTAAGTTCTAGATGAGAAGTGAAAATTGAGTAATTACAGAATTGAAGATAAGTTAATTAATTCGTAGATGGTCGGTAACAAGTTTATACATAATCAAGAGATTTGTAAAATAGCGATGATAACTCATTAGAATAACGTAAAATACAAACAAGTTGCTGAAATTAGCTAGTGAATTGTAAACACAATAAAATGACAGTATCAAAAAATAGTTGCAAGGAGAAGGGGAAAAATTGGTTTTCCAGTACCATACGAGTTGATTTGAGTGGAATACGATAAAGAACTTTAAAAACTTTGCTAGAGTCAAATTGATGTCCAGTATTGCTGAAGAGAGATGACTTGGGCTGCGTATGGCTTGTGTATTTGAACCCATGCTAAACTAAGATAGGAGAAGATGTTTAGAAATTCAACGATGATTTGCAGTGATCATACGTCTATTGTAAAAGAGGACAAAAGAATGAAAATGGGTTTGAAAATGATTGAAAGTAACTTGAAAATCCCCATTCAGTCATATAAAAGAAAAGAAGGTGGTAAGCGAAGAGACTCTTTTCGGCGAATTCATTCACTGAGCTGTACAATCGCATATATATACAATTTTGTTTGTGTGTGTGTGTACATTAGATTTATAAAGTTTAGATAATTATGTAATGTAAGTATTATTTGGCTTGGAGACAAACGTTAAGATAGAAAATAAAATAGAATTGATTAAGTGAGTTAGATGACGTAATATAGTTGAGCAGAATTCAGAGAAGGTCAGGTTGGCAACAGTGTCAATGAGTGGTGGTTAAAATTAAATAAGAGTGGGGTTAGAGAATAATACAGTTGGAAATAAGTAAGTTAATCGGATGACGTAACATAGTTGACTAGAAATTGGACGTGGGTCAAGTTAGCAACATTGTTAATGAGGGTAGGGATTACAAAAGGGTGGGGTAGAGAATAATATAAATGAAGATGTGAAATAATAAAATGCAAAAGACAAAATAATACAATTAGTAAGACTGAAATTAAGAAAGATTACATCCATTGTAGATTTAATGAATGAACGAATTTCTTTTGTATGCATAGTTCAGAATTTAGCAGATGAATTGCCATTGCTTCTGGGATGTGGAGAAGTTTGACCCGTACACTTTTAGCAAGATTGCCTTGTACTCTGTAGATAACTTTGAAGTTTATTTCTGGTTTGACTTGGTGTCCAGAGTCGATCAAATGTTCAAGGATCGAGCTGCGGGGGCATCGGTTTTCTCCTTTATAAAACCATGAAGGTAAATGTCCGTTGACGCGTTTGGATAGCGAACGCTGAGTACGGCCGATATACCTGGCTCCACACGAGCAGGTGAATTGGTAGATGCACATAGATGAGGCCAACAGTGGTAGCTTATCCTTCACGTTCATACAAATCATTGGTCTCGTGGAGAACATCAGTCGTAATTCAGCTGCAAGGAAGGTTTTCTTCAATGAGCGGGAGAGCCGATTTCGCAGTATTTCTGTAAATTGGTCTCCATTGAACTGTAGATTCATGTAGAGGTCTTTTTGGAGCACTAGGTGTGGGCAGCCTCTCTGGTCTGGGTTTCATTGATTTTGTAATAAATCTTTCTGGATAGCCATTTTCAAGGAGGATTTCCTTAAGAGTGTTCATTTCATCTTCTATGGCGTCCAGGCTGCAAATTCTACGTATTGTGTGACTTAGTGAACGGATTAAGTTTTGTTCAGTATATACAGGCACCCAACTGTGGAAGTTAGTGAGCTGTCCGTTCCACGTTGGCTTTCTGTAAATGGATCTTTTTAATGTTCCGTCTTGTTGGCGTCTCGTTAGTTGAACGTCAAGAAAAGATATCTTTGAGTTAGACTCTTTCTCTACTGTGAACTGAATCGCAGGGTGGCAGTTGTGGAAGAACTTCAGGATATCTTCTAAATTCTCTTCGTTGTTGCAAATGATGAAGGTTCCGTCGACGTATCTCTTGCAGAGTTCAAAGTTGTCAGTCATATTCTTTAGGCAAGTGTTTTCAAGTTTCGACATAAAGAAATCCGCAAGGAGAGGGCCTAGTGGTGAGCCCATAGCTATACCATCCTTTTGACGATATATTTCATTGTTAAAGGAGAACTGGACGTTTAGGGTGCATCTCAGCAGAAGTTCTTTTAGATAGTCGGTGGGTATGCCGATGTTTACTCCTTCTGAGTGGATGAGCTCGCATATGTGACAAATTGAAAGGACTACATAAATTTTAATTATGTACCAGTCCAGAAAGATAGAACTAATACGAACCAAATAATAGAAAAACAGGACTAACTGAAACGTTTTGAAACAGAAGGTCCTGGATTTGTAAAAGCTTCAACCGTATGAACACGATTCAAGGAAAATATGTTTGTGAACTGTGTGATCTTTCCTTGTGTCTGACTTATGAATAAAATACATGCTGATACTGCTGGAAAGGAAGCAACTACGTGCTCCAGAATTGAGTCTGTTGACCGCTCTTCATCGTCCATTTGATAATAACCCTGTTGTTAAGTGTTCATATGACTATTTAGATAATCAATGTTTTTCCGGCACTGTCTGAGTACTTAAATCCATAGGAGGCAATGAAGTCGTGAATGCACTTTAAAATTGCCAACAGTGAGAAAAAGTAATTCAGTGATGAACATTCTTCGAATTGTTTTGAACTATACGGCTTTGGAAAAAATTTCAAGAATTGAATTTCCAATGGACTTCCGATTTATTGCTAGTCATTTCTTGAATACATCTAGGTTTCTTGGAATGCTTATCTTTCTTTATAAATGATAAGAGTGTTTTTTTTGAAGGACTACAATACCTTACTCCATATATATCTCCACTTCTTATGCGACAGAGTTCATTAGGCTACAATTTGTCGCTGAAACACTTCTCCATCACTGTCAAACCGCAATTGATTTCGCTGTTTTATTTTTGTTTTTCCTCTATTTTAGTGAAACATTGTCATTTGCAAGTGAACGTGTATATGCAAGCCTGGCTAATATCCTGGGGAATTATACTAGATTACAACCGGCGACAATTCAAAACCTTAAAGTAAATCTTTATTCTTTTATTACTATTTTTACCATAACTTTATTTTTTATAGTTTGGTTTGTAAGGGTTAGTTTTTTTTTACGAGTTTAACCACCGACTGATATCAGTTCGAAAATCACCGAAAACCAGCTAGGAGTACTGGACAGCTGCTGTTTCATCCTATTTTGGAAATCATCGGCAGTATGCACCCACTGGGGTTCGAACCCAGGACCTTCTGTTTTCAAGGCAAGCTGGCTCGCATACCATTCAGCCAATGGGACACCATTCAATGGTCACTGGACGAATTCTACCTTCTACCAATTCGTGATTTAGTGCGACCACCAACCAATGTCAACGTTAAAACAAAACTAACCCTTACAAACCAAACTATAGAAAATTAATCTGATGCTCGCTAGTGACGACTTGCTACAGGATGGAGTTTCCTGGAGTTCCAGTGAGAAGTCGGGACCAGTGAAGTCCATCCAGATGTCACGTATGGGGATGGATTTCTCACTGACCAAAGTGGTTGAAGTCGTGCTAAATCATGAACTGGTCGAAGTTAGAATTCATGCACTGGGCATTGAATCGTGTCCCAGTGGCTGAATGGTATACAAGCTTGCCTTGTAATCAGAAGGTCCTGGGTTTGATCCTCAGCGGATGCGTACTGCCGGTGATTCACAAAATAGGACAACGGAAACAGCTGTCCAGTACTCTGTGGTGGTGGTTTTCAATGATTCTCTGGCTGATATGAATTCGTAATCAATTCATAAAATACTTCAAACCTTTTGAGTCCCCACTATAATATAAGAATTCAGATGGTTACTTTTTGAAGTTTCATTAGCAGTAGCCTGCTTAAAATTTGAGCTACCGTCAACTTCTTGAGTGGAACTACTCTTGTACTACTACTCCTGAAAGTTTTGTAAGTGACACTCAACAAAATGTCTTCGTGTATTTCTTGAAGTATAAAAAAAGGAGGGGATAATATCACATCACATCAGACAGAACTATGCCAAACGACTTGCTGTCAGTTAATCTTTCATTCGAACATCCTGGACAAAGTGAAAATACTACGCAATAAACTCCAATTAAAATTCTGTGTGCTTATTGCTATGGTTAACGGTAAAGTTTATTGTTTATGAGGTTGGACTTTCAGCTTTACTCTCAATGTTTCCTCTTTACTGGACTTACTATAGACTAAGTGTGGTGAAGTAGTGCGCTGAAACTGTACAAATACAAAACAACACGTAAACAATGGACATTATTAACGAAGTTAGTAATAGTAAGCTTTGGTGAATAGTAATATTGTCGTGTAGGCTTCCTATTATCACCGACCAATGATATTCTTAATTCTAGTGGACTGGATTATGCGTCAGACTGTGCATGGAAATGTGAAGACAGGAATACGTTCGAAGGATAAGTAGACTGTAGAACAGCTGGATTTCGTTTGTGGATGACTTATGTTTAAGTGTCAAACAAACTCGAAGGCTTGCAGGCAAAAACCCCTGCAAAGTGACTGAAGAGGTTGGCTGCTAGAAAAGAGTCGAATCCCAGGAGAGCTGACATGAGACAGACGTCATGAGGATAATCAACTGACAACAGCAACATTAGTCAGTGACAATCACCATCAATGGGGAGGATTTGACAAGGACTATTTTAATTCACATATCAGACTAAGAAGGACTGTTCTAATCACAGGTAATCGCAACAGATGAAGATTTCAAAGCAGGCTGGAATCGGAAAGGCAAGATATACGCGTTCATCTCATATTGAAGCCAGTTTGAAAATCTTCTGAATTCATCCAGCATAGAGAAAAAAGAGTCGGATTGCAACATAAATGTGTATTCAGTCAGTTAGCTCTTTTTTCTATAGATCAGAAACTTGGCCAGCTTATCACAAAACGTATTTCCAAACTTTCCTAAACAGTTGCGACCTTCTCTAGCTGGCTTCATACAGAACATCAAATGCACTGCTGGCGAAAAAAGAATTGGCAACAAGAAACTCTGCAGTGGAACATACCAGCGGGAGATAAGCGATTTCTCAAGAGATAAGTAGGAGAATTTGGAGATGGATTGTTTGGACATAGGTTGAGAAGGCTGTTTAACGATATCGCGCACAATGCAAGCTATCGGCCCAGTGGAATCTCAATTGGAAGCGATGAATGGTTATTCCGCGCGAGCATGGATGCGGTCATGCTAGTCTTAGGAGATGAAAGAAATTGCGCAATCCTGGATCCCGCCGAAGAGGACAGCATAAAAAAGCGGAGATGTATTTTTGAAGACCTATGTTCCAAGTGGAATCCAATGGAATAAAAAAAATAGAATATTGTGGTGGACTTTACTATTCCTCATGGTGTGGAAAGTGGGAAGACAGCCATTCACTGAACCAATAGGATAGGTATAGAGTGTCACAGAAGAGTTATGTTTAATGTCATACGAACGCTGCAGGAACTAACACGTTTGCAACATAACCAGCCGAAACGGCAGGACCTCAAAAGAAATATAGATTAGACAGGAGTAAGGAAGATACCCACTGACAAGCAACAACTGGCATCAGTATTTGTCAATGAAAGCAATTTGAACTAGATCACTTCTATTACTTTCCTAGGCAGCATCCTTGTCAATTACAGGCAAGATGGATGAGGTCACCATGGCATTCCTTACTCTGACATCAGTTTGGAAATCAAATGCACTAAATATTAAGAAGAGGAATCAGATCTTCAGCTCCATCTCAAGTTAATCAATGCTTCTATATACTTCAGAGACTTAATGAGTCATGCAAAGCATTTTCAAATATGCTTCGGACATTTTTAACAGCTATTCACGCTGGCTTTATACTGGAGCAACAGTTAACTATGTCTGTAAAGCAACAATTAGCATGTTGCTCAATTAGGATGAAGACACAAGTGGAGATGAAATGAACACCAAGCACATTTACTGGCACCTGTTGATGACCAGACCAGACTAATCCTAACATCGCTTTTTCGATAAAGTAGATAGCCACAATTCCTGTTATTTTAGGTGATAGATGGGTATATCACCGATAAGGCATATCGCCAAGGGACAAAACGAACATCTAGTGGTTGGTTGGATCACCACGATTTCGCTAACTAGCACTACTGGTTGGTTTGAGTTGCGTTTAACTACTCATTTCTCTGGATTATCAGTAATATAGAGTTGATAATTCAAATCGAAGTGTGAAAATAAATTATTTTCGTTCATTTTTCAATAATGCAAGCATAAGAAGAACATAAATACTCATGGTGTTTTTCTCCACGGATCATTATGGTCAGTCTGAACAACCAAGCGTAAAGGTAAAGCAAGTCAAAGTGTCCTTGAGACGGATGCCTGAAATAGCATTTACATCAAGCACTTAGCAGTTTGATGACTTGTGATCAAATAAGTCTTCTTTCAGGATAACTGAGTGTTCATTAGAGCTTGACATTATACTTACGCAACACTGATTTATGAAGTGATTAGACAATTGCAGCAACATACATTAATTGTTTACCTTTCTGTCGTTATTTGCTTGTGTGAAATATTCAGGCGTGCTTTAATTGTGTTTCCCTTATGTGAATCAGTTGATACTTGATAACATTTTCACCGACTTTAAAGGATTTTTATTTAGTTTTGAAAATCTGTTAGGCATTTTTATGACTAGGAAAATAGACAGGATAGATATGGACGGTAAATTTTAATACGATGAACCGACAAACAGACTTTAGAAGATTTGAACTTCATGCAGTATGCCACACAAAGTCGAGCATCGAAAGACAAAATAACAACAGGTCGGCAGATGAAGTGAGCAGCAAAGACAGGAAGGACATCAAATGGACAGAGAGAAGACGTAGGCGATTTGGATTTCTAACCAAAAACAACGATGAGCACAAGTCACTAATAACTGGAGGTATCCAAAAAACATAATCAGTGAAACTACTGGCTACATGGATCAGTATTTCAAACGATGAATAGCAAAAGGCGGGAAACACCTTCATTATTCTGAAATTATAGTGAAATTCTTCGGCACAGGCTTCAGACATTTTACAATAGCTTCATTTGATTACTCTATAATGAAAATCTTTTCTCTAGCCAGAAAGCATGAGCAACAAGGTACGCTGGCAATTATCCGTCGGGAGATAGTCTATTGACCAGCAAATATTTCAGAGAAGAAGATTACTGGGACACAGGCTGAATAGGCCACTGAGTGATGTCACGCGGAAGGCCATCGCTCGACTGAAAAAATGAAGTGATGGGACTGAGTCTGAGGAAGACATGGGGAAGATCGTGTGAGAAGAAAATGAGATCCAAAGATGCCTGTAGGTAAAAGGGATAAATGGAGGTGCACTGCTAAAGCCGTATTTTCCACAAATTTGACACTTCATTTTCATTTAGCGTGTTATCTGATACTTGAATGAAACAGATTCAAGAAGGCGAAGTTCAGTAATGATAAAGATGTCATAGGGTAAGTGCTTAGGTCACAATTCTCACTGCTCTATTTTCGCGCGACTCACTATTGAATCCCGATTAGCTCTGAGGAAGAGAAAACCTGCAAGTTCGGCAACCCTACATGCAACTAGAATTCAATTGGTGGATGGTGACTGGCAGTGGAATCCCGGATGCTCATTTCATCCCTTCTGGGACTCGTCTCCGCTGGGTGTACCTGCATTCCGAAGTAAGTGATGATGTTCCCACCGAGGCTCGAACCTGGTTCTCATTGTTTCAAACGCCAAAGCGTTATCCACTAGACCACTTGAGCCACGAGAGCCTCGATGGGAACAACATCACTGACTGGTGAATGCAGGTGCATCCAGCTGAGTCGACTTCCAAATAGGACGAAATGCACATCTCGGATACCACCGCTAGTCACCATCCACTAATTAAATTCTAATCACATGTCCACACATAGTCGAAGCGTCTGCACAAGAAGCCGACATGTCAATCGAAGACCAAGCACTACAGTCCAATCAATCGACGAGAAAATCTGAAATTTAATTAAACAGCAACCATAGACTTTAAAAATATTCACGTGTAGCGAAAATTTCAAGCTTGACGCCGTTTGTTCCACCTGAAACGCATGGGGATGAATTGAAAAAATGAAAAATGAAACCTCTCACCTTGGAAAGCAAGAATGCACTTATGTGATTTAAAATGCTAATTTACCTGCCTCGGTTTTTTCTCACCACCTTAGATTTCAATCAATCAGGGGAATTTGATCGAATCATTCTAATTGTTGAATATTAATGTCACTATAATCTCTTTTCTCTTGACCGACTTACTTATGTGTATTCTTGTTTTTTTCTATTAATCTAATAGACATTTAGATTCACTGACATGGATCGAAAACTTGGAATTTATCAAGTAAGTATTTGAGTAGTATAAAATGTGATATTACTTTACTGGACTCTATTTGTTATTATTGTTGTTTGATTGGCAGAAGAGACCGAAATGCACTCAGCTGCAGATGTTCACTAAGCATTGCCTTTCCACTATCCATGTGACCCAGCTTTCTTAGGGCTTCTTCATTTTACCATAAGAATTTCAGCTCATTGTTTCTCACTTTCATTCCTTGTGACCTCTGTGAAACGATTATTATAAGGAATAAATTGTGTTCTAAAAGTCAATAATAAAAACTTGAGGATAATTGAGCCTTTCAGTCTACTGATAATTTTGAAAGATTCTGAGATTTGCATATTATGATCCATATTAAGGAGATACCTGGAAGTGGTACTATTATAAGCAATTATTCCCTTTTAAAATGTAGGCTTTTGGGTAAATGTTCACAGAACCGGATGTTTGCGTATACCTAGTTAACGTCAAGTTTGCTGAAGCAATTTCTATCAAACGCATGAAACCTGATTGATGTGTTCAAAAAGAAGCAGTTATCAGTCCTTCCTTATCCACCGTGGTAACTGAATGTGTTCTTACACGCTCCTTCATTTGCCTACAAAGTCTTTGACTTGATTGATACTCAGCATCACCCTTTGATATAGTGAAGTGTTGTGTTTGTCTCTTGTTTCTATGACTTGAATTCAACTCAGTACACTGTCACGCAATGTATTAGCCAATCATCATTTTATGCAACCCTCGTCTTTATTGCGTAACTCCTTCAACATTGTATGCATACATTGATAGTGCATACAATGATAGTGCCATTTTATTCTTCGAAAACTATTGTTCTCGCTTTATTAAAGGTTATAAATTACGTAATATTCTACGGCACATAGGAAGAAAGCGCTAGAAATCTGATAAGGTTAAAATTGTCCTTAATTGGGAACAAAGATACCTGAGTGTCCAGTTAACAAATGTGAAAAAGGTGAGAAAACATACAAGATGATTTCGCCAAAAAAATATAGAAATTTTCTTCTCTGAATTGTCTATTATCTACTTCATAATTTCCTTTGAGATAAGATGTCACTGCGCATAATTTTGAGTATAATTTAATAATCATTGACTGTATGATTTTCCCTTATTCTAAAAAGTGTGAGCTTATTTGAAGCACATCAGTTTTCAACACCTATTAACATCGCCTTCTTCCCTTTATGCTCTTGTATTTTTCAAGCTTACACAAATATTACGATTTCTACATACTGGTCAATCATTATTTCACAATAATGTCTCCCCTTGTTCTATCCTCATTACACATCGAAATCAATGGCGTTTAGGATCTGCTGCATTTCTGGAATCAACTCGACTTGAAACTGCGGATAAGTGTCAGGTAAGAATGACAAAAATCTCCTCAGCATTTCATTCTTTTTTAATTCTAATACCTCTAAAATCATAAATTATTTTTTAACTTCGACTCTCAGTGGAACTTAGAATTTCACTAGCACATCTTTGTTTCATCTTGTTTTCCACGCTTCTGTCTAGCTGGTTCCGCGACTGCCCATCAACTCATATCTCATCATTTCCTCACACACACACACAATTCGTCCTCTCTCATTTGCTTTCCAGCCAAATGATAACCTAGTGCATGTGTCTAATCTATCGTTCCCGAAATTCCCTGTTACTCCTCCTTTCCGGTTATCCAAGCGTTAGTATCACGGTGGCTGTTGATAAAAATTCAGCCCCAGTCTGATAGAAATTCTTTGCATGACATAGGTTTCAAAGGTCCCTGAATCATATGGAGGCAGTGACTAACTTCAAACTCTGAATCACTGTTCATTAAAATAAAGGTTTCTGTACTTCTCAATGAATGAAATACAAAACGATATTGTCATTGTTTTTACTGACGTTTCGCTATTTCATGCTAGTAGCTTTATCAAAGCAGTATTATTAAACCGGGATTTTAAAAATCTCAGCATATATATATATAACAAAGAGTTAAGAGGTGAGAAAATAGACTTAGGTTAAGTTAAAAGGACATATTGAAAGTCGAAATAACAATGATCATTAAACCAAATAACAGAGGTAATAGTACATCTGTTATGATATCAAAACAAAGTTTACTAACTTGATCATCATTCGTCTGTCTGGGATCATTTTTGGTTGTCAAGTTGGTCAATTGGTAAAGATGACAATACCAAGTGTAGATGGTTGGATTTTACCAATGTGTAAAATTATAAAACAGTGTGTGTTTATATAATGGTATTGCTTATCACATTCGTGTTGATTTTGTCACTTCTTGGGGGAGGGAGGTGTTGTAACCAAGTGAAGTTCTGTTTTAGTTCATCACTTCTGTTCAGACAGTTTGGATTCCACTTGATATGAAGTGCTTCTGATATTAGACGTTCTTTGTGATTTCTGAAGTTTTTCTGGATTATTTCAATCTTCTCAAAATCAGATCTGTGCCCTGATTCTAAAACGTGTAGACCTATGGCTGATGATTTTTGAAGCTTTTTTTTAGTTCAACCGGATTTTTCGGTGGACGAATAGATACTCTACGGTGTTCATTTCTTCTGAATCTGTTTCCTCTCCAGAGATGTTTGTCCGATGTATATCGCACCACATTCCAAGCATTTTATTTTATAGACACAATTAAATAGAGAATCTTTAGGGATTTGGTCTTTTATATGGACAAGATTGTTTTACATTGTCTTTTATGTTTTGAAGAAAACTCTAATGACCGCATAATGACGAATGATGATCAAGTTATTAAACTTTGTTTTGACATCATAACAGATATACTATTAACTTGGTTATTTAGTTTAGTGATCTTCATTGTTATACTGACTTTGAATATGTTCTTTTAACTTGACCTAAGTAGTCTATTCTCTCACCCCTTAACTCTTTGTTATATATATATATTTTTTTTTTGATTACAGCTTGATTCCACATCGCATTTTTGGTACAAGTATGGAATTTTCAGCATGGATATCGGTGGCCCAACCATAGATATCAGATGTGAGTCGGCGTGGGCTCGAACCCCGGACCATGTGCATGGTCGGCGAGAGTCCTAACCACTGTGCCACCGACGCACTGCTGAGTGGATTTTGTGAATTCTGGTGTAATAATACATTGATAAAACTATTACCATTAAATAGCGAAATGTCAGTAAGACCAACGACAACATCATTTTGTTTTTCATTCATTGAGAAATAATCGCATTTATGATTTTTTTTCTTTGAGATTCCCGATCCATGCTGCCTAAATAAGTGGAAGAAATTATCTCGTTTGAATTCCTATCGTTCATAATGATAGTTGCTAGATGTTATCTGCTGGTTACAATTACCATTGACGTTTGACGAGATCTATGTCACGTAGAATTCGTGATAAGTCCAGCGTGTTCGTGCATCAAGTGGTGATGTTCTATCCAATAAACACACCACACACCAATCAGGCTACTAAGTCAGTTTTATGTAAAGAGAATATTATTATTCCCATGGGTTCCAAAGGCAACATTGCGTTTCAACAACGCATCTCCCCCCGTTTCTTCTATTTTCTGCTGTCTTCTACAGCTGGATGGCTGCAATGAAAGTTTCATAATGAAATAACGAATGTGTGTGTGTGTGTAATGAAACAGGTGGAGTCATATATTTAGGAATGAGATAATATCACTAATAATAAGTCCAGATAGTATAAATGAAAAATTTGATAGTACTGAGATAACATTTGAATTACAGGCATAAATTGTGACAAATAATAATAATAATTGTAATAATAAGCAAAGAAAAAAAACCAAGAGAGTTAATGGGAAGAAGCACACTTGATGAAAAGAAGGATCATTAATCCAAGTTTACTCAGGGTTGGAACAGAGTCTGAACATGTTCGTTTTGGATACAAAGTTCCAACAACAGCTTCAGTTATGTGTAGCAGACGTGAACGGACTGTACTGTACGTGATAACGACGTCGATGCTATAGCCAGTATAAATCAAGTGTGAAAGCTTTTCTTCATGCATATACCATTTCAACTGTTCCTGTAGTTCAAGTTATATAAGGCTCACGATTAGACAGGTTCATCTACGGGTACGAGATCGTTTACCAGCTTGGTTTACCATGGGTGGGGGGAAATTAAGTGCATAAATAGCTCAATCCTGTCACACCACTTTGTATTAGCCACCCACTTACCTGACACCTTTTATAACCTTTAAATGTATTATGAGAAAATCACCACCATTGTCTCCATTGTCCCATTTCACCGAAATATTTTGCAATGGATTTCAGCCTAGCACTTTTGTCACACAAATAAGACTGTCTATTTTAAAACCCCGTCACTAATCTGTTATTCTACGTCAAAGTGTATTCGCTGCATAACTGGCCTTTATTGTAACGACAATAAATATTATATTTTATAATTGTAAGAACCTGAAGTAGAGAAATTAATACAATTGTAATGCCAGGGTGTAGGGGAATTCCCATTTGCTGGATGGAGGGAATTATCAGGAAAGGCCGATGTAATAGGGTATTTATGAATTTGCAGGCTCCACAGTAAGTCCAGAACCTATTTCTTCTGGATACACACAGAGAGCACCCGTTGTTTCAGGCAAATCGCTATATCCTCAACTGTCTTCTGGAGTATTCGTTACCTGGAGGCTTTTAGACAGTTTTTTTTCCACTCGTAGAAGACGATCAAGAAGGATTCTTCAATCCTGGTTGGCTTTGTGACCGATTTCGACTAGATGGTCTAATATCAAATAGTTCAGAATGATTCACTGATGGGAAAAACAACCAAATCAAATCAGGAATGTACTTTTGTTTCGGAGAGTACTTTACAAGAATTATCATAGAATGAATTCATTGACTTTATTATTACTATTGTTCTAAAAACCATCTCAAAAAACATCCTTAATTTATCTCTTTGTTTATCGAATTCAATTTCAAAACGAACAATACCACCAATAACAGCAGTTAAAAAATTTAAACAAATACGAACGAAAGGTCAAGGTCATCGATCATGTTTATATATCTATTTTTTGAGCCGATGGAGGGAGGACGGTATGAAACAGAAATTAAAACAAAAATTGACAATCAGAGTTCTTCTCATTGTTTAAGTGTATTGAAATGTTTCTTTTTTTATATAATGAATTGACGTGGAATCAATTATACTACTAACAACAATACTATAATACTACTCAATTTGAAATGAACAACGACCTCATCATGCCTATTCACATACACACATCGCATCCTAATTTTTTTGAGGTCATTTTCAATTATGTGTTTTTGGGTCTGCCCTGTGAAAATTCTAATGTCACTCAAAGTTTTACTAATGAGGCAAAGACTAATATAAAAGAGGAAAACTTTGAAATTAAAATTTCAATTAATGGGATTTTTTTTCATTTCATGGTGAACGATGTGGAAGTATTCCCTGAGTTGATTGATTGTCAATGAATAGAATTAAAGACATGGAGACAGAGAGAGAGGGATAGACCTTTTTAATTTTAAAGGAGAATGATTGATGAAGCGTACTCGCACGATTTTTGTTCTGATGTGTACTCTGATTGACATAGGTATTGTCTGCTTGTTTGTTAGTTTTTTTTCTGAGGGCATTAAGAAGGAACATTTCCAAGTTTATTACAAACTATACACAAAGGGATTCATCGTAAATGTTTTTCTATAGCTTCGTCGGTGTTTCAGCGACGCAATATTTGCCAATTATCCAGGGATGTGGGGGCTAGTGGTTAGATGGTTCGATTTCTTGCCGCGGACAAATTTCTTCCCAGACTTCGCATCCCCGAATTTCCTAGCCTGTAGTAATTCTGAACAACAAAAAAAAGAAACAGACGAAAGACTATATACGTGTGAAATCAGTTACGCTCTAGTGTCCAGTTGATTTTGAGCCGGATTCATCCAGTAATAATGTCGTTGAATGCTGCTTTGAGTGCCCTGACTTCAAATGTGAGAAGGTACATCCGTTTTTTCAAGATTATGGGCACGTTGTACTGACATGCTTCAGCCAACAAGCATGAAACTTAGGTCTAAGGCTTCAGGCGATTTCTCCCTAATCATTGGAGAATACACTACTCTTTTTACCGTTCAAGAGTACTGGCGATGAGTCTTAGACTGTGGTGGGACAGCTGTTCTGTACTCTCCAGTGATTTTCAATGGTTCTTTAACTTGAACCCTCTGAGTATAAGTTAAGTTACATAAGCGTAATGTCTCAGCACTATTCATTAGAAATACGGATCATGTTTAAAAATTTGATTATCTAAACTGATGGTAGACTAAATTTCTTGGACGTCCGATCGAGCAGATGAGAGGATGGTTCACTAAAAGAGATGTCTATAGAAAACTTACATCTTTAGGATAATATACACATTTCTTCAGTTTTGTACCAATCCGAAACAAGATCAATTTGGTCAGATGCCTCACGAACAGAGTGAGGCGTATCCGTACAGATAACTCCCAACAAAATGAGTTAGGATACATCCAAAATACGCTGGTCCAAATGGGTTATCCGAATAGATTTGTCAAGTGACACATGAATACCAGGTACAATAAAGGAAAACTGATAACAATTAAAAAGAAACAACTGTTCATGAAACTACAATTTAATAGGGACGTCGCTAGCGAAGTCTTACATCTGAGATTATCGAGAGCGATAAAACGGACTAATACTGCAACCACCCTTTGTTTGTCATTCTCCAGCTGCCGACCAATTATGGTTGCTCAAGTGAAAGACAAGCTACCTAGCTGTACCACTTCTATGTGTATCTATAAATTTAGTTGATCCTGTGGAGACAGCTATATAGGGCGAACAACTAGACAGCTTAACAAACACATTAATGAGCATCTCCCATCACTCATGATTCGATAGAAGGATAAATAAAATCTAAAACAATTTCTATTTTAGCTCATTTGATTGATAGCGGTCAGCAAGTGGACAAAAAAAGTGCCTTCAAAGTTATCTATTGCATTCCATCGAGCCTTTCGAAAGGAATTCGAACCCGACTTTTACACAAAGCAAAAGAAAGGGGAATTAATTCGAGAGAACAATCCTAGTCTTTGCATACAACAAAAGAAGTTTGTGCTACCTTTGTCTCTCCCACCGTTGGCCTAGGTGAATTCTATTCAAAACCCTCCCACCCTTTCTTTTTTCCCATCTCCTGTGTACTTTTATGATATCTGTTTAAACTCTGATTATCTGTCCACTTTCACCATTACGTAACTTCTAAGATTTGACTGAATTTATTTATTCATTTATCGAATTGTCTACATATACACATATTACTTACCGCCTTCGTTATTCTTATCGCCACCTGCATAAACCTTATTATCAATATTTTGTTATCATTATAATCATCGTTATTACTGACGTTCAAAACATTTACGACATAAATATTATTTAATCCACAAAATCACCGTCATTGGTTCAATTCTGTTTTATGTATAAATCTATGTAAATTAGAGTAAAGCCTGAAGATCTAATTGAAAACAACAATATTGTTCACTTATATGTCTTGTTCTAATATCTGAAATGATATTACACGTATTTCTGAAGGTGACTACTCAATTTGCTTTTTTTTTATTTCTCTGCATTTTTCTTTCTTTTTTAATGCCTTCTACAAAGTATGAACTGGGTCCTTCACCATGGACAAGAAAATGGCCTAAAATGGCACGACCTGACTGCCATTTCTCTGCACCAGAATGCTTCACTTTAACCACAAGCATGTTAAATCCATTCTCTGGTCTACGAAATAAAACTTCCACAGATTATTTACATCATTCAGTGAACAAGAACAGCATCATCAACAACAACAACAACACCAGTAACAGTCCAGATCATATGGCTACATCGAAATCGATGAAGGCCCATCAAACAACAACGACACCACATCAAAATGATGATTTTCCTGGACCATGGTCAGATATGTTTTCATTGGGTTTGATTATTTGCTCTCTGTATAATATTGGTAGTCCAGCTGAAGGTTCAGTTCAATGGTCACAGAATATAAAGAAGTTGGGAGTTGAAAATGACGCCTATGCAAGTGTTGAGGCGATACTCAATTGTAAAGAAAATATTGCTCAAGAAAACAGTGCAGAATTTATTCATGCAATACAACTAAGTCAAAGCTCAGATGTGAGATTTATAACACTGATAAATGATTTATATATATATATATACATTAGTTTTGTAGGGAAGTTGCTTGATTGGATAGAGGATCTCATCATGAGCTGACATCAGTTAGAGAACCACTGGAAAACCCTGAAGTATTGGACAGCTGTTTCGTCCAGGTGTTGGACTCTTCACAGTACGCACTTATCACCAAGATTCAAACCCAGGACCTTCTTGATACAAGGTGAGCTCGTAGACCATTGAGTCACTGGGACCCATTCCAGTGACCCATGAATTCTAACTTCTGCCGAATCACGACACAGCGTACTGCTGAAGATTTCCAAACTAGGGCGAAATAGCTGTCTAGTAATCCAAGTTTTTCCAGTGGTTCTCTAACTGATGTCAGATGCTGATGAAATCCGCCGTCCAATATACATATATATATATATATATATATATATTCGTATTCCATACAGCTAGCTCCCTTAATTACGGAGGATACACATTGGATCATAGGAATTAATAAAAACACGGTACGGGTTAAGGATGTAGTATTAACGAGATGGTTAGAAGGTTTGGACATACATAAAAATAAAAACAGTAACCAAATGTAACAATACAGCTTGAAAAATACAACAAATAAACGGGAAGGTTGGACAAGAAACGTAAGAGGATAATCATTATTGATGAGGTATACTTTTCATGATAGCCACGGTGGGGACAGTGTTTGGACGTTTATTTTGGAGACGTAAAATAGGCTTGAGTCTTTGGATCGTCTGTGCCTCAGCTATTCCCAGATGTCTTGATTTTTCTCCTTGTGGTAGGTTGGACCGGATCTTGTATATGGCTTCAAAGGACTTTTCATATGATGCTGTATGTCCACAATTTATCGGATGTTCTGTTATCGAAATGTATACCTTTTGGTCTTCTCCCTTTGCTAGCCATTCTAGATAGTGTTCCAGTGCTCATTTTACAGGCGGACGCATGGTACTGCCAGTGTGAACTTGCATATCCATATTGAAGTAGCCCAATGCGACAGTTTGTCTTTCACGTGTTGTTTGAGTAGTTTCTTGCAGTAGAATGTTATTCGTGGGCTGCCGGCGAAGCTTTTGTTTTACTAAGAAATTTCGAAAACCTGCTACTGGGAATTTCTGCTTCGGTATCACTTTGAAATTCGACGTTCAATATCAGCAAGTTTTTTAGGGGGCGACTTGGATCTTTTCAGGTGTTTCCTTGACTTCGGATTCTTGTCTGAAGCCCTTCGTTCCTCTAGAAATAAGAGGAAACAATAATAACAATAATAGTCATTAAACAGTGAAAATGTTGACAATATTTCGTAAACTTGTGTGCGTGATGTTTCCTGCAAGAATCTTGAATATCACTACAACAGATTATTTTGACGGAAACGAGAAATCAGAAATCCTCTTGAAACTATATTTGTGAAAGTCATGAAGTTAAAGACAAAAAGGGGCACAAAATGAAAGTATGAGTCATTTCATCAAATTAAAAATTTTGCTGTCAAAATACTATTGTATTTCTCCATCTAATTCAGTGTAACTGTCTCCACTCTGATAAAATATTCAAGGGTCTTCAGATTTCCAAGACTAAAACATCCAAAGTTTCATTCTATTGAAATCTCCATTAGTGTATGACCTTCGTATGCTGTCTAACATAAATCTCCCATTTTCCTCTCTACAGCCTAATGCGCAATTTCACTCCTCGATATATATTCTTGCAGATGATATCATGCACCTGGAGGATACTACTGACTGGATCTCGTCAGTAGAGCACAATATACTATGCCAAATATTTGAAGCATTATTATGATATCTCTGAGCATATAAGGCGTATACTTCGATATATGTACTAACACAAATATCGTTATAAATGTCATTCGAATATGTACACTGTTAATTTCTTCCTCTTTCTTTCACCCTCTCTTGTTTCATTAAGATTCCTGAGGCATTCAGATCTTCAGTGTGTCGTATGCCACTTGAATTAGTTGAACCTGTGGAAAAATTACTCTCGAGAAATACACAGAAAAGGCCTAGTTCTCAATTATTTGCACTAGTAAGTTTTATTTTTTTTGTATTGTTGTATATATTTGTGTTACGTAACAAATTTGTTTCAAGTCCATAGTTAGAAAGGTCAAGTATATATAGTTAGTTAGTTAGTTCGAGGAGTGACATCTATTTCTTAATCCCTTGGTACTCATAACTGTCACAAATCCACGAATCTACTGGGACAGAGAACAAGAACTTCAATTTATGAAACAAGCCTGGTAATGCTTTCAGCAACTGGAAGCGACTATGAATTCTCATTGCTCCCGGTTCACTTTATGCAGGACGACTGTCAACCACTTTTTTTAACTATTCAGTCGAGCGAATCGTATTAGTGGAAAATACCCATTTGAACATAAGATTGAAAAGAACAAGAATTTCAGCAAAGATGACGATCTTTTCGGCAATTTCATTCTTAAAAGCAGCTGTACAATCGCATTTATATACATTAGTTTACATGGATACAATTATTATTTGTTTAATTCCACATAGTAACGAAGGTGATAATAATTTTCAACCTGATATAAAAGTTTGAAGGTACGAATAAAGATTACAAGAGGCTTAGAGACAAGATTGTATAAGATTAGAAAATAGTTACAACGTATGCTAAATTAATATTTGATAACTGGACAAATAATTTTAAAGGTGAATAAAAGGTGATAATTGTTTTCAACTTGATATGAATTACAAGAGGCTCAGAGACAAAAATTGCTCAGGGATAGAACAAATTACAGGTGTGAACAAAATGAGCATGGAATCAAATTGAAATCAAAATTTTCAACTTGAAATGTTAGTTAGGAAGAAGAGGAATATAGATTACAGGAGGCATAGAAACAAAAAAGACTACACAGGATTATAATGTAATTATAAAATGGTTATTCTATGCGGATTACAAATGTGTTCAGGAGTAGCATGTAAACAAACTTAAAATAACTAATTTTATGACTGAAAAAATAGGATGAATTGAATGAAGGCAAACAGAGAAAATTAGACACAGAGATAACAAAACAAAAAAAATTTGGAGGATAGGGGAACATACTGAACTAGGTCCATGGTAGTTGTAGAGGCTGGACTAGTTTCTTTTGAACACATAGTTCCAGCTTTTCGATGCATATGGCTAGAGCTTTCGCAGTACAAAGAAGTCGGAAACACACCTTTTAGTCACCAATGCTTCACGAACCTATTCATTCCTGTCTGATGTAAGTTTGTGGTCAAATCTAAGATCGACCAAATTTCTACAAACCAATACTTGAAAAAATTAACTTGATACCTAATTATGATCAACTACAAGGTACATTCCATGGAGTTCTAGTGAGTTTGCACGATCAGTGGATGGAGACGAACACTTCGATGACAGTGCCTGATAACTGTACCATAAATTGTAAAATCTAGAATTTAATGTGTCGTTAGATTCTTTAATATAAGAATAAAACTTGTGCACTGTGGTAGAGTGTAATTCCATTATGGGTAAATTTTGTTTTGATAAAGTCTCACAGTGTTATACAGTAATGTTTACTGATGACGTTTCGAGCACAATTTATTGCTCATAATCATATACCTTGATATGATTATGAGCAATAAATTGTGCTCGAAACGTCATCAGTAAACATTACTGTATAACACTGTGAGACTTTATCAAAACAAAATTTACCCATAATGGAGTCGTTAGATTCTGTTCCATAAACTCAATGGTCAGAAGTATTCTCCTGTTTAAACAGATGGTGAATAATTTTAGAAGAATCCTAAACTAGTACGAAACTGCTACCTGGTCCTCTCAGATCTTTAAATGTCCCGAAATTGACATCAATAGGTCATCTGGCTTGAGATCAATCAAGTCTCTACAAACTAGTGCACAGAAGAGTCGCGGAAGGGTCATACTCACTAGCCTGCCATTGAAATTTGAGTTCACAGTTTATTAAGCTACACACAAACTTGGTGAAACCTCAGCAATCAAGTCACGCAAGTTATTTGCAATTACTGCAAGGGAATTTACTGTAACTTCAGTTGACAGACGATAGGTAAATTATTCTATTCTATTCTGATGAATGACATCGCAAGCAAATTGTAGTTTTATAGAGTTGCTCTATAGAAAATTTATTTTTTGGGAGGCATGATCATGGATTGATGTCGTTTGGAGAACCTCTGCAAACTGACAGCCTATAAGGGACAGATATTTCGTTCATGTTTGGGACTCTTCTTCAGTGCGAATCGACCACAGGAATTCCCGCTTACGGGGCAAGCTCGCGAACCATTCGTAGCCACTAAGTCCTAATCTGTTGTCCCATGGATTTCAACTTCTACCATCCCATGATTTTAGAGTGTCAGCTAGACGTCAATATCATCACTGGGTATTCGTCACCACTCTCAACCTGGTGAACCTCACTCATCCTTAATCAGAGATCAAACTTATATTATGAATTTTGTTATATACAAGCGTGGTGGAAGCAGCAAGATTGTAGTAATAATATGGTCTGTGGTAAAGTCCTTTGTCTTGGTAATGCGGACATTGAGCTAAGAAATACATTCCCTATCACTCTGATACTTGTTAATGCATCTTCATTAATGTATAGCTCCACCCTGGGCTAACGTATAAAACGTGTTACCAAAAAGTTTGACGTAGAAAGTTTGATCATGTGTTGATTTCACTTAAACATTAACTGAATACCAAGTAGCACTGTACAGCTGTTTCGACTTAATTTGTCCACCTTCAGCAATACATAATCATGATGTCACTGGAGATAGAACAGAGAAGCTTCTATTCATCACTCAAGCCTGCTTATCATTAACATGCACTGGGAAAGAACCCAATGTTCCATGAATTCTAACTTCTGTTAATTGGGAATTTTTATTAAGAATTCGGGCGAATTCGTGCTGTCTTCATCCAGTGATGAGCATTCCAAAACTTTTCAAGTGTTGGTTGCAGGACGGTGACGAATACTGCGTCTTTCTGAGTAGATTAACATTTTCCGGTTCCAAACACACTAATTTTATCAGAATTCTAAAGAAAACTTGTCGAAAAGGCTAATAAAAATTGACAGTTTTATTTTAATAGTAATAGATGTAATATGGAATTGTATTATACCACGGTTCCGAAGATCTACACTTAGATCAATTGTTTTCTTTTAGCTCCTAGAGGAACATATGGCCTCAGGCGCAAGCTTCTCTAGCAATGTTTTCACCTGGCTCCAACTCTGTCCACATGCTCTCATCTCCTCTTCGGATGACCCCCTCCATGTCACCCTCGCACTAACCACCAACTCACCGCTTACCATTTGGTCGAATTCCACTCAAGCGATGTCTTGGCACGTGATGTCAATTGATCGTTTCTTTTCTCTGAGTATGGCCAGTACGCCTCCATCTCTTTCTGCATATTTGCTCTACAGTCAGTTCCTGATGGGCTGGTTCGCTCCCAGAGGTACATCCCTGTTGCTGATATTTTCTGATTGGCCATCTAATCCTGAGTGCTGAGTAAAGACAGCTGTTGATAAAGGTCTCTATTTTGTTTGAAGTGGCCTTTTTGATGCGCCGAGTCTCTGATCTGTATACTAGCATTGAATTCACATAGGAGTTGAAAATCCGGATCTTGTATTTTATGCTGAGTGCTGAGTATTGATCTCCACACAGACTTGAGAGTAATGAAAGCTTATCTTGCTTTCCCGATAATCGCTCTTGGATATTCTCATAAGTTTCACCTGTAGTTAAAACGATGCTCCCTAGGTAGGTGGGTAGGTAAATGAGGTTGCTTCTTTCAGATGTCTCCCATTTATGCTGATTGTTGTCTGTTGTTGTTGGTGCTGTTCCTCGAGGCCAGGAATCTTCATCGCCACATGTGTTTTCTCAATATTCACCTCAAGTCTTTCCTATCTTTGATGCTTCTTCTGCCGACTTGTTGCTTTCCACCTGCATATCTTCTAGTTTGTGGGAAATCCGACATATATCATTGTCAAAGCCCATATCCTCCAAGTTTTTTGTGTGGGTTTATTTCATGCTCTCTGTCACATGATCCAGTCTACCGGAATTAAAGAAAATCATTGGAGCTCGTCTCACTGCTGTCTTCACTTACACTAAAATAAACACAATTTTATTCAATTGGTGATAGCTAGGCCTGTAACCGAGGACATGAATTTTATCCCCTCTGAAACTCGAACACACAGCCAGTAAAATAAAAACAAATGTTTGAATAAAATAAAATACAGTTTTGTGCAGAATAAAGTAGTACCTACCATAGGTAGTTTTGTCAATTTCTCATCAGTGAAGTACACTCTAAAGTAATTATTAAGTTTCTGTACCGAAACATTTCAACGTACTTTCTATAGTTTGGTTTGTAAGGATTAGTTAGGTTTTACTAGTTGATCACGGATTGATATCAGTTAGAGAACGGATGATTCCCAAACTAGGAGAAAACAGCAGCTGTCCAGTACTTCCTGGTTTTCAATGGTTCTCTAACTGATATCAATCCGTGATCAACTCATAAAACATTTCAGCGTACTTCGAAGGGTGACATTATATCAGTTAACAGGTGACTCCAAACTTGATGAACAGTGCCCAGAACCTACACTTATACACAGAATGGTGTACAATGGTGAAACAGTTACTTAATAGAAACGAGAGATGAGTACGCTAAATAACAACGTAGTGAGTTCAACTCACATCACACAAACAAAAGACAATCAGGATTATATCACATAGCGAAGTGGGAAGGATGAAGACGGAGATTATGTAGTCCACTGAAGGTGAGACTGAAGATATCCAGTTAGCATGACTGCCAACTGCATTTTCCTCAACAAATGTATCAGGTTCCAGGGCATTTCATACCTATAGTCGCGGAATACTTGAGGAGAATCGAAAGAGTTTGTCCTTTGACAACTTTCTGCAGCACTGCTGCAGGCATGTTTGTTCTTTTTGAAACTGTTGCCATATCATTCATCACAGATAATTAGAAGTCATTTAACCATGCACAAAGGAAGTCCATACCTATGCGTAATATTAAACCAACTATCATATAAGGAAAACAAGAGTATATAACAAGTTGGTTAATCACTTATGAGCGTAGGGAATAAATTTCAAGTTTTGTTAAGTCATCTTTGTCAGATTTTGATTTCTCAAAGTCAAACCTGAAAAATTTTCATATGGGTGTTTTCATTTTACTCACATATATTTCTGCCGCATTTCGTTTTACTGACATATTTCTCCACTCTGTATGAGGAATGATTACGTGTTTGTGACCGCCACTCCAACCCCTCCGCTGTCCTACGTGATCTGTCTTAATAAAAAATACTATCTATGATATACATATATATATATGACTTCAAATCAAAGTATGATATTACATCTGCAGTGAGGAGTTTTCATCCTCATCCAACTGAATGCTGATAAAGATTAACCACTAAAATCGTAAAACAAGACATTCCATAAATGTCCTAATATCAGTTCATAGTTAGAAACCTTATTTCGAATATTATTTTATATAATAGATAAGACGGTTGAAGTATTTTTATTTAGTGGGACGGAGTGACTATTGTCAAAAATACCTTGTCAAATTTCTCCCTTACCTAATAATATAAGAGATGTAAAGAATATTGTGTTAGAATAACGCTTTACTTCGACAATGTTATATTTCCTTCCTAGAAGTTTAAAATCAGAAAAATCTTACCACAAATGATTTATCATTTCTTGTGCTTTGACGAAAAACTGACACAAGTAAAATGTTTGATTTCTTTGCCTACCAAGTGAAACATACGATTTCTAGTAGGGCAAGGCTGTGTTGTTTCAGGTTGGAGTCCCTTCTTCTTAGGACTTCCTCTTGGATAAATGAGACTTAGGAATGCCATGATCATGGGTAATCGAATATGGCTGGTAGTCATTTCATCATCTCCATCCCAGTAGATGCCGGCTTTACAAAGAAGAAGGGAAGAAACTCAGTCCAGTACGATTAATGACAGAACAAGGGATGAGTTACATGAGGTAGGCGCCTCCTCATTGACGACAACTGAGGAAGGGCTCAGCTCGTCAGGTTCGAGTAAAGACCCGACAACAGACGTGAATAGTGCTGGCGTCCGACTACTCAATTCAACTGACCTGTACAAGGAAATCCCAGCTGGCTTCATGTGAAGACCGAACGGGGCTTCAGGTCTAATCTCAACTTTCGTGGTTTTTGATGAGCCTGTTGAAACAATCGATGGTTATCAAGTATCCGTTGATGATACTGTCTACCCATCATAGAGCGTACGGCAAGCCTGTCATGCTATATATATGGAGTTCCCTCAAATGTTTGGTGAAGTGAATGTCAGGATCTCGGCCATGGAATACGATAGGCTGCATTCATTGTGCAGCAGCCCTAACCACATATTCATATGGAATGCCTAACTGATCACAAAGCCTGCAGAAAAAAGATTGTTTGAAAATCCCCATTGATTCATATGAAAAAGAAAAGACGTTCAGCGAAGAGACACTTTTTTTCGACGGCGAATTCACTCACATAGCTGCACAATCGCATTCATATATCACACGAGGTTTGGCAAGTTTAGATAATTGATCAGGTAATAAAAGAATGATCTAATATAGAAACAGGGTTAATTAGACAGCAACTAAAGTAAGATTCAGTTGGTTGGTTAGTAAGTTAGGTGACGCAATATAATTGACTAAATTGTTTCAACTTAGGTCAGGGTAGAAACAGAGGTAATTACAGGTATAGAGAGACTAAGTAGAAGCGGGGTAGAGAATCATACCATTTAAATTAGAACTGAAATTCAGCAAATCAGTTGGATGACATAACATAAATGACTAGAAATTGAGCGTCGGTCAAGTCAGTAACAGTGGTAGGCAGGTGTAGAAATTAAATCGGGTGGTGGTAGAGAACAAAAAAGTTGAAAATGTAAAATATTACAATTGAGAAGACAAAATAATACCAATGAAGAGAAAGAAAAGGAGCAGGTAGAATTTACTTGTCGGGTAATAAGACAGATCACATCAATTGCAAGTGTATTGATTGAACGAACTTCTTCTGTATGCAGAGTTCAGTGCTTAGCAAGTGATTCGCCATTGCTTCTGCAGTTTTGAGGTAGTCTGATTCGTACACCTTTAGGAAGACTACTTCTTACTGTGTAGATGACTTTGAAGTTTGTTTCGAGTGCAGCTTTGTGTCCGAATTCTATCAGATGTTCTAAGATAGAGCTGCGGAGGCATGGTTTTTCCCCTTTGTAAAACCATGTTGGTAAGTGTCCGGTGATACACTTTGAAAGCGAATGCTGAGTATGGCCGACATACCTGGCGGCTCCACATGAGCAGGTGAATTGATAAATACACATTGATGAGGCCAGTCGTCAGTGTGGTAGCTTATCCTTCACGTTCACATGAATCATAGGTTTTGTGAAGAAAGTTAGTCGTAGTTCAGCTGCAAAAAATGATTGTTCACTAAACAGAATATTTAGGAATAATCCAAGTCAGAATATCAAGTTTAATAATGTCACCCGTTGTCAAATTCTCATTTCCTTGAGTCGAAATTAATAAATATCATCGGATATTTTCATTCTATCAACAATATTTTCTCTTCCCTCCCCTCTCACCCCGTCACTTCTTCCATTGAAACTCTCCATAATATGTTTTTGTACAAATCACTAACTGGAAGATATACAGGATTTCTATGCTTAGTTTGGATGTCATAAAATGAAGAAATATAAGTTTTGAGCGCTTCTCGCTGTCATTCCAATGAAAATTGATGAATATTAATAATTGAAACAGAATAAAAAGATATTTTATAAATATCCTGTTATCAGTTCACTGTTGAAAGCTTTTTCTATATTACAGATAATTTTGTTTGGAGTATTTCTGGTTACTTGGTGGAGGAGGGGGTAGTGACAGTTGTCAAAAACAACTTGTCAAATATCTTCAGCTTTAATAGAAACGATATGAAGCGTATTGTGTGTGGTATGATGCTGTCATAATTCTCATATTGTTAGTTCTTTCCTAGATTTAGGATGTTTCATGGACAATGATCATCATTTCTTGGAATCGATAGCCTCATAAGGTTTCTCCCTAGTTTGTCTTATGCATTTTTATTGCTTTGCTATTCACGTGGAAGATTGTGTGTCAAACATTGACAATTCACATGCCTAATCTATCGTTCTTTGTAGGCTTACCCCTGAGGCATTAAACTTAGTGTAGTTTTAAACTGTGTCAGTCCGGAATCAAACCCAGACTAACCAGTGACCGCCGAGCATTCCACCACTGAACCGCAGACGAACCTCTACTCCACGTCTTTTATTTCGTTGCCTGTAACATAAGGCTTCACACTTTAGGCTTTTAAGGTTCACCAACTGTGCTGCTGTTATTTATTATGAGACGGCATTGTTAGACTCACCACCAGAATTATCTTTTCACAGGGTTTTTCTACCAGTTAGATGAGATTTAGGAGTGCGTTAGCCGCTGATTGAATCCTGGACACGCGGGTCGTGGTTAATGAATATTCAACCGGATTATTAGGTGGTTGGAGGATTTCATCACGAACTGATATTTGTTAGGGAACCTTTGTAAAACCAGCTTGGAGTACAGGAAGACTGTTTCGTCCTAGTTTGGGATTCTTTACAGTACAGACCTATCACTGGGTGGTTCTAATCCAGAACCTTCTGGCTACAAGGTTAGCGAACTCGTAAATCATTAAGTCACTGGAGCTCAATCCACTGGCCCATGAATTCTGATTTCTACCAATTCATGACATAGCGCGGACACTTCATCATGTCTTCTTTGATGAGTTACTGCCTCACTAACAACCTGCCCAACCATAATGATCACGGCTTCCCACTAGAACTCCAGGTAACCGCCTGAAAAAGGCCACTGACTAGTGACCGTCAGGTTAATTGCCAAGCATTGGTTTTATGGTGATTTATTTGTGACTGGTTGGAGAATTTCATCGTGAGCTTACTTTAGTAGGAGAACCAGTTGAGAGTACTGAGCAGCTCATTATTGTTTATATTAGACTAAAATACTCCATCTTGACTTACCTGATCTCGATTCTGAAGTGACTATTAATTTAAATTGCGAACCAGACCATCTCTCAGGTAGAACACAAGTGGGAAACTATGAATTGAGCTTTGTAGGCGTCCTTGTGAGGAGGACATGAAAGCACATGGTCAATCGTAGAGCCAGCTAGATGAAACGGAGGTGTGCTTCTGAATCCCTATGTTCTACCTGCAGACTTAGGGATGAATAATAATAATAATGGTTGCATGGGTTCCCTCTATTTCAACTGACTGAAATCCTGCTGAGTGGCCAGTAACACAAACAGTAAGGCTCTTGCTTTATTTGCCAGCACAGTTTGGCTCTGACGTTACCTCAGAAATTAGGGGTTCAATATACCTTTATTTGACCAAAATCCTTTCCCTCAGTTCCAGTCATGTAAAAGAAGTTTGATGGAGAATTCGTTGCTATATCAGCAGGTTGTGAAGTAATCCTTACTCTAACATTGAATGGTATTGGGGGAAAGGGGGATCAAGCTTATGAAAAGCTGGAAACTAGGGTTTCATGCTTATCAGCATTTGTCAGCAAGACTCGTTCGAAGCATAGCTGATCGAAGGTAGCTACTATTTCTTGACTATGGACTAACTACGGTTTGAATTTTCACAGAGAAATCATATCCTTCAAAATTTTCAAATACGTCTTACTGACATCTTGTCCAGGCTTGATCACTACACTGCAAACTTGAACGACCTGATTCAGCCAGTTACAAGGACCAGATATACACTACATTAATTTCATTCTGAAAAATTATCGATTCAAGGAGGATTTATTATTTGTGTTTGTATGCATCAAAGGAATAAAGGAGACAGTTGTACAAATGTTAAGTAGACTTAATGTTTCTGAAATACTACATTCATCTTTACCTTACAGTGCTGTTTGTATTCCCCTCCCCCGCCAACGATCTTAAAACACCATTGGCTGTTGACTGTAATGTGATGAGTGTACTTCAAGGCCATATAATGCATATATACAATTGCTTTGGACGCATTTTTCTAATAATTCGAGACAGAAAAAGCTGGCTTCATCAAACGTCTGCCTTGTCTTCTTGCGTTTTGAGTCCAATGGTGTGGTGTCGCATCGTTGTTACTGGTTGTGATTAGAACAGTAGGCTCACGAATCGAAAAGGTAGGATGTTCGTTAACGCGAACTACCAAGTGTATTTCGTCGGTGGCGCCACTCAGATGTTCGATGTTCGGTTCCCGGCTGATGCACTCTTTTACCTCGCTAAGCCAATAATAAGATTGGTAAAGATGGAACGTTGAGCATGAGGCTAGTAAACCCATCTCGTAAATGTGAACACCTCTGCTGACGAAACTTTAAGCGTCCAGCTTGAAGCCCCGTGCTCCACTGAGAAAGTAAAGCAATATAGAAAACAGTCATATCAAAACTGGTGATGGATAAAAAGTAGAAATAGACCCTTCACACACTGAAAGACTAATGCAGTAACAAATAAATATGATGGAATTGCTTGCTGGACTACGGATGGCATCCTCTGATGGTTCATCTCCAACCAATGACAAGAGTGATAGCAGCATTTCTGAATTGATGTATGAACTAGGTGTAAACGTTACATTCAAAAACTTGTTTCCGCAGATACGAAAATCTTTTCAGAGTGAATTTCGCTAGCAGAGACTATTCATGGAAAGTTAGTCTCATACTGAAGAAGTTGGATGCAGATGAACTCGACTGCAACCTGATTCTCCTCTGGAAATCCAGAGACGGAACGTTCAACGAGTCTGTTCAAACACTCTGTCAGTAGTCTGGTGACCACAGATCACTGCTCAACATTCAAATTTTTCACTGAATGGTAACTGACAATATTCACACTCAGTTTGGTGTTGTAAACCACCAGTGTTAGCGATTCAATTGAAAGTCTCAGGCAGAAGTTCATTTCAAAGTCCTTATCTTCATTTGTAGCCTTCAGTCACCCAATCTCACCGAGAAAAGAACACGATTGCAGAACAAATTTTAAAAAAAATACCCCGAAAATGACGCTGAAAGATACCCGGAAAGAATATCAGCAAAGATACCACCTTGATCCATTCTCACGGACACAACGTAGCCGACGTAATTGCAGTACATCTAGTACCATAGACGTCAAACTCACCGTATCCTCCGCAACAGACTCCGCCTTCAGCATGCTTGCATTGTGGGGATTAACACTACAATGTCACCCCCACTAGACACAAAGTTGGACATTGTAAGCATATCCACCGAGTAAAGCCATGTCAACAAGACACTCTTATTATTTTCATTATTTAACACCAAGCGAATGATCTGATAGACTACTTAAGCCTGCATACAAACACATTTGTGATTGTTGTTTTTTTTTAAAAATATTCGTTTTAAAAAACAAACATGAAGTGTTTTGTTCGATCATTTACTTCTCTTGTTAATTCAATGACTCCTTCACATGATTTATTCACCCTTATCTCTTGTTTGCTTATTAGCGCTACTTTTGCCTACAATAAAAAGAAACTTTTACTCATTTGTGAGCAGTTTTATCTCCCTTCTTATCGAATTTTATTCATCCCTAACAAAAAAGGAGTTTAACTCTCCAGAAAGTAAATACTCTTATGAAAGAATTTTTAAAGTCTGCGTATTTATGATAATAACAATAAAAACATAGAATAAAATGGGGAGGATAATTGTAGACATTTCTTGAAAATTTCTGCTTTCACCCCCCCTTCTACTACACTTGAAATCTGATGATGTTAGTGATGATGTTGATGAGAAGTGGTGAGATAACTAACTAACTAGTTAACCAGATGAATGTTGAATGTTTGGTAACCTGATAATCCATGAATGGGAAATTAAAAGAAATACTTTAAGTATTCAGTTCAGACATTCTTCACTTTCTAGGGTAACTTACTAACTGGTAACAAGTGGATAGACTATTAACATAGAATATAGCACAGGAATACTGCAGTCAAAGTTGCTACAATTCGTACAGTACACGGAAGAGAGATAATGGGGATTCACACGTAATATGATAAGCATAAATTTGAGGTTAACGTCTGAATTTCAAGAAACTGACGCCACATTTTTGGTTAAACCGCCTCCAACTCTATTACAACGTTATCCTATGTTGGTTAAAATTGCTGGTTGAGCAGGATGATGGCTCCGCATGTGCAATACATGTTCCAGCTATCCTAATCAATTCATTATTTACAACTCCATTAAATGATTTACTGTTCTTACCTAGAACAGTACGCCTAACCTTAATGTTACTCACTAAAACATACCACCTGACCCGTCAAGGAAAGCATTTCCAACAGGTTGCAGACTTTCACTGACAGCTGCTTTCGATGACTCCATATTGAAGAACAAATGACTATGGGAAAATATCGACTGGAAACCTATTGCTCAACATATGTGTGGACAAAAGTGGAGTTGGATAGGATACTCGCTGAGGGGAGACTGTTGAATAGCATCTCACACCAAGCTGAGCCTCGAGTGGGATCCGAATGAAAAGCGACAAGTTGTGCATTGGTCTGAGAGATGAGAGACTATAGGCAGTCCTTGGAATAGAGGACAAAGTTGAGGTGTGCTGTTTTAGCCTTGTTTTTTTTCACATTGAACCTAAACGAAACATTATTGATGATAATATTATACCACCTTACAGGGGAGATAGAACGCAGACACTTATGATTAAAGGCAGCCGGCATTTTGATATCCTCCAATATCATTGGCTAGGTCTTAAAGCCATAAATGAAGGCAAGGCGAAGTGCTATGCAGTACACGCTCCCTTTCATCTATATTATTGGATATCAAACCTACTGCGGATATAATTGTCTTATTTAACAAATGCGATATTAACTAATCAGTCACCAAATAGGGCAGATGCAGCTTTCTAGGCAAGAAATGTGATCAGCACGATTATATCTTCGGCACACTCTAAGTCGAAAAAAACTGTTCACATAAAACAAAAAGAGTATAATGTCACATTAGATAGATTTTTGCCTCATAAAAAACTGAAAGACGTTTTAAGTTTAATTTGTTGCTCATAATGGATATCGATGCACTTTAGCGAATCTTTAACACTAAGAGGTATGCAAAGAAAGCGAGTATTTTTAGATTTTCTATTCTTTCTATTACTAATGTTGCATTTTCTTATTCAAACTTATGGATAACATAAATTCACAAGAATAAATATTACTGAATATCATTGGTCAGTGAGTAACTCTCGCACACTTCAATATTCTCTACTTCATATATTACCCAGATTTCATCTTGTATGGGTAGTAATATGAGATAAGAGTTAAGCAGCGGAACTCTTGCCAGCCACACAACATACGATTCGACATAAAACTAAAGAAAACCTCACATCCAGTTTTTACTGATCTTGTTCACTACAATATTGGTGTGTATAAGCAACAACCAATCACGTCCAAAGTGACCAGTAGAAATGACTAGTAAACTCGTGGATTAATCTAAAATCTCACATCAGATTGAAGAAGTGTGAGCTGAAGACTTTGTTTAGTAGGGCTATGAAAACTTCGCAAATAAAACCACTCAACCACCTCGGAGGACACAACTACATCAAAATACATGGTTAGACAAATGCTAAAATAAACACACTCATTTTATATTTTTACTCAAAGATGACACAGTAAAACGCGTAATCATTTTTTGTTTTGTTTTGTGCAAACATATGCATAACCATTCCAAATTATACTTCCTAACAATGATAGCCACAGAATATGATGGCATCCTTCTTCAATGAAAATCACTCCTGTGTAGACACTATTATTATATATTGAAATGTCTAGTCATTTTTATTGATCGGTTATTCAGTGACAATTTCAAAGCATTCTTGGAACAAGGTATTGTGTTGTAGAGTTATACATTCTCATAGCTTTTTCAAAGATAGTTTACTTTTAATAGAAGTAACTTATAAAAACCTATGATGAAGTGTAGACTATATAGTGTCGAGAATACCCAACCGCATACATACACATAACACTTTTGTACAACTTGTAAGCCTAGCATAATCGACAGTAAATTGATGTAAGCAATTAAAACCCTCGGGGAGAGGGGTGATAGGCGGATATACACCAGACATATGTTTCAGGATGTCATCATGAGCTGACATTAGTTAGAGAACCATTGGAAAACCTGGGAGTACTGGACAGCTGTTTCGTCCTAGTTTGGGACTCTTCAGCAGTACGCACCCACCGGGATTCGAACCCAGGACCTTCCGGTTACAAGGTGAGCTGTCCAGTACTCCCAGGTTTTCCAATGGTTCTCTAACTAATGTCAGCTCATGATGAAATCCTGAAACCAATCAAATCCCTACAAACCAACACTTGAAAACCAGACATATGTGTCGAGGAACAACTCTTTCAAGACTATGCGTTAACCAGTTCGTTTCTATAAATAAATATATATAAATACCAATGAAATGCTCACTGGCGACTGGCCCTATTGAGGTAGGTAGTTACCTGGGTTCCAGTGGGAAGTCGTGACCAGCAGGGTGCAGCCGGTCGGGTGTGAGAACAAATACTCGCCACCGAAGACATTGGCTAGCGGTTGCGCTATGTCGTGAATTGGAAGAAGTTAGAATTCAAGGACCATTGGATCGGGTCCCAGTGGCTTAATGGCATACGAGCTCACATTGTAACTGGAAGGTCCTGGGTTCGAATCCCGGTGGGTGCGTACTGATGAAGAGTCCCAAACTAGGACGAAAGAGCTGTCCAGTACTCCCAGGTTTTCTAATGGTTCTCTAACTAATGTCAGCTCATGATGAAATCCTGAAACCAATCAAATCCCTACAAACCATCACTTGAATAAAGAAACGTTATTATTTCAACAGATATTGATTTTACTTGCTTCGGTCAATTTAAATTCTCTTTAATTGCTTCAAACCACAGATAGAAGCATCCTCCAATGCATTAGGAGTTTTGACATACTGATGGTATTCATAAAGGAAATTTTAGCAATGCTTTTAAATTAAAGTTAGGAGTAGGATAAGGCTGTCAATTATTGCTAATGATATTTTGATGATCGTTGGCTTGATGATGCAGCAGGCCGTAAGGATGAAGAAGAAAATGGGGGACTACATAGGAGACTGTGGAAGATTATAGCTTGTTAAACGATTTATGCTTCTATGTACCACAAATTTTATGATTAACAAGTTGGCAAAAGAGACAGACAGTGAAGACAAGACGTCACGTGAACATAAATTTAAGTGTGCTGATGAAGGTAACCTACAGTAAAGCAACAAGTTGGCAGAAGACGCATCAAAGATGGTACTTCTGGTGAACATAGGGAAAACGGATTTGATGATGAAGATTCCTGGCCAACAGCAACATTCACAGAAACAATATCAGGCAACTATCAGCATAATTGGCAGAAATCTGAAAGAAGACACCTGCTCTACCCACCCAGGAAGCATCATTTGAACTACAGACGGATGGAAATGACGA
Organism: Trichobilharzia regenti; assembly: GCA_944472135.2. NCBI lineage: Eukaryota > Metazoa > Platyhelminthes > Trematoda > Strigeidida > Schistosomatidae > Trichobilharzia > Trichobilharzia regenti. The sequence continues at coordinate 55,437,665 of OX235266.1, forward strand.
GTATATCAAAGCAAGGATCGGGAAAACAAGGCAAGTTTTCATTTCTCTCAAGTCTGTGTGGATATCAACACCCAGTACTCAGCATGAAAAATAAGATCCTAATTTTCAACTTCAATGTGAAGTCAGTGCTACTATACGGAACAGAGACTTGGTGCAACCCAAACAAACTACAGACCTTCATCTACAGCTGTCTTCACCTAATACTACTCAAGATCAAGTGGCCGGTCATAGAAGACGAGCAACAGGGACCTCTGGGAACCAACTCTACTTAGCAGGAACAAAATGTGCAACGAATATTCAGGAAGAAATGGAGGTGGATTAGTCATACTGTGAGGAAATCATCAGGTGACATCACAAGACAGGCCATCATTCAAGTGGAACCCCAACGGGAAGTGGCGAGTTAGTCATCATGGCAACGGTGACATGGAGGAGCAGGTGATGTCAAGAGTATATGAAAGCTTGTAGGCAGACGTAGAAACAGGTGAAAACATCAGCAGAAAACCGAACGCAATGAAGATATGTGGCTGAAGCCCACTGTTCCTCTAGGAACTAAAAGAAGCAATAACAAACATAATAACGATACACAAGAATTAGCCACCATCAACGAAAGAAATTCGAACGAGGTCATCACTTCTACTAAATCTAGATTGCATAATATCAACTACAGGTACCATGGAAGAGGGCACCGATCCACCCAGCTGCATATGGAAAGAGAAATTCAGTCAGTCCTTCTGTAGGCTCCAGAGACTTGTCATGTATGTCATTTCAATCATTTTAAATAGGACTTAGACGTCCATATCAACAACTGCTTTTCCTTCAAATTGAGGATAAGATGGCTGACCTAAAAATTATTAGCGACAAAGAATTCTCTCAGGTAAAGAACCATCTAAGAAAACTAGTGTCCCAGCAAATATGCTGATGAAAATGGAAATGAGTCAGAGGTCAGTCATAGATCCACATGAAAAGGACAGCAGATACCAGAATGAAATGTAGATGTCTTTTTGATTTTCATACACTTGGCCTGAAACTCAAGGGAATAATGTTAGTAATAAAGGCACTGATGAACATACACTAACCGGAATTACTTACTCTGCGCAATATGAATGTAGGCTGTTGTTATAAAATAGCATCTGTCCATTATTATTCTCATTATCTCGTTATTTATTTGTATGTAATCAACAACAGAATGATTTCCTGTTATAACTTTGAAAAAAAAAACTGTGATATTTTCTCCTCAATAATATGCATAATCAATGTCCTTCCTATTTGCCTTGCCTGGTAAATAACAAATAGCGTAAAAGCATCACATTTTTACCCTATCTCTCTCTCTCCCTTCTTGTTTTCCATAGCTGAAATTTTTCAATGATCCAACCATGTTATTACTCGATGGAATGACTAATTTTGACGTGAAATCTGATGATGATAGAACACGTGCTTTACAGATTTTACAAAATAACGCCGAAAATTTATCCAAGGTAAGAGCAACTTTTTATATAATAATTTCGTATTGCTCTTTGATGAAGAGATGATATTTCGTTTGTCGATATATTCTATCTTTTTAAATCTAACTTGCTGTCAGTTCATTCTCTCTCTATCTCTCTCTGTGGATCTGTGATAATAAATTAATTTTTCCTTCACGTTCACAGTGGAACATAGGGCCTCAAGCTACTGGCTTGAAGTTTCTGTAGCAGTGTTCATTTTTACAGGATGGGGTTGCTAGCCTCATGCCCAACCTTTCCTCTTTACCAGCATTATATGTGACGAGATAAAGGAGTGCGCCGGCCAGGGATTGAACTCTGGACCATGTGCATTGTCGGCGAGCGTCCTAACCACTGTGCCACCGACGCACGGATCTGTGATAACGGCGGCCTTACATGTCGTGCAATTTACAATCAAGTAAAATAGATCTGGTACAACGTTGGATGTTTGTCAGTCATTGGTACTCAGCACAGATGTGACTTACAGTTACTACTGAATCTTGTAATAAGGCTTTCAGTAACCTTCGTCTGATATCATAATCAAACCTAGACGTAATTGTAGAATGCCAATGGGTATAAGTGCCTTAAATGGATCGTTAGACATCCACGAGAAAATCATTGTCATTCATGATTCGTTTAAGACAGTGATATCGTGAAGTGAAGAGGGTTGAGTGATCACTAACGAAGCTTTGTCGTTATGTCAGCAGTACGCTGTCAAATGTATGACAGCTTGGTTGGTTTTGAGGCAAATTATCATGATTGAATGCATATAGATCCGAATTATGAAGTAGGAAACGCATTTTTTTAAGAATCATCTATTTTGAAACTGTTTTCATATCTTTTAAACGAAGTATCAAATATATAATATTGATTGCAGGATCATAGTGGAACAATTGTACATCTCATCCAACAGTTATACGACAATGCTGCATGCCAAGTAATCCACAACGGGAAACTTTAATGAAGCCTTCAAAGTGAAGACAGAAATGAGGCAAGGCTGTCTGCTATCGCTAATTATCTTCCTGATTGTAGTAGATTATATAATGCGACAGACAACGGCGGGCAGCGAGGGAACAGGCATAAAATGGACCCACACAAAAAACTTGGAGGATCTGGGCTTCACCGATGATATATGTGTGAATTCCCACAAACTGGAAGATATGCAAGTGATGAAAAGCAACAAGTTGTTAGAGGAAGCATCAAAGATAGGACTTCAAGTGAACATAGAGAAAACAGATGTGGTGATGAAGATTCCTGGCCAACAGCTACAGCAACAACAACAACGGACAACAATCATTATAAATAGTAGGAACCTGAAAGAAATAACCTCCTTCATCCACCTAACTACCTGGGAAGCATCATTTCAACTACAGGCCAACGGAAATGACGAGGATATCAAAGCCAGAATCGGAAAAGCAAGACAAGCTTTCATTACTCCTAAGTCTGTGTGGAGGTCAGCAGCACTCAGCATTAAACACAAGATCCGGATTTTCAACTCCAATGTGAAGTCAGTTAGTGCTACTATACGGATCAGAGACTTGCACTGCGCGTCATAAAGAGCACCTCAAACAAACTTCAGACCTTCATCAACAGCTGTCTTCACTCAATACTCAAGATCAGATGGCCGGCCATAAAAGATCAGCAACAGGGATCTTTGGGAGCGAACCAATCAGGAACCGATTGTGCAACAAATGTGCAGGAAGAAATGAGGATGGATTGACCATACTCTGAGGAATCCATCAAGTGACATCACTAGACAAGCCATTGCTCGAGTGAAACCCGAAAAGGAAGCGGAGAGTTGGTCGTCAGTGCAAGGGTGGGGTGACTTGGAGGAGGTCATGTGAAGAGGAGATGAAAGCATATGGGCAGACTTGGAGCGGGGTGAAAAAGTTGGCAAAACCGAAGGCAATGGAGACGCGCAGCTGAAGCCCTATGTTCCTCTAGGAATTAAAGAATAAAATAATAATAATTAGTGGAAGTGAATAATGTTATTAGTGATTCTGTCTGCTGAAGTGGTTATTGCAGCCGTAATAATTTTTAGGGGGTGATTCACAACTGGACATTTTTGAGTCCGTGGGCAGCTAGATAATTTACCTTCGTTGTTCATGGAATCTACACAACTTCAATGAATCCCGGGCACGCATTGCCAGTTTTGTATTTTCTTTAATTTATATCGCTTGTACGGAGTTCGATTCCCAGCGAGGGTCACCAGTGAGTACTGTTGAAGAGTATTGAGCTAGGATGAAATATTTGTCTCCAGTACTCTATCTGACACCGATACATGCGTCATTAAAATTGAAGCAAAAGAATTAATGTATAAATCTTAAAGTAAAATCACTACTACACATATTACAGTCAGTTTACTCAATATATAAATAAAATTAGCCAGATAAACTTCCCCTCACCTACAGTGGGAATAATGTCAAAATTCTGTAAAGTACAGAGTGAGAATAATGACAGTAATAATAACAATGGTAATAATAATAATATCAGTGGGTTCGTTTCAAAAAATACTGTCGATAAAATTTGTAAATTTTAGCTTGTTATAGAATGTTGAGTCTAGTGTTGTCTTGATATAGCTTGGTGAGGGGAAAACAAAAAATAACAATTATTACAGAGTTCAAAAATTATGTTTACACTCATGAGAAAATAAACACACAAAAATGAGAGGAGTTTAAATATAAAAAGAACAATAACAATTAAGCTTGATGGAATAAGGATGGAGGAAATGGTTTATTTACCAGTGCAAAGATGGTTAGTTAGTTAGTTAGTACCTGACACTATTTCGATCACATAGAATACGTACCAAATATGGTATCGTGGAATGTTTATACTTAGACGTACGTACATAAAGTTTTCTGGAAAGAGTTCTTGTTTCACCATGAGGAGACACAAGGTTGGAACTGTGGGTAAGGTGGATGTTCACAGTCCGACAAAATTCCTTTAGCAAATTTATTACACGAAACTATTAAGCGCCTATCAGTAATGATGATGTCAACGATATGGCCTAATGGGATATCACTCGGTCTACTGACAGTCATCAGAGTTCTACGAAGTATGACATAGTCTTTTCTAAGCAATCCAGGAAAGAATAAGGCTGAAAAATAAAGAAGAATAGTTCGGATGCAAGAGTTGATAAACTGTAACAGGAGGAGGGGTTGAGTTATCCCCGAATGCCTTAACTTCTTAATATATAAAGTCAGACGAAATATTCTTTCTAGAAATCGCTAAAACATGGGAAGACCAGGATAGGTCAGAAGAAAGAATTAATCCAAGATGCTTAACTTCAGACTTGATTTCTATATCAGTATCACCAGTTTTGTAATGGTAATGGTTTTTGTAACTTCATTTAACTTTCTTTTACATCGGAAACTGAAATTAACAATCTGACATTTAGAAAAATTTAGTTTATAAACATTTGTTAACTCCTGATAGAAAGCCGCGTACCCTAGTAAAGTCTAACAGGCCATAAAATAGTTAGATAGTCTTCACACTTAACAAAGTTCATTTCATCAGAGTGAGGCAAGTCATGCAAGAAGAAAGAAAACAAAAAAGGAAAAAGAACAGCGCCTTGAGGGACGCCCAACTCAATAAGCAATGAAGTCGACAACATCCCTCTACATGCACTGTACTGCTTTCTTCCTGAGGGATTAGATTACAGCCAGCTGACAATCCTACATTCATTTGGAGTTTCAGCAAGCTTATTTAATAAAATATCCCTAGGTGCTGAGTCGAAAGCAGGTGTATAGTCTAGGAAGGTGCAGTGAACAAATTTAGCCACCTTGTCTAAGCTGGAGACAGTGTTATGGTTCAAGATTGCAACTGCATCTCGAGTACTTCTACTGTGTTTATAAGCGAATTGTTTAGGATCGTTACAGGCTCAAGATTAAGTAAGAGCAACGTTTTCACGGTTTCCAAAAAAGGAGAGACTGTAATAGTAAGTCCAAGTTTGACACATGTTCCACTAGATGACTTAGGTATAGGTACAATCTTAATGTCTTTCCTAACGGCTGAAAGAACAATTCTGGTAAAAGATTCATTGAATATGTCAGGGACAGGATAACATAAGACATCTGTACAATTTTAATATACAGTCATTTATACTACTGATTTTTATTTTTATGAGTAGTTAGATACCACTTATATCAAACAATTACACTTGATAACCAGGCATATTGAAGTAATCATGGTAATAGACGTTAACTTTTCGAGTTTGAAGCTGAGATCATCAGTGGTGTTACTGGCTTGACTCAGACCAGAGAACTGAATCAGATGAAACCTCTCTACTTCTGGCTAGTTACTTCTGTGAACCGTGTTATGCACGAAGTGGAATTATTTTTAGCCTATTAACAGTGGCATGTAGCACGGGGGTAACTTTACACAATGAGATTCTTGCCATGCTATTTATATTTTCAAACAGATCACATGTCATCACGTTGATCATAATAAATTTAGTCTCCTAAAGGAGCTTATATTCAAGGTATTCCCAATTACGGTGGACTAGATTATGCATTATACAATACGTGGGGAGTGAGAAGACAGGAATATGCGCCACTGACCGATAGGAAGGCTCTAGAAGATCTCAATTTCGCGCCCGAATGATCTATGTTTTTTTTAATGTCAGACAAACTGGAAGACTAACTGGCGAAAAGCATCAAAGTCGGTTGAAGAAGCCGGCTGACGGAGAAGACAGGACTCCAAGCGAACATAGAGAAGATGGAGGTGATATGGATAACCAACCAACCACCCACCACTAACAACAACAACAACCAGCAGCAATCACTATCAATGGGGGATATTCAACAGAGGTTACCTCTCTCACTTATCTAGGCAGCATCGTTTCAAATAGAAGTAACACTGATAAAGGTCAACAAATAACTTAGCTCCATACTCAGGATCAAGTGGTCAGCCAGAAACAATCAGCAACTAGAAACTGATGGAAATGGAGATGGATCGGTCGGGCATATGTTGAGGAGACCGTCGAATGACACAGCGCTCAATGCAGGCCATCGCTTGAGTGAAATGTCAATGTGAAGCGACGAGTGAATCCTCGGTGTGAGGGGGACATGGAGTAGATAGTGGGAGTTGGAAAAGAAAAGAGACACTATGGTTAGTCGTGGATCCAGTTGAAGAGAACTGCTTTATGTTCGACTAAGAACCCAAGGGAATAATAATAAAATAAAGAGGCTGAGTTGTGAAATTTCGCTTCAAACTGTATAATTTCATAAGTTGAGGATATAAAGTTTAAAAGAGAGCTATTCGTCAGAAATCCAGAACAGATGTATTCATTTTTCGCGTACGTCGGTATAATCCACCTGTACACTTTAGAGGACTGGAGGAAATTCAGAGTTTTGTACATACTCTTAAATCGTGCTAATTTGACATTACAAAATTTCCTAATATTATTTATAAAAATCAAACAAAGATGTTTTTCAAACATACCACTGAGAAGGTTGTGATTTATCAAATGAAACCTTCTGTAAAACGTAGTTTCGATTTTCTAAATAATCCGGGATCGTTTGCACTAATTCAATCAGACTTGGCATATAAATGATTCCACAAAGTGAAATACTGCAAAGTTCAGTAACAGCGTCCCAATGAATGAAAACGTATGAGTGTCCTTGAACCGACTAATTATAAAAATAAGGAATTTTTCGCATGACAAATGACGTATATTCACAAGAAAACATATGCGTGAAAACATACTAATGAGGGTATGTTTCTCTGACAGGACTTAAAAATACGTCCCAGTTAGCATGAGAAGTATCAGTTGCTAAGTTGGACTAGTTACTGTACACATATTCACCGAGGTGAGTGAAGATAAACTGTCTTTATGAATCGTTCATCTTTGTTATCCTGTTGTGCAGTCTTTCCAAAAGCCCTCGGCTGAATTACACTGTGGTTTCCAGTAAGAGGATCGATGACTACTTACCAAGAAAATGTTGATAATAAAACAAATTTAAAAAAATGACATCAACTATAAATCTATCCTGTAACCTTAATGCTAACCTTAAGACTAAACTTAATAATGACCCTAATCATAGCCCCCCTTATCCAAACCATCAGTGAGGTGTTTGCACTCCTGGGACGCTATTGTTGAACTTCGCCTGAAATACTATGGTTAAGACAACTGAACTAAGCTATTCAAACACTTTGACCAGGTCCTAGATATTCAATGACTCAGCTAGCCAATGTTATCAGCGAGTTTTTGTCCTCATTCCAAACAAGGTTGCCTCCATTGCTTACGACTTCTCAGGCAACGTGATTCTGTAGCCTTGATATAAGTATACAACTTGGGCCCTATGGTAAAGCATAACTCCATTATGTATAATTTTCTGATTTACAGCTTGATTCCACACTGAATTTTCGGTACAAGTATGGAATTTTCAGCATGGATATCGGTAGCCCAAATTTCGCAGGCCGACCATTGATATCAGGTGTGCGTCGGTGCGGGCTCGAACCCCGGACCATGTGCATGGTCGGCGAGAGTCCTAACCACTGTGCCACAGTGTTATACAGTAATATTAACTGATGATCTTCAGAGCACAAACTGTTGCTCCTAATCATATCAAGTTGTAGCCAATCGTTAGCGAGATCCCAATTATTTCTCAAGGGTTATTGATTCATTTCAACTCTGCTCACGAACTGATATCATCTGGCAGCTTTAGAGTCCTGAGCTTGAGCCTTTTTATGGTCATGGCCGCATATTGCTGTAGAGTGGCTTCAAGCAGCTATCCCGTGCTTTCTGGTTCTCAGTAATCCATGATCAAACCTGATCAAACGAATCAACTTCCAATACACTAACTCTTGAAAATAACTAAACGACTCAGCCCAAATTTCCCTTTAAAAATCACATCATTGTTTCTGGGCTTTCTTTTACCCCTTTATACTTGATTAGCCTATATTATATGGTCGAATATTTCCTATGCTTGTCGATTTACACTGGCAATTGGAAAGGCGACAATGTACAAAACAGGGCAATAATGAGACAGTAATGCATAAGTCTACAGCCGGACAACAATCAACTGATCGATCATCTCCAAATGATGAAGCATGTCATATGTTTGATTCACTTATCATTGCTGGATTGGCACATCTTGTCGAGATCTGCTCATCAGGGGATTATACGGATTTTATAGAGAAAGATTTAATTAGCATTTTTCAAAAAGCTACAAACTTAAAGGTAAGTTACCATGCAAAATTATTTTTTTTACAAGTATAAAGTAGTTTAAGAAAGTTTCTGTAATGATTGGGCTGATTTTCTGAGTTAAAATGTCTACCCGTCTACCCAGCCTTCCTTCGTATTTTGGGCCTTAAGATCCAGTAGTAAGGTGGACGCATTTTTTGGACTTAAGAAGTAAACAGAATTCCCTGGACCTGGTAATTGGTGAAAACAGGTGACCCTGCTTAGCTAATGCGAAACATACTACAAGGGAGATAGGATGGAAAGTTGACGTTTAGCCACGTCTTTTAAAACTATCTTTATATAAAACGGGTTTGGTGGAGGGCGTATGTGGAAATTCTAGCTGACAATTAGAAAGTTTAAACCACTTTAATCCGTTCAAAGCAACTATTCGTCATCACGCTAAACCGCCTTTCGTAGGAAACTTTGTTTTGATACCAACCAGGTAAATGTACTATTACCTATGTTATTTGGTTTAGTGATCTTCATTGTTATTTTGACCTTTATTATGACGGCCTTTTAACCTGACCTAAATTTATTCTGTCATCTCTTAGCTCTTTATTAATTTCATATATATATATATATATATATATATATATATATATATATATACATTTATATGACAAGTTTGTGTGTGATCAGATCATTCGAATGTGTCGCACAAATACACACTACACGATTTATAGAAATTGTGCCTTCTTATTGTTTGGTCTCAAGTCAATAAACGTGTATCTCTTCACCTACGTAACAATTAATTTAAGGTAGAATCGTTATCCCACTTTTATGTCAGTCAGCTGATTTCCTTACCTGTCCTAAATTTAGAATATCCAGTTGGTCCCAAGCATGACGTTTTAGAGTACCGAATCAGGGACCTTCAGCTTGCTAAACAGAGCTACTGACCTTTTGGTCAGAGGATCATAATTCAATGGCCCATGAAATTCGACTTTTAATAAGCGATATGTATATGTGTATATTCATGTTTTACATGTGATGTTTACAAGTGATCCATAGGAATCCTTACCGAAGCTGATTCTCTTTGGAAATTAAAGACTGACAAAAAGAAAGGTCTAAACACATCACACTAGTTACTAGTGTCCAATCAAAATGTCCACTACAGTCCTAACGGAGGTCAATCGCGAATCGAAGAGCTCAGTGGCAACGTCTTTGACTGACTGCAGCACTGGGTGAAGGGAAATGAGTTCGTTCAGGGTTGCAGGCGCTTCTTGCTGACGAGTGCCAACTAGCACGAAAAATAGGTCCAAAGCTTCCTGCCGACTGCCTCCAGCCATCTAATATATTGTTTTCAAGAATTAGATTGTAGAGATTCTATTTGTTTCAATTTAGACCACGGATTAATATGAGTAAGACAGTCAAACACAGGAGCTTCCAGTTACAAAGGCAAGCTCGTATATCACTCAGAGACTGAGACTTGATTCATTTGCCGGTACAAGAATTCTAACTTCTACCAAAAGTTGGTTTTAGCGGGACTCTGAATCTAGTGTTATTGAGGGGAACTCCATCCTCACTGCCAACTGGATGAACCTCACTGGTCATGACTTTTCATTATATTTCCAGTCATCAAGGAGTATCAGATTAATTGTTAAGAATAGCTGAATGGTCTATGTGCTTACCTTCTAACCATAAAGTTCGGGGTTCGACCGTCCGTGGTCTAACATTACACAAAGGTAGAAAGGACAATATATCACTTTTACACAGCTTCGTTCCTACCAAGTACAAAAGAAATTTAGTGAAGACCCTCAGCCACACAGAATTAGAGCTATATGCTCAGAAAAAGTAACTGAAGATGAATTAAGCATTGTATATGATACTTTGATCAAAAATAGCTATCCTGACAAATTTATCAAGAAACACATGACAAAGAAAGCGGAAAAGGACTACTCACAATCTGTAAAAAAGAAGCCGCTTTCTATAGGACTACAATTCAAGGGCGATATACCAAGTAAGATAATTACGAGGAGACTAAGAAAATCAGTTCAAAGAATTTTTTTTGCTGGCGAACTACACGTATTATTCTCTACACGACAGATGGTGCTACCTCGACTGAAAGATGAAGTACCTAGACTAGCCACCTCAAATAGTGTCTACCATTTCAACTGCGCTTGTGGTGGAGCGATGTTATATTGGCCCGTTGTTCAAGAAACTTGATTTTTCGTGCTCGAGAACATCGCCTGTTATGGCTAAGTAAAGGTGTAGTTAAAACCAATAACTGTTCGATATTAGACGATCTAGTGCAAACCGGCCACAAAGCCAGCGTGGAAGAATCCTTCTCTATCATCTAATAAACTGCAGAAATCATCGAAGCACCGCATGCTCCAAACAGCAAGGACTATTGCTATTCGCCTCCAAAACAACCAGTGCTTTGTGTTCAAATGAAGCAAGCCCAGCCCCTACTACTGCCCTGGCCTTCAGTAGGGACTATAAATTCATGAATTTGTAATATGATCTTTCCTAATTTTTCTGACATTCAGCTTATTTTATGTTGACGCTAATTAGCTGTAATCTATCAATATTATTGATTCGATGTTATTTAAACAGCAACATTAATGTTGTTGTTCATAACACTAATTCACTCATTCACTGTAATGTATATAAAACTGTAGAGCCTGATGAAGAGGAAGTTATCTCAAAGAGTATTCTTTGTTCAGTATCCCTTCTTTTGAAAAAGGTGGAATCTCTAATAGAACCAATTGCTGAAAACTAATCTAATGCTCTCTAGTGACTTGCTACAGTTGCTTCAGTTCTGGTGAGAAGTAATAAACAATAGTGTTCATCTAGTCGGAATTGAGTCCTTGTCGATAACACTGGTTGTTGGTTGCGCAGAAAAAAACAAGAATCGATAGAAGTTAGAATTTAAAATCCATTTAACCGGGTTCCGGAGGTTGAATGGCATAAGAGCTTTCCTTATAACCGCAGGCTGTTTTGTTCGAAACCCAGCGTGTGTGGCTTATTATTAATTATTCCCTCCCTCTCCATTTCATCGTGTCATCTTTAGTCCACCTTATCTAGCTCCGCGATTACTCATATGCTCTCCTATTCTCCTCATATAGCCTCTTCCTTGTCACCCTGAGACCCAGGGAGAACTAATTGCTACCGTTCTGCTTCTACACGAGAGTTATGCTGTTCAACAGTCTCTTCACTGTGTGTCCGATCTACACTCCAGTTTCTTCAGCATATTTTTTGGAGGTGGGGGGGGGCAATAGCTTCTTGAATAGTTCGCTGCACGCCGGCGTTCATTTTCACGCATCATTTCTGGCCATCTGGTTTTCATTACCGAGCCTAGGAAAAGCAGAGAAGGCTTGGTATGCAGCTAGCTATCCTACTTGGGAAAAAATCGATCCAACTGATACAGGAATCACAAACCACACACAGAGCAAAGGAACGATGTACCCACTGACAATGATTATGATGATGAGTAGTAAAGCATACTGTTCGACGTGAAATAGTCTAGAACGCTTCAAAATGTACAGCAGTTAATTACACTCTATTTAGCAATACTCGTGGGTGGAAATTTAGACTCAGAGAAACAAAATCTGATCTTATTATGTTGAGTGGAATTATACAACCCATCATTTTGAATGACTATTTTCTTGGGAGATGTAAGAAAGGATGCCTGTCTCCATCTCTTTCTGTTTTCATGGCATAACTAGAAAACACTCTTATACTTCTAATATATGTGTAAACCTTGGACATAGTGGTAGTAAGTAATTCCATATAAGTTTTTTATTAGGTGTATCACACAGAGAATGAAACAGTATTATTTAATGGATGACACAGTTTCGAACAAAATTTATTACTTATTGAATTGAATTCTTGATTTTCCCGTCGATTGATTGGACCGAAGTGCTCGGTCTCAGGTTGACATGTCGGCTTCTTGTGCAGATGCAGAGGTGGCTCTCGTGGCCCAAGTGGTCTAGTGGATAACGCTTTGGCGTTTGAAACTATGGGCACTGGGTTCGAGCCTCAGTGGGAACATCATCACTCACTGAGAAATGCAGGTACATCCAGTTGACGAGTTCCAAATAGGACGAAATGTGCATCCTGGATTCCACTGCTAGCCACCATCCACCAATTGCATAAAAATGTATTACTGTTCATAATCATATCAAGTATATGCACACAACTTTAAAATTTGAATTTTATAGTTTTATAGTTCCTTGTCTTCTCCTGTTTGTCGCCGTAGGGGAAGTAGAACTTTCCAGACATCCGGCTGGACAGGTGTTTAATCATGCCTATTACATGTATTCCTTTTCAGCTGATTCGATAAACAAAGCTTCTGTTATCAATCTCTCCCTCCCTCCACCCTGTGACATTAGATTTTGAAACTGTCATCCTATCCCATCCGATTGTATTTTGGTGTGCAAATGCATGTAGTGCTATAGCTGAACTATTCTCTAGATTTTTTTTATCTTATTTGGGTCAACCAATTTAGATTTTGCTAGGTTTTTATTTTGGGCTAGTCTGAATGACTGCCCCTGTTCTACTAGTTCAACCTACGTATTTGACCTGACAGTCATTGCAGCGTCTATTTCCGGTTTTGTCACGTTAAGCTTTCCACACTTTTGTAGTTTTAACGTAAGTGCACATTGTGCAGATTGTGGAAGGAACCTCGGAAACAGGAATAAAAATGGCACTCGAATCCACAAACTCAATTAGAAACAAGGTTTGTCAGTTAAAGGATCCTATAGAGCCTTTAAAACAAAAGAATTTAGTCTATCTAAAACCCTTGCAGTGATTGTCATTGAGGTGAAATATATATATATATATGGCAAGATAGTAGATCGAATCAGTCAGGCTAGCCAAACAAAATCTAGATTCGTTGAACCAAATAAGATAAGAAATCTAGAGAATAATTCAGCTATAGCACTACACTATATGCAATTAAACACAACCATGCAATAGGATGGGATAGGATGCGATTGATAACAGAAGCTTTGTTTATCAAATCAACTGCAAATACATGTAATAAGAATGATTCAACAACTGTCCAGCCCGATATCTGGAAAGTTCTACTACCCCCACGACGACAAACAGGAGAAGACAAAGGAAACTGTAAGAATCAAGTTTCAAAGTTGTGTGCACATACTTGATATGATAATGATAATGATAATAGTTTTATTCCAAAACAGTATTCGCGATACAGAATGGAATTCTCAGCATTTTACTACAATATTGCATCCAGTTAGTGAATTAACAATAAATAAAATTCTACATAGATTAAGGGTACTTTTGACAACAATATACTGGCATGTCGGTAGCAAAGCCAAAAATTAAACAGATTGTTTGAGGGTGCGAGAAACGTAGGTTCTAGCATATTTACTGGCGTAAGCAGAAGAAAGAAACAAAGCAGCACATAACTAAAAAAAGAGAGAAATAGAAAGGAAAGAAAGAAAAATGTTGTGCCTATATATGATATGAGTTAGAAAGACGAGATCCAGTGGTTCTACTGACTATTTAATAAGTTAAAGGTTTCACGCCTAATGCTTTCTTTATCGCACAGAACACGAGCTAAGTAGGGTATGGTTGAGATTTTGTACTTACTAGTGCAAGCATACAGTTTTCTATATAGGCTTCTGGTCCCGCCTTATGAGATACAAGGGGAGAATTGTGAATGAAGAGGGTTGTGTGAGTTAGACAGATAGAATGGATTTAGCCCATTATTCACGAGTCCATGTGCCTGTCGACCAGAATATTAACAAGCTGGTTAAGTGGCACGTAGCTTACCCTGCTGACAACCTTTAACAGCCTACGTAATAAGGTATAGATTTCTTCAGTAGCCCTGGAAAAACTAAGGTAGAACAATGGAGAATAATAGGCAGAATACGTGAGTTAACGAATTCTAGGAGTAAGGGTTGGGTTATACCAGAACATCTTACCTCCTTGATGTAGAAGGTAAGACGGAATATTTTCTTAGAAATAATCAAGATATGAGACAACCGGGAAAGATCAGCAGATAGAATGACGCCAAGATATTTAATTTCCGACTTGTTTTCTATTCCAGTGCCATCTATGTAGCACACCTCGTGAGTGGTAACCAGTTTGTTTAGGTCAGATTTGTGCCTAAAGGTGAAATTAACTGTTTGGCATTTGGAGGGGTTTAAGTAAGACCATTTTTTCCTCGGACCATTGGCTGATTTCTGATAAGAAGCCATTTAGTTTAGAGCAGTCACTTTGACATTTGACAGGCAAAGATACAGTTAAGTCACCAGCATATTTGACAAAATTAATGTCATTTGAAGATGGTAGGTCATGTAGAAAGAACGAAAAGAGAAGTGGAGAAAGTACAGCACCTTGTAGGACACCAGCTTCAGTGAGCATAGCAGAGGAGGATTTGCCTTCGTATACGGTATACTGCATTCTGAACAGTAATAAATTTTGTTCAGAACGTCATCCAGTGAATAATAATACTGTTTCACTGTGTGATACATCCTATAAAAAAAAACTAAAAGGGAACTCTTATACTATCTAATGCCCTAAGGCTATCATTATCGATCACCTGTTGATTGCCGCTCAAATATAGGATATCTGACCATATTTGCATTTGCTTGCTTGAGTTACATTCTTGTACTAATTATATCTAATTAAACAATAAAGGAAAGATAACAGACGAACAGACAGAGTTAATTTTTGAGTATCAGTCAGTCAGTTTAGTTTTGTCCGGGTGAATATAATTCAATTAAAAAGATAAAAAATAATCGATAGTTTCTAATTAACCGTGAATATCAATCAGTGATATATAGAATAGTTGATTATGATTCTTATTGGCTTATCAATCAACCAGCTGCGTTCCATGTCTGATGAATTGGAAATGTTAAAAAAAAAGACGATAGAAACAGACAGACAGATAGAGAGAAATGACAGAGACATTCCAGTGAGCACCACGGAAAGCATTTCTATCTGGATGCTGCAGACATTCATTGACAGCCGCCTACACCCTGTCTATACTGAAGATTTTTAGTGGGAAAGGATGAGCAATATGGAACCTTGGCAAAAGTCGGATCAAAAGTACACAAGGAAATGGAAAGGTACTGGAAAGAGTGCTTAGGAAACTGTTGAATGATAACACTCTCCAGAAAAGACCTCTACTGGATCTTGAATAAAAATGAGTCCGATGGTGATATCGAGGAGATAGTGTTAAAAGAAAATGAGTGCTTATGATAAAATTTGGAGGTAGCCTGAAGAGATTGTAGCAAACAGATTGAAGACTTGTATCCCACTCAGAACACAAGGGATTAATTATAAAAAACTAAAAACATGTTACAGTACTAATGATTTGCATGACCATTCCAATCTCTGAAACCCGAGTTCACAGATGAATCGAGACTTTGTCGAGCATAACGTGACAACGAAACTAGAGAAAATAAGAGATCCGATGCCCTAATATAAGCTTCATGAAAAATCCAAGTCACGGTTATAATAATTAGATTAGCAGGTCAGCCTCTGTATGCCATCAGTATTCTTTCTTTTTATGCAATGATGAACAGTTCGAGAACTTTGTTCCCTCAATAATTTCGTGGTGAATTCGCTTGCTTATACTTATCTCAGTTAGCTGACTAATCCTTTTCCAAGTACTATTTATTGCTCACTAGTGACCTGGCACATAGGGAAGTACTTTGAAGACTGAATAGCAGGTTCCACCATATTAGTTGCTAAAATGAATACCGGTCAATGATACTCTCTGGCACAGATTGGAATTGGTGGAATGGTGACCAAATGATCTACGAGCTCACCCGGTAACCAGGAGGTCCTGGGCTCGTTCCCTAGTTAGTAGGATCGTGGGTGCGTATTGTTGAGGAGCGGTGGAGGAGAAGCATGAAGCATTAGTCCATAATTCCTTGGTCTTATTGGTTTTCTAACTGAAGTCGGCCATACTCTGAGGAAACCATCGATGGACATCACTAGATAGGCCCTCGAGTGGAACCCGAGTGGGAAGCGACGAGGTTGACTTGGAGGAGATCATGTGAAGAAGAGATGGAGGCATGTGGGCAGACCTGCAGCCTGGTTAAAACGTTATAGGAGAACCGAACGCAATGGAGACATGTGGCTGAAGCCCTATGTTCCTCTCGGAACTATAGGAAACAATAATAATAATAAAATAAACTGAAGTCGGTTAATAATCAGTCTTATCATCTGCTTTCCTCTACTTTTTTCTTGTGATTTCAGACAAAAATATGCTTAGTACGCTACACAAGATCATTCCTAAGACAAGTTCCTGATAGTATAATTGAACAGTATATATTACCGTTGGTTAAACAATGTCTGGTGTCAAATAATGTTCTGGCTCAGGTAAGATTGTATTTTCATTCATGCGAAAACAAAAGTGAGTAAGCGTCTGGTGGTGTTTCTATTTATTACTTAAGAAATCCATTGACTTTAATTTTAATTTTTGTTTCTTTGCGTTATGACTGAGATATGGAGATTTAGGCTTTGAGAGTTGTCGTTTCAGTGGCATTGGTTGAGAGACCATCCCTGTTTATTTGGCTTACCGCCGGACAAATCAAGTTGAGTAGTGAGGTGGCCGGTGATTGAACCCCGGAGCAGGCGAACAGTCAACGAGCATTCTACCAATATAACGCCAACTTTGTAAGACCCTAAGTTCTATGAAAATTTTGATACAGTGACGTGTTAATGATTATCTTTCTGTACTGCGACTAAACGAAGTCATTGATCTCAACCCCATGGATAACTTGGGTACTTACCATGCTCAATACGTGGAGAAATATAGTGACATTAACCTTATTTCAGGCATTGTGTACTCTCATGTCTAATGCATCCAATGCAGTACATACATGCAGTTCCCTTTTATAAATATGATCATGATGGTAATAGAGATTTGGTAGATACACAATAGCATTGAATCTACTGCACTTCATCAGTTCTCGTCAGCCGTGTACAACTTATAACGTTTAGTAGCACAAGCTGCAATAAAGTTTCAGCATACATTCTATTTACAATCAAGAATCACGTTATCATAAAGTATCGAAAGATATGGGGAACTGTGGTGAAATAAGACGACAAACAGTTACTACGGTAGCTTAAGTTCCACGATGCGTTAATTTTGTGATTAAATAGGTCTTTTTTCAGTCGTCTTACTGCGATAGCCTTAACAAGTCGAAGAGGACATTTGAAAGCTCTCACCATATCGACTCCATATGATATGCCTATCAAATGTCCAGCAATTAAACCGTATTCTTGAAGCGTTATGACGCCCAAATGGCAAGATTTTAGGCGAAAGTTTAAAGAATTTCATATATACTCACATATAAATATATATTCCCGAGGATGAACAAGATGCATGCCAACAATGTGTCATAACCTATTTTACTAAATGTAAGACGTTTTCCAAGGTTGTAGACAAGAGAAGAAATGGATTCATCATTTCTTCAAGCTTTGATTGAAGTTATAGATAGATAGATAGATAGATAGATAGATAGATAGATAGATAGATAGATAGATAGATAGATAGATAGATAGATAGATAGATAGATAGATAGATAGATAGATAGATAGATAGATAGATAGATAGATAGATAGATAGATAGATAGATAGATAGATAGATAGATAGATAGATAGATAGATAGATAGATAGATAGATAGATAGATAGATAGATAGATAGATAGATAGATAGATAGATAGATAGATAGATAGATAGATAGATAGATAGATAGATAGATAGATAGATAGATAGATAGATAGATAGATAGATAGATAGATAGATAGATAGATAGATAGATAGATAGATAGATAGATAGATAGATAGATAGATAGATAGATAGATAGATAGATAGATAGATAGATAGATAGATAGATAGATAGATAGATAGATAGATAGATAGATAGATAGATAGATAGATAGATAGATAGATAGATAGATAGATAGATAGATAGATAGATAGATAGATAGATAGATAGATAGATAGATAGATAGATAGATAGATAGATAGATAGATAGATAGATAGATAGATAGATAGATAGATAGATAGATAGATAGATAGATAGATAGATAGATAGATAGATAGATAGATAGATAGATAGATAGATAGATAGATAGATAGATAGATAGATAGATAGATAGATAGATAGATAGATAGATAGATAGATAGATAGATAGATAGATAGATAGATAGATAGATAGATAGATAGATAGATAGATAGATAGATAGATAGATAGATAGATAGATAGATAGATAGATAGATAGATAGATAGATAGATAGATAGATAGATAGATAGATAGATAGATAGATAGATAGATAGATATTTTTTATATAATATGATGGTGTTTGAATTTTGTGTAATGAATGCTTGTAAAAATAATAAGAATTGCACAGAGTAATTTGATGTAGGATTCCACAGTGGATTTATATGTTGAGTGGTTTTTTATTGGGTTTTGTTGAGACCAAAGAGGAACAAATTAGAATCGCTTTGAGTTTTACCATTAACGATGAAACACAACTTATAATTACAGGGATTCGTAAAACTTCTTCAAAGGAAATGGAATAAACATATGAAGAAAACGGGGAAAAAATATCAGTAAAAAAATAAAACAAAATTTTTAAAAAATCAAACATCTATTGGTATCATCAGAAAAATGGAATTGCTGATAGTGCCTTCAGTTTTCAAAGTGAATTATTCAGATGTAAGCAAGAAAAGTTAGAGTTTTAATTCAAAGGCTGAGATGCTCAGTGATGGGTGTTTTAACCTGAGTTATTGGAATTTTCAACCAACTTCGATTGTTAGATTTTATGTAGGAATCCTGTTTGCCTCAGCTTAGACCACGATTGATATCAGCAGGTAGAGAACCGTTGCAAAAACCAGCATTGAAAGATTAGGCAGCTGTTTCGTCGGTTTATTTTGAGACTTGTCATCAGTATGCACTCACTAGAGTTCGAACGCAGAAGCCTTCAGGTTACAAGGCAAGCTGGTTTGTGTACCATTCAGCCACTAGGACCCAATTCAATGCCCAGTGTATTAATTCTAACTTCTACGAATTCGTGATTTTAACGCTACTGACACCAACCGGAGGGAACTCATCCTCACTTCCGACTGGGCAGATCCCACCAGTCACAACTTCTTATGACCATGTCGACATGAGGTGGACGCTCATTGAAGGCATTATTACTGAGAGAAGCTTTATATCACATGTTGAAAGAGGGTGGATGCTCACTGATGAAGAGTCCCAAAATAGGATCAAACAGTTGTTCAGCTCTCCATAAATTTCAGTGATCTCTCTAATCGGTTTTGGTTCTTGACGAAAGTCTGACAACCGGAACAAGTGTTTTCCTGTGCAATCATGCTAGTTAATAAAAGCAGTTGTAAGAAATTATTTTCCACTTGTGATTGGACCCTGTAGATTTCCCCATGAGCTTTGTACGCTTTCCCTCGACTGATATTCACATCAGTGAATATTTATAGACAATGTCAGAATAGAAATTAATTGATGAATGGTGACTAGCAGTGGATTCCAGAACATGTCCTATATGTGACTTGACAGCTGTATGTATTTGCCTACCTCAGTGAGCAATCATGTTCCCACATAGGCTTGAACCCAGTACCTATAGTTTCAAACATCAAAGCATTATCCACTAGACTACTTGAGCCATAAGAGTCACCTCTTGTGCAACGGGTCATAAAAATTATATGATTCGGTTTAAGATTTTCCCGTTGATCAATTGAACCGAAGTGCTTGGTCTCAGGTTGACATGTCGACTTCTTGTCCAGATGATTCGATGATGTATAGGCATGTAATCAGAAGTTAATTGGTGGATGGTGACTATCAGATACATCGAGCCGAGACGAGTCCCAAATAGGATGAAACGAGCATCCCGGACTCCACTGCTAGTCAGCATCCACGGATTAAATTGTAATCAAATGAGCAGACAATGTCGAAGAATCTATACAAGAAGCTGACATGTTTAATCAATCGATGGGAAAATCTAAAAGTGAATTAAACCATCTCAGAATAGTTGATCTCGTGGGCTGAAGTACTGTTTTTCCATGTGAAACACCTACGTTTGTCCTCGTAAGTGTATGTCCACGATTGAACGAACGTAATCTTCAAGAAAAATGCAACTTTAATAACCTCAGAGAAGATATAGCTAGAAAGTTGGGCAGAACATTTTGGGTTACACAGTTCAAAAGAAACCACAGCAAAAAAACCAGAGCCTGCCATCTGACCTCTAAACAAATGAAAAATTAAAATCAGCCTGACAAATGTGGCTGAGATTGCCAAAGCTGTAGAACAGACTAGACGATCAGGATCTGTTGGTATCACTCCAGAAACTATTAACGATAATTGTACTGAACTATTAACCAGTTTAAATAACACAATAGCTCACCTTCAGAATTTCAGAAAAGTCCCAACCGGTTGATATGGATTGTAGATCATTTCAGTTTATAAGTGAAGCTGACAAATCTTCTACTGATAATCGCAAAAAGACTGGCTTCATTGAATACCACTCAAGATTCTAAGTTTCACAGTCATTCAAAGACTAAATGAGGCCTGAGTGTTGTAATCTGGAGGAAACCAAGACGGCTTCATGCCTAGATATGGGTGTGGTGATCAAATGTCCGTTTTTTGACAGGTTTCGATTAACTGACATACTTACCAGAGAAATTAAACTCTTTTGGTCGAGAGGTGAGATACCATTTTTTGGAAAGCTAACATGTTATCTTTTTAGTAGTGTGAATAGCAATGAAGAAAGCGAACATAACTTGACAATTTTATATGCTACTCATAGGCTAATTTGAGTAGTTGAGTACCATTCAAATCAGCCAATAGTGATTACTGGTCCTCTAGATTAGATCGCTGTTTCTGACATTCAAGACGAAGCTCATCAGAGGTGTATCCATGTAGTTTGCCAGGATTTGAAGTATTTTATTTGGTAATTCATATGCACTGTCGTCAAGATTTGACAGAATGGTTCTAAAATATTTGGGCGCCAAGTGAGAAGTCGACATTTGTTAAAAAAATTATATTAGTAAAATATCAGCCAGATTGAAATGAGTAATTTCAACATTTCTTGACTTCTGCAATCTAGTCCGAAATTCTTCAGGGAAATTAATCGAAATTAACATAACAGCGGTTTATATTATAAAAAAGAATATCTCTTGTCTTTAATAACTTTTAAAAGTTGTTCATATGAATTATTTTGCAATCAAATTCAATTAACAAAGAAACCAGGTAATTGGCGCAGTCATCGTGTTTTCATTCTCCATTGTCTGCAACCAAATGAAGATCCTAAATCCACAGCTGTCGACTCACCTGACAACTCCGCTAGGTTGAATAAAACAGCTCAATCTTCAAGAAGAAGACAAAGCCAGAAATCCGACAGGGTGCTTCATTCAACTGAACTCTAATCCTAAACACCATAATTTTGAAATTACATCTAATAGTAAAATTCTAGATACTAACAGTTTTGAACAGACATAAAGGTGTAATCTTTTAAGCCGATACATACATAGCAAATCCTGATTAATAAATAAAAAGTGGATATGTATCACTAATTAATCGTTCTTGAGGAGCTTGAAAATACCCATTGGGTCATATGAAAAAGAGAAGACCCTCAGCGAAGAGACTCTTTTCAGCGAGTTTATTCACATACCTGTACAATGGTATTTATGTATAATTATTTTTCTGAGGTTTGTCAAGTTTAGATGATTGATCAGGTAATACAAGAATGATCTAATATAAAAACAAGGTTAATTAGACAGCAACTAAAGTAAGATTGAGTTGGTTGGTTAGTAAGTTAGGTGACGTAATATAATTGACTAAAATGTTTCAACTTAGGTCAGGGTAGCAACGGAGGTAATTAGAGGTAGAGACTAAGTAGAAGTGGGGTAGAGAATAATGCCATTTCAATTAGAACTGAAGTTGAGCAAATAAGTTGGATGACGTAACATAAATGAGTGACTAGAAATTGAGCGTTGGTCAAGTCAGTAACAGTGATAGGCAGGTGTAGAAATTAAATCGGGTGGTGGTAAAGAACAAGAAAGTTGAAAATGCAAAATAATGGAATTGAGAAGACAAAATAATAATAATAATGAAAACTCAGGCAAAAAGTAGAATAAAAAGATTAGGTAGAATTTACTGGTCGGGCAATAAGATAGATTACGTCCATTGCAAGCGTAGTGATTGAACGAACTTCCTCTGTATACAGAGTTCACGACTCAGCAAGTGAGTCGCCAGTGCTTCTACAGTTTGAAGAAGTCTGATTCGTATACTTTTAGGAAGACTACTTTGCATTCTGTAGACGACTTTGAAGTTTGTTTGTGGTGTAGCTTGGTGTCAGGATCCTTTTAGATGTTCTAAGATGGAACTGCGAGGGCATCGTTCAATTGCTCAATTTCAGTTCTAATTAAAATGGCATGATTCTCTACCCAACTTCTACTTAGTCTCTCTCTACCTGTAATTACCTCTGTTGCTACCCTGACCTAAGCTGAAACATTTAAGTCAATCATATTACGTCACCTAACTTACTAACTAACTCAGTTTTACTTTAGTTGCTGTCTTATTAACCTTGTTTCTATATTAGATCATTCTTGTATTACCTGATCAATCATCTAAACTTGATAAACCTCATGTACACACACAAATAATTCTATATAAATACGATTGTACAGCTCTGTGAATGCATTCGCCGAAAAGAGTTTCTTCGCTGAACACTGAACAGTTTTAAATTCCCGACTTTAACAAATATCTTACAACTGTTTACCCACACATGCACATACACACACCATTGTATACCGCATATACACATATATCTATCCTTTATATTCAGTTATCTAGGACCACGAACGCTTAGTCGAACGTAATCACTAAAATTCTGATGCCAAAGTACACTCTTTTTAAAGTGTTTAACAAACGTAGACCAGTATTTGTATATTCCAGGTCAAATATTGATCACAGCTCATACAATTTTTTATACCTATTTCATTACTCATGATTGGACAGAGTTTTTTAAGTACGCACCTACTGGGATTCGAACCCAGGACCTTCCGGTTACAAGGCAAGCTCGTATACCATTCAGCCACTGGGATCGTGATTCGTGATTTAGCGCGGCGCCAAACATTGACGTTGGTGGTTGGGTACTGCCAACGATTCCCAAACTAGGATGAAATAGCAGCTATCTAGTACTCCCTGCTTTTCAATGGTTCTCTAGCTGATATCAATCCGTGATCAACTCGTCAAGATATAAGCAACCCTTACAAACCAAACTATCGAAAAAATTTTTAAAACAAGTGAAGTCCTTTTCTATATATAAACCTCAGTTATGTTTATTTCGATTAATTTCCCTGAAGAAGTTCGGACCAGATTGCCAAACTTAGGAAATGTTGGAATTACTCATTTCAGTTTCGCTGAGATTTTACAAATACATAATTTCTACAAGTGTAAAAGTAGTCTACAGTTCAGATAACTCCTAACTGCCTGACTAGTGAGTACTACTCATTGACTACTAGTTCACCAATATCGAACTACTGATATCAACCAATCAGTAGTATATGCCACTGAAGTTTATTCATCAACATGAATTCTACCTGCCATTTTGAGGGATTTATCATCATTTGAATATCTGTGTTCCTTGTCTACAATGAGATGCTCACTATTCATTGTCTCTCTCTCTGTCTTTTATTTATGTTAATTTCTGTTTTGTCTTTTTCAGATCATGGCATTCAATAATTTAGAATTATTAATTGGTTATATTTCCCTGTCAGATTTAGAAATTATCGTATTACAGAAGATAAAACAAGCTTTTCAACAACCCAATCAAAAATTACAAGTTAGTTCATGTTATTATATATGCATATATATGTGTGTTTATATGATGTTGTATGTAATGCGTTTTTTATATGTTACTCCATTATGAATAATAATAATTATTATTATTATTGTTCCCTAGGGTTCCTAGTGGAAAATAGGGCTTCAACTGCACGCTTTCACTTGCTTCTGTCTTCTGCTGTCCTTTTCACCTGCATCCATGTTAGTCCATACGCTTTCAACTCCTCTTCACGCGATCTCCTCCATGTCAGCCACCCTCGCACTGACATCCGACTCACCGCTTCCCTTTCGGATTCCACTCGAGCAATGGCCGGACGTGCCTGACGTGTCACCAAGTGGCCTCCTCAGCGAGTGAGTGTCCAATCCATCTCTACTTTCTCCTGCATATTTGTTGATTGGCGATTGGTTCTCCTTCTGTTTGTTCCCATAGTTTCTTGTTGGTGATTCTGGTGATTCCGGCCCGGCCATCTGATCTTCAGTATAGAGCCAGCGAAGACACTTGTTGTTGATGATAAAGGTCTGAGTTAGCCTGTTAGTTGGAAATATTCTTTGTGACCCGCCTACCCGCCAAGTTTCTGATCCGTATAGACGAACTGACTGACTTGACGTTTGTATTGAAAATCCGACGGAATTTTGTTGTTGATGCTGGCTGAGTGACGAAGATTTCCAGATTGGTTTCAGGTTGATAAATGTGTTTCTTATCTTCCCGATTCTCGCTGGATTTGACATCCTCGTCGGTTCCGACTGCGTGTAGTTGAGACAATGATCTCTAGATAAGTGAGTGGATTAAGTAACCTTTTTCAAATCCCTGGCGTTGATGGTGATTGTCGCTGGATGTTGCTGCTGTTGTTGTTGTTTTTGGTTGGTTATTTTCATGACCTCCGTCTTGTCTATGAATAATACTCTAGACTAATTCTGTTACAGCAAGGACTATTTGCAATTATTATTTATTTTCAGCCAGGTTTTATTTTCCTGTTAATTGATTAATTAACCCTAAATGTTCCACTTCTGTTAATATTTTGAATTTTTGTACAGGCTTTCTCAGGTGATTCATTATAAATTATTTAAATTAATCCCAGCGTGTTAAGAAAATCAAAACAAGATTTTTCTGAACGTTTCGCCGTGTAAGCCACAGCTTCTTCAGCAGATTTATTCGGATAATCCGAATAAATCTGCTGAAGAAGCTGTGGCTTACACGGCGAAACGTTCAGAAAAATCTTGTTTTGATTTTCTTAACACGCTGGGATTAATTTAAATAATTTATAATGAATCAATCTGACTCGGCGCTCAAATTATTCCAGGAAATTCGTAACACCTACGGTCTGGAAACTTATAATTTCTCAGGTGATGTCTACATTGTAAGTCAATGTAGTCTGTTGGACGCTGACTGGGAGTAGAATCCAGAGGATGTTGTGCATTTTGTCCTATTTAAGAAGGGCTGGTCAGCTGGATGTAATTGTAATACCCAACGACAGCTTTTAGATGGTTGGAGGCAATCTACCACAGGGAGCCTTGCCTGACCTAGGTTTTGTGCTAGTTGGCAGTCATTAGTCAGCAAGACGTACCTGCAATCTCAAAGGTACTTATTTCTCACCCCTCTGAGATTTAAACCCACGCCATTCAGATCTATTCAAGCTTGAGATTAACTTTTAATTCTAGTAGGACTGTATTGGATATTTCTGTTGGACACTGGTACCTATTGTGATGTGTCTAGTCCTTTCTTTAGTGCAGACTGAATTCTATCGGTGGTAACGTCTCTGACTGCTGCAAGCAATGGGTGACTTGGGTTCAAATCTCAGGAGAGTGGGACATGAGTTCCTTCAAGGCAACTGCTGATACGCTTTGATGACTAGTGAATACCAACAAGCATGAAACCTAGTCCGAAAAGGGTTTCCTGCCGATTTTATCCAGCCATCTAATCTCATCAAAATAAATGTTCACCGTGATAAACACCTCGCAAAACTTGACTGACAGAAATCAGTCTACACCAAAGAAATCACTAGACACATCACAATATTTACTAGTGTTCAATCAAAGTATCTAGTGGTAGCCACTTCATGTAACCTGAAAGGTGCGGTTGATAAAGCTCCGGTGTTGGAAACGATGATCACTGAATATTACAGGTGCAACCAGTCGAAGAATTCCTCTACTACTATTCTACCAAACTCGAGTGAAATAGTTACCAGGTACCACAACCTTGTCTATATGATACCAGCTAGTGACAAAATCTGAAACCAATCAACTACCTTCAAAGGAACACTTGGATCCTGGGAGTCAAGCCTTCAACTTGGTTTATAAAATAGTTCACCCTTCATTGTAGTCCACTTTTTGAGGTGATATTAGATGGCTGGGAGTCAGTGGCAGGGACGCATGCAGCTAGATTTTGTACAATGTGTGTGTTAGCAACATCGAATCGACTAATAATTCAGAAATACTCCCAACCGCAACGCACACACACACACACAGTCCTTTGGTGGGAGAGGTGTCCACTCAATAATTTTTTATAATATTTAACCTCAGGCAAGACAGTAATAAATACACTCATCAGTCACTAAGGTCTAGCGACCAATGCAGTTTTATACCACTGCCTGATTGTAGTGTGTATTTGGATACAACCCACATGAATCTGTAGTGTTTGCAAACCAGAAGGAAGTAATTACTCATTGTGAACTGGTTTGTTTGCGAATTATACTGAGGACACCGTTGATAAGTCCCGCCGAAAACGAATCGCCCAGTGTTTAGAAAACTTCAATCACTAGCAGGAGCCATTGCCAAGTGATCTCTTGTTTTTCAATGCTTCTCTAATTGATATCAGTCGATGACCAAACTGCAAACATATGAGTAGTACATAGTTTCTTAAGATTATGATTAAATTTTTTTTAATGCCGTTTATTGTATGAAGCAGATCATCTTTACTCCAATCTTGAAGGTAAACTACACACTAGCGTTTATAAAAAAAAAGACAACGCATTCTGCTACTAGATATTTGGACTTTAATTCATTTCATCCATTATCTATCTGTGAAGTTAGGCTTAGTTAAATGTCAAACAAACCGAGCAGTGGCACTTAGTAGCACAAGAAAAGACCTAAATGATGAAATAAATATTTTATAAAATTCATTAGGAAGATCGAAAAAGGCCAAAAGCAAATTAAAAAAATAATTATGAAACTAGTATTGATAACATAAATAAGACAGAATATAAGTCATCGTTATTTATACCATATACAGAAGGGACATCTGAGACCCTACGTAGGATTCTAAATAAAGCAGGAATTAGGGTGGCATTTAAACCTACAAACTCACTTAGGGACAAGCTCTGTAGACTAAAAGATCCTGTGGACCCAATTAAACAAAATAATATAATTTATAAAATAGCCTGCAATGACTGTGAGTCAGGTCAACTACACAGGTCAAACTAGTAGGTCAGGGGTAGTCAGAATGTCGGAGCATAAGAATTTAGCTAAGGCGAGAATGGTTGACACCGAGAAGATGAGTAATTTAGAAAAAAAGCACGGCAATTGCACTACGTACATTAACACAAGACCACACACAACAGGGTGTGAGTAATAGATGGAGGGACAGATTGGTTACTGAATCCTGCTTCATTAAGTTTACACCCAACACATACAACAGAAATGACTCAATGCGGATACGAGAAATACGGAAGATATTATTACCACCAGTAAGTCAGTCAAATCAGAGGAGGATAATATATAATCTCAAATTCTATTTCAATTCAAGCACATCACAACATTCTAACAAGTTGCTTATTTATTTTGACTATAAAAGCACTCGTCTTATTTCCCATCTGATTGTAAATGATCAATAATAACACTCATGTTATTACTTCTGAATGTACATTATCCTGTATTGATTTTTTATTTCAATGTCTAATCATCAATTCCACTCATGTATATAAATGAAGGAAAACGTTGTATGAGTAGTGCCTTGATATGATTATGAGCAGTAATAATTTGTGCTTGAAACGTGGTCATCAGTTAATATTACTGTATAATGGACACTGTGTAATTTATGAAAATAAATCTTATCCATAATGGAGTTATACTGTACCACCATAGTGCCCAAGTTTCATACTTATATCAATACTCCAATCTTAGTTATTTCTAACAAAACAAGAACAACAGTGGTTTGTGCAGAATAATATGCTACTATCATCGTTTATTTCATTGAATTCTCATGACCTGCTGACAGCGCAAAGATATTATGAAGTTTATGTGTAAAAACATTTTTATACGCTTACTGAAAGACTTCAAGTTTAAACCAAATAATCAATGTGAGCATACAAAGTTAAACCAGCTGCGTAACAAAGACGAGAGCCAAAGCACACTTAATCAAGTAAAAAAGCGAATAGAGTCATCCAGTTATCAAGGTAAGGCAAGGCCGATAACCACTTCTTTCTGAACACACACAAGTTAGGTTCCACGCGCTTTATGGGGATTGCTATAGCAAACCTGTGGAGATTTGAACTCATTTACCTGTTGATAATTTTGAAGGATCTTGCTATGTCTGCTTCACGACCTGTGACAAGGAGATGTTTGTCAAAGGCACTGCTGAAAGCATTTGTTCCCTTGAGATGCAGACTTTTTGGTACTAGGTCAGCTGATGGGAAATCCATTGAAATAAACGAATATAGTACCATTGTATTCTGCACAAACCGCTCCACTTCTTGATTTATTCCATTTCAGAAAGGGGACTAAATATATGAGTAATTTCTGTTCCCAGATGAAAATGTGTCCTGAAATTGTACCTCTTTAAAATACGTAAATTACAGTTACCGCCCAAATCGCTGATTTTATTTAAAATTTCCGCTATAAGTAATTCTTATCCTTCATGTTTTATCCATAAAAAAAGAGGAAAATTCATCTATCAAGTTAGTCGTTCTCAGTGTAACCGGTTTTCATGCATGAGTTAATACAGTAACTGTATTAACAAACGATACAACTGTACCATCAAGAAATGCACATATACTCACACGCATACAGCCAAATATAATCAGTTCACTTATGAACATCATCTGTTGAAAGGTACTTTTGTAATAAATAACGTAAAAGTTCCACTCCCTTATGTGTTTCCTGTACCTGTCACTGTGTCATATTTAGCATGCTGTGATTATCGATTTCCCCTTAGGTTATGAGTAGTAGTAACTTTGACTTTGGTATTCCGCATGAATAATGAATGATATTCATTATTAATTCACTTTAAAAGAAAAAGTTTTGTTTGATTTTATTTTTACTTTCCTGGATTCCAATGGTGAAAACAAGTAGAAATCAGTCGGTTGTGTTTCCTTGTCATATTCAGTGTCATTATGCAGCATTTATTGTGGATGAATAAACATCCAATCTGTGTTAAAGTTGATCACCTGTCAGGTGATGTGTAGCGAGAAAATGAGAATACGTTCAGATCTCAAGAAGACTCTGGAAGAACTGAGGACAAAAGTGCCACGCACTTGAGGACATATTGCTAGGACTGCATCTATGTCCGACTTCCACAGAATTTAAATTCCAGGGGAAAATATAAAAAACAAACTGATGGAGTTGCCGTGGAGTCACCAGTATCCCTGATTGTGGTAGATATATTCCTTGCTAGGTGAAAGGAAAACACAGCGATTGAAACGTTCAACTCCACGCCGAAAGTATTGTGGAGGTATGTAGATCACACACTCACTGTACTCAGAATACAGGATATAGATAGATTTTTTGAACAAATTAACAGAAAGATGGAGGCAGTGCAATCCACTTATGAATTGGAAAGTCAGAAAGGGGAACTTCAAATGTTAGATTGTAACGTAAAGATGAAAGAAGATAAGAAGTTAAACACAATGGTGTGTTTTCTGGAAACCTACACATTCAAACAGATATTTGGACTTCCGATCATCACATCTTGTATCAGTAAAAATAGGATTGGTGAAATGTTTAAAAGACAGGGCACAAAAACTAAGTAGTACCATGGAAAATCTAAGACAGGAATTGACACACATAATATAAACCTTGAAACTTAATAATTACTCGGATAAATTAGTCAGAAAGTGTGTAGGGAAATATAAAAATAACATAAATAATGATAGTAGTGGTAGTGATAATAATTAACAATAATACTAGTAATATTAATGACGACGCATGAATAAAAGTGGTACTCAAACCCACAAACTGAATTGGAAACAAGCTTTGTCGGTTAAAGGATCAATCCTGTCGAGCCTTTAAAACAAGACAATTTAGTTTAACTAATACCCTGTTGCAAAGTTTATCAGGTCAAATACATAGGTCATACTAGAAGAACAGGGACAGTAAGACTAGCCGAGCATAAAAATCTAGCAAAATCTAGATTGAATAACCCGAATAAGATAAGAAATCCAGAGAATAGTTAGTTCAGCTATAGCACTACACTACATGCAGTTGCACACAACCATACAATACAATACAATGGGATGCATCAGATAAGATGACAGTTTGCAAATTTTTTTTATATTTTTGATTACAGCTTGATTCCACACCGTATTTTTGGTACAAGTATGGAATTTTCAGCATGGATATCGGTTGCCCAAATTTTGCAGGCCGACCATAGATATCAGGTGTGCGCCGGCGTGGGCTGGAACCCCGGACCATGTTGCATGGTCGGCGAGAGTTCTAACCACTGTGCCACCGACGCACAGCCCGGTGGAGGTAGATATGCATAACAGAATCTTTGTTTATCAAATGAACTGAAAGTATATGTAACAGGAAGGATTCAACATCTGTTCAGCCGGAGTTCTAGAAAATTCTACCACCATAACGAGGACAAATAGAAGAGAACAAAGAAAACTATAAAACTCAAGTTTCGAAATTGTGTGATTATGATTGATATGATTATGAACAGCAATGAATTTTGTTCGAAACCTCATCATCGAGTAAATAATACTGTTTCACTCACTGTGTAACTCTTGAAGATTTGGATTTTGCAGATGATTTGTGTCTAGTTTCACAGGCAAGAACCAAAAGTCTGCAAGACATAGAAGGAAACAGAGGTGGACATTAGGAAAAAAACGGCGAGAATGATACTCACTGAACAGTAATGACAAAAAGCACCAATCACTATTACAGGGAGATATTTCAAGGAATTGAGTTCTTCCGCTTATCTAGACAGCATTATTTCTAAGTGAACTGAGATCTGAAAGGCAGGAGAGTTATTCACTGATCTGAAATTAGTATTTAAATCTACTACACTAAGCATCGACAACAAGATTTTGCTTTTTAAGCCTGCTTTCACGTCAGTCAGTCAGTGATTCTAAATGGAACAGAGGTAACGTGTCACCAAAGGTTTTTCCAGCACAACTCAGACCTTTATCAATCAATAGCTGCCTTTACTAGCTGCATACTGAAGATACGGTGTCCGGCTGGAAGGGATCCGTAACAACAAGTAAATGTGCCGACGTACCAATCAGGAACCTATTGACTAATATATATATGACAAGGAAAATATAGATAGATTGAACACAATCTGATGAAACCGTTGATTGACATGGTGCACCAAACTCCACAGCATAAAACGTGAATGTCGGGGAAAGAGATGGGCGTAATTTGAAAAGTGGCATAAGGACAACAAGTGAGGAGAAAATTGAAGCTTGTGGAGAATAGTAGAGGTAGTTAAAAAGTGACAACAGAGGTAAGAGTGATGCGCAAGTGTGCGAGAGGTATCCTCAGCACCAAAGGGCATAATAACTTTATGACAATACATTCTGCCAATGCCGTCAAGCCATTTAACATGATTTCAAAATATTACCATGCTATAGAAAGTCTTCTAGATTAGTGATCATATTTTGGAATCCTCAGACATAATTCGATCAATATGACTAATCACCGAATTCCTATAGATAGTCAACCATGAGGCTGATGACGTCTTTTATTATAACAGCAGATAACGAAGGATTAAAATTCTCAAAGATGTAGGATAGTGCTGTATTTTCAGGTTTATAGCTCTGCCTCCATAACAAGGTACGACACCCATTTCCAGAGCTTTATACTGATTGCCTCCGACCGTCTTACATTTATGCCTCGAAAAATTCCCTATAACTACTATTTGGTCATCCAAACTGGTATACAACAAGATCAGATCTTCCTACCCCTTATTTGTGTTTTACGCTGGATTAGAATGATCAGTTATTATATTATTATTATTTCCCTTAATTCCTTGAGCAACATAGGGCTTCAGCCGAGCGTTTCCATTGCTTTCGGTTCTCTGCCAACGTTTTCACTCCTCTCCAAGTCTGCCTACATGCTTTCATCGCCTCTTCGCATCACCTCCTCCAAGTCACCCTTGCACTGACGACCACCTCGCCGCTACCCTTTCTAGTTCCCTCTACGGCTTCCTTAGTGATGTCACTTGATGGTTTCCTCAGAGTATGGCCAATCCACCTCCTCCATTTCTTCTTGCCAATGTGTTGCACAAACGGTTACTGGTTGGTTAGCTGACCTTTTCTGGCCATCTGATTTTGCGTATTGAGCGAAAACAGCTGTTGATGAAGGTCTGAAGTTTGTTTGAGGTGCCCTTTATGATGCACCAAGTCTCTGATCCGTATAGTAGCACTGATTTCATATTGCAGTTGAAAATCCGGATCTTATTTTTCATGCTGACTGCGGTTGACCTTCACACAAACCTGAGAGTGATGAATGCTTGCCATGCTTTCTCGATCATCGATGCTTTCATATGCTCATCAATTCCGTCCGCCTGTAGTTGAAACGATACTTCTTAGGTAGGTAAAAAAAGTTGTTTCTTCCAGGTTCCTCTCGTTTATGCTGATTATTGTTGTTGCATTTGGTCAGAAATCTTCATAACCTCTGTTTTCTATACGTTCCTCCTTAGCCCTATCTTCTCTAGGTGCTTCTTCTGCCAAAGAGGTTCCTCCTTCAGACTTCTCCCATTTATGCTGATTGCTGTCTGCTGTTGTTGCTGTTGCTATCGGTGTTGGCCAGGAATCTTCATCACCTCTGTTTTCTCTATGTTCAGCTAAAATGAAGTTCTATGTTTCATACTTCTTCTGCCAGCTTGTTGGTTTTCAATTGCATATCTTTCAGTTTGTGGGAAATCAGACATATATCATCGGCGAAGTCCAGATCCCCCAAGTTTTCTTTGTGAGTCCATTTTATCCTTGTTTCCTCATTGCTTGCTGTCAATCATCACATTATCCAATCTACCGCAATCAGGAAAATCATTGGCGATAGTAGGCAGCCAGCCAGCTTGTCTTACTCCCGTCTTCACTTCAAAGGATTCTGTAATTCCGGATGCTTAGTTAACTGACTCAAAATCAGATGTTTTGTTCAACAGCAGATTTCCTCAATGATTTCAGAATTTCAGTGAAGTTCTCTCTGGCTATTTCGTTCCTGCTTGGTGAAACTATGCAATCTGTATAAGTAAAACAAGTAATTTCCCTCAAATTGTTTCTGTTGATAATTGCAGAGTTGCTTGTGTGTTTCGTCATTGGTTCAATATCTCCATCACCTCTGTCTTTGCCTGCTTCCTATACTTATTTATCAGCTTTCGAATTTTCCCGAAATTATTATTTATAAGTCGTCCACAAATTCCAGAACTTCTCTAGTCTTCTTATCGATCCATCGCATTCCTGTCTTCTTACTCTTCACGATCTTCTTGATGATCCAGCCCACTACGAACAAGAGCAAGGTTAAACTATTAATATATCCCCATTGAATGCAAACGTACGAGTAACCTTGCTCCGATCCATCAAAAAATAAAGTAGTTTTTCATGAAAATGACGTCTATTTAGAAGAAATATATAAAAAATATCAATAAAAGATATTAGGTATGATGTATTCGCTGACATGATCCACAAACACCTCCCAGTTATACGGTGGTGTATCATTTCTTAAGTTAGACCAGTATCTGCTCATGTATTTGTCGAGATGACTGAAAGCGATCAGTTTTATTTGCCCATTTTTATAGCGCTTACCATGATAATCAATCTTCTCCAAAAGCCATTGATTTGCCGGGAGAATTGTAACCATAGCCCGAACCAGCCAACAACTCACTGTCTAGACAGTACATAAAAACGAGGCTGGAATGAAATTTGTTCCACGCTTCATGAACAGCGTTCATAGTGCCCATATAATGAACGATATGTCTCATTCTCCAATGACTAGTATGACTTCCAGGCCAGTGAATTGTTCACACTTCCGGGTCGTTTTACTTTAATTTATCCCAATCAGAAATATCACTGGTAATAGGAATCAGACATGTCTTACTCCTCTCTTCAGTTCAAAAGATTCACTAAGTCTTCCGTTGTGGATCACTTGACATTTAGCATTGTCATGTGATCACGATGAAATAGTTCAGGTGATGGGGCATTTTTACTCCTTTACGTCCCCTGTGGAATATAAGGCTTCAAGCTACAGACTGGAAGTTTCTGTAGTAATGGCTAATATGTTTACAGGATGGATTTGCTAGCCTCATGATCAACCTTCCCTCTTTACAAGTCTTATTACTGGGTCAACGAGCGAGATAAAGGATTGCATCAGTCGGCTGAGGATCGAACCCCGGACCACATGAGGTGTGGTCTGCGAGCACTCTACCGCTGAGTTATAAGTGAGGCCGTAGTTCAGATGATTAATGTTGGATTGTCAACCATTCTCCTGGAATAGATCACCAGAGAATGTCTCCTGTTAACCCATCCAATTAGATTTCAAAAAAGACTGCAAACGAAACAGTAGAAGTGTAGTTAGCTAGAAACCATAGATAAACTAATCATTTTAGCGTTGCGTAGGAAGGAGTAGGTTAAAATCAATCATAAATCCCCATCATACTCAGGAAAACTCATTATGCATAATTATTTTCAGTCACGTTTTCCCCAATTTTTTCGTAATTGTCGATAAAAAGAAAGTATTACGGAATAATAATCTTAACAGGAGTTTTACACTCCCTCATTCTGTAAGGATCAGCATTTTCTCCCGTGTTTCAATCGCTTATTTATTACCTATTTCCATCGTATTCCGTTGTCTTCTACATGCAGTACACGGCTTCAGTATTGAGACTGAAAGTTTCAGTAGCACTGGTGTTTTCCACTTTTTGTTTCAGATAGAATTGACGGTCACATGGCCAACTTTCCATCATTACTAAATTTATTATCAGCTAAGCGAAGTTTTAGGAGTGCGTACACCGGGAATCAAACACCCCGGACCACGTCCATGGTTGCAAGTGTTCAACCACTCACTGAACCACAGATGCGCATTTCTAAACACTCCACAATGCCAAAATTTTCGATAACTCATCCTTATGCGTACTTCACCTACTACATATTGAAGAATTGCAAGCAAACAAAAGTCAAGACAACAGAAATTAACAACCAAGGTCGTTACCATGGAGGTAGAAATGATTGGATAATTTTGTTTTATATGCATAGATCCAGTTTTTCTAATGATGTGCCTAAAGGTAATGACTGAAAATATAACCTATTAGAGTACGAGTGAATACGAACTTCAACGTGCTCGCTAATCTGTCCTCATCGTATGTCAACAACTCCAACATCCATGACGCTGTCGGCACTTAAAGACAAAAGAAAAGACTAGACGTTGATAAGAAAGCTTTCACTGTCTCAAACAACAGTCAAACTGCTAGAAGAAAACTCTGTACATATATAAATATATATATATATATATATATATATATATATATATATTGAATGACCCTGAAAATACAGTAATTCCGCAGTGCATTAAAAGTGTTAACAGCCATAGGAATCCAAACAGAAATAAAGTCAAAGGGCTATCTCCAGTGCGTGGTAACTGCTCAAAACAGTTTTTTAAGGTCTTATGCAAAACTAGGTGTGTATATATAGCAAAGATGCAGCGATGCAAAGGAGACGAAACTGTTATGTCTTTGCCAGTTTATTCTTCCCTTTGCGCATTACTTTAAAGAAGAAGGCGTTTGTGACGCCTCATCGCTTTTGTTACTAACCTGTTTGATGAAAAATTTTATATAAATGCGATTATACGCGTGAAGAAAATGAAATCGATGAGAATCGCCTTTTCAGTGAACTGCATGTTTTGCTTTTATTAATGTCTGCATAAGAATTCTTCAATAGTTGAGAAGGATACACTGGTGTTGATTTACTAACTCATCAGCACTAGATGTTTGCTCACACTTATGTCCCAAGTAGAACATCCAGCTTTAGCCTGTCACTTTCGAATTTTAATAATGGCAGATTATTTTTTACGGGTTGAGGTTGCTGGCCCCATGTAGCTCATCTTTTCGCTTTCTTCTTCCAGAAGAAGCGAAATTTACTGGGTCTCTTATGGGTACCACAAAAGAAATCGCCGATATCCCTACATGACAGCTGGGATCCGGTTAAAATTTCAATTGTTTGACACTCCCTTAAACATTACAGTAGCTCTTCTGAGCCTTGAATTCGAACCTTGACAGTTGCGTACTTCTGAAAAATCTCAAATCAAAAACGAAACAACCATTCAGTGGCTCCTTAATAGTTTTCCAGTGGTTCTCTAAATGATGTATGCGCTTGATCAAACCCGCAACACCAGTTAAATCTTCAGAAACCAACTTTTGAATCGAATCTAATGTTGAATAGCGACTGACAGTCTACAGGAAGTTGCCAGGAATTCTAGTGAGACTTCTTGAGCAGTGGCATCATCCAACAAGTCAAACAAAAAGATAGCTGCTCAGCAATTGCATCAGCTATCTCTTCGCCTCGTATATGTGTGTTGGAATTCATAAGCCATGGAATTCACTCCCAGTCGCTGAGTGGTTTGTGATGTCATCATGTAGCCGGATGGACTTGGGTTTGAAACCCATTGAATGTGCACTTCTGAAGATTCTCTCCAGTAATAGTCACCGATTTCTCGGTGTTTCTCTGACGAATGTCAGTCTGTGATCAAACTGAACGTTAGTTGAATAGAATGTTCAATAAGCAATATTTTTAATAATAGTTCTTGTTGTAGCTCGCTATTCGATTATTGGTTTAAAATGTCGAAAAGTTCTTTCCTGACATTTGTCTCTAAACAAAAATACTTGTACTACGTAATATGGTAGTTTAATTTTTATACTTAGTAGCTGTACGATCGATCATAAGCTCTTATGATAATTTTTTGATGCCTCTACCCGAAGAAGTAAGTTTTGAATAAGGCGGATATTCAATATCAAACAAGATAACTTTTGTCAATTGCTGGCAGGAATTAAGAAGCTTTTCAACAATAATTTGAGTTGAATGAGCCAAAGGTATATCAGTAATCCCGCTCACGGTCCATAGTGTCCTACGCAATATGACACGACCTTTATTGAGAAGTTCAAGGAAGAGTAAGGGCGAACAATCGAGAAGGATACGTACAGAATATGTGAATTAATAAAGTATAAGAGAAGAGGTTGAGTTTTACCAGCAGAAAGTCTCAACTTGCTTATGTAATACGTCAGAAATAAAAATCTCCCAAGGAATCCACAGGATTGATTACAGACGATCGACAAAGATAAGAAGAGAAACTGACTCAGAGATAAGAGATATCACACAGCACCGTAAATGTTACAGGAATTATAGGAGTGGATCAGTTCACTCAATTCTTGTTCCCATCTGAAAAAAACTGAAACCAACTTCATGACATTTAGATGGATTCATGTTTTAAGACCATTTCAGTGAAACTATTTGTTAACTTCAGATATCTCCTTTTTTTTCTCTCTCTCTCATATATTCTTTAGTTAGCTGCATTACATTGTCTAGTTTCAGTGATAACGCATCTATCCGATCAAATTATCACCAATGATGTAATACCATTTTTATTAAATGTTTCAAAAGAACTACAAACACCTGGTAAGCCTAAGCTGAATGGTGATCATCGTTCTCGTGAATACGTTAATAAAAATGAGGAATATGGATTATCAGAATATGCTGATGACGGTAACGATGATAATGATGTTCAACTGATGAGTTCTTGCGCTAAGCGGCGCAATCATCCTTCATACAATGGTGGACAAGAACAACAAGGAGATGAGGGTGAAGAACAACCAATCGCTGAATTATGCAGTAAGTGAGAAGAAAAAAGATTTATAGTGTTGTGTTAGCATATGGATTGTTATTAATATTGTCAATGATTACTCATCTGGGTTCCTGGTGACTTCTGAACTTAGCTCTTTGACAACCCAGCACAGATATCTTCACAAGGTTTCATTTGGACATAAGGGGGGAGATATCCAATTCAAGCTGATGATTTTGATATAGTTGTGTTCTCTAAACTGGATGATTCACGTGTTTATTAGCCATCTCTCCGGGTGAACTTGAAAGTTATTGCCTGTGTTTTTTGTGTTTTTACACACTCTAGGCTATTTGTATAGGTGTGTCAGTGTTGATAGTTTCTCTTGACCTGAAGTTTGACCCTTTATGTTTAGGATTTCCTTCATATCGATTAATAAAGGTTGTGCATTTCTATGTGTCTATTGATTGACAATTCACTAGAATACAAGACTTCTAAAACTTCTCTAGCATTCTTAGTATTTCCTCTGTCTAATATTTGAACGTTTTCTCAGTCGAACTGATGTCGGTGGTTGTCTGTATGTAGTGATATGAGGGAGTAGATATCATGTCTTTTGGCAACTAGTTTACGTTCATGGATATGAAGACGAAGCGGACATCGTCAACTTTGGCCAAAGTAGTATTTTTCGCAGTTGTTACAATTTATTTTGTTGATGAGATTAGTTTTATCTGCTTTCGTTGTTAAGTTTTTTGGTTAACATATAGCCGAGTTAAATAATAATTTTGTTGGTTTGTTTGTGACATCGATCCCTAAATGTTTGAAGGGTCTTGTAGTGATTTCTGAAACTATTTCTGTGGTTTTCTTGGGGGAGGGGGGTTGATTTGCTCAGTTGCCTTGTCAGTAGATATCTTTTTGATGGAAAGGGAAAACATCTAAAAGCTCACTTTAAATTGAAGTGTGCGCTGAGAATCTTGCCTATAAAGGCAATGAAAGCTTCGCATGTAACACCTTTCAGATCAGAAAACGCAACTACAATAAAGGGTTTTCATTTCATCCTCAACGATCTGTTCCATATCACTATGCGAGGTCCGATTCATCATCACTCAGCCATTACGGATTTGATGTCTTCGGAATATATATCCAATCTAACTGTATTTCCTTCTGTACAAGTCTTCAGCTATAAGCTATCGTCTGGCTTGTCATGCCATCAATTTCCTTAACTTTATTGACGAATACAGACAGGGGTTGATGAAAGTCATCGTTTGCCCTTTGGAAAGGGTTTCAGTGACTTGTGAATAAAGTCTCCGAATATCACTATCTAGCTGCTCGTCGTGTATGCGGTAGATTTCCAAGATGATTTAGGAGTAATAAAATCTTTTCTTACTCACCCAATGGGTGTTTTCACTATCCTCATCTGTGAAAATATTGGGTAGAATTGCGATTGTTCAGTTAACGAAAGTGCTGGATTCACCAAAAAGTTTTTTTCATTAGACACGCTACTTTTTCATTTTTCTCATTCATTTCTGGGTGAGAATTATTCATGAATCCAGATGATTTAAATTAATAATCTCCATGGTTACATAGAAAATAAAGATTTCTTTTCATAGCTTTATAATTGCATATATATATATATATATACACATATACATAAATTAAAACACAGAGTAACAAATTTCTGGCTTTTTATTATGTGTTCCTAATGCCTTCACGGCACTTTAAGCAGATGCGCTCGTGCCTCTTTCCGTAAACTTCGTCGAACTTTGTAGACTATATTAAGAGATATGTCAGATGTTGCGAGGCCATGTGTGGCAATATCGATGAATTAATATCACTTACGCTCTCCTTCACTCAACCAAGTTGGGAAGTGTTCAACGCCGCATGAGTGGGTGAACAATTTATATATATATATACTCATGGATTTACATGAAATGTCGTCAAGATTTCACAGAATGTGTTCTAAAAAATTTCGGCGGCGAGTGAAAAGTAGATATCTGTAAAAAAAAATTATATTTGTAAAATCTCAGGGACATTGAAATGAGTAATTCCAACATTTCCTGAGTTCGGCAATCTCGTCCGAAATTCTTCAGAGAAATTAATCGAAACTAACATAGAAGAGGTTTACATATAAAAGGAGCATTTCTTGTTTTTCAAAACTTTGTCCAATCATGAGTCGTAAAACAAGTATCAACAAGTATAATAAACACAATTGTATGAGCTTTGATCAAAATTTGACCTCGGACTTAAAAATATTGAGAAAATTAAAACAATTAGTCCCTTTGATAAATTTGAATAGGGCATTTGTCTTCTAAATGCCTTATTCATATTTACAAATATTGGTCTACCTTTGTTAAACACTCTAAACTCAGTGTGCATGTGTGTGTGTGTGTGTGTGGGTAAACAGTTGTAAAACATTTGTTGACGTCTCCATAAGTAGAAATAGACAATCGGGAATTTTGACCAAGTATGATTAATTAGGGATACATATCCATTTTTTATTTATTAATCAGGATTTACTATGTATCAGCTAGCACACATCACACCTTCATGTCTGTTCAAACTGTTAGCATGAAGAATTTTTTGATAAGATGTATTTTCAAAATTATGATGTTTAGGATTAGAGTTTAGTTGTATGAAGCACCCTGTCGAACTTATTGCTTTGCCTTCTTTCTGAAGATTGAGCTGCTTTATTCGATGGACTGGATTTGTCAGGTAACTCGACAGCTATGGATTTAGGATATGCATTCTGTTGCAGACAACGGAGAGTGAAAACACGATTGATGATTGTGCCAATTACACATAGTTTCTTTGTTAATTTAATTCAATTGTAAAATAATCCATATGAACAGTTTTTAAAAATTATTAAAGATAAAGGTTGTCCTTTCCTGCGTATGTTTTGTTAATTTCGATTAATTTCCCTGAAAAAGTTCGGACGAGATTGCCGAATTCAGGAAATGTTGGAATTACTCATTTCAATCTCGCTGAGATTTTACAAACATAATCTTTTACAAACACACATGGAATTAGACAATGGAAATACCATTTCCTTAACAACATTAAAACAAAACATTGGAGAACTAGAGTAGGTTATTCGTAGAGTGGCGATGCAAAGAACTTTTTTTTCTCAATAATCTTGTCAGGCGATATTCAAGTACTTCACTCACAGTATAACTGGCGCCGGGTTCAGGATTATCAGGAATGCTCTGACCCCGGTTGGAGGCTCACCGTTGCACCTCGGTGGGTTGAAACTCGCGACGGACCCTAATCGGGTGCACTCGGGCGTGCAGTTTTTGTCAGTGGGGAGGCCTCACAGTCCTCCCTTTATATATAAACGAAGCTTATCTTATCACACTCTAACCAGAAAACCAAACAACTATCCAACCTCAGC
Source organism: Trichobilharzia regenti (assembly GCA_944472135.2). Lineage (NCBI taxonomy): Eukaryota > Metazoa > Platyhelminthes > Trematoda > Strigeidida > Schistosomatidae > Trichobilharzia > Trichobilharzia regenti. The sequence continues at coordinate 55,479,485 of OX235266.1, forward strand.
CCTCTATCTGTTCATTCACTAACACAAACAACATACTCAACACACACAACATCACAATATACATACATACAATCACACACGCACACACAATTACTAACACAATCTCACACAAACATACACTAACCGACACATCCACATCATCCATTTACAACACAAGCAAATATATCATTACACTGCACTCGAAAAATACACATCTTCCCGCACACATATAAGACACACTACATCAAACTCAACCACATGCATTACACGCTCAATATCCACACCATCATTATCAGTCTGAGTACTCTATCAACACAACGGACTCTTCACCCAAAACAACAACAACACCACCACTAACTCAACAGTAATATTCTCGCTGACATCTGCTTCACTCTCCAATTCATCTCAACAGCATCCAACACCGTCTCGCTGCCTGCCTGTCTCCCTGCCTGCCTCCTTGACGGCCGGCCAGCCAGCCACTTTCTCTTCATTTCTCCATTCGTAGTCACGCTGAAATACTGCAATCAGCTGTCAGACAATAGACTCATTCAGTGCGATGTTGTTAGCTACCTTGTCCCTCTCTGTATTTTTCATGAACGTAATTAACTACTGACGTCAGCGAAGCGTAGTAGATATCCATTCTCTATGAAGTTTTCTTTCAACTATTTCACTTCACATTCAACCCGTCTTCACTTGAATAAGAGATTTCCCAGGCTCAAGCTTTGGACTTTCAGTAGACAGTCTCCTTCCAAATCCTGCACAAAATCTCAGAACTTATTATCAACTGGTAAACAAGGCCAGATATAGAAGTGCATCGAAGTCAAATTAGCTTTCTCTTCGACTACCATTTTAACACTAAACCATTGAGTTTACTATGGCTACATACAACCATAATTCAACTGATGTAGGAGACAATTATCTTTCCTAGTTGTGTGATCCATTTATAATTGGATACCCCATGCGGGCTGAGCATAAACACCAATGTTACATTATAATTAATGGATTCTGACATTTGACAGTCATCGGAGGTTTGTTTCCTCCAAAATGTATATAATTCATAATTTTTGAATGTGGGGAAAATCCCCGTTAAAAAAAAACAATCAGTTGGAATCAAGTCGTCCATGTGACCTGTCATTTGTAACAAATGTACCGTAGGAAAAAGCTACAAAAGAAGCATATTTGAAGCACATATGAATAAAAGGTATGCTTTTAGAAAATGTGGACATTTCTGACAAAATCGAAATACATTTTAGTAGAGAGATGACAGGGAGAGCACCTTCTTTAAATATTTTTGTTAAAATATAATTTAGCGTATATATAAAGCTGTTATTATTATTATTTTATTAAAATGCAGAGAATATAATTCATAGCATTTTCGCTTAACTCGGTGCCACGGTGTTTAGGATTCTCAATGACCATGCACATAGTCTGGGATTCAATCCCCTGCTGACGCACACTTATGGTTGGCCCGCAAAATTTGGACTACCGGTATCACATGCTGAAAATTCCATACCTGTACCAAAAAATATGGTGTGGAATCAAGCTGAAATAAAAAAAACTCAAAATTGGAGGCTAATGTTTGGTTGGTGATTAGCAGTGGAATCCAGGATGCGCATTTTGTCCTACTTGGGACTCGTCACTAGAAGGATCTGCATTGCCCACTGAGCGATGATGTTCCCACCGAGGCTAGAACCCCAATAGGCCGAAATGCTCAGACATCGTAGAAGCATTTGAACAAGAAGCCTATATGTCAACCAGAGGCCGAGCACTTCGATCCAATCAGTCGATGGGAAATTCTAAAATTCGATTGAAGGACTTAGAATTAATTCAGATTCATTTGAAGTGCTGGTTTCTGTCACGACCTAATATCAGTTATCGAGGTCTTTGGAAATCATCAGGAAGCACTGAATAGATGTGTTGCTTTTACTGCTGTTATTATCTAAGACCCCCCTCCCACCGAGAATCTAAGCGCGGACTTTTAGGTGGCGAAAATTATTTCTAAATCTCATAATCTAAATATTAACTTAATCTCCAACTCACTGATGATTATTGGATGGATAATTTGAACCTGTAGTGAGCAATAGTAGCAAGAGGATTCCACCATATTAACGAGAAGTGGGTCATTGAATTCCAGGAGAATGAGTCATAGGAATAGTTCCTGAGCTTGGCCTTCTCGTAACTTGAAGGTGCTGATTCAGGTCCTTTGTTCGGTCACGGGTACGCACTGCTGGGGACATCCAAACTAAGAAGAAATAATGTTCTCAGGTTTTCAATGATCTGTTCAACTACTGAAATTAGAATTCAGTAACAAGAAATTGACTTATCATTCAGCTAACTTGCTTATTAATTTTTTTCTCAGCCCTAGAAATTGACTAGATAATGTTATAAAGTTAGTTTTAATAGTAATACTGTAGTTATTTGCCTCAAGCGAACACTTAATAGCTATTTCGTCCCTCTGCATTCACAAATCTTCATGGATTGAATCAGGGACCTTCTGGTTACCGAGCTAAGCTTCTTGGTCATTCAGACGAAGGAATTGAATCCTATGGTCGGACAATGAATCCTTAATTTCGTCACTTATGACGATTATAGCATTATTAAGAAACAATCAGTATATTTTGGGGATTCCACTTTTCACTCTTAAATCGTCAATTGACAGAATTTATAGTTCATGTGTCATTGAATTCAAGCCCGGGTGGAAGAATGATCAGTGAGCTTAGTCACATAACCTGAAGAGCCTAGGTCCGAGAGTACGTGCTACTGAAAAAGTCCCGAACTATGGAGAAACAACCATCCTAGTACCTCCTTGTCCTCAATGCTTTTTTTACTCATATCAATCCTTTAATTTAATTCAAGTTTACATTTTCCAATCGATTGATTGAACCGGAGTGCTCAGTCTTAGGTTCACATGTTGGCTTTTTGTTCAAATGCTTCTACGATGTCTGGGCGTGTAATTAGAGGTTGATTGTTGGATGGTGAGTAGCATTGGAATGTGTAGCTTGATGTGTATTTCGTCCTAATTGGGACTCATCAACCTGAGACCGAGCGCTTCGGTCCAGTCAATCGACGGGAAAATCTAAAATTCAAATAAATAATAAATATGACCTGTTGCACAAGAGACGGTGGCTCTTGTGGCCAAGTGGTCTAGTGGATAACGCTTTGGGGTTGGAAACTATTTTCACTGAACTCGAGCCTCGATGAGAACATCATCACTCACTGGAGAATGCAGATACATACGACTGGCGATTCCCAAGCAGGGCGAAATTCGCATTATCCTGGATTCCACTGCTATAGTCACCATCCACTATTTAATATTAATTCTTGACTAAACGTGATACATGATTTTGTAAATGATTATTGAATATAAACTGGTCATTATGATTCGCCGACAGGATGACACGTTCGTGAATATAAATTGTAAAACTTATCATAATATTAGTAGCAGTAATAGTAATAATAATTCTATTAATAAAAGAGGTGAAAAGACATAGAAATTTTGAATAATATGAATACTGGAAACAGAGTGATTATACAAACATACGTTCAAAAGGACGTGGTGGATAGAGGCTAGAAAAATAACAATAGAAGGCGGTAAGGAATTGAAAACACGTAAGGGTGTTCAGTAAGAAGTTACTGTCAACCAAATAAGACCAGAAGATCTGTGGACACTTCTTGCCTGTTTTTCTCCTAGACAGAGCAGAGGATATTCTATCAAACAGTAATTAAGCTGTCAAGTAGTACGTCCAACAAAATGGTCTTCATGGAGGCAGGAAACGAAGGACAAAAACCTGCTGAAAGGTTGATCAGAGACACTGCTGCAGTAATTTTACCAAGTTTTAGGGTCTTAATAGCACCAGAGTTATTCGTGTTAAATAAATTTGCTAAATTTGATCTCAGTGTTCGTTGTTTTCAGGGCTTGCTACCAGCCAGCAGACTAGACGAGATATACGGCAATATATACTGAAGAATCGAATGTGGGTCACCTGTGTTTTTGTAATCATCAAAAAGTAGGTAACCAATAAAGCTACGCAAATTTGTTAGCATAGATCGGAGCCAGCTTTCTAATGCTTAACAGCACCTGCAGCAATTTCAGCAAAATTTCCCAACAGTCTAGAAGTAGATGCCCATAGAGAGTTTTCTCAGTTAGATACAATGTCTTCGATAGAACATACTATAAAGTTGAATTTTCTATTTTCTTCCACATATTTTATTCTTTATCTCACTATTTGTTTATTTATTTTGTTCTGATCGTACAGATGCTTGGAAGAAGCTTTTGTATACAAAATCCCATCTGTTAGAACCACAACTGATTGCCAAAGATATCTTTCCCGGTCTTTTACCACATGTGGTAGATAAACAGGTCAATATAACTGGAGTAAGTGAGATAAACTGGAATTTCCTTTGTTAATACTCTTATGATTATTATTACCATTATTATTCCCTTGGGTTCCGAATGGAAACATCGATTTCATTCAGTTTTATTCATTTGCCTTTATCTAGTTTCAAGATCGTCCATCGGTCTAAGACTCTCCCTCACACGTCAAACTGATGCCTGACTTGTCAGTCCCCATTCGAGTTCCACTGGAGATTATGACTGACACACTGTCAATGTATCTGATCCATCCTAACATTCATTTACTGAGGCATATAAAATGATGGCGTGGCAATAGTGTTATCACTAGGATCTTTTCTAGCCGACATTCTACTTGCGAAACTGGAGAATCAGCTTGTGAAAGATGTGATTGATGAACTAGAATTCTACTGTCGATAAATGGATGATACATTTTTGATTATGAAAAATGAGGATGAAGTAAAGAATATCCTGGACAAATTGAGCTATGCCCATTCTACGATACATTTTATCAATGAGGAAGAATAAGACTTTTGTATTTCATTTTTATACGCCCTTATAACTAGAAAAGAGGATGGAACAATAATCAGAAGCGTATATATAAAACCTACACCAACTAGTCAGTTTACTCATTTTTCGGCTTCATACTTTTGGAATATTACCGCAAACTAATAAAATGATTGATCCACAGAGCTAAAACAATCTACTCTGATGAATGTCTCAATGAAGAGCTGAACATTATTGAACAGTTACTGAGTGAGAACGGTTATCCAGAAGAATTCGTCGATACGAATATGAATCAAAAGTCAAGTAAGGCGAAAGTACCAACAGTTCTGATGAAGGTCTTATTCTTATAACTTCAGTTCCTCACTGAAAAAAATAGTAAAGAAAATATTATCAAACTGCGACCAGTGAAATAGAGCAAGGGGCAGGCAAAGGAGACCCCGTAACACTCTACCAAACAACTAGGTTCCTATATGGGAGACGTTCGACATAAATTAGGCCAGTGGAGGATTACAATGCAAAGCCAAATATCAGCAGCACTGAGCATCAAAAATAAGATCCAGATTTTCAAATCTAATCTGAAGTCAGTGCTACTATACGGATAAGAAACTTAACGCGTCATGAAGAGCACGTCGAACAAACTACAGGCCTTTATCAACAGCTATCTTCGCTTACTACTAGTCAAGATCAGATGGCCGGTCAGAAAAGACCAGCGACATGGATCTCTAGGAGCAAACAAACCCATCAGGATCCAATTGCGCAACATACGTGCGGAAACAAATGGAGGTACACCTCAATGTTTTGAGAAAACCATGAAGTGACATCACACACCAGGCCATCGCTCAGTAGAACCCGAACGCGAAGTGGCGACTTGGTCGTCAGTGAGAGGATGACATGTAGGCAGTGATGTGGCGAGGAGATCAGAGGAGATGGGAAGACATAGAGCCAGGCGAAAACGTTGGCAGAGAGTCGATCGCAATGAAGACGTGTTGCTGAAGCCCTATGTTTCTCTAGGAACTAAAGGAAACTATAATGGTATACTACTGATATATCTTGTCAGTAGTACATGTCACATGACTAACCAGGCGAATTTACTCAGAATTGGAAGGAACGATGACAATTAACTGGAAATAATTGCAGTTTATACTAAACATAGATATTTGCGATTTCGATAAAGTCTCTGTAAGCGAGATATATTCTCTGTAATACAGGCTGTCCTAAAACAGCACAATTCCAACTAATGTCCACCTGTGAAGGAACGTCACGCTTCCTTATCTTAATATGATTTCAATTTTCCATAGGGATTTGATTAGTTTCAAGTTCCGGAACAGTTGCTTCGTTCTTGTTCGGGAATCTACAGCAATTGACACTCATGTCTCAACTAAAGGTAGAATCAAGGTTCTTCAGGTTGGGAGACAAGTTCATTAACCCTTCAGCCACTAGTACGGAACGCAGTGACCACTCCATGAATTATGGCATCACTGAAAGTGTTTCTATAGATAAAACAGTTAGATAATACCAATTCCTAGGTGGTTCAAAGAGTTTTTACACCTACAAAACACCTTTACCACCTATTTAAACCCCTCATGCTAAGTGCTTTATGAAGAACTGTAGTTATCATGTGAAATAATAAATATTCTAAGCGGTGGTTGTACCGAATAGTTTATAATGAAAACAAGAGTAACCACCGGTAAGGTGGTCTGCATGCATGACCGCCACAAGTGCATACATTAAAGCCCTATAAAGGTTAGCTGCGCTTCTAGCAAAGCTTAGTTTTAACGTTTCTGTCTTGTACACTCAGAGAAAACCAGTACCTTCAAGATCGCAGATACGCTATGCTGATAGATGCAGGTAAGCAGAAACGCTTAGATGCGGTATACTGAGTCACGATACAACTTAGGCCATTCCATTCAGTATTTACCATCATATTTGCACCACATGAATAGCTTAATCGCTCTAGTAGACAACCATCTTTTGTATATTTGATATGTCGTACTTTTTAACGGTTAATGAAAACAAAACACGTAGATCAGCGAAGAGTCTCTTTTCGGCGAATTCATTTTCTTAGCCGTACAATCGCAAATATATATATGTTATTTTGTATGTATGTGTACATTATGTTTATCAAACAAATGCACGATTGGTTATGGTTATTTTAACTAAACAGATGAAGGTCGGTAATTGGAGTTACGTAATACAAAAACGGTCAAGAAAACTGGGTGTTAATGAAACTAGGGCAGTCACAAACAGTTGTTAAACAGAATTTATGTAATAATATGAAAAGTTTAATAATTGAGTTTTACTCAGGATACAAAGTAGCGAATACGAAAGTACGTAAGAGTTCTAAATGTGAATACAATAACTATAAGCAATTAAAGAAACAGGCAGAGAAACAACAGTAATTCATCAGAAATCAACAAAGTTGTTACCATAACAGTAGAAGTGGTTGATTAATCTACTTTTGTATGCACAGCTCCGCCTTTTTCTATGTGAATGGCCAGCCAGAGCTTCAGCGATACAAAGAAGACGAAACTGCATTGCTTTTGGTATGTTATTCTTGACTCTGTAGAATACTTTGAATCAGGAGGCGTTTGCTGAAATGGAATGATCAATGTTAACCATGTGTTTAATTATCGCACTCCTTATTGCACCAATTTTGCCTTTTTGCAACCAAACTGGATAGTGTTTTTGAATCATCTTGGACAGGGCTCGCGTTGAGCGACCGATGTACCTGGCTCCACAGCAGCAAGTGAACTGATATATACAGGCCAAGTGCAGGATCTCGTCCTTAAGGTATCTGAAGATCAGTGGGCGACTGGAGAACACTATTTTTAGATGACGCAATCCTTCTCCTGAGAACATCCCTCATTCAATCTCCTTGAAATCCAAGTTCATATAGTTTCATTTTTCCAAATTCTTGTCAATGAATCTTAGTGTGTCCATTTTGGATGTTTAGATTTTTAACGATTATCATTGAAAGCCTGTTAAAACCTCATTATTTTTCACCACACATTATTTACTGTAGTTTCGTATTCTGATGTCTACCCTGTACGCTCTCTTGGATCTATTGGACATACCAAATAACGAGTCTGAAGATCAAACTGACTCCACAACTCAATATCGAACTGTCCCTGCCGTGACTGTAAATGCACCGGGTATAAACAGTGGACAAAGTTCAAAGCGTTCATCACAATGTGAACCAATGTAAGTCATCACTTTAGGCATAAAAATAGGGAGTTTTGCAAACATCCAAAAATTTACTATATGTAATATTGTCCACCTCCATACCACTCCATATCAGATACGGTCTATTTTCACCTGTTCGACTGAGTAACGAACCAACATTATTTAGAGAGATAACTGAAAACCATAGAGCACTGGACAAAGCTTCTTTGTCCTATTTTCTGAATGTCCACATGAGCACACTCCGAAGCCCTGACCTTCAAATTACGAAAATAAATTTGTTGGCTATTCATCAGTCAATTCCATTGAATTTCAGTGATCTGTGAATGCTAATGAACCCAAAAGGTCACGACTCCTCATATTGCATCTTAAGAACGCCTATCTTACAGCCATCAATGAGTTGGAGATTTAAATTCAAAATATGAGATTTGTGAGTGAACACCTCTAAAAGTCACAAACTATATTTATACAGCTTTCTGTAGGCCATCCTGTGATCCCTCTAACTTGTGCTGATGAAGACACAATTTTCAAATGAGAGTAATCTGCGTTTAGAAATGTCCAAACACACCACACAGTGGCTTAGTGGTTCAAAACCTGCCTTTGTGGCCAGAGGGTCCTGTGCTTGAACGCTGACGTATGCGCACTGTGAGGAGTTGCAAACCAGGACGAAACAGCTGTCCAGTGCTCCGAAGTTATCCAGTGGATCTCCAACCGATTTCAGCTCATAATTAAATCCCTTACCAAATACAAATGTGTTGTTGTGAAGTTGACTTCATGTAGTCACTACCATCGTGGACTTGAGAAATTTCAAAAGGCCAACAGACCACTAGATTGTAAGCTGGTTTCATTAACTGCTTGCCATCATCTTGTTGTCTTATGTGATATGGCTGGGCTTCTAAAAGCAGTCAATAAACCACAATTCATCAAATTAAAGGAGCTCTACGATCGCCCTTCAGCTTCCATCTCCTTTTCAAACGATTTCCTCCATAATAACCTTCGATCACACACACACACCCAACTGGTTATTTACTATTCCAGTCTTATTTGAGTGCCTACTTGGCGTAGGATGTCTTTAATCTCCCTGCACGTCACTTTGTTTGGTAAAGTGTTATTTGGTAAATCACTTCTACACATCGGTTACCTGTTGTTATGATGAATACAGTATTGTGAGCAATGTGTTGTATAAACTCGAAGGTATCTTTTGTATTTGTTGGCATAAATGAATCGATATTTCCCCATGCTTCCCTCCCTCTCTCCTCTTCTTCACTCAGGAGTCTGTCATTAAACTGTTTAAACAATAAATAATTTTTCATATGAATGAAATGCATAACTGGATTTGTTTTGAGCGTTAGATATGTCACTTGTTCAAATTTCATCGATTATTGTACATTATTGTATGTCAGTGCCATGTATTTCATTATGATGTCGTAGGTTCGCTTTCTTGATTATAATGTGCATGAGATCCACGGGAGTCAGACTGCTTCTTAAATGATACCATAAAACAAGACTTAAAGGGTTGATTACGAGTTGATATCAGTTGTAAAACCATTGGAAAGTTTTGGACAGATGTTTCGCCCTTATTGTGGAGTCATCATCCGTACGCACACATAAAGGATTTGAACGTAGCAGCTTTTGGTCACAATGCTAGGTCACAAACTTTTCATACAGTGGGATGGGATCTAAAAGCCCAGCAACCAGTTCTAATTTCTGTCATTTCGTGATATATAGCACTACTGCTAGCCATTGTCACCGGCTAGTAACTGTTCGCCTATCCCACTTGTCATGACCTCTCACTCTCTCGGGCGACTTCTTGTTTCGGGCCCGTCGCTAGTGGTCGTTGGATTATTTGACGTGTTAGTTTGCAGAGATTCAACTGATTGCAGGTTTGATCACAAACTGATATCAGTTAGAAGGTCAACGAAAGCGACCTGGGAATACTGGATACCTGTTTCTTCTCCGTGTGGAGGTTTCTAGAAGGACGCTTCTATAGAATTCCGAACTTAGCCCCTGCCAATTACAGGCGAGCTATTGTATTGCATTGAAACTAGCACTGACCTTTCGTACAAATAAATGCAGATTTCTATTCGTTATATTTTTTACCTACATTGAAAGCATCGTTTCAACTACAGGCGGACGGAACTGACAAGAATATCAAAGCAAGGATCGGAAAAGCAAGACAAACTCTGATTACTCTCAAGTCTGTGTGGAGGTCGACAGAACTCAGCATGAAAAATGAGATCCAGATTTTTAACTCCAATGTGAATTCAGTTCTACTTTACCGATTAGAGATTTGACGCGGCATAAAAAGCACCTAAAACAAACTACAGAACTTCATCAGCAGCTAGCTATCTTCGCTCAGTACTACTCAAGATCAGATAGTTGGCAAGAAAAGATCAGCAACGGGAATTTCTAGGAACGAACCAAACAGGGAGAGATTGTGCACCAAATGTGCAGGAAGAAATGCAGGTGGTTTGGTCATACTCTGAGAAAACCAGCAAGTGACATCACTAGACAAGCCATTACTCGAGTGGAACCCGCTAGAATGGGAAGCGGCGAGTTGGTCGTCCTGAGGTGGGGTGACTTGGAGGAGGTCATGTGAAAAGGAGATGAAAGCATGTGGGCGAACTTGGAGCCAGGTGAAAACTCTAGCAGAGAACCCAACGCAGTAGAGACGCCCGGCTGAAGCCCTATGTTCCTCTAGGAATTAAAGGAAATAATAATAAATAATAATAAAAATATTTTTAGTGGGAAGAAAAGACTTTAACTGAACGAAGAGAAGACAGAGGTGACAAAATTACTTAACCAATAGAAACAAACGCTAACAACAAAAGCTAACACCACTCACTATCACCTCATCCCCAGTATCGTTTAAACTATGGGCCACACGGATAATTTCAAAGCCATTTAGAATCAGAAAAGCAAAATAGGCCGTCATTAACCTGAACTGAGTATAGAAATTTACTTCACCCAGCATAAAAAAGAAGATTTGAATTCCCAAGACTAACGTCAATTCAAGTATTTCTAACGGTACACTGTAGACCTTTATCAACAGAAACCTTCTTTATTTACAAATTGAAAGTCAGATGAGTGGTCTTGAAGGATTAGTAACCAAGATCTGTGAAGAGAGAAAAACTAAGCAATAATATGCTGAAGGTAACGGTGGTAGACTGAATAAACATACGCCATGAGAGAAGGTTAAGTGACATCATGCGCCAGGTAGGCGATTGCGGATAACCGGAATGGGGAATGAGTTCGAGGGTGACATGGAGGAGACTGTGTAAGGCAAAGACTGGAGCTCACGGGTAATCTTAAAATTGACTTTAGTGGGCTGCACAGGGCACATAATGAAAAAGAGATATGCTTTCGAAACATTATGTACCCCTCTCAAAACTTAAAAGAATAATAAAAATTCCTTTCACCAAGACTGACAGTGTATTACCCTGATTGAACACTAGTCAGTAACTAGTGTAATGCAGACTGAATTCTATCAGTCAAGTTTACAATCTGGCCACCAACAAGCTAGATGTCTCTTCATCACGATGCACTGCACTGTGAATTATTGATGTTAGATAGCCGGAGGCAATCGGTAGGAAAACTTGGATCTGGCTCTCGTGCTAGCTGACATTCAGCAAGTGCCTTGAAGGAACTCATCTCCTTTCTGATGCCTTGCCGACTAATGAGTGCCAACTAGATCAAGCAAGGCTCCCTGTTGACTGCCTCCTACTGTCTAATACTGAATTAATTTGATGAGAATATTAAAATATCCTTTTGATATAATTTCATTTTGAAAGTATATCCTCTGAGACAACCCTGGATGTTCAGTTAGTGTCTGAATATGTATACATTTCATTGAGACAGTCTGATTTTTATCAGTGAGTTGTACACTTGGTAAATACTGTCGCTTTTGAATGCTATTCATTGATCTGTCTATTCAGTAGAATAATTATGATTCTTTCTTTATTCATGCCTATTTACTTTCAATATTTTAGGGAAAAACCGAAAATGGGCCGTAAGTCCCTTTTTTCATGCATATATACATACAATAATCTTTGTAACCATTAGAATGTTCACTTTTCGATTGAAAATAACCAGCATGTTAGTGAGTTATTGAAAAAAAGAGAACATAGATAGGATTATAAGCGAATTAGTATTGGGATACATTGATTTTAATGTAATGTATTTTGAATTAAATTTGATGAAAATTGAAGTTTACTTTCCGTCGTTGCTTTTTCATTCACAATTTGATAATCTATGCATTCTACACACAGAATACCTGACTAGAGACTGGCTTTTGGAGAAGAAATAAACAAATCTGAGTACATTGTGTTGCTTTCATCAGCTACATCAACTCAGGAAGAGGAAAATTTGTAGGTTCTAGATATCTCTTCAACTTCAGTAAGGCCAAAATATATACATCTTTAAGGTCCTTAGCATTCTGAGTGTAATATAAGGACTTAGCGGAGTGGCGGTACAGTAGGCAATGAATTTTTATTTGAGACACGGTTATTGCTAGTTGAAAACTCCTCCCAATATCTCGCATTGATGGTGTGAAATATCGTCGGAAGATGCAATTTTTCAGGGCCATAAAAGGCCTATTTCTGTGAGTCAGTGAGACACAGCGGTTAGGACTCTCGACGACCATACACATTTCCTGTTCACGCACACCCGATATCGGCTTGCAAACTTTGAGCTAACGATATCTTATGCTGAAAATTTCATACTTGTACCAATAATACGGTGTGGAATTAAGTTATACTAAAACAGACATAACAATGGTAGAGTATAACTGGACTGTGGAGAAACTTTACTGTGATAAACTCTCATAGTGTTATGCAGTAATATTCATTGATAACGTCTCGAGAACAATTTAATGCTGCGCATAATAATATCAAGTTATAATCACAATTCTTCAAATTCCTTTATATAATTCGTTAATTTTTCATATGTTCATTTGTTGATTGGCAAGAATATCTCCAATATTTCTGGTATTAGCCGGTTGTGTTGTTCCTATCTCACGCATTGGTTGTAGATTTAACGAAGAAAGACACAGTAACTTAACTCTTTATTCACCTATCCAGAATTCTAACTCTGTCCCATCTTATTGTTTGTCTGTGTGTTAATGCATGCAGTGCGATTGCTGAATGCTTTTTTTGTTGCTAAATTACATATCTTCGAGGGGTGAAACATTCTAACCCTAGCTAAATTCTTATGCTCCAACAATCTGACCACTCTCGATCTAGTAATTGGACTTGTATAGTTGACCTCAATCACAGGCATTGCAAAGTATTCTGTAAATTATATTATTTTGTCTAACTCGGTGAACCTACAGGGTCCTTTTACTCACACAGATTATCCTACCAGATTTGTTAACCATCCGACGTAGGGTCTCACATGTCCTCTCCTCTTTTTATATGATATAAGTATAAGTACCTTAGATTCCTTATTATTTATGTTATCACTATTAATTTCACCATTATTTTTATTTTGCTTTTGGCCATTACTGATTTTCCTGATGAATATTATATAGGATAGTTATTCAACACCGACGACTTTTCTATCTGTTTTATGTTGTCATTCAGATTATTTAATGCACTACTTGCAGTGAGTTATTGCTTGGTTTGTTAGACACTTAACTAAGTCTACGTTGCTTTTACAGACAACGTATGGAGATAAATTAAAGTTTAGATATCTTTAAGTAGAATGCTTTTGGCTTTTTACAAACACTAGTATGCTGTTTACCTTCTTTTGTTTTCATAGCTAACTCTCCTTGTTCACTTGTTCAACTGTGAAATTTATTCCTTTTACTAGTGAGTTTATATGTGTCGATAGGATGGAGAGAGATATGTTCTGTTTTTAACACTGTGAAAGAAAGCGTCATCCACATATCTTCATCATATTTCTGGAATTGAATTAAGTGTGTTAAGAGCTGTATTCTCCCAGCTACCAGTAAAGAAAACTGCTACGATAAGGGATATATCTAACCCCATTGCTACACCTTCGGTTTGTCTATCTATCTATCTATCTATCTATCTATCTATCTATCTATCTATCTATCTATCTATCTATCTATCTATCTATCTATCTATCTATCTATCTATCTATCTATCTATCTATCTATCTATCTATCTATCTATCTATCTATCTATCTATCTATCTATCTATCTATCTATCTATCTATCTATCTATCTATCTATCTATCTATCTATCTATCTATCTATCTATCTATCTATCTATCTATCTATCTATCTATCTATCTATCTATCTATCTATCTATCTATCTATCTATCTATCTATCTATCTATCTATCTATCTATCTATCTATCTATCTATCTATCTATCTATCTATCTATCTATCTATCTATCTATCTATCTATCTATCTATCTATCTATCTATCTATCTATCTATCTATCTATCTATCTATCTATCTATCTATCTATCTATCTATCTATCTATCTATCTATCTATCTATCTATCTATCTATCTATCTATCTATCTATCTATCTATCTATCTATCTATCTATCTATCTATCTATCTATCTATCTATCTATCTATCTATCTATCTATCTATCTATCTATCTATCTATCTATCTATCTATCTATCTATCTATCTATCTATCTATCTATCTATCTATCTATCTATCTATCTATCTATCTATCTATCTATATATATATATATATATATATATATATATATATATATATATATATATATATATATATATATATATATATATAGGGTTTCAAGCTTTCATTCTAAACCCTAAGTAACATTAGTTCCAATTTCACTACCTGAGGTTATAGTCTCACGTCTATTCTACCCTCTTCTGCAGGGCTGACTACCAGTTAAGCCGCGTTTAGGAGTGAGTCAACCGAATAACTTACCCATGACCACATGTGTGATCGACAAGTATTCCACCACTACACCATGGGCGCATTAAAGCACATACGTCGTAATAAAGGAATACGAATATACGTCTTTATATACTATTCAGCAGAAGTTGGACATAAAGATAATCATTTAAAGAAATAATATTGCCTGAAATATGATCAGTTGATCACGGATCGGTATCAGTTAGAGAACTATTGAAAACCAGTGAGTACTAGACAGGTGTTTCGTCCTAGTTTGGGAATCATCATCAGTACTCACTCACTAGATTTCTAACCCAGGACCTTCCGATTCAAAGACCAGCCTGTGAATTCAACCAATGTCATCGGGCGATATCCATCCTCCCATTTGACTGGATGGATTTCACTGGTCAAGTCGCTGACGAGCATCAGATTAAATTTCAGTAGTTAGTCTGCAAGGATTAGATTTGTTTTTTTTATACGAGTTTGATCACGGATTGATATTAGCTAAAGAATCATGAAAAACCAGCATCAGAGGAACAGGCAACTGTTTCATCCTAGTTTGAGAATCATAGGCAGTACCCTGATATCAATCCGTGATCAACTCATAAAAACAAATTTCATCCTTATAAACCACATATTGAAATGAAATATAGTCAGGAAATAATAGTTGCAAATGATCGGGAAGGAGGGCAGCCATTAATTTTAAGTTTAGGCGAGTATATTCTAGAATTCTCAGCAGTCTCCTTATTAATAAAACCACTCACTGACCAGTAAAAAAAAAATACAAAAGAAAAGGAGAAAGATGATGTAATTTCTGCCCTTATTTTCCTCTATTTTTTTGTCTATTCGTCTGTTACAGACTGTAATATTGTTCAGGATTGCGACGATAACAATTAAAGATTTATGTTGTCTCGAAGGCGAATTTGACTGAATTCAAGGCGAATTAACTCAATTATATTTGAGTTTTGTTGACGTTACAGACACTAACGCTTCAGGCTATCCACTTCATCATATATGTCTTTTTTTTCACCACCTATGGAACATAAAGTCAAAAACAACAGAAAATAAAAGTAACGCTAGGAGATCAGAAATAATTTGCCCCTAAAGGCACTCAATGTTCAGCTTAAGTTCTGCTTGGGAAAAAAAATTATCTTATGTACTTTCATTAATGAAAAATTATTATTGTCATTATTATTATTATTATTATTATGACTGTAAAACCCTAGAAGAAGAACAAAGAATCGCATACAGCCAGTTCCTTTTTGTTAGTTTCGAATAAAGAAAGAATGAACACATATTTGCAGACAGGATAATATCAGGTGGTTTTTATTTCATCAACTCTGTCCCTCTCTCTCTCTATCTTCAACTGCGTACACCCTAATCAAATCAATTATATGTTACAAAATAGTGTCTGAACATATACTTCTTACAATGATTTCAAGTTGTACATCAAGAGTTTAAGCAAAATAATTTCAGAGATGATGTAAGTAGACAATTATTTAGTGTTAAAAGAGAGTAAGTATTTATATAGTGATTAGACAAAGGAGCGTAGATTTAATTCAATTCTAGATTTTCCCCTCGATTGATTGGACCGAAGTGTTCGGTCTCAGGTTGACATATCGGCTGCTTCTTGTGCAGATGCTTCGACGATCTCTGGGTATCTAATTAGTATTTAATTGGTGGATGGTGGCTAGCAGTGGAATCCAGCTTCCTGCACATTTCGTCCTATTTGGGACTCGCCAGCTGGATGTACCTGCATTTCTCAGTGGGTGATTATGTTCCCATTGACACTCGAACCTAGTGACCATAGTTTCAAACGCCGAAGCCTTATCCACTAGACCATTTGCGCCATGAGAACCACCTTTTGTGCAACGTTACATATTGATTTGATTGAATTTTAGATTTTCCCTGGATTCCAATGCAACATGCAACGATTAAATACTAATTAAATACCCAGATATAGTCGAGGCATCTACACAAGAAGCCGACATGTCAACCTGAGACCGAGCACTTCGGTCCAATCAATCGACGGGAAAATCAAAAATTCAATTAAATAATTAATATGACCCGTTGCACAAGAAACGGTGGCTCTCGTGGTGCAAGAGGTCTAGTGAGTAACGCTTTGGCGTTTGAAACTATGGGCAGTGGGTTCAAGCCTCGGTGGGAACATCGTCACTAACTGGGAAATGAAGGTACATGCAGATGACGAGTCCTAAATAGGACGTGTGCGTCGGTGGCACAGTGGTCAGGACTCTCGCCAACCATGCACATGGTCCGGGGTTCGAGCCCACGCCGACGCACACCTGATATCTATGGTCGGCCTGCGAATTTTGGGCTACCGATATCCACGCTGAAAATTCCACACTTGCACCAAAAATACGGTGTGCAATCAAGCTGTAATCAAAAAAAATAAAATTGCGCAGCAAGCTGGATTCCACTTCTAATCACCATCCACCAATTAAAGGAGCGTAGATTTAAGGTTTCTCTTGAAAACAAGGCTTGATTCTAGACAAAATACCAGATAGAACAACAGAGTCAATTTATACATCTTATAGTGGAGAGTTCAGGAGAGTGTAGGTGAGTGGTAAAGTAAAATTATTAGTGAGTTCCACTCAGTGAATCAGAATCAAAATCAAGATTGAGCGAAATGTTATGCAACACAATAAAAACATTTACGGCTATCAGGGTAGTGACACATTAGTCACACTCTCTTTCTGAATGCATTGGTTAGTGGTTGCATTAAAATTACGAATTGGTAAGAGTTAGAATTCATGGACTAACCTAGTGGCAAAGTGATGCACGAACGTGCCTTTTAACCAGAAGATCCTGGGTTCAGATCCTGACTGTGGGTACCTGCTGCCAATAAGTCTGAAACCAATGCAACCCAACAGCTGTCCAGTCCTCCAGTGCTTGTTTACAATGGTTCTCTAACTGATATCAGTCCAAGGTCAATCTCGAAAAAAGAAAACAAATTCTTAAAAAATTACCGAGAAAGATTCATGAAGTGGTTAACACCATAATCGAATAAGAGACTTGACAAACTTATTATTTATACAGAACTCGAGGTTGTATGGACAAATCGCCAACGCCTGCGTCGTACACAAATCCCGAGACACAACACCCTTTGCACCATCCGGTCCTACCTTGTACATTTCGTCAATAAATGGAAATTTTCTTCTCTGAATTGTCTTTTATCTTCATGTTATCAAGGTGTGAAATACTCGATTCCTAGCTAGCAACTTTGGACGTTTTGAACTGCTTTGCCATCCTTAGTTGAGTAAAACAAGGTTGATCGGTGATGAGCTCGACACCAAAATGATCGAAACGATTGTCTGATGTTTTGTTTCACTCCGATCCAGCTGTCTGGTAAGCACTACTAAGCAACTATGCATTCATCGGAATCAGTAGTATGTAGTCTTATTCGTTTTATTGTTCAGGTTATAATCAAATGTTAATTATGTCATCACTTGAATGAAAAGTGGTGGTGTAGGAAACAGTTTTTTTCTGATTGGACTATGGAGTTTCTCAAGCACTCTTGAGAATGTAGTTTCTTAACCCTTACTTCTGGAGGGGGGGGGATAAAGGATAAAGGCTTTCGTTAGAAACAAAACAATTTCAAATCTTAAGTAGGAAACATCGACAGTTGTAACAGAGAAATTATAAAAAGAAAGTAAAAATTATAACAAGTGTTATGTTTTTTTAAGCTTGACTTTAGGAGATAATTAAGAAAAGCTTTTAAAAAAAATACATCGTACTCTTACCACTGAGATAATTTCTAATAATTCAATATGTTGAAAAGTGGAAGGTAGCGAAAAATCATTCGCACTCCTGCCTTATCCACACAGAAAACAATAAAACGAATTTCAAAAAGAAACTTGATAATTTCTGTGATATTTGAAGAAAGAAATACGCCAACCTAATTATTCACTGTTTCCGTTTCTCTGTGTGGCATGTGTGATCTATTTCCGAGTTTTGGGTTGATTTGTTCAACTGTTACTCTCTCTCTCTCTCTTTCTTCTATTTTGACTTCACCTCCTCAAACTCTAGTTTACATTCATTGTGAAAACAAATTTATTTTGAGTTTGATGATGAATTGATTTCGGTTAGAAAGGTATTGTAAACCACTGAGATAGTTTTGTCCTTATTCGGGACTCTTCAGTCGTTTGTATACACTGCCCAGCTGGGGGATCAAGTCTATGAAATGTAGGATAAAAGGCGATCTCACTGCTCGTCAGTCACTGCAACGGAATCCACCCACCTAAATAACCGAATGGTTATGAGAAGTCGTAACCTCAGTAGGCTTCCATCAGGTTGGATGTGAGCACAGGTCCTTGCTCGAAGACATTGTCTGACATTTGGGCTATCAGTCACAGATCACCAGAAGTAATAATTCATAGACAGCCGTTGGATTCCTTTTGACTGGTTGACTGGCTGATAAGCCCACCTTGTGACTCATTGGTACTGGGTTCAACCATTGACGAGGTCATAGGACATACCACTGAAGAGTTCCTGGACAAAACGAAGTATTTGTCGAATTCGTAAGGCTTTTCAATGTCTCCCAACTCAATAGACACAGATTAGATGTGAGAGGGAAAATTTCAGTTAACATTTTTCACCAGATTCACAGCAGAGAACATCTCATACTGGGTTCTTTATTTTATTTCTTCACGTTCCCAGTGGAACATAGGGCTTCAAGCTAGAGGCATAAAGTTTCAGTATCGGTTGTATATATTTTTACGGGATGGGGTTGTTAGCCTCATGCTCAACATTCCCTATTTACCAGGATTATTTCTGGTTTAGCAAGGTAAAGAAGTGCGTCGGTGGCCGAGTATCCAACCCTGGACCACGTGATGCGTGGTCGGTGAGCATTCTACCTCTGTGCAACCGACACAAAATGGGTTTGGACAAATTATATTTAATCAGACTGTAAAAATGTAAAATGTAAAAATGTACCTCCCTCCATATATTTAAAATATGGGACTTCAAGCTAGTGGCTTGAAGCTACTGTAGCAGTGTTTATTTCACAAGATGAGGTTGCTAGCCTCATATCCAACCTTTCCTCTTTACCAGCATTATTTCTGGCTTGGCGAGGTAAAGGAGTGAGTCAGTGGCAGGGAATCGAATCCTGGACCATGTACATGGTCGGTGAGCGTCCTAACCGCTAGGCTACCGATGCACTTTTAAATACTACCATCTATAAGAGACCGACATACACTCTAATGAATCCTTAGACTTTAATTCATTCTATCCAGAATCAGCAGAGATAGCTTTAGCCAAAATGTCCATATAATCGAGCCAAAAGCGTAACTAGTAAACAAGAAGTGAAATCAAACAAATTACGGGAATATTACTAATGAATAACTACCCATCAGAATTCATTCAGAAATGTATGAAGAACCATAGAAAACATAAAGTCAGCATTGGTAATGACAAATTTAACAAGAATAATGTAGAACTCACAGCATCTATATTTTAGCCGTATTACGAAAGGAACATCAGAGACCTTACTTAGGATTCTCAATGTGGTTGGAATTAAGGTGTCTATTAAACCAACCAACCAACCAACAAGCATGCTCTGAAACAAACTTTCCCTGCTTAAGAACCCGATGGTTCTAATTAAGAAAAATAATATAATTTACCAAAAAGAATGGCGTAATCACTATGACTGAGGTCAAATATATTAAAGGTGAAATTTAGTTGATCGGCGGAACATTAAGATTATTGGAACTTAAAAATTCGACTAGATCTAGAATGTTTGAGCCTGCTGAGTTAAGTAGCCTAGAAAAAAACCCAGCCACTGCACTACATTCACTTGCATGTAATTACAAAACACGGTGAGCGGACAGAGTGAGAGTATTTAAAAGTAATATCGCTGTATTTAGGGAGAGGTAATTCATTGAATCTTTCAAGTGTTGTTATAAATTATTTAAATTAATCCCAGGTCATGGAGGCTCCGAATAAATCTGCTGAAGAAGCTGTGGCTTATATGACGAAACGTTCAGAAAAATCTTATTTTGATTTTCTTAACACCCTGATATTAACTTGAATAATTCATAATGAATCAATCTGACTAGGCGCTCAAATTATTCCAGGAAGTTACACATTGGGTCATAGGAGTTATTAAGAAGACAATTGCAGCGAAGAAAATTTTCTTTTCGACGAAGTCATCATCTTGACTGTACATTCGTGTATTTATATTAAATGGATAGGAAAGTTCCAGAATAATATCCGGTCAAGGGTCAAATTAGTAAAAATTAAAACTAGGAATTAGAATGCCATAATAAACAGGGGGATGGATAAAACAAACAAAGTAGCATCATGATAGCTAAGAAGATTGACATTGTGCAATTAGGGGTTAGAAATGTAGAAATAACAAAATAGACAGGATGTTTGGATAAGAATTAATGTGATGAATAATTGTTTATGCAATCAGGGGTTAAATGTGCGGAAATAGTAAAATGACAAAATAAACACGAAGTTCGGGTATGAAAATATGGTAGTGTAAACAGGGATTAAGAAAAACTTAAAAATAACAAGAATAAACAGGAAGTTTAGGTAAGAAAGGCGATGGGATGGTCATTACTGGTCATGGTCATTCCAGGAAGTTCATAGCACCTACGGTCTGGAAACCTATAATCTTTCAAGTGTTGGTTTTTAGGGATTTGATTGGTTACAGGCTTTTATCATGAGCTTGGGACTCTTCATCAGTACCCATCCACCGACGTTCGAATCCTGGACCTTCTGGTTACAAGCCTAGCGAGTTCGTATACTATTAAGCCAGTAGGACCCGATCAAATGGCCAGTCCATGAATTCTAAGTTCTGCCAATTTACGACATAGCACGACCTCTAGCCAATGTCTCCAGCGAGTAAATGTCCTCACACCCGATCTGCTGCACCTTACTGGTTACGACTTCTTACTATAACCCCAGATAACTAACTACCTACCTGAAATGAATCTTTTGTTTTTCAATGCAGCACAGAAGGATAGGAATACGTATCTAAAGCAAATCATGCAGCGGTGTGACAAAACGATATGAATATGACTGGCATTAAATGCTGTTCGAAATATCATCCAGTTGTTAATGCTGCATCACAATTGTGAGATATTTAAATGAAACCCATCTAATATGGAATTACACATTGTACCAAAGTGACCAAGTTCTACACTTATATAGTTGAGGTTGTTGTTCCTTTTATAATTGATTTGTAAGAATCAATTTCGGTTTTTAGAGTTGATCAAGGATTGATGTTGGTTGGAGAATCATTGAAAAAAACCAGCGAATACTGGACAGCTGCTGTTTCATCTTAGTGCTTGGGAATCATCGGCAATACGCTGATCATTCTCTTACTGATATCACTGCGTGATCTACCCGTAAAGAAGAAATCTAATCCTTACAAACCAGCTACAGAAATTTAATTTTATGTTCGCTAGTGAATTGTTACATGACAGAATTTCCTGGAGTTGTAGTGAGAAGTCGTTACCGGTGAGCTCCAACCAGTCAGGTGTGATAATGGATGTCCCGCCGATGGCACTGGTTGTTGACCGTGCAAGTAAATACTTGCCATTTAGATTCCAGACATAATTTAGATTATCAGAATAACAAAATTCTGAGTGATTATTAAGACTAATCATAACATACCATAAAACATGTGTGGGCGGTTCTAGGGAAAATGCTCACCAGATACTCGATCCGGGTTTCATACAACCTATCTCCTAAACGTTTTACCTAGTTTGCTGGTCTTTAATTAGCCCTAAATACAGGTACAGTCGAAGGCCTGGCTGATAACTTGACCCCGTAGGAATTACACTGTCGTCAGTCAATCAAAACCTTATATTCAGTCTGTTCAATTAGGAACATAACGAATGGAAAAATATAGCAGATAAATGACTCAAAATGCCAAGTTTGTAGAAAAACATTTCCAAATTCCAGTGCCACAAAGTGATCAAAGTTTGATCAATCGTTTCCGGAAGGATCTGTTTCGCTTTCGGCCTTCTCAACTTAAATGTTTACCTTTAACTGGTTTTATAAGTTTCCAGACCGTAGGTGTTACGAACTTCCTAGAATAATTTGAGTGCTGAGTCAGACTGATTCATTCTAAATTATTTAACTTAATTCCAGGGTGTTAAGAAAATCAGAATAAGATTTTTCTGAACGTTTCGCTATGTAAGCCACAGCTTCTTCAGCAGATTTATTCGGAATTTTTACTATTCATAAAAATATATAGTCAGAATTTTTACATAAATTGAAGTCAGTTTATTTGAAAGTCACTTGTCCATAGACATTTTTACCAATAGAAATATGTAAGTAGTCATCATATATATTTGTAATGACTAATTTGAATAAGGCATTACGAAGACAAATTTCGAGAGATGATGCCATCATTTCGTAGTTTCTTTACAACCGGAAAGACGTCAATTCGCATGTGTTAAACATGATAATATTTTTCTAAAGGTCACAAAGGTTCAAAGACCAGATTTATTCTTTGTCTTGTACAGCTTCTCTTTTTCTCTACGAAGTTTTTTGAGATAAGGGGAAGTAAAACGGTCCATTCTTTTGAAAATTATCTGTTTTGGACAGCATATATCAAGGCAGAATTTAGGATAGTCAGTCAAATTGGAAATAGTATCATCCAGTTTGTGTTCGTTGAAAAGTTCCCAGTTATTGTCATTTAGCATACATCTTAGTTTCAGCATAGTTTCTTGTGAGTAACACCTTTGCTAAGTTTTCTTGGACAAATTTGAGAAGATATTATAGTGAGATCTGCTGTATATCTTAGGTAATATCCGGATAATACAATGATCCGAGTTCATGATAGGAGCACGTCTGCGTACTTCATATATTTCCTCATCATTAATAAACACTAGATACAGAGTTTTATCAAGTCGAGTAGGGAATTTAACAATACTGGCATGACCTAATGATACGAGGAAAGAACAATCACAGCAGTTAAAATCTCCTGTGACAACTGATAAAGAGTTTTCAAGATGTGTAACGGCGAATTCAGTGAATTGGTCAACAAAATCAGATAGATCCGAGGCAGAACAGCCAGGAGTAACATAAATGTTTGAGATGAAGACTTATTTTAACTTGGATAAGTGTTTCGGGCGGCATTTGACTGTTATACAATCAATAAAGTCATTAGAGTAAGAAAAACATACATTATTTGAAGTTGACCATTGAGAATGAATGAAAGTTACAACACCTCCACCTCTTTTCTTTCTGGAGCATAGTCGATCTTGTCTAAACAATGTAAAACCATTTAGGGAAACCAGATTGTCATCATAGAGTTCATGGAGCCATGTTTCTTGTAATGCAACAATCGCCGTATTGTGATAAGTATCAGATGATAAGAGAGACTGGAGATGCATAATTTTGTTGGGAACTGAACAACAGTTTGAAGTGACAATAACAGGAATATTTGTACGATATAAAGGTGTCTGTTTAAGTGCACGCTGCCAGCCAGCGTGATGTTTTCTCTTAGATTTATTAGATGAATGAAAGTCATACGGTTTGAAACGTTTAGTGAATGAATTACTGTATTTTATGCGATTTGTGATCATATTTTATTAAAATTAGGAATGAAAACATGACTATTAGATGCAATATGTAGATGCAAGAAAAAGGTAACCCAGATATCAAACAGGTCGCCAAGGTCATTTTCATTTATACTATCCGGAATTATTATTAGTGATATTATCTCTTTTCTCAATATATGCCTCCACCTGTTTCATTTCACACATTCATTATTTCATTATGAAGCTCTCATTCCAGTCTTACTATCACCTGTTTAACTCAGACCACTTTGTACTAGCCACTCATCCACCTGACACCTTTTATAACCTTGAATTGACTAACCTGTCAATTTTCCTACCCCACACTCTACAATTCTATTATGATTAATCACCACCATTGTCTCCCGCTTTACAATATTTTCAAATCGACTTCAGCCAACTAGCACGTTTGTCACACAAATATGACAATTTATTTTGACACCTCACAACTTAGTAGTTGTGATATTCTACGTTAAAAATGTATCCCGGCCGCATGACTGGCCTTTATTCTAACGACACCAAATATTATATTTTATAATTGTAAGAACCTGAAGAGGAGAAATTATTGAAAAGAATATTCTTCGTTTAGACTGATTCTAAATTCATGATATGAGAATATTTCACACTATCATATATCATAGTATCAAGTGAAACACATATAAGAGAGAATACTAGTAAATACTAGAGAAACCATATCAAAACTTGTCATAATTTCGTCTTCTTCAATAATTATGTCTATTACTTTCCTTTTAAACTCCTCAATATCATCACTTACAGAATGTAAATGCTGAATTCTACTCAATTTTACTCATTCACATCCTACACTTCATGTGTCTGATTTTGAACTAAGCGAGGATTACTCACTATAATTTTTGTCTAATTCGTTTATCAAAAAACCTTTATAATCACTTATATATATATATATATCCCTGTAATTCATACGAGACAATTTCATATTATCAAGTATTGGTTTTGTAGGGATTTTGTTTGATTGCATGGAGGATTTAATCATGAGCTGACATCAGTTACAGAACCACTGGAAAACCTGGGAGTACTGGACAGCTGTTTCGTCCTAGTTTGGGACTCTTCAGCAGTACGCACCCACCGGGATTCGAACCCAGGACCTTCTGGTTACAAGGCGGGCTCGTAGACCATTGAGCCACTGGGACCCTATCCAATGGTCCTTGAATTCTAACTTCTGCCAGTTCACGACAAAGCGCGACTACTTCGCAATGTCTTCTTCGATGAGTTACTGCCTCATTTTCAACCTGCTGTACCCAACTGGTCAAGGCTTCCCACTAGAACCCCAGGTTAATTAAATTAATAATCGCCACTGAGACATAAAAACAAAGAATTCGGCGATTTCATTTTGATAGCGCTGTACAATCGTAGATTGATATACATAAGAATTACAATAGATAGCAACAATCAGTTTTCTTATGTGTATGTGCTTAAATCTGTCAGTGAATGGAAATACTAAACAGAGATGTTTCAATAGCTTACACACAAGACAAACTCATAGCTTAATGGTCTATGAGCTCACGCTGTAAACAGAAGGTCCTGAGTTCTAGCCCTGGTGGGTGCGTACTGTCGATGAGTCCGAGACTAGGACAAAAAAGCTGTCCAGTATTCCCTGTTGATTTTCCAATGGTTCTCCAACTGGCGTCAGCTCATAATGAAATCCTCGAACCAACTGTTGGAATTGTTTTGTTTTCGAATTCACACACTTATGATTTGTACTCATATAAATATAGTTCTTGTTTTTTTATTTTGTTCATTCATTTTTGTGTATTCAGAATTATATCCCAGATTGTTGACAGTTGTGCTACTGAGACACCCTTGTTACATGTATCCAGTGTGACCTTGATGGATTTAGATTCTGTTATAAGTGTCTCCTTCCATTTGTAGAGGACACGTTAGAAATTATGAAAAAAAAACGTTTTTTTAAGAAATTCTTCTGGTACATAAAGAGTCATGTCGATTCAATAAAATTCACTATGGAAAAAGAGAATGAAATTAGGCAACTGCCTGTGTTAGACTTCAAAATACAAAGAATAACAGATGGCAGCTTAAAAAACGATACTATATAGAAAAACTACACACTCTGGAAGATTCCTTGATTATCATATCACTCAGCTCATCCATTCACGGTAAAACAAGAATTAATACACGGTCTTGCAGATAAGAATACGCAGACTTATAACAACACCAGAGGACCAGCTTAAAAAAAATAAACGTCCTATTCAAAATGCTACTCGACAACAACTACCCAAAGAGAGAAAATGAGGGTTAAGCCAGAAAATTACAAGAAGGGGGAAAGCAAAACACAATCGCAATACCATACAAAACTGGTACATCAGAGGTAATTCAAAGAAACCTTGAAAATATAGAGATTCGCACCAAGTTTAAACCAAAGAATCCAATTAAGGATAAAATAAATCAACTAAAAGATCCAATAAAAAGGATGGTGGCTAGCAGTGGAATCTAGGATGCGCACTTCGTCCTATTTGGGACTCGTCAGCTGGATGTACCTACATTTCTCAGTGAGTGATGATGTTCCCACCGAGGCTCGAACCCAGTGCCCATAGTTTCAAACGCCAAAGCGTTATCCACTAGACCACTTGGGCCACGAGAGCCACCTCTTGTGCAACGTTAAATATTGATTTGATTGAATTATAGATTTTCCCTGGATTCCAATGCAACATGCAACAATTAAATACTAATTAAATACCCAGACATCGTCGAGGCATCTACACAAGAAGCCGACATGTCAACCTGAGACCGAGCACTTCGGTCCAATCAATCGACGGGAAAATCAAAAATTCAATTCAAAAAGGACGGATTGAAAAAATGTGATTTACAAAATATCCCGTGCCGTGTGTCGGAATAAATATGTGGGTTAAACGTCCAGATCATTCAAAATAAGAGTGAATGAACATAAACGCCTGCCTAACCATAAAGGTCAACCAACAGGAACACAAGCTTACAAGAATTCAGAGAACAAAAATTCATCTATAGCTACACCTGCATGGAACAAAAACCACAATATCGATTGAAACAGTGTTCGTATTCTAAAAAAAACTAATTTGCACAAATGGAAAGAGAGACTTATAACAGAATCTATATTCACTAAAGTCACACCGGATACATGTAACTAGGGTGACTCAGTAACACAACTGTCAACAATCTGGAATATAATTCTGAATACATAAAAATGAATGAACAAAAAAACAAGAATTGAATTGAATTTTTGATTTTCCCGTCGATTGATTGGACCGAAGGGCTCGGTCTCAGGTTGACATGTCGGCTGTTTCTTGTGCAGATGCTTCGACGATGTCTGGGTATTTAATTAGTATACAATTGGTGGATAGTGGCTAGCAGTGGAATCCAGGATGCGCATTTCGTCCTATTTGGGACTCGTCAACTGGATGTACCTGCATTTCTCAGTGAGTGATGGTGTTCCCACTGAGGCTCGAACCCAGTGCCGAGCACTTCGGTCCAATCAATCGACGGGGAAATCAAAAATTCAATTCAATAATTAATATGACCCG
Source organism: Trichobilharzia regenti (assembly GCA_944472135.2). Classification (NCBI taxonomy): domain Eukaryota; kingdom Metazoa; phylum Platyhelminthes; class Trematoda; order Strigeidida; family Schistosomatidae; genus Trichobilharzia; species Trichobilharzia regenti. The sequence continues at coordinate 55,507,458 of OX235266.1, forward strand.
TTGCACAAGAGGTGGCTCTCGTGGCCCAAGTGGTCTAGTGGATAACGCTTTGGCTGGCGTTTGAAACTATGGGTACTGGGTTCGAGCCTCTGTGGGAACATCATCACTCACTGGCTAATGCAGGTACATCCAGCTGACGAGTCCCAAATAGGACGAAGTGCGCATCCTGGATTCCACTGCTAGCCACCATCCACCAATTGTATACTAAAAAAACAAGAACTCTATATGTGAGTACAAATCATGCATGTGTGTGTGTTAAGAAACAAAACAATTCCAACACTTGGTGTTAACACGGGTAATAATTTTGTTCGAAATATTACCAATAACAAAAACTTATAATTGTGTATAAACTATTGAAAAATAATTATACTTTATTTGATCTATTCCACAATGCACAAACGCTTTTACTGATATTAATGCGATAATATTGGTGTTTATGAGCATAGGTCTTCAACGACAAATATCTATTTCATCCCCTTCTCTGCAGTTCTTTTGACCTGGCTCAAATACCTCCCATAAGATTTCATCTCGTGCTCATCACATCTCCTCTATAACTTTCACTGACTCCTATCTGATTCGTGTTTTCTTATTAAGTTTTCACTTTGAGTGATGGCAGGGCGCAAGATATCACTCAGCGATCCTCCCGGCGTAAATACAATCCATCTTCATTCTCCTCGTCATGTTAAGTTATTGGTTGGGTGGTTACATCACACAGAGTACCTGATCGCTAATTCTTTTCTGGCCAGCAGAGTGGAACCAGAGAAGACGAGTGTTGGCTTAATTCTGGAGCTTGTTAGCGATTATTTCAGTGAGATGCACACGAAGTCTCTTAGTCACACAGAAGGACTGACTGATATGACATCGATGTTGAAAATCAGAATCCTGTTCCTCATGCTTGGTACAGTCGATTTCCACAGTAATTTCAGATTAATGAAGGTGTCTGTCTGATCAAAATATATTTGACTATACAAACAAGACTGATATTCAAAATTTCTTTCTCTGACGAATTAAATTACCTCTTAAATGTTATCAAATTACGTAATTTCATTACTTAAAAATTTAACGAGCAGCTTGAATATATATACGGACGAAATACAAGTACTCCTATTTTAATCTTCTCTCGCCTGCTTTTATTGCCTTCTTGAAAACTGTAGTTTTCTCTCGGACCTTTTCAGTTTTCGTCTAAATTATTCTCTTATCCTTTTGCTGCGTTTATATTATTACTGTCCCCTTGGATTCAGAGTGGAATATAGGGCTTCAACAACATATCTCCACTTTCTTCTATTTTCTGCCATCATCCTCAGCTGGAGCCAGCGTTGGCCACAATCTCTCATCTCCTCCGCCGAACACTATCTCCTCCATGTCTATCTAGCACTGATGACCCACTGGTCGCTTCCTATTTGGATTCCATTCGATCAGTGGCCTGCTCAACGGTTTCCTCAGTGTATACCCGATTGATTTCTCTTCTACATGTATGTATTAAGCGACAGACTCTTGCCTATTAGTTTGATCTCAGCCAGAGTTTCTTGATATCTATATCTTACTGGCTATTCGATCTCTCTCTCTCTACGATTACCCGTAAGCTTTCATCTCTTGGATTTACACTTAATTGGTTGTTCCACATTTGGGTTTCTCTTCAAAGGCCGGCTCTATACACGTGTTCACTCAGTAGTCTTTTTAGAATGTCTCCAGTCCATCTGTAATTTCCTTCAGTAGATTTTTTAGTAGCCAATAGTTCCTTGTCTTGTTCGTCGCCAGGGAAACTCACAAGCTTGATATAAAAATCTTGTTCTTTATAATTAGTTCGGTAGATACTCAGAGAGACTACAAGGTAATGAAAGTGTGCTTAACCAGTATATTATAGCTACACGAAATGATTATTCAGCACTTTCCCTCTCTAACGAATTAAATTATCAAAAGAATGGATACTGAACAAAGAATACTCTTTGAGATAACTTCCCCTTCATCGGGCTCTACAGTTATATCTACACATTATAGTGAATGCATGAATTACTGTTATGAACAACATTAATGTTGTTGTTTAAATAACATCGAATCAATAATGTTGATAGATTACAGCTGAATAGCATCAATCTAACGATACACACACTGAATGTCACAAAATTTAGGAAAGATAATATTACAAATTCATGAATTTATAGTCTCTCCTAAAGGCTGTCAAAGGCAGTAGTATTGACTGGTTGGATTTGCTTCCTTTGCACACAAAGCACTGGTTGTTTGGGACGAATTGCAATAGCCTCTGCTATTTGGAGCATGCGGTACCTGGATGTTTTTGGCAATTCATTTGACACCCAGTAGATGACAATGGAGAAGGATTCTTCAATGTTAGCTGGCTTTGTGCTCAGGTTGCACTAGATGGTCCAATATCGAACTGTTAATAGTTTTCACTACACCTTTACTTAGCCATAGTGGGAGATGTTCTCGAGCACGGAAAAACTACATTCAAAACTCTAATTCAACCACATAATTTCGCTGCTCAAATTAAAAGAGCAGTTTGAAAAAATATATATATATAAACGAAACAAAAATGGCTTTCCGTTTTTGTATTGACCTGTGTGCCTTTTAATGCTTATTCTGAAAAGTGAAGTTTTATTTCTTATGCTGTATTAAGTTTTCGTTAAAAATGACGTGTATATTTATTAGACTAAGTTGAGGATGCCTTTACAACACTTGAGAACGTCTGCCTACTTTGTATTCCTCGTAGAAATGAATACTTATGCATACTGGTAAACAGAGTCATCCACTTATATTCTCTATAAGTATCCTTATTATATACATATAAATTAATGTGTTTCTAAAAGCGTTCTAAGCGTTAAATATCACTAAAAACATTTGCACTAAAATTTTAGTAAATGATAGACTCATAAAAGACTCAAACATAAAAGCCATCAATTAGCCATTACGTAAACTCTTGTATGCGTCTTTACAGCAATCAAGTACTTATATGATATTTTAGTTGACTAACTAAATTTAGAATGACTTTCTTATCGAGTTATTATTTGGACTGAGGAAAGCTTTAATATTAATCGAACTACCCCTAAGCTTCTTGCGTAATTGTCTAGTCACTACGCCATATACACTAAAATGTAAACACTTCACTTAAAGTGCTATAAAAAATCAGGGAGTACTGGACATTAGGAAGTCGTAGTCAGTCGGGTCCACGAAGTTTAAGGCGATAGGAGAAATACCTGTCGATGCTTACCTGTCGTGCTGTATGTCATAAGTGTCCGAAGTTGAAATCCACAGATCACTGAACTCTTTTCCAACGGTTAAATGGTCGAGGAACTGTTCTTGTAGCCTCCAAGTCCTGGGTATGAACCTCGATGAAGTTACTAGGGCATAGTTCTGAAGGAAACATTTTTCCGAAACTCTGTAGTTTTTCTTTGTTTCTGTAATTGTAGTCATTTCGCAGTCAAATTTGAAATATATAAAGTACAGTATACTGGTATTACAAACTGATATACTTCCTTTTTGGTCCCCGATGGAACATGTGGCTTGAGTAGTTCACCATCATGTTTTCTTCAGTACTATTTGTCTCGCATCACAATTACTCATGCGCTTTCATTTCCTCTTCTCACGACCTCCGCCACATTAACTTGAGTCAGCGAACTTATTATTTGACATTCGGGTCTCAGTCGACAGCGTAGAGAGTGACGTCACTCAACGATATTGTCGGTGTTTGTCCGATCAATTTCTGCCACATAGGATAGTTTGTGGAACCTCTGGAAAAAATTATGCATCCAAGTCAGTAGTTCATATTACTTGACTCAGATTGGAAGCCACATCATTTAAATTGCGTCAAAAATGCAGATAATAGAGGATTATAGACAGGAATCAACCAATAAGTAGTGTTTTAAGCTAATTAGGAAAAATAAATAGTTCTCAAATGTACATGAACAACTCACGTGTATTGAGGTCGATACTTTGTTAAAGTCTCATTATAAGAAGTTACCAATGCTTCCCTTGAATTTGATACAGATGGGTTAAAACTCAACGTTTCATTAGGCTTGGATAGCGTTATAAGAAGATGGAAATGATCTGAAAAATAACGTGATGTATTCGCCCAGCTATACATTTCGAACAATTTGATCCCTCACACATTTACTTGTCAAGTCGATATATATATATATATATATATATATATATATATATATATATATATATATATATATATATATATATATATATATATGGGAAAGTTAAATTAAAAAAGAGACAAAAAGGGATTTAAGAATGATTAACACAATGTTTGGTAATCCAATTAAATAAGGATTTAAATAAGGCATTAAGAAGACAAATTTCGCGAGATGATGCCATCATTTCGCAGTTTCTTTACAACCGCTTCACAACTAACATGGTTAACAATGATAAAATAAAGTTCATGAAAATTACTCAGTTAAATCAAAACAAAAATACATACAAATGACCAATCATATTAAAATAGGTCATGCAGTCCAGGGTAGGCGAAGATTGAAGTCTATTGATTTTTGTATACACAGTTTAGGCTGTATGTGATTAATCCAAAGTGCTTCCATCACCTTCAATAACCATCCTTGAATTAGAGTTATGTGAAATAATTGTGAAACAGTCATTAATACTGATTGATTTTGTGACCTGACATTAATAAGTGTTTTGCAATGGATGATGCTGGATTTCTACTAAGATTAATCGCGTTAGGATTTTTGATATGATATACTAGCCATTTTAGAACATGTTTTTTTCGACCATGACATTGGAACATTCTGTTGGTTCTACCTATATAGGTGTCACCGCAGCTGCAGGTGAACTTGTAGTTACAGTTTGAAGTAGAGTCCACAGAATTTCGTCCTTTGATCGTAGGTACAGGGATCGAAAATGTTCGGCAAGTGAGAAAAAGAGATGCGGCGTAGAATGTGCGTTTGATGGCTGACCGAAGTCTTTGAGCCGTCAACTGCATAATCTGGTCGCCCTTGAATGGTAGATTAATAAAGATAGCTTTCTTTGTTACAGAAGCTGTCTTTTCAAGATGTGGTCGATCCTTACCGTGACAATTTATGAAGTTTTCTGGATAACCATTGGCTAGTAAAACTGGATGTATATGTCGAAGCTCATCCATCAATGTGTCACTCGTACATATTTTTCGAGCCCTTGAGAACAAACATTTCACCAGGGAACGTTTATACTGGATAGGAACAAAACTGATAAAATGAAGATATTTTCCACTCCATGTCTATTTACGAAACATAGATCGTTGAATCGTTCCATCATTTCTCCTAGTCATAGTAATATCCAGGAAACCGAGTTTGTTATTGGATTCTAGTTCGGAGGTCACTCGAATATTTGGATGGATATGATTAAATAGGGTGATAAAGTTTTCAATAGATTTGCTATTAGTACTAATAATAAGAGTATCATCTACATAACGTTTGCACGTTAGAGTAATTTTCATGAACTTTATTTTATCATTGTTAACCATGTTAGTTGTAAAGCGGTTGTAAAGAAACTACGAAATGATGGCATCATCTCGCGAAATTTGTCTTCTTAATGCCTTATTCAAATTTATTAAATAAGGATTACCAAGGTAGGTTAAGTGTAATAACTATTTGTTTTTGAGTACACGGGTAGAAGGCGGGCCTAAGTTTATGAATAGTTATAGCCTCAGCGTATTTCAGTAAACGCCCTTGACCGTTTTTATAAATGACCTTAAAGGCTGAGTTAACATCAATTTTCAAATCGTTAAATATTCCCATTTATAATATTAGAACAAGACATATAAGCGAACAATATTGTTTTCAATTAGATCCTCTTCTTCAGGTTTTACTCTAATTTACATGGATTTATATATAAAACAGAATTTAACCAATGACGGTGATTTAGTGGATCAAATAATAATCCCAGTGGGTGCGTACTGCCGATGATTCCCAAACTAGGATAAAACAGCAGCTGTCCAGTACTCCCTGGTTTTCAATGGTTCTCTAACTGATATCAATCCGTGATCAACCCGTAAAACATAACTAATCCTTACAAACCAAACTATAGAAAATAATAGTAATAATAATAATAATAATAATGTGGTAAATGTTTTGAACGAAGTTAATAACGGTGATTATAATAATAACAAAATATTGTTAATAAGGCCTATATAGGTGATAAGAATAACAAAGTTAGTATATGCATATATGTAGACGATTCAATAAATAAATAAATTAGGTCAAATCAAATGGAACGATCATCAGAGTTTAAATAAATATCATAAAAGTACGAAGGAGATGGATGATAAGAAAGGGTGGGTGGGAGTGTTTTGAATAGAATTCACCTAGGCCAAGGGAGAGACAAAGGTTGAACAAATTTCATTTGTTGTGTGCAAAGACTAGGATTGTTCTCTCGAATTGATTCCCATAGCTTCGGCTAAGTGTAAAAGACGGGTTCTGATTCCGTTCGAAAGACTTGATGGAATGCGGTAAATAACTTTGAAAGCACTATTTTTGTCCACTTGGTGACCACTATCAATCAAATGAGCCAAAATAGAACTTCGTATGGACTTTATTTGACCTTTTCCGAACCATGAAGGAAGATGCTCATTAATGCGTTGGTTCGGAAAAGTTCAAATAAAATCCGTACGAAGTTCTGTTTTGGCTCATTTGATTGATAGTAGTCACCAAGTGGACAAAAATAGTGCTTTCAAAGTTATTTACCGCATTCCATCAAGTCTTTCGAACGGAATCAGAACCCGTCTTTTACACTTAGCCGAAGCTATGGGAATCAATTCGAGAGAACAATCCTAGTCTTTGCATACAACAAAAGAAGTTTGTTCTACCTTTGTCTCTCCCTTGGCCTAGGTGAATTCTATTCAAAACACTCCCACCCACCCTTTCTTATCATCCATCTCCTTCGTACTTTTATGATATTTATTTAAACTCTGATTATCGTTCCATTTGATTTGACCTAATTTATTTATTTATTGAATCGTCTACATATATGCATATACTAACTTTGTTATTCTTATCACCTATATAGGCCTTATTAACAATATTTTGTTATTATTATAATCACCGTTATTAACTTCGTTCAAAACATTTACCACATTATTATTGCATGGAGGATTTCATCATGAGCTGACATCAGTTAGAGAACCATTGAAAACCAGGGAGTACTGGACAGCTGCTGTTTCGTACTAGTTTGGGACTCTCTAGCAGTACGCAAACACAGGGGTTCGAACCCAGGACCTTCTGGTTACAAGGCGAGCTCGTAGACCATTGAGCCACTGGGACCCGATCCAATGGTCCTTGAATTCTAACTTCTGCCAATTCATGATATAGCGCGACCACTTCGCAATATCTTCTTCGATGAGTTACTGCCTCATCCTCGTTATTATTACTGTTATTATGATTACTATTATTATTTGATCCACTTAATCACCGTCATTGGTTAAATTCTGTTTTATATATAAAAAACTATGTAAATTAGAGTAAAGCCTGAAGAAGAGGATCTAATTGAAAACAGCAATACTGTTCGCCTATTATATGTGTGTCTTGTTCTAACACCAATTTTATGTCATCAATTTTCATCTCGATTAGGGTGTTTAGCTATAGACGAAGCTTGGTTGTCTCTCACACCTGCATCTATTGATTTTTCACAGTTCATTTGTTTTTCTAGCCATTTTGGGTGGTACTCTTCCACCCTCGCAGGCAATGTGCGATTACCCCTCCCTATGTATGCGTGAACACACACAAACACAAAAATTGGTAAATAGTCTGGGATGTGACACAATCACTCGTGCACTTTTGAGGTTTGCAATCGAGAATATTTTTAGCTTTATCGACAGTTACAAGCTAGGCTAAATAATAGGCCCTACGGATAACCGAATTCAACCTTTGTCTCAAAATCCTATTGTTTATTTCCGCCTTATATGGTAATTTGATGAAAACCTTTTTCTTAAGGGCGGTTTGGATTTTAGGTCTAGAGACTAACTGACTTCTACCCCTATTTCGGAATTTTAAAGTATATTCGTTTTCAACGAGAGTATCCATCAATATTTTGTTTTCTTTGTCCATAACATCAGCCGCACAAATACGTTGCATCCTTTTAAACAGACACTTCACCAAGCCTCTCTTATAGTTTAATGGAGAGAAACTGTGAAAATTAAGGTATTGCCCTGTCCAAGTGAGCTTTCTGTAGATTGATCGTCCTATTGAACTATCACCTCTTCGACTCAGCAGTTTGTCTATAAATGTGTTATGTACTAGTTTTCCCCGTCGACAAATTGTTATGTACTCGTCGTTAAATTATTGTTATGGACTGGTCGAGAAACTCATAGTCCTGACGCGAGAAGGCGGAAATCAGAAGACCACTAGGTTTGCGATGATACTTCTATTGTCCAAACACAAGGAGACGAAAATAAATGGTCTCACACCAAAGTGGTAAGTAAGTAAAGTAGTTGTAAAGTAAAGTAGTTCACACAAATTGTGAATGCGAATATATATAAATAATTCAGACAAGCGTGGGAAAAATCATTAGACAGTCTTAACATGAATGGCTAATTATAATGGAGTGTCGATCCAATTATACATAGCGAATATAGCAGACATGCCAACAAACATATATGGATATATGTCACCAAGCAACGGACTGTCAACAAACACTCATATTATATATAATATAATATAAGGAGAATACACATTATTAAAGGAGACAAGTCCATACAAGTGAAGTGGTCACAGACTAACCGAGCAACAGAAAGAGAGACCAACATGCACACACACACATAAATATATATATGTGGATACATATCAAAATGCAAGCTGGTTGAGACTTTCTTCCTCGCATGTAAAAGAAATATGATTCTATTCAGAGTTGAGTGTGTCTAATAGATGACTCTTATCTTCATGATCGTCGCATATCAAAATGATATCATCTACATACCTCCTATAGAAGGGCAATTTTGAAATGAAATCAAAGGATAAGTTTTCAACATACGACTCGTAAACGTCCTCTAAAAAAGGTCCTAATGGACACCCCATAGCAACGCCATCCACCTGTCGAAAATGTTCACCTTCAAACGTGAGACGGACGTTGTCAGTACATAATGGTAATAAATATATCGACTTGACAAGTAAATGTGTGATCAGATTGTTCAAAATGTTTGGCGCAAATATGTCACGTTATTTTTCAGATAATCTCCGTCTTCTTATACAGCTATCCAAATTTATAAAGGGGACAAAATGTTTTGACGTTTCATCAGGCTTCAAATAAATTCCAACCTCGAGTAGCAAAAGGTGGATAAATTCATTAAAAAATGTTTTATCTCAACTAACTTCAGGTCAATAAAATATCCCCAACTTTGATTTCCAACACTTATGTGGTTTTTGTCTATTTCAACTGAATGTAATAAAAGTCATATGTATGCAGATTAAAAGAGTTCTTATTTCAAATCTGATCAGGAGCCGATTTCATTCACAAATACTCAATGCAAACCGTGACACAGCACTGCAAAACTATACTTTCAGATTAGAAAGCAAGCTTGCTTTGACCATTTAGGAAAAAAAACGAGGACGGAATACACTAGGCGACTCATGAATGCTAACTTCTGCCAACTCGTGATACATAAAGCGTGACCTCTACTCAGCGTAACCTCCGAGAATCTGTGTTCATGCTCACCTTAATAGAAATAGCTGGTCGAAACTTACTATCTACCAGCTAGATATGATATCCACCTACCGAACAAAGGACGTGTGTACTGCTCGGCAGTTTACCCCATCCTCCTTTATGGCTGTGAGAGTGGAAGACATGAAAATGCTAGCTGTCCTTAACCACAGATACCTGCGTTCTGTCTGTCAAGTTATGCGGTATAATAGAGTAAGTAATATTGTGATTAGGCATCGAATATTAGGTTGAAAAATGGCAGGTGATAGTGAAGCGACATTGTTTCAGAGGATAAGAATACCCGCTACTCATCCATCACTTTAGTCTACGGACAGCATTACCTAATATAAGATCAGGTTGGCAAAAAGAGGCAGAAACTCTTCTTTCTGTCCTTCCACAAGTGCGCGTAAATTTTTAAAATGCAATTCGAAGTGATATCAGTAGAATACTTATCCAGTTTAAATTGGTTTATAGAGCATGTTAGTGGTGCATATAGTATTACGAGTTTAGCTGTAGACGGGAAGCGTCTTTTTTATTGATCCTGTCATTCTCATGTCAATCTTTTGCGATACCGCTTCTTCTTTCTGAATAGGAGACAAAATAAGAGGAATAATTCCCTTTTGATATATTCTGTGTAAATATCTAACCAGACGAAATAAATAACCATATCTCAAGAGACTGTAGAATATTTGCTTCTAATATTAAACATGATTATCTCCAATGATAAATTATAATCCTTCGGAATAATATCAGAAGATTATTACTGTTCTAACTGTTTTGTAGAAAAAATATATTTCCCATGAGTAAAACTCATATGGAAAAATACTTGTTCATTAGAAAAATAAAGTTTATTTTTAATTTGAATTAATAAAAACCAGGAAAAGAATAGAAATTTTTTCATGAACTTATTTTAAAGGGATTTTGTTCCATTGGTTGAAGGGTTTCATTATTAGCTGATATCAGTTAGAGAACCATTGGAAAACCATCAGGAGGTACTGAATAGCTGTTTCGTCCTAGCTGGGGACTCTTCATCAGTACGCACCTATTGGTCTACAAGCTAACCTTGTAACCAGATGGTCCCGGGGTTTAAAAACTATCGGTGGGTGCGTACTGGTGAAGAATCTCCGACTAGGACGAAACAGCTGTCAAATACTCCCTTTTGGTTTTCCAATGGTTCTCTAAATGTTGTCAGTTCATATTGAAACCTATTCGACCAAAGAAATTTTTTCGTGGGAATTATTAAGAGAAATCATGTTTGAAGAATGTTAAGAATGAAAAAGGTCTGGTGGGTAAATGAGATACATATCAGTTTAAAACCCCAGATTTCTGTTCACTCATTTGGATGATTTAATAAAATCGTAAATTCAATTCACAGTTTTTTTTAATTAATTAACAATGTGCAATTTAAATATTTTGGAAATATGAAATTTCTTTTTTTTTAAAAGTTAATCTGATACTCGCCAGTGACTTGCTACAGGATGCAGTTTCCTGGAGTTTTGGTGAGAAGTCGTGACCAGTGATGTCCATCCATATGTCACGTGTGAGGATGGATGTCCCACCTACGACAATGGTTGGGGTCGCGCTTAAATCACGAATTGGCAGAAGTTAGAATTCATGAGCCAATGAATCCGGTCCCAGTGGTTGAATGGTATGTGAGCTTGTCTCGTAACCAGAATATCCTGGGTTAGAACTCCTTTGAGTGGGTTCTGCTGATGATTGCCAAACTTGGATGAAACAGCAGTTGTCCAGTACTCCCTGGTTTTCAATGGTTTTCCTCTAACTGATATCAATCCGTGATCAACTCGTAAAAACGTGAAAAATCAGGAAAATAATTTTTGAAAAAGGTGTCACACCGGTGATAATAAAGACTAATGAACAAGACAAGACTGTTGTCTTTTATCACGCACAATGATATCCTTGGTTGTGGTCGTCTTGATCATGCAGAAGGCAGGTGTGCACTGCACCAACAAAAAAGTCTATTGAAGATCTGGACTCAGCGGATGATTTGTGTCGTTTGTTGCTTCACAAACTCGATGGTGAAGACAAATAAACTGGCTGAAGAAGCAGTCAGCGAAGATAGGAATGTAGGTGAACATAGAGAAACAACAGAGGTGATGAAGATTACCAACGAACAACAGCAAAAAGTGCCAATCACCATCAAAGGAAGATATCTGACAAAGATCACTTCCTTCACTTACCCTCTAGGAAGCATAGCTTCAACTACGGACATTCAAGACAGATGAAGTACTGGATAGTTGTTTCGTCAGCCTAGTTATGGACTCTTAATGAGCACGAACACACCGCAAGGGTCTTAGACACAGGACATGCTGGCAACAAAACAGGCTCGTACACCATTAAGCCACTAGGACCCGATCCAATGGCCAACCCATAAATTCTAACTTCTACCTATTCACGAGATAACGCGACAACTTCTCAATGTCTCTTTCTATGAGTGACTGGCTCACTTTCAACCTGCTGCACCCTATTGGTCACAGCTCCCCACTAGAACTTCAGGTTAACTGCCTGGATAATCCTAGTCGCTAGTGAGTATCAGATTAATGTTCAATTATTTGTCTTGTAAAGAATTCCTGATGAGGAGTCCCAAACCAGGACGAAACAGCCGTTGAATACTTCGAGGTTTTCCAATCAAAAGCAAGCCTCGCGAAAACCAAAACCTAAAAATTTTTTTCAATTAGCCTATTTTTGAGAAATGTTATCGGATAAATCGGACAGGAAGAGAGTACATTATTCCAAATATTCGTATCATTTTTAGAAACAGTGTAGATTAGACATGATCTACGAAGTCTCCTTGTAACTGGAAGGTCCCGGGTTCTAACCATGGTGCCTGAGTACTAATGAAGACTCTCTACTCTCTAATTGTACACTGGCTATACTAGAGATGTAAACTCGTGATCACACCTGTAAAACTTGATTGCAACTTGATTTGGTTAACAATCCGCACGATTTCTCTTCAGGTCTGATTGCGAAAAAATAACGACTCTGTAGATTTGGTGAATGTAGCTGACTAATTGAAATAATACCAACTCCTACTAGGCGTTTGAAATCTACTTGGGAAATATGCGTCTTCAAGGTTCGGTGGTTGAATATTCTCCAACGACTCAATTGATACGTGATTTGGTCTCTGACCAATGTAAACCTAAACCTTGCCGAGACAATATTAATTCAGGAGAAGAGGCGAGGATTTATATGAAACTAATGAAATTTCAAACTTCAAAACCGAAAGCTCTTGGTGCTTCACTCAGAACACAGGGAATGAAAAAATAATAAAAACACAAGATTGGATTATGAATATTCGATTGGGTTCTCGGAGGAACAAGAGCTTCCTACAGTAGATACAATCTGAATATCATTCACTCCCTACACAACCTACCTGATGCCACACACAGACGCATGTCCGACTCGTTGTTTTTTCCTATTGCGGTTTCACTAGAGAGATGGCCTAGTGCATACTGTCACCGAATAGTGTCTCCTCGGCGTAGGTCTCATGTATATCCATTTTCTTTGGTGTATTCTTTTGACGACAGTTTGCAGTTTTCTAGCGCTTTCTGTTCATGTAATTTTCAGTATGTAGCCAACAGTAGTGCGCCAGTCGGTTGGGGATTGTACCCCGGACCATATTCATGGTCGGTGAGCATTCTACACCCGTGCCACTAACGCAGTGGTGTCGCTACCAAGATCCCAGGGGCTGAATTGTATACGAGCTTGCCTTGTAAACGGAAGGTCCTGGGTTCGAAGTCCTCTGTAGTGGGTGCGTAGTGATGATGATTCTCAAACTAGAATGAGGATAATTTAACAAGGCTGAAACCTATTCTGAGACTGTATGTTCGGAATTCGGAAAGTATGGAATGAATTGTGGTAATTTTACGCATTTAATAACTATTTTATCACACAAGGCTTTTTCCGAGGAGACATTGTTCAGAAAGACGAACAAAAACACTCTACTAACTATTCAAACAGACTAAAAAGTCACGCACTTCTCTTCAAAATGATTATTGATCAGAATTTTTTGGTTTCCTTAACTTTATTACATAGAAATTTTATGTATATGTCAGTGGGATAATTTCTGTTGGTGTGCGTGTCTGTTTATTAGTGTGAATAAATTTAATTACAGAAATTGGAATAATAATAATAATAGCACTAATAATCGTACTGTTATCACGAAATGCTTAGAATGCTTATTATTATAATTATTATCATAATTATTGTCTAAAGACAATTCATGTGCCTACTTAGGTGAATATCATTTATACTGGATGTAGGGGGTTCGGGTGTGAAACGAATTCGATTATCAAAAGACGGTTAGATAGAAGTCTGATTATTTCATTTTATTTTTGGCTTGCTGTCGTCCTCTAGGATAAAGTTTATCTTGCGTTGGTGACGCAGCGGTTATGAGGAGTCTCACCGACCATACACATGGTCCAGAGTTTGATCCCCTGCAGAAGACGCACACCTGACCTGATATCAAGGGTCGGTCTGTAAAATTTGGGCTACAGAAAGCACATGCTGAAAACTGCATATGTGTACAAAAAATACGGTGTGCAGTCAAGCTATAATAAAAAATAAATTAAATAAATACAATTATGCCTTTCCATAATTACTATTCCCTGCCTCTTATCCAGTCTGGTGATAACTAAGGGACTAGGAATAGTAATTATGGACAGGCATGATTATACAAACCAGATGAATTCCATGTAAAAGTAGGGCAGCAAGTTTAGGAAACTGAAAATAATGAAAGATCAAACTGGAAAAGTCGAAAAAGATGCAACAAACTTAATAAACGATTTGAAAGGTAAACGGAATACTTCTCTGAGCTAGCTAGGTGGATGGTTTATTTTCGAAGCTTTCATTTCACCAACACTAGGCAACGTATACTTCAATTTGTTGAAGTGACCTTGTAAATTTCTTCACAATTTTATAAGCCATCTCCTCCGGTGACCGGTAATGTGACTTAGTGTAATGTGTTTTAGTGCATTTTCCCACCCACTAGGTTACTTGTATTGGTACTGACTGTTTCCTTGATCTAAAGTTTGACCCTTGGTGTGTGAGATTTGCTTCTTATCGATTGTTAAATTTTGTCTATGTCACTATGTTCATCGACTGACGATTCGCTGGAATATCAGGAATCTAAAACTTCTCTGGCATTCTTAGTGTTTCCTCTATCTAATATTTCAACGTTGTCCCAGTCGGAATAATGTCTGTGACTGTGTGTATGCAGCGATATGAGTGAGTGAATATCATGTCTTTTGATGGCCTGATAGTTTAAGTTCATGGATGCCAAGATGAAGATGGCTTTCACTTTGGTCAATCTAGTGTTTTTCGTAGTTATTGCAGTTTATTTTGTAGATGATTTTGGCTTTATTTTCTTTCGGCGTTGAATCTTATGGTTAACACGGAGCGCTGAGCCAAATGATTTTGTTGATTTGTGTGCGACACCACTTTCTTAATATTTAAAGAGTGTTGTGGCGACTTCTGAGGCGTTCTTAATTTATAGCAGGACGATTTTTTTTGTGCCTTCCTTTCAGGTCTTCGATATGATAGGTTGGCTTGGGGTACACCATTTTACGCATGTACGGTCCATCGAAGGTGCATAAACTAGCAATGCCCTAACGTCTCACGATGGACATGTCTTAATCATTCCGTCAAAGGCTGATGATTTATGACTCACCACATATAAACTCAAAGATCCACTGGCAAAACCAGCTACTTGATAGAAAGGTTTAGGAAAGACAGAGATCTAGGTGAGCACATACCGTTACGACAAAAAATACCCACTCATTGTGATCTGAATGCAGGATACTGAACTCTACGTCCTACTGTATAGCTGTCCAAAGCTTCCTTGTGACACACACACAGTTACAAAAAGGTCCAAAAACAGCAAAAAGACGGTCATTTGTGGTTGGAATATGTGTGTAGTTGGATTCAAAAATAATCACTTCAAAAACTCAAATTTATCTCAACACTGATGTTAGGCAGCTATGCCGCTTAGATACTTTCCCAATACAAAACAGGTGATGTAGAACGAAACTAATTAACTGAAATTCACCTGTAAGAATTATCTGAGAATAAACCTGAATACTTCCAACATAGCCAATTCCAAAGAACCGTCCACAAGAATCGCAAATCAACACTTCCTGCGGATAGTCCGACGTTGGAGTGACCCAAAATTCAATCAAACGAAATCACATTATAAAACAACATTATACGAATGTATTGCACAACCACATAAATAACTATACTGTTCAGTGAAAAAATATTTTCAAGGATTTCATGCTGTCCACCATTATGATCCACATTGATCAGGTGCCTTACGATAGCGCTTTTAAAAGAGTGAACCATTTGGTTCATGTTCAGACAGTTGAAGATGTTCCTTTCTTTCTGTCCTATAAGTGCATGGAAGAGCATGTCGCCCGATAAGGCGGAGCCAACTAAATTGCTGAATAGGTTGTGGTCTCCGATTGACCTTTATCTAATTTTCGCAAGTATGCTAAAGTTGTTTCGCACATAAGCTTAATAATTTCTCTAGGCTATAAGCATATGATGTGAGACCAACTAAATATTGAATGGTATCAATGCATTCCACACATCAATGATTGTTCTCCCTTTAGCTGAAGAAACTATTCTTCAACAAATGGGCAGAAATGGTTGGAGATAGATTGGCTACATACTGAGGGGACCTTTGAGTATCCGGACGCTCCTCCAAGGGAAAGACAGGTTTGGTTTGGGTCCGAGGTTGACCTGGAAGAGATGGCGGTTATGAACAGTCGTGAAGCCAGCTAGAGTTCATGACACAGAATGAAATCCAGATGTGTTGTTCCATCCTTGTGTTCCACTTGAAGCCCGAAGGAACTATAATGATGTAATAACAATAATGAAAATAGAAACCTCTCTTCCTCGAAATGCAAAATTTTTTGCGCTGTTTACGTCTTTTCTTATGACTCATTATGGGAATATTTTGTTCATTGAAGAGCTCGAGGGACACTGTGACAGTGAAGGAATTAGACAAATTCCTGAGCTTTTCTGTCAGGCTTGCTGAAGTGAACACGGAGCTTGATTTTCTGAAACAAGGCATCGATAAGCTCCGCTGGAATTACATTTACCATAAATCAAGGACAATTAAACGTCATACAGATCGATGCCATCCACTCAAGCCTACCGAACTTGAGCGAAATATATCACGGATAACCCATACCTTATCTGAACTATCTGATGATGAACAAGAAACGCTTCACAATTATGTATCCAATGTCAGACGAAAACGTTGCGACGATACTACTTCATGACTAACATGAGGCCTGAAACCATTTGAAACTATCTCATCGTTTCCACAGAATCTTGAAAAATATGTCTTCAACTTTTCAAATTCTCCTCTTACTCCTATTCAAATCCAAGCCTTATTATTTGGTCCGAATTCGTGCCATGTATCGAGCAAGATCAACGAATTACAAACCTAAGTGCAATTCGAGAATTCAGTGTCAAAGACATTCGACCTAATTGCCTACTTCTGAAAAAGACCTCAATGAATTCAAAGCTTCAATTCTCAACAGATTCTAAAAAAGTAAACTCGTAGACGACTGAGCCACCGTTATCATTTGACGAAGGAACACAGAAAACAACGTAAATAACTTCAAGAAAATAAAGACAAAATCATCGTCCGTTCTGATTAGGACAATAGGATTGCGGTAATACACAGATCTGACGATAATTAGAAATAGATAAACAAACTATCGGACAACACCGAATTCTTCACTTCAGTCAACCAGAAAGACACAACAGAAAGAACAGAAAACCTTCTTACAAAATCGCAGAAGAAAATGAAGGAAGATTTAGTCATAACATAAGAGGTATATGAGCAGGTATATGCAGTTCAACACTGTTCCAAGAGTGTGTTTGAATCCCCATTACCTATTCCGTACAGCTAACTTAATCATCACAGACATACAGTTTCTTATATGAAGTGTTTTTTTTCTTATATCATTATGTAAATACCCCGTAAGAGGCTTCTTTAATTTGACTTAAAACTTATGTAAGTCAGCCTGATAATTGCTATTTGTTTCATCCACTCCTATTTCTACTTATTTAGCAAGAAAGTCTATTGCACGAGCTGCTGTTCCATTTGTACCTATGCTACATCCAAATCAGCTGAAAGAACTAGAGAACAGTCCGAATATAACAAGACGTGCCAGTGCCCATGTTATCTGTCCTGTAAGTTGAGTTTTTTTTAAATTTATTGACAGTCTTTGTTGACGAAATCATCTTCACAGAGGCTGTACAGTCGTATTTATACTTATCAAAAATATACAGTGGTCTGTTATTGAGATCCTGCAGACCACACTGAGGAAAGTCTTCTTTATGGTTGAGCTACGTAACAATTTTTACAGCCGACAAATGATCAACGGATGTGTGAGGGATAAAATGCCGCTACTTTGGGCGACCGAAATGTGTGTGTTTATAAATTCACCTGCTCGTGTGGAGCTAGTTATATTGGCAGCACAACTTGGCGTACACTTTCCAAACGCATCTCTGAACATTATTCGGCATGGTTAGCAAAAGGACAACGCAAGAAAATTACTAGCTCAATTCTCGAGCATTTGGCGTGAAATCAAGCCATATAGCTCCACCAGAGTCTTCTTTCAAGATCATATACAAAGTGAAGCCACATGGGTATAAAGATCGTCAGGTTTAGGCTTTTGTGTATGGCGGAGGCCCTGGCAATTCGTCAACACAACACCAAACTGTGAATACAGAAAACGTTTGTCCAGTCTCTTATTCTACCTTGGCCTTAACCTCTTCACTAGTCGTTCCCTGTAAAAATAATTTTGATTTTTGCTTTAATTTTTAATCTTTAATTTTACTTTTAGTTTGCTTTTACTTTAATAATCAATTCACTGTTATCAATCTCATATGCTCCTTTTGTACATTTTCACACTCAGCTACCTTTATTCTCACTGAATAGCTGTTTTAAGCTTATCAAATTTCTATCTTTGTGCAGTACCACGAAGTACCACGGAGTACCATGTAGTTCTGAGTAATTATATCATTTATGTCACCTGCCGCCTATAACTTAATAATAGATCACTATACACTCTTGGTAAGTATAAATACGACTTTACAGCCTCTGAAGATAATTTCATCGATACAGAAAACATTTTTTTCGTTGAATTTGACTTTGTTTTCCTCATGACTCCTGAATGGGTTTTTCGGTGATATGTTGACAACCATTGAGAACTGAAGTACCACCTAGGCTTTATCATTATTATTTGAGTATTCAATGATTTACTTCTAATTTTTAAATCTTTTCTGTAATACTTTCCTGTTAGAGTTATGTAGACTATGTGTCTCAGCAAAACACTCAAATGATCCGGGAAGTATTCGCACATATATTCTAAAGGCATAATCGATGAAAGAAGCTCGAATCGAAGAACCCCAACAGGAAGTAACTATTTGGGTTAAAGGGATAGCAGATTACGTGTTGAAATACAGTCGTCGTGTAAAAGTACCACGTTCCACTGGGAATCTGAAGCGTCAGTAATAGCCTGTAGACTATTTCTGCTCATCCCGCGTGACCAAGCGGTTAAAAGTCTTGGCTCATACGTTGAGGAGGCCATAGAATGACATCATGAGCAGCTCAGGCTATCGCTCGAGTGATATAACAATGGGAAGCCACGTAACAGTAGTCCGTGAGAGGGAGACATAGATTATAGGGGAAATTATGGGTAGGTAATCGTGGATCCACCTGAAGAGGACAGCAGAAAATAAAAGAAAGTGGAGATGTGTTAGTGAATCCACTCGGAAACCAAGGGAATTATAATGATAATTGATATTTAACATGGCTAAAGAAGAAGTTATCCAAAGATGGCAACTGTCCACTCAAAATTATTCAGGTTTTCTGAATTAAAACAACACTAATTTTCTCCCTTTTTGTAAGATCTGATCTGAGAAATCAATGTCATTCATCCACTGAAATGACTAATTTACTCATCCTCATATTGTTATTATTTTCGCATGTTTAGTCCATTCATTTTTAAGTATTTTTTTTTTGACAATGTATTGTATAGATCACATTTACAAGATATATCTAAAATACCTTTCTGAAATTTGACTAGATGATATTTGGCATCGCATGTGACATAAATTTATCATCCCATTTCGTTTCACTGTCAAACAACATAAATATTTCATGATTCTAAAGCATATTCTCCTTAAGACAAGTTGTCCTATTTAAAAAACGTTTATCGCCTTGAATCTATCATGGTTCATATGAAATGTGTGACTATTAATCGGTTACCAAAAAAATAAAATAAAAGTGCATATTACATAACAATTAGAAAATCAAAACGAGTGATTCATTCAGCGAAGAGACTCTTTTCAACGAATTTATCATCAAGCTGTACAATCGTATATATGTGTGTATGGTTTTTAAGTAGTTATATCCGGTGAGGGAATTGAATCATAGGTGTGAATGCATAAAATAAAAATAATAATCATATGAAGTTCAATTAAAACTAAAATGTTTGTGATTATAATCATAGTTAAATGTCAAGTGGTAAAGCAAATTAATGTCATATATAGAATAATTCAATAGGAGGGATAGAACTTGAAAAAAGGTGTGCAATTATAGGATTAGTAGACAAATCGAATAAAATAAAAATAAGTTACGTAATATTGTGTGAAATTTAATAGCATAGAATGTAACGTTGAAATAAAGAAGAATTGATTTAGAATGACAAGTGGAACAAGTGAAGCAATACCGGGGACAGTTCAAAGTGAGAGTAGTAATAGTAACAATTGACGTAATAAGGAAGAGTCTACAAATTGAATAGACAAAATGAAAAATTGGTAGAGCTAAAATGCTTTAGCATAGACGAGGGATTAAGACCATGAAAGTTGGAGGGGTTGAACCAACTTTTTCTGCTTTTCTGTTTCGATAGCTAAAGCCTCAGCAATACAGATGAGTCAGGTACGTAGGGATTTGGGTAAGTTACTCTTTGCCTTGTAGATGGCTTGAAAGGCAGAGGCTCTAGAGATAGGGTGATCATTATCGACCAGATGTTCAATGATCGCGCTTCTTATTGCTCCACTTCTATCTTTTCGTAGCCATGCAGGATAGTGTTCTTGCACCCTCTTCGACAAAACTCGAGTCGAACGATCGATATACCTAACTCCACAAGAACAGGTGAATTGATAAATACACACAGAGTTGGTCAGCAGTGGGATCTTGTCCTTCAGGTTATTGAACAGTATTGGTCGACTAGTAAAGGCTATTCCCAGAGATGTAGCAGGGAATGTTCTATTCAGGGACTGTGATATCCTTCGTTTCATGATATTGGAAGCGAAGTCCCTTTGAATTCCAAGCTCATGTAAAGTATTTTTCTTGAGTACAGTTGATAAGTCACATTTTATAGGATTTGAATGTATATTCTTATCTATAAAACGTGATGGAAATCCATTTTCTATTAGGATTTTCCTCAAAATGTCTCACTCATCTTCCACAGTATCAGGGTTACATATGCGTCGAATACGAGTGGCAAACGATTGGACCAGGTTTCGTTTTCGACCAATGGGTACCCAGCTGTAGAAATTTATCAGTTGACAGCTTACGATAAATCGATCTCTTCAGAGTTTCATTGGTCCTCCTTGATAAGTTCACATCAAGGAAATGAATTTAAAACAATTAGTTCCCTTTATGAATTTAGATAAAGCAATAAGAAGGATGACGTAATTTGTCTGAATCGTGTAATGTGTATTTGCGCAACACATTTCGAACAATCTGACCACAAACGGACTTGTCATAGGAATGCTTATATATGAAATTAATAAAGAGGTAAGAGGTGAGAAAAATGGACTTAGGTCAAGTTAAAAGGACATATTCAGGATCAAAATAACAATGAAGACCACTAAAACCAAATAGCAGAGATAATAGTACATCTACTCTGGCTGCTATCATAACAAAATTTACCAAAAAAGGTTTAATGTGATGAGGAATTGTTTTTGAACGCATAAAGGTGGCTTGAACTTTCTAATTGCTAGGGCTTCTACAAACTTTAGGATACGCCCCAAACACCTAGGTTTTAAACCTATCTATAAAACGTGTTTGGGGCGTATCCTAAAGTTTGTAGAAGCCCTAGCAATTAGAAAGTTCAAGCCACCTTTATGCGTTCAAAAACAATTCCTCATCACATTAAACCTTTTTTGGTAAATTTTGTTTTGATACCATAGCAGATGTACTATTACCTCTGCTTTTTGGTTTAGTGGTCTTCATTGTTATTTTGATCCTGAACATGTCCTTTTGACTTGACCTAAGTCTATTTTTCTCACCTCTTACCTCTTTATTAATTTCATATATAAGCATTCCTATGACAAGTCCGTGTGTGGTCAGATTGTTCGAAATGTGTTGCGCAAATACATTACACGATTCAGACAAATTACGTCTTCTTATTGCTTTATCTAAGGAAATGAATGCTAGAGTCGTTCTCCATTTTGATTGTGAACTGTATCGCAGGATGGCAACCATTAAATACATTTAATATATTATTCAAGTTACAATCACTATTACAAATAATAAAGGTGTCATCTACATACCTTTTATACATCTGAAAGCTTTTGATTGTAGGCTTCAGCTGACTATTTTCTAGACTAGACATAAAACATTCTGCAAGGAGAGGACCCAAGGGAGAACCCATCGCAATACCATCTTTTTGTCTGTGGATTGTTTCATTGATAAATTCGTTGAAAAGAGTTTCTTCGCTAAATCACTTGTTTTGATTTTCTATATGTTACAACAAGAATTTTCTATGAGCTAAAAAATACATAACAATTCACATTTTAATAGGTCAAGTAGTCGAGTGTAGGCAAATGATTGAATTCAATTCTGTATGCCCGTAATTTAGGATGTATGAGAACAATACCCCCCCCCCATCGAAAAACTAATTCCGTCATCTTCAGTGCATCTGAATTAAAGTTATGTGTGAAGCAATCAATGATACTTGCTAGTCAGTGGCTACTTCTTAAAGTTGGCTGGAGTTCTAACGAGAAGTTGTGGCCAGTGTCATTCATCCTGTTAGAGGTGGCGATGAAGTTCCCGCCGATAACATTAGTTGACTGTTGCGCTAAAATCACGAATTGGTAGAATTTAGCTATTCATGGGCCACTAAATCTAGTCCCAGTGGTTGAATGGCATACGCGCTTGACTTATAACAGGAAGGTCCTGGATTCGAATCCCAATAGGTGCGTACTGCCGATGACTCCCAAACTAGGATGAAACAGCAGCTGTCCAGTACTCTAGTGATGGTTTTCAATGGTTCTCTAACTGATATCGATCCGTGATAAAAGCATAACTAGCCCTTACAAACCAAACTATAGAAAATTAATCTTATGCTCGCTAGTGACTTGCTACAAGATGGAGTTTCCTGGAGTTCTAGTGAGAAGTCGTGGCCAGTTAGGCCCAGTTAGATGTCACGTGTGTGGATGGATGTCCCACCGACGACAATGGTTTTGGTTGCGCTGAATCACGAATTGGTAGAAGTTACAATTCATGGACCACTAAATCCGCTCCCAGTGGTTGAATGGCATACGCGCTTGCATTGTAAATAAAAGGTTGTGAGTTCGAAACCCAGTGGGTGCCTACACCTGATGAGTGCCAAACGGGAGATGGTCATTATTACAGACGTTTTTGACCAGATATTAAGAAATTATCTGATCATAACGACGCTTCTGGAATTCTGTTGCGTTCAGTCCGGTCGTAATTGGCAGACGTTTGAACTTGCTGTTTCACTTTTGCGAGGAACGTCTACGTGGTACCCGAAGCCGGTAATGATTAGGAGTTGCTTTGCAGAGGTAGGCTATCAAGATGCGTGATCATATGACAGTATTTCGAGAGGAAAACCGTGAAATCTAGTCACCCTTAGCATAGCACCTCACTTACCGGGACAAGTAGTGGCTTCATAAACGATGTATTTTTAGCATTTAAATCAACTATTGAGAGTCTTCATAAGTCACTGCATTCAGTTGAATCTGTGTAGTGCATAGTGTAGGGGGGGGCTGGGCTTTTCCATTTGATTAAAAGATATAAAAGTCTCTTGAAAGATTATTTCTGTGTTATTCAGTAAAGTGTAAACTGTTAATCTGAAGGCGTGAAGTTATCTGTGAGAGTGCTGTGACCATTTAGCTTGCTTGAGAAGTTGTTGTATCAACCTCATCGGGCTACTTCTAATTAATTGCTGACGACACTGAAGCATTCTATTGATTCGATTTAGAGATGTTTCCCTGCAATTTGTTGACTTCATCCTTTTGATTACAGAAAGTGAAAACGTTCAGCGGGTAAGGAAAACAATTACGAAGACTAGGTCAGGAAGAGCTTCCAGACTGTTGCCTCCAGCAAATTTAACAGTGATCCAAGGTGCGTCGGAATTAAAAAACCCACCTATCTTGTTTTCTGACAACATTGCTAATTTAACAGACGGAATCCATTAACATTCCTTTTTTTAAGCAGTTTCATTTTTTAAGCAATGACACAATCTTTAGTTGAAACTCACTAACGTTTCCACACTTACTTATCCTTCAATTGATGTGAACTATATATTCACATCTAACTTTCTCTTTTCTATGCTTGACCGATTGAATGTATGCCTTAATGCGCACAGGAGGATTATGGGTATATATGTATATATGCAGACGATGGTAGGATGAATATAGATTGAGTCTTTTCTAACTCAATTGATTTCAAAACAAGAACCGAGCTCAATCAGGTGTAGTGGAGTTTACGTGTGTGTGTAGTTAAGTCATGCTTGCATTCGCTGCACTTCTCCCTCCACCCCCTTCCTTCCCATCCACGTTGTACTGTGTACAAGCAAATTCGTTTGATAGGGGGTTTTATCAGCTTTAAAGAACTCTGTGAACCATCATGACTGCTTAATTCGTCATTATGCCATTCTATTATGATGAAGGTTTTGGTATTTCAAAACAAACAAAAGGAAAACAAGACAATATGTGATTTTCCATTAATAGATTTTTGTTATAGATCCAAAATCAGTTAGAGAGCCTATTGATAACTTGGGAACAATGAACAACTGTTTCGTCCCATGTTAACACTCTTCAGAAGTGACAACACACCACTCCACCAGGGTTTGAAACCACGGCTTTCCAAGACTCTTCGGTAGCAAATGATTCTTTTTATTATTGGAGTTCGTTCGTAACAAAACTCTTACGGCTCAAAGTAAAGTCTAAATTCCACATAATCCCATTATCTAAATATCGATCTCATGGATGGTTTGGCTAACGAATTGATGTTTTGAAGGTGTACGGAGAAATCATAACCAGTGAGGTTCTCTGTGTCCAGGTGAATCAGATGCTCATCAAAAGTATTAGCTAAAAGTTGCACTACATTATAACCAGTGTGTACACAGAAAGAAAGGGGATTTTTGATGTTAATTAAAAGTTCCAGAGGATAGTTAAGTGAGCGAAATAAAACAGGTAAAACAGTTAAGTTGGAAATAATGAGAATAAGATTGTACCGTCGAAAATTCAATGCAAGAGACGTCATCCATGTCAAAAGAGTGAGTGAAACCTTACATGAACGTTGACTTTAAATGGACCTACTTAGTGATGTCCTTAGGAGGATAATTTTCGCTTTTTTTAAAAAACCTTCTCCCTAGTGTTCTTCAATCGCTCAGTGAATTACAGAAGCAAACAGGACAAGATCTCTCATGTAATAACCACTTGTATGTGCATACATGTGTTCACCTGTTCTTGTTGATTCAAGACATATTGATTGCTCGATTCTGATCTTATCGAAAAGAGTTAATAAACATCCTCCTGTATGCCTGCAGAAAGGTAGCATCGACTCTATACAGGGTGCATTAATCGAACACCTTGTAGAAACTAGTCACTATATCTTAGCACACTCCTCTCTCAAGGTTTAAGTCTACAAGGTATAACTTAGTGCATCAGAGATGTAAGCAAACCTCTTTAAACAAACTCTATTCGCTTGTTGTTTATGTCCACACTATTAACCATTCTAACTTTTAGTTGATCACGAATTGATATCAGTTAGAGAAGCATTGAAAACTACCAGTATGTACTAGACAGCTGGTTCATTCTAGTTCGGGAATCATCGGAATTACGCATCCGAAATTCTAGTGAGAAGTTCTAACCAATGAGGTTCATTCAGTCACGAGTGAGGATGGATGTCTCAATGAGGACATTGGTTGATGGTCGCGCTAAATCACGAATTGATGGAAGATAAAATTCATGGGCTAGCCAATGAATCAGGTCCCAGTGACTGAATGGTATACGAGCTAGCTTGCCTTGTAACCGGAGGATCCTCGTGTAACAACAGAAGACAACAGCCAGGCAACAGATCATTTATTAAGGAAATCAATACATATTTATAGATTTTCGTGTACATATTATAGATTATTGTTAGCAGAAAAACATAGTCTTCTGATGGGTTGTTTCTCACAGAAAGTTAACCTTGCATCTCTTTGTAACCGTTTCTTGAATGTCAGATCATCTATATGCTAAGTGTATCTGCCTTCGCAAAGTCTTTGTTCCTATTTTTCTCAAGACCAATATTTGGGATATGAACCTTGACGTAAATCAATGTCTACCAATTTGGCCAGCAGCCAGCTCTCACCACACTGGGTTTGAACCCAGCTGGCGGGGTGCTTACTTCCGATGATTCCCAAAGTAGGACATAGGAAACAGCTGTGCAGTACCCACTTGGTTGATTTTCAATGGTTCCTCTCTAACTGGTGTCGATCCCTGATCAACTGGCAAAAAAACAAAACTGATACTTACAAATCATACATTTATTCCCCTTAATCAATTTGAACAAAGCAAGAACTACAATTTTAGCAGAATAAAATGGTACCATCAGTGTTTATTTCGTTGCCTTCTTGTCAGCTGCTTACAGGGCAAAGACATTATTAAATATATTTACTAAAACAATTTTAACATACTTGCACAGAGTTCATTTTAAACAAAAATCAATCGATCAACATACGCATACACTAAAAATACATACATATATATAAACACTATTCCGAACAACAATAATCATACACAGTGGAAGCGTTTAGCATTTCGCATTCGGAAGAAAGAGAGAAGAAAAATATCTAGTTACCAGGCAGAGGAAAGAAAGACTGATGACCGCTTCTTTCTGAACGCATAAATCAGGTTTCAGGCGCTTGATGAAAATGGCTTCAGCAAACTTGAGGAGAATTGAGCTCTTTTGCTTATTGGTAATTGTGAACGACTTTTAGACGTCCAACTCATGACCCGTGCCAAGGAGATGCCTGGCGATGGCACTGTTTAAAGCATTTGTTCCCTTTAGACGTAAGCTTACTGGTACATGTTCAGAAAACCATAGATATGCTCTTCTTTCTGTCCTTCCAATGTAACTGCTCCCGCAGATACTCGTAAATTTGTATATGCAGTTGGAGTTGTTAACATGAGAAGGATTTCTATCGATTTTTGATCGCACCAAAGAGCAAGTTGTTCGATAGACGGGAACGGGCTTAGCTGCAGGATAGGCTCTGGTTAGTGATGTACGCAGCCTTCTGTTGATCACCGCTGCAGTGTTTTCACCTTTATAATCAAGCTGAATGTAGATTAGCTTTTTTCACACTGTGATTTGTTTTATATTTGTGACTACAGATTTTCCATACGTGTTAATGAACCTTTGAGGGTACCCATTGCATTTCAACGTCTTTTCAAGAAACTCAAATTCTTCCTCTACTTTCTCTGTAGAGCATATTCTTTTCGCTCTTTGGTACAGAGTCTTGACTAGACCACGTTTAAAGCTATTTGGACAAAAGCTATTAAAATGCAAGTATTGTCCTTTCCATGTAGGCTTTCGGTAAATTGACTTTTGAAGACTACCGTCTTCTAGGCGTCCCATGGCTATGTCGAGTAAGTGAAACTTTCCGTCACTTTCATGTTCCATAGTGAAATCAATATTGGCGTGTGCATCAGTGAATAATCTGAGTAAGTATGAAGCATGACTTTCATTGTTGCACACTATAAATGTGTCATCAACATATCGACAATAGGATGATGTTTCGTCGATTGCATGCTTCAACTTTGTCATTTCAAGGTTTGACATAAATATATCTGCTAAAACACTTACAAATCAACCATAGCAAAATTTCATTTGATATAAAAACATTTGACATGCATTTTTAAACTGTTCGGGAATTGAACATTGAATAAATTAATTAAATTACTTATTGATTTTTTTTCAGCTGCCTCCACAAAATAATGATCCGCGCTTTGATAAACCAATGAACGATTCTCATTATCAACATCATCATCATCTTCCAGATAAAGACAATTCAGCATCACTTTCATTCCTCGGTTTACAACTGCCAACAGTCTCTAAATTACGTCGACATAGTTGTGATGCTCAACAAAAGGAGAAAATGACTGCCTCTTCAAATATGCTATGTGAAACACCAAAAGACAGCCTGTCTAGACGGAGTAGTGACCATTCTTTACAAGATAAAGATACGACTAGCTGGTATACTAGTCAAAAATCACGTAGTCTACTGAATTCAGAGGAGAAAAGTTTACTTACTGCTCAAGTGTGTGAAGGACCATTTGTACGAACACCAAGTCTACAGCCAAAACCAAGCTGGCATTTAGAACCAGTTAGTGAACCGGATAAAAGTTCACTGACAGCTTCGAATAACGTAAGTTAATGGTACATATTTCTGTAAATATCTGATGTATATAATTTAGTCTTCACCAGGACTTAGGATTAGGCGGATGGCAGTGGTTATTAACTAGTGTCCATTGAAACTACCCGTTACAACTGTACAATCACGACTCCGAATAGCTCGGTGATTATGTCTCTGGATAAGTGACTCGAGTTGGAATCTCTGAATGAACGTGAGTTTCTTGAAGACTGCAGATGCGCCTTGTTGACAATGAGACACATAAGTAATATTAGTGACCCATCATAAATCATTTAGGAACTAAATTACGCAGCAGCGTTTTAAATTATATTAGGGTGATAGTTAAGCTTGCAAACGCACCTCCTGAGGTGACTTATACTACCTGTACTCCTTCGACTTGCCATTTTAGCTATGGCCACGTTTAGCAAAAAAAGACCCGTCTGCTGGCATATTCCTCCTATGTGATAATGTACTTTAAGAGCTGGGATGCAAATCTATTATTTGGCAGCCAGAAATCTGATGAAATTTTGATGTGGATTTGTTCTCTGAGCTGGATGGTTAGTTTGCGAAGCTTTCATCACCTTACTGGGTGACATCTTCAGCGCATACTTCAATTTGATGATGTGAGCTTTTAGATTTATCCACGAGTTTATTAATCATCTCTCCTGGTGACCACCTTGAACGTGATTGGTTGTTTATGTGGGTTTTCACACCTTCTAGGTTACTTGTATTGGAACCGGTTGTTTCTTTGACTTGAACTTTGACCCTTTGTGTGTGAAGTTTCTGTAGTAATTTATTGTAATAGGAATATTAGTATTTCGAGATGACCGAATTACACGAATCCAACCAAAACTCAGAGAGGGCAGCAATCAGGAATTTGTATTTAGCGGAATTCTAATGCAATTCATATAAGAAACATATCAACAGTCAACAGTAAGTATTTTAAACAATACAGAGATAGAAATTGTCAATCACCACATCCGCCACACCTCGAATATCTCCTTGCGTATTTATAACGATGTCTCGGTTTGCTTGCAAGTAGCTTCGACCTAACTGATTCTGTGATATTATTTTCATCAGTATTATCTGGACTTATTTCTGAATTATCTACAAAATCAGGATTATTAGCGGAATCAATAATATTATAATTGGAACGACCTACTTCATTTATTGTCACTTTGTCCAGGTGTCCGTTATGAACTGAGTGATCTTTGATGTCTAATATCTTCACCACTCGATTTCCCATTTTTTGTAGTATAATTCCAACAGAAGGTCTATAGTTATTATCTTTGTAATAATGTACATTAGAAGTCGTGGACATCAGATGCTTTTTGAGAATTCGAGATTTGAAAGTTTTGCAGGACTTTCACGGGTACTTGTATGCTCTGCATTCACAGACGTAGTCTATGCATATGCAGTAATTCCTCAATTTTAATCAGTTGCTCTCTCATCTCATTCAGGTCTTTTCGTGTTTTCGACAGTTCACATTGCAACTTGGCTACCTCATTTTTGAAAACAGTTGACGCTTGAGTTGCTGAACTTGTAGTGGAGGTTTTCATTGGATTAGCTTGAGTATTTTGAAAAGTTGAAAGACACATTGACTCCATTTTACTAGACAGCTTGGGAGAATTATAAGAATGTTGAGCAACATAAGTATTCGAACTTCTGCAAACCGTCTTGATGTGTCCAACTTTACCACATTTGTGACACTTAGCACCCCGAAAACGGCAAGTGCTTCGTAGATGTAACTTTCCACAGGATAAACACGGTTTAATGTTTTTGATCTCTCGCTGCATTCTATTACCTGTGGACGGCAGTTTGGATTGCTTTCCATGACCACTTGTATTTTCGACTTTAGAAAGCATAACATCAGATACTGACGTAGTGGGAGCAGAGTATTCATTATTGACATCTTCATATGTAATACATACATCTTTAGCAGTTTGAAAAGTACAAGAAGGAATCTGAATTAACTCTTTCTCTAACTTAGGAATATTGATTCCAGCAATTAGACGATCACGTAGTTGAGTATGCAGCTGATCTCCAAAGTTACACTTTGAGGCTTGAATTTGAAGTTGAAGAATAAATTCTCGAATCTTCTGGTTGGGAGAACGTACCAGTTTGTTGAAGTGAGCCCTCTCTCTGGTCTCAAAAGTAGTTACATGGAAATGATCTATAAGAAGTTCACGGAGCTTAGCATATGGCAGAGAAATGGGTTTATCTGGAAACGCCAGATTCTTCACTAGGCTATATGCATCAAGCCCAATAGCAGTGATGAAATGAGCAGGTATTTTGTCATCCCGAACATTCTTGGAAATGCACCACGCATCGAAGCATTCCAAATAATCAGCAATCTCCCGCGGAGACCCATTAATGGGGAATTTTCCCAGGTTACTTAGCTCCATCGCGACGCCAATTTGTAGTAATTTATTGTAATAGGAATATTAGTATTTCGAGATGACCGAATTACACGAATCCAACCAAAACCAGAGAGGGCAGCAATCAGGAATTTGTATTTAGCGGAATTCTAATGCAATTCATATAAGAAACATATCAACAGTCAACAGTAAGTATTTTAAACAATACAGAGATAGAAATTGTCAATCACCACAGTTTCTTTCTTATTGGTTGATAAATTTTGTCTATCTCTATATGTCTATTGACTGATGATCCACTGGAATGCCAAGCTTCTAAAAATTCTCTAGCATTTTTGTTATTTCCTTTGTCTAATATTTGAACGTTGTCCCAGTGGAACTGACGTCCGTAGTTGTCTGTGTGTAGTGAAATGAGGGAGTGGATATCATGTCTTTTGACGGCTAACTTATGTTCGTGGATACGAAGACGAAGGGGACGTCCACTTTGGCCGATGTAGTGTTTTTCGCAGTTGTTACAGTCAATTCGACTGGGACAACGTTCAGATATTAGACAAAGGAAATAACAAGAATGCTAGAGAATTTTTAGAAGCTTGGCATTCCAGTGGATCATCAGTCAATAGACACATAGAGATAGACAAAATTTATCAACCAATAAGAAAGAAACTTCACACACAAAGGGTCAAAGTTCAAGTCAAAGAAACAACCGGTTCCAATACAAGTAACCTAGAAGGTGTGAAAACACACATAAACAACCAATCACGTTCAAGGTGGTCACCAGGAGAGATGATTAATAAACTCGTGGATAAATCTAAAAGCTCACATCATCAAATTGAAGTATGCGCTGAAGATGTCACCCAGTAAGGTGATGAAAGCTTCGCAAACTAACCATCCAGCTCAGAGAACAAATCCACATCAAAATCATCCACCTGAGCTACAAATCTTCTCTATCATATGATGAAATGGACATCAAGGCATCACAAATTCACAAGACAGTTTTTTTTAAGACTGCAACTGAATGAGTGATATCTGAAGCGTAGTGGCAAACCGACCAACCAAAATTCAGTCAGCAAGTCCACAGACTGATAATCTTGAGGTAGTCACCGAATAATCTTCGACACCTATTTATATGCAAGTAACCAGTGAGTGTATCAAATCATCTAGGCGTTTATCATATATTCTAATGGTTCTCCCCTGTCTTTGTACTGCTAGGTTCGCTACGGGCGAAATGGTTAAGTAAAAGGTTCAAAGAAGATTGTATTCTGTTTGCACGAACCCCACCCTGGTAATGTCCTGTGCACTGATGGCTTAAGGGTGTGGTACTACCCAACCACATTTTTTTTTCTTTATTCCTTTACGTTCCCAGTAGAACAAAGGGCTTCAAGCTAGAGGCTTGAGGTTTCTGTAGCCGTGATATTTATTTTTACAGGATAGAGTTGCTAGCCTTTATGTCCAAACTTTCCTCTTTACCAGTCCTACTAAGTGCTTAGCAAGTTAACTGAGTGCCTTGGCCCGAGGATCGAACCCTGGACCCCCTGCCTGGTCAGCAAGCACTCTACCTCTACGCCGTCAACGCATACCCAACCACATATGTAGTCTCATTTCCATTTCCAGCAGTGAACAACCTAAACCACTTCTGGTTTACGAGCTAGCATTAAGCTCAGAAATGTAAGAGGGTTTTACAGTAGGGCTGCGAAAACAAAACTACCACTACAAAATATCCATTCCTTCACACTTGATATCTTGCATTCCACTACAAACATAAAGGAATATAGAAAACCTCAGTTGTACTAATATTAAACTTGACTATGAGATTTGATTTTCTGAAAAGATTCGATTCTTTGGAACTGATGTAATTCAACTGTCGACTGAATTCTACACACATCAGTTGTACGATGGACTCAATAACCTACAAAATAAATTTATGTTTCTGCTTTCTGTGGTATGACTGACTTTTGATATTGAATTTTTTTGAAATAATATGGGTTAAATAGTTTTGTATACGATTGGTGGATGGTGGCTAGCAGTGGAATCCAGGATGCGCATTTCGTCCTATTTGGGACTCGTCAGCTGGATGTACCCGCATTTCTCAGTGAGTGATGATGTTCCCACCGAGGCTCGAACCCAGTACCCATAGTTTCGAACGCCAAAGCGTTATCCACTAGACCACTTGGGCCACCATCACTCACTGAGAAATGCAGGTACATCCAACTGACGAGTCCCAAATAGGACGAAATGCGCATCCTGGATTCCACTGCTAGCCACCATCCACCAATCGTATACTAATTAAATACCCAGACATCGTCGAAGCATCTGGACAAGAAGCCGACATGTCAACCTGAGACCGAGCACTTCGGTCCAATCAATCGACGGGAAAATCAAGAATTCAATTCAATAATTAAATAGTTTTGGTCCACAGCGCTGTTAATTTCAACATATAATGACGCAAATATGATTCACGAAAATTCTACAAAATGTGGAATATAAATTGACAGCCTTCTGAAGACTAAAACTTTTCGACATTTAACAGTAATATTATAAAAGTTACTTCATAACTCATACGTTTCATATTTTATGAAACTCTTCAATTATTTTTTGGTATTTGCTTATCATTTCTTGAAGAAACTTGGAAGAGAGTTGAATATTAAACACAATGCATCAAGACGATCAAGTTTTACAGCTATTGGTGATACTGTGGTAAGTCTTCAGTGGTGTTTTTTTTTAAATGATTCCTCTTATTTTGTTGTACCATACTATCTGTGACTTTTTATAGAAGAATTATACTCTGATATAAGATTGAATATATCTCAGATGGGATATTGCTCTTATCCCTTTTACAGAAAACTGTGTATATTGTTGATAGTTATGATATTTGAACGGTTGAATTCTTACCAGTTGGATTACCATTGAAAGCTAGGGAGTACTGGATATCTGTTTCGTCCTAGATAGGAACGCTTCATCAACATACACGGATGACTTAGCCAACAAGGGGTTGAACGCAGGACCTTGAGATTATGAGTTAAACTGTCTAGTTATCTAACCTCTTTGGCCAGAATTCGACAACTTGCAAAACACCTAGACCTGAGAGCTGTCTAGTCTTCTTTTGGATTGCTAAAACTTCAGCTGTATGAATAAAGCGTGGGTGAAATTCTAGTGGAGGCAGGGAATTCGACAGAACGTCGTAATTTCACTCTCTTCTCCATAGCTTTTCTGGCTGACACCATGATCACCACACATGAACTTCTCCATATCATCCATGAACACACACACACAACCAACTCATTGCTTTTTCTATTTGGTGTCGACTAGAGTGCCTAGTGTATGGCGAAAGTAAACAGTCTCCTCAGTGTGTGTATGTCCATTACATTCCTATTTCTTTCTGCCATGGATTGTTGTCAGAGTGTTCCGTCCTACTTAACCTTCCTGAAGTTGTAGCTTTACTTCAGATTTTAGCTATTAACTGTTATATACGATAATGAGATGTTGAATATAAATTGTGCAACTAGTCATTATAGCAATAATGATAATAATAATAGCATCACCAAAGAGGTGGAACAGAGAAAGCACTGGGCTGAACACTTCAAAAGACTTCTAAATCCTCCGCCACCTACAACGCGCCCAACAATACCAGTAACGGAAGCAGAACTACCAGTGAACATTGACCCCCCCCCCGACGAAATCAGAAGTCCTGAATGCAGTCAAGATGCTAAATGCTGGGAAAGCACCAGGACCAGATGGAATCCCAGCAGAAGCTTTGAAAATAGACCCAGAGACAACAGCGGACTCGATGACACCACTGCTGGAGAAAGTGTGAAAACAGGGCAAAGTACCCGAGGATTGGAAGAAAGGATACTTATTCAAACTACCAAAGAAAGGAGACTTAAGTCAATGCAAAAGCTGGCGTGGAATTATGCTCCTGTCCATTCCAAGTAAAATATTAAGTCGCATCATCCTGGAGGGAATCAAACAAGCCCTAGATGAAAAAGTTCGTCCGGAACAGGCCGGATTCAGGAGAAACAAATCATGTATTGATCAAATCGCCACTCTACGGATCATCATTGAACAAAGCTTGGAATGGCAGACACCTCTCCACCTCACTCAAATTCATCGACTTTGAGAAGGCCTTCGACAGCTCAGCGTCGGTCGAGAGGTGATTTGGAAACTACTTCGCTACTACCAAGGGGTGCCATCGACAATTATTCATCTCATCCAACAGTTATACGACAATGCTGCATGCCAAGTAATCCACAACGGGAAACTTACGGAAGCCTTCGAAGTGAGGACGGGAGTGCGACAAGGCTGTCTACTATCGCCAATGATCTTCCTGATCGCAGTAGATTGGATAATGCGACAGACAACGGCAACCAACGAGGGAACAGGCATAAAATGGACTCACACAAAAGACTTGGAGGATCTGTACCTCGCCGATGATATATATCTGATTTCCCACAAACTAGAAGATATGCAAGTTGAAAGCAACAAGTTGGCAGGAGAAGCATCGAAGATAGGACTTCCTTAAGGTGAACATAGAGAAAGCAGAGGTGATGAAGATTCCTGGCCAACATCGACAGCAACAACAACAAAAACAGACAACAATCAGCCAGCATAAATTGGAGGAACCTGAACGAAACAGTCTCCTTCACCTACCTGGGAAGCATCGTCTCAACTACAGGCCAACGGAACTGACGAGGATATCAAAGCCAGAATCGGCAAAACAAGACAAGCTTTCATTACTCTCAAATCTGTGTGGAGGTCAACAGCAATCAGCATCAAAAATAAGATCCGGATTTTCAACTCCAATGTGAAGTCAGTGCTACTTACTATATGGATCAGAGACTTGGCGCGTCATGAAGAGCATCTCAAACTAACTACAGCCCTTCATTTATAGTTATCTTCGCTCAATACTCAAGATCAGATGGCCGGCCAGAAAAGTTCAGCAACAGGGATCTCTGGGAGCGAACCAATCAGGAACCGATTGTGAAACAAATAGGCAGAAAGAAATGGAGATGGATTGGCCGTACGCTGAGGAAACCATCAAGTGACATCACTAGACAAGCCATTGCTCGAGTGGAACCCGAAAGGGAGGCGGCGAGTTGGTCGTCCCATGGTGTGGTGACTTGGAGGAGGTCATGCGAGGAGGAGATGAAAGCAGGTGGACAGACCTGGAGCAGGGTGAAAAAGTTGTCAGAAAACCGAAGGCAATGGAGGTGCGCAGCTGAAGCCCTATGTTCCTCTAGGAACTAAAGGATACAATAATAATAATTAATAATAGTGGTCTTATCAATAATAAGGATTAACAAGTGAGACAATCTGTGATAACACGAATAATGAAAAAACAACATGATCAAACAAACAAACGTTGAGGTAGAAGTAGTTGTCGATAAGGGTTAAGAAAAATAAACAAATGAACCGATTAAGTAATGCTAGACTGATTGCAAAGGAAGTAACTGAGACACGTTTTTTAGTGAACATGTGATAAGATTAAGAGATAATATGAGAGCGGTTGAAAGTATAAGTAAGGGGTGGTGTAGAAGTCATTAGTTGATTAGGTCTTAATAGGCCAGCGAGAGAGGGATAATGGCTGTGTACGAACTTATTATGAATGCATAGTTTAGGTTTAATAGTTCTAATGCATATCATCTCAGCTGTGTGCAGTAGACGAATACGAAGTCCACTGGAAAGATTCAGTGGGATACAATGAATTACTTTGAAGGCTCTCGTTTTCTCCACTACATGACCACTTCCAGCTAAATGTGACAAAATTGAGCTATGGATTGTTTTTCTCTGTCCTTTGCCAAACCACGATGGGAGATGTTCACTTACACGTTGACTACGCTGTCTATTAGTAGTACGCCCAAAACAACTGTCACCGCAGGTGCAGTTGAATTGATAGGTTTGCTAGAAACTCTCTGAAATAAAATTTCACTTGACAATGGGCACATAGTTAAGCAAATGTACGTACTTCCCAGTGAATGTTCTTTTTCTACACATAATTCTCCCAATTGACCCATCTTCTCACCTACTTAGCAAGATATCCAGAAAATGCAGTTCACTATCCTGCTCCTCTTCACAAATAAAAGTATGCGAATTGTGGACGTTGATGAATTTCAGCAAAAATCCGTCTATGTTAACATTCCCATCACCTAAGATACATGTATCATCGATTTATCGGAAATACATATCAAACTCCTTGATGATGCCCTTCAATTTCCCATTTTCAAGTTTTGCGAGAAAGAAGTCTGTTAATATTAGGCCTGATTCTCTTTTTTACACAGTCACATAGAAGATACAATCGCTTTCTGGTATACACATTTTGTTTATGGATTATATGATTTTAGCCTGCGAAAAGCTGATGACTCTCTTAATGACACAAGAAAACCCGTCAAATGATTCATGAAATTATGAGATTTGATGAGACGTTTATGAATACACGTTACTGGTTGTCTGTACGCCGTTTTGTAACAGGAAAAAAAGCAAGAGGTTTCTTTCTGAAACTGACTTGGTGATTATATTCTTTTCAACATTTAGAAATGTCTGAATGTTTAGTGATAAGGAGAATTTAAAAAAAAAGATGAAATCGTCGGTTTCTTTTCGTTTCTTTCTAATCAAAGATAATTCCATAAAAGTTTGTTTATTAGATTTATCACACAGTGAGTGAAACAGCATTATTTACTGGATGACACAGTTTCGAACAAAATTTATTACTGTTCATAATCATGCCATCAATTATAATCACACCACTTTGAAACTTGAGTTTTACAGCTTTCTTTGTCTTCTCCTATTTGTCGTCGAAGGGGTAGTAAAATTTTCCAGATATCTGGGTGGACAGGTGTTGAATCACTCCTATTACACGTATTTGCAGTTGATTCGATAAACAAAGCTTCTGTTATCAATCTCTCCCTCCATTCACCCCGTGACATTAGATTTTAAAACTATCATCCTATCCCATCCAGCCTATTATATGGTTGTGTGTAGCTGCATGTAGTGCTATAGCTGAACTATTCCCTAGATTTCTTATCTTATTCGAAGTCGTATGATTATAACAGATGATATGATTATGAACAACAAATTTTGTTCGAAACTGTGTCATCCAGTAAATACTAATACTGTTTCACTCACTGTGTGATATATCTTATAAACAAACTAATATGGAATTACTTACTACCACAGCGCCCAAGTTTAACACATGTATTAATCAAAGATAATTATAATCGATGTCCGTTAATCCGTTGCGGATAAAATTCATTTGGACACATAAGTGACTACGTTTTGAGCACAATCTATTTCTGCAAATAATCATATCAAGATAGTACTCATACAACTTTCTAACTTCGTTCACATGATTCCACCATTTCTCATCTCTTGATATAGTCAGATTTAGGCATAACTATCGTCGAGTTTCCCTTTCAAGCCATCGTGATGACTATAATTTTGTTGGTTGGAGGATTTCATTAGGAGCTAACATCAGTTAGAGAACCACTGGAAAACTAACAGAGAGTACTGGGCAGATGTTTCGTCCGACTTTATTGACTCTTTAGCCATGACCAGTAGGGTAAAGTAGGTTGAACGTGAGGCAGTAACTCATCGAAGAATTCAATTGTTATATTGTCACGCAATGTCATAAATTAGCAGAAGTTAGAATTCATTGGCCACTGGATCTGGTCCCAGTGGCTTAATGGTCTACAAGCTCACTGGCCTTGTAACCAGAATGTCGTGGGTTCGAACCCTGGCGGTGGGTGCATACTGATGAAGCGTATTAAACTAGGACAGAGTAAAACAGCTGTCCAGTACTGCTTGCAGGTTTTCCAATGATTCCCTATCCCATGTCAAATCATGATGAAATCCTCCAATCAATCAAACAAAATCCCCCACTAAACCAATCCTGTTTTAGACCATTTAGAGGAAGTTTTTTTCAATTTTGTTCAGTTAGATTGTGCTTTATTTTAATTTTTACAGTCAATGCACACTGTGCTAAAAACTTTTCCTCCTTTCGTCTTATCTACTGAACTTAATGCTACTTTTGTGTTAGGAATGACATCCTATGGTTATAGTTTACTAACTGTTGCGCTGAAAATTTGGTCCTATCTAAAGTTTAGTCCCTCTGATGAAAGGTCGATCATCCCTTTCGTTCTGTCTGCAGAAAATGAAAATTTGTTGTCAAACTCTTCATTTATTATGCTCTTTTCTTCAATAAATTTGTTGAGTATCTTAATTTGGGTGGTTTCTCATTTTTGTTAATGCTGTCTCTCTGGCTTTTCGAATGTTACAGAGACAATTTTTATAATCTTTGTCATTGATCTTATATTCGAGTATGTGTTTGAGTTTTTCAATTTCATTTCGTATACTGTTTAGCTTCAAAAAACATTCGATGCAGTTCTTCTGTTAGACATAATTTGATGATATCTTCCACTGCTGATGTCATTTTTCTTGAAGTAATCGGAGTACATCAGTGTAAGTATTCATGAATTACATGACTTTTTAAACATCGACGGTTGAAAATCGGATGGTTTCTGGGTATTGCTTCTTTTTGACAAATATCTAATATAGCAGGAATTAGAGTGGCGCTTAAGCCAGCCACTTCACTCAGGGATATGCTCTGTAGATTGGCCCAATTAGACAAAATAACATAATTTACAAAATATCTTTCAGTGACTGTGATTGTAGTCAACTACATATCTCAGACTAGTAGATTGGGTTTAGTCAGATTTTTAGAACATAAGAAATTAGCTAAATGTAGAAAGATTAACCACGTGAAGATAAGTAATTTAGAAAAAAACACTCCACAATTGGATTTCTTTGGATATTAAATTTGACATCGCCGCCTCCAGACAATGAAGACCCTATAACCGGCTGCTTTCGAAAAACGACCTCCTTGTGGGACGTCGATGCCATCTCTGAGTTAATGAACGTCAAGGATTCGATGGCTACGGCTGTTGTTCTGGGGGCTCTGCTAAGCTCATGGGCAGTGCACAACAGTGTGTAGTGGTCAGGTGGCTAAGATACGTGGAGTGTACCGGCTGAACGATTGATGGCGGCTTTCGACATACCGACGGACAGGTAGCCGGCAATGCAACAACTCTGTGACTCGATGGAGACCAGCAAATTATTGGTGGTGAAGCTTATGAATCTACTACTTCACGCACTCTCTAAAATGTATGAAGAGTCAGAGTCACATTTATTGACACCCCACTTCATTGAGAATGCTCCGAAACCCATCTCTCAGCAACTACAACTGGTTAACACTGCACAATCTAATGGACATCGTTGAGCTGGAAAAAGTGATCAGAAAGCTGTTGAGCACAACAATGGCCTCATCAGGGCCACCGAAATCGAAAGAATGGTAACAGAAAATTGAAGGCTTGCAGCGTGAATTAGTGGAGCTATGAATTCGTGCCAGGAAAGACAAATGCTTTGAATGTGGACACTGGAGGAGATACTGCTCAGAAAAACAGAGAAGAAAACATTTTAGACAGTATAAGGTATTTTCTTCCTCTTCCATAAGACTCGAAATGACGAGGGTTATTCAGAAGAGGGAAACTATGCATTCGAAGTTGTTTTTTTTATTTTTTTTTATTTACAGCTTGATTCCACACTGTATTTTTGGTACAAGTATGGAATTTTCAGCATGGATATCGGTAGCCCAAATTTTGCAGGTCGACCATAGATATCAGGTGTGCGCCGGCGTGGGCTCGAACCCCGGACCATGTGCATCATGGTTGGCGAGAGTCCTAACCACTATGCCACCGACGCACAAAGTTCCGAATGTTTGGCTAAGATGTAGTATGTTTAGTAGATACAGGAAAGGCAGTTTTCCTAACGTCCCACCGTGTTCACTGACAGTCTAAATAGTAGGTTAACATGTGTTAAACATCATGGGCATTTTCAACTGTAAATTTCTTATTAGTGAACACAAAGTGACGTTTCCTTTCAGAGTTACTGTAAACAGCACCTCTACCTTAATGAATATCTCAAAATCTGCTCAGATTCTGCCTCTTCAGTTGGATTTCCGTACATTTGCCATACTCTATGTCCATTTGCTTAGCTCAAAAACACCCTACCTATCACTTTTTACAGTTAAATATTGAATTATTTACCTTTTCCGAGTTTGTAAGTAAATAAATTTCTATATGCAAA
The DNA here is from genome assembly GCA_944472135.2 of Trichobilharzia regenti. Lineage (NCBI taxonomy): Eukaryota > Metazoa > Platyhelminthes > Trematoda > Strigeidida > Schistosomatidae > Trichobilharzia > Trichobilharzia regenti. Next base: position 55,548,298 of record OX235266.1, read on the forward strand.
ATTGAAAACATAGAAATAATGAACACTAGTCTATGTTTATCCCAAATAAATCGCTTCATCAGCAAAGTTATTGAAAAAGAAATGAGACTGCTCGAGATTTTATCAGTTTTCCTAATCACATATAAATGTATTTCTCGTAAAGAGACTGACTCATTCTTATTATTATGTATTATTATTAATCAATATGCATAAAATTTGCCGGTAAATAAACTAAAATTGATTACCGCTTAAATTAAATTAACTTGTTTACAATTGTCGAGACTTTATTGATGTCTGAGTATTTAATCAAGTGTACTATTCAAAAGTTTTCAAGTCTATGTCTAGTCGACTGTTTTGTTTTTTTCCCTCTCTCTTCTTCCTTTCTTGACTTTCCAAGCTTGAAGTTCTGAATTTTCAATAGCCGTGGAGGGTGATGAATTGCAAATGACTGCCTTATGTTCAACCTTCCCTTTTTTTATCCAACTTACCGTATTAGCTGGCTAGTAGACTAGACAAGGCTTAAAAGTTAGTCAACTGGGAATCGAACTTAGGGTCACGTGTGAGATTGACCAGCAATCTATCATGGAATCACATGATTGACTGGTATAAATTTATTCAAGAGGTTATCACGATTATAGAGGCGTTTTTGTATTTCTCAATGAATGAAAATCGAATCCATATTGCTTCATTTTACTAACGTTTCTCTATTTAATGCTGTGAACAGAATGTAAAAAATCAATCTCACCATTTATCAGCATGTGATAGTTTTTACGTTAGACAAGTGCAGCAAAGATATCTGCCATATTAATATATATGTGTAAAACTTGGGCACTGTGTTAGTAGTAAGTGATTCCATATTAGTTTGTTTAAAAAGATGTATCACATAGTGAATTAGTATTATTTACTGGATGACACAGTTTCGAACAAAATTTGTCGTTCATAATCATATCAGTTTTAATCACACGACTTCGAAGCTTCAGTTTTAGGGTCTTCTTTGTCTTCTCCCATTTGTCGTCGTATGGGTAGAAATTTCCATGTATCTGGGTGGACAGGTGTTGGATCATTCTTATTACATGAATTTGCAAAGCTTCAGTTATCAATCTCTCCCTCCATTCACCCTGTGACATTAGATTTTAAAACTCTCATCCTTTCCCATCCTATTGTATGGTTGTGTGTAACTGCATGCAGTGCTATAGCTGAACTACTCTCTAGATTTCTTATCTTATTCGGGTCAATCAATCTAGATTTTGTTAGGTTTTTATGTTCGGCTAGTCTGACTGCACCTGTTCTACTAATATGATCTGACACAAAATCATTCCAGCTGGGTATTAGATTGACTAAATTGTTTTGTTTTAAAGGCTCCACAGGATTGATTCTTTAGCCGACAAAGCTTGTTTCTATTTGAGTTTGTCGGTGGTTTGAACACCAGCCACTTTTATTCCTGCCTTGTTAAGAATTCTGCGTAAGGTTTCCGAAGTTCCCTCCTGGTATGGAATTACTACTGATGATTTAGATTCCTTATTGTTGCTGTCGACATTAATATTACTATTATCATTATTATTATTATCATTATTATTGTTATTATTATTATCACTATCACTACTATCATTATTCATTTTATTTTTCCATTTCCTTACATATTTCCTGACTAATTTATCCGGATAATTATTAAGTTTCAAGGCTTCTTTTATGTGTTTCATTTCCTGTCTTAGATTTTCCTTGGTACTACTTAGTTTATGTGCTCTGTCACTTAAACATTTCACCAATCCTATATTTACTGACATAGGACGCGATGATCGGAAGTCCAAATATCTGTTTGAATGTGTTGGTTTCCTAATATGGAAAGATATCTGCCTTTCTCGGCTATTTCATTCTCAAAAGCTGTACAATCGCATTTATATACATTAGTTTACATGGATACAATTATTATTTATCTAATTCCACACACACACACACATAATAATCCCAAACACATTATAATTTCCCACTTGATATGAAAGTTTGAAGGTACGAATATAGATTACAAGGGGCTTAGAGACAAGATTGCATAGGATTAGAAAATAATTACAACATATGCTAAATTAATATCTGATAACTGGAGTAATAAGTTTAAAGGCGAATCAAAGGTGAAAATTATTTTCAACTTGATATGAATTACAAGAGGTTTAGAGACAAAAATTACACAGGGATAGAATGAACTACGTTTGTGAACAAAATGAGCACGGAAACAAATTGAAATCAAAAGTTTCAACCTGAAATGTAAATTAGAAGGTGTTGAATATAGATTACAAGAGGCATAGAAACAAAAAATTACACAGGATTACAGTATAATTATCAAATGGTTATTCTAGACGGATTACAAGTATGAACAGGAGGAGCATGGAAACAAACTTAAAATAACTGATTTTATAACTGAAAAAATGTTGTAAATTGAATGAAGACAAAGAGAGAAAATTAAACACATAAAGAACAAAACAAAAAAATTGAAGGATAAGGGAACATACCGAACTAGGTCCATGGTAGTTGTAGAGGCTGGACTAGTTTTTTTTGAACGCATAGCTCCGGCTTTTTGATGCATTTGGCGAGAGCTTCCGCATTACAAAGAAGTCGGAAACACACTACCTTTGATAGATTTTTGTTAACTTGTAAATGACTCTGAATGATGAATCAGTTGAGATGCTTCTGATTGAACTAATGCCTCCTATTTACAGTCATGCTGGATGATGTTTTTACGTTATCAACCTGGTAAAGACAACGAAACCAATTCCGGATTACTGGATTTGACAACTGTATAAAATTATAGAAGCAGCGTGTGCTTACATATTTAAATTGCTTAACAGTTTCGCATTGATTTTGTCATTTCATGGGAGAGAGGGGTGCTGTACCCAGGTCAAATTCTGTCTTACTCCATTATTACTACTCACACTAGTTGGATACCATTTGCTATTAAGTGCTTCTGATATTAGACGTTCTTCTCTCTTACAACCTTTACACCACAACACATGTTCGTCAAATCGTCAAAGCATAGTCGAATGTACGTAGACCTCTCACAAGAATATTAATATTTGCGTTCTGTGAACCCATTATCATGAAGGGGAACATTGGTGAATAAAGATTCTATGTCAATTGAACACATAACCTTTTCCTTAATGTTCAAGGTGTCTAGCATTTCTGTAAGATCAAATGAACTTTTTATAGAATGATTTGATAATGAGTCTCCTACAGGCGTAAGGACCTCTGTAATCCATTTGGCGATTTTATGGTAAGGCGAATTTGACATGTCTAAGATGGGTCTCAGTGGGTTATCAGTTTTGTGGATCTTCGGAAGGCCATAAAGCTGAGGAGTATGTGACCCAATTGCTTTTATAAATGAAAAACTTTACACCTGGTTCCAAGTCTGCCCACATGCTTTCATCTTCTCTTCACATGACCTCCTCCAAGTCACCACACCATGGGACGACCAACTCGCCGCCTGCCTTTCAGGTTCCACTCGAGCAATGGCTTGTCTAGTGATGTCACTTGATGGTTTCCTCAGCGTACGGCCAATCCATCTCCATTTATTTCTGCCTATTTGTTTCACAATCTGTTCCTGGTTAGTTCGCTCCCAGAGATCCCTGTTGCTGATCTTTTATGGCCGGCCATCTGATCTTGAGTATTGAGCGAAGATAACTATAAATGAAGGGCTGTAGTTAGTTTGAGGTGCTCTTCATGACGCGCCAAGTCCCTGATCCATATAGTAAGTAGCACTGACTTCACACTGGAGTTGAAAATCCGGATCTTATTTTTGATGCTGAGTGCTGTTGACATCAACACAGATTTGAGAGTAATGAAAGCTTGTCTTGCTTTTCCGATTCTGGCTTTGATATCCTCGTCAGTTCCGTTGGCCTGTAGTTGAAACAATGCTTCTCAGGTAGGTGAAGGAGACTGTTTCTTTCAGGTTCCTCCAATTTATGCTGGCTGATTGTTGTCTGTTGTTGTTGTTGATGATGTTGGCCAGGAATCTTCATCACCTCTGTTTTATCTATGTTCATCCTAAGTCCTATATTTGATGCTTCTTCTGCCAACTTGTTGCTTTTCATCACTTGCATATCTTCCAGTTTGTGGGAAATCAGACACCCATATCATCGGCGAAGTACAGATCCTCCAAGACTTTTGTGCGAGTCCATTTTATGCCTGTTCCCTCGTTGGTTGCCGTTGTCTGTCGCATTATCCAATCTACTGCAATCAGGAAGATCATTGGCGATAGTAGACAGCCTTGTCGCACTCCCGTCCTCACTTGGAAGGCTTCCGTAAGTTTCCCGTTGTGGATTACTTGGCATGCAGCATTGTCGTATAACTGTTGGATGAGATGTATAATTGTCGGTGGCACCAAGTAGTAGCGAAGCAGTTGCCGAACTACCTATTGATCTATGCTGTCGAAGGCCTTTTGAAAGTCGATGAATTTGAGTGAGGTAGAGAGGTGACTGCCATCTCAAGCTTTGTTCAATGATGATCCGTAGAGTGGCGATTTGATCAATACACGATTTGTTTCTCCTGAATCGGGCCTGTTCCGGACGAAGGTTTTGATCCAGGGCTTGTTTGATTCTCTCCAGGATGATGCGACTTAGTATTTTGCTTGGAATGGACAGAAGCATAATTCCGCGCCAGTTTTTACATTGACATTCTACTAATAATTTCTGAATATACATGGGTGTGTTTCTGAATAGCTATAGCCCCGGCGTATTTCAATTAGCGCCCTTGACCGTTTTTATAGATGACCTTAAAGTCTGAGTTAACATCAGTCTTATGGTTCATCTCGATTAGGTGTTTAGATATAGACAAAGTTGGAAGTCTGACACCTGCATCTATTGGCTTGTCACAATTCATTTGTTTTTCTAACCATTTCGACATATACTCGCTCTCCCACCCTCACATGCAAAGCGATACCACTCATCCCTATGTATGTATGATCAGACAAACATGAAAATTGGTAAATAGTGTGGGATGTGACACAATCACTCGTGCACTTTTGAGGTTTGCAATGGAGGATATTTTTAGCTTTTTCGACAATTACAAACAGGGCTAAATAATAGGCCCCATGGATAACCGAATTCAACATTTGTCTCAAAGTACTACTGTTTATTTCCCCGTTATACGGTAATTTCATGAAAACATTTTCCTTAGGGGCAGTATGGATTGTTGGTTTGAAAACGAATTGACTTCTAAACCTGTTTACAAATTTTAAAGGATATCCATTATCAACAAGAGTATCCATCAATATTTCGTTTTCTTTTCTATAACATCAGCCGTACAAATACGTTGAATCCTCTAAAATAGACATTTCACAAAGACTCGCTTATACTGTGATGGACAGAAACTGTCAAAATTAAGGTACCCTTGAATGGTAGGTAGGATAATAAAGATAGCTTTCTTTGGTACAGAGTAATTGTCATGAACTTTATTTTATTATTGTTAACCATGTTAGTTGTAAAGAAACTTCGAAATGATATTATCTCGCGAAATTTGTATTCTTAATGCCTTATTCAAAAATATTTATAGATTTTTATGCACATTATTATCAGCGGAGAAGCAGCGTCTTCTGATTGGTTGTTTTCTTGCTGTAGGTTATTCTGCACTGATTGTGACCGTTTTTCAGAAAGTTAAGCCATATATCTGCGAATCGTATTTGCATACGTTAACTCTGATATGATTGGTTGGTGAGTTCTCCTAGGTTAAGCTTTGTTATTTTCTCTAAAGATCCTGATTCGACACCTAACATTGCTGTTAATTGCTGCCTACAATTTTTAGCTTGCGGACAGACAACTCCCACCATAGTATGAGAATAGTCTTATTTCAAGTTACCAAGAAAGAATAAGCGTGGACAATACAGAAAAATGGGTAAAATACAAGCATTAATAAGCCATAACAGGAGGAGGGGTTGAGTATTCACTCTTTATTATGCTATTTCTACAGAAGATAGACTGCATAACTTTTATGCTCGCTTTATTGAAATTTATAAACATGGCATGTAAACCATGTGTAATCATAACAACTATCCCTTATGTTTCATTCTCTTTGATTTTCACAGATGAATTTACTGACAAAATAATAAAAGGGACAACTTCTGGATGGATATCTTTGAAATTTTCGGAAATCTACCCGACATTTTAAGCTTCTTCGACTTCTTCTTCAAAAGTTGATTGAATACTTCAGATGAATAAACAATTATCAATTCTAACAAACTCCCTTAAATTGGTTTCCAAATCTACATCATTCCCTCTGTTCATAATACTGTAAAGTGAAACGACAAAATCACCAATACTTCTGCGACAACTCACACTCATACTGATAGTAATACCTACTACAGCAACTCTATAAGACACCTCATACACTATCGATTCACCAAAACACTTCATTGAAAAAATTAACAAACAACAACCACCCCTTATTTTTCATTTTTCTCTCTCTCTGACATTTCGGTTTCTTTCTCTCTACTTCACCAATTTGATTAGATCCCTTCGATGCAAGATTTCAAAAAAAAGGGAAAGAAAACAAAACAACTATTTTTATTTTTGTTTTTTTTGGTTATTTTGTTTTTTGGTTTTCATGAAGCATGAATCATTTTACCCATTTCTTAATTATAATACTAATAATAACAACACTCTGTCCTGCTAACCACATTTTCCCCCTATTCTATGTTGAACTTAACAGACAGTGTACATATAGGTATGCGTGTGTGTTTGAGTGGCGGCGGGGGGGAGGGGGGATTGGCGAGGTATTTTATTGTAACTTGTTGAAGAATTTTTTCCCAATTACTTTAATATACTACTCATTACTACGAACCATGATTTGTCTGCTTGCTCGTCTATTTGTTTGTTTGTATTTTTCTCTGAAGGAATATTTGATGCACAAGAAAAAAAAAAGATGTAAACAGTAAAGAAAAAATTTTGTTTTTCAACGATTCATTTTTATAACCAACTGTGCAATCGTAACTACATTTATTTGGTCGGAGGATTTCTGCATGAGTTGACACCAGTTAGAGAAGCATTGGAAAACCAGCAGTGAAGTACTGGATAGCTGTTTTTCTAGTCCTAGTTTGGGACTCTTCAGTAGTATGCACCCACTACGAGGGTGAAGACCAAGGACTCTCGTAGACCAGTCCCTATCTAGGCATTTACCTGAGGTTCTAGTGTGAAACTGTGGACAGTAGGGGGCAGCAGGTTGGAGGTGAGATAGTAACTCGTCGAAGAAGACATTGCGAATTAGTCGCGCTATGTTGTGAATTGGCAGAAGTTAGAATTCATGGGCTAGCCACTTGATCGGATCTCAGTGGCAGAATGCTCTGCGACCTGGCCTTCTTGCCGGAAGGTCTTGGGTTCTAGCCGGGGGGTGGATGCGTGCTGATAACCAGTCCCAAACCAGCCCAAAATGGCTGCCTAGTACTCCCAGCTTATTTTTCAATGGTCCTCTAACTGATGTCAGATCACGATGAAATCCTCCAACCAATCAAACAATATTCCTTACAAAACCAATACTTATAATTATTTTTTTTACAAAGATTTCATAAGACCAATCAGAAACCTGTAAACTTTGTCCTCTAAAAATGTATTACGTTATGTAAGGGGTAATCTAGAAGGGAGACAGAAGTTATCATTGCCTAATAAGTGTGTGATAATGACTGATCAATAAGATTGTGTAGAATAGACAGGAACTAGTGGAATGACGATAAGGTGTTTGTATATACAAGCTGTATGAAAACGCAATGTTATTAATAAACAGTAATAGAGAGATAATACAATATGAGTGATTTAATTGATAGTAGTATTTTCCATGTTTCCGGTATGAGTGATGAGTTATTCCTATTCCACGTGTTGGGTGTAGATTCTATGGCAAGGATTCAGCAATCAATCTCTCTCTCTCCACCTACACAGATTACTTTTTAGAAAAGTAACCCTCTCCCAACCTACTGTATGGTTGTGTGTTAATGTACGCGATTCAAGTAATGTTGAGCTTTTTTCTAAATTACTTATCTTCTCAGGGTGAACAATTGTCTCCTTAGCTAAATTCTTATGTTCTGACAATCTGATTACCTCGACCTACTAGTTTGATCTATGTATCTGACCCTACTCACAGTCATTGTGAGATATTTTGTAAATTATATTATTTTATCTAATTGCGTCAATCTAAGGGGTCGTTTAACCTACAGAGCTTCTCCTATCTGAGTAAGTTTGTAGGTTTAAATGCCACCCTGATTCGGGTGGTTCGAGTTTCGATCCCCGACGGAATGATGCACTCTTTTAATTCGTTAAGTCATTAATAAGACCAGTAACGAGAGAAGGTTTGATATGAGGCTAACAACCTCATACTGTTAAAAATAAATACGACTGCTACCGACACTTCAAAAGAGCTTTAGCTTGAAGCCCCATGTTCCACTGGGAACGTAAAGGAATAAAAAAATGTTCTAGGTTTCATGAATGAAACTTGCTGGTGTTCAGTTATGTATTTACGGAAAACCTGCTCATAACCAGACAGTTTTGAATGCCTTATTCACAATTAGTACCTTCTTAGATAATATGATAGATCAATTTTCATTACATCTTCTAGACTGTCTACTTCTTTAGAGAGTGGTATGAAGGTTTTCAAATCTTTCGTTAACCTTAATCTTCGAATAAACACTCAAATCTCAATGGGTCTCTAATTGACATCAATACAAGGTCAAACTCGTATAAAGAAACCTAATCCTTACAAACCAAACTCTTGGAAACCAATCTGATGCTCGCTAGTGACTGTCCACAGGACAGAGTTTCCTGCAGGTTTAGTGAGAAGTCGGGACCAGTGAGGTCCATACAGCAGGGAGTGACGATGGAGTTCCCACTAATGACATTGGTTAATGGTCGTGCTAAATCATGAATTGGTAGAAGTTAGAATTCATTCACTGGCCATTGAATCGGATGCTACCAGTGGCTAAATGGTATATGAGCTAGTTCACCTTGTAACTGGAAGGTCCTAGGTTCGAACCCCGTTAAAGAAGTGCGTACTGCTGATGATTCTCAAAATAGGATGAAACAGCTGTCCATCCCACTGGGGCTGGTTTTTAACAGTTCTCTAACTGATATCTATTCGTGGTCAACTTCGCATAAACAAGTCTAATCCTTGAAAACTCAAGAAAATATTTCCAGATCTCTGTATGCCCTACTGGCAGGAAAACTCGTTGATTAAAACTGCGGAAAATGTTAGGTGTAGAGACAGGATGGCAGATCAGGTTGTGTAAACACATTGACTGAAATGACTAGGACAGGTGTTGCTGGTGACTTCCATAACGGGAAATGGTAGCTGACATAGGATTAGTTTGAGAAAGAGTGAAGGGTAGCTAAGTTAAAGGTTGACATCATTCCGTAAAAACTTTGGCCTTTCAGTTTTTGACAAGTGATAATATGTCGACTATCTGGTTCTACTCTTCAGGGGGCTTAGAACCAGTGGCCGGATAATACTGATGTTATTGCTCAAAGTGGATGTCAGTGGCTTAGATTTACTCTCTTTTTCGAATCTCTCAAATACATTACGTCGTCGTATTTTTCCGTATTACTACTGTACTGATTGTAGTACTATATAGAGAGTGGCAGCTTGAGCTGGTACAATTCCGTCCGAACTCCTATAACGAAGCTTAATCAATCAATTGTGAACGCTAGAGACTGGAGGCATACCATTCAGGTTACAGGGCCAGTTCATTGATCATTCAACTTTTCGGTATGGGATTCAATAACCTGTGTATTAAAACTCCTGCCACTTCATGATAAAATGCTGTCACCCGAATAGTGCCTTCAATGAACGTCCACGTTGATATGAAAAACTCTGCTTGTCACGACTTGTAACTACAGCTTGATGGCATCCTAACCTTCCAGTAGCCATCAATGAGCTGAAGAGTTTTAGAACACATTTGGATTATTATTTTCAGTGTAGATTTCGTCGAATACGTAAATCAGTTAAAGAATCGCTAGATACCGAGAAGTATTGGACTGCTATTTCGTCCTGGTTAGATTGTAAGTCCTGTCTAGTGAAAGGCCAGTTCTAAGCTAGAAATAAACAGCTGATCAGTGCTCTACTATTTACAATGGTTTTCTTATAAACGTCAGATTATGAACTACAATTTTCTTTAAATTTAATTCCTCTACATTGCGAGTGGGACATAGGGCTTCGAACTATAGCTTCTAATTTTCAAAAGCAGTGGGTTTTTTTATTTTTAAGGATTGGGGTTGTTAGCCGCACGCCAAAACTTCCCTCTTAATTTGGCTCACTACCGGCTTAGCAAGGATCCAGTAGTGAGTCAAGCGAGAATATATCCCTGGATCACATGAGACGTGATTCGCTAACTTTCTATGGCTGAACCACTGGTACAGATTTTGAATTAACATGAAATTAAAACGGATTCCTTGATTTTATGCTGTTGAAGTATTCAATGAAAAACCAGGGCAAAGGAAGACTGACAACCGCTTCTTTCTGAACGCACAAATCAGGTTTCAGGCGCTTGATGGAAATGGCTTCAGCAAACTTAAGGAGAATTGAGCCGTTTTGCGCCTATTGATAATTTTGAACGACTTTTCAACGTCCACCTCATGACCCGTGTCAAGGAGATACCTGGCGATGGTACTCTTAAAAGCGTTTGTTCCCTTCAATTTTAGATTTTCCCGTCTATTGTTTGGACCGAAATGTTCCGGCTCAGGTTGATATGTCAGCTTCTTGTACAGATGCTTCGACGATGTCTAGGCATGCTGTACAAGAGGTAGCTCTTGTGGCCTAAGCGGCGATTTAAACTATGTCCGCTGATTTCGTGCCTCTGTGGTGAGAACATCATTACTCACTGCGGTATTCAGGTATATCCAGTAGTTGATGAGCGACAAAATAGGAAGAAACGCACGTGATCATGGATTCCACTGCTAGTCACCATCTACCAATCATCTTAGAAGTTAGTTTAAGGTTTTATATTTAACAGAGAGATATTCATGTGACCATTTCAAGACATCTTATTAGATTCGGTTTATATATGTATATATAGCAAAACTAGAAAACTGATAATTCAATTACTTTAGTTTCTTTGTTAATTAATATGTTAATTAGATTGTAGTGGATTCTTTTCCTCTCCTGATTGTATGGAAACGCCTAAATCACTGGTTCAAATGGCAACTGAAAATCTCAGTTTGATATGACAAGCCTATAATCAGTATACATATATATATATGTACATATAACCATAGAAAGAATACTGACCTGGTTAAAGACATTAATGGAAATACGACATGAATAAAAATTTGGCGTGAATAGCTCCTATCAACCCAGATATTCAGTTGTTTAAGAATATAAGAAACACGTAGTCCCTGAAATAACTTAAGATAGTATTGTTATGTGACACATTCTGAAAATATGACTGGCGATTGCATGACTATTTTCATGACTATCAACATTCCTTTTGGTTCAGAGTGAAACATATGACTTCAAATGCACATCGCCATTTCATTCTGTTTTCTTCAATCACATTCACCTGGTCCAACGACTGCTCCATATGCTTTCGTCTTCTCCTCAAATGATGTCCTCAAATTAACTATTTCACACATACTCAATCCGTCGTTTTCTGTCGTTCGTCTGTAAGAGTTTTTTGTTGCTAATTCTTTTCGGTGAACACAGACGAGATGGAGGTTATGGAAATAACCAACCAACCAACCAACAACAACAGCAGCAGCAACATCCAGTGCCAATCACCATTAACGGGAGGGATTTGAAAGAGGTTACTTCATTCACTCACTTATCTAGAGAGCATTGTCTCAACTACAAGCAGTCGGAACGGACGACAGTGTCAAATCGAGAATCGAGTGGTGGGCGAGAAACACATTCATCAACCTGACTGAAATCAATCTGGAAATCTTCGTCACTCAGCTTGCATCAACAATAAAATTCAGTTGGATTTTCAATACAATCGTCAAGTCAGTCAATTCTTCTATACGGATCAGAAACTTGGCGGTTGGGTCACAAAGAATATTTCCAACAGCCTGTTGCAGACCTTTATCAACAACTGTCTTCACTGGCTCTATACTGAAGATCAAATGGCCGGGCTGAAAAGAATCACCAACAGCAAACTATGGGAACAAGGAAAACAAGAACCAATCGCCAACCAACAAATATGCAGGAGAAAGTGGAGTTGGACACTCGCTGAGGAGGCCGCTGGGTGAAATCGCGCGCGCGTCACGCCATTGCTCAAGTGGAACCTGAAATGGAAGCGGCAAGTCGGACGTCAGTGCGAGGGTGACATGGAGGTGATCGTGTGAAGAGGAGTTGAAACACAGTATGGACTAACATGGGTGCAGGTAAATAGTACGGTAAAAGATAGAATCAAGTGGAGACGTGCAGTTGAAGCCCTATTTTCTACTAGGAACCCAAGGGTACAATAATAATAAATTCTTTCTAGAGTCACAGAATGCAGCTTATTGATAAAGGTCTGAAGCCTTCCCGAAATGCAAGTCTCAAACCCATGTACAGAAAAATCTGAATATGGTTCCTTCTGCTGTATACTGTAGACCTCAGCATTTATATCAGAATAATAAAGGTCTGTTATGCTTTTCTCAATGTACATTCACTGTGTAAGAAAGGAACTAGCAGCGAATTAATTTTGGTTCAGTCAAATGTTGAATCAAATGGTTACCTGAAAACCTTTACTAAAAGACATTTGGAAAGGGATGCATACAAACAGGCTGATGATGATAATAATAGGCTTAGTATTGTGGTGATTTCTTATCGCAAAGGAACGTCGGATGAAATAAAACTAAGCCTTTACAACAGCGTACTTTTCGTGTGACGAATACCCTACGCACATACAGCGGAGCTTTGTATGCGAAGTGAAATGCAAGAATCACGTTCCAGTATACATAAGAGACACTTTCAGACAGGATAATCCAACATGGCTAGAAAAACAATAAGAATTAGAAAGTTTGATAAATCTGCATGCATTCGAAAGCATATTGCTGATGCGTGAAATGTAAGTTGTACATTAAAACAGCCTTCAAGACTACGTATAAAACCTGTCCGGGGCACATACGAAACTATGCTTAAGCGATAATCATCACAAAAAATTAGGCCCCCTCAACAGCGATATTTTTGTCACCTGACTTGGTACTTCCTCTCTTTACTAGTTTGTTTATTACATACAACACACAATGAAACAGTATTATTTACTGGATAAAGTTTCGAACAAAATTTATTACTGTTCATAATCATGCCATCAATTCTAAACAAACGACTTTGAAACTTGAGTTTTATAGTCTTTTTTGTCTTCTCCTATTTGTCGTCGAAGGGGTAGTAGAATTTTCCAGATATCTGGGTGGACAGATGTTGAATCATTCCTATTAGACATATTTGCAGTTGGTTCGATAAACAAATCTTCTGTTATCAAATTCTTCCTCCAACCTGTGACATTATATTTTAAAACTGTCATCCTATCCCATCCTATTGTATGGTTGTGTGTAATTGCATTTAGTGTGGTGCCATAGCTACAATAGCTATAGCTACCTTGATATGATTATGAGCAATCAGTTGTGCTTGAAACGTCATCCGTAAACATTGCTGTATAACACTGTGAGACTTTATCAAAACAAAAATTTACCCATAATGGAATTATACTCCACCACAGTGCACAAGTTTTATTTTTATACCATTGGTGCTATAGCCTAAGTATTCTCTAGATTTCTTATCTTATTCGAGACAACTAATCTAGATTTCGCTGCTAGGTTTTTATGTTCAGCTAGTCTGACTGCCCTGTTCTACTAGTGTGACCTATGTATTTGACCTCACTGACAATCATTGTGGGCAGGGTATTAGATAAACTAAATTGTTTTGTTTAGTGAATTGCTCCACAGGATCGTTTAGCCGACAACGCTTATTTTATGTTCAAGTAATTGAGCACAAAAACTAAGTAGTACCAAGGAAAATCTAAGACAGGAAGTGATACACATAAAAGAAGCCTACAAACCTAATAATTGCCTGAATAAATTAGTCAGGAGATATGTAAGGAAGTGTAAAAATAAAGTAAATAATGATAGTAGTGATAGTGATAATAACAATAATAACGACGATAAGAATAATAATGATAATAATAATAGTGATCATAGTAATAATATTAATGACGACACCGACAATAAGGAATCTAAATCATCAGTAGTAATTTCATAGAAGGAAGGAACCTCAAAAACATTACGCAGGATTCTTAACAACTCAGGAATAAAAGTGGCTGACATTCAAACCCACAAACTCAATTAGAAACAAGCTTTGTCGGTTTAAGCGTTGATCCTGTGGAACCAATAAAACAAAACAATTTAGTTTATCTAATACCCTGCCCACAATGATTCTCAGTGAGGTCAAATACATAGGTCACACTAGTAGAACAGGGCAGTCAGACTAGCTGAACATGAAAACCTAGCAGCGAAATCTAGATTAGTTGTCTCGAATAAGATAAGAAATCTAGAGAATAGTTCAGCTATAGCACCATACTAAATGCAATTACACACAACCGTACAATACGACGGATGCGTTAAAATGACAGTTTTAAAATCTATGGGAAAGACTGTAGGGAGAGATTGACAACAGAACCTGCGTTTATCGAATCAACTGAGGAGAATACGTGTAATAGGAATGATTCAACATCTGTCCACCCAGATATCTGGGAAATTCCACTACCCCTATGACGGCAAATAGGAAAGAGTAAAGAAAACTATAATACTCAAATTTTGAGGTCGTGTGATTATAATTAGTCACATGACTATGGACAATGGTGATCTGTGTTCGAAACTGTGTCATCCAGTAAATAATACTGCTTCACTGTGATACATCTAATAAACAAACTAATATGGAATTACTTACTACCACAGTGCCCAAGTTATATATATATATATATATATATATATATATATATATATATTATTACTATATTAGTACTCTCACTCTATTTATATTACTAAGATAATTCTTACTAGTTTTCCTTCTTCCTCTTAAATCCCTTATGATGATCTTTCAGATAAACTGTGTTGACAACTTCATTTGTCTGATCAGATTCCTGAAGCGCCTTTGCAAAAAGACATCATTTAAAACAATTAATCCCTTTTATTAATTTGGATCGCGTTATCAGAAGATGGAGATTATCTGAAAAATAACGTGATGTAGTAGCGCCATGCACTTCGAACAATCTGGTCACACATTTACTTGTCAAGTCGATATATATATATATATATATATATATATATATATATATATATATATATGAAAATGTTAAATTAAACAAGGTGACAAAAAGTATTTAAGAATGATTAACACAACATTTGGTAATCTAATCAAATAAGGATTACCAAGGTAGGTTAAGAGTTATAATAAACTGTTTTTGAATACACAGTGGGAGGGTGGGGAGGCTTAAGTTTATGAATAGCTATAGCCTCGGCGTATTTCAATAAACGCCCTTGACCGTCTTTATAGATGACCTTAAAGGCTGAGTTAACATCAATCTTATGGTTCATCTCGATTAGATGTTTAGCTATAGACGAAGTTTGTAATCGGACACCTGCGTCTATTGATTTTTTCACAATTATTGTGTTTTTTTAGCCATTTTGGGATATGCTCTCCCATTCTCACATGCAAAGCGTGATTACTCCTCCCTATGTATGTGTGACTACGCACAGACAAACGCTGAAATTGGTAAATATTGTGGGATGTGTGCGTCGGTAGCACAGTGGTTAGGACTCTCGTCGACCATGCACATGGTCCGAGGTTCGATCCCCTTCCGATGCACACCTGATATCAATGGTCGACCTGCAAAATTTGGACTACCGATATCACATGCTAAAAATTTCATACTTGTACCAAAAATACGGTGTAGAGTCGGCCGTAATCAAAAATAAAAAAAATAAAAATAATCACTTGTGCACTTTTGAGGTTTGAAGTGGAACATATTTTTAGCCTTTTCCACAATTACAATCTTGGCTAAATAATAGGTTCTATGGATGATCGAATTCAAATGAAAGAGAGTCAGTGTTGTCTGATTTCAGAACCCAGAGGGCAACTGCTTGAGGTCAACCAGATACACATGGCCTGTATGAACTGGTTTTGATTTGGTTCCGTATTAGTAACTCACCCCTGGCTATGGACCATCGAAGGGTAAGTCGGAATGCGCAACGTCTGAGGTTAACTAGTAGGTTGTCGTGCTGGTCATCTGAGGGAACATCCTACTCCTGCTATATTCTTGCTCTCCAGCAGTGCGACTTTACCTAGAGGCGCCCCAGAACAATATACCAGTGGCTGTTTTCACTCTTATCGCTATCCTTACAATCTTTCTGGAATGGTAGGACCTGTGGGAATATTAGTTTCAGCCAATGCAGTTTGCCGAGTAATTTCTATGTGCAAACCTGAACATCACTTCAAGTCAGCAGCTATCGATGGAGTCGTGAAATTAAACGGATTTAGAGAGATGGTTAGGACTTGTGTTACACATGCATCCATCGCCTTCCTCGACAATGGGCAATGTCAGGTTGGAAAAGAGCTAAGGCATGTTAGTCAAACAAAAAAATTGCTTAATCAGTCAATGAAATCCACAACATTTAGTTAAAGCCACTTACGCAGCTTCAAACTTCCTGACCGGCTGGTTAAATTCCTCGTAGTGGTGAAAACCATTGACGACTGGGGACAATTGGTAATATGGCTCAAAGTTGATGTCATCGATGGCACAAGTACATTCAGTTTTTGTGATTTGTCATACCCGATAAAACTCTATTTTGTCTTCCATATTACTATTGTTTTTGCCTCATATTTCTGTTCATTATCTGTCTCTTGAATCTATCTTTACTATCTTCTCATGCTTTTTGTGCTGTATGGGTTGTCGCGCCTTGCAACTCATCCGACGCTCACTAGTGACTGGCCTTATTCAGGCAGTTAACCTGGGGTTCTAGTGGGAAGCCATGACCAGTAGGGTACAGACGGTTGAAGATGAGGTAGTACCTCATCGAAGAAGACATTGCAAAATCGTCGCACTATGTCATGAATTGGCAGAAGTTGGAATTCAAGGACCATTGGATCGGATCCCAGTTGCTCAATGGTCTACCAGCTAGCTCGTCTTGTAACCAGAAGGTCCTGGGTTCTAGCCAAGGCGGTGGGTGCGTACTGATTAAGAGTATCAAACTAGGACGAAACAGCTGTCCAGTACTCCCAGGTATTTCAGTGATTCTCTTATTGATGTCAGCTCATGATGCAGTCCTCCATGCAGTATTTGATATCAGTTTGAAAATCTGATTTACTCAGCATAAGGAACAGTATAGGGATTTTCAGCACCGATGTTAAGTCACTCACTGATTCTATATGGTTTGCAGATGTGGCTTCGGACGTATATTAGCCGCTGCTTTCTCCGACTGCAAGATGACCAGCTAGAAATTGATAAACAGCCATTTAATCCGGCAATGAACCGATCAATCTAGATAAGTCCAATACCACAGAAAGCTGAAGTTTTTCTCTAATCTGGAGAAAAGTAATTGAAAGGCTAAATATGACTAAAGGGAAACAGTTTTCCATTTCATATACAGTGAGGCTTGTACTGCGTCTCAAAATTTTCGATATCTGAAATTTTTTTATAATTTTACCACACTTCGTCTGAAGTGTTACAGATCAAATTTATAGTGTTATTCTCTCCAAGATTGGAAAGATAGCTTCAACCTCTCGTCTCCTGCTCCAATTCTCACGATGTAGTTCATTTCTTCCCCGCACTGATGACTTGCTTGTCATTTCCCATTAGGATTTTGCTCGAGCAATGGCCTGCACTGAGTGCAATATCGCTCGATGGCCTACTCAACGTATGCCTGACTCATCTCCATTTTTTCTCCCACATATTTGTTGGGTGACTGGCCCTTAATTGATTTGTCCCCAGCCAGAGTTTCATGTTACCAATTCTTTCTAGTCAGCCAACTGCTATCTGACCTTCATTATGTGGCCGGAGAAGGCCGTATCAACCTGCGTGGAAATCCTTTCCGTGGCATATAGTGCAAGTTTCTGACCCGTGTGGAAGATCTGGATTTTATTCCTTCCTCTTCAGAGTGCATAAGATAGGTGAAGGTGTATGTTGCCTTTCTGATTGTAGCCAGCTTCGACATCTTAATCCGTTCTGCCTGCCTGTGGTTAAGGCAGTGCTGCCTAGATAAGTGAAGAAGGTAACCTCTATCAGATATCTCCCGTTGATGGTAACTGATGCTGGTTCCAATTGTTACTACTGTTTATTGGTCATCTGCTTCACCTCCATCGTCTCTAAGTTCACCTGCAGTCTCATTCTGGGTACAGTAGAAAAGCCGACATAAGTACACCGGCGCTTCAAGCTGTTCTCTGAAGTCATTTCATCTGGCTTCACTATCGACAAAAAGCTTTATCTCCTACTCAAACAATCTTTTCTATGCCACCCATGGGTCCGAGCCCATCGTTTTTTATCTCACCACTGGGTTCCACTCGAAGGCCTCAACTCGCCTAGGTTACTAGCTAGGTTAGACGACGGGGCTACCTACCCTACCCAAAGAAAATCAATTTAATTACTTCAGGGACTTTAAAGCACGGAAAAGCATACAGTAAAAATTAAAATAAAGACTGCTTTTCTCCCCCTAAGAAATCGAGGAGATTTCTAAAAATAAATTAAGATGATACTGATATAGAATTATTGTTTACATAATGTAGAGGATGTGATAAGCAAATAAATCATGCGTAAATATATATATAAGTTGCAGCAAAAATAATAATACTAACAGTGGAAAGGTTGTATGTTTAAACCTTATATTTATTTATTCAGTCTATCAGACTAACCATTACTGGAAGAAACGTCTTGGAAGACGTAAAAAAGACAGATTTTATCTTCTGAAGTTCATAGACCAACAAAATATAAAAGTGGCATACTCAAAATTTACTCAGCCCGGATTTAAAAACAATATTATTAATAATGTCATGAGAAATGCAAGTGGCGTAAGCAAATACTCGAAACGTTACGTTGATGATACATTTGAAATAATTAGGAGGAATGATTTCGAATCTACCCATAAATGATTGAACAACATATTTAAAGACATCAAACTCACCACCAGAGAAGAAGAAGAATTAGATAACAAAATCCCCTATTTAGACGTCTTAATCAGGAGAACCAACACAGGAAATTTAGAAACACAAGTATATAGAAAATCAACGCACATACACAGATCAAATACTCAACTATACTAGTAATAAACCAATTACACACAAAAGAAACTGCATGCAGACATTGTTTACGAAAGTTAAAACACACACTGTAGCACTCCAGAGTTGAAAAAATGGAAGAAAAATACCTACAAACGGTCTTCAAAAAGAATAGTTGTCCACGAAATTTAGTCAAAAAGTGTTTAAAATCGGATCAAAACACCAACAAGGAACCATCATCAAAGACAACATGAAAATTCATCCTACCATACACGAAAAATATCTCTGAAATAACAGCTAGAATACTCAAACCGTTTGATATAGATATAGCACACAAGTCAGTCAAATCGCTTAATTCGATATTATGCAAACCAAAAAATCCAACAAAAAAGGGGATAAAATTAACACCATTTACAAACAATTAATTGAATGAACTGTAACAGGCATTACATCGGCCAAAGTGGGCGCCCCCTTCGAATTAGAATCCAAGAACACAAATCACCCATGGAAAGACATGATATATATTCCTGTTTCATATCAATGCATACAGACAGTTATGGACCTCAGTTTGATAACTGGGATAATGTCAAAATCTTAGACAGAGGCAACACCAAAAGTGCAGTCAGGGAATTCCTAGAAGTCTGGTACTCCAACGAATATGCAATTAACAAACACGTTAACATATAGACGAAATATACCAACTAATAAAAGGTAAGTCATGTTGTGGTGAGAGCAGGCCGTGAGAAAATATGTACAAGGCTGATTTAACAACCAATCACAGCAAAGTTAACGTGGCAAAATATGATTCGCAGATAGAGAACTCTATTTGTCGAGGAATCCCTAAACAACCAATCTGAAGCCTGCGTTTGTCTGCCTAACTTCTGATAAACAACCAATCAGATGACTGCGTTTGTCTACTTGCATAAGCTGTAATAATGTATGTGAAATATATATAAATACGTGTTGATTTTCATAATAAAACGATCTGTTGCCTGGCCCTTGTCTTCTGTTGTTACAATGTGACCAGAAAGTTAAATATCCAAGTCAATAGAAAATGGTGTATACATATGTAAAGATGGTTACCAGGAGACGCAATTATATCACTCATGCATGAAGGAATTTAAATCATTTCGTTTTATGCTAAATATTGCGCTGAATATGTTGTCCAGAAGGACGACGAAAGCTCCGCGACTAAACCAATCAGGTCAGGGAACACTGTTAACTGCAACTCGAAACTCCCATTTAGACATTGAAATTCCTTGGATTAGTAATGCTGTGGTTATAGTTCTTCTCTGGATGCAGACTGAATTCTATCGGTCAAATTTTCAATCCCTCTGTCATTTTAGGTCACACAGGATCACAGAGCACTGTGGGTTGTTGTTAATTGGCTAGTAGTTATTTCTTCGAAGATTTGGGTCTAGGTTTCATGCTCGTCTATCCTATCCAAAAGGGTTGAACAACAGTATTCCACATGTCTACAGAGAGGTAGCATCGGCTCTTTATGGAGTGCGGCTATCGAACACCTCGTCAACACCAGTCATTCCATTTCAACAAACGCCTCCTCCTTCAAAGTAATCCGCAAAAAGTAGTATAACCTACCAGAAGCAATATGATTTCGTCTGCGTATTCCTGAGGCCTTAGCTATTCATTTGGAAAAACCACAGTTATGTATGCAAAAGAAAATCGTCAAGCCACCTCTACTATCATGGAAACAACCATGTTGACTTTTACTGACTTGTGCTTGTTTGTGTGCTTATTTTTTCTAACTCCTTATAACATTTGTAATTTTTAGAACGCTTGTGTAATTCCATATTTTCCATTGTTTCTCAGTGAACCCTAATCACAACTCACTCACTAAACTATTCATCTTATTACATGACTGTATTTTTCTATTCTTTATCAATTCAACTGCACCTGCGGTGACAGTGATGCTGGACACACTAATACTAGACAGCTTAGCCAGCCAACGTGTTAGTGAACATCTTCTGTCATCGTGGTTTGGCAAAGGACAGACAAAAACAATCCGTAGCTCAATTTTGTCACATTTAATTGATAGTTATCATGTAGTCGAGAAAACGAGAGCTTTCACACAGTAATTCATCGTATCCTACCGATTTTTTTCAATAGACTTCGTATTCGTCTACTGCACACAGCTGGGGCGATAGATATGCGAACTATTAAACTTAAACTATGCCCATTCAAAAGAAGTTCGTAAAGCCATTACGCCTTTCATGCCGACCTATTAAGACATAACCAACTAATGACTTCTGCACCATCCCTTGTTTGTATTTTCAACCCCTTTCTTATCATCCCTTAATCTTATCACATCTTCATTAAAAAAAACGTGTTTCATTCACTTCCCTTACAGTCTAGCATTACTCAATCGGACCATTTGTTTTTATTAGCCTTTGTCGACTACTTCGCTTACCTGAACATTTGTTTGTCTTATCATGCTGCTTTTTCATTATACGTGTTACCGTAGATCGCTTCACTTTTTCATCCTTATTACTGATAACACCATTATCATTATTATTATTACTATTATGACTAATTGCACAATTTATATTCACCATCTCATTACACTATGGACAAGACACCATGATTGGCTTATATTTGAATTTTTATTTGTAAAGTTATATATATATTAGAGTTAAGCCTGATGAGATCTAATTGCAAGCACAATATTGTTCGCTTAAAAGTGTTATTCTAAATTTTACTATGAGAATATTTAATATATATCGAAATATACTTTCGACTGTACAGCTAAGTGAATGAATTCGTCGCCAAAAAGAGACTCTTTGTTGAAGTGTTACGTGTTTTGTTCTCACTGATGTCTTACAGTAGTCAGCAAGGTGTAACTTTAGTCTTGATGAAACTCATATCCCTTCTGAGGTTTGAACGTTCGTCACCACTAGTAGTGGCTTATCCAATTCATTCTGAGCCTAGTGTCCCCAAAAGTACCCGTTATAGTCCTAAAGGAGATTAAATATGAGTATAAATAGCTGAGTGGTGGTAACGTCTTCGGAGTCAAAGGATTATATATATATATATATATATATATATATATATTAATAAAGCCAATAGTTTTCAAGAATTAGTTTGCAGGGATTCTTTTTGCTTCAGGCTACACCACGAATTAATATCACTTAGAGAACCGCTGATAACCAGAGAATACTGGATAGCTGTTTCGTCAGCCTGATTTGGCATTCATCATCAGTACACACCCAGGACCTTCCGGTTACCAGGCAAGCTCATATACCATTCAGCTATCGGGACCCGATTCAGTGGCAAGCCCATGAATTTCAGCTTCTAAAAATTCGTGATTTTAGCGCGACAACCACGGAAATATCATCGACGAGAACTCTATCCTCACTCCCTACTGTGAATGGACCTCACTGATCACGACTTATTACTTGACCTTCAAGTGAGACTTTGTTCTCTAGGAAGTCATTAGCTAACATCAGATTAATTTTCAACAGTTGGTTTGTAAGAATAAGATTTATTCTGAGTTTGATCACGAATTGATATCAGTTAGAGAATCATTGAAAACTAGCACTAGTGGTATGGATAGCTGTTCCATCCTGGTTGGGGTTAGATCGGCAGTACGCACTTACTGGGTTTCGAAAATTGGACCTTTGACAGTGTTGACCGTGAAGTAATTTTGAAAATACTCGAGTACTACGGCGTACCCCAAATATTTATCAACTTTATTCAACAGCTGTACGACAACAGCGGCACATGTCAATTGATCCAAAACAGAAAACTCAGTGAGGCGTTTGGAGTAAACACAGGAGTCAGACAAGGCTGCCTGCCTATTATCACCAATGATATTCCTAATTAGGGTGGACTAGATTATGCGTCAGACAGTGGGAAACGGGAAGACAGCGATATCCTGGACCGAAGTGAAAAACCTAAAATACCTAGATTTTGCGCGTGGATGATTTATGTTTGATGTCACATAAGATCGAATACTTACAAGCGAAAACCGACAAACTGTTTGGAGAAACAGCAAAGACAGGACTCCAGATGAACACGGACAAGATGGAGGTTGTGAAAATGACCAACCAACAACAACAATAACAGCAACATCCAGCGCCAATCATTTCCAACGGGAGGGATTTGAAAGAGGTTACTTCATTCACTTATCTAGGAAGAATGGTCTCAACTACAGGCAGTCAGAACGGACAAGGATGTCAAATCGAGAATCGAGTGGTGGGCGAGAAACACTTTCATCAATTTGAAACCAATATGGAAATCATTGTCACCCAGCATCAACAACAAATTTCGGTCGGATTTTCAATACAAACAAACGTCAAGTCAGTCAGTTCTTCTACACGAATCAGAAACTTGACGGAAGGGTCACAAAGAACATTTCCAACAGGCTAACTCAGACCTATTTCAACAACAACTGTCTTCGCTCTATATCAAAGACCAGATGGCCAACCAGAAAGAATTACCAGCAAGAAACTATGGCTGGGAACAAACAAACAAAACAAGAACCAGTCGCCCGACAAATTTGCAGGAGAAAGTGGAGATGGATTGGACACTCACTCGCTGAGGAGGCCGCATGGTCATTGCTCGAGTGGAACTCGAAAGGGAAGCGGCTAGTGGGACGTCATTGCGAGGGTGACATGGAGGAGATCGTGTGAAGAGAAGTTGAAACACAGTATGGACTAACATGGATGCAGGTAAATAGTACGGTAAAAGATAGAATCAAGTGGAGACGTGCAGTTGAAACCCTATTTTCCAATAGGAACCCAAGGGAACAATAATTTTAATAATAATCATGTATTTTAACTCCTGTCTGCCAGTGTGTGTGTGTGTGTACTGCCGATGAATCCTAAGCACTAGAACGAAACAGCTGTTCACTACTTCGTGATGGTTTCCACTGATTCTTTTACTCATATCAGTCCGTGGTCTAACCTGAAAGTGATTTGTAACAAAAACATAATTGGCTAACTCCTCTGCAAAATAGTTCCCATAATGTATAAATCTCGGAGACAGGGACAGAACTATAATGCTATTAGTAGGCTATACAAACACTACTCACCCTGGTGATAATTTTGATGAGGTAACATTTCTTAAGCAAATTTTATCAAATTAAATTAACGATGACAAATGAGAGAATATCAGAAATTGTTCTTAGTTAAATGAGGAATAACAATCTACATAATAAGGAAAGGATGGATATACAAGTTCAATGAACACAAAAACTAAAAATATATAGGAGCAATGTCTGGATGAGGATTATAATAGTTTAGCATAGACGTACTAGGATCGTGAAATAAAGATGGAGGTGGTTGAACAAACGTATATATATGTGTATATATGACAGAAAAAGGCATTAAGAGGCACTAGAAATTGCTCACAATTCAATATTGCACATATGATAAGAATAAAAATAATTAAAATGATGTATTAAGAGGGCGGAGTAGAGTTGAAGTGGATAAATTACAACATTTTTAAGGATTATTAAATAAGTGAACTGGTATAAGGATTTGAAAATTATACGTCGTGTTGCCGAGACAACGAGGTTTACTATGATGATAACAGTAGAGACGGCGAAGGCTACGTGAAGTGGAATGAATTCAAATGGTACAATAAAAATAAAAATAGAAACAGAATATAACTATGACCAAGGTAAAGAACGTTTTGATGTAATAAATGGTTGGAGGCAATCTGCCACAGAAAGCCTTGGACATCACAAGACAAGCCATACCTCGAGTGGAACCCAAGAGGGAAGCGACGGTTCGGTTGTTCCTCAGTGGGGTGATTTGGAGAAGTTCATGTGAAGAGTAGATGAAAGCATGTGGGAAGACTTGGAGCCAGGTGAAAACGTTGGCAGATTACCGAACGCAATGGAGACGCGCGGGCGAATCCCTGTGTTCCTCTAGGAATAAAATGATATAATGATATTATAAATAATAATAAAACGTTCACAGTGGAATATAGGGCTTCAATTTAGAGCTTTAAAGTTTAGATCGCAATGGTGTTTACTTCTATGGGATAGGGTTGCTAGCATCACGCCTTAATTTCACTTGTTATCAGTCTTATTACGGGCTTGGCGAGGTAAAGGACTACGACGACCGGAGATCGAAACCTATACCACTTGAAGCTAGGTTGGCGAACATTCTGTCGCTGTATCCCCAACACACCATGAATATAGTGCATATATTTTCTCTGAGTCACTTTGTTTAAGTTTAGTAAGATATGACATCTTATAGTATTGTTTACTATTAATAATTATTCCATTGCGTTCCAAATGGAACATACAGTTGGCTTCAACAACACATCACCACTTTCTCCTGTTTTCTCACACGATCTTCTCCATGTCACTCTTGCACTGACGACCCAACCTTTGCCTATTATTTGGATTCCACTCGGGCAAATATCCGCATTGGGCGTGATGTTATTAAGTAGCCTCCTGAATGTATGTCCCATCCTTACACACTTTCTCTAACACATGTCTTCAGCTATCAGCTCTCGCCTCTAGGTCTCTTCATCGCCAAAGTTTCTCGTGACTAATTCTTTCTTGCCAGCTGGTCATTTGATCTTCAGTAAGGAGCAAAGAGGGCAGCCGTTGATGAAATTCTGCAAAAAATCTATTGGAAATTCTCTTTTTGTGACACTCTCCAAGTTTCTGGCTCATATAGAAGGACTGACTTCACATTTGTGTTGAAAATGCGAGTCTTGCTGCTAATGTTAGCCGAGTACAGTGCAGGAGATTTCCAAACTGGTTGCCTTTCCAATGTTGGGTGACTGGATTTGACATCTTCGTTCATTCCGCCTGTAGTTGAAACGATGCTTCTGAGATAAGTGAAGGAGGTAACCTCTGTTCAGAATAAAGCTATTATTACTGTTAATTTATATCAGGTCAAAGGGAAAATTGGAAGGACGGTTATAAAGAGATGAGTTTACCTTTCCATGAAGTCATCAGTTAGGCGAAACATTAGTGTCTATATACAGACAGAAGAGGTGAGAAAGCTGCGGAATTAAGTCCGATTGAAAACCAAATTATAATGAACAACAAGATTGCAAATAGGAATTAAAAGCGTAATAACAATCAGAATAAACATGTAGTACGGACAAACCACCGAGGGAGAGGGCTTTTGAGTGGTTGCGCCACAGGATGATCCTGCATACCGTTCTCATCTCGCAAGAGGCAAGGATGCGTGTGTTTGGTTCTCCTGAAAACCAGTACCCACTCAATGGGTGTATCGTGATTCGGACAAAACACAGCCGAAAAATGGCTGTTGATGAAATCGACTAATAATGACGACCATGGGAAAGAGAAAGGTCCATAAAGTTCTGTTGAATACACAGCGGTAGTTTGAATTTCTCTATCCCTAGTGCTTCAGTGATGCTCAGAGATCGTGATCCCACTCCCTTTGACAGCTTAGATCAGAAATTCTACAGGATTCTGAAGTAATTTTCAAATGTAGCTTAGTGTTATGGGTTCACTAAATGTTCTATTGCCGGGTAATACACACAGCTAAGTTTCCTCCTTGCCAACCAGGCTGAACAGTATTACTGAATGCATTTTACAGGTGGATTCATGGCATACCCAATGGATTCAGCTCAACAGAATCAAGCGATCTGCTCTATGCATAGATAGAGAAGCAAGTCGGTGACTAGCAGTGAGCTCCAGGATATACATTTATAGCGAATGGAGAGTCATTATCTGAAAGTGCTTGCACTCCCAGGGGTTGACACTGTTTTCGAAACAACTGTAGTCTAGCACCTACTATTCTAAACACCACAGCATTATCCGCCACTAGACCACTAAGGGCACGAAAGGGAACTCTTGTTCAATGAAAACTAATGGGGTCGACTCTAAGGGGGGAAACACCATCATTCATTCAGTGGGATGACGGTTTCCAAAGAGAATGAAAAGAACACACTGTGGATTCCGCTGGTAGTCATTACAGACAGAAAAAAAATCCCGCTAACCATCAGATGTTGTTAACCCATCCGCACTAGGAGCCACGATATGCTGACATAGATACTTAGAATCTTAGTAAAGAAGTAATTCGGAAACTACTTCAACTCTACGTCACGCAATATCCAAGTCTTTATCAGCCTCATTCAACAGCTGCCTTGCTATATGACAATGTCATGAGCCAAGTGATCCGCACTGGGAAACTCGCTGAGGTGTTCGAAGTGAATACAGGAGTTAGATATGGCTAGCTGCCTATTATTATTACAGATGGCATTCTTAATCGTGGTGGACTGGATTATGGGTCACACTGTCGGGAGCCAGGAGTCAGGAATACTCTGGACGATCAATAAGAAAACTTTAGAAAATCTGAATCTTGCGTATGGATGATACGTCTCATGTGACACAAACTCGAAGTTTGCAAACAAAAACCAACAAACTGGATGAAGAGGCAGTGAAAACAGGATTCTAAGTGAACATAAAGAAGGTACAGATGGTGGCAATGAAGATAACTAACCAAAAAAAGCGACAATCAGCACCAATCACCATCAGTGGAAGAGATTTAACAGAGGTTACTTCCTTCACTTATCTGAGAAGTATCGTTTCAACTACAGGCAGAATGGATGAAGATGTCAAATCCAGTCAGCCAGCATCGGAAAGGCAAGATACGCCTGCACTGCACTCAGCTAACATAAACAGGAAGACTTGCATTTTCAGCACAAGTGTGAAGTCAGTCCTCCGATATGGGTCAGAAACTTGGTGAGTGACAGTGTCACTAGAGGAATTTCCAATAGGTCATTGTAGAATTTCACCAACAGCTGCCCACTTCGCTCCATACTGAAGATCAAAAGGTCAACTGGGGAGAAAGAATCAGGCATGAGAAACTTTTGCGATGAACAAACCGACAGGCGAAAGCTGATCGTCCAAAACCTATGTGAGAGAAAGTGTTGATAGATCGGGCATACATTGAGGAGGCCACCGAATAACATCGCGCACAATGCGGACTTTTGCCCGACTGGAATCTGTATAGGAGGCGACAAGTGGGTCGTGTGAGGTGGAGATGAGAGACTGTAGACGATCGTGTAGCTAGCCAGCTGAAGAGGCCGGCAGAAAACAGAATAAAGTGGTGATGTGTTGTTGTTGTAGCCAGCCGTGTTTTCCACTTGGAATGCAATCGAATAGTAATAATAATAATAATCATAAAGGATAATCTCGGTGCAACTTAATCAAACAATCGAAGAGGAAGTACAAATCAACCTGATGAACAGAACTTTCATATATCTTGATAAACCGTTTATATTTAATTCTACATTACATTTTCCACATAAGTAACTGTTGACTTAGTAAGCTTTTCTGATTCATACATTCACTAATTAATTTATGTATTAATCGCTTTTTTCTGCCTTTTTTCCGATGTAATATATCAACTAACCCACTGTCAACATGTCTCAGGAAGCTGGAATTTCCACATAAGTGGAATTTGAATAAGGGCGTTTAGAAGACAAATTTCTCCGCGAGATGATATCGTCATTTCGTAGTTTCTTTACAACACCTTTACAACTAACATGGTTAACAATAATAAATTCAAGTTCATGTTAATTACTCAGTTAAATAAAAAAAACAAACAAAAGTACATATTTAAATAGGTCATGTAGTCCATGATAGGTGGAGATTGAAGTCTATTTACTTTTAGTATACAATTAGTGGATGGTGGCTAGCAGTGAAATCCAGGATGCGCATTTCGTCCTATTTGGGACTCGTCAACTGGATGTACCTGCATTTCTCAGTAAGTGATGATGTTCCCACCGAGGCTCGAACCCAGCACCCATAGTTTTGAACGCCAAAGCGCTATCCACTAGACCACTTGGGCCACGAGAGCCACTGCCTCTTGTGCAACGGGTCATATTAATTACTGAATTGAATTTTTGAATTCAGGTTGTCAACCTGAGACCGAGCACTTCGGTCCAATCAATCGACGGGAAAATCAAAAATTCAATTCTATTTACTTTTGTACACACATTTTAGGCTGTGTGGGATTAATCAAAAGTGCTTCCATCACCTTCAATAACCATCCTTGAATTAGAGTTATGTGAAACAATTGTGAAACAGTCATTAATATTTATTTTGTGATCTGACATTAATAAGTGTTTTGCAATGGATGATGATAGACTTCTATTCAGATTAATAGCATCGGGATTTTCTATATGATTTGTATATGATCTACCTATAAAGGTGTCACCGCAACAACTGCAGGTGAACTTGTAAATACAGTCTGAAGTAGAGTCCACAAAATTTCGTCCTTTAATCATAAGTACAGGGATCGAAAATTTTCGGCGAGTGAGAAAAAGGGATGCGGTGTAGAATGTGCGTTTGATGGATGACCGAAGTCTTTGAGCTAGCTGTCAACTGCATAATCTGGTCGTCCTTGAATGGTAGGTTGTTAATAAAGATAGCTTTCTTTGGTACAGAGTAATTGTCATGAAGCGGTTGCAAAGAAACTACGAAATTAGTATATCATCTCGCGAAATTTGTCTTCTAAACGCCCTTATTCAAATTTATCAAAGGGACAGTTTGTTTTAATTTTCTCAAACATAAGTGATAGCCTGTTATATAATAAATACGCCAATAAGGTATAAGTATGGTTTAATGTTTGACTTAGTGACTATTTTATTCATAACTATAATGGTTCCTATATCATTTACGTAAAATTATACACATATATGGTTATTCCCTAAGGAATTTTACTGAGGCATTCCTTAGAGAGCATGAAAATGACACGTTGTTCACAGGAAGATGTACATTATGAGAAAAAAATCAGAGGAAATTGCAGGGGAATTGGGGTGGGATGGAATGGTTTTAATGGAAATGTATAGCAATGCCACCCCTCCCTCCCGGACAGTAATTTCGTTTTTGCTAAAATGTTTTTAATTAATCCTCAGTGGACAGAAACACTCTGCAATTCACATTTTTTTCCATGTGATCTATTCTCCAAAAAAGTATTAAATTAAATACTATGGAGGATAGATTAATGTTATCATGTGTGTGTGCACTACTTATAAAGGGTAATAAGTAGCGTGTCTACCAGGATAGCCCCGCATAAAATCACTTATCAATATTCATTCTAGTTTGGGATTCATCGCAATACCTACCCTCTGTGTTTCTAACCTAAAACCTTCCGGTTATAAGACAAGCTTGTGCATCATTTAGCCACTGGGATCCGATTCAATAGCTGATGAATTCTAACTTCTGCTAATTTTTGTGATTTCAGCATGACCATCCTCACTGCCAAATGGATGGAACTCCAGGCAACTTCTTGAAGCCAGTCGCTGGCGAGCATCATAATACTGATTGTGATAAACTGGTTCATACCTCAAGATTTCAGGTGTGAAGGGGGACAATCACCGGCTGGACCTAGATAAAAGTACGCAGAATTTCTAGTCTTCGTGGATTATTGGTGTCTAATGTCAAAAAAAACTCGAAGGTCGAAAGCCACCAGCCAGCCCACAGAAAAGGTGGGGCAGTGAAGATAGGAAGTGAAGTGAAAGTAGAGAGAATACAAGTGATACCTAACTAAAAAGAACTACAACAAAAAGTAGCAATTGCTATCAAAGGAAGAAAATCGAATGAGGCTATCACAGGTAAAGCAGACCATCGATAATGTGAAAACAGCATGAAGAGTAAGATTCAGGTTTTCAAAACTAATATCAAGTCAGACACTGCTTGTGAATGACTCAGCGAGCATATCACCACAGGTATTTTGAACAAGTCTAAGATATTGATTGACAGCGGACTTTTCTGACCATATGATGAAGATCAGATATCTCGCTAGAAAAGGTGAGCAGCTCTGATAACGAACCAACCAACAAACAACCAGTTATCCAATAAATATCGTACAAGGCAATGAAAATGTATGATACACATGCTGAAGAGACTATTGAGTGACATCGGCTGCCCCAGCTAGCCTTAGAATGTAACTCAGACGGATCGGACCTGTTTCAGAGGGTGAAATCGAGAAGATCTTGCGCAGCTGACATTAGGGTTTGTGGGAGATAGTGGAACCAGAAAAATTAGAGGACTGCAGAAAACAGGATGATGATGATGATGATGACGTTAATATGCGCTACTAAACGTGTATGTTCCACTCAAAAACCTAACAGTAAATTAGTATAATATATCAAAGGAATGCTCCAACTGAAATCAGTTCATGATGAGTTCCTCCAACCAATCAAACAAAAAACTCCTTACAAAACGAATACTTGAAAAGTGACCTGATGTTCATTAGAGACTAGCCCTATCCATGCATTTGTCTAGGATTCAAGTGGGAAGCGGGTTGAAGTGGTCGCTCTGTGTCGCGAATTGGCACAAGTTAGAATTCACAGATCGATGGATCGAGGTCCCAGTGGCTTACTGGTCTACGAGCTTGCTAACCTTGTAACCAGAAGGTCCTGGATTTGAACCCCTATGGTGGGTGCGTACTTGTGAATTAGAGTCCCGAACTAGGACGAAACAGCTCTTCAGTACTCTTAGCAAGTTCTCCAATGGTCCTCCAACGTATATTAGCTCATCATGAAATCCTCCATTTAATCAAACAAAACTCACTACGAAAAACCAATATTTGAAAATGTTTCAATCAACAATTCCCTCCAATTCATTTCATAAGACACTCAAACTGCTGTAGCTTTTCTATTACTGTACTTGATAACATGCTGTGTTACAGCCTTCTTGTCGTATGAAAACTGTTGTTGCAAATGCAAAAGACGAGAGACTTTCTCAGGAATGTTTATTTGGCATTTGGTGCAGCCATAGGGCGAAATTTTGCACATATTATTATCTTCAACGCAACATTTGCACAGATCTACCATGTTGTCCTACTACTACTCTTCCTTAGTATTGTGTTTCTTTGTGTTTTCCTTTCATGTGTCATATGTATCTCCACAACTCTGAATCGTTTGCTTTCTCTGAGATCAAATCTGTGTCCCTGCTGCTTGATTTTTTTATGCTGGCCGACAGAAGCAACAGGTTGGCAGAAGAAGCATCAAAGATAGGACTTCACTTTAAGTGAACATTGAGAATACATAGATGATGAAGACTCCTGGCCAACAGCAGCACCGGGAACAACAGACAACAATCAGCATAAATGAGAGGAACCTGAAAGAAACAACCTCCTTTACCTACCTACGTGGGAAGCATCGTTTCAACTACAGGCGGAAGGTACTGACGAGGATATCAAGGCAAGGATCGGGAAAGCAAGGCAGGGATTCATCACTCTCAAGTTTGTGTGAAGGTCAACAGCACTCAGCATAAAAAATAAGATCCGAATTTTCAACTTCATTGTGAAGTCAGTGCTATTATACGGATCAGAGACTTGGTGCGTCATTAAGAGCACCTCAAACAAACTACAGTGCTTAATTAACAGCTGTCTTTGCTCAATACCACTCAAGATCAGATGGCCAGTCAGAAAACATCAGCAATAGGGATGTCTGGAAGCAAACCAACCAACCAGCTACCGATTGTGAAACAAATAGGCAGGAAGAAACGGAGATGGATTAGCCATACTCTGAGGAAACCATCAAGTTAGTGACATCACTAGACAAGCCATTGCTCGAGTGGAACCCGAAAAGGGAAGCAGCGGCAAGTTGCAGATGACTTCAGAGAATAGGATGAAATGAAGATCGGATGTTTTAGCCCTATGCTCCAGTTGTAACTCAAGGGAACAATAAAATATAATAAGTGATAGAAGGCTATAATTTAAAGCTTTCTATCAGGGGTATAAATTTCGTCATATATTAATATACATACATACGGCTTTTCTATAATAGACATATACACTGGGGGGAAAAACATGAAATATATACGACGAACACATGATGTGATGTAATCCACATTTAAATATCTGCTAAAAACGGCCCTAACGGACTCCCCATAGCAACACCATCAACTTGGCGGAAACAATCGCATTTCAAATGTAAACCTAACATTGTTAGTACATAGAAGTAATAAATCCCTTAAGTAAGATATTGGGAAAGGAATGCAAAACAAATGGAATCTACAGAAACCTATTAACGGTGAGAACAGGAGACTTAGCTCTTCTATTGCGAAACATATTATAGAGAAAGGGTCATAAAATTGATGTTAACAGATCTTTTAAACCTATCTATAAAACGTGTTTGGGCGAGGGCGTATCCTAAAGTTTGTAGAAGCCCTAGCAATTAGAAAGTTCAAGCCAGCTTTATGCGTTCAAAAACAATTTGTAATCCACATTAGTGAATTACAGAAATTCACTAAATGTACATAAAACATCATATGTTTATAAAGCAAAGTGAACGATTGAAAATAGTCTGAATTTTTCTCAACAATATACAGAATAAAAAAGATAATCAATTATGCAAATTATTTCTCTCTCTCTTCTACAATTTTTCGGTTTCTAAAAAATATTCACCTTAAACCTAACATAAACCAAATGTGACAGGTATGTTTCAGTAATAAAAATGTTAATAGGAAAGATTTCAGATAGCTTGGCTCCGTCAAATGAAGATTCAAGGTTCGATTCTCATTTCGTGATCGGATCATTTGTTTTATTTGTTTCTCTCCTTTCGTAATCAGGTTCCTTTTATTAGCATCTTTCATTATGTGAGTTGTTCATTTTACAGATAGAGTTCTGGTTATCTGATATAATGTCCTGAGATCTCTTTCAAGATGACATCAAATTCACGACGAGAGAAGAAGAATTAGATAACAAAATCCCCTTTTTTGACGTCTTAATCAGGAGAACCAGAACAGTAAGTTTAGAAACACAAGTATATAGAAAATCAACGCACATACACAGATCAAATACTCAACTATACTAGTAATAAACCAATTACACACAAATAAACTGCATGCAGACATTGTTTACGAAAGTTAAAACACACACTGTAGCACTCCAGAGTTGAAAAGAATGGAAGAAAAATACCTACAAACGGTCTTCAAAAAGAATGGATATCCCCGGACACATTTTCATCAAAAAGTGTTTAAAATCGGATCAAAACACCAACAAGGAACCATCATCAAAGACAACATGAAAATTCATCCTACCATACACGAAAAATATCCCTGAAATAACAGCTAGAATATTGAAGCGGTTTGATGTAGATATAGCACACAAGCCAGTCAAATCGCTTAATTCGATATTATGCAAACCAAAAAATCCAACAAAAAAGGGAATGAAATTAACACCATTTGCAAACAATAAATTGTATGAACTGTAACAGGCATTACATCGGCCAGAGTGGGCGTCCCCTTCGAATTAGAATCCAAGAACACAAATCACCCATGGAAAGACATGACATATATTCCTGTTTCATATCAATGCATACAGACAATTATGGACCTCATTTTGATAACTGGGATAATGTCGAAATCTTAGACAGAGGCAACACCAAAAGTGCAGTCAGGGAATTCCTAGAAGTCTGGTACTCCAAAGAATATGCAATTAACAAACACGTTAACATATAGACTAAATATACCAACTAATACAAAGTAAATCAGGTGACCAGAAAATTTGAAATCCAAGTCAATAAAACAAATGATCAATACATATGTAAAGATGGTTACCTGGAGACGTAATTACATCACTCATGAAAAAATTTAATCATTTCCCTTTATGCTAAAAGGTGCGGTGAAAGGGGATGTTGTCCAGAAGGACGAGGAAAGCTGTGCAACTAAACCAACCAGCTCAGAGAACACTATTAATTGTGGTCTCTTTTACACGCGCCCTATCTGTTCTGCTTCAGCTGCTGGCCAGTGTGACGTAGAATTGTCTTTTGTCTTTCCTATCACTCTTCTTCACCTATTTCTTAATTCAGTGACCTGTACACTGCAGCCAGCCTCTCCTTCTGTTGTCCAACTTTGCATTGAATCATCTTTTCTTTCACTATTCTCCTCTCCTCTTTCCTATTAGCTTCCAGACATCCGTTGAAAACCATTCTTTGTCTCGTCTCTTCTTTCTTCCCAGAAGAATTGTACACGTTTCCTTGAACACCAAATACACAGAGTTCCAAGGTGCTATCAAACAGATTCTTTCTGTGATATCACTCCACATAGCGTTTCCGACTTTACTTTGATCTGATCTGTATTGAAGGGATCCCATGTAGTTTTGTCCTTCAGTTTCTGCATGTTGAACCTGATTTGCGGCCTGTCCCCATTTGTTCTGGAGGATTTCAGCTTCACCTTGACGGTCTCTTAAACTAGATGATGGTCTCAGCCCATATCTGCTCCCCTTCTCAACTTTGTATCCAACAGGCTGCACCTCCACTTCCTTGACCAGCTTTGAGATGATATCTATCTGGTTTGTGGTGTGTCTGACAAGCGAAATCCATGTATTTTATTTCTTCAAGTACCCCAGTGACATATAGGGCTTCAAGCTAGTGGCTTGAAGTTTTTGTAGCAGTGTTTATTTTACAGGATTAAGTTGCTAGCCGCATGCCCAACTTCTCCTGTTTACTAGCATTATTTATGGCTTCGCGAGGTAAAGAAGTGGGTCGGCTGGTGATCGACCTCGGGATTATGTGCATGGTCGGTGAGCGTCCTAACCGCTATGCTACCGACGCACCCAAATGAAGGATAAGCTAAATATCACTGACACATCTGTGTGTTGTATATATCACTGCAGTTGTTTCTTTGCAGATAGTGATGTTGGATGCACTACTA
Source organism: Trichobilharzia regenti (assembly GCA_944472135.2). Lineage (NCBI taxonomy): Eukaryota > Metazoa > Platyhelminthes > Trematoda > Strigeidida > Schistosomatidae > Trichobilharzia > Trichobilharzia regenti. Next base: position 55,584,101 of record OX235266.1, read on the forward strand.
TGCATCTCGGCCAAAGTGTTACTACTGATAATTTCCCATGGACAAAAACAACACGTTTCTTCACATAGTAAATAGTGATCAATAAGTGGGAAAACAGAGGATATTCAAAGTACTTCATCAAATACCACATATTCTCTCCAATGGAGTTCGTATTCGTCTACTGAACATAGCTGAGGCAATAGGCATTCAAACTATTAAGCCCCTAAACGATGTATTCAGGAGACGTTCGTACATAGCTGTTATCCCCTATCTGTTGGCCAGTTAAGACCTAACCAACTGATGACTTCTCTACCACCCCTTACGTGTATTTCCAACAACTCTCTTATCGTCCCTTAATCTTATTATGTCATCTTCAATAAAAACGTATTGCATTTACTTCCCTTATAATCAGTCTAGCATTATGTTATCGGTTCATTTGATTTTTTTTTAGCCTTTATCCCCTACTATATCTGTAGTGAGAGCTGGCTGTTAGTCAAAATTGGTGGACGGTAATTTACGTCAATGTTTATGTCCCCAATATTGGAAGTAATAAAAATGAGAAGAAAGACTTTGCGTAGGCGGATACAGTTAACATACAGATGATCTGACATTCAAGATTTCGATGCTTAAAAAATGAAATCATTGACATTCAAGAAACAGTCACATAGAGATGCAAGGTTAACTTTCTGTTTTCCTGCTAAAAATAATCTATAATATGTACACGAAAATCTATAAATATGTGTTGATCTCCTTAAAAAACGAACTGTTGCCCAGCCCTTGTCTTCCGTTGTTACATATCTACCAGAACATTCGTCTGCTTAATCATGCTGGTATTCTTTTTTCTCGTGATCGCATATCGCCTCACTTTTTCGCCCCTATTATTTTTCGAATCATGATTATTATTTAATTGGTGGATGGTGCCTAGGAATCCAGGATGCGCATTTCGTCCTATTTGGGACTCGTCAGCTGGATGTACCTGCATTTCTCAGTGAGTGATGATGTTCCCACCGAGGCTCGAACCCAGTAGCCATAGTTTCAAACACCAGCCAAAGCGTTATCCACTAGACCATTTGGGCCACGAGAGCCACTGCCTCTTGTGCAACGGGTCATATTAATTATTGAATTGAATTTTTGATTTTCCCGTCGATTGATTGGACCGAAGTGCTCGGTCTCATGATTATTATGACTAACTGAAAAATTTATGTACGCAATCTTATTATCCTATTGACATAACACTGGATTCGATCATATTTTAATATTTATTTGTGAAATTATGTGTACATATATATATATATATATGTATATATATATATCCTACCTAAATAAGGAAGTCAACACTGTCAAATCTCATTCGTTGATGATGATTGGTGCTGGATGTGGTTGTTATCAGTGTTGTTGTCAGTTGGTTATTTATCTTCGTCACCTCTATCTTCTCTATGTTCACCTGGAGTCCTGTTTTCTCTGCCTTCTTCAGCCAGTGTGTTGGTCTTCGCCTGCGAGTTGTTCATGCCTAATGGCAACCACCATTGAGGCATATTTGCACTTCCGAAGAAAGTCACGTCCCTTCAGAGATGGTAACTTGCCTCACTCATTGCTGCAGTCATAAATGTTACCAGTGATCTATTGGAGCCGCACTGCTTTGGATGTTTCGATTAAACACTAAGTAGTTAGCTAGTAATTTCATTCACTTAGTCTTTGGTGTTGGTGGAGACGGAATTCCATCAGTCAATCATAACGTCTCTGATTGCAATACTGGATTTAAATGTTGCGAGCGACGTGAGTTCCTTCAAGATTGTAGATAAGCCGCACTCATAAGCGTCAGCGAGCACGAAACCAAGGTGTTAGTTTTCCTGTCGATTGTCCTCAAACAGTTATTCAGAGCGTGATAGTAATCCAACTAGCCTGCTGGTGGCCATAATATATACATACCGGTCCAAGAGAATTCACTCCAAAGCAAACAACAGACTAGACTCATAACATTAGTCATTACCTGATGTCCAATCAAAATGGGCGCATAATATTTATAGAGTGACAATACTGATTCGTTTTAAATGATGTTGAGTTGTTAAAATCAATAGATTAACAGTGTTCGAAAGCATCAATCATTGATCCCTAATACAATATTAACTTCCATATGACTTCAAAGAAAGAAGAAAACATGTCAGGCTTTTAACAATCATGTAATGATGATGGAAATAGGTAAGGGTTTTGAAAAAATTTCTTCTGCATAAGAAGACCATAAGATAGATGCTGAACACATACCTTAAGTTAGAACAACACATTTAAGCGAACAATACTGTTCTTTCAATTATATCTCACCAGGCTTACCTCTAATATACATAAGTTTACAAATAAAAATTCAAATATAAATCAATCATGGTGTTTTGTCTATAAGATATAAATTGTGCAATTAGTCATAATAGTAGTAATGATAATAATAATAATAATAATGGTCTTATCAATAATAACGACGAAAAAGTGAGGCAATCTGTGATAACATGAATGATGAAAAACAGCATGATTAAACAAAAAAATGTTCTGGTGGGCATGGTAGTCGATAAAGACTGGTAAAAACAAATGAACCGATTAAGTAATGTTAGATTGTAAGGGAAGGAAATGAAACACGTTTTTAATGAAGATTTGATAAGATTAAGGGATGATAAGAAAGGGGTTGAAAATATATGTAAGGGGTGGTGATGTCATCAGTTGGTTATGTCCTAATACGCCAAGGTAGGGAGGGATAATTTGCTGTACGAACTTCCTTTGAATGCATAGTTTAGGTTTAACAGATGTTCGAATGCCTATCGCCTGCCTCAGCTGTATCCAGGAGACGAATACGAAGTCCATTAGAAAGATTCGGTGGGATACGATGAATAGCTTTGAAGGCTTTCGTTTTATCGACTACATGACCACTATCAATTAGATGTGACAGAATTGAGCTACGGATTGTTTTTGTCTGTCCTTTGCCAAACCACGATGGGAGATTTTCACTAACACGTTGGCTGGCTAAGCTGTCTAGTAGTACGCCCAATATAACTGTCACCGCAGGTGCAGTTGAATTGATAAATACACATAGATGTGGCAAAACTATCAAGCTTATCCTTCGTTTGCGTCCCAATCATTCGTCGGCTAGAGAATGACAAACATAGGTGCGCTGCGTAAAATGTTCTACGTGTGCTCCTTGAGAGTCTTTGGAATAGAATCTCACTAGATAAGTCCCCATTAAATTGCAACTTAATAAATAGAGGTTTCTTATGTGCAGAGTCACAGGTTTCTTCTCTGATGGTTTCATATGTTTCTTTATGAAACTACTCGGATAACCCATCTCCGTATAGGAATCGTGGATATGTTCAAATTCCTTTTGTAAGAGGTCATCCGTACGTATCTTCCTTGCTCTGATCGCGAGACATTTTACAACATTCCTTTTATATTTAATGGGCACGTAACTAAGGAAGCGTGTGTATTGCCCTGTGAATGTGCTTTTTCTGTACACACTTCTCCCAAGTGACCCATCTTCTCGCCTAATTAGCAAGACATCCAGGTAATGTAGTTTATTTTTCTGCTCCTCTCCACAAGTAAAGGTGAGCGAAGGGTGGATGTTGTTGAATTTAAGTAACAATTCGTCTATGTTAACGTTCTCATCAGGTAAGATAAATGTATCATCGACATATCGGTAATGCATATCCAACTCCTTGATGGTATCCTACAATTTCCCGTTTTCAAGTTTTGCGACAAAGAAGTCAGCTAATATTGGGTCTAATGGTGAACCCATAGCTATTCCATCTACTTGTCGATAGTATGAATTATTGAAGACAAAGTGAAAATTCACTGTGCATTTAAGAAGTAATTCTTTGAGGCTACACAAGGGGATTCCTAAGTCTAATTGCCTATCGGTGATTTCTTGACAAATATAATCCACTGTTACCAAAAGCGGTACGTTAGTGAATAGTGATGATACATCCATGGATAACATGCGTTTATACCTCACATTAGTCTTGGATACTTTAGAAATAAAGTAGAAGACATCACTAATTCTATGTTGCACGATTTCTTTGTGCAAAGGTTCCAGAATCTTCACTAACCACATACTTTATTGTCAACAGAGCTTTTAAAGTTTTTCACTGTATCGTGACTACTTTCAGTTCCACGCAAAGCTTTCGTCTTCTACACATTACTGAAGCCATCGAAATCCACTGTAAGAAGCCATGAAATGATGTTTTCAAAAGGAACTGATTGCTGCATATACTTACTCAAGCTTCGCCGCCATTGTCTTAACTACCTTTATTTGTGGGTTAATTGTCTCCCTAAATCAATTTATTTTTGCATACTACCACATAAGCATACACATGAACTGCAGTTCCATTGATCTTAATTTGAAAAAAACATCACTATCGTCAATAACAATGACTCTAAATATCATAAATATATAGCTAGATATAGAGGATATCATAGAAAATAATATTCCTACGTCAATATCCTTTACTTGTCTTGTCACTTTTTTGAAAATAGCCAAACAACAGATGGTGTTAACATGACTATGAACTCTTTTTTTACTTAATACAAGGCCTAATGTTTCTGTCTTCATTGTACTATTCTTAGCTAAGATTTTTTGAAAACGTGATGGAATTAACACTACCTTAGTCGGTGATGAAACTTCGCCACCCCCCTCCTCCAGTGGTCATTTTTTTGGCATCTCTTTGCGTTCAGAGTAAAACACAGGGCTTGAAGTTTTCACCTATGAAGTTTCAGTGACGTTGGTGTCAATTTTAACAGGGTTCATTTGACAGCTTCGCATTCTCAAACAACCTTACTCCAAGGTTAGCTCTGGACAAAACTGTCATGCTTGGTCTCTACCCTCACGGGCCTTTCATCCCCTTTTGGCCAGAATGGTATGCCGTATTCATTACTGGACTTGTGGAAGAGCAGTAATGCCAAGGACAAACCTAAACACCACAGTGCCTTGCAGTTGAATAACCACAGGCTTCGGTGCTGAGCTAATCCATGTTCACTCGCAGTTACTAGGGGAATCCTTTTTAGTTTCTTTTCCTACGCCTAGTGATATGCTTAAGTTCAACGGGTATTCACATCTGATCCGAGGTCAGGGTATAAGTGATAATGTGCATAACACACCCTCGGTTAAACCGTAGACTATGTATAGACCTCCAATCAGTCCGTTTATTTATGTGTAAGTGTATTCACGAAGAGTGATGTACTCTCGGGCGTTTATATATATATATGTATATTGTTAAGCTACGACTCGAGCACAGCCCACCGTGGCGACTCAATCAGAAGTTCTTCACTTAACTAGTTTTTGGCCGGACAAATTCTGACGGAGCCTTTGACCAGCAACCGACATTGATATACGGGTATACACGCTGGTAGGCACTCTACCAATCCACGACTTAAAGTGCATCGTAATATAGGGAAAGCCAACCCTCAGACAGACGTGACCACAGGATATCCCGTAGTGGCGATATGCGTTCAAGATTTTGATATTCAGAGCAGTATGCACTTCCTATACACTGGTTTCCCAGATGCATAAATCTAAAGGTTCGAGGCTGCAACCCGGGCGCAAATCTACAACGCCAGCGTACATGCAGTTCAGCTTAAAGCCAGGTGCATGCAGAGCGGCAAATCCGTGAACCGCTTAAACAGCGTAAAAAAAGGTAAACATAATCAGGGTTAGGCGCATGCAAAGTTTCAGTGACCGTGGTGTCAATTTTAACAGTGTTTGTTTGACAGCTTCGCATCCAGAGTTCCATCTTTTTCAGGCCTAGTTCTAGGCAAGCAACAACAGGTAGTGCTTCAGCACGGAATCGAACACAGATCGTGTGTGTGTGTGTTTGCGTGGTTTGAGAGTGCCCTACCAGTAAGGCATTCATCTATGTTTTGGTATCCCATATGCAGACAAGTATCTGCGTGAGATTATGATATACACAGAAATAGCTGAATTGTTATACATAATTCCGAATATATGTAACACTCATAGTCCTTCCGCTTGTTTTACTTATGTCTTTGTGATGAATACTGCTGATCTATAAAGATTATAAGCCAAGTTGCAGTGGGCCGATGACAAACTCCCAAGGTTTTGTCCCAATAATCAGAATAAGAAACCTCTTTGCCTGTGACAAGTATCTGACGGACGCATGTGTACTGAAAATACATTGAATATAAGCAGTTGGAATCCTTCATAAACACTAGCTCAAAATAGATATTCAATCTACTTCACTGGGAAGATATTAAAACTGTACATATACCTAAGTCATCTACTGAAATCTACTTCAAATTAAGACCTATTGTTATTACCTCTTCTGTTCTAAAAACCATGGAAAGTTGCACCTACTTGATGTTGAACCTTCACTTAAACAAAAGGACTTCACATTATTTTCGCTGCACGTTCCTAGATATCAAAATATGCTTGTGACTTAATACCTAGGGATATTTTGGTAAACAGGCTCGCTGAAACTTAAAATGAATGCTTGGTTGTCAACTGGCTGCATTTTTATTTCTCAGGAAGAAAACAGTGCACTGTATGTCATTGCTTACTGCGGCTGGCGTCTCTCAAGGCGCTGTTATTTCCTTTTTTTCTGTTTTCTTTTTTCTTACATGACTTGCCTCATTATGATGAAAGGAACTCTGTTAAGGATGCAGGCGATCTAACTATATTAATGTCTCTTAACTGCCAGCTGGATTGTACTACGATGGATGGCTTTCTGTCAGGAGTCAGGATGTGTTCTAAATGTCAGACTGTTAATTTCAGTCTTCGATGTGAAACGAAAGTTAAATGAAGCCGCTGGTTCTTATGACCCTTGCAAAATTGATGATACTAACATAGAAATCAAGTCTGAAGTTAAGTGTCTTCGATTAATTCTTTCTTCTAACCTATCCTGATCTTCCCATGTCTTAGCGATTAATAAACGAATATTTTGTCTGACGTTTTACATTAAGAAGTTAAGGCATTTAGGCAAAAGCCAACCACTCCTCTTACAGTTTGTCAACTCGTGCATCTTACCTATTTTCCTTTACTGTTCACCCTTATTATTTCCTGGATTGCTTAAAAAAGACTATGTCATACTACGAAAAACTCTGAAGACTGTCAGTAGGGCGAGTGGTACCCCATTAGGCCATATCGTTGACATTGTCACTTTTGATGTCATTCAACAAATTTGCTAAAGGAATTTTGTCAGAATGTGGGCATCCACTTTACCCTCAGCTTCAGCCTTGTGTCTCCTCAGGTAAAACAAGAAGTCTTTTCAAAAGAATTTATGCACGTGCGCGCAAGTATAAAAATTCCAACATACTATAATTGCCACGTACTTCGTGTGATGAAAATTGTGTGAACTAACTAACCTTCTTTGCACTAGTAAACAGAGCATTTCCTCCACCCTTACACCATCATAATTTCTTTGTTATTGTACTTCTTATATTTATAATCCTCTCAATTTTTTGTTTTTATTTGTTTATTTTTTCATGAGTATGAACATCATTTAAGCTGTGTTTTGTAACTGTTAATTTTGCCTTTCCCCTGACTATACTACATCAACAGAACATTAGATTCAATAATCTATAACCTGCTAAAATTTCCAAACTGAATCGACACTACTATTTGAAATAAACTCACTCATACTATTATATTTAATATTCTCAATTCGTACTTCGAATATTTTTGACTTGATATCATAAAAGTGAACAAATTCCTCTGATTACTTTTGTTTTAATTTTTAATTTTATTTATATTTTGAGTAAATCAGATGCAAGATATTGTGACAAATGCTGAGAATTCCATTCTGTAGTACACGTACTGTTTTTGGAATAAAGTAAATTATTATTATTATTATTATTATTATAGAATAAAGCAGATTATTATAATTATTATTAAAATCACCTGACAATAAAGATCAACACTTCGCGAAACGTCAATGTACTGAAGAAATAACTAATTGCAGAGATGAAACTTATTACAAGTGAAATTCTTCAAAGCCTTCATTTGCGAGCAGTTCACAGATCACTCATCGCTTCATCTCTACGCCTCACCGTCGCCATACATGCATTTGTTCAGCAAAAAGTAGCAGATAAGATCTTACCATTGGTGACTTTTTATGTGTATTTACCAATTCGCTTACAACTTATCAGCAGTACGTCGTCTAGACGCTCCCAAGCATATTTAACGGTATGGTTGTTGAAAGGACAAAGAAGAATAGTCGATAACTCAACTTCAGGGCGAATTAGAACTACTAGGCAAGCTGAATCACCAGAAACTTCATTGACGATCATATAAAATGTTTGATCAAGTTGTTCAAAATAGTAGAGCCTGCATCTTCTTCAGGCAGCTGAAGCTTCGGCTATCTATATGAAGAAGCGTGACCTTTGTGTTCGGAAATCTTTTATTCAGCTTCTTATACTAGTGTAACATTCTATTTCTACAGCCGTATAAAAAACTCTTTATAGTTCTTTTATATAACTGTTTTTCAGTCCTTTCTCACTTGTTTTCTATCCCCAACTATTTCCAAACGATAATTCATCACAACCCTATTGATTATCCAAGACCGTTCTCAATCTTTCAGACACTGTCGCTACTCATACAATTTCATCTATTTTGCTACTAACTCATAATAACCTTTAACAACGATTATAGATAATATTTTATTGCATGGAGGATTTAATCATGAGGTGACATCAGTTAGAGAACCACTGGAAAACCTGGGAGTACTGGACAGCTGTTTCGTCCTAGTTTGGGACTCTTCAGCAGTACGCACCCACAGCCACGGTTCGAACCCAGGACCTTCTGGTTACAAGGCGAGCTCGTAGACCATTGAGCCACTGGGACCCGATCCAATGGTCCTTGAATTCTAACTTCTGCCAATTCACGACATAGCGCGACCACTTCGCAATGTCTTCTTCGATGAGTTACTACCTCATCTTCAACCTGCTGTACCCTACTGGTCACGGCTTCCCACTAGAACCCCAGGTTAACTGCCTGAATAGGGCCAGTCACTAGTGAGCATCAGGTTAATGGCCCTATTCAGGCAGTTAACCTGGGGTTCTAGTGGGAAGCCGTGACCAGTAGGGTACAGCAGGTTGAAGATGAGGCAGTAACTCATCGAAGAAGACATTGCGAAGTGGTCGCGCTATGTCGTGAATTGGCAGAAGTTAGAATTCAAGGACCATTGGATCGGGTCCCAGTGGCTCAATGGTCTACGAGCTCGCCTTGTAACCAGAAGGTCCTGGGTTCGAACCGTGGCTGTGGGTGCGTACTGCTGAAGAGTCCCAAACTAGGACGAAACAGCTGTCCAGTACTCCCAGGTTTTCCAGTGGTTCTCTAACTGATGTCAGGTCATGATGAAATCCTCCATGCAATCAAACAAAATCCCTACAAAACCAATACTTGAAAAATAATATTTTATCTTGATAAATCACACAGTGTTGTACAGTAAGTGATATTTACTGATGACAACCTTTCAAGCACAATTTACGCCTGCTCATCGTCATATCAATGTACAACTTTCTTCGTTCAGTGATATACATGAGTAAAATTTGATGATTAGACATTTGAATAAAAATCAATATAGGATAATGTACATTCGGAAATAATAATAATAATATGAGTGTTGTTGATCAATTACAGTCACATTGGAAATGAGACGAGTGTTTTTATAGTCAAAATAAGTAACTTCTTAGAATGTTATGATGTTTGTGAATTAAAATAGAATTTTAACATTATTTATTATCCTCCTCTGATTTGACTGACTGGTAGTAATAATATCCTCCATATCTCTGGTATTTGCAGTGAGTCATTTCTGTGGCATTTGTTGGGTGTAGATTCACTTGATGAACCAGACAGAATTCAGTAATCAAACCCTCTCTCTCTCCACCTACCTATATTACTCCTTAGAATTTTAACTCTGTCCCACCCACCCTATTGTGTGATTGTGTGTCAATGCATGCAGTGCGATTTCTGAGTGTTTTTTTTTTCTCTAAATTACTTATCTTCTCGGGGTCAACCATTTTTGCTTTAGCTAAATTCTTATGTTCCAATAATCCGACTACTCCTGACCTACTAGTTTGACCTATGTAGTTGACCCAACTCACAGACATTGCAAGGTACTTTGTAAATTATATTATTTAGTCTAATTGAGTCAATCTACGGGGTTCTTTTAACCTACAGAGCTTCTCCTACCTTAGTGAGTTTGTTGGTTTACATGCATAAGATGGTCTCAGATGTCCCCTCCTCCTCTTTATATGATAGAAATGTAGACGCCTTTTATTCTCTCTGATTTATGCTGTCATTAATAGACTCACAATAATTTTTTTTTCATTTGGCATTTTGCCTTTTATGATATTCCTAATGAATTTTCTGAGTTAGTTATTTAACACCAGCGCCTCTTATTCTGTCTGTTTCATTTCATCATTCAGGCCTTATCTTGTACTACTTAGCGCTTCCTCTCGGTTTGTTAGATACTTAACTAAACCAGCCTTTACAGCCAACGGATAAGGTGAATTAAAGTCCAAATATCCGATATTAGAATGCGTTGGCTTCTTATAAACGCTAATGTGCAGTTAACCTTCTTCTAACATGACAGCTAATTCTCCTTGTTCATTTTCCGATTCGAATGTAAATTTTATTCCCATTCACCAGTGAGTTTATATGCATCAAGAAACTAGAGAGAGATATATGACTTATTTTTAGCACTGTGAAAGTATTATCCAAATATCGCCTCCACCATATTTTTGGAGTAGGATTAAATGTTGTGTTAAGAGCAATATTTTCCCACTTATCCATAAATATATCTTCTACGATAGGGGATATTGGTGATCCCATCGCTACACCTTCTGTTTGTTTATATATTTGATCATAGACTTCATGAGTGATTAACTTTTGGGTTCGCATTCTTTTCAGGATATCGGTGAGTTGCTTTTCAGTCTGTTCTGTTTTGTTTCTTTCGTTGGGTGGTTGCGAAAATTTTGTTTTATCTGACAGGATGTTGTTCATTTTCTCAATATAGTCTTTCTTGTCCATAAGGACTATAGCAGCTCCTTTGTCTAGACGAGTTATAAGGAGTTCTACATTTTGTTTTAGTTGATTTAATTCTTGTCTATGTTGCCTTGTCAGGTGGTTGTATACTTTTGGTTTTGTATTAAGATACTGATAACAGCTATCGATTATTGTTGATTTGAAACGCTGCAATTCTTGTTCGGAGGTTGGGGTTAAATCATTTGTTTGGGTCATTAGGTTTTCGAATTGTACTTGCGTATGGAGTCTGTTGGCGTTTAAGTTGACGTCGCAGAATTTTGGGCCCATGGATAGCGCTTCTAACTATAGGCTGGATAAAGCTACTGAAGAGTAGTTGAATACGAATTTCGAAGGGTCTTCAGGAAATTGTTTGTGTGCTTTGATGGATTTGAGGCTTTTGGTGAGTCGAGAAATAGTAGATTGTGCTCGTTTTTCAGTGACTGTATTGACATATTCCGTAAACCTCTGGGTTTCACTAGGTAGCAGATCGTGGAGGGCTGGAGACCTTTGTGAAATGTTGCGTTGTAGTTCTGGAATACGGGCTTTAATAGAGTCAATAAGATTCAATGCATGTCGTCGGAGGGATTTCGTATTTCGCTTGAAAATTTAAAGACAGTAGATGTAAGGCATAACTATATTCCTAAAATAATTTTCTAAATGGGCAACTTTTTCCTATGACTTATTTCATGATCAGAAGTTAGTTCCCTTTTTAACTGATTAGTGAATAAGGTAAATCGATGTAATTAAATACACGGGAGGATGCAAAATTTATCCTAAATAATCGTTTGCGTAGGTGTTACAATGGGCGATCATAATCATACACGACAATCAGTAATTGATTAAAAAGCCAGGTGAAAGTAGAATGGACGTCATGATTTTCATACAGACAATGAATTATTCGATTACGTCATTTTGTTGGCATGTCGATAGATAGACATGACGTCTAAAGTGTACACGAAAATTTCATACACGTTCTATTTTATCCCGTTTCTACTTTAGACCGTGGTGGTCAGATTACGCAAGTGACCGAGAAAAATATATATCATTACTTGTAATTATAACAATCGGTAATGCATGATATGAGAACTTCAGAACAATAATATATGGACAAAGCAAGAACAACAATTGTACCAGGATAATATGAGCTCATATTTTATTATTATTTCGAGGATTCTTCTTAACTGGTTACAACCTGAACGTTAGAAATATGAATTACATTAAAGATATGAACATACTTTTCCACGATCATAAGGAGTAATTGGTTGGTAGGAAATAAAAGTAACATTAGTCTTGAATGATTTGACTGATTAGGAGTTACAAACACTGACTATTTACAGAATAATTAGACAATTAGGCTTGGAAACAAAAAACAGGGTTGTGTATATATGTGTGTGTGTAGAAACAAGGTTTAGCTAGAAAGAGCATAACAAAAAAGTAGATTACGTAACTAAAGAAAAACGTCTTATCTAATAGCCAATAGAAAAAAGGAAAGAAAAGAAACAAGGTAGGGTGAGTCATGTTTAGATGAGAGGGTAGAATTTTCTAAACATGGAAAAAAGGTGACTCATGAAAGTTGTACATTTTTTTGTTATCACCAGGGCAGTGCAAGATTCACCACTGTCTCTTTCTGAGTACATAGATTTGGTTTAAGTCGTTTGATGGTAATTGCTTCAGCAAAGCGTGTGTGTGTGTGCTTAGTGTGCTCAGAAATGCGGAAAATAACCCTTCTCTCTGTTCTTCCAATGTATGTGCTTTGGCACGTACATGTAAATTGGTAGACACAGTTGGATGTAACATAAGGTGGGTATTTGTCCACTTTTGATTGTCTCAAACAACTAGTTGTTTGATAAACACATACAAGCTTGGCGGCTGGATACGTTCTCTTCATGGTAGCGTTCAGTCTGCATCTTATTCTACTAGCAGTATCATCACCTTTGAATACAAGCTGCAGAAAGATAGGCTTTTTATCTACAGTGCTGCTTTTCACTTTTTCAACATGACGTCGTCTCCCATACTTGTCGATGAACTTTTGTGGGTAACCGTTGTCGCGTAGGCATTTCTCCACAATGGATAGCTCTTCCTCAATCTTTTCTTCTGAACACAGTTTCATCACACGATCAAATAATGTTCTCACCAATCCCTTTTTGTAACTTATAGGGTAGAAGCTTTTGAAGTTAAGATAAACCACCCTCCAGGTCTCTTTTCTGTGTATATATCTTATGATTTTGCCGTCTTCATCTCGTTGGATATACAAGTTCAGGAAATGGAACTTCTCTTCTTTTTCATACTCCATTGTAAACTTAATATTAGGGTGGGCGCTGTTCAAGACTTCTAATACTTGAGATGCATCATTGAAAGAATTACAGATAACGAAGGTGTCATCGACATACCTGGTATAAAAGTTTGTCTAGCTGATTAAGGATTTTAACCTTGTTTGTTCTAGGATAAAAAATAATAAAAATTACAAAATAAATGTACAATTCAAAGGCGATATAGCCAGCGGTATATATTAAACCGTAGAATAACGAGATTGATTGAAACTTGAACTTTTAATGCCGCAAAACTGCATGTCAGTTTCTCAACCAAACCGATATTGACACTGTGCATTAAAGATAGATTGGCCAAAATGGTGACATCAATGTGTGTGTGTATATAAATTCAACTGGTCCTGTGGAGCTAGTTATATAGGTCGTACTCAGAGGAATTCATCTTTACGCACTGGTCAACATATTCATGTTTGGCTTGAGAAAAGAGCAACGAAATCATTAAATAGTGCAATTCTGTCTCATCTAGCGGATAGCGAACACAGCATCAAAATAGATGAGTCATTCACAGTTGTGTATCGAGTACCGAACAATCTCTCCCCAAAGGCACACGATTACGCCTCCTAACCATAGCTGAGGCTTTAGAGATTAACACAGAGAGAGACCAGACCTATGTGTACAGAAAAAACTTATTCACTCTCTTTGTCTACCCTGGCCCACTATAAGGTCACCAGGATCATAATTTCTCGTACTATCATTATCATTTTGTGATATCATGTCTTTATTATCCATTTCTCCACCCAGTTTATTTCACCTCATTGTTACCTTTATTTTTGTCAACCATTATGGTTTTATACTAAGCCTACCAATTCTGTAGCATCTTATTACAATTTACAGTTTAGCCTCTTCACTTTATCATTAGACATTATCGGTCAGCCCTCACATTCAGTGTCCCCTTTGTTAATATGTGTTTGTATGCATTTTGTGGTTATCGCATTTCTCTCATCCCAATGACATTTGTATTCTGTTGACTATAAAACAACATAATATCATTAAAACAATTAGTCCCTTTGATAAATTTGAACAAGGCATTAAGAAGACACATTTCGCCGAGAGATGATGCCATCGTCATTTCGTAGTTTCTTTACAAGCGCTTTACAACTAACATGGTTAACAATGACAAAATAAAGTTCATGAAAATTACTCAGTTAAATCAAAACAAAAGTACATACTAATGACCAATCATATTAAGATAGGTCATGCAGTCCAGGGTAGGCGAAGATTGAAGTCTATTGATTTTTGTACACACACTTTAGGCTGTGTGTGATTATTCCAAAGTGCTTCCATCACCTTCAATAACTTTGAATTAGAGTTATGTGAAATAATTGTGAAACAGTCATTAATATTGATTTTGTGACCAGACATTAATAAGTGTTTCGCAATGGATGATGCTGGATTTCTATTCAGATTAATCGCGTTAAGATTTTCGATATGATTTACTAGCCATTTTGGAATATGTTCTTTTCGACCACGACATTGGAACATTCTGTTAGTTCTACCTATATAGGTGTCACCGAAACAACTGCAGGTGAACTTGTAGATACAGTTTGAAGTAGAGTCCACTAGCCAATGGTTATCCAGAAAACTTCATCACTTGTCACGGTGAGGATCGACCACATCTTGAAAAGACAGCTTCTGTACCAAAGAAAGCTATCTTTATTAATCTACCATTCAAGGGAGACCAGATTATGCAGTTGACAGCTAGCTCAAAGACACTTCGGTCAGCCATCAAAATCACATTCTACGCCGCATCTCTTTTTCTCACTTGCCGGACATTTTCGATCCCTGTACCTACGATTAAAGGACGAAATTCTGTGGACTCTACTTCAAACTGTATCTACAAGTTCACCTGCAGTTGTTTCGGTGACACCTATATAGGTAGAACTAACAGAATGTTCCAATGTCGTGGTCGAAAAGAACATATTCCAAAATTTCTTCGACTTATTTTCCTGACAGTGACTTTATCAAAGCAATTAGTAGCTTTAGTAAATTTGAATAGTATTATTAGATGAAGGAAATTATCTGAAAAAATGTGATATAGTTAAGCAATACATTTTGACCTTGGCGGCCTGCTTAAATCTTGGGCTACCAAATACCTTTACACATTACAAATCGTATTGCATCTAACTGCCTGCTCATTTCCAATTCATTTTAAATAATTAAATCTTATTCAAATATGCCCTCTAATCGGATTATTTATTCTTGCGAGTATTTAATAGTCTCTAGTTTAGATAGAGGAGCTAAATACGTTCGCTGTGCCTTCCTTGATTACACATCTGCATTTGACTATGTTCCCAGGTATCTCTTGCTAAGTAAGCTTGCTGCAACACAGGCTGAGAGCTGGACAAATGTGTGGTTGCATTCCTATTTTTCTGATAGGAAACAGTACACCCACCGTCGATAATGGAAAGTCCTCCACAACCTCACTTACTTTACCTGGTGTTCCTCAAGGTGCTGTTCTTTCTCCCTTTCTGTTTTCTTTTTTCTTACATGACTTGCCCAATTGCTAAGTATGCTGATGTCCTCTCGGTTTCTATGCCTGTCAACTCTCAGTTAGATTGTTCCAAATTAAATAACTTTCTGTTGGAAATTAGTCAGTAGTCCTCTTCAAACGGTCTTAAGCTGAATCCATGTAAATGTCAGGTAGTCAGTTTCACTTCCAAACGATAACGTGACCTACAACAACTAGTTAGCTCACATAGCCCCACTATCATTGACGGCATAGAGGTTGAAACTACATCCAATGTCAAGTATCTTGGGCTGAGGTTTTCCGCCGACCTCTCCTGGTCCCCACCACATCTTGCTAGTCACTAGAAAGATGTTTCACTTAACGTTCTACGTTAAGAAGTTAAGGCAGTCTGGTATAAAGCTTTCTCAGTTTGCCAATTCTTGTATTCTGCCCATCCCCCCTTACCGTTCCCCATTAATCTTTCCTGGACTACTTAAGAAAGACTTTGCTTTGCTGAGAAGGGCACTAAAAGCCGTTAGTAGGGCAAGTGTGAAATCGTTAAACCAACTGGTTAACACTGTTGTGGATAGACGAATAATTTCATGTAAGAAACTAGCGAATACTATATTGTCAGACACCGAGCATCATCTCTATACGCAGCTGTCTCCTTGCATTTCATCTGGTAGAACTAGAAGCAGATATAAGCAGGAGGCTATATGCTAGGACTACCAAAAAGCTCCACAATACTCTGTCTCGCATAACTATTATGTGATGACAAATCTGTTAGGTATGACACGATCAACTTAGTGCGGCACTCTAACAAATAGTCCCATTAGTTTTTGTTTTCCTTTCTGCGTTACTATTATACTGCTGTTCACTTCTTCTATTACACACTAATTTTATCTTTCATATCCTGTGGTGTATTGTTTAAAAAGTAAACGCATCGCTGTTGTTTTTATTTATTTTTTATATTTATCTCTTTTTTGGGTGGTGCTTTCTGATTTTAAAATCTTATGAGGTAATTAGATGCAATATTGTGATGCACGCTGAAAATTCCATACCACAAATACTGTTTGGAATAAAGCTATTATTATTATTATAAACAATCTGGTCACACAGATATTTATGTGAATTTATGTGAAAAATGAAGGCTAATTAAAGCATACAAAGTGCAAAAAGGATTTAAAAATAGTGGGAATTATTAAGGAAGCGTTCGGTTACATAAACAGATAATAATTAACCTGGTAGGTTGAAGGCAATAACCTTTTTAACCTTCCCCAAAAGTGGTCGATAGAAATGGTGTGTGTCCCTGTAAGGGAATCCACAAAATCACCAGAATGGTTGCCTCTGTGGTCAATATATCCATGAGATGACAGGCAGTTATAACCTTACCATTCACTCATTGGTGTGTATTACAGATTCTTGTTTCACCAGTTGATTAATAATAGGTATTAAGTTAGTTTACTTTTTATTTGCTTTCTTCTATACGAATCGTTTCTGTAGAGAGGTATCATATAAACCAATCATCCAAACATTGTTGGCTCACTCACGACTACGACTGTATTTTCTCTTCAGTAACACAGTTCCTTCCACCTGCATGACGATACTTTCTCCTCCCAACAACGAAGTAATTCTCTCCACTTTCCATGATGCGATGTCTCTACAGTGCTGGTACCACTAAACTGTTGACATAAGGCTATTTTCGGTTTCAGCAGCTTAGCCTATCACAGGTTGTTTTAAAACCTAGGATTGACAAATATACGAAATCGGCGTTGAGAAGAGATGCGAGCAAGCAAAAAATGTTCCTACGAAATCTTAAAATTATCCGTTTACCTTCTCTAATACTAACTCATCTTAAAAAAAGTGCATAAAGATATACATATCCATCAATCGACCAGCTAAAGCTTTTCAAACTCATCACACCAACACATGAACAAATCTTCTCTTTCCTAATCAACTCTACATCTAAGCAATACTAAAAGACTTGATACTCACGAACTTGCGAATGCTACTGTGTCAGAGCAGGCATTTAACTGGAATCAAGCGGAATAGAAGCTTCGGCTCACGTGGATGCAACCATTGGACCATTCAAGGTCATTCGATGATTAGTAGTTAGTGGTGCTCATTGTTTAATCTCTCCCTGTTTTGGCATCAACCTTATGATTCAGATAGCTGAACACTTAATCAATGTTATTTCTGTCAATAGTGACCATTGCTTGTTAGATAACTTCGTCACCAATGTATTCTCTATGTTCAAATGAAGTCCTGCCTTCGCTGCCTGCTTCATTTACCAACCGTTTGGTTTTAGCGTTTACACCTTCAAGTTTGTGAGACATTCACTAAAAAGATCAGATCTTCTAGAGTTACTTTTCTTGGTCTGATGTGTACGTGTCTTCTCGCTCAACAAAGTCTGTGGTATGGCTTGATGCTTAAAATCAGAAGTATCATCAGCGATTTTGCGCAGCCTTTTTCTGCCCCTGTCTACACTTCATACTCCCAGCTGAGTTTTCCATTGTGCATCAATTAAAATGTGACATCTTGATTGGACACTAGTAACTAGTGTCTAATCAAAATACCCACTACAGTCCTACAGGAAGTCAATTGCGAGCCCAAATAGCCGACGCACTCCTTTACCTCACCGAGCCAGAAATGATGCTGGTAAAGAGGAAGGGTTGGGCATGAGGCTAGCAACCCCATCCTGTAAAAATTAAACACTGCTACAGAAACTTCAAGCCACAAGCTTGGAGCCCTATGTTCCACTGGGATCGTGAAGGAAAAATTATTATTATTATTATGCCATTCTATCCTGTGAAGTTTGTCTTTACCTCCTGCCTGCTTCATTAGAATTTATCAGGTAAGCAGCTTGTATGAGTTATCTTAAAAACGTCGTTTAACGCTTTACCAGCTTGACTTGTAACCACAAGTTTGGGGACCCGAAACTTGAGGAATTCGTGTGTTCTTCTGAAGAGTCGCAAGCTAGGACGAAAGTGCTATCCAGTGGTTTTACTTCTCTTTAGCTAACCAACAAAACCGCTATTCTATTCAAATGTGTATTTCATCACCAATCAACTTCAGTTAGACATCGATGAATACTATGGAACAATGAACACCTGTTTCCTACCAGTTTGGCAATGTTTTGCAGTAGGCATCCAAAGCCTTCAGGTCACGAATGAAAACTAGTCGACTTTACAGTCATATGAGCCAGAATTCAGTGACCCATGAGTTCTAACTCTGTCTGTTTGTAATATAGTTGAATCCTCAACAAATACCTGCGACTATCCACTTCACCTAGACCTATTAGACCCCACTGGTTACTATCTCTCAGTACTGCTTTAGTCCAACCATCCACCATCCATCAATCAGCTGGTGATTGACATTTGAATTATGAGTTTTAAGACATTTATAGATTTATTCAAGGTTATCTCAAAGTATATTATCAATGAGATATCATCTAAGTATTTGAAAGACTTCAGATTGTTAACTCAACGTATTTTATTGAATTATTGGGCGTTAAAATTCTTTTATTTTAGCTAAACACTAATCTGTTTTTGACACATAGAAGAGGATAATTGGTCTGATTTCAATTGATCCCTAAATAATGCAGGGCTAATTATCCCTTTCATTCAAATGATAAGCTGTTTGTCTGGTAAAGAAGAAATTTCTCACACATAGAGGTTATACATTTTGTATATAAGTACATTTGGTATTGACAATCTACTTTAAATGACGGGCTTCTTCAAATATAAGCTTAGAAAATCATAACCTCCTGATGTGCATTAATACCAGAAGCATACTTCTAAAATTACGTCTTTTCGCAGCTTCCATGCTAAAAATAGCTACATGATTTGAGAAACTAGGGGAGAAATCTTCCTTGATCATTTTTTGACTACAATTCACTGTTTGAAGTCATTTCAGCTAAACAACTTGGAAAGCTGGCATTTATATCTCTCTTCCTTTATTCTCAATAGTCGTAAGAGTGGTGGACTATTCCAGATATCCAGCTGGACAGGTGTTGAATCATTCGTTTTGCACGTATTCTCCTCAGTTGACTCGATAAATAAAGCCACATTGGTCAATATCACCAATCACCCTGTTATATCAGATTTTAAGAGTGTCATCTTATCCTATCCTGTTGTAATTGTGTGTAATACTACAGCTGAGCTATTCTCTAGATTTTTTATCTTATTCGGGTCAACTAATCTAGATTTTGCTGGATTTTTGTGTTCCACTAGTCTGCTTGACCTTATTCTACTACTCTTATACTGACAGAAGACACGGCCAGCCAGGCAACAGATCGTTTATTGAGGAAATCAACAAATATTTATAGATTTTTATGTACATTGCTATCGTTATTGTTAGCTGAGATGTAACGTCTTCTGATTGGTTGTTTTTCTGCTGAAGGTTATTCCGTCATCTCTTTGTGACCGTTTCTTAGATAGTCCGTTGATATACCTGCTAATCGTATCCGCCCACGCTAAATTTGCTGTGATTGGTTGTTGATTTCATCAAGTTTAGGCTTTGTCATTGTTTCTTTTTCTCATGACCAAGATCTGGGACGTAAACATTGACGTGAATTGCTGTCTACCAGTTTTGGTTAGCAGACAGCTCTCACCACACTCATTCCCCCGTCAAATAGTTTAGAAAGCAGTTCGCTTGATCTTCTTGGTGCTGGTAGCTTTAGAAGTTTGTCATGCTGTCTAGAATCCCAGCGCTCGCTGACCTTCACCTGATACTCTTTGTTTACATTTGTGATTGTATCTACATAACCCCGTCTCAAAGCGATTACTTGTGGTCCTTCCCAGTTTGGATGCTGTTTGCCTGACCCTGGCGCGCATTCATCGGTGTTTCGCCTCACAATTTCATATGCTGCACTCTGACTTGACAATCATTTTAGCGTACTAGATGAAGTAAATTGTTTTGCTTAATGGGCTTCACAAGATCTGTAAGCCAGCATAACTTATTTCTGAGTAATTTTGTGAGTGACTGAATACCGGTTTCGATTCCTGGTTCGTTAAGATGCCTACATCAGGTTTCAAATGTCCCTTTTTTTTCTACAGAAGCACTACTGGTACTTTAAATTTCTTATGGTTGATGCTGTCACATATTTGTATGTCTTATTTCTTGCTTGAGATGTTATTATGAGCACCAATAAATTGTGTGTTCGAAACATTGTCATCAAGTAAATAACACTGTCTCACTCACTGTGTGTGTGATATATCTAATAAACAAATTAATACAGAATTACATGCGACCACAGTAGTGCCCCTTGTTTTACACATATAAGAATCGCTTCTTTTGCTAATAACATCAGGTAAATTCCGTATTACATTATTGATTAGATATATCATACACACACACACAGTGAGTGAGACAGTGTTATTTACTGGACGACAATATTTTGAACACAATCTATTGTTCTTTATAGTCATATCTGTTATAACCACACAACTTCGAAACTTGAGTTTTATAGTTTTCTTTATTGCTTCCTATTCGTCGTCGTAGGGGTAGTAGTATTTTCCAGATGTCCAGCTAGAGAGGTGTTGAATCATCCCTGTTACACATATTTGCAAAAGTGCCACTAGAGGAGATAATGCTGAAAGTGGAGCTATGCCTAACTTCCATAGTATTTAAATTCTAAGGAAAAATATACAAACAAACTGAGGAATTAGCCACGGGGTCACCAATATCCCCAGTTGTGACAGACATATTCATGGAGAAACTGGGGGATCCAAATGTTCAGCCTCACTCGCTGGGTATGTAGATGATACATTTACATACATAGAACAAAGGGCATAAATAGATCTTTTGAACACATCAACTCGAAGGTGGAGGCAATTCAATTCACCAGTGAGTTCAAAAGTCAGAAAGAAAGGGGTTCTTCCATTGTTAAATTGCAATGTTGAAAGGAAAGAAGATATCATGTTAAACACTAAGAAATCTACACACATTCAAACTGATATTTGAATTTCTGATCTGTTATAACTGTAGGGAATTGAATGAAGACGTTTTCACCTTGCTCTGTCTGCGCCTGAACTAATCTGCCTATCTGCTCGTCGTACCTTCCGATTTAGTAAAGCACGCAAATATCAAAAGACAAAGGCTGGACTGTGACTGTGTATTGAAGTGCAACAACGACAAAGAAAGCCATGGTATTTATACATTTTACAACAATATGGACAGCTAACAGCATTTGAAATAATTTATCTTAATAGCCAATAACAAAGTGCGTGAGAGATGATAATATACCATATGTGCGAGATTGACAGTCAATAACAAAATGTGTGGGAATGATAATATACCATATATACAAGATTAGCAGTCAATACCAAAATGTGTGAGAATGATAATATACCATATATACAAGATTAACAGTAAATACCAAAATGTGTGAGAATGATAACATACCATATATGCAAGATTAAACAGTCAATACCAAAATATGTGGGATCCTATCACCTCTCCCCGTAAAGAGTGTAGGACTTGCTTTTTGGATCTATTTGAAAAGGTTTCGGAGCTCTTCTTTGTCGAGTTGACCTTTGCGTGGTACTGGATAGAGCGTGATCTGTGTGTCTGACACATAACTGTCCTTTTTCATTCGTACGATAATGCAGCAAGAATTTATCCAAAATTTCTTCTGTTGTTCCCTCCCCCTTCGCTTTTGCATAAGCACGCTTAAAGGTGTCGACGAAACGTTCAGTCTGTCCATTCGATTGGGGATGATACGGGGGGCTACGAATATGCTGGATGCCAAACAGTTTGCAGCAACCAAGTTTGTCCTGGAAGACAGAAGCGTGCTTTTGACGACGGCGTTGCAAGAGAGATTGATCAGATACATCTCCGGGAACAACGTTGTGTGGTGAAGACGAAACATTAGAGCATACTGAATTTAATGGTACATTAAAGATATGGAGCTTGTCTAACCAGTCAAGACCAAGCAAATTCAAATCATGGTAGTTTGTAACGTAACATACACCATTGAAGTGATGCTCACCAAACTGAACCTGGCAATTTATCTCACCCACGAGTTTCAGTATATCTCCAGAGACATTCTTGGCGACATGCTCGGTCGGCAGAATCTGTGGGCAACCAAGTTTGCGCCACGTAGTTCGGGAAATTACGGTGATATCTGATGCCGTATCCAACTGAAGACGAATACGTTTGCCGTTAATATCTAGTGTTATGTACTTACGTTTGCTGGCGAACTCGACTTTGGAAGTTGTGAAAACGGTCTGTACTCGAGGAGATTGTTTCGGCTCGAAACGACTACTTCTGTTCCTCACCGAAGGATTTTTCTGCGGTGTACAGTAACCCTCCTTATGTCCAAAACGGTGACAATTACGGCATTTATGTTTCTTGAAAGGACAGAACTTGACAAAATGCCACGAACCACAGTGCCAGCACACTGAAGGAGGTTTAGCTGAATTCTGAGACTGACGTGCTGTGTGCTTAACGGTGATCGGAGGACTTTTCACTGTGTTAATCGAACCAAATTCAGACGACTGTCGTTTGCACTCCACCATAGCAGTATCGTGCTTCAAGTTGATTAAACGTAGGCATTCTGCTGTCACCATTTGTAAAGTCATTTTCGGGTCTTGTTCCACGAGTGACAGAAGTCGAGTTCGTATGTCAGTATCTTCTGGGTTCTTCAACCCACAAATAAAAATCAAACACTTGAACTGATCTGATGTCATTTCGTGTGGTTTGAACCTTTCACATTCCTTGTTCACTTTGCCAGCGTAAGTCACATAATCATCGGAAGGCATTTTTGTCAACTGAAAACATTGATACCGAATATTAAACATGGATGACTGTTCACCAAAGATTTGTGATAAAACGGTGACTGTCTCATCGAATGATAACTCACGTGGGTTCTTGGGCAGAATGAAGTTAACATATCTGTTGTGCTCAACAGTACCAAGTTTTCTTAGTAACAATCGGACTTTGGCAGCATCATCAAACATGTAGCATTCAATACGGAAAACGTCTTCGTAACGATTGAACCATGCATCAAATACGAGACCAGATATTGGGTCGTAGTTGAACTCACTGATGGAATTTGAGATGCTTTCATATTTGTCAGAATGAGATGTTGATGGAACTTGAATGGACAGCTTCTGAGTGAGAGCTTCGATTAATTTTAGTTGAGCTGCTTCATTCTGAACTTGCTGCTGCTGCAAGATAGATTTGAGATCGTCCAGAGAGATAGACATTGTAATTGGGTTGTAATTAACACAGTCAAAAATGTTATATAGTTGCGCTGAACAGAATAAAAACTGTCGTCGTTTGCTTGCTATAACTGCAATGAATTAAGGTAAAACCCCGTCGCCAATTTGTTATAACTTGAATTAAGGTAAACCCCGTCGCCAATTTGTTATAACTGTAGGGAATTGAATGAAGACGTTTTCACCTTGCTCTGTCTGCGCCTGAACTAATCTGCCTATCTGCTCGTCGTACCTTCCGATTTAGTAAAGCACGCAAATATCAAAAGACAAAGGCTGGACTGTGACTGTGTATTGAAGTGCAACAACGACAAAGAAAGCCATGGTATTTATACATTTTACAACAATATGGACAGCTAACAGCATTTGAAATAATTTATCTTAATAGCCAATAACAAAGTGCGTGAGAGATGATAATATACCATATGTGCGAGATTGACAGTCAATAACAAAATGTGTGGGAATGATAATATACCATATATACAAGATTAGCAGTCAATACCAAAATATGTGGGATCCTATCATGATCATCGCACCCTATGTCAAAAAATAGGATTGATGAAGTATTTGAGTAGTGAGGTACAAAAACTAAGTAGTACCAAGAAGAGTCTAAGACAGGAATTGAGGTATGTAAGAGACCCTTTCAAACGTAATAATAATTACCCTGATAAATTCATCAGGAAGTGTGTAGGGAAATGTAAAAGCAAGGTAAATAGTAATAATAGTGATAATGGTAACAATACTAATATTAATGACAACATGCATATCAAACATGCACACGATAAATAACAACACTAACAATAAGGAGTCTAAATCACCAGTAGTACACTTCCATACAAAGAAGAAATCCCGGAAACCTCACGGAGAATTGTTATCAAGGCAGTAATAAAAGTGGCTGGCATTAAAATCCACAAACTCAATTAGAAACAAACTTTTTCGGTCAAAGGATCCTGTGGAGGCAATTAAACAGAAAGGTTTATTTCGTCTAATACTCTGCTGCAATGATTGTCAGTCGGGTTGAATGCATAGGTCAAAGAAGTAGAACAGGGGCAGTCAGTTAGATTAGTAGAGCACCACAAAAACCTTGCAAAATCCAGATTTGTTGACCCTAATAAGATAAGAAATCAGGAGAATAGCTCGCCTGTAGCTCTTCACCACATGCAGTTGCACACAACCATACAGCAGGATAGGATAAGATGACAATTTCAAAGTCGAATATAACAGGGTGGAGGGAGAGATTGAATACAGAAGCCCTATTTATCGAATCGACTGAGGAGAATACGTGTAGTAAGAATAGTTAAACACCTGTCCAGCTGGATATCCGAAAAATTTTACTACGCCTACGACAAATAGGAACGTGTTTTTTTTCAATGCCTGGATGGGGATCATTCATGAATTAGAATAGGAAAGAAAAAACAATGCTATAAAACTGAAGTTTCTAAGTTGTGTGACTTTAATTGATATGATTATAAACAATAATAAACTGTGTTCGAGATTTTGTCCTCCAGTAAATATTACTGTTTCACTCTGTGTGTGTGCTACATCTAATGAAAAAATTAATATGGAACTACATACTGCCACAGCACCCAAGTATCACACATGTATCAAAATTAAGTAAAAAGCTGTTTTTACTGCATTAAATAGGGAATAAGACTAATTTTCCTAGAAAGCAGTAATCGCAAACAAAGAATTCCGGTTGGTGCACACTGATGAAGAGTCCCAAACTAGGATGAAACGACTATCCAGTACTCCCAGGCTTTCCAATGGTTTTCTAACTGATGTCAACTCATGATTAAATCCTCTAATCAATCAAATCCGTACAAAGCAACACTTGAATACCAATGAGATGCTCATTGGTGACTGGCCCGATTCAGGTAGGTAGTAACCTGGGTGCCAGTGGGAAGTCGTGACCAGTAGGGTGCAGCTGGTCGGATGTGAGGACAAATAGTCGCCGAAGACATTGGCCAGGGTTCGCGTCATGTCGTGAATTGGCAGAAGTTTGAATTCAAGGACCATTGGATAGGGTCCCAGTGGCTTGACGGTCTACAAGCTAGCCTTGTAACCAGAAGGTCCTGTGTTCGGTCCCCGATGGGTGCGCACTGCTGAAGAGTCCCAGGCTAGAACGAAACGGCTGTCCAGTACTTCCAACGGTTCTCTAACTAATGTCAGCAATCCTCTAAGCAAATGAAGAAGTTCCTATTTTCTGCTAACCTACCCAGATAAATTAAAAATTTTTCTGACGATTGACAAGTTAATGTGTCTTCCAACCTAGTTGTTTAATACAATGCAAAGAGGCTGGTGACAACCAGTAATTCACCTATGTATTCATGAATAACCCAAACCCACCTGTTTTTGTTCAGCGAAGAAATATCGCCTTTCAACAATTTTATCTTTAATCTGCACAGTTGTACAACATCAATGGACACCTTCATCAACCTAAAATCAAGCCAGAGTTCTATAGCACAAGCACAAGAAAATTTTTCGGATTTTCAGCAATAATTTAATCTCATCCAATGCTTCTACATGGCTAAGAGACTTCAAATGTCAACGAATAGTCTGATGCAAATCTATCCACAGCTTTCTTCTCTCCATATTGAAGATATAATGACCAGGAAAGATTAGTAACAAGGAATTGTGGCAGTCAGCGAACATTCACAGGATACTAGTAACTAGTGTTATGTGTGTCTAGTCCTTTGATGCAGACTGAATTCTATCAGTCAGGTTTGCTATGTGGCCAACATGCCACTAGGTGGCTCACCAGAACGATTCACTGTGAATTGTTGATATTAGATAGTGTGAAGCAATCGGCCACAGGAAGCCCTGTTGGACCTAGGTTTCGTGCTGGTTGGCAGCAAGGCGTATCTGCAGTCTTGAAGGAACTCAGACTGATAGAATTCAGTCTGCACCAAAGAAAGGACTACACACATCACACTAATTATCTGTGTCGAATCAAAATATCCAATTCGGTCCTGTAGGAGGTCAACCGCCGGCCCAAGTAGCTCAGTGGTAACCTCTTTGACCGCAGGTAGCAATGAGTGACGTGGGTTTAATCTCAGAAAGGTAGGAAATGAGTTCCTTCAAGGCAGTTGCAGATACGCTATGCTGACTGTTGAGTGCCAACTAGCGCAAAACCTAGGTCAGGTAGGGTTTCCTATCGATTGCCTCCCACCGTCTAATAACATCAAGTCAGCGAACTATCCAATAATTTATATACAGATGAGCGACATCCTTCGCCAGCACATCTCCCGAGTGTAATCAAAAAGTGACGAGACGACATCAAGCAGATGAGGGCTTTTGGGCAGTTGTATAACCGGTGAAACAGAACAAAATGAAATGCAAATGTGTTGCTTTTTCAAGTCATATGTTCCCCATGGAAGCTAAAACTGTCATCACAAAAATATCAAAACTGTAGTCTACCTCTAAAAGTTGACAACACTACACCAAAAAGTTCGGATTTTACATTTCAAATTTATTGTATCAGAAAAAGTATGGACCAACAGCAAAGAAATGAAAAGAACAACAAGCAATGAAAACAAAATTACGAAAATATCAATAACAACAACAACAAATGCTGGTTTGCCAAATATTGCTCAAAACTTTTGAAAACAAACTGAAAAATAAAGAACCAAAACTAATCATCTTTTGGTGGTGAATAGTCAGTGAAAAACAACTTGTTTTTGTCGGGTATTTCCTCTCAGTAAATTCAATCAAAAGTTTGTTGAAATTGTTCTGTTTTTTATTTTGCCATATAAATATAAAATTGTCTGACTTTTACAGTATAAACCCTTGAATGTTGATACAGAGATACGATTCTTTGTGATGAATAAGTGTCTCGTTTAGAAAACTATATATTTTATTGATCATGTTCATCCAGGGTTTGAGGAGTATGTGTCATGTAGTAGGCATTTCATAGGGTCTGACTGGTGGGGTATCACTAATTATTACGTGTTGAATGAAAATTGATCCCAAGGATGTAGAATGTCTACTCTCAGAATGACTATACAGTCGGGATGCTTACGCGCATGTCTATCTATAATGATGACTCTAAATAGAAACATTAACTGAATTCTTACATTGTATGAAACAGGTGTCATTGGTGTAGCGGTATAATGCTCGGCAACCACGCCACATGTGGTCTATGGTTCAACTCCCGGACGACACACACTTTTACACTTCGCATACCTCATGATAAGTTCTGTAAAGAGTGACGTAGAAACAAAATCATCTCTAACTACCAATCAACGAACGACGTCGAATGGTCCAGTGAGGTTCATGAACGTGATTTCAAGGTTATATAGCGCTCGAGTCGTTTCAGATGCGTGCTCTAACGAAGTTACGCTTGCCTTTCGAGGAGGATAAGGTTTTGCAGTATTGCCCGGATTTGAGGTTGCTTAGGAAGGAGATGATTTTTTCATGTGGTGATGTGATGAGTTTGAAAAGATTTAGCAGGTCGATTGATGGAAATCTGCTTCTTTGTGTGATTTTTTTTTGAGATGGGTTATTATCGGGGAAAGTAAGCTGATAATTCCAATATTTCGAGGAATATTTTTGGCCAGGTCCCATCTCTCCCTAACACAAATTTTTTATATTTGTTAATATGGGGTTTTAGAACAGCTTATGACAAGCGCAGATGCTGAAACCGGAAACAGTCTTGTGTGAACAGTTCAGTGGTACCAGCATTGCAGAGACATAGTAACATGGAAAATGGGGAGAAGTGCTTCGTTGTTGGGGGGAGAAGGCATCGTCGTGCACGTGGACGAAACTGTGCTACTGAAGAAAAAATACAACCGTAGTCGTGAGCGAGCTAACAATATATAGGTGGTCAGTTTATATGTCACCTCCCTACGGAAAGGAATCGTGGAGAAAATACCAGACTTTAGTACATACTTTTACTAGACTTGTGAAACAGAGATCGATAGTACATACTGATGAATGGAAAGGTTATAAGTCGCTGTCATCTCTCAGATATATACATCACAGAGTGAACCATTCCAGTGATTTTGTGGATCCCATTACGGGGACATGCACAAATTCTATAAATGGATATAAGTATAAAACTTGGGCACTGTGGTAGAGTATATTTGGATGAATAATATGAACACAATGTGGTGTGACTTTTCTATTGACAATCCTATGCTAAACTGGGAGATGTTACAATCACATGTTAGAGAAAGATACCCCCTATGTACCATTTTTATGCAGTTTTTATGCTTTTTTCCATAAATATACGTTTTCCTTTATCAAAAATCCCTCTTTCACGTGAATGTTCCATTGAAGGTCGTTCGCTAATTGGTAGTTAATGCCTAAAGTTTAACTTTGCCACCAAGACCACTGCTGCTGCAAATTCAAACCTTAAGCTTGAATCTAGTATAATCCCGAATCACCCACCAAGCGGTGATCTGAAACAGAAAGTAAAGTGCACGTTACCAGGATGATTACAAAAGTATTATGTGCTAGTAAGAATGAAGACTCAAGGTCAAAGACTCTATTTAAAACCAATCATAATACAATTAGGTGAAAAGAAAAGGGTATTCCTATCGGTAACTCGTTGCATCGTCTTGAGCGACCTATCCCTGCACGCTACTTAGCTAACCTGAAATTAGACAAGCATAGTTTAACCAGTGGAAAACTGCCTTACACTAGGTCACTTTACTCAGACTAATAATCCCTACTGTTTGTTGTGTGTAGTATCCAATCACTCAAGTCAAATTATCAGTAGTATATAACGACTAAATATATTTATTTATTTATTTTATTTTTGATTACAGCTTGATTCCACACCGTATTTTTGGTACAAGTATGGAATTTTCAGCGTGGATATCGGTAGCCCGAAATTCGCAGGCCGACCATGGATATCAGATGTGCGTTGGCGTGGGCTCGAATCCCGGACCATGTACATGGTCGGCGAGAGTCCTAATGACTGTGCCACCGATGCACAGTGATAAAACTGGTTCCATTATGCCCAAAAGTCGATAAGATCAGAAGGCAAGTATACTGTTGCATAACAAAGCGAGACGTTTAATAGACCTATAAGCTGAGATTGTAGAAAATGGTACACAAGAAAAAGGGAGATGTAAGCAGCGAATAAAACTTTCTTTTCGACGAGTTGTTTCCCACGGCTGTACAATTTATATTTATAATTTAACTAGGGAATTATTAAACTAACGAGATACTTGTAGTGTGTAAGTATAGAAAAGTTCATCGACTATACACAACATCAAGCCCGCAAGTATATTTTATAATTGTAGTTAACCCGGCTAGCCAGAGGATAAAACAAGGACACACCTTCAAACAACTTATCACTTCTAGACATCTGGTACTTCCGTATGACTCCTTCACAGTGTTACACAGGAGTCAACAATTCTAGACGAAAATATGACAGTTACAATATCTATACATAACCATATTACTGGCTATTCAGGACCGAAAATCTGACCTCTGCGTTCATTCACTGGCCTTACTGTCGGTAGAGTAGCGTTCTTACCATAATTAGGTTTTAATAATACTTATACGTCGGTGGCGCAGCGGTTAGGATGCTCGCCGACCATGCACACGATCCGGGGTTCGATCCCCCGCCGGCGCACTCCTTTACCTCACTCAGCCAGAAGTAAAGCTGGTGAAGAGGAAAGGTTGGGCATGGGGCTAGCAACTCCATCCTGTAAAATTAAACATTGCTACAGAAACTTCAAGTCACTAGCTTGAAGCCCTATGTTCCAGCACTGGGAACGTGAAGGAAAAATTATTAATTAATACTTATACTAATAATAATAGTTTTTAAAAAACAGTACTTATAATGCAGAATGGAATTCTCAACATTTATCACAATATCTTGCATCTGATTTACTCAAAATATAAATAAAATTAAAACTAAGTTAACCAGAGGAATTTGTTGACATTTACGTTAGGAACAGCATCAAAAATATTCGAAGTACAAAATGAAAATAATAAATATAGCAATAATAATAATAATAACAGTGGGTTGGTTTCAAACAGTATTGTCGATTGTAGTAAAAACAATCTCGTTTTGTTTTTTTGTTTGTTTTTTCATTCATTGGGAAATACAAAAAACCTCTATTATAATGCATATCATATACCCAATGCCCAAATTTTTTCAAACCGTTAAAAGTGAACTTGGTTTGGATATATATAATTGTCGATTGTGTTTGAAAATTTAGCCACTTTATATAGTATTGAATCTAATGTTTTGTTGATATAGTATAGTGAGGGGAAATACAAAATTAACAGTCATAACACAGCTTAAATGATGTTCACACTTTTGGGAAAATAAACAAATAAAAACAAAAAATTGAGAGGATTATAAATATAAGAAGTACAATAACAATAAAGTTTCATATTATAAGGGTGGAGGAAATGGTTTATTTAGTAATGCAAAGAAGGTTAGTCAGTTAGTTAGCTCATACCCGACACTATTTTCATCACATAAAATACTCACCATCAAATATGGTATAGTGAAATTTTTATACTTAGACGCACGTGCATAAATTCTTCTGAAAAGACTTCTTGTTTTACCTGAAGAGACACAAGGTTAGAGCTGCGGGTACAGTGGATGTTCAGAGTCTGGCTAAAATTCCTTTAGCAAATTTGTTGCATGAAATTAAGTGCCTATTAATAATGACAATGTCAACAATATGACCCAATGGGATACCACTCACCTTGCTGAGAGTCTTCAGAGTTCTACGAAGTATATGACATTGTCTTTTTTTAAGCAATCCATGAAAGAATACGGGTGGACAGTAAAGAAGAATAGGTAAGATGCACGAGTTGACAGACTGTAACAAGAGGAAGGGTTGAGTTATGCATGACTGCCTTAACTTCTTCATGTCAGTCTGCATATTCATTACTTTATTCCAGTGTATATCCCCTTTCAAATGAACTGTGATCAAGCTTTAACTGGATATTTCCAAAGTAATTGGGCACCGAGTGAGAAGTGGACGCGTATTTAAAAATTATGTCTTTGTAAGATCTCAGAGAAATTGAAATTAGTAATTCCAAGGTTTTCTGAGTTTGGCAAACTTCTCCGAACTTCCTCGGGAAAATTAATCGAAATTGAAATAACAGAGATTTATTCGTATAAAGGACATCTCCTATTTTTCAAAAAAACAACTTTCTCCAATCATATGAGTCATGAAACAGGTACCAAAAAAAAACGATTGCATGAACTGTGATCAAAATTTGACCACAGACTAACAATTATTAATGAAGTATTGGGTTTTTTTTAGGGATTATGTTTGATTGGATGGAGGAATTCATTATGAGCTGACATCAGTTACAAAAGCATTGGGAAACCTGCAGTGAGTACTGGACAGCAGTTTCGTTCTAGTTTGGGACTCTTCAGCATTTCATACCCACCGAGGTTCGAACCCAAGACCTTCTGGTTACAAGGCGAGATCTTAGACCATTGGGCTATTCGATCGGGTTTCACCCACCCAGGACCTTTTGGTTAAAATACAAGCTGGTGTACCAGTACGCCACTGGAACCTGATTCAATGGACAGCCCACGAATTCTGACTTCTACAAATTCGTGATTTAGTGCGACTCCAACTGATATCAATCCGTGATCAGCCCACTAAAAAACAAAACTAATCCTTATAAATCAACTCTTGAGAAATAATCTGATGCTTGCTAGTGACTTGCTACAGAACAGAGTTTCCTGAGATTCCAGCGAGAAGTCGTAACCAGTGAGGTCCATCCAGTCAAATGTGAGGATAGATTTCCCATCGATGACATGGGTTGGTGGTCACTCTATATTACGAATTTGTAGAAGGCAGAATTCATGGGCGGTCCATTGAATCGGGTCCCAATGACTGAATGGTACACGAACTTGTCTTTTAAACAAAAGGTCATGAGTTCGAACCTCGTAGTGCGGCTGTGTACTGCCGATGATTCCCAAACTAGAATGAAACAAACGTTCAGTCCACTGGTTCTGGTTGTCAAAGGTTCTCTAACTGATATCAATCCGTGATCTACTTCTAAAAAAGTATTACGCCGTTTCAAATTCTGCCCATTCTTCCCATAGATTACACTCAAGATTACAAATTATGTTTTCTAGGACAAAGTCACCAGTATCTCATCAGTTTTATGAATTCTTTTGTAAATATGAACACGATTTTACAGCTGTTGAAAATGATGCGTCGAAAGTAAAAGTTTCCCCGCTATTTACCTTCTCCATTTCTTATATTATGTAGAAACGTCTGGTTTAAATTCATGAATAGCTTAATTCTTATTTGTTTTTTGATGTTTGGGGCGTCGAAAACACCGCAATATTGAATGAATTCAACAGAAGATATTGAAATCATTGGCAGGGTTAATTGAAGGCCTGAAGCTGGTCAAGGTTTCTAGAGTAGATCTTCCTCTGCATATCTGGGTGGAGTGCATTCTCTGGCTAGTGAAGTAATAGATTCACATACGGGTCGGTCGAACAATATGGCTTACCTTGGGTTGACTGACTGATTATGGAGGACCATTTTTTAGAATATGCGGGAAGTTTGAATTTGTTTGAACTCTAGACTCATGAAGAAGTTGTTTTCCTAAAATGTTTCTCCTTCATTTTTTTATCAGTGGAAAGGTTTGATTAACCGTTTTTACAGTTTGATATAATCCCACAACGGAAACCTCAGTGATACCTTTCAAATGAAAATGGAAGTAGTACAAAGTGACCTACTATTACCGATTCTATTCCTAATCATAGTGGACTGGTTGGATGGGGTGTGAGAAGACGGGAATTCGTTGGGTCAACAAGAAGACTCTAGAAATTTCGGGCTTTGTGGATGAATAATGTCATCTGCGACAAAAAATCGAAAGTTAGCGGATGAAAACCAACACGTTGGCAGAGTAAAGAGAGATGACAGGACTTCAAATAAACATAGAGAACACAAAGGTGATGAAGATACTCAACAACCAACAAAAACAACAAGCACCAGTCACCCATGAAGTTTTGATTTATGCATACATTACCATGACAACCTTATTGAACAGTTTCGATTGGTTTATTTATAGCTTACATTTCCAAGGGTTTTTAAACCTGACATACCATGTATTTTGTCTGATAAAGATTATCGTATCAGTCGTTTTTTTTCCCAGTCTGATTATTTCATCTGTCTTAGAGGTGGAAATATTTTTCAGGTGACCAGCTGGTTATACTGTCGTGCTCTGAAGGTGAATTACAATCATCAAATGAGACGTACTCACAATGCAGTATTAATCCATCATGATAAGAACAAAAATGAAATAGGAGAAAATACAATTTTTTTAAAGTGTTGGTTTGATTGGTTTCAGGATTTCATCATCTGCTGAAATTAGTTGGAGAAACATTGGAAAACCTGGGAGTACTGGACATCTGTTTCGTCCTAGTTTGTGACTCTTCAGCAGTACGCATCCGCCGGATTCGAACCCCCACAAACCAACACTTAAATACCAATGAGATGCTCACTGGCGAATTGCCCTATTCAGGTAGGTAGTAACCTGGGTGCCAGTGGGAAGTCGTGACCAGTAGGGTGCAGCGGGTCGGATGTGAGGACAAATACTCGCCGAAGACATTGGCCAGGAGTCGCGCCATGTCGTGAATTGGCAGAAGTTAGAATTCAAGGACCATTGGATAGGGTCCCAGTGGTTTAATGGTATACGAGCTCCCCTTGTAACCGGAAGGTCCTGGGTTCGTATCCCGGCGGGTGCGTGCTTCTGAAGAGTCCCAAACTAGGCCGACGAGACAGCTGTCCAGTACTCTAAACCGGTTTTCCAATAGTTCTCTAACAATTCTTTTAATAATTAATTTCATTATTTTTTACAAAATTTTCCCTTTGTTGTTTTATTCATAAATTCATTCTCCCATATATATATATATATCATCACTTAGGCTCCACATTCGAGTACTTACAATAAATGGTCAGGAAAGCTCACCAAAACATCGACTTTACTCTTGAAGCCGATTCAGACGGAATGTTTCACTTCCTTGACGTCCATCTGACAAGGAACGCTGACAACTCTCTGAAAAGGTCCATAAACAAATAGCCCACATGGAATGGACAATTCATCAACTTTCAAAGCTTCGTGCCCCTAAGCAGAAAGAGGAACCTGATATACGCTCTTTCCTCGAGGACTAGGAAGATATGCAGCGAGGAAGTGGTTGATGAAGAACTGAGTAACCTTTCAAGAACCCTGATGGAAAACAGTTTTCCGCCTAGGTTATTAGACAAGAAACTCTAATGAAAGAAGACTTCCGAACACATCCAAACTCTGCCGAAGAAGATACTCCTGCTTAATCAAGAATTCAAAGGTGACAATGAAGCAGAAATCCTTCGTAAACGCCTCTCCAAATCTCTGAGGAAAACATACTTCGCCGCTAGCCTACGACTGACGTTTTCCTGCAAGAAACTGTTCAGCCAGAACGCGAAAGACAAATTGTCGCATTGGGCCACCTCAGCGTGCATATACCAGTTTACTTGCTCTTGTGAAGCTGAGTACGCCGACCGTACCATGCGCCAACTTCGAAAACATGCTCGTGAGCACTATTTAGCCTGCCTAATAAAAGGAGAAAGAAAACGAGTATATAGTTCAGTGACACAACATCTGGTCAATTCAGGACATTCAGCACCTTTCGAAAAATCCTTCAAAATAGTATCAAGATTTAATCAAACCTATCAAAGGGAGTCAAATCAAGACATCTGGGCATAGCCGAAGCGCTAGCTATACAAAAGCTCAAACCCACCATTTGTATCCAAAAGAAATACGTCCAACCCCTGTCTCTGACATGACCATCATAAACAGGTAATTTTTTTTACTAATGACCATCCCATCACCTTTCTTATCTAAACTTTCTGTTTATTCATGTTATTTTAAGTTTTTCTTAATCCCTGTTCACACTACCATATTTTCATATCCTAACTTCCTGTTCATTTTATCATTTTGCTATTTCTACATATTTAATCCCTGAATGCATAAACAATTATTCGTCACATTAGTTTATTTATCCAAACATCGTGTCTGTTGTTGTTATTTCTACATTTCTAACCCTTAACTGTGCAATGTCAATCGTCTTAATAATTATGATGCTACTTTGTTTGAGCTTTATTATGGCATTTTAATTCCCAATTGTAATTCTATTAATCTGACCCTTTACCCGATATTTTCCTGGAACTTTCCCATCTATTTGATATAAATACACGAATGTACAGCCTAGTTGACGGTGACTTCGTCGAAAAGAAAATTTTCTTCGCTGCAACTGGATATCCACGGAATTTCATTAAAAAACATATACCTCCAAGCCAACCTACCAAAGCAAAAGTCACCAAGGAAAACACAAAGAAAATCGCCTTACCATACATAAAGGATATCTCAGAAATCACTACAAGACTCTTCAAACCTTTAGGAATTGACGTCGTACAGAAACCAACAAAGTCGCTTCACTCAATTCTATGTCAACCAAAAGACTCAACAGCGAAAGAAGATAAAACCAACATCATCTACAAAATAAATTGCAACAACCGCGAAAAACACTACATCGGCCAAAGTGGACGTCCCCTTCGTCTTCGTATCCACGATCATAAGCTAGCCGTCAAAAGACATTATATCCACTCCCTCATTTCACTACACACAGACAACCACGGACATCAATTCGACTGGGACAACGTTCAAATATCAGACAAAGGAAATAACAAGAATGCTAGAGAATTTTTAGAAGCTTGGCATTCCAGTGAATCATCAATCAATAGACACATCGAGATAGACAAAATTTATCAACCAATAAGAAACAAACTTCACACACAAATGGCCGAAGTTCAAGTCAAAGAAACAGTCATTTCGAATACAAGTAACCTAGAAGATGTGAAAACACACATAAACAACCAATCATGTTCAAGGTCACCAGGAGAGATGACTAATTAACTCGTGGAGAAATCTAAAAGCTCACTTCATGAAATTGAAGTATGCGCTGAAGATGTCACCCAGTAGGGTGATGAAAGCTTCGCAAATTAACCATCCAACTCAGAGAACAAAACCACGTCAACTGTCTTTTTATTCCCTATGATGAAATGTGTATATTCCGTGATATATATATATATATATATACTTTTTAATGTTACTTAGTTAAACAGTGACACTCACCATTCACTATTCGTTGTCTGACGCAGATTCCCTCATTTCTATATATATATAGAAATGGGCATCGTAGAATAGCTGAATAAACAGTAGACAGGAAAACAGTGTATCTGTGTGTCTGTGTGTGAATGAGCCTGTTTGCGGTGTGTTGTCGGCTGAAATAAATCTGGTTTTCTTCTCGGTTCTCTGAATACATTTAATCCTACTCCAAATATGGCGGAGGAGATAAGTGGAGGATACTTTCAGAGTGTCATAAACAGAGCAGATCTCTCTCTCTCTCTCTCTCTAGTTTCTTGATGCATATAAACTCACTGTTGAAGAAAATAAAAATTTACATTTGAATCGGAAAATGAACGAGGGGAATTAGCTGTGATGTTAGATAGTAAAATAAAACGAATACAAGAAGGTAAACTGCACACCAGCGTTAACAAAAAAGCAAACGCATTCTAATATTGGATATTTAGACTTTAATTCATCTCATCCGTTAACTGTCTGTGAAGGCAGGTTTAGTTAAGTGTTTAGCAAACCGAGCAGTAGCACTAAGTAGTACAAGAAAAGACCTTACTGATGACATAAAACAGATAGAAGAAGCATGGGTGCTAAATAACTAACTATCCTATAAAATTCACTAGGAAGATCGAAAAAGGCCAAAAGCAAAATAAAAATAATAGGAAAACTAATAATGATAACATAAATAAGAGAGAATATACATGGAGCGGATATATGAGACCCTACCTACTTAGGATTCTTGATAAAGGAGGAATTACGATGGCATTCACACCTACAAACTCACTCAGATAGGAAAAGCTCTGTACGCTAAAGGACCCTATAGGTTGACCGAATTAGACAAAATACAATAATTTTTACAAAATACTTTGCGATGACTGTAAGTTAGGTCAACTACATAGGTCAAACTAGTAGATCTGGGGTAGACAGATTTTCAGAACATAAGAATTTAGCTAAGGTAAAAATGACTGATCCCATAACGTTGAGTAATTTAGAGAAAAACTTAGCACTACACTGCACACACACACACAACCACACAAAATAGTGAGGGAGTATGAAAGTTCTGAGAAGTGATATAGGCAGGTGGAGAGGGAGATTGATTACCGAATCCTGGTTCATCCAGTGAATCTACACCCAACAGATGCCAGAGAAATGACTCATCATCGCTGTTACCAGAGATATGGAAGATATTATTACCACCACTCAGTCAAATCAGAAGAGGATAATAAATAATATTAAAATTTACTTCATCAATTCACATTTATAACATTTTAACAAGTCAGTTATTTCTACTGTAAAAATACTTTACTTCCCATCCGATTGTACTGGATTGATAACACTCATATTATTATTTCTGAATATACATTATATTATGTTGATTTTTATTCAAATGTCTAATCATCTACTTTTACTCATGTGTTCACTTCGAACGCCTCATTGAGTGTCTCGTCATAGATCACCTGACACGCGGCATTGTCATATAGCTGTTGAATGAGGTTGATAAATACCTGAGGTACATTTTAGTTTTAAAATGGTGACCAGATTACTTCTCCATCGACGCTGTCTGGTGAAGGCTTTTTCGAATTCAATGAAGTTGAGGTAGACAGAGGTTCAACTACCATTCTACTCTTTGTTCGCTGATGCTGATGATGATGATGCGTAGAGTTGTAATTTGATCAACATATGATTCGCCTTTCCTGAATTCAACTTGTTCCCATGGGCTGGGCCGACTTCTTTATCCAAGGCATACTTTATTGTCTCCAGGATGATGCGACTAGAGCATGATTCCACGTCAGCTCAGTTATTTAGGGTGTTTATAATATACCACATAGATTGACAACAGATGTCAGAGGTTAGTTATAAAATGAATAAAATTGGATGACTAATAATCATGCTGGAAAAATTAAGAACAGTAACCAAAACGGTTGACATTCAGTTGACTGATGGAGAATTGCATGGATGATTTCATCATTAGCTGACATTAGTTAGAGAACCACTGTGAAATCTGGGAGTACTGAACAGCTGTTTCATCCTAGTTTGGGACTCTTCATCAGTACGCACCCACCGAGGTTCCAACTCAGGACCTTCTTGTTACAAGGCTAGTGAGCTCGCAGACCGTCGAGCCACTGGGACCCGATCAAATGGTCCTTGAATTTTAACTTCTGCCAATTGACAACATAGCACGACCGTTTCGCAATGTCTTCTTCGATGAGTTACTGCCTCATCTTCAACCTACTGTACCCTACTGGTCACGGGTGACGGAGAATCGTTTGGATATAGTTGTTAAGGGACAAGAGAACATAAGATTGCAGATTAGTTACGAAAAAAGATTATTCACAGCAGATTTATTCGGATAAATCTGCTGAAGAAGCTGTGGCTTACACAGCGAAGTGTTCAGAA
The DNA here is from genome assembly GCA_944472135.2 of Trichobilharzia regenti. NCBI lineage: Eukaryota > Metazoa > Platyhelminthes > Trematoda > Strigeidida > Schistosomatidae > Trichobilharzia > Trichobilharzia regenti. The sequence goes on from OX235266.1 coordinate 55,623,602, forward strand.
AAATCTGGTTTTGATTTTCTTAACACGCTGTGATTACTTTAAATAATTTATAATGAATCAATCTGACTCGGCGCTCAAATTATTCCAGGAAGTTCGTTACACCTACGGTTTGGAAACCTATAATCTCTGCTGATTCTGCATTACTGAAAGCAATAATATGCTTCAGAATTTGGATGCTAACAGTTCCACTGTTTTTTTTTGTTTTGAAAACCAAGCAGGAGTTGGTTAGACAATGTCCTTCTCGTACGGTTTATGTACTTAGCTTCACAGGAGTTATTATTATTATATTATTATTGCTCCCTTGGGTTCCTAGTGGAACATAGGGCTTCAACTGCACGTCTCCATTTTCTTCTGTCTTCTGCTATACTTTTCGCCTGCATCCATGTTAATCCATATTCTTTCAACTCCTCTTCACACGATCTCCTCCATGTCACCCTTGTGACGTCCCACACGCCGCTTCCCTTTCGGGTTCCACTCGAGGGCTTGGCGCGCGATGTCACCCAGCGGTCTCCTCAGCGAGTGTCCGATCCATCTCCACTTTCTCCTGCATATTTGTTGGGCGATTGGTTCTTGCTTTGTTTGTTCCCATAATTCCTTGTTGGTGATTCTTTCCGGCCATCTGATCTTCAGTATTGAGCGAAGACAGTTGTTAATAAAGGTCTGCAGCCTTTTGGAAATATTCTTTGTGACCCGCCCGCCAAGTTTCTGATCCGTATAGAAGAACTGACTTTACGTTTGTATTGAAAATCCGAATTTTGTTGGTGATGCTGAGTGACGAAGATTTCCAGATTGATTTCAGGCTGATGAATGTGTTTCTCGCCTTCCCGATTCTCGCTCGATTTGACATCCTCGTCCGCTCCTCCTGTAGTTGAGACAATGCTCCCTAGATAAGTGAATGAAGTAACCTCTTTCAAATCCCTCCCGTTGATGGTGATTGACGTTGGATGTTGCTGTGCTGCTGTTGTGTTGGTTGGTTATTTTCATAACCTCCGTCTTGTCTATGTTTACCTGGAGTCCTGTCTTCGCCGCTGCTTCTTCGACCAGTTTGTCGGTTTTCGCTTGTAAGTCTTCGATTGTGTGTGACATCAAACATAAGTCATCCGCGAAATCCAGGTCTTCTAGGTTCTTCACGTCGGTCCAGGATATTCCTGTCTTCTCGTTTCCCACAGTCTGACGCATAATCCAGTCCACCACAATTAGGAATATCATTGGTGATAGTAAGCACCCTTGTCTGACTCCTGTGTTTACTCCAAACGCCTCGCTGAGTCTTCCGTTGTGGATCACTTGGCAGGTGCCGTTGTCGTACAGCTGTTGAATAAGGTTGATGAATATTTGGGGTACGCCATAGTACTCGAGTAATTTCCAAATTACTTCACGATCAACGCTGTCGAAGGCCTTCTCAAAGTCTATAAAGTTGAGGTAGAGGTTTGATTGCCATTCCATGCTTTGTTCGATGATGATGCGTAGAGTTGCAATTTGGTCAGTACATGATTTGCCTTTCCTGAATCCAGCTTGTTCTGGTCGGAGTTCTGTCTCCAGTGCGTCCTTTAATCTCTCCAGGATGATGCGACTCAGGATTTTACTTGGCGTCGATAGGAGCATGATTCCTCGCCAGTTCTTGCAGAGTGAGAGTAAGTCGCCCTTCTTTGGTAGTTTCACGAGGTAACCTTTCCTCCAGTCAGTAGGCACCTTTCCCTCCTTCCAGACCTTTTGCAATAATGGAGTCAGCATGTCTGCTGTAGTCTCTGGGTCTGCTTTCAGTGCTTCAGGGGGTATTCCATCTGGTCCGGCTGTTTTTCCAGCTTTCAGAAGTTTGATTGCGTTCAAGACTTCAGCTCTCGTTGGAGGATTGGTGTCAACTTGCAGTTGTGTGCGCGCTGTTGTTGGTATTTCTGGACGGGTTGCAGGTGATGGTCGGTTCAAGAGTCCTTTGAAGTGATCCGCCCATTGTTTAATCTGTTTTTCTTCCTTGGTAATTGGGTTCCCTTGGCTGTCTTTTATAGGTTTCGCTTGTGTTGGTCTCTTCCCGGATAGAGATTTGGTTATCTGATATAGTGTCCTCAGGTCCCTTTTGCCTGCTGCCTTTTCAGCTTCAGTAGCTAGATTGTCGTAGAATCGTCTTTTGTCCTTCCTAGCACTTTTCTTCACTTCTTTGTCCAATGCTTTGTAAGTTGAGCTCATCGTCTCCTTCTCCTGTCCGTCCTTGCATTGAATCATTTTCTCTTTCACCATTCTCCTCTCTTCTATTAATTTCCAAGTGTCCGTTGAGAGCCATTCCTTGTCTTGTCTCTTCTTTCTTCCTAGAACCGTTGAACACGTTTCGTTGAGAATCGCCTTCAGAGACTTCCAATGTTCTTCCACGCATGATTCTTCAGTGATGTCGCGTAGTGTTTCCTGCTTTGCTCTGACAGTTGCAGTGAAGGTGTCTTTTGTGGTTGTGTCCTTCAGTTTTTGAGTGTTGAACTTGCATTGTGGCCTATCCCCAGCTATCCTCGAGGCTTTTAGTTTCACCTTGAAAGTCCCTTGTACTAGATAGTGGTCTGAACCCACATCTGCTCCTCTCCTTGACCTTGTGTCCAGTAGGCTCCGTCTCCACTTTCTTGAAATTGAGATGAAGTCTATTTGATTCTTGGTGTTTCCATCTGGTGAAATCCATGTCGTCTTGTGTATATCCTTCACAGGAGTAGGTGAACTGTTATATCAAAACTGAATTTTCTAACAATGGGGTCTTGTCTTTGACGTTTCTGTGAATGAGAATATGTCTAGAGAAGGTGAGGTGTACAGAGATGCAGTGATTAACGAATGCTAAATGTTCAATGTAATCCTGAGTTCTCGCTCCCTTTCGATAATGTGCCATTTGATCCAATCCAATGGAATCAAGCATATCATCGGTAATGATAGTAAGCAGACAGTTTAGTTCTACTCCTTCGCTTTAAGTCAAATACATCATCAAATAAGTATTACTAATATTATTATTCTTTTCTTTAGTTCCTAGTTCTCCATCGCGTTTGGTTCTCTGTCAACGTTTTCTTCACCTGGCTCCACGTTTGCCCACATGCTTTCATCTCCTCTTCACATCACTTTTTCCTCCATGTCTTACTCACACTGACGAACAACTCCCCGCTTCCTATTCGGGTTATACTTGAACAGTGACCTGGTGTATGATGTCACTCACTTGATGGTTTATTTTCTCAGAGTATGGCCAATCAACCTCCATTTCTTTGAGCGTATTTATTGCACAATCGGTTCCTTCTGGTTGCTGATCTTTTCTGGCCGGCATCCTATCTTGAGTATTGAGCGAACAAAGCTGTTGATGAAGGTCTCTAGTTTGTTCGAAATGGCATTCATGACGCGGTGCAGTTTCAAGCTTCGGATCCGCATAGTGAGTAATACTGACTTCACATCGAAGTTGAATATCCAGATTTTATTTTGCATGCTGATTGCTCAGTGTTGATGTCCACACAGACTTGAGAGTAATAAAAGTTTGCTTTGCTTTCCCGATCCTTCTTTCAGATTTCTCCCATTTACGCTGACTGTTATCTGTTGTTGTTGTTGTTGCTGTTGCTGTTACTGTCAGCCAGGAATCTTCATCATTGCCTCTATCTTCTCTATGTTCATCTGAATTGAAGTCCTATCTTCTGTGGATACTTCTCTCGTTCGCCAACTTTTTGTTTTGCATCACTTGCATATCTTACAGTTTGTGGGAAATCAAACACACATGTATATCACATCGGCTAAATCCCAATGCAAATCCTTCAAGTTCTTTTGTGTGTGGATCCACGCCAGAAAGTTAGTAGTATAAAAACCAAATCGAATTCTAATAACCAAATGCCCAATCCCTAATATAGATCTATATATATACACTTGTTTATCTTTACTCCGTCTGCCATTGTCCTTTATTATATATTTTTTTCCACATCACATGATCAACATGAATACAACTCATTAGCATTTATCTACTTCTGCATTAGTAGTAGGTCACATGACATATTAAACATATGTTCCTTGTTGTTCTTTCTCCTGCTGTTGTCATTTCTGCCTGCCTTACAAATAACAAGGAGTGATTCCCTCATCTCTAGTTAGTTATCTGAATGCTTTTTGTGATGTTTACTTATCCTCCAAGATAAATCATATAAGAATACAAAAAAACATTTATTAGATAATTATTAAATAGGCAAAACAATACAGTAAAAAATATCATTTAAAAAAAACAATATAATTATTATTATTCATTGGTATAAAAGTTTAACAAAGTACACGAATTAATTCTGGAATAAATAAGTATATCCATATTCAGGAAGAAAACCCACTCCAACAAAAAATATTTAGACTTCAGATCATCACATCCCATCAACGCAAAGGTATCAGTTGTTTCAAGTCTTCTTAGACGAGCACACTCTCTGATTGATAACAGATGAGCAAGAAAAAGAAGAAGAAGAAATATCAAACATTGTTGAAACTCTCAAGCAAAAAAATTACCCAAAAAACTTCGTCAACAAAATCAACACAAACATTAAGTATGGCCGAAAATGCACTCCGAAAACATGGACTTCAACAGTCGTCATTCCACATAGAGCAGAGACCAGCGCTCTATTTTTCGTAAACAAACATGGACTGGACAATATCTTCATTTTACCAGTTTTCTTCCTATCCAGTATAAACGTTCCCTAGTGAAATGTTTGTTTTCAAGGGTCCGAAAAATATGCACGAGTGACACACTGATGGATGAGCTTCGACATGTACATTCAGTTTTATTAGCGAATGGTTATCCGGAGAGCTTTATCACTTGTCACAGCAAAGAAAAACCACATCTCGAAAAGACAGCTTCTGTACCAAAGAAAGCCATTTTTATTAATCTACCATTCAAGGGCGACCAGATTATGCAGTTGACAGCTAGCTCAAAGACTTCGGTCAGCCAACAAACGCACATTCTACGCCACCGCATCTCTTTTTCTCACTTGCCGAACATTTTCGATCCCTGTTCCTACGATTAAAGGACGAAATTCTGTGGACCCTACTTCAAACTCTATCTACAAGTTCACCTGCAGCTGCGGTGACACCTATATAGGTAGAACCAACAGAATGTTCCAATGTCATGGTCGAAAAGAACATGTTCCAAAATGGCTAGTAAATCATATCGAAAATCCTAACGCGATTAATCTGAATAGAAATCCAGCATCATCCATTGCAAAACACTTATTAATGTCAGGTCACGAAATCAATCAGTATTAATGACTGTTTCACAATTATTTCACATAACTCTAATTCAAGGTTATTGAAGATGATGGAAGCACTTTGGATTAATCACATACAGCCTAAACTCGGTGTACAAAAATCGATAGACTTCAATCTTCGCCTACCCTGGACTGCATGACCTATCTTAATATGATTGGTCATTAGTATGTACTTTTGTTTTTATTTAACTGAGTAATTTTCATGAACTTTATTTTATCATTGTTAACCATGTTAGTTGTAAAGCAGTTGTAAAGAAACTACGAAATGATATCATCTCGCGAAATTTGTCTTCTTAATGCCTTGTTCAAATTTATCAAAGGGACTAATTGTTTTAAAATCAACACAAACTTTAAGTATAGCCGAAAAGGCATTCCGAAAACATGTAGCTCTACAGTCGTCATTCTGTACAGAGTAGAGACATCAGACGATATCAGAAGAGGCGTGCTCAATCAGCTCAATATTAGAGTTTTCACCAAAACATAAGACATATTACGAAACAACCTTGTTTATATAAAGGACTAAATCCCTAAAGATTCTCTATCTATTTGTGTCTATAAAATAAAATTCTTGCTTGGAATGTGATGCGATCTACATCGGACAACACATCACGAGGAATCAAAATCAGAAGAAATGAACACCGTAGAGCACCTCTGTGACCACTGAAAATTCCAGTTGAACTAGAAAAACTTGAAAAATCACCAACCATAGGTCGTCTACACGCTACAGAATCAGGCCACAAAATTGATTTTGACAATATTGAAATCGTCATCCAGAAAAAGCTTTTCAGAAATCACAAAGAAAGTTTAATATCAGAAGCACTCCATATCAAGTGGAACCCAAATTGTCTGAACTGAAAAGGAATGATAGACTAAAACAGAATCTGACCTGGTTACAACACTTCCCCTCCCTCCCCCATGAAGTGACAAAATCAACACGAATGTGATAACCAAGTTCACTATGCAAACACACACTACTTTTATAATTTTACACACTGATTAAATCCACTATTCTGCACTTGGTTTTGTTATCTTCACCAACTGACCAACTTGACAACAAAAAATGACCCCAGACTAACGAACGATGATCAAGTTAGTAAACTTTGTTTTGATATCATAACAGACATACCTTTGTTATCTGGTTTAGTGATCTTCATTGTTATTTTGACTTACCATGTATCCCTTTAACTTGATCTAAGTCTATTTTCTCACCTCTTAACTCTTTGTTATATATATGCTAAGATTTTGTAAATTCCGGTTTAATAACACCAATTTGATAAAGCTATTAGCATTAAATAGCGAAACGTCAGTAAAAGCAGCGATATTGTTTTGGTTTTTATTCATTGCTAAGTACAAAAAAGACCTTTATTATAATGAATATCATATACCCAATGCCAAAAGTTTTCAAACCTTGATGAAGGACGATATAATGTACTGAAAAGATGCTTGAATGTAGCAAAGACATCAGGAAGAGTCACAGCATTGAAAGGTAAAGTTGATCTTTTAAACCTTACCATCGCTCACTTACACTGCACCAACTCTATAATCTCTCTAATTAGTTTTCTATAGTTTGGCTTGTAGAGATTAGTTTTGTTTGTTTTATGATTTGATCACGGATTGATATCAGTTAGAGAACCATTGAAGAAAACAAGCACTGAAGTACTGGACAGCTGTTTCATCCTAGTTTAGGAATCATCATCAGTACGCACCCACTGCACTGGGGTTCGAACCCAGGATCTTCCGGCTAGAAGGCAAGCTGTAGAAAATTAATCTCATGCTCGCTAGTGACTTGCTACAGGATGGAGTTTCCTGGAGTTCTAGTGACAAGTCGTGACCATTTAGGTTCATCCAGATGTCACGTGTGAGGATAGATATCATACGTACGACAATGATTGGGGCCACGCTAAATCACGAATTCATAGTCTGGCCATTGAGGAATAGGATCCCAGTGGCGAAATGGAATACGAGCTTGCCTTGTAACTGAAAGATCCTGGGTTCAAACCCTGTCGGTGTGTGCATACTGCCAATGACTCCCTAAAGAAATTAATTGGTTTCTGAACGAGGTCACTTCCTCTATTCATCTGGCTAGGCAGTATCGTTACAACAACAGACAGATCAAGGCATGGATGGGGATGACGAAAGCAGATGAGATCGGAAGGGCAACGCAGACCTCCGTAACTCTGAAATCACTTTTTGAAACCGGCTGTACGCAATCAGCATAAAGACAGAAATTCGTATTTTCAACATCAGTGTTACTGAAAGCATTTCGAACAGGCTTCAGACTTTTGCCAACATCTTCCTTCATATTATACTTCATACTTAAGATCAGATGGCTAAGCAGAAGAGATTAACAATAAGGAAATGTGGAAAACAACCAACCGACCAACCAACAAATTTGTAAAGTCGGATGCACTGTTTGGAGACCGTTGACTGAAGTCGCGAGTCAGACCATTACTCAAGTGAAAACCCAAATGGACGAAAAGGAGTTGAGATTGTTTTCAAGTGTGACAAGGAGGATATTGTGTGGCGAGTGGTTAGGAGTTTATAGGAATCGTGGGGTCAGGTAAGGAGGACTGCAGAGAATGAGACAAAACGAGGATGTGCTTTTGAAACGGTCTGCTCCGCAGGGAACCAAAGGGAATAATAATACTAATGATATAGTGTTATGACTCTAACCTGTCTGTGGCCTAAACCTAACTTTATTCTTATTTAAAAGTTAAGTAGAACTTACGAGATATCCTGTCAAATATCAAAGAACTTCATCAAGCACATTTTTTCATGAATATAGTATCTTATTTGGCTGGTTGGAGTCTTTTGGTTGGAAACAATTGACAAGGGGGATAGAACAAAACGATTTGTCACCGCATATCTGATTCGTTGGCTTTGTGATTGATCGCTCCGTTTGATAGACAGCAGACAAGGAATCGATGTATAAAAATCGCTTAGGACAAGTTAAGTTCAAGACAACTACAGGATGCTACGTACCACTAAAGCGATAGTCAGTAAAACCGTTGTTAATCACTCTTTATCCTGGAAAATATATGTTAACTAATAGTTAATTTTATATATTTTAATTACGATTCAATCACGGAATATACACATTGGGTCATAGGAGTTATTAAGAAGACAATTGCAGCGAAGAATATACAAAAAGCCTACATGGAATGGACAACTCATCAACTTTCAAAGCTTCGTGCCCCTGAGTAGAAACAGGAACCTGATATACGCTCCTTCCTCGAGGACTAGGAAGATATGCAGCGAGGAAGTGATTGATGAAGTACTGAGTAATCTTCGAAAAACCCTGATGGAAAACGGTTTCCCGCCAAGATTCATAGACAAGAATCTCAAATGTAAGAAGACTTCCGAACAAGTCCATTCCGTTCCAAAGAAAATACTTCTGCTTAATCTAGAATTCAAAGGTGATATTGAAGCAGAAATCCTTCACAAACGCCTCTCCAAATCGCTAAGGAAAACATACTTCGCCGCGAGCCTACGGCTGACGTTTTCCTGCAAGAAACTGTTCAGCCAGAACGCGAAAGACAAATTGTCGCATTGGGCCACCTCAGGGTGCATATACCAGCTTACTTGCTCTTGTGGAGCTGAGTACACCGACCGCACCATGCGCCAACTTGAAAAACATGCTCGTGAACACTACCCAGACTGGTTAGTAAAAGGAAACCAAAAGCGTGTATACAGTTCGGTGACAGAACATCTGGTCAATTCAGGACATTCAGCACCTTTCGAAAAATCCTTCAAAATAATAATATACAAAATTAGATCAAACCTATCAAAGGGAGTGAAGTTAAGACATCTGGGCATAGCCGAGGCACTAGCCATTCAAAAGCTCAAACCTACGCTATGTATCCAAAAGAAATACGTCCAACCCCTGTCCCTGACATGGCCATCATAAACAGGTAATTTGTTTTACTAATGACCATCCAATCACCTTCTTATCTAGACTTTCTGTTTATTCATGTTATTTCAAGTTTTTCTTAATCCCTGTTTACACTACCATAGTTTCATATCCGAACTTCCTGTTCATTTTGTCATTTTACTATTTCTACATATTTAATCCCTGAATGCATAAACAATTATTCGTCACATTGGTTTATTTATCCAAACATCCTGTCTATTTTGTTATTTCTACATTTCTAACCCCTAATTGCACAATGTCAACCTTCTTAGCTATCATGATGCTATTTTGTTTGTTTTATCCATCCCCCTGTTTATTATGGCATTCTAATTCCTAATTTTAATTTTTACTAATTTGACCCTTGACCGGATATTATTCTGGAACTTTCCTATCCATTTGTTATAAATACACGAATGTACAGCCAAGATGATGACTATGATTGAATCGTCGAAAAGAAATTTTTCTTCTCAATTTACATCTTTTTCTTATATATTTTTCACATTCAGTTAACCTCTCCATAAGAAGATATAGACAATCGGAAGATTAGATCAAGTATGATTGATGAGTGATACATATCCATTTTTATTGATTAATCAGGACTAAGCACGCATCAGCTAACATCACGCCTTCAAACCTGTTCAAACGTTTAGGATTTACTGTTTTAAGATAGACCTACTGCAGTAACACTTTCTTCATACGAAGCAAAAATTTTCTATAGAACCTTAGTCCCATCAAAATCGATATGGTGTCCGGTTTCTGTTGAGTAATAGTCCAAGCGTCGATCTGTTTTCTAGCTTCTTCAACTCTGAAGAATTTTTCTAATGCAACTAACACCTAACGGTCATCACTGGTGAAGGTTAAGGATGATAAAATAGAGAAGAAGAAAACCAACAGAATTGTATGTACCAGATCAATTCTAAGAACTTTGACTCTGTATACGTAAGAGAAACTACCAGACAGGTAAATATAAGAAGGGTGAAAGAGCATAAACAATGTCCAAAGGTGGTTCCAAAGACCTCTGCAGACTTGAAGAAGGTAGTAGACAGATTCACAATTTCACGGCACCGAATAAAAATCAGGATACAAGATTTTCTTCAATTATGGGACTAAGGTTCTAAAGAAAAGGTTTCGACTCGTATGAAGGAATACTGACTGTAGAAGCCCTACATAGGACAGTGAATCGCAAAAGCTTGAATAGGCGTTGTTTGATGAATACGCATCACACTTAATCTTAATTTCCCGACTGTCTACATCTTCTTATGAAGAGACTTACAATTGTTGCCGCATACACATATGTACACACACACACTTCACTACATACCGCATATACGCCTGCATATTTTTTTATAATAATAATAATAATGGTTTACTTTATTCCAAAAACAGTACTTGTGATACAGAATGGAATTTTCAGCATTAATCACAATATTGCATCTAATTTCCTCAAATTATAAATAAAAATTAATCACACAGAAAAATTTCCACATTTACAATAGAGGTAGTGTCAAAAACATGCAGCATATAAAATGGAAATAACAATAATATTGATAACAGCTAGGGTAATAATAATAAGAATACAAGTGAAAATTGCCGTTGGCTTGTGTCACACAGTATTGGCAATGTGGTATAGAAATCCTAACATGTTTAAAAATATTGAATATAATGTTCTCTTTACATGATATGGTGAGAGGAAAAACAAAGATTACTGACGTCATGGAGATAAGTTGGTGTTTGCAATTATGAGAGTAAAACAGAGAAGTAACAGGACCATAAATATAATAGAAATAATAAAAGTAAAACTTGAAGGTATATAAGGATGGATGGATGGAGGAAATTGTTTATTTACTAGATGAAAAAAAGGTTAGTTAATTCTTGCCTGACACTATTTTCATCACATAAAATACGTGCCAAGTATGCTATCATAGAATTCTTATACTTAAACGTGCGAGCATACAGTTTTCTGAAGTTACTTTTTGTTCTACCTGAGGCGGAGATGCAAGGTGAAAGCTGAGGGTAAAGCGGATGCTCCAAGTCAGACAAAATCCCTTTAGCAAATTTACTGCATGAAGTCAAGTGCCTATCGACAACGACGTTAACTATGTGGTCCACTGGGACACCACTCACCCTACTAACAGTCAGTCTTCAGCATTCTACGAATTGTGACATAGTCCTTTTTAAGCAAACCAGGAAAGAATAAGGATGAGCAATAAAGAAGAATAGGTAGGATGCAAGAGTTTACGAACTGTAGGATGAGGGGTTGAGTTATACCCGAGTGTCTTAACTTCTTAATGTAAAATGTCAAGCGGAATATTTTACTGGAGATTGCTAAGACATGGGAAGACCAGGAGAGATCAGAAGAGAGAATGAGTCCAAGATACTTAATTTCTGATTTGATTCCTATATTATTGTCGTCAATTTTACAAGTGTCATGAGAATCGATGACTTCTTTTAACTGTCGTTTACATCTTAAGCTGAAATATTCAGTTATACACGACCATCAGCTTTAGTTGAACGTAATCAGTAAAAATCTGATTCAAAAGTACACACCGTTTAACAGTGTTTAAAACAAAAGTAGACTAATAATTGCTAGTCTGTGTGATCAAATTTTTATCACACATCATGTAATTTAATTGAATTTCAGATTTTCTCATCGATTGATTGCACCGGAGTGCTCGATCTCAGGTTGACATGTCGGCTTTTTATGTAGATGCTTCGACGATGTCTTGGCATGTAATTAAAAGTTAATTGGTGGGGATAATGGCTAGCAGTGAAATCCAGTAAGCACAATACTCCCCTTAGTTGAGACTGACTCGTCAGCTGGATGTTCCTGCACTACCCGGGGAGTGATGGATGGTGTTCCCACCGAGACTCGAACCCAGTCCTCATAGTTTCAAACGCCAAAGCGTTATCCACTAGACAAATTGTGGCAAGAGACCCACCTTTTGTGCAACGGGTCATATTAATTATTTAATTGAATTTTACATTTTCCCATCGACTGATTGAACCTGGCACTTCGGTAGACAATATAAGAATGTTTACTCCTAAATTATCAATTGCTGTATTCATATCACTACTACATTAGGTCAGTTAGAGGCCTAATGAGATCACCAATAGAGACTGAAAACCCCGAACGCTGACAAGTTGCAAAATATAAATCACTTAGGATCATGGCTTCCCACCGACTTTCACTGAACACTCAATATCAGAAAAATATACCCGTATACTCAGAGTTAATATATCACTCACACTTGGATTTTATGTTTAACTATTTGACGGGTGGTAACTTTCTCATGGCTTATAAAGACTAAAGATACGCCTTCCCGACTGGTAAGTGTCAACTAGCACGAAACCTAGGTCAGGAATAGTTTCCTGCCAACTGCCTCCAACTATTTTTTTTCCTGTGGCTTCTAGCCAAGCAATAGGTGTTGCGTCTCTAATGTTGATCACTAAACTAAGTACCATTCCAAGGATGTAAGTTGTAGTTCAACGTTACAATCTTCCAGTCTGTCTGCTGATTAACTGTTCTTTCACAGATTTTATAGATGCCTGATACAAAATTCAGGGGAATACCGGAGGGCGGCGGTTCAGTCAGAAATATCTATCTTGTGATTAACTGCTAATATATATATATATATATATATATATATATATATATATATATATATCAAGATCATTGTAAGAGATTGTCCTTTTGTGTGATTCGAACCCATATCACCTGTGTGACGCCGTCACAGAAGTTACCTCTAGCTGTTCAACCTCACCACCAACCTCCTGTAGGACTGTATCGGATATTTTTGACTGCATTTTACTCAGTAACTAGTTTTATGTGTCTAGTCTTATCTTTGGTACAGACTGAATTCTATCAGAACAAGACATATTATTATATATATATTATTGTATCCTTTAGTTCCTAGAGAAACATAGGGCTTCAGCTGCGCACCTCCATGGACTTCGGTTTTCTGACAACTTTTTCACCCCTCTCCAGGTCTGTTCACATGCTTTCATCTCCTCCTCACATGACCTCCTCCAAGTCATCCTTGGACGACCAACTCGCCGCCTCCCTTTCGGGTTCCACTCGAGGGCTTGTCTAGTGATGTCACTTGATGGTTTCCTCAGCGTATGGCCAATCCATCTCCATTTCTTCCCGCCTATTTGTTTCACAATCGGTTCCTGCTGGGTTGGTTCGCTCATTGCCAGAGATCCCTGTTGCTGACCTTTTCTGGCCGGCCATCTGATCTTGAGTATTGAGCGGAGACAGCTGTTAATGAAGGTCTGAAGTTTGTTTGAGATGCTCTTTATGACGCGCAGTGTAAGTCTCTGATCCGTATAGTAGCACTGACTTTACATTGGAGTTGAAAATCCAGATGTTATTTTTGATGCTGATTTCTGTTGACCTCCAGACAGATTTGAGAGTAATGAAAGCTTGTCTTGCTTCTCCGATTCTGGCTTTGATGTCCTCGTCAGTTCCGCCTGTAGTTGAGACGATGCTTCCCAGGTAGGTGAAGGAGGCTGTTTCTTTCAGGTTCCTCCCATTTATGCTGATTGTTGTCTGTTGGTGTTGTTGATGTTGGCTAGGAATCTTCATCATCTCTGTTTTCTCTATGTTCACTTGAAGTCCTATCTTTGATGCTTCTTCTGCCAACTTGTTGCTTTTCACCACCTGTGTATCTTCCAGTTTGTGGGAAATCAGACATATATCATCGGCGAAGTCCAGATCCTCCAAGTCTTTTGTGTGAGTCCATTTTATGCCTGTTTCCTCGTTGGTTGCCGTTGTATATCGCATTATCCAATCAACTGCAATCAATTGCAATCAGGAAGATCATTGGTGATAGTAGACAGCCTTGTCGCACTCCCGTCCTCACTTCGAATTATTCCGTAAGTTTCCCGTTGTGGATTACCTGGCATGCAGCATTGTCGTATAACTGTTGGATGAGGTGTATAATTGTCGATGGGACCCCGTAGTAGCGAAGTAGTTTCCAAATGACCTCTCGATCGACGCTGTCGAAGGCCTTTTCAAAGTCGATGAAGTTGAGATAGAGAGGTGACTGCCATTCCAAGAACAAGACATATAAGCGAACAATATTGTTGTTTTGCAAAACAGAATTTAAGCAATGACGGTGATTCTGTGGATCAAATACTACTACTAATAATAATGTGGTAAATGTTTTGAACGTAATTAATAACGAGATTATAGAGAGCAAAAAAACGGACTTATACTGCCGCCGTCCCCCTTTGTTTGTCATTTTCCAACCGACCAATTATGATTGCTCAAGTGAAGGACAAGCTACCTAGCTGTGCCACTTATATGCGTATCTATCTATAGAAGTAATAAGTCCCTTGAATAAAATACAAAGATTGAGGCGAAAAAGTTATGTGTGGGAATGTATAGTACTTAATATTATTGAGTAGTGTAGCTGAACTTTAGAATAATCATCCGAATAAGTATTTAGATGTATTTAGATTTTAAGATTTGTAGGAATTTTTGGTTGTCTGCATTTGTCAGGTTTTTGTCGCCAGCTAAATCATGAAATTTCAGTATAATCCTCCACGTCAATGATGGCTACCACACAGGTTCTCCGGGAGATACAGTGGGAACTGTTTTCCAGTAGGATCAGCTACATCGAGGAGTGAATTACATGTTCGTCTAAGATATCGCTATATCACGAGAAGTTGGAATTCATGAGTCCAATTGACAATATGACCAACTAGCTTGGTCACATAATCTGAAGGTATCGGCTTCTACACCTGATTGGATGATGAGGAACACTGATGAAGAATCTTAGGACAGGAAGAAATAGCTGTGTCCACCGTTCTACCTGACTGATGTCGGCTCACGACTAGAATTTAACAAATGAAATAAATGTATTTCTCTGTAAGGTAAAAGTCAAAAGTTAACTTCAAGAATATGAGGACATTAATAGTCTACTAATGTGAAGCAGTACAGCATTTTTCAAAGGTGAGTGAGATGGTCTGTCTACATTATTGGGAAGGAAATTCAATTAATTATTTATATAACTTTGTAGCACATAATCCGGTTCACCATAACCGGATGGTGAGAAATACGAATATACACGGACAACTTGTTACGAAATTTTTGAATATACATTTCGTCCTGTATAAGACTCATTAGATGAGCATATCCGAATCCAATGAATTTCTGTTTGTTTTATTATAACGAACACAAAGTGAACAATTAAGTATCTCGTCGTAATAAATAGACTTTAAAGATTCCTTTTCTGCTGGTACAGGAAGGTGTGCACCAGAATCCATGGGCTGGGGGGGGGCGGGTTAAGCTCTCACAAAAAACGCGTAAATGTTCCTGCTCAATTCCTACACAGTCCTTCAGAATTCGTGTCCAATTTCTCATATCACATTAAAACAAACCCCGATCACCAAGTATCAAGCTCTGTCGTTAGGCTTTAAAAGACTCATATCTTTGCAATAAGGTAAAGTTATAGAGCCCCTCTAGTCAGAAAAAAAGAGGCTTAGCTCCAGTTCCCGAAAAGAGGATTACAGTAGCTTCAGCCAACTGTTTCTGACAGTTGTCTGTAGTTCAGAAAATCAAAATAAGCGTGCAAGTGACTTCTAACAACCAAACAGAATACTAAGGATTTACAGCAATCGATCAGTTATAACAACCTTATCATTATGTATCCAGATAGAAAGGTTAAAAGGGTTATTATTCTGATGAATACGTCAGAATACATTTCAGAAGGTATAAAAATATCTATAGTGATGTCAACGAATTCCCCGGCCAGATTGGAAAGAAAGATAACGTCATACAAAATGAAAATAAATATATCATTTTTATTTCGAGAAATAAAGCAGAACTCAGCAATCAATCTACAAAAGCTATGAAAGTAATCGGCCTTCTGGTTCAACAGTTTTTACACTGATATGCTTCGCATTTGATCCACAAATAAGTGGTTATTTTTCATCTGATCCTTGACATGAGTAGACCACCAGATAGTTTGCAGAAACTCTAGAGCCTAAGGTAAAGATGACGGCAAAGCGCTTTTTAAAAGATATGCTTAAGTGTGTGGATTTAAGAATAAAGATTAGTATTTCTGCATCGATTGATATAAGCATAAAACTTGGGCACTGTGGTGGAGTATATAACTTCATTATGGATAAGGTTTTATTTTGATAAACTGTCACACAGTGTTGTTATACAGTAGTAATATTTACTGATGACCACGTTTCGAGCACAAACTACTGCTCATAATCAAATCAAGAAGAAGGTAAACTACACACTAGCGTTTATAAAACACTAACGCATTCTGCTAATAGACATTTAAACTTTAATTCGTCTCATCTGTTAACTGTTAAGGAAGGCTTAGTTAAGTGTCTGTTTAACAAACCGAGCAATGGCACTAAGTAGCACAACCAATGACCTAAATGATGAAATAAAACAGATAGAAGAGGCGTTGGTGCAAACTAACTATCCTATAAAATTCACCAGGAAGATCAGCAAAAACCAAAAGCAAAATAAAAATAATGGTGAAACTATTAATGATAACACAAATAAGAAGGAATATAAGTCATCCACTGTTATACCATATAAGGAGGGGAAATCTGTGACCCGACGTGAGATTCTTCATAAAGAAGGAAATAGAGTGGCATTCAAACCTACAAACTCACTCAAAGACAAGTTCTGTAGGCTACAAGACCCGGTGAACCCAAGTAAACCAAATAATATAATTTACAAAATACCTTGCAATGACTGTGAGGTCAACTATTTAGGTGAAACTAGTAGATCGGCGATATTCAGATTGTCGGAACATACTAATTTACCTAAGGTTAGAATGATTGACCCCGAGAAGTTGAGTAATTTAGAAAAACGCTCAGCAATCACACCAAAAGTATTCACACACAACCGCACAATAGGTTGGGAGACAGTTACGATTCTAAGAAGTAATCTATGTAGGTGGAGAAACAGGTTGATTACTGAATCCCGGTTCATTGAGTCTAAACCCAAAACATGCAATAGAAATGACTCAACACAAATACCAGAGATATGGAAGATATTATTACCGCTAGACAAATCAGAAGAGGATAATAAAAAATCTCAAAACTCTATTTCAATTCAAACAAATCACAACATTCTAACACGTTACTTATTTATTTTAACTATAAAAACACTCATCTTATTTCTCATCTGATCGTATTTGATCGATAACAATCATATCATCATTTCTGAATGTACTTTATCCTATACAATTGGTGGATGGTGGCTAGCAGTGGAATCCATAGAATCCGTGACAACCTGAGACCGAGCACTTCGGTCCAATCAATCGACGGGAAAACCAAAAATTCAATTCAATAATTAATATGACCCGTTGCACAAGAGGTGGATCTCTTGCCGCAATTTGTCTAGTGGATAACGCTTTGGCGTTTGAAGCTATGAGTACTGGGTTCGAGTCTCGGTGGGAACACCATCATTCACTGGGTAATGCAGAAACATCCAGCTGACGAGTCCCAAATAGGACGAAATGCGCATCTGGATTCCACTGCTAGCCACCATCCACCAATTGTATACAATTCAAATCCCCAAACATCGTCGAAGCATCTACACAAGAAGCCGACATGTCAACCTGAGACCGAGCACTTCGGTCCAATCAATCGACGGAAAAATCAAAAAATTCAATTCAGTACTTTATCCTATATTGATTTTTATTCCAATATCTAATCATCAATTCCACACATGTATATCTATGAAGGAAAAAGTTGTGTGAGTAGTACATTGATATGGTTATGACCAGCAGTAAATTGTCCTCGAAACGTTGTCATTAGTAAATATTACTGTATAATACCGTGTGATTTATCAAAATAAAATCTTATCTATAATGGAGTTATTTCTGGATCTGTTGTGAATTTCGTGTGCTACCTAGGCAAGTTTGTTGTCTCATATAAGCATATCAAAGAGCTGATGCTGAGGTCCATATTAGATGTCCAGTTTCAGTTCAGCGGCCAGATATATCGACAAAATTATTGGGTAGAAGTAAACCCTCCATATAGTCTATTTACTCTGTGGTCGCTTCATAACGTAGGTAGAATAGAATAGCCCGCAGTGGACTATCAGTCAGTTGAAAATTAAAAAATGAAACACACCTGACATCTTTATCATCATGGATAGAAATACTGAGCTAATCGATCAGCGGTTTATACAAGAAGAGTTTATTGTGACGGTAAACTAATCTTCCTAGAAGTCTGGCTTTGAAAACTGACATATATATATATATATATCTGCAAAAATCAATTTAGCACAAATGAAAATGGTATCAACAACTGACAAACTTCAACAGTTTTGTCCCAGTAGGCAGGAACAGACATCTCACTTCCTCCTTGGTTTTGCGACAAGAATCCAAAACACCTGCGTGGAGAATATATTGAGTAGGGAATTGAAATACTTCAGAAACGCTCTAATCGTCGATAAACATTTAGAAAGAAAGATCGAGACTCCGCAAAAAGTGGAAACTGAGGTTCAGGGTGAACGTAATTATTGAAGTTCTGTGAAGCTTTCTAATAAGAGCTATTCGAAAAAAGGACGTTCTTGCCTAAAACTCCACTCTGTACGTATGCCTTTGTTCACCGAAAAGTAAAAGAAGAGATAACATTATTGTCGATTACAATGTGTATTTACCAGTTCACTTGCTCCTGTGGTGTTAGGTAAATAGGCCACACCAGCAAAATATTTTGTAGAAGTTTTTTGAACACTTACCAAAATGGATTTAGCAAGAGACATGGAGAAAGGTTGACAGTTCACACCTCGAGCACGTTATTACTTATCATCAAACAGTATCAACAGAGATTTCATTCAGAGTCGCATATAAAGTATAATCATGTCGTCCACTCTGTTCTATTCTCTGCTACCCTCTTTATTTTTCTTTTTTTTTCTTTGAATACAGCTTGATTCCACACCGTATTTATGGTACAAGTATAGAATTTTCAGCATGGATATCGGTAGCCCAAATTTTGCAGGCCGACCATAGATATCGGGTGTGCGTCGGCGCGGGCTCGAACCCCGGACCATGTGCATGGCCGGCGAGAGTCCTAACCACTGTGCCACCGACGCACAGTGGGTCCACAACTGACTATTATATCTCATCTACTCTTCCCCACCAAACCCCCTCCATGTCACCATCGCACCAATGGCATATGCGTTGCTTCACATTTCGGTTACACTCGAGTAATGGACTGTATTGCTTACAATGTCATTCGACAGCCTCCTCAACGTATGCCCAACCGACACATCTCCATTTTATCGTACACATTTGTTGGGCGATCCGTTCTCGCCTGCTCGTCTGTTCCTACTGAAGACATTTGCGTCTCTAACTCTTTCTGACCGGACAGAAAACCATCTGATCTTCACTATGGAGACAGACATTCTGGCCAAGGTTCTCACCCATATAGAAAAACGAACTGACTCATCGTGTGAATTCACATTTGATTAGAACACAGTTCGAATCTTACTCTTCATATGGAGTCAGTAGTGAAGATTTCCAAACTGGTTTCAGGTCGATGAAGCCATGTCTTGTCATTCTGATCCACTCCGGCTGGTTATGACATCTTCATTTGTTCCACCATCAGTGTATGGAAGGCTGCTTCCAGGCCAGATAACTGAAGGAAGCAATCTAAGTCAAATCTCTTGCATTGATGGTGATTGGTACTAGTTGTTGTTGCTAATTAGTTAGTTTTCTTCATTGCCTCCGTCTTCTCTATGTTCACCTGAAATCCTGTCCTCGCTGACAGCCGGCCTCTTTAGCTTGTCTGTTGCTTTTTGCCTGCAAGTCTTCAAGTTTGTGTGTGTGTGTGACGTTAAGCATAAATCATCTGAGAAATTCCAATCTACCAGACAGTTCTTATTAATCAGTCTAACGTATTCCTGTCTTTTCATGTTCTAAAGGTTGAACACTACACTGCTAGTTGATGTTTATATGCATATACATTCAAATAGGTCCTTCATCGAGAGATTTTTCCTACGCATTACTTCTATTTCAACGACCATAATTACTTTCGCAAAAAATTTGACCGCTAAATTAATTCACCACATTAAAATTACAATTTTCATTTCCGTAAATTATGCAGTTCACATTCAAAAAGAAAAAAAAACACCTGAACTCTTTGGTCATGAGAAATAGGTTTCTGATGACATTAAAATTTGTCGTTTTAATCACAGTCAGTGTGATTAATCATGTGGCTTTCAGCTTTTGATTTTAAGCACACGATTTCATTGAATTAAGTAATTAACACCATTTAAAAATAACAAGCTTATTGAACATGAAATGTGTGATTTTGTTCTCTGATTATGTAAAAAGTTAAAACATGTCGCTTTTTCAGTCAGTCAGTTAACATTATCTGAGATTTAATAGTTATGCTGAAAATGAAGACTTTTACTACTATCCATTTGAAGAAGAATATAGTGGCAAGTACAGAAAATTAAATCGTATTCTACGTGACTGAATAATCGTTTTTTTTTCTAAATTTATTATCTAATAATGGATATCCACATACTGAGGTTTATCAGTAAATATGTTACTATGATTATTGTTTCGCTTAATTCCTAGAGGAACATAGGGCTTCTGTCTCACGTCTCTATTGCGTTTGATTCTTTGTCAATGTTTCCGTCACCTGACTCCACGTCTGCTCACATGCTTTCATCTTCTCTCCGCTGCATGAACTCCTACATGTCACTCTCGCAGTGAAGACCCACTAAATCGCCTCCTCCCATTCAAGTTCCACTCGAGCAATGGTCTGGCGTATGATGCCATTCACTTGATGGTTTGTTCTCTCAGAGTACGATCAATTCACCTCCATTTCTTCCTGTATATTTCTTGTACAATCGGTTCCTGGTTGCTTTGCTCCCAGAGACTTCTGTTGCTAATCTTTCATGGCCAGCCATCAGATCTTGAGTAGTATTGAGCGAAGATAGCTAGCTGTTGATAAAGGTTTGTAGTTTACTTGAGGTGCTTTTCATGACGTACGAAGTCTGTGATCCGTATAGTGAGTAGCACTGACTTCAAATTGCAGTTGAAAATTCAGGCTTCATTTTTCATGCTGAGTGCTGAGTGTTGATCTTCACACTGAATTGAGAGTAATGATAGCTTGCTCTGCTTTCCTGATCCTCGCTTTGATATCCTCGCCAGTTCCGTCTGCCTGTAGTTGAAACGATGCTTCCCAGGTAGGTAGGTAAAGGAGGTTGCTTCTACGAGATTCCTCCCCTCTATGCTGATTGTTGTCTGTTGTTGTTGTTGCTGATACTGTTGGTCAGGAATCTTCATCACCACATCTGTTTTCTCTATATTTACCTGAAGTCCTCAATATCTTTGATACTTCTCCTACTAACTTGTTGCTTTTCACTTGTATATCTTCCAGTCTGTAAGAAATCAGACATTTATCATAGTCGAAGTTCCAAGTTTTTGTGTGGGTCCACTTTATGCTTGTGTTCTCGTTGTCCGCTGTCTGTCTCATTATCCGGTTCTACCACAGTCAGGAAATTGTAGATAGTAGGCAGCCAGCTTGTCTTACTCCCGTCATCACTTCGAGGGATTCGGTGAGTTTCACGTTGTTGATTACTTGGCAGGCAACATTTTCATACAACTGTTGGATGAGATGTATAATTGTTAGCGGCACCCCTTAGTAGCGAAGTTGTTACCAAATCACCTCTTGATCTACGCTGCGCTTTCGAAAGCCTTTCCGAAATCAATGAAGTAAATATAATGTAAATATAATTATCAGACAATTATACATCTCATCCAACAGTTATACGACAATGCTGCATGCCAGGTAATCCACAACGGGAAACTTACGGAATAATTCGAAGTGAGGACGGGAGTGCGACAAGGCTGTCTACTATCACCAATGATCTTCCTGATTGCAATTGACTGGATAATGTGACAGACAACGGCAACCAACGAGGGAACAGGCATAAAATGGACTGACACAAAAACTTGGAGGATCTGGATTTCGCCGATGATATATGTCTGATTTCCCACAAACTGGAAGATACACAGGTGGTGAAAAGCAACAAGTTGGCAGAAGAAGCATCAAAGATAGGACTTCAAGTGAACATAGAGAAAACAGAGATGATGAAGATTCCTAGCCAACATCAACAACAACAACAGACAACAATCAGCATAAGTGGGAGGAACCTGAAAGAAACAGCCTCCTTCACCTACCTAAGAAGCATCGTCTCAACTACAGGCGGAACTGACGAGGACATCAAAGCCAGAATCGGAGAAGCAAGACAAGCTTTCATTACTCTCAAATCTGTGTGGAGGTCAACAGCACTCAGCATCAAAAATAAGATCTGGATTTTCAGCTCCAATGTAAAGTCAGTGCTACTTACTATACGGATCAGATACTTGCACTGCGCGTCATAAAGAGCATCTCAAACTACCTACAGCCCTTCATCAACAGCTGCCTTCGCTCAATACTCAAGATCAGATGGCCGGCCAGAAAAGATCAGCAACAGGGATCTCTGGCAATGAGCGAACCAACCCAGCAGGAACCGATTGTGAAACAAATAAGCAGGAAGAAATGGAGATGGATTGGCCATACGCTGAGGAAACCATTAAGTGACATCACTAGACAAGCCATCGCTCGAGTGGAACCCGGTTGGAAAGCAGCGAGTTGGTGGTCAGTCCAAGGGTGACATGGAGGAGGTCATATGAAGAGGAGATGAAAGCATGTGGGCAGACTTGGAGTGGGGTGAAAAAGTTGGTAGAAAACCGAAGGCAATGGAGACGCTCAGCTGAAGCCCTATGTTTCTCTAGGAACCAAAGGATACAATAATAATAATAAATAATTATCAGTTTAATGTTTACCTAAGTGATTCAAAATAGCTGAGTTCAAAGTGGTAAAAAGTTCATTAATGAGGTATCTTATAGACTTCGGACATTATATTTACGCTGTTCAGTGACTGCTATTAGCAGACAGAAATAAGCAGCATCTTGTGAGTTCTATCGCGTCAACACACCCCATACACAATTCAGACTACTGAATCAATATAAGCTACCAGAAGTCTGTCTAGTCACCTGAGTAATTCACATACGATAGAATCACAAAGTGATACCCTCTCTGCATTACTTCACTTTAAAGCTGAACACTTAGGCTTAAATATATACAGGGTTAATCAAAAACAAAGGTCAGAGATTATTATCAGTTGGTAACAACAGTAAACCAAAGCTTTTGAGAAATAACAAAGTATGGAAAGTCGTAAATAATCCCACAGAGTCGAAAAATTCGGTAAATAATTGGTTAAAAATAATGGGGAATTATTCATAGGTTAACGTCGCCTAGTTTTCTAACCAGTCCCAAGGCCGGGCAAAAAGGGAGGTTTGGGCGTAGAGCTGGAGACCCTGCCACACAAAACAATTCACACGGCTACAGAAACTTTAAAGCACAAGATTTCACATGAACATAGAGAAGATAGAAGTGATGAAGAAAGCCAACCAACTATCAACAACAACAACCAGCGCCAGTCACCATCAACGCGAAAGATTTGACAGAGATTGCTTCCTTCACTTATCCAGCTGCTACAAAGTAACGTTTCTACCACAGGCATACGGCACTGATGAAGATTTTAGAACTAGCCAGAGTGGATCAGGACGGCAAGATATGGCTTCATCAATCTGAAACCAGTTTGGAAATATTCAGAGCTGCACTCAGCCAAGATAAAGAAGAAGATTCGGACTGTGTTTAAATAAAAAATGTGAATTCAATCAGTCAGCGCTTCTGTATGGGTGAGAAACGTGGTGAGCATGTCACGAAAATTATTTTCAACAGGTCACTGGAGACATTTTCCAACAGCTTTCCCCTTCTCTGGCTGACTCCATAGTGAAGATCAAATGGGATCTGTTGGTTGGCCAGAAAGAGTCAGTAACAAACGAACAGGCGATAGTGGTTTGCTGAACAAGAGTGTCGGAGGAGATGGAGATGTATCGGTGAGGCATACGTTGAGGAGGCTGTCGAATGTGCTCATTTGTGCTCAATGCACGCCATTCCTCCAGTGGAACTCGAATGTAAAGCGACGGGTGTATTGTCAGTGCGAGAGTGACGCGGAGGGAATTGTCTGGGGGTGGGGAGATGAGATATTTTAGACGATCTAGGATCTAGCTAGATGAAGAGTGTAGCAGAGAGTATAACACAGAGTGGATATTGGCTGTTGGAGCCCTATTATGAAATAGGAGCCCAAGGGAATGATAAATAAACAGAACGTGACCTCGTTATCATTGTTCTAACATTTGTACATCTTCCTTTGACTTAGTCGATGGTATTTGAATTCATATTGTAGGATTTTTAAGGAGTCAGATAACTTTCACCTCTTCGATTTCGTCACTAAGCAACATCATTTAGAGAGACCACTGCCAGGCGTTTCGCCGCATTTTGGGACTCTTTATTAGTGCGCACGCACGAGTCTACCAGGGAATGAACCTTGGAACCTTCAGGCTACGAGAGCAAGTTGCTGAACACTCGACTGGTTGGATTGAAACTTAATGACTCCTCATCTCAGGTTCTTTGAGTCCAAAGGTTATATAAATGGATGTCAGTATTCAGTGACAACCTAAATGATGGTATTTTAGAAAGGATAACTTCATACTTGACTAAATTAATATCTGAAGTTTGATCCAAAACTGACTCCAGTTAGGGGAACTATGAAAAATAAGCAAGAACTGAACAGCTTCCCTCTATCATTGTGGGATTCCTCAAAAGCATGAAATAATTACATGCACGCCAGGGACTGAGACTACGATCTTCACCTTACATGGTGGGCTCGTTGACCATCCAACCATTGCCACGAAATCCAACGACCCACCCATCAATCGAAGGTCTGCCAGTGTTGAATAAAGATTATAAGTCGACTGAACACATAACCTTTTCCTTAATGTTCAAAGTGTCTAGCATATCGGTCTGATCAAATCTGTTTCATATATTGGCTTAACTGAAATCAATTCTGTTACATGTATCCTTGATATGCTTTGCTACAGATGACGGACGATGGGCACCTATTTTAAGTGTCAGTCAAATTGGGTGATCCTTTTTGTTCTTACAGCTCATTAGGAATGTGTCCTTTAGCCCTATGTGCTCTGCTGATGTGGGTGTAACTGTAGGGAATCAGAGAAGCCCGTGTATTCAATTGAATATAGACCATTTCTCATTCAACTGTCAATTTATTCATGTGCTGACTGGTTCATATTGAGGGCAATCGGGATTTCAAGGGACAAAAGTGCGGCTGTGCATTGTGGTGTGGCTGTCTGTCTTTGTATCCATTTTATACCATCGCTAATAAATGCATTCCTGAATGGCAGTTTAAGCGGTTTTTAAAGCAGCCTGGTGACCAGGTTAAGTGGAACAGGCTAAATGAGTTAGTAGATGTGAACAAAGCTCAGATGCAGAAGGATAAATGGCAGCAAAACAACCGTGGGCTTTATTTCCAATTGAAGGTGATCGGAATGAGCTCCAGGTTGTTCAGTTAGCCTATCTATCGCATTTCCTAGATGATCACATATACATGTGAACTGGTAAACACAGTAGGATATAACAAATTATACAGTTAGTGTAAGGACTTGCAGGACAACCTTAATTTCATATTCTCTGTGAAACTGACTTTAGCCGTATATTAAATCCTATCTGGTACTATTCTGAGTCTCCAAAATTTTGTTATATGGAAAATATTTTTAATCTATTTTCCTCACCTTTGCTCTTGATTCATACGTGTGATCTTGACCCTTAAGTAATTTTAATCTCTACTCTATTCACTTTCGATTTTTGTGTATTTTGTTACCTTTTTTATAAATAAGTAGGTGTGAAAAGTACATGTGTGAGCAGAATGTCCGTAATGTATTCAGTAAATACACATGACACCTTTCATGTGTGAATTGCATCTTCTTACTGTTTTGTCAAGACTTACAAAAGGTATTAAGGATTTTAATAAAAGTGTAAAGTATCTCTGCCCACTAAATGTACACTAGCTGGGAAAGTTTCCGCTTCTTACCTTTACACTTTCGGAGATTGTGAGATGCCAAACAACAAAAAAGTTAGGAAGGTAAGGTATGGCAAAGTTGAAATTCATGGGCTGGCGGTTGCATCGATTACCAGTGGCTTGACGTTCCAAGAGCTTGCCTCTCAACCCGAAGGTGCTATATTCAAAACCCCAAATGGCATGTATATGTGAAGAGTCCGAAACATCCATCTGGTAGTCTTAAATGATTTTCCAATAGCTCTCGAACCTATGTCAGCTTATAATGAAATCCTGTAACCAATCAAATCAAATCCCTGTACACCAACACTTTGATCAGGAAGTTATCAGTGATGTCATTGATCATAACCATCCTAGCTTGGCATCACCAACAATTTATAGAAGTTTCAGCTATATATTATGACTATCCGAGTGGAATACACGACTTAAGCATCACGTCGTCATTGCACCTAGTTCTCTGGAGTTTATGGGCACTGGCTGTACGACTAAACATAACCATTAACATTCTCTATCTCAATCCAAAGGTGATACTCAACTTGTCATTGTCCATTAGGGTTTCAGTCGAGGGCTTGGTACACGGTGTCTGCATTTTACCTTCGGCATATTTCCTGAAGGCCAATTCTTTGCGACATTTCCTTGTTACTTGTGCATTTCAGACAGTCATCTGGTCATAAGAAAAGGCACCAACAGCGAAGAAAATTTTCTTTTCGACGATTCATTTTCATGAGCTGTACAATCGTAATTATAATTAAACACATAAGTTTTTGACCAATCAGATACTGGTAAACTTTGTCCTTGAAAATTCTGCTACATAGTGTGAGGTGTAAGAAGGGATGACTAATTGTAAGTTAGAAAGGAGACAGAAGTTGGCATGACCTAATAAGTGTGAGATAATGACTAATCAATAAGCTAGTGTAGAGTGGACAGGAACTAGTGGAAAGGTTATACAGTAGTTTTGTATAAGATCTGTGTGAAAAAGCAATGTTATTAATAAACAGTCATAGAGTAGTAATAAAATATGGATGGTGGGAATAGTAATAATAATAAAAGTATTAAGAACAGTAATAATAACAATAATAATAATAACAGTGAACTTACGTATTAAAAGAGAGGAGAAAAATTATAGTTAGAAATTTACTCTGGCCATGGTAGGGCTAGAGAATGTATGTATCGTTTTTGTATGCATAGGTCCGGTTTTATGTCACGAATAGCTAGTGCCTCGGCTATGTACAGATGTCGTATCCGGAGTCCTTTTGTACGATATTGAGGGACTCTGTGTACCACTGTGAAGCTTTCGTGTGAGGGTGCTCGATGTCCGGAGATAACAAGGTGTTCGAGGATTGAGCTGTTGGTATTCTTCTTTTCTCCTCTGGCTAACCAAGCTGGGCAGTGTTCCAGGATACGTTTGTGGACTTGACGTTGCGTACGGCCGATATACTTTGCTCCACACGAGCAAGTGAATTGATAAATACACATTGAAGTGGCCAAAGGCGGTATCTTGTCCTTAACGTTAGACTGGATTAACTGTCTGCAGGAGAATGTTATATGTAGAGTGGCTGTTGGGAATGTCTTCTTCAGACTTTTTGAAAGGCGGTTTCTGAGAATTTCCGCTGCGATGTCACCTTTGAATTCTAAGTTCATGAAGAGAGTCTTCTTAGGAACCGTTGTGATATTTGGCACCGGTGGCTTCTCCTTCATGTTTTTGTCGATGAATCTTGGCGGATACCCATTCTCTAGTAGGGTTTCACGCAATAAATTTAATTCTTTCTCCACCGTGTCTTCCGAGCAGATTTTTCTAATCCTTGAGCACAATGTACGTACCAAGTTTCTCTTTCGGGTCAGTGGGACAAAGCTCTGGAAGTTGATAAACTGTCCAGTCCATGTTGGTTTCTGGTATATCGATCTTTGGATCGTACAGTCGTCTCTTCTGGTGAGTAATACATCGAGGAATGGAAATGCGTTGTTCGATTCGCGTTCTAAGGTGAATCTTATTGATGGATGCGCTGCGTTGAAGGTTTTCAGGAGAGAATCTATATCACATTTTTCCTCGCAGATTATAAATGTATCATCTACATATCTCTTGTATAAGTGCAGTTGACTTATTAAGGGATCAAGGGTGTTGTTTTCAAGACTCGCCATGAAACAGTCATCTGGTCTTCCCTATGAAGTGAAGACATCCGTTGATAAAAGTCTTCACCAGGCAGTTGGAAATACTATTCATGACGCATTAACTCTTCGAATCATAACCAGAAGAAATTAGTGTTAAAAATTCGAATCTTGTTCTTTGCAGTGAACGCTACAGATTTATACAATGATTATTTTTGCTGATCCACTTTGGCTTTGCCAATCCCATGGTTACTGTCTACAGATTAATATGTCCTACCTAGATAAGTGATAGCGATTGCTGTTGTTATAGTCTTTGGTTAAGTAACCTCTCAATATTTTTCCTCCCCACGTTCATTTGAAGTGAAATTTCCGTCGCTTCTTCTGCCAACCTGTTGATTGTCACTTATAGATCTTTGACTATGTGGGGCATTAAACATATATCAGCCACAAAATTCAGTTCTCCAGAGTCATTTCCTTTGTCCAGAATCGTGGTAGCCACTTTCGTTACTGTTTTTGTGATTGTCTTCTGACTGAGTTAGTACTCTCCAGTTCACATCCATTCCATCTGATCACATAGATTCTCAAGAGGTTTGTACCATGTGTACCAATTAGCTTTACAGTCTGAGTAGCTGTCATAGCTATGGACATCGTGCAGACATTTCATTTCCCCATGTTTATAGATTCTTTCGTAGAAAGGACGTTCATTGACTTACTGACTTCCAGGAGACTATTACCAGCCTTCAATTTATCGGGTCAATTCAGATGATTCCATATCAAATAAATAACAAACTGCTATACAATAATAATAATAACTCGCTGACATTTCCAGCATAACTTATTACAGCCCACAATCCTATCAGTTTAATCACACACAGTTTCATAATTTACTGTGTGTATATTTCTTTCTCTCTCTGTTCTCTTTGCTGTTTGTTTCCACTTTCGCTATCTCCAGTATACACGATGTGTTTTCATTTCCATTGCACATGTGTCGTGTTGAATTGATAAACAAACCTTCTGTCATATTTGTAGACTTCTACGCAGCTGATGTGAAGCTAATAGAATGAATGATGTTAGCATTTTATTTTGCATTGATCATTATTTTTTTGCTTAATTCAAATATATAAGAGGGAATAAGTGCTTAAAGAATCCTAAATGGGGTGTTTGTGTTCAATTTAAAACCTAAAAAAGATAAGTACTGAAGTGTTGTTCATTTTAAAACAAATTCCGTATTCAGCGAAGGATTCGTTTTTTTTTATCGACGAAATCGTCTTCACAGGCTATAGAATCGTACTTATATTTACCTTGTGGTGAGAGTAGGCCGTGAGAAAATATGTACAAGGCTGATTCAACAACCAATCACAGCAGACTTAAAGTGGCAAAATATGATTCGCAGATTGAGAACTCTATTTTTCGAGGAATCCCGAAACAACCAATCAGAAGGCTGCGTTTGTCTGCTTAACTTCTGATAAACAACCAATCAAATGACTGTGCTTGTCTACTTGCATAAGCTATAATAATGTATGTGAAATATATATAAATACGTGTTGATTTTCATAATAAAACGATCTGTTGCCTGGCCCTTGTCTTCTGTTGTTACAACCTTAACTGTACAGTAATCCATTACTGAGTAATAGTAATGTGACATAATTCATATAATTAATCAAGAGTAGCTCCAGAAGTAGAAAATAAAAATCACAAATTACGTAATACTCAACGACAAAAAAATGGAAGAAAGCCTTAGAAATTAGATAAGTTTGTAATTGAGAAGCAAAGTGGTAGTTCAGTGTCCATTAACCAAGTGTGAAGAGGGTGGGAAAACGTACAAAAGGAACATGTGAGAATGATAATAGTGTAATAAGTATTTAAGAATAACCAAACTAATTATTAAAAAATGTTAGAAATTACAGGGAACGACTAATGAAGAGGTTATGACCATGTCAGAATAACAGACTTCACAAATTTTTCCGTATAAAGAGTTCGCCGTTGTATTGACGAATCACCAGTGCCCCCACTGTGTACGATTGCCGTGACCTAACCTCTTTTTTAACATTCCGTCTCACCCCTTCGATAATCTTAAAAGAGCATTATGGTGGAGCTCCTTGGTCTGAGTTCATCAAGTGATCGAGAATTGAGCAAGTAACAAAAAACCATAATAGTAAAGCGAAATCCCAAAAACAACCGAGACGGTGTCGAAGAAACTGCGATTGATGAATCCTGAATTTAAAGGTGATAGCGCCAATGAGATTTTGAAGGATGGCTTATCCAGATAATTGAGAATAGTCTTCTCATCCGCTGAGCTACGGATCAGTTTCTACAGCCGACAGCTAATCAATGGATGTGTAAAGAATAAACTTGCGATGTGGGCCACTTCAATGTGTTTTTAGAAACTCACTTGTTCCCGTGGAGGTTAGTTATATTGGCCGCACAAAGCGCACACATTTCAAACCCATCTATGAACACTATCCGGCATGGTTAGCTAAAGGACTATGCAAGACAATAACGAACTCACTTGGTGAGCTAGTTTGCTTCCAATTTATTGAATTATTGGTTTTTAGTCGAGCAATAAAGGCTAACGAATTCATCAAATTCAGAAGAACTCGTCAGCTGAATACTCTACATACACAGATATAAACGTGTATACTTTTGAAATTACATAGGGAGATATAAGACTGATAAGTAAACAAACTACATTGAATTAATCATGCAGAAAGACAGGTGCGAATGTTTCCCAGGTCATGTTCAAATAGATAAGGCGAGAGAGAGAGAGTAGGAGAGATCAAAATTGAGATAAATTGCATTGTGCTTCAATTACATCACTTAGATAAACAATCAGTCATTAGAGAATATAACAAGAATTGCAAACAGAGTAATATCAATAGTAATAATTATAATAACAATAATAATAATAGTGTTGAAGTGGGTTAAGATAATGCTACTCATAAAGGATAGTTTTAAAGGAATCAAGAATATTAAAAATAATAAAAGGTAGAATAAAAAGTAAAAGGTATTACCATGGTAGATTCAGAGTGACGACCACCTCCTTTTGTACACAGAGACCTGGTTTATACACTCGAATTGCACAAGCCTCTGCGATTGCAAGCATCTTCTTGTTTCTTTGTCTCCTGACAATAGTGAATGACTTGACAGCGTCGATATCATGCCCGTAGTCCACACGATGTTTTGTTATTGAGGATTCTGGCGCTTTGCACTCAGCTGTTTTCAGCCATTTTGGGAAATGCTCCATCATGCGAGTAGATAATCGCCTTTCCCTACGACCTATGTATTCGCTTCCACAAACGCACTCAAATTGGTATATACAGTTATTTGAACATGACCTGGAAAACATTTGCACCTACCTTTCTGCATGACTAATTCAAAGCAGTTTGTTTACTTATCAGTCTTATATCTCCCAATGTCATTTCAAAAGTATATGTATATATCCGCGTATGTGGAGTATTCAGCTGACGAGTTCTACCGAAATTTGATGAATCCATCATTAAATCCTACTGTATTAACATTTATTGCTTGTTTTAAATTCGTATCGGGAAATAAATGTTTTCGATTAATTGGTTATTAAGGCTCTCACTTGTTTCTTTTCGACATTTTCTCACCGTCTTCATACTTGTTGAATGGACACTCAACCACTACATTTTTTCTCACTACTGTATAACAATTTTAACCTTATCGTATTCCTAGCGCTTTCTTCTTTGTGCCGTTGAGTAATACGTACTTTGTGACTTTTACTTTTCAAGTATTGGTTTTTGTAGGGATTTTGTTTGATTGCATGGAGGATTTAATCATCAGCTGACATCAGTTAGAGAACCACTGGAAAACCTGGAAAACTTTTACTTTTACTGATGAAGACACTTCTGAGCATGCGTTTATTTTTATTCCTATTACTCAGCGATGGAATATTATTATCATTATTATTATTGTATCGTTTAATTCCTAGAGGAATATAAGGCTTCAGCTGAGCGTCTCCATTGCCTTCTGTTTTCTGCCAACTTTTTCACCCCACTCCAAATCTGCCCACATGCTTTCATCTCCTCTTCACATGACCTCCTCCAAGTCATCCCATAGTGGGACGACCGACTCTCCGCTTCCCTTTCGGGTTCCACTCGAGCAATGGCTTGTCTAGTGATGTCACTTGATGGTTTCCTCAGAGTATGGCTAGCCAATCCATCTCCATTTCTTCCTGCCTATTTGTTTCACAATCGGTTCCTGCTGTGTTGGTTCGCTCCCAGAGATCTCTGTTGCTGATCTTTTATGGCCTGCCATCTGATCTTGAGTAGTATTGAGCGAAGATAGCTGTTGATGAAGGTCAGTAGCTTGTTTGAGATGCTGTTTATGACGCGATAAGTCTCTCTCTGATCCGTATAGTAGCACTAACTGACTTCACATTGGAGTTGAAAATCTGGATCTTATTTTCATTTTCATGCTGAGTGCTGTTGACCTCCACACAGACTTAAGAGAAATGGAAGGTTGTCTTGCTTTTTCGATTCTGGCTTTGATAACCTCGTCCGTTCCGCCTGTAGTTGAAACGATGCTTCCCAGGTAGGTAGGTAAAGGAGGTTGTTTCTTTCAGGTTCCTCCCATTTATGCTGATTGTTGTCTGTTGTTGTTGTTGCTGTTGGTGTTGGCCAGGAATCTTCATCACCTCTGTTTTATCTATGCTCTATGGAATACCACGTGTTTTTGATAAAGATGAATACGATTGTTCAGCCTCTGAAGATTATTTCGTCGATAAAGAAAACCTTTCCTTCGCTGAATACACAAATTGTTTTAAATTGAATTCAGACGCCCCGTTTTCTATCCTTTAAAGACTTATTCCCTCCTATAGATTTAAATAAAGTAAAAATCATGTTCGGTGCAGAATAAAATGGCAACATCATTTATTTCATTGGCTTCCCATTAGCTGCGTACACTTTCACAAATACGAACAAGATTGTTCAGTCGCTGGAAATGATTTCGTCGATGTCGAAAAAACAATTTCTCCTTTGAATCATCTTTTATTTCTTTCCTAACTCAATAGGTATTTTGGAAATTTCTCCATTGAGTTTTGACAGTCTTTTATGTTGACTATCAATTATCTAAACTTTCATAACTTTCATTTCTGCCTTCCAATGTTCACACACTTGTTCTGTTTATTTGATTCAGCCCTACACAAATCATCTAAAATCCAAACGTAAATAATACACAACTGAAAACTAATTAAATTCCGCAGTGTTATAAAAGTTAATGACGTGTCATGAAAAGAAAAAAATCAGGCAGACAAAAAAGCCAAAGAATAGGAGAGAATTTTTTTTCCAGCACAAAATTTTTTCTCGTGGAAATAGCCAGTGAAGAATCCCTGTCTCGAATAATTTAATTTTCCTAGAAAAAGAGAAGAAAGAACGTTTCATTCATCGTCTTCATGAAACCAAAGTTTTTTTCTGTGATGTTTTTGGCTTGAGAAAAAATGACAAAATAAGAAAGACAAATAAATGCTACTGTATAGGAGTAACCCAAATCCTTCTTCAATGCCTAATTTCGTTTCGTTTTTAAAGGTGCCTCGAAAACGTAGCAACTTTTGATGTGAGCCCAGATTCAAATTTTTATATTTCTGCCAGAAGAAGTAAGCGGGAAGTAAGCGGGAGAGAGAAGAATAGAAAGAAGGAAAAGTGGTACAATTTATTTTTTCAGCCAAGGTCAGCAGGAGAGGAGCAATCGTTAATTAGTAGTTCTCAACTGGACAGAGACGGAAAAATATTCAGATAAATATCTGAATAGAATTATTCAACGCTTCAGTCTGTCACATTTTGTCCACGGTCAGGGTATTATCACATGAGGTCAGAAGAGAACTAAACCAGTGTGGCTGTGAAGAAGGACGTGTGAAAGAGGAAGAATCGAGAAAGGCTTGATGGCTGAAATGGGATTCATAAATTGTTAAATTTGTGTCGTTATTATCAGTTTTAGGTAATAATGGCAGCAACATCTAACAAGTGCAGGTTTCGAAGAAGAATAAGACGATTTCAGCCAAAATTACTTTTATTCCCCTAGGTTCTGAGTAGCACTTAAGGCTTGAACAACAAAACACTACTTTTTGATTTCGTTCTTTGCAGTTCACCTTAGATAGCTACACGATTGCCAGCAGGGTCTCATTACATTGCCACAGGATCTCCCCTGTGTGACCCTAGAACTTATGCCCAAATAGTCGTTTCCTGTTCAGCATCCAACTGATAATATTGATAATGATAATTTGCTTTATTCCAAAAAGAGTACTAGTGATACAGCAAGTAGTTTTCAGCATTCAGTACAATATTGCATCTAATTCACTCAAAATAACAAAAACTAAACACTACATAATAATAATAACAAAACATTGTTATAGCAGCTACATGGCAAATTACTGTATGCAATACGGAGAAAAATATGCACAAAGTACAAAATTGTAGTAATAATAGTAATAACAACTAAAATAGAATAGCTTAGTTATAATTAAACGATAGAAAGTGTGACACCATAAAATTACAGAAAGAATGACAATGAAAGGGTCGATTCACTTTGCTAATTACATAGTAAGTTATGTGTTTCACGTCTAACAGAGTCTTCATCACATAAAGTACGGCCTAAATAGGGTATTGTAGAATTTTTGTACTTAGTGGTACGAGCATATAACTTCTTATATGGACTTCTCGTCCTACCTGATGAGATACACAAGGGGATAATTGTGAAGAAAGGGGGTGTAGAGGGTCTGACAGTACAGCCTTTGCCCATTTTGTACAGGAATTTATATGCCTCTCGTCTATAGTATTGGCGAGCTTACGCAGTGGCAAACCACAAGTCCTACTCACAGCATTCATTACTCTCCGTAATATGATATAATCTTTTTTGAGAAGCCCAGGAAAGATTAATGGAGAGCAATAGAGTACAATAGGTAAAATACAGGAGTTTAAAAGTTGCAAAACCAAAGGTTGGTTGATACCTGATTGTTTTAACTTTTTAATCTAGAAGGTAAGACGAAACATTTTCCTAGAGATAGATAAGATGTGGGATGACCATGAAAGGTCAGACGAAAGAACTAATCCAAGGTATTTAATGCTTGACTTGGTTTCAATTTCCGCGCCATCTACGCTAAAGGCATCATGGGAACTAACTAGTTCAAGTAAGTCACGTCGATGCTTGAAAGTAAAGTCAACTGCCTAACATTTGGAGGGATTTAACATAAGACCAATTGACTTAGATCACTTGCTGATGTCCAACGGAAAGCTATTAAGTTTGCAGTAGTCAGACTCGGAAGTGATAGGCAGTGATACAGTCAGATCATCTGCATATTTGACAAAGTTAGTCTTGTTTAAATGAGGCAGGTCGTATAGGAAGAAAAAAAAAAGAAAAGGAGAGAGGACGGCACCTTGAGGAACACCGCCTTTTGTAAGCGATGCAGAAGAAGATTTGTCATTATATACAGTATACTGAATTATATCAGAAAATTTAAGAATGCAACCAACTCTTAGCTCAGGATCCTGTTTGAGTCAACGAAAGCTTATTTAATAAAAGCCCCCTAGGTACAGAGTTAAAAGCAGATGTGTAGTCTAAGAAAACACTACGAACATATTTAGCACCTTTGTCTCAACAAGAGGCAACATTGTGATATAAGACAACCGCAGCATCCAAGGTACTTCTGCCATGTTTATATGCAAATTGTTTAGGATCATTAAAAGGTTTCAACGAAGGTTCAAGACTAAGTAAAAGTAATTTTCCATCAATTTTAAAAAAAGAAAAGCAATTACATTAGACCTAAATTTAATATCAGTACCAGAAGATGGTTTTGGTATGGGGATAATTTTAGTGCTTTTCCATGCAAAAGGTAGAAATGTATCGGAAAAGAAAGCATTAAAAATGTTAGTAAGAGGATAACACAAAATATCACCACAATTCCTGAGGACAACTGCAAGTAAGCCGTCAGGACCAAGGCTTTGGGAAGGCTTAAGAGACTGGAGACATTTAAGCACATCAAGGGTATTAAAATCACTAAAATTATTGTCAGTATGATTTGTATCATTAGGAAGGATATCGACACAAGAGCGTATGAAAGACGTATTAAGAGTGTCGACATTAAGAGATGGGAAAGAAGTACAGCGCTTACCGCTAGTCTCTGTCCGTCTGGATTCAACATAGAACTTGGCACCGAAGTGCAGCAGTTCGAGTTGCCACGTTCCAAATAGCACACAGAGGTAGACAAGAAGATGAGTGAAGAGAATTAATAGAGTTTGACAAATATAAGAGTGAAACAGAATGGGTAATGGTAGAAAGGAATATGAAAGATTACAGAGATTGAATACATCTGCGCCATTGACAACGATTTTGAGCCATGTCACCTATTGTCTCCAGCCATTGATTCCTAGAGTCCCGAGGGCCCCAACCCGGGAGTCTGCATCTCCCTACCCGACTCAGTTTAACTGTCAAGGATTTCATGGATTGATGAGGCCATGTTTTTGTTTGGCCACCACTGGCTCTTTTCCAACCTGAACCTATATCAGCTAACAATGCCCGTCGGGGGAGGCGGTGGTTAGGCATGCGCACCACGTGACCTAGCCATCTTAGTCTATGTAACTTTATAACCTCGTCGATTGATTTTCCCTCTTTGCCCAACACTCTACGCCTAACGTCAACATTACTTACCTTATTAAACCACCTAACGTGAGACAGAGATCGCAGACATCTATGATCGAAAGCAGTCAACCTTTTCATGTCTTCAACGCGTATTGGCCATGTTTCAGAGCCATAGAGAAGGACGGAGCGAACTGATGAGCAGTACACACGTCCCTTGGTTGATAACCGGACGTGTGTACTGCTCATCAGTTCGCTCCGTCCTTCTCTATGGCTCTGAAACATGGCCAATACGCGTTGAAGACATGAAAAGGTTGACTGCTTTCGATCATAGATGTCTGCGATCTCTGTCTCTTACCGCTAGTAATTTCTCTGAAAAGTTTCCACAAATTAGAAGGGGTTTTACATGACAAAAATCTTTGATTATATAAAACATTTAGTCTTTTCATTTCCAGTTTTATCAGAATATTTAACTTTTTTACACCAGGCTTATCATTTTTTTGAACAACAGTTCTTTATTTCTACGTAGCTTTTTGAGATATGGCGAAGATAAGCGATCAAATCGGATGAATAATGTTTCTTTAGGACAACATATTTCGAAACAGAATTTAAGATAATCAGTAGTGTTTGTGATTGTGTCATTTAATGTTTATTCTGTAAATAAGTCCCAGTTAGTGTCTTTCAACATGCATCTGAGTTTGTCTAGGTTGTCTTTTGAGTAGCATCTCCTGTAGAGGTGAGAGAGGACACCTTTGTGTCATTTGGAATATATTTTAGGCAGTACACGTATGATGCGGTGGTCAGAGTTAAGTAAAGGAGCACGTTTGCGAGCTTCATATGTACCACCATCATTGATAAATACTAGATCCAGTGTTTTACCAAGACGGGTAGCAAAGTTAACAATATTGTCATGACCAAGTGATATAAGGAAGGAGTAATCGCTTCCAGTGAACTCACCAGTTACTATTGATAAAGAGTTCTCGAAGCAAGCTGCAGCAAAAGCGGTGAATTCATCAGCGAACATAGATAAATCCAATATGGTACAGCCGGGAGAGACATAAACATTAGAAATATAAATGAATTTGTATTTTGACAGGTGTTTCGGGCGACATCTCACAGTGATGCAATCAATGTAGTCATTCGAGAATTTGAAACAAACTTTGTTTGAAATGGACCATTTTGAGTGAATAAAAGTAGCAACACCTCTGCCACATTTTTTCTTGGAACAAACGTGGTCTTGTTGGAAGACATTAAAATCATTTAGAGACACTATATTGTCATCATATGAGTCATGGAGCCAGGTTTCTTGTAGAGTGACAATACCAATATTGTGGTAAATTCCGGACGACAACAGGGACTGAAAATCCAGAATTTTGCTAGGCAGGGATCGGCAGTTGGTAATAATGATAACCGGAACAGTGGTGTGATGTATGGGTGTAGATTTTAAAGCACGTTGCCAACCACCATTGTGGTTTTTCTTGAGTTTATGGCACATATGAAAGTTTTTGGGTTTAAAACGTTTTATAAAATCCCAGGAGTGAATAATACGATTAGAATGCTAAATATGATATGTAAACACCAATAAAATATGAGTAAATAGATGCAAAATGTACATGGAATCTGGTAGCCCAAAATGTTCAAACAGGCCGCCAAGGTCATTCAATGTCGATATGAGTCCCCTTAGTGTCTTTTGGAAATACGCCTGGTGATATGCCAAGTCTAAGGGGTATATATAAGAATTGGCTTACTAGACGTTCGTCATGAAAATCTGAATTATATTATTTCGTCAGTTAAATTACAGTGTACTTTGACTGGACACTAGTAACTAGTGTGATATATCTAGTCCTTTGTTTGGTGCAGATTGAATTCTATCCGTCAGTCAGGTTTGCAATGTGGCGACCATTCTAGGTAGCTCGTCATTACGGTGTACATTGATTTGATTATATCAGATGGCGAGAGGCGATCGGCCACAGGAAACCTTAAACCTGTAAAATGTCTTGTGATGACTGTGAGTTAGGTCAACTACAAAGATTAAACTAGTAGATCAGATCACGGGTGGTCAAGTTGTCAGAACATAAGAATTTACCTAGAGTTAGAATAACTGGTCCCATGAAGATAAGTAATTTGGAAAAGAGCCCACCGATTTCATCCCATGCATTAACACACAACTACACAATAGAGTAGGAGAGAGTTAAAATTTTGAAAAGTAATATAAGCAGGTAGAGAAACAGAGAGATTGATTACTGAATCCTGGTTCATCGAGTGAAATCTACACCCAACACACGCAACAGAAGCGACTCAATGCAAGTACCAGAAATATGGAAGATAGTACTACCACCAGTCAGTCAAATCAGAAGAGGATAATAAATAAGATTAAAATTCTATTACAATCCAAACACATCACAACATTCTAACAAAAAACTTATTATGACTATTAAAACACTCGTCGTATTTCCCATCTGATTATAGTTGATCAATAACACTCGTATTATTATTTCTGAATGTTGTTCATTTTATTCAAATGTCTAATAAATTCCACTCATGTATGTAAGTGAGGTATAACGTTGTGTGACTGCCTTGATATGATTATGAATGGTAATAATCAGATCTCAAATCGTCATCAGTTAATATTACTGTTATGCTACTGTCCATTCCAAGCAATATACTAAGCTACATCATCCTGGAGAGAAACAAACAAGCCACTCTGGATGAAAAACTTCGACCCGAACAAGCTGGATTCAGGAGAAACAAATCATGTATTGATCAAATCGCCACTCTACGGATCATCATTGAACAAAGCTTGGAATGGCAGTCACCTCTCTATCTCAACTTCATTGACTTTGAAAAGGCCTTTGACAGCGTCGATCGAGAGGTGATTTGGCAACTACTTCGCTACTACGGGGTCCCACCGACAATTATACATCTCATCCAACAGTTGTACGACAATGCTTTATTCAAATTTGTAAGAGGGAATAAGTCAATAAATGATAGAAAACGGGGGGTCTGAATTCAATTTAAAACAATTTGTGTATTCAGCGAAGGAAAGGTTTTCTTTATCGACGAAATAATCTTCAGAGGCTGAACAATCGTATTCATCTTTATCAAAAACACGTGGTATTCCATAGAGCATAGATAAAACAGAGGTGATGAAGATTCCTGGCCAACACCAACAGCAACAACAACAACAGACAACAATCAGCATAAATGGGAGGAACCTGAAAGAAACAACCTCCTTTACCTACCTACCTGGGAAGCATCGTTTCAACTACAGGCGGAACGGACGAAGTTATCAAAGCCAGAATCGAAAAAGCAAGACAACCTTCCATTTCTCTTAAGTCTGTGTGGAGGTCAACAGCACTCAGCATGAAAATGAAAATAAGATCCAGATTTTCAACTCCAATGTGAAGTCAGTTAGTGCTACTATACGGATCAGAGAGAGACTTATCGCGTCATAAACAGCATCTCAAACAAGCTACTGACCTTCATCAACAGCTATCTTCGCTCAATACTACTCAAGATCAGATGGCAGGCCATAAAAGATCAGCAACAGAGATCTCTGGGAGCGAACCAACACAGCAGGAACCGATTGTGAAACAAATAGGCAGGAAGAAATGGAGATGGATTGGCTAGCCATACTCTGAGGAAACCATCAAGTGACATCACTAGACAAGCCATTGCTCGAGTGGAACCCGAAAGGGAAGCGGAGAGTCGGTCGTCCCACTATGGGATGACTTGGAGGAGGTCATGTGAAGAGGAGATGAAAGCACGTGTGCAGATGTGGAGCCAGGTGAAAACTCTAGCAGAGAACCGATGACATTGGAGACGCGCAGCTGAAGCCCTATATTCCTCTAGGAATTACAGGAAATAATAATAAATAAACAAAATTCTTATTACTGTATAACACTGTGTGATTTCATTAACTAAATGACTTTTCCCATCTCCATCCAGCTGACTACTACTCAATGATTATTTCCCTGTGATTGACGTTTATTAAAATTTAATTTCCCCCACTTTTTCTTCTTCTTCTACTCCTCCTTACTATTATTCTGAGAGAAATGCTACACAATTTCAATCGGAGGTGAAATGAAAAATATGTCTATTTGTTTGAGACTATTCTCATGACGAATAAATAAGGTAGTGACGAAGAATCTTTGCTACACCTGTGAACAACACTAACAATCACTGCTGGTTCTTATCTCGACCTACCTTTATTTCCAAAAAAAAGAATGCAAAGAAAACCAGAAGTTTATTTCTTCACTTCTTCGATAAAATTCAGTTGCTGTTTTTGTTTTTCGACAGCAGTCTATATCTATCACTATCTCTCCCAAAGGAATAAAACGTCATAAGAAAGAAACATTCTCGCCCCTTTCCTTTATGATCATATTCTTTTTCTGTCGGTCTGATTTTCGATGACTTATCGTTAACTTCTAGAAGTTTGAGATTTAATTGGTTCCAAGTCATTAAGCTTTAGATAAAGCAATAAGAAGGATGACGTAATTTGTCTGAATCGTGTAATGTTGTATTTGCGCAACACATTTCGAACAATCTGATCCATCACACACGGACTTGTCATAGGAATATATATATGAAATTAATAAAGAGGTAAGAATCATCGGCAGTACGCACCCACTGGGGTTCGAACCCGGGACCTTCCGGTTACAAGGCAAGCTCGTATACCATTCAGCCACTGGGACCCGTTTCAATGGCTCGTGAATTCTAACTTCTACTAATCTACTAATCTGATGCTCGCTAGTGACTTGCTACAGGTTGGAGTTTCCTGAGTTCTAGTGAGAAGTCGTGACCAGTGAGGTCCAATTAGATGTCACGTGTGTGGATGGATGTCCCACCAACGACAATGGTTGGGGTCGCGCTAAATCACGAATTAGTAGAAGTTAGAATTCACGAGCCATTGAATCGGGTCCCAGTGGCTGAATGGTATACGAGCTTGCCTTGTAACCGGAAGGTCCCGGGTTCGAATCCCAGTGGGTGCGTACTGCCGATGATTCCCAAACTAGGATAAAACAGCAGCTGTCCAGTACTCCCTGGTTTTCAATGGTTCTCTAACTGATATCAATCCGTGATCAACCCGTAAAACATAACTAATCCTTACAAACCAAACTATAGAAAGAGGTAAGAGGTGAGAAAATAGACTACGTAGGTCAAGTTAAAAGGACATATTCAAGGTCAAAAAATAAAAATGAAGACCACTAAACCAAATAGCAGAGGTAATAGTACATCTGCTATGGTATCAAAACAAAATTTACCAAAGAAGATTTAATGTGATAACAAATTGTTTTTGGACTCATAAAGGTGGCTTGAACTTTCTAATTGCCAGCTAGGGCTTCTACAAACTTTAGGATACGCCCCAAACACGTTTTATAGATAGGTTTAAAGGATCTGTTAACATCAATTTTATGACCTGTCTCTATAATATGTTTCGCAATAGAAGAGCTAGGTCTCCTGTTCTCACTGTTAATAGGTTCTGATGATTCCATTTGTTTCTGGAGCCATTTTGGAATATGCTCTGAAGCACTTACTTGCAGAGATCGATGGGTCCTCCCTATGTATGTGTGTCCACACGTACATTCAAATTGGTAAATACAGTGGAATGTGACGTCAAGCCACCTTTATGCATCCAAAAACAATTTGTTATCACATTAAATCTTATTTGGTAAATTTTGTTTGGATACCATAGCAGATGTACTATTACCTCTGCTATTTGGTTTAGTGGTCTTCATTTTTATTTTTTGACCTTGAATATGTCCTTTTAACTTGACCTACGTAGTCTATTTTCTCACCTCTTAACTCTTTATAAATTTCATGAACACATATTCATATGACAAGTCCGTGTGTGATCAGATTGTTCGAAATGTGTTGCGCAAATACACATTACACGATTCAGACAAATTACGTCTTACGGGTTGATCACGGATTGATATCAGTTAGAGAACCATTGAAAACCAGGGAGTACTGGACAGCTGCTGTTTCATCCTAGTTTGGGAATCATCGGCAGTATGCCGATGATGAAACAGCAGCTGTCCAGTACTCCCTGGTTTTCAATGGTTCTCTAACTGATATCAATCCGTGATCAACCCGTAAAACATAAGTAATCCTTACAAACCAAACTATAGAAAATTACGTCTTCTTATTGCTTTATCTAAATTCATAAAGGGAATTAATTGTTTTAAATCATTAAGCTTTGCTTTTGAATAACTTTTATGAGCCGAATCACACATACTACTGAAATCGCTAATATTTCAATGAGATAGCAGAAATTAAGAACCTTTGGATGGTTCATTTTTGAAAGAATAAACTGCAAAAATAAACCTTTCCTGATGCCTTTGCAACCCAAGTGGAATATAGGGCTTCAAACTAGAAAGCCTTGAAGTTTCCATAGCAACAGTGAGTATTTTTACCGGATGAGGTTTACAGGCCATCCTCATGCCCAACCTTCTTTCTTTGTCAGCCTTACTACTAGCTTAGAGAGGTAAAAGGGAGTGCGTCAGTCAGCGGGGTGTCGAACTTTGAACGACATGAGGCGTGACTGGTGAGCATTTCACCGCTATTCCACAAACGCATACAAAAAGAAAATCCACAATGGTGGATGATTTTGTCACTAAAACTACTTCATGATGCCATACATCAAATGATTGACACTGGGAACTCACTCAGCGAAGCCTCTGAAGTGAATACAGAGGTGTAATACAAGAATTTCGTTTATCACATATTATATTCGTGATTTTTGTAAACAGTACTATACAACACATTATGGAAATCAAGATGACTTGTATACGTTAAAGCGACTAGAAGACACACAAGGAGATCTGGACTTCCCAGATGAACTCAAAAATATGCAAAGGAAAACCACCAATTCTGTAGGAGAGGCAAGCAGAGAAGGTAGGACTTCTAGTGAAC
This sequence comes from Trichobilharzia regenti, assembly GCA_944472135.2. Taxonomy (NCBI): domain Eukaryota; kingdom Metazoa; phylum Platyhelminthes; class Trematoda; order Strigeidida; family Schistosomatidae; genus Trichobilharzia; species Trichobilharzia regenti. Next base: position 55,667,337 of record OX235266.1, read on the forward strand.
AAAGAAAAGACAGAATTGATGAAGCTACCTAACCAACAACAACAACAGCAACTTTAAATTATATAGGTAACACCATTTTAACTACCGGTGATGCCATCAATAAGGATGTCAAAGGCAGAATTAGGAAATCACCGAAGATGGATATCAAGATTCGAATTTTCAACATGAATATCAAGTTAGCTACTTATTCTGTATATTGCGTAGACTGGTATGTTGCCAGAAGTACACCTCGAAAAGACACTAAGCAGGTTGACGAGTGTGGAAGGAATGTAAAACGACTAGTCGGGCTTGAAACCTTGGGTCACAGGGAGGAAATCATGTGAGAAGCACATAAAAGCTTATGGACAATCATGCAGCCAGCTAAGAAGGATTGAAGAGAACAAGATGTAACGAAGTTGTGTTGTTGATGAAGCCACATGTTCCACTCAGAATCTCAGGGAAAAAAAAGTAATTTCAACTGAGATCCTTTTAAGAAGACAAGATAATACTAATGAAGAGACGGAAAAAAAGATTAGGTAGAATTTACTTGTCGGGTAATAAGATAGATTACGTCCATTACAAGTGTAGTCATTGAACAAACGTCTTCTGCATGCAGAGTTAAGGGCTTAGCAAGTGAATTGCTATTGCTTCTGCAGTTTGAAGAAGTCAGATTCGTACACCTTTAGGAAGACATCCTCTTACTCTGTAGACGACTTTGAAGTCTATTTGCAGTATAGCTTTGTGTCCGGATTCTATCAGGTGTTCTAAGATAGAGCTGCATGGGGGCATCGTTTTTCTCCCTTGTGAAACCATGTTGTTAAGTGTCCGATGATGCGTTTGAAAAGCGAACGCTGGGTACGGCCGACATACCTGGCTCCACACGAGCAGGTGAATTGATAAATACACATTGATGAGACCAGAAGTGGTAGTTTATCCTTCACGTTCACATGAACCATAGGTTTTGTGGAGAAGGTTAGTCGTAGTTGAGCTGCGAAGAAGGTCTTCTTCAGGGAGCGCGACATTCGAATTTTTAGTGTTTCCGCAGATATATCTCCATTGAACTGAAGGTTCATGTAGAGTTATTTTTTTTGGGATGCTAAGCATGGGCGGTTTTTGTGGTCTAGAATTCATAGATTTTGCAGTAAATCTTTCTGGGTAACAATTCTCGACGAGGATTCTCTTGAGATTGTCCAGTTCATCTTCTATGGTGAACGGACCAGGTTTCGTTTGGTGTATAGGGCTACCCAACTGTGAAAGTTAGTAAGCTGTCCGTTCTACGTCGACTTTCTGTGGTTAGATCTTTTCAGTGTTCCATCTTGTTCTCGTCTTGTTAGTTGGACGTCAAGAAAGGATAATTTGGGGTTGAACTCTTTCTCCAGCGTGAACTGAATCGCGAGGTGGCAGTTGTTAAACGACTTCAAGATGTCGTCTAGATTTTTTTCATTGTTGATGATAATGAAAGTGCCGTCGACGTATCTCTTATAGATTTCGAAGGTATCGATCATTTTCTTCAGGCATGTGTTTTCGAGTTTGGCCATGAAGAAATCTGCAAGCAATGGGCCTAGTGGTGAGTCCATAGTTATACCATCCTTTTTTTGGAGATATATTTCGTTGTTGAAAGAGAATCGAACATTCAGGGTACACCTCAGTAGGAGTTCTTTAAGATGCTCGGCGGGTATACCGATGTTTATCCCTTTGGAGTAAATAAGTTCACATTTATAGCATATGGTTTCAGGCAGTGGAACGTTTGTGAATAGTGATGTGACACCTTATGAAATCATGGTCTTGTTGGATACGTTGATGTCTTCGACTGAGTCGATAGAGTCGAATGAATCTCAAACTGTGTGGCAGGAAACTTGTCTTCTGATTGGTTCTAGTAGGTCTTCTAACCATTGGGCTGAGCAGTGATGAGGCGAATTGGTCATGTCGAGGATCGTTCGAAGAGAGATACCCTTTATTGTGTACTTTCGGGAGTCCGTAAAGTAGTGGTATATTTGAGCCAGATGGGATTTAAACGTTTCGTTGCTGATGAAAGATTCAGTCTTTAGCTTTCGGAGGGTGTCCGTTAGCTTTTGTTTGTTCTGTTCAGCCATGTTTTCTCGTGGATCGGTTTTCTGGATCAGCATTCATCGGATAGCATAGTCAGCATTTTACTGATATAGTCCTTGCAATTCATGATTACGATTCCTCCGCCCTTATCAAGACGCAATATCATAATCTCTTTGTTTTTCACAAGTTCTTTCAGCTCCTTACAGTGCCCTTTCGTCAAAATAGACCTTCCGTTGGGTTTGGTATTTATAAACTTATGACAACAGTAGAGGAGTAATCCTTTGAGTTGTTATAGGTTTTGATCTGATGTGGGTGTCAGATCGTAAGTTTGGTTTATTAGGTCTTTGAACTGAACCTGGTATTGTAGCTTGTCAATATTTGTTGGTTTTACGCAGAATTTTGAACCTAGAGATAGTGTCTCTAGTTGGGTAGTAGACAGTGTGATGTCTGAAAGATTAAATACATACTTTTCTGGATTGCTTGGGAACGGAAATTCGGTATTGATTGTAGGCTTTAGGCTTTTGAGTAGATCTGCTTCAGCCTTATCGCATTCCTTCTGAGCGACTTGTTATATGTATTCTTCGAAATCCTTTTATTTTCCGAAGAGTAAAACTGATTTTAGAGATGCAGATGGAATTATTTCTTAATCATATTTCATCCTTCAAAACTCCTGTTTTTTTTAACCTTTATGAAACAGCGGAGAAGATTTGCAGCTTCGATGGATGATTTTTAACCAGTTGTGTTATGTGAGCCGCTTGAATTATAAGTGAGAAGCTTTCGTCGTCCTTCTACACACACACACACACACACACACAGACCAAATATTCAACTATAATACTAACAAACCTGACTAATCACAAAAGAAACTGTGTGCAGTCATTGTTTAGAAGAGTTCAACCACACTGTAGCACTACTCCGGTGTTGAAGAGAATGTGTTAAGAAAAATACATATTAACCGTCTTCAAAAAGAATGCATATCATCACAATTTCACAAAAAAGCGTTTAAACTCGAATCATAACACCACCAACAACAACAAACCAGCATCAAAGACCACAAGAGAATTCCTTCTACCGTATATTAAAAAATATCCCTGAAATAACAGCTAGAATATTAAGACCATTTAAAATAGGTATATCACACAAGCCACTCAACCAGCCCAATCACTTTATTCGATATTCTGCAAACCAAAAGACCCCGTAAACAGAAAAAGAAGATAAAATTAATACCATTTTACAAAAATAAATTGCATGCATGAACTGCAATAAGCTTTGCATCAAATCCGAATCCAAGAACACATATCGGCTGTAAAAAGACATGATATGTATTCTTCCGTATCGTTGCATGAGGATAATAATTATGCATACCAATTTGATCAGGATAATGTCGAAATTTTAAACAGAGGAAACACCAAAAGCAGTGGCAGGGAATTCCTTGAAGCACAGTACTCAAATGAATCAGCCAGAGATTAAGAAACACCCATTATTATAGATCAAATATACCAGCTAATAAAAAGTGAATCATCATTGAACTCCAAGCTGAAAAAATCATTAGCAGAAACGTAAATTAACATCCTGTTACTCAAGATAGTGGTTGCTAGGAGATATGATTATATGATCACTCATGGAGAATTTGAATAAGTCCATTTTATCCTAAAAACCTGTGCTGAAGATGTGGTCTAGAAGGGGCGCTGACTACAGCTTAGCGACTAAATCAACCAGCTCCTCAGAGAAATTAAACTTCACCACTTTTTTCTTCTGCCTCTTCGACTCCTTCTTACTTCTGCCTTACTTTTCCTGACAGAAATGTGACAATTTGAATCCAACTACACATCAAAATTTGCTGCATTTTTGAGGCTATTTTCAACAAAAATGAAATTTGATATTGACGAAGGATTTAGGATAATCATGTGAACTAGTATTAAGTTGTCTTTCCACCTACTTATCTTTTTCTTTCTTAAGGCAAAAGAATCTTTGAAAAAATTTTGGTTTGGTGAAAAAGACGAATGAAACGTCTTTTTCTTTTTTCTGAGAGAATTAAATTTTTCGACAGGGATTCTTCACTCGCTTTCCTATGGGGAGAAAACCTTGTGAGGAAAAACTTCTCTCCTATCCTTTGGCTTTTTTGTCCGTCTGATTTTTGATGACATGTCATTAACTTTTATAAGTGTGTGAGGTTTAATTAGTTTTCAATCGTGTATATTTTTTGATTTTTTTATTACAGCTTGATTCCACACTGTATTTTTGCTACAAGTATGAAATTTTCAGCATGTGATATCGGCAGCCAAAATTTTGCAGGTCAGCCAACTGATATCAGGTGTGCGTCGGTAGAGGATCGAACCCCGGACTATGTGCATGCTCGGCGAAAGTCCTAACCACTGTGTCACCGATTTCAGATGATTTGTGTAAGCTGAATCATATGAACAACAGAAATGATTGAAAGAGGAGAGAGAAAACTCGTTCAGAATAAAATTACATCATCACTTTATTGCATTGGCTTCTCATCAGCTGTGTACAGCTTGATGCGATGTGAGTTAATAACAAGAGGATCCAAACTTAATAAGCAGCGATCAGAAATAACACTTACGTTGCTTGTACACATAAGATTTAAGTTGAAACAGAAAATCAACGATTAGATGCATGAAAAGTAAGTCAACAAGGAGCCAACAGATATCCTTTCTGTGTTAACCTTAATTGTGTATTGAAGTCTGTATGTATCTGAGGTAGCCGTTACATTAGTAGAACAGGAAGAATGACATCTCTTGGATATATTGAAGATGCATCAAAAAGTTTACATCTCAAGCGAACAAATATCTACAATAAAGCCACTGCCATGTATCACGTGGAATGTGGATCATGAAATGGACAACATGAAATCCCTCAAAAATTATTAACAGACGAAATAGTATAATTCTCCTCAATTTCGCCAAGGCAACTGCCACCAATCAGCTGAGACCTGATTTCTCTGTTCGGAAAGAAACAGTTGGCAGTTTTTGATTGCTCCTAAAAACAAGTTGTATTTACTCTTCCCTCTTATTCGATTCCGTAATCTATGGCATTAACCTCTTCTTCTTCTTCTTTGCCAGAGCATAATTTTCTTTATCTTATGTTCCCATGATCTGAGTTGAACTGACCACATTGGAAGTCAACTTATTAGTTACTCATCATGAAATTCACCCGGCTAATTTTATTATATGCCACTCCTTTCTCAGTGTATCTAACCATTTAATTTATATTCAATATTCCCATAGTAAAATTTAGAATAACACATTTAAGCGAACAATATTGTGCTTTCAATTAGATCTCATCAGGCTTAACTCTAATATACCTATATAACTTTACAAATAAAAATTCAAATATAACCCGATCATCGTACTTTGTCTATAGGATAATACGATGGCGAATATAAATTGTGCAATAAGTCATAATAGTACTAATAATAATAGTAATAATAATAATAATGGTCTTATCAATAATAAGGATGAAAAAATGAGGCAATCTGTGATAACACGAATAGTGAAAAACAGTATGATTAAACAAACAATTGTTCAGGTGGAAGTAGTCGATAAAGCCTAGTAAAACAAATGAACCGATTACGTAATGTTAGATTATAGGGGAAGGAAGAGAAACACGTTTATAATGAAGATAAGATAAGATTAAGGGATGATAAGAAAGGGGTTGAAAATATAAATAAGGGCACGTGTAGACGTCTTTAGTTGGTTATGTCTTAATAGGCCAACAAGTGAGGGATAATGGCTGTACGAACTTCTTTTGAATGGGCATAGTTTAGGTTTAATAGTTGTTCGAATGCCTATCGCTTCAGCTGTGTGAAGTAGACGAATACGAAGTGTATTAGTAAGATTCGGTGGGATACGATGAATTACTTTGAAGGCTGTCGTTTTATCGACTACATGACCACTATCAATTAGATGTGACAGAATTGAGCTACGGATTGGTTTTGTTTGTCCTTTGCCAAACCACCACGATGGGAGATGTTCACTAACACGTTGGCCGGCTAAGCTGTCTAGTAGTACGCCCTTATTATTGATAAGACCATTATTATTATTATTATCATCACTATTATTAATATTATCATTACTACTATTATGGCTAATTGCACAATTTATATTCACCATCGTATTATCCTATAGACAAAGTACCATGATTGGTTTATATTTGAATTTTTATTTGTAAAGTTATATAGGTATATTAGAGTCAAGCCTGATGAGATCTAATTGAAAGCACAATATTGTTCGCTTAAATGTGTTATTTAATTTATGATTAAACTTGAAGCTTCTCTTTATTAGCCATATAAATATCATTTCTGAGCACTGCATATAAGTTTGGAGTCTCCTGTTATTAACTGACATCATATCTCATTCCCTGGTATGTTAAAATTCTTCTGTAAAAAAATAAATAAATTCTTTACACAACAAAATAAGAAGAATTAATTTATCTGAAACGTCGGTGGCACAGTGGTTAGGACTCTCGCCGACCATGCACATGGTCCGGGGTTTGAGCCCACGCCGACGCACACCTGATATCTATGGTCGGTCTGCGAATTTTGGGCTACCGATATCCACGCTGAAAATTCCACACACGGTGTGGAATCAAGCTGTAATCAAAAATAAAAAAAATAAAAATAAAAAAACGTGTAATGTGTATATTTGCGCAACACATTTCGGACATTCTGATCACACACACTAGTACTCGTCATACACAGTTTTTATAGAAGGCAAGATGGCATGAATAATTATTTGCAATACAGGTCAGATTGTGTACAGGTCAAGGTCACAAATAATGTGGGTAGGGAGACGCAAAAGGTGTGGGTAAGAAAGATAAACATAGAAAGTAATAACAAGGCAAGGAGGGGGTTTGAAAATATTATGAAGTAAATTGGTCCTTGGTTCTAAATTGGATTACCAAGGCAGGTATAAGGTGATAACAAATCCCTTTTGGACACACAAGACTGGTTTAGGTCTTTTTATGGCTAAGGCTTCAATGAATTTAAGTATGTGACCCAACCTTGTTTTATATACTGGCTTAAAAGCATTGTTAAAATCAACCTTATGACCTGTCTCTATAATATGCTTCGCTATAGATGATATTGGACATCTGTTTCCAGGGCCAGTTGTATTTGGCGATTTCATTTGTGGTTCCAGCCACTTTGGAATGTGTTCTGTAGCCCTAACATGCAGAGACCGATGGCTCCACCCTATGTACGTGTCTCCACACATACATGTAATTTAATAAACACAGTAGGATGTGACACTATCATTCGGATAATGTGAGGGTTTACAGGACAGCATAGTTCTCGTTTTCTCTATGAAGATAAGTTTAGCTGCATAATAGGTCCTATTAATTTCGGCCCTAAGTCTTTGTCTAGTGACTAGACTTTATTGATCACCTCTGAACGGCAAGGATATGTAGACATCCTTTTTACGAGCTAATCGGATTGGTAAAGCTATATGATTGACACTTCTGTAACGTCTAATAAATCTCAGAGGGTAATTGTTATCCAACAATATTTCAGTGAGGTGTTGTCTTTCTTCTTCAATTGTATTGGTGGTACATATACGGTGAACGCGCTTCAACAGACATTTAACTAACGCCTTTTTATACTGCAGTGGACAGAAACTATGGTAGATACTGTCCAGTCTATGTTGACTTTCTGTAGACAGATCGTTTAACTGACCCATCTTCTCGCGACATACTGTTTTGTGCTCTGCTGATCTGGTTTAGGATTTCTATTGCGTCCGTTGGTTGATCACAAATGACTATTATGTCATCTACATATCTTTTATAGAAATAAACTTTTCCAATTTCTGTCTACACTAGGTTATTAACATGCGACATATATATATCAGCTGGCAATGGACCTAGGGGGATTCCGATAGCGACACCATCGATCTGGTGATATTGCTCGCCCTCGAATGTAAACTTAACATTGTTAGTACAAAGAAGCAGTAACTCTTTTAAATAAGATGTAGATACTGGTAATAGGAAATCGTTGTCAGAGATGTATTCACAGAAAATGTCAACCGTCTGTAAAAGAGATACATTTGTAAATAAAGATTCAACACTTAGGGAAAACATGGTTTTGTCCTTTATATTAACGTTATCAAGACAATCAATTAACTCAAAAGTGTCTTTCAAAGAGAACTTACGGAAACTTCTTCTAACAGGCTCTAATATAAAGGACCAATTTACTTCATAATATTTTCAAACCCCTTCCTTGCCTTGTTATTACTTTCTCTGTTTATCTTTCTTACCCACACCTTTTGCGTCTCCCTACCCACATTATTTGTGACCTTGACCTGTACACAATCTGACCTGTATTGTAGTTAATTATTCATGCCTTCTATAAAAACTGTGTATGGCAAGTACTAGTGTGTGTGATCAGAATGTCCGAAATGTGTTGCACAAATATACACATTACACGTTTCAGATAAATTACGTCTTCTTATTGTGTTGTCGAAATTCATAAATGGAACTAACTGCTTGAAATTCTTTACGCTGTATCTACCTGATGACAGACTGACGAATTAAATGATGGTACCATCGTATGCTGCTAACAGCGGTGTTGTTGTTTTATGCAAAGTCATATCTGATAAATAACGTGACTTCACTAATTAAAATCTTGTTTCAGAGACTTCGTGGAAACTTTTGACACCAGTCAGCAACCAGTGTAATACGTCTGGTCCTTTGTTTGAAGTAAACTGAATTCTATTACCATTGTGATGAGAGCTCTCTGCTAGCCAAAATCGTAGACAACAATTTACGTTAATACTTACGTACCAAATCGAGGTCATGAGAAAAAACAATAACAGAGCTTAACCTTAAGAAGATCACCAGCTAATCACAGCAGAGTTGACGTATGCAAATACGACTAGCAAATATATGGCCTGACTTTCCAAGAAATGACCACAAAGAGATGACAAATAACCCTTCAGCAAGGAAACAACTTCAGACCTTCATTAACAGCTGTCTTCGCTCAATACTCAAGATCAGATGGCCAGAAAAGATCAGGAACAGGGACCTCTGGGAGCGAACCAATCAGGAACCGATTGTGAAACAAATAGGCAGGAAGAAATGGAGATGGATTGGCCATACGCTGAGGAAACCATCAAGTGACATCACTAGACAAGCCCTCGAGTGGAACCCGAAAGGGAGGCGGCGAGTTGGTCATCCAAGGATGACTTGGAAGAGGTCATGCGAGGAGGAGATGAAAGCACGTGTGCAGATATGGAGCCAGTTGAAAACTCTAGCAGAGAACCGACGACATTGGAGACGCGTAGCTGAAGCCCTATGTTCCTCTAGGAACTAAAGGATACAATAATAATAATAAGGAAACAACCAATCAGAAAAGGCTACTGCTCCGATGATAATAATAAAAACCCTAATAATAATGTACATAATAATCTATAAATATCTGTTGATTATCTCAATAAACGAGCCGTTGTCTGCCTGGCCATTGTCTTCTTTCGTTACAGTATTATTGTTCTTATCATTTTACACTTGTATATCATTTTGACCCCAGTGTTTCTACAAATACCAAAAGTTGATGTGATCAGTTTTGGTTAGGTATACCGTGAAATGTGTTTGTCGCCTGTGGTTGTTGTTGCTATTTTTCAGTAAATTACATGCAATATTGTACAAAATACTCAGAGTTTCACACTGTATCGAGAGTACTGTTCTGTTATTACGGGGTCAATCTGCTAAACCATTCAGCCACTTTGTGTGGCATTCAGTGATGTTTGAATTCTAATTTCTGTTAATTCTTAATATATAACACAGTATATCCTGACCAGAGACTTCGGCAAGCCTCCACAGTAAAGTTAAACCATAAGTACCACTAACTACCAATCAACCAGTGACACTGAATACATCAGTCACACAATAGAGGCATTTTCAGGTGTAGAATACATACATTTATGAACAAAATGGATAAAAACTGTAACTAAAACTATTACATAGGATACCTTTCTGTCACATGGAATAAAAACATCTCCCAGTTTAGCATAGGAGTATCAAGTGAATAGTTACACCACATTCTTAAGTGGCTTTAATCTTATTTTTTAATCCTCTCCCGAAAGGCTTTGATAGAACAGGTGTGTGTCCCTGTAATGAGATCTATAGAATCATTAGAATGGTTGACTGTGTGGTGAATATATCCAAGGAATGACAGGGAATCATAACCTTTCCACTCACTCATTTGTGAGTATTATAGATCTTTGTTTCACCAGTTGAGTGAAAATAGGTATTAAGTTATTTGACTTTCTATCTTGTCGACGAATCCTTTGTGTACAGAGGTATCGTATAAACCAATCACTCAAATATTATTCGTTCGTTCTCGACCAAAGTTGCATTTTTCCTCTATTAAGACAGTTTCATCCACATGTACGGCGATACATTCTCCTCCTAATAAAGAATTAAACCTCTCCATTTTCCAAGATGCAAAATCCCTGCAGTGCCGAACTGTTGACAGCAAACTATTCTCTCTTTTTCAGCATCTGCACTTTTCACAGGCTGTCTTAAAACCCAGTATTTAAAAATATAAAGACAGATGGCATTTGGAGAAAAATGTTCCTACGAAATACAGGAATCCCCGGCTTACCTTCACAGACACTAACTCATTTCAAACGATGCACATATCCATCAACCAACCTGTTGAAAATATTTATATATTCATGACACCTCCACATGAAGAAACTCTTCCTTTGATTAGTTGGAGGATTTTATCATGAGCTGACACCAGTTAGAGGATCATTGGAAAACCTGCAGGCAGTACTGCCAGGCAGCTGTTCCGTCCTAGTTTGAGACTCTTTATCAGCACGCATGGGCCGATGGATAGGGTCAGAGTGGCTTAATGGTCTACGAGCTCGCTAACCTTGTAACCAGATGGTTCAGGGTTCGAGTCCTGGTGGATGCGTACTGTTGAAAAGTGCCAAACGAAAACAAAACGGCTGTCCACTACTCCCTGGCAGGCTTTCCAAACTGATATCATCTCATGATGAAATCGTCCAACTAATCAAACACAATCCCTAAAAAACCAATATTTGAAAAATCCTTCCTTTCTTAATCAACCCCACATCCAAAAATACTGCAAAACCTTATCCTCACCAAATTTCAGGTACAACTGCCCTAGATCAGGCATCTGACGCGAATCAAGTGGAATACAACCTTCAACTCGCGTGGATAAAACTCAATGAACCAGTCAAGGTCAATGGTGCCATCATACTCCACTGGTAGTTAGTTAGTGGTGTTTAAAATCTGACTTGGCCGCTTCCACTTTATATTAACACGGTAGACTCCACTATGCATGACTTCTCAGTACAGTTTCAAGACATCCATCTAGTAGCCATCAAAAATCTGGTAATTGATTCTTCATATGATGAGATTTGTTAGGATTTCAGTTTAACTGAATTGCAATCTAGGTGGTCCAATTGAATGGTCAACAAATTTAGTCTCATATCCTGATCTACTAGGGTTCGATCCCCAGTGTCATGGGGTCATGGGTGCACATCGCTGAGGAATCCCAAGAAAAAAATAGTAATAAACAGCTTGTTTTTCGGTGACCTCTCTCTCTATCTGATTTTGTTTCAAAAATAAATCTAACCACTGAAATTCTCTATTCATTGAATTTCAGCGTCTTTTGTTGATAAATTACATGATATATGAGACAATTAACATTTATTTTAACCAAATACTCAATTCATCAATTCTAAAATATGTATGTTTATGTTCATGTCATTAGTATTATTTGTTTTATTATTATGATTATTGTTATTCAGTGTTACCATTGGTAACCGCGTTTTGCGTCTCTTAAACTTCTTCATTCAAATTAGCAACGTTATGTTGTAACTAAAACAAACAAATATCATTCAATGGATCAATTGATATTTATTCAATGTACACATGTGTCTATATAAAGTTATATATATACATATATATGTATACATACAGGTATAAGAAGAATCACTTGAATGTGTTACCTAAGTCATTTCAATTGTAATCCGTGTGCGTATACCATGGATATACTACGTTACACGCATATGTTCATCATCCATGTAAAACGATAGCAACCAAGAGAATACAAATGCATACGTTTATGTTAGAGAGCATCAAAGATAGGGAGAGGATCACCCACCCTGAAGAATCCTGATACCTGTTCATGTGAATATTAGTTTACTACATCACGAAATTCATATGAGAGGTACACATTGTTTAAAAGAAAAAATACAATAAAATCATGAGAGAAACAGAGAGGCGATTAGACAGCTGTTCTCTCCAACATTTTTAGTGTTTATCATTGACGAGGACTGTTTTGTCATTTATGATTCCTTATCAGTTAAGTGTCTTTTTGTAAATGAAAAAGAGAAGACGTTCAGTGAAGAGACACCTTTGTTGACGGCGAATTCATCGACATAGCTAGCTATACAAGCAAATCAATATATAACTACTTTTGTGCGTGTGTGTGTGTTTGTGCACATGAGGTTTGTCAGGTTTAGATAATTAATTAATCAGGTAATACAAGAATGATCTAATATAGAAACAAGGTTAATTAGACAGCGACTAAAGTAAGATTGAGTTAGTTAGTAAGTTAGATAGATGACGTAATATAATTGATTAGAAACACTGAAAAACGATTGTCACGTTCTCTTAAGAAAACCTTCTTCGCAGTTGAACTACAACTAACCTTCTCCACGAAATCTATGATTCGTATGAACGTGAAGGATAGGCTACCACTGCTCACCTCATCAATGTGTATCTATCAGTTCACCTGCTCGTGTGGAGCCAGGTATATCGGTTGTACTCAGCGTTCACTTTCCAAACGTATCATTGAACACTTACCAACATGGTTTTACAAGGGAGAAAACCGATGCCCCATGCAGCTCTATCTTACAACACCTAATAGATTCTGGACACTAAGCTACACCTCAAACAAACTTCAAATTCGTCTACAGAATACGAAGCAGTTTTCCTAAAAGTGTGAAAATCAGACTTCATCAAACTGCAGAAGCAGTGACAATTCACTTGCTAAGTTCTGAACTCTGCACACAAAAGAAGTTCGTTCAGTCACTACACTTGCGATGGATGTAATTTATCTTCATACCCGACAGGTGAATTTTATTCATTTCTGTCTCTTCATTAGTATTATTTTGACTTTACGATTGTAACATTTTACATTTTCAACTTCCTGTTCTCCACCCCAACCCAAAAAAATTCTACACCTCACTACCACTGTTACTGACTTGAAAAACGCTCAATTTCTAGTCATTTATGTTACGTCATCCAAATGATTTACCTAATTCTAGTATGGAGGATATAATCATGAGCTGACATCAGTTAGAAAACCACTGGAAAACCTGGGAGTACTGGACAGCTGTTTCGTCCTAGTTTGGGACTCTTCAGCAGTACGCACCCACAGGGGTTCGAACCCAGGACCTTCTGGTTACAAGGTGAACACGTAGACAATTGAGCCACTGGGACCCGATCCAATGGTCCTTGAATTCTGACTTCACGACATAGCGCGACCACTTCGCAATGTCTTCTTCGATGAGTTACTGCCTCATCTTTAACCTGCTGTACCCTACTGGTCACGGCTTCCCACTAGAACCCCAGGTTTAGTTGAGGCAGTAACTCATCGAAGAAGACATTGCGAAGTGGTCGCGCTATATCGTGAATTGGCAGAAGTTAGAATTCAAGGACCATTGGATCGGGTCCCAGTGGCTCAATGGTCTACGAGCTCGCCTTGTAACCAGAAGGTCCTGGGTTGGAATCCCGGTGCGTGCGTACTGCTGAAGAGTCCCAAACTAGGACGGAACAGCTGTCCAGTACTCCCAGGTTTTCCAGTGGTTTTCTAACTGATGTCAGCTCATGATTAAATCCTCCATGCAATCAAACAAAATCCCCACACAACCAGTACTTGAAAACTAATTTTAGTACTACTTTAAATGGCATTATTCTCTACCTCAGTTTTACTTAGTCTCTAACTGTAACTACCTCTGTTGCTACCCTAACTTAAGTTGAAACATTTTAGTAAATTATATTGCGTCATTCATCTAACTTACTAACTATCTCAATCTTACTTTAGCTGCTGTTTAATTAACCTTGTTTCTATATTAGATCATTTTGGTATTACCTGATCAATTATCTTAACTTGACAAACCTCATGTACAGAAACACACACGCACACAAAAGTAATAATATATGAATGCGCTTGTACAGCCAGCTATGTGAATGAATTCGCCGTCGAACAAAGGTGTCTCTTTGCTGCACGTCTTCTCTTTTTCATCCAACTCAATTGGGCCTTTTAGGCTATTTCAGGAAATGTCTGCCAGCTGATGATAGATAAACTGTGATATGGCTGTCTGAGCTGAGTCAAACCGGGTAAAAGTGGGTGGAGTTGAGTCTCAAGATTGCTGGATAACTCCAGTCTGTTTAACAAACACTACTGTTTGACGTATATGCTATCCAACTAGACATTTCAGTCAATCACCAGTGTGAATTCAAAACACTCATGAGTCGACCGTCACCTGTCAGCTCCTCCAGTGACATCGCCAACAGCAACAGGAATATCAAAACTCTTAAATCTCATAAAGTTAGTGAAAGCAAGGTGCGAAGGCAGAAGAATTGAATAGAATTCTTCTAGAAGCAGTGGAAACCGCCGATCTACAGATGTCAGTAGATATGCTAACGTCACTACCGCAGAATGTTTTTAAGGAAGCAAGGATAATTACCGACTAAAATAAAGACTACAAGTAAATTTCAACAATAGCATCCGAAGGGATGCGAACTCACGAGTGACGTTGAGCCAGCCAGTCACAGAAATGAGGGACTTTTTGGAATAAAAAATTTCTTATATTTACAAAAACTTGCTTCAAAAAACACATTAAACAGGGAATCTTTCTCCGATATGGCTTAATACTATGTCCCAATTGTAATGGAGAGTGTCAATTTTTAAATTACAACAATTTCTTCACACATATATTCATCTAGGTAACTAAAAATAGCCTGGTTTTGAGATCCGTTTATTGCTCTTATCCTAGTTTTAAATTTCCCCCAGAAACGTTCTATTGAATTAGTATGAGCGCCTATTGTGAGTTCGAAGTAGTCATCCAAATGGTTGATTCGATTTTATGTATATACCGAATCTGATAAGCGCTTATATCCTACCCATTCATCGGTGTGGATAGTGTTGCCAGGTAAAACGAGCCTTTGAATAATAGGCAGACAAACATAGGCACTCCGATCTGGAATATCTTCCATCATCCTCTTCTGAATTTAAGTGTCATAAATTCCCAATACTCAAACGTTGTTACCTGTAGCACGGCCACAATTGTATTTCTTCTTTATCAGCACTGTTTCATCGATGTAAACAATAACACCGACTCCTCCCAACACTTGTGTAATATTATTTAATTTTTATGAAGCTAAATGTCGACAAAACTAAAGCCACTGCACAGTTGATGTCAAGCTTTTTTCTTTCTAAGCGGCTGCTGGCCTCACTCTGGACGGACTTCAAAATCCAGTAATGTCAAAGGAAGAGTATATTCGTCAAAGAAAGTTTCGATTTTGCAAAAGCAGTTCCTAGAAAACAATGAACTGAGTTTGTCGCTTACCAGTACGAACACTCGTTCGTTTACTACACTCCGTACATCTGAATATATATCCATCAATAACTTGTGAATACGACTGCAGGTCCTTTGAAGTACCGCAACTACATCTGCGAGTACCTCCTATCATTCCATTATCTAGACAGTATATAAAAGTTGATCTGGATGAAATTTGCACTTGAGTTCATGAACAGCGTTCATTTTTGCTCTGGAATAATGGTAGGTTTCTTTAGCCAAACACTAGTATGCGTTCAATGTCATTTGGGCGTTCACACTCCTGGGATGGTATTGTTGAACTTCACCAAACTACCTTTTTGTTGTTATCAAGGAATGAAGTCGCGAATTCAGTCCCCTGTTCACTTAAAGTGAAATATTACAGCCCATCGTTATGAATAGATCAGCAAATGCTCTAGCTGCAAAACTCTCTCTGAAACATGCTGGATTTGACTGTTATCTGACAGATTCAGTTTAGAAGCACTTGATAGCGAGAAATACTGGAAGGATCTACCATCCTAAAGAACGGTGATGCAGCATTTTAACATCAAAAAATTGATATAAGGTACAATTTTTTTCTAAAACGAAATTATGAAAGAAGCGGAGAAGCGATTCAATAGTTGTTCTGTCCAACTTGTAGGGCTACTTATTGATGATTTTCAGGTAAAAATAATAGAGACGATATAAGTAGCTCAGATAGGATGATTTTTGTTTTGCTGCATTGTCTGAGGTTGTTCCGTGGTAGTTTTATTACCAAGCTTTTAACAGCTTCAACTCATACTTTAGTACAAAGTGAACATTTTGAAATTTGTGAATAATCCTCATCTGGACTTCAGTGAAAAAATTGGAGAAGTAATTCAGCGTAGAGGATTTATCTGCAGAACTGCTTTTCAGCTGTACAGTCACATTTATGTGACGAACATTTTCGATCCGTGTACCTACGATCAAAGGACGAAATTCTGTGGACCCTACTTCAAACTCTATCTACAAGTTCACCTGCAGCTGCGGTGACACCTATATAGGTAGAACCAACAGAATGTTTCAATGTCGTGGTCGAAAAGAACATGTTCCAAAATGGCTAGTAAATCATATCGAAAATCCTAACGCGATTAATCTGAATAGAAATCCAGCATCATCCATTGCAAAACACTTATTAATGTCTGGTCACAAAATCAATATCAATTAATGACTCTTTCACAATTATTTCACCATATAACTCTAATTCAAGGATGGTTATTGAAGGTGATGGAAGCACTTTGGATTAATCACATACAGCCTAAACTGTGTGTACAAAAACAACACAATAAACTTCAATCTTCGCCTACCATGAACTGGCTACTTGACCTATTTAAATATGATTGGTCATTAGTATGTACTTTTGTTTTTTATTTAACTGAGTAATTGTCATGAACTTTATTATTGTTAACCATGTTGCTAGTTGTAAAGCGGTTGTGAAGAAACTACGAAATGACGATATCATCTCGCGACGAAATTCGTCCTCTAAATGCCTTATCCAAATTTATCAAAGAGACTAATTGTTTTAACATTTATGTGTAATTTTTCATGAAAAAAAGGTAGTAAGAAAAGTGATGAATCGTTATAATCTTTGCTGTTAGTATTACTGATATAAGTATAAAACTTGGACACTGTGGTAGTGTATAACTGCATTATAGATAAGATATTATTTTGATAAATCACACAGTGTTGTTATCCAGTAATGTTAACTGATAACCACCTTTCGAGCACAAATTATTGCCACTCATAATCACATCAAGTCACTCACTCATTCACTCACACAACTCTCTTGCTTCATTTACATACATGAGTGAAAGTGATGATTAGACATTTGAATAAAAATCAACAGGGGATAATGTACATTCAGAAATAATAATAATAATAATATGAGTGTTACTGACCAAATACAACCAGATGGGAAATAAGACAAATCTCTTTATTATTTTCTCAAGCTGGAGGCTTGATATTTCTGTAGCAGTGTTAGTTTTTACAGGATGGGGTTGCTAGTCTCATGCCGAACCTTCCATCTTTACCAATCTTGTTACTGGGTAAGTGAGGTAAAGGAGTGCGTCCAGTGACCGGGGATCAAACCTCGGAACACGTGCATGGTCGGAGAGCATGCTAACCGCTGTGCCACCGACTCACGAGTATCTTTATAGTCAAATAAATAAATAACTTGTTAGAATGTTATGATGTTCGTGAATTGAAATAGAACTTTAAGATTATTTGTTACTATTATTTCGCTTCTTCTCTTATTATATAGGTTTATTGTTATCATTGTTATTACTACTATTATTTTATTAAAGAGAAAGATTGAGCGGGCGAAGAAATACTTACTTTTCAATTAAATCCTCATCTCTGGCTCTACTCTAATATATTCTGTATAGCATTTTTTTATTACAATACACAACAATTTACCAATCATCAAGTGGCACTAATGGGTATGTTAACAATAAATAGTCAATGTCAAATGGGGTCAATAGGGTGACATTTAACGAAGAAAATTAATATGTATAACTAAAAGGATCTACGAGTTGATCACGGATTGATATCAGTTAGAGAACCATTGAAAACCAGGGAGTACTGGACAGCTGCTGTTTCATCCTAGTTTGGGAATCATCGGCAGTACGCACCCATTGGGTTTCGAACCCAGGACCTTCCGGTTACAAGTCAAGCTCGTATACCATTCAGCCACTGGGACCCGATTCAATGGCTCGTGAATTCTAACTTCTACCAATTCGTGATTTAGCGCCACCCCAACTGATATCAATCCGTGATCAACTCGTAAAACATAACTAATCCTTACAAACCAAACTATAAAAGGATCTAATTGAAAAGTAAATATTCCTTCGCTCAATCTTTCTTTTTTCTAAATGTCTAAATGGGAATGTATTCTATATTATTTTATTATCATTATTATTTTAAATATTCCCATAGTAAAATTTAGAAAAACACATTTAAGTGGACAATATTGTGGTTTCAATTAGATCTCATCAGGCTTAACTCTCATATACCTATATAACTTTACAAATAAAAATTCAAATATAAACCAATCATGGTGTTTTGTCTATAGGATAATACGATGGTGAATATGAATTGTGCAATTAGCCATAACAGTAGTAATGACAATATTAATAGTAGTGATAATAATAATAATAATGGTCTTATCAATAATAAGGGCGTGCTACTAGACAGCTTAGCCGGCCAACGTGTTAGTGAACATCTCCCATCGTGGTGGTTTGGCAAAGGACAGACAAAAACATTCCATTGCTCAATTCTGTCACATTGAATTGATAGTGGTCATGTAGTCGATAAAACGAAAGCCTTCAAAGTCATTCATCGTATCCCACCGAATCTTTCTAATAGACTTCGTATTCGTCTACTGCACACAGCTGAAGCGATAGGCATTCGAACATCTGTTAAACCTAAACTATGCCCATTCAAAAGAAGTTCGTACAGCCATTATCCCTCCCTGGTTGGCTTATTAAGACATAACCAACTAAAGACTTCTACACCACCCCTTCTTTATATTTTCAACCCCTTTCTTATCATCCCTTAATCTTATCTTCATTATAAACGTGTTTCTCTTTCTTCCCTTACAATCTAACATTACTTAATCGGTTCATTTGCTTTTACTAGGCTTTATCGACTACTTCCACCTGAACAATACTGGTTTTCATTATTCGTGTTATCACAGATTGCCTCATTTTTTCATCCTTATTATTGATAAGACCATTATTATTATTACTATTATTATTAGTACTATTATGACTTATTGCACAATTTATATTCACCATCGTATTATCCTATAGACAAAGTACCATGATTGGATTATATTTGAATTTTTATTTGTAAAGTTATATAGGTATATTAGAGTTAAGCCTGATGAGATCTAATTGAAACCACGATATTGTTCGCTTAAGTGTGTTGTTCTAAATATCATTATTATTCCCATCATCTATATTTTATTATCACTCTATTACTGTTTATTAATAACATTGCTTCTTCATACAGATTTTATATAGAAACCCTTTATCGCCTTTCTACTAATTCCTGTGCATTATACACGAGTTTATTGATTAGTCATCAACTCACACTTATTACGTCATACCAGCTTCTGTCTCTTTTCTAACTTACAGTTAGTCATCTCTTCTTGGTTACATCTTAAATTACGTAATCCATTTTTCAAGAATAGTCAAGTATTGGTTTCCAGGACAAGATTTACCAGTATCTGATTGGTCTAAAGATTTCTGTTTTAATTATAATTATGATTGTACAGCTCATGAAAATGTGAATCATCGAAAAGGGAAAGTTTTCTTCGCTGTTCAGGGCCTTTTTCTTTATGACTCAGTATGGGAATATATTCAAAGTGATGAACGACTATCATACTTCTCCTAAGTTGACTGTCTTCAACATCATCATTTGTAATGCAGACAAAATGCTTTCCATTCGCCTTATTGATATCAAATAAATTCCCTCAGATGTGATCCATACATAGTTCCCTATTATTTTATATAACTCTATGTACATATATATCTGCTTACAATGTAGGGATTAGTTCAAAATATGGATTCTATAGACTAACAAACACATTTCTAAACCCCACCAAGCTAGGCTAAATTCAAACAAGAATAATGATCGCATTCATCGTTAGCTGAAGAACTTATTTACAAAAGTGTGTAATTTATGCAAATTAAATGTAAATTAGTCAAGCTGATGAAAATTTTTTTTTTACTAAATCGCAATATTTACCAGAGTACGAAAAACACACAAAAGGAAGACACTTTATTTGAATCTGGAATTCAGGGGAGCCCCAGTAACGGATATCCTTAATAAGAGATTTTCCAGTTCCTTGAAGGAGACTTTTCCTTCAGCAACTCTAAGAGTGATATTTCCTAGCCGCCAACTACTTCGAAGCAACATGAGGGACAGATTCCTGCATATAACCAACCATTTAAATGTGTATATATCAATTCACCTGCTCGTGCGGAGGTATGTACTAATGTGGTTCTATAAAGGGTCTTATCAAAATGTGTTGAAGAACGTCATCCAGTATGGCTGTGCAATGATGAGTTACTGGTTCAATCAGAAACGCCATAACTGAGCACCTCGTGAATACCTGTCACAGCTGATTCATCATTCAGAGTCATCTACAAAGTAAACAAAAATCTATCAATGGCAGTATGTCTCCAACTTCTTTGTACTGCAGAAGCCTTCGCCATACCCATCGAAACTCCTGAGGTGTGTGTTAAAAAGAAACTAGTCCAGCCTTTAAGACTAACATGGACCTGGTATGTTCGGTATGTTCCCTTAGATTTCGGTTATTTGTTCGCTGTGTGTGTGTGATTTTTCTTTAATTAATATCTTTTTCTCCAGTTATAAGAAGAGTTACTCAAGTTCAGATGGCTGGCCAGAAAATATCAGCAACGTAGATCTCTGCAAGCGAATCAACCCAGAAAGAACTGATTGTGCAACAAATACATAGGAAAAAATGGAGGTGAAAGTGCCACAATCTGAGAAAATAAACCATCAACTGAGTGACATTACATGCTAGACCATTGCTGGAGTGGAACTCGCCGAAAGGGAAGCGGTGAGTTGGTCGTCAGTCCGATAGTGACTTAGAGGAGGAGGATATGATGTGAAGAGGAGATGAAAGCATGTGGGTAGATGTTGAGCCGGGTGAAAAAGTCGGCAGAGAACTAACTGAATGCAACGGAGACATGTGGCTGAAGCTCTATATTCCTCAAGGAATTAAAGGATACAATTATAAAAATAAATAATAATTCGTTTCCAATAATCATTTTACAATTATATTCTAATTTCAGTCTGTTTCCATGCTCATTTTGTTCACATCTATAATTCATTGTATTCCTGAGTAATTTTTCCTTGTTTCTAAGCCTCTCCTTGTAATCCATATCAAGTTGAAAATAATTGTCACCTTTTTATTCACCTTCGTAATTATATGGAATTAAATAACAGTGATTGTATCTATGTACAGCTTTTGAATATGAAATTGCCAAGAAAGACAGATATCTTTGATGAACTTCTTGGTCTTTTTTTCCCTCCAACACACAAGAGTGACAACACAGAAATACTTGGAGGCCGTTTATTATGAAATTACAGGATATCTGAGTAAAAAGTACTTAGACAATCCGAAGGTATTCGTCAAGGTTAGTGAGAAGATAGAAATACCAGTTGGAGTGATAAGAAAACTGAAGAAGATATTGACTTTGCGAATGATTTATGTCGAATGTCGCGTAAGTTCGAAGATTTGTAAACACGAACCAGCCGTTTTTCGTTGAAGAGGTGGATAACAAAGATAGGATTTTGCCTGAACATAAAGAAGACAGAGGTCATTATGATAACCACCTATTAACAAAAATTGCCAACGTTCTACAATAGCATCCCAGGTAGGTGGAACGCTCCAATGACTCTTAACGTATATGCTAGTCCTTGGTTAACGGCACCCATCACTATAATGGCTGAAATATTAATGCTATTCACCAGCTGACCAGCAAATTTCACCCAGATCACGTTTTTAAGTATTGTTTGGACAGTGTGTTATATTATTCTTATTATTATATCCTTTAATTCCTGGAGGAAAATAGGGCTTCAGCTGCGCACCTCCATTGCCTTCTGTTTTCTGCCAACTTTTTCACCTCGCTCCAAGTCTGCCAACATCCTTTCATCTCCTCTCCACATGACCAGCTCTAAGTCACACTTACATTGACGACCAACTCGCCCCTTCACCTTTCGGGTTCCGCTCGAGCGATGGCTTGTCTAGTGATATCACTTGATGGTTTCCTCAGGGTGTTAGCATCTCGGTAATGTTATGATAAGGGTTAAGGTAAGCATTGCAGTTAGGGTGGGGAGCATCTATTTTCATTTATTTTATTATCCACATTTCGTCAGTAAGCAGTGGTTAATTCTCTTACTGGAGACCATGATAAATCAACCAAGGGCTTCTGAGGAAGACTGCACAACAGGATAAGAGAGATGAACGATTCACAAAAGAAGCTCATCTTCAGTCACCTCGGTGACTAAATACTCCTCATTATAACCGGGATGTATTTTCAAGTCATGTCAGAAAAACGTACCCGGTTTAATGCTTTTTCATGCATTTTCTTCTAAATATGCGTCTCTTTTTGTGCAAAAATTCTTCATTTTTGTGACTAGTTGACTGAAGGTGACTCGGGCTTTCGTATTCCTTGAGAGGCTAATTTAAAACAAGCAATAAAGGTGAATAAAATATGGTTTGATGAATTCGTCATCAAATTTCGGTAGAACTCGTCAGCTGCAAACTCTACGTACACGGATATATGTACATATGTATACTTTTGAAATTACATTAAGAGATATATAAGACTGATAGGTAAATAAACTACATTGAATTAGTCATGCAGATAGACAGGTGCGAATGTTTTCCAGGTCATGTTCAAATAGGTAAGCAGGGGAAGGGATTCTGGGAGATTCAAATCAAGATAAAATGCATTAAGTTTCAATTACATGACTTAAATAGACAAATAGTCATTAGAGAATATAACAAGAATTGCAAACAGAGTAATATCAATAGTAATAATTATAATAACAATAATAATAATAGTGTTGAAGTGGGTTAAGATAATGCTACTCATAAAGGATAGTTTTAAATGAATCAAGAATAGTAAAAATAATAAAAGGTAGAATAAAAAGTAAAAGGTATTACCATGGTAGATTCAGAGTGACGACCACCTCCTTTTGTACACAGAGACCTGGTTTATACACTCGAATTGCACAAGCCTCCTCTGCAATCGCAAGAATCTTTCTGTTTCTTTGTCTGCTGACTGTAACAGTGAATGACTTGACAGAGTCGATATCATGCCCGTAGTCCACAAGATGTTTTGTTATTGAGGATTTTGACACTTTGCGCTCAGCTGTTTTCAACCATTTTAGCAAACGCTCCATCAAACGAGTTGGTAATCGCTTTTCTGTACGACCTATGTATTTGCTTTCACAAACACACTCAAACTCATGTACACAGCAGTTTGAAGCGTTGAGAATTGGCGACTGGTCTTTCCCAGATTGTTGAAGCACTCGCTTAGTGGTGTTAAGAAATATGAGTTCTGCGGCATGATAAGTTCTCTTGATAGCTTTATAGAGTCTTTGTTTGACTACTCTCTGTAGATAATCTCCTTTTAATTGCCAAGTGATATAAACAGATTTCTTCGGAACTGTTTGGATTGTATTGCAGGGGCTAATTTCTTTATAGTATTTATTAATGAACTACTCAGAATATCCATTCTTAGATAAAATACCCTTCAGAACAAATTTTCCATGCTCTATTGAACACTGCTCCGACTAAGTTCTTTTTATACTGGATTGGAACAAAGCTCTTGAAATGCATGTACTGTCATGTTCATGAAGACTTTCTAAATATAGATCTTTCGACTGTGCCATCATTCATTTTCGCTGGAAAAACGCCTAGAACGCTATTGTTGAACTTTGCTCGACACTCAATCACTGTGAAGAAGAAAAAATTTGAAGAAAATCACCACTTTCAATTATCTAGGCAACACTGTTTCATCTAAAGAACGGAGGCACAGATGAGAATGTCACAGCTAGTTAGGATAGGTTAAAGAAAATAGATCTCTACGACTGTGATATCATTCTGAAAGTCTACCGCCCTAAAGGCAAAGAGCAAGATTCAAATTTTTAATACAAATGTCAATTCAGTCAATACTTGATACATGCATCATGAAAAACATTCACAACTGACTGGAGATTTTCATCAACACCTCGCTACTGATGATCAGACGACCAGCCAAAAAGGATTAACAAAACATGGAACTCGTAGAATAAACTAAACAGGAACCTACTGCCCGACAAATATTTCGTAGAAAATGAAGATGAATTGGACGCAGGCTAAGAAAACTGTTAACTGGCAGACCGTCGAGGGGAACCCTAAAGTGATCGACTAAATGGGTTAGCCATCATGTAGACTTCACTCTCTTGTGCTGATTGGTTCCCCCAGGCCAAACAACACTTATCACATAATCCACATGCTATAGTGCTGATCGATTAGGCATGCGACTGGTATCATTGATGGTGTTAACAACCTGCTGTCGATGACAACCAACAACTGGCATGTCTCAGCACACAAGAACAATATCCGTGCTTCAATTGGGCACATGTTCGAAAATCTTGTAATGATCCTTTCGCGGGTTCACCTAGGTCGTCTTCGCGGCATCAGCTGAGTGACAATGCCACTGCAAAGACACAAATCCAACGGCTTCACTAAACCATTCAATCGGTAGTAGCGACGGGTGGTGTGTACAAAGGGTAGGGACGTAATCAGTTCAAGCTTCTGACTTGCACTTACCAGGGAAAAAATTGCAAGCCCCAATCCCAGCCACGACGGTGATGAAACAGTTTGCCCAACTCTTTTCGGCCAGGTTCCCACACTCGCTGTCACTGTCATTGTAGCGCACGTGTGGCCCGAGCGCATCACAGACCTGTTACTGCTCAATTTTGTCGGACTTCGATGAGCCATCTGTCTCTCTAAGAAGTAAAAACTGGCACTGTATCCGCCGGATCATGACCACACTACTTCACAAAAGAAGCAATAGAAGCCGCTCCCTGAAAGAGCAAAAAGAACAAATCTACTATTTAGTAGGTCTCGTTCGTTATCGAAATTAACCATACAAATCACTCCCCCAACTAGGAACGTCCATGCACCACCATCCATTGTTGATCCAAGCTGTAGCACGGAAAGATCGGTTCGAGTAATCGATGACAGCCTATAAGCAATCGTGGAGCCAACTACAGAGGACTGAAGAAAACAGAAGGATGTCTTAAATAATACACCAACTTTAATCATATTGGCGACTGAGATAGATAACGGTGATCATAGAAATTCGATTGCTGTTCACTTTGCATTGTTAACTATGTAATAAACTTAAATAGAAACCAGTTATACTAGCAAGATTATAGTAATTTAAATACAGGATGTTTATCCCATCACCATGGAGACGGCGATATTAATAACACAACCTGATTGGCTGAATTTGTACAATCAAATTAGCATAAATCAATGACCTGATCATTACTTAATCTACAGGACATATGCAGTCTATTTTATGTCGCAAACAAGCCATGATCGGAAGCCTAAACCAAAACCTCACAATGCAAACATCTTGTTTAATTTTATAATATGAGGTAATTACTTTCTAAAACAAGAACGAGATAGTTGGTAAAGTCAAAAGGATTAGAAAAAGTCGTTTCCCTTTCTATCTGCACAGTATCGAAGGTATTAGATGGTTGGAGTTAATCGACCACAGGAAGCCTTGACTGACCTAGGTTTCGTGCTAGTTGGCACTTACAAGTCAGAAAGGCGTATCTGCAAACTGGAAGGAACTCATGTTTCATTCCTCTGAGATTCGAGCCCGCGATACCTATCGCAGATACGCCTCGCTGACTGGCGAGGGCCAACTAGCACAAAACCTAGGTCCAAGGCTTCCTGTGGCCGATTGCCTCCAACTATTTAATATCATCAAATGAATGCGCACCGTGATGGCGAGCCACCTAATGGCATGCTGGCCACATTGTAAACCTAACTGATAGAATTTAGTCTACACCAAAGAAGGGACTAGACACATTGCACTAGTTACGAGTGTCCAATCAAGGTATTGAAGGTCTCGGCTTTAGGCAGCACGGATGGTAATGTCAGACGTAATCAGTCGCTCTTCATCCTAAAATTTATATGGAGATCTATAGCACTTATCGCCACAAGCAAAAATATGCAAACTTTTAAAAACTAATGTCAGGTTAGTCTGTGATTTCACATGGCTCACAGAGCTGACATTTGCACCACGTAAAACATTTCAATTAGCCGGCTTCTGAATTCTATCAACGTCTCTCACTAATGAACATCATATGACAGGATGGAAAAGCATGAGTAACAGGCAATTACCGCAGAGAATCAATGATGGACCGATAACCTAATATATATATATATATATATATACAAAAAGAATTGGAGTCCAGCTGAACATACTTTGAGAGGGGGAGGACGACCACTGAGTGACATAATGCGCCTTACAGTCGAATGGCACCTCACTGAGAAGTGATATGTTAGGTACTGGAGAGTGAAATAGAGGAGACCATTTCTGGGCGGGGGGAGGGAATGAAAGGTTGCAGGAAGATGTAGAGTGATCTGAGAGTGACAGCATAGAAAAGACTGCAACAGAGATGGTCTGCTCAGAATTCAACGAACAAATATCAGTGTTAATTACTACCACCTATGACATTCATTTGGAAAGGTAAAACAGGACGACGGTGCGTAATCTTTCGGAATCCAATGTACTGTCAGTCTGCTTAGGTAACTAGTCGAAATTCACAATGAAGTTTGTCGAGCACACTTCTGGTGAACTCGTTAGAATACACCATTTTCATAAACATATTTCAGTGCGAAAATTAATTAATGGAGTTTACATTATCCTACAGAAACTTTAAAATGTTACAGTGGTCATTTACTGGAATGAAACGGCCGATCTAATTAAGAATCACCTGCCACTATCCAAACACCGCATAAAAACGTGTCAGCCATTATTATTATTATTATTATTATTATTATTGTTACTTTAGGTTCCAAATGGAACGTAAGGTTTCAGAAGCACATCTCAGTCTCACTCTTATTACTTCAGTGATTTTTTACTTCGCTCTACGATTCCCTCAGTGCTACACTCGGAATCACGCCCTACTTGTCATATCCCATTCAACTTACACGCAAGGGCCCGCTTCGTGTGTGGTATCATTTGACGGTCTCCACAACGCCAACTCGATCAATCTGCATTCCCTTCTGCACAGTGCCGTCAGAATTTCTTGCCGCTTATTCTTCCTAGCCTACTGACCATCTGATCTTGAGTATGGCACCAGAGAAGAGAGCTGTAAGGCCGCAGTAGTCTGTTAACAATTCTTCCAATCACATGTCAATTCTCTAACTAGGTGAGGTGTGACTTCAGTTCTCCGTGATGACTTAATCTGTCACTTTTCTAATTTCACAAATCATGAGACAATGCAAAACCAATAAAAACACCACCAAAAAATAAAACCATTACCCCCCAATAGGATTGTATTTCTGTCGTTTTTGTTAATTTTCAACATAAAAAATACAATTTACTATTGGTATTCACTTATTTGAAAGTGTGTGTGTGTATTTGTGTATTATCTTGTGCAAATGTGTTCACATTTTTTTAAGCTCAATAAAGGTTATTCGTAAAGCTTATCCTTCTTATCATTTGACCTTTAACCTTGCACAAACCTTTTCAAACAATTATTTATATGAATTTATGCTTGTTATTAACCTGCTTGTAACACTGTATTTTTAATTGTTTTAAATGAACCGCCAGCTGAACACTGTGCATTCAAACATTAATCTATTCGTTCATGCTTTTATTGAATATTGAATTTTTCTGAGGCGGATTGTTTAAATATGAACTTTAAATTTCATTTACATGAAACTGTAATAATATAAAAGGAGTATTGATTGATGATATGTGAAGGTCCCCAATGTAATAACAATCTTCTGAGTATAATTATGAGTGATATTTGTAGTAGTGATAATAATATTAATAGTAATAGCAATAGCAACACCTGTTAAGATAACGCCGATGGCATCATTCATTTTACACTTGATGGGTAAGCAGTATAACATACACCTGACCATTCAAACGTCTTTTTTAAAATATCATAGAATCAATCAACTGGCAGTATCACTCATGGGGAATTTGGTTCTTTTTCCTCAGGAACTACTGCTGGTTCTGATGCCTAACAAAAAAATATTAAGAAATATTAGTTAGAATCAATACCAGAAAATACATTCACCATCGTAAAACATATTACACTTCAAATAACACAAACAATAATAAGAGGTAGTTAGTTAGTTAGTTAGTTAGTTAGTTAGTTAGTTAGTTGGTTAGTTAGTTAGTTAGTTAGTTAGTTAGTTAGTTAGTTAGTTAGTTAGTTAGTTAGTTAGTTAGTTAGTTAGTTAGTTAGTTAGTTAGTTAGTTAGTTAGTTAGTTAGTTAGTTAGTTAGTTAGTTAGTTAGTTAGTTAGTTAGTTAGTTAGTTAGTTAGTTAGTTAGTTAGTTAGTTAGTTAGTTAGTTAGTTAGTTAGTTAGTTAGTTAGTTAGTTAGTTAGTTAGTTAGTTAGTTAGTTAGTTAGTTAGTTAGTTAGTTAGTTAGTTAGTTAGTTAGTTAGTTAGTTAGTTAGTTAGTTAGTTAGTTAGTTAGTTAGTTAGTTAGTTAGTTAGTTAGTTAGTTAGTTAGTTAGTTAGTTAGTTAGTTAGTTAGTTAGTTAGTTAGTTAGTTAGTTAGTTAGTTAGTTAGTTAGTTAGTTAGTTAGTTAGTTAGTTAGTTAGTTAGTTAGTTAGTTAGTTAGTTAGTTAGTTAGTTAGTTAGTTAGTTAGTTAGTTAGTTAGTTAGTTAGTTAGTTAGTTAGTTAGTTAGTTAGTTAGTTAGTTAGTTAGTTAGTTAGTTAGTTAGTTAGTTAGTTAGTTAGTTAGTTAGTTAGTTAGTTAATCCACCTTTCTGCATCCCATCGAAAATCTAGGATTTCAATAAGACAACCAGCATTCACTCACCTGCAGGCTAAACTTTATTTTATGATATAGTCTCTGAAGTGTCTCCTAGGCCATCTTATCATGAACTGAGATCAAAGAGTGTGTGGCGAGAGCTGGTTGGAAGCTAAAATTGTAGACAACACTTTACGTCATTGTTCACATCCCGAGTCAGGGTCATAGGAAAAAAACAACAACAAAGCTCAAGCTTGAGAAAATCACCAGCGAATCACAGTGGAGTTAAAGTGTGGTCTGTCTGTCTGGATTCAACATAGAACTTGGCACCGAACTGCAGCAGTTCGAGTTGCCACGTTGCAAGTAGCACACAAAGGTAGACAACAAGATGAGTGAAGAGAATCAATAGAGTTTGAGAAGTGTATGAGTACGCACCCACCGGAGTCCAAGCTTTACAGTGGTTCTCTAACTGATGTCAGCTCATGATGAAATCCTCCATCCAATCAAACAAAAATCCCTACAAAACCAATACTTGAATATATGGTGCTATTTAGGTAGAAACAGCCGTCTAAACTGCCGTGAAATATCTAGTTAGCCAACTAGTCTAATGACGAATGGACATTCATTCACCTGATAGTCGAACATTAGCTGTGATGGCTTAGGAAATATGATGAACTGGCGTCCAGTTGGTTGACTTAGACTATTTGGTAGACAGATGGCCTAGGAATTCATAGACGATTGGTTTAGAACTTACCTTGAACCAAAAGGTTCATTTCACCTTTGGTTGTTACCAATGGCATCAGACCTAATTTAGTAGTAAAACATAAAAAATAGATACATCGTTTCAACTACAGGCCGACGGAAGTGATGAGGATATCAAAACGAGGATTAGAAAAGCAAGGCAAGTTTTCATCACTCTCAAGTCTGTGTGGAGGTCAATACTCAGCGCTCAGCATGAAAAATGAGATCCGGATATTCATCTCCAATGTGAAGTCAGTGCTACTCACTATACGGATCAGAGACTTGGTGCCGCAACTTGGAACAGACTACAGACGTCGATCAACAACTGTCGTCGCTCAATACATCACTCAAGATCTGATAGCCGGCCAGAAAAGATCAACAACAGGGATCTCTGGCCATGAACGAACCAACCCGACAGGAACCAATTGTGCAAGAAATATACAGGAAGAAATGGAGGTAGATTAGTCATACTCTGAGAAAACAAACCACCAAGTGAGTGACATCACACCCGAGGTCATTCCACGAGTGGGACCCGAATGGGAAGCGGTGAGTTAATTGGTCTTCAGTGCTAGGGTGACATAGAGGAGGTGATGTGAGGAGGAGATGAAAGCATATGGGCAGACGTGGAGCCAGGTAACAAAAACATTGGTAGAGAACCTAATTCAATGAAGATGTGTAGCTGAATCCCTATGTTCCTCTAGGAACTAAAGGAAAAAATAATAATAATGACATAAAAATTTAACTCCATACAAATCGCATAATTTCAAATCATTTTCAATCAAAATGTGAAGTGCTGAACATTAAAAAAAGGAATAACTCATTGAATAAACAACATTTTTGACTGGTGCTATCTTTACACCGTTTTTTACAACGACATATTCACACACATACACAACAACGAGGAAAAATACGTCTAACTAACTAACTAACTAACTCTCTAATGAACTAACATGATTGAATTTCAACATGTACTACCTACTACTTACTCACTCGCTTGTATCAGTAGTATTTAATTACAATTTCAGTAATAATTACAAAGATCATGTAAACAATAGTTGTGACTCATTATTATTCATTTATTCAGTAAAATTTTCTTCAATGATTAATTCTTCTAATTCATTATTATCATTTGTTTGTTTGATTGACAATTCATTGCTTTCAAATAAATGCGGTGAATATTTAGTATCCAATTGTTTTAATGTATCAGCTGTAGTAGTTAAGTCTAGCGCGGAAACTTCAAATCCACCGGTACTGTTCAAGTGATTATTTGAATTTCGTGTTTCTGATTCTGTTCTAATTCTGTGTACAATTTCTTCTGAATAATAATAATCATTATTATTACTGTTCAGTGCAGATGGCGATAACAGCAAATTATTTTCATCGATTTCTAAATACACTGAATCATGATGATTTATTTTAGGCGGTTTATTAATTGACTTTTCAATATTCAATTGTGAACCACTTCTTGACATTTCTGTATTGTTGTTTATCTCTGTTGTCATAGTAATGTTAGTTGGTGTTGATTGTGGTGATAATGCATCAATATGTCCATCAATTGTCGATAGAGGATAGTCATCAATTTGACAATGGAGCAGGCAATCGTGTTTTGATTTATTATCTGTACTACTATTATTACTAATAATTCTATGCTTATCACTATTACTATCTGAATAGAATGGTTGACACGGTAAACAGTATTCCACAGGTTTACTGTTATTTAGTAAAACATTCACCTATAGTGATGTGATAAGCAAAATTTACAAAAATGTATGAAGAATGAGGAGAATGGATGTTTGTACAAGAAAGGTTTGTTTAGTTATAAAAAGGACTTAGTTCGAGTTAAATTTTGGAAAGGACTATTTAATAGAATCAATAATTCCATCTGTTTACAATTTCAGTTTCATTATTGCTGTAAATGAGGCCTCCTGTGATCGATTGCCTCCATCCATCTTATATCATCAAATCAATATTTAAGTATTATTCTCATAGAAGGGTTGGACTGATTTCAAGTCCAACCGCGAAATGTGATATCATTTAGACGGCCATTCAAAACCATATGTTTCGTCCCAGTTTCAAGCTCTTCACCAATGGGAACCGATGAGGCTGATGGGGTCAAAACCAATAGACTACCCTTGTAACCTGAAGGTGCTGCAGCAGACCGCCGGTAGCTGCAGTTATCGGTGCGCTCTGCTGAAGAATGTGACGGAACTTCAGTACTTTCTGGCTTTCCAATGGTTCTCTAAATGATATCACTCAATGGTCAAACTTAGAATCATTCAATTAGCCTCAATCTACACTTCAGTATTCACTCGTCAGCCTATCAATAAGTGGCTTGTATTCGGAGGAAGAAATATACATCAGTGGAAGTACATACAAAAGAAATTTGAATCACTGTACATTGGTTGAAGAATTCTTGGAAAGCTATTAAAGAGTACTGAATGTTTACTTGCTCCTAGTTTGGGGCTTCACTTAGGCAGTACACATGAACCAGGATCCTAAGTAGAAACCGTCTTGTTACGAGGCGAGCACCGAGACCATTACCCGCTCACTGGGTCCCGACTGAATAGCTAGCCCATGCATTCTAACTTCTGACAATTCACGATACAGCGTGATCACTAACCAACGTCATTAATCAATCAAAATACCAATCTGATGCTAACTAGCAACTGGCTCAATCCAGGTAGGTAGTTACCTTGGTTCTAGTGAGAAATCTTCACCAGTGGTGTACAGTTGGTTGAGTGTGTGGATAAATACTTACCGATGGCATTGGTTAGTGGTTGTGCTGAATCGTGAATTGGTAGAAGTTGGAATGCATCATTTAGCCAGTGAATCGAGCCACAATGGCTGAATTGTCTGTGAGTTCGCCTAGTGAGTGTAAGATCGTGGGCTCCAACCCTGGTGGGTACATATCTCTAAATAGTCGCAAACTAGTATGATACAGTTGTCCAGTACACCCAGGTTGTTTTCCAGTGCTTCTATAACCTATGTCCGGTGATAAGGAAATCCTGTAATCAATCAAATCAAACCCCTGCAAACCAACACCTGAAAAATTTAAATTTATTCATAAATCCCCGACGGAAGTCACCTATCTCAGCAGCCTCAAAAAGGAACATATGAAAACATTAGACAGAAAGACTGAGGTAATGATAGCTCTGAAGAAACCGTTATTTATTAAGTTACGATTTAATAGAGAGTAGACAGGTGAGATTTTGTTCGAAAGACTAGCCAGTAGTATCCGGAGAATTTTTACTCAATAAATCCACGAATGATTCAAACTCCAATGAAAGATAAGCTAAATAGTTTCAACACATCTATATGCATTTATCAATTCGACTGCTCCTGCAGAGATAGTTACATTAGGCGTACTCCTAGTAAGCTCAACCAACGTGTCACTACTCACCTCCCATTGTAATTTGGTGAAAAACAGAACATATATTATTCAAAGCTCCATTTTCCCGCATCCACTTTATAATGGTCACTTATAAGTGGCACAGTGGTTAAATGCTCGCCGATCACGCATGTGGACAAGGGTTTGATCCCCGGCCGATGCACTCCTGGCCTAATGCACTCCTGATAAAGAGGGAAGGTTGGACATGAGGCTAGCAACCCCAGCCCGTAAAATTAAACACCACTGCTACCGAAAATTTCAGCCTTTAGCTTGAAGCCACCCTATGTTCCATTGGGAACTTAAATGAATAAAAAAAAAGTAGCAGAGAAAACGAAGGCAATTAAGGTGGTTTGTCGTATCCCACCGAACCTTTTTAAATACATTCCGTATTTGTCTACTATAGATACCTGAAGTGATAGGCATTCGAACTGCTAAACCTAAACGATGCATTCAAAGGAAGTTTTGTAAAGCAATTATCTATCCCTTGGTAAATGAAGACCTAACCATATGACGATATCAAAATTGCATTGTATTTTTATTTTTAATCCCTAAATCTTATCACAGCTTCATGATAACATTGTTTATTTTACTTTTCTTACAATCTAGCTGTACCTAATCGAACTATTGGTTTCTTTTTCTTGGTCATTTATCAATCACTACATCTGTGTGAACATTTGTTGGTTTAATTATGCTGCTTCTTATTTATTCCTGTGGAAGTCACTGACCACGACTTCTCACTAGAAGTTCAAACAGTATCTTCCTTTAGTCAAACACTAATAAGTATCTATAGTTTGGTTTGTAAGGATTAGTTTTGTTTATTTACGAGTTGATCACGGGTTATTATCGGTTAGAGAACCATTGAAAACCAGCACTGGAGTACTGGATAGCTGCTGTTTCATCCCACTAGTTTGAGAATCATTGGCAGAACGCACCCACATCGTAGGATGTGAACCCAGGACCTCCCGGTTACAAGGCAAGCTGGCTCGTATACCATTCAATCACTGGGAGTTGTTTCACTGACCAGTCTATAAATTATAACTTCTACCAATTCGTGCGTACTGCCGATGATTCTCAAACTAAGAGGAAACAACTGTCCGCTCCTCCAGTGCTGGTTTTCAATGGTTCTCTAACTGATGTCAATCCGTGATCAACTCGTAAAAACTAATAAGGATTCTAAAAACTAATATGAACAAATGGAAAGAGAGACTTATGTAACAAAATCTATATTCATTAGGGTCACAGTGGATACAAGGGTGACTCAGCAGCACAACTGTCAACAACCTACAATATAATTCTGAATACACAAAAATCAATGAACAAAAATGAAAGTGAATTGTATATATCAGTACAAATGAGAATTGTGTAAATTAAAACACAAACCAATTCCAACAGTTGGTGTGTGTTCACGAATAGTAGTAATTTTCCTCGAAATATTACCAAAACACAACAAAAAAACTTATCATTGTGTGTAAACCATTGATATATAATTATACTTTATTTCATCTATTCCACAATGCTTAAACTTTTTACTGACATTAACTAAGCTTATATGCTTCAAGTAATAGTTTGCAGAGATTTGATCCTTCTCAGGACTTCATCATAAACTGATATCGGTTAGAAGACCATTGGAAAACCATTAAAGAATACTGGACAGCTGTCCCCTCCTAGTCTGACACTCTACCTCAGCAAAACGTTTCCACCGCAGTTCGAACCAGGCGGTTTAATGATCTTCGAGCTCACCTTGTAAGTAGGAGGTCCCGGTGTCGTACTCTGGTGGGTGACTACTACTGAAGCGGTGTCCCACACTAAGATGAAACAGCTGTCCACTATTTCTTAATGGTTTGCTAATTGTTCTCTAACCGATACCATCTGATTATGAAAGCCTATATGAAACGTATGTCTTCAAAAGACTCGCTTAAATAACACTAAAACTGTTTAATGTCTCTCCTATCCATGAAAGTGCATCTTACCTGAATACTCTACATTTGAATACACTCCAGTTATATTTTGTAAAAGTATACATAAAAGATAAACAATAAATAACTATGGCACGACAGTAATATTGATAATATTCATTACAAAACCCATGTACAAAAGACTAGGAAATAATTCTTATGTATCTGTTAACAAGAAACCTATATATAAATGTATATATTTTGAAAGAGAAAGAAAGACCAGATTTGCAGTATAAAATGATATCATTCTATTTCACAGGTTCTCATCAGCTGCAAACTACCTGAAATTACAATGGTTATAAATAATAACATTTCATACTTCATTGTTTGAAAGGTAATAGAGAAAACAGCAGATTCATTGAAGCCAATTCGACAAAACTTTTCAAGTCACAGCTTGGATGATACCTTCCAATTTTCTAAAGAAGTCGATCACGTTGACATATCAGATAAACTGATGGTGTCATACGACGTGACTGCCTTATTCACAAATGTACCAGTGATGGAAACAATAGATATCATTTGTAAGCAAAGAGATCTATTGCCGCTACCGGAGTCAGAGATGAAACGGCTACTAATTCTTTGCACAAAAGACATCCAATTTAGATTCAATAACCAATTTTACCGACAAATTGACGGGGTCGCCATGGGTTCACCCCTAGGACCCATTCTAGCAGACATATTCATGGGCTACCTCGAACAGACAAGACTGAGTGACGCTATTAATGGAACAACATACTACCGCCGATACGTCGATGATACTTTTGTTGTTTGTAACGACATGAGTCATGCATCCGTAATATTTGACCGCCTAAATGAGGTCCACCCAAACATTAAATTCACCATGGAATACGAACACAACGATGAGTTTAATTTCCTGGACCTAAATGTAAAAAGAAGAAACGATGGAACGGTCGAAAAGTCCATCTACAGGAAAGAAACTTGGACCGGACAATACCTTCATTATAACAGCTTCTGCCCTATGAGCTACAAGCGGGGATTAGTGAGAACACTTTACGACAGGGCCAGAAAGTTATGTTCGCCTAACAAAGTAGAAGAAGAATTAAGCTTTGTCGAAAAATGCCTTAAAGAAAACGGGTATCCAAAAGGATTTATCCTAAAGTACAGCAAAGAAAGAGATGAGAAAGAGAAATCTCCAACAGTTGAGAAGAAGAAAGTGTTCATTTGCCTCCCATACAAAGGAGAAACCGTATCGCAAAAGATTGAAAAGAGGATGAAGGGAGCAATAAAGAGATGCTTCCCTGCAGCCAATTTGGTGACACTATACAGCACTACATGCTCTATAAGGCAATCGAAACTGGATAAGTACCCTGCTGATGTTACCTCCAACTGCATTTATAAATTTACGTGTACCTGCGGCAGCAAGTACATTGGAAGGACAGAAAGAAGGGCTTCTATTCGCTGTTTTCAGAGCATATTCCAAGAAACTTATGCCTAAAAGGAAGCAGATATTTACAAAGTGCAATTACCAGACACCTTGTGGATACGGGTCATTTTGTCGAGATTTCCAAATCCTTCAAAATATTAAACATACAAAGGACAGCGAATCTACTACGATTTGCTGAAGCAATTGCAATCAAACGTCACAGACCAAACTTATGCATACAGAAAGAGAATGTGGTCAATCTCTCACTCCCTTGGTAACCATATCACTTTCATTACACTGATTAGTCATACACACTAGTGAGCTCAGCTCACTAAGCAAGTTTTCAAATTGATGAACCTTGACCTTCTTGAGTTGCTATGTTGACACTGTTTATTAGATTTTTCTGTTTTCTGTCTTCTCTCACCCCCCCTTTTTTTTCTTCTTTCATAGTTTGGCAGTATATAAATTGATGGTGATTGACTTAGATTATAATACTTATATTCCAGATGCGTTCACCTTATAATGTTTTCTCTATTACCTTTCAAACAATGAAGTATGAAATGTTATTATTTATAACCATTATAATTTCAGGTAGTTTGCAGCTGATGAGAACCTGTGAAATAGAATGATATCATTTTATACTGCAAATCTGGTCTTTCTTTCTCTATCAAAATTTATCAAGGGAACCAAATGTATGAAATATATATATATATATATATATATATATATATATATATGCATCAAGAATAATTTTGGAATTATTTTTAACTATAACATTCGTTTCAAGATTTCATCACGAACTGACACCAGGCAGAGAACCATTGGAAAACCACTAAAGAGTACTGGAGAGCCGTTTCCTTCTAGTTTAGCACTCCACTTCAGCAATACGCATCCAACGGTATTTGAACTCGGTGAGTTAATGGTCTATGAGTTCGCGCCGTTACTGGCAGGTCGCGCTGAAGCCCAGTTCCAGACTCGTTTGTGGCTTTCCACTGCTTCTCTAACCGATATCAGCTCATGAGGAAATTCTGTAATCAAGCGAATCTAATCAAATCCCGGTAAACCGACACTCAAATAACTTTGGTGCTTCTCTTAAATACCGTGGAATCAGTAATATCCACAGATTACAGTTAGAAAGCATCTGTAAGCGACAGAGCATATTCTTCATTCAGATTGACTTTTAATTCATGATATTATACATAAACTGAATATCAGAAAAATTAAGAGAAATAATAGAGAAGTTAGGAATTTATAGATTCTACAACAAGTCATGGAAGCATTATTGGCTGAACCTGTTTCTTTTGCGCACAGTACTCCGGTTGTTGTAAGCAAATTGAAGTTTAGCTTCTGCTGTTTGGCGAGTAACAATTTATTGAGTAATTGATGAATGATAGAGAAGGAATCTTCATTACTAATTTTGTGGCTTATTTACACGAGGTGGTTCCAGCAACAACACGTTAGTTTAATTCACTTATAGGCTTTACCATCGACTTATACACATATATATATATATACCTGCAATTCTGAAGTAATTTACCAAGTGAAATAATAACCAACGCGTTGACAAAATCGATTCAAATAACCTTCAATACCGATAAACTGAAGCTGATATTTTCCTCATGATTGAATGTGTTATTCATCAAGCGAAAGACGAAGTACCTAAGCTAGCAGCCACCTCTCCTTACACATATCAATTCAAATGCTCTTTTGGAGTGAGTTACATTTGACATTGCTCTAGATACTTGGTTTTTCGTGCTGGGGAACACCTACCATTGTGATTAAACAAATTTGTAGTCAACTGGTCAATGGTAACTAGCAGTGGAATTCAGCTTGATGTGTATTTCGTCCTGTTTGGGATTAACTCGGTAGCTGGATGTGCCTCCATTCCCCAGTGAATGATGGTGTTCCAACCGAAACTGCACTCCAGTGCCCATAGTTTCAAACGCCAAATTGTTATCCACTAGACCACTTGGATTACCGGATCCACCTGTGATGAAACGGGTCTTGTTAATTATTTAAATCAATTTAGATTTTCCGTCGACTGGTTTGCGCCGTAGTGCTGGATCTCACGTTGCCATAGAGATGAGGAGTCCCAAATAGGACGAAATGAACATCAAGTTGGATTCCATTGCTAGTCACTATCCACCAAGTGACTTCAAGTTACATGACCAGACATATTTGAAGCATTTGCACCAGGAGACCACATGTCAACGTGAAACCGAGAACTTCGAAACGAATGTTATTGTTAACAATAATTCCCAAAATAATTCTGGATGCATATAAATGTAGAACCTGATGAAGAGGAAGTTATCGTAAGGAATATTCCTTGTTCATTATTAATCAGTCTTTTAGAAATCCTACTGG
This sequence comes from Trichobilharzia regenti, assembly GCA_944472135.2. Taxonomy (NCBI): domain Eukaryota; kingdom Metazoa; phylum Platyhelminthes; class Trematoda; order Strigeidida; family Schistosomatidae; genus Trichobilharzia; species Trichobilharzia regenti. Next base: position 55,706,371 of record OX235266.1, read on the forward strand.
TTATCTTTAGTCAATATAAAGACTCTTCAAAAAGGAAATATTTCTCCCTCTTACCTTGGGCTCATCTGATGAAGAATTTACGACATCTGCATCACCCGAGACAGATACCGGTGCTACTGTTTTCACTTTATTATCACCGTCATTAACAGCCTGATTATCGATCCCTTCGTGTTGATTGTCATCTTTGCCAATTACTTCATTGGCATCAGTTTCGTTAACCTCTGCCGTTTTAGGCGATCCTTCAACTTCGACATTGTTTAATGTCACTTCAGTTGTTGTTGTTGCTGCTGCTGGTTGTGATGGTGCTATTGTTTCAGAGAGATTTGCATTATTCTCACTTTCAGAAGGTGTTGCCGTAGCTAAGGAAATCAGTAAAACACAGAAAAGTGAGAACCATACTGAAGGTGTGTCAACGAAATCTGATGCCTGAAATAATAAACTTGAAAAAAGGATAGATAAAGCTATGCTTGAAATTTAAGAAAAACGTTTTCAGTAAACAATATTGTTTCCAATAAATTCCTCTTCCTACATTACAGTTCCGACTGAAAGTTAGGGTTTCAGCAGTAAGCCTCTACTTTGTTCTTTCCTCTGTGGTTCTTATTAGCTGGTCCCACGATCGCTCATAGTCTCTTATCTCTTCCTCATACGATCTCCTCCATACCGACCCCGGAGCCAAACCCCACTCGTCTTTTCCTACACTCGAACTATGACCTGGCGTGCGATATCCTTCGACCATCTCCTCAGTGCGCAGACAATCATCTCCACATATACGCATATGTATAATATTGTAGAACAATCGTCATTAGGAAAGCAGATTTTTAAAAAATAATATCTACATCATCAGCTCAATGGAATTAAAATTGAAGAAAGATGCTCACATCATTATAATAATAATTATTATTATTCCCTTGGGTTCCTAGTGGAACATTGGGCTTCAACATAGGGCACGTTTCCACATGCTTCTGTCTTCTGCTGTACTTTTCACCTGCATCCATGTTAGTCCATACTGTTTCAAGTCCTCTTCACACGATCTCCTACATGTCACCCTTGAACTCGTCACCCACTTGCCTCTTCTCTTTCAGGTTCCAATCGAGCAATGGCCTGACGCGCGCGCGATGTCACCCAGCGGTCTCCTCAGCGCATGTCCAATCCATCTCCACTGTCTCCTGCATATTTATTGGTTGGCGATTGGTTCTTGTTTTGTTTGTTCCCGTAGTTTCTTGCTGGTGATTCTTTCCGGCCTGTCCATCTGATCTTCAGTATAGACCGAGGACAGTTGTTGATGAAGGTCTGCAACCTGCTGCTGCTGCCCAAGTCATTAGAAGCATTAAAAATGTAGTACTAAATAAAGTCTTCTTCACTACTTCAACACTATGGCGTACCTCAAGTGTTTATCAACTTCATTCAACAGCTGTCTGGCTATATGACAATGCCATGTGTCAAGTAAACTACAACGGAAAACTCAGCGAGGCATACAGAAGTAACACAAGGCTGTCTGGCTATTATCAGCGATGATATTCTTAATTGTGGTGGACTGGATTATCCGTCAGACTTTGTATTGGGAGCGAGGAGTCAGGAATACGCTAGACGATCAATAGGAAGACTCTAGAAGATCTGGATTTCACCCGTGGATGATGTATGTCTAATGTCTTCTGCATTGACTCAATATAAGGAACAAGATTCGGATTTTCAACACCAATACCAAGTCGTTCCTTCTATACAAGTCAGAAACTTGGCCAGTGTGTGACAAAAAGGATTTCCAACAGGCTACTGCAGACTTTCAACAACAGCTACCACCTTCACTGGCTTGCTCCATACTGAAGATCAACAAGAAACTCTAGTGTAACAACAGAAGACAAGGGCTAGGCAACAGATCGTTTTATTATCAAAATCAACACGTATTTATACATCTTTCAACTACATTATTATAGACAAGCGCAGTCATCTGATTGGTTGTTTAGGTAGACAAACGCAGGCTTCTGATTGGTTGTTTCGGGATTCCTTGACAAATAGAGTTCTCTATCTGCGAATCATATTTTGCCACGTTAACTTTGCTGTGATTGGTTGTTGACTCAGGCTTGTTCACGGCCCATATTAGTGACCTAGACCTTAACGTAGATTAGTGCCAACCAATCGGCTAGCAGCCTGCTCTCACCACACTAGGAATAAACCAACCAAGAGCTGATCGCTCAACAGATATGTAGGAGAAAGTGGAGATGGACCTGGCATACATTGAAGAGACCACTGGATGACATCTCAAGCAATAGAGGCCATTTCTCAAGTGAAATCCAAATGGGAAGCAACGAGTCGGTCGTCGATGCGAGGATGACATGGAGAAGATAGTGTGTGGAAGAGATAAGAGAGTTTGCCCAATCTTGGACCCCGCTGAAGACGACGGCAGAAAACAGAACAAAGTGGAGATGTATTGTTGAAGCCCTATGTTCTACTGGGAACCTAAGAGAATAATAATACTCAATAGAGCATCAGATAAAGTTCAAAATCATATTTATGCGGCAAATTAAGGGTGGTTTATACACTGATAGTCAAGTTAAGGAAAGTGTCTGAACCAAATTCTTTTAAATACATAAGTTAGGCGTTTTAACGCGGATTCTGAGGGCTTCGACAGCATGCAACAGAAAAAAGCGTAAGATAAGATTAGGATTAGCCGGTATAAGATAGATAACTTTATTTATTTTTTATTTTATTTTGATTTACAGCTTGATTCCACACTGTATTTTCGGTACAAGTATGGAATTTTCAGCATGGATATCGGTAGCCCAAATTTTGCAGGCCCAGCATAGGTATCAGATGTGTGTCGGTGCGGGCTCGAACCCCGGACCATGTGCATGGTCGGCGAGAGTCCTAACCACTGTGCCACCGACGTACATGAAGGGAGGACCGTGAGGCTTCCCCACTGACAAAAACTACACGCCCGAGCGCACCCGATTAGGGTCCGTCGCGAGTTTCAACCCACCGAGGTGCAATGGCGAGCCTCCACCCGGGGTCAGAGCATTCTTGATCACCCTGAACCCGGCTTTTTGACTGGATACTAGTCAGTAACCAGTGTAATATGTCTAGTCCTATATTTGGTGCAGACTGAATTCTATCAGTCAAGTTTGCAATATGGCCAACATGTCATTAGGTGGCTTGCCATCACAGTGAACTGTGAATTGTTGGTATCACACGCTTGAAGGCAATCGGCAGAAGGCCTTTGACTTTCATGCTAGTTGGTAGTCACCAGTCATCAAGGCGTATCTGAAACCCTGAAGGAACTCAGACTGATAGAATTCAGTCTACACCAAAGAGAGGACTAGACACATCACACTAGTTACTAGTGTCCAATCAGAGTATCCAATGCAGACAGTCTTACAAGAGGTCAGTCGCGAGTTCTAATAGGTCAGTAGTAACGTCTTTGTCTGCAGCACTGGGTGACATAGGTTCGAATCTCAGGAAGGACATAATTTCCCTCAAAGTTGCAGATACGTTTTGCTGACTGGTGATTGGTGACTAAAACGAAACCTAGGTCATACAAGACTTCCTGTGCTCCATTGACTCCAATCATCTTATATTAAAGAGCTGAAAATAAATCTTGACATTCCTTTGCTTAGTCACCCCGAATGGTGTTCGGAAATCCAATGATGAGCATGTCTAATTGTATACCCAATGTAACTGGCCTCATACAATTAGTCGTACCGATAGATATACACAGAAGAGGCAAAACTGCGTTATTATTTTACCGGTGTCATCAGTGAGGAACTAAAGTTGTAAGAATGTAATGATTGTCTCAGATCAACGTCAAAAAAGCTTGACAGCATTCCCAAATATATACAGATTTCAAATGACCATGAGAGGTGTTAATTCCATTGATAATTTAAAACAGCTAACAGCCATCAAAAAGAAGGGAGGTCAATACAAATATCGCGGTACTGTAAATAAAAATAGCAGTTTAAGGCTTAGAAAAAATGAAGTATATATGTAACAATTTTAAAACAATTTTCTTCATTAAAATATTTTTAAAATGATTGTTTTGAATTAATTTGGCTCTCAGAGCTGAGTCAGTCAATCCCAGTGCACCACTAATGAGCTGGATCTCAGACGAGAGAAACGGCCACCCACAGGCGTTTACATCAGTTCAGTCAGACAGGCAAGCACTACCCGCTAATATGAGTGGTATTCAATTACTTATTTCAACCGATCAGTAGTATATGGCTTTATGCCTTTTACGCTAGCTTTCTTGACTGCCATTCATGATATCAAGCAGATTACATATTGTGTATAATCTGAAGCTAATCCAAAGGTAATCATCGTAGTGAAATTTCGTCTCCATAACTGTGTACACCAAGAAAAATCCGAACAATTTGTAAATTATGGATTTGACATTTGATCCTTTAAAATGACAGTGGCTTGTAGTGACGTTGAGAAGGCGTTGATGGACCTGAATAACGGCACTCTCACTGACGTTAAAGGGTTATCCATTAGTATTCAAGTGATGGTTTGTAGGGATTTGATTGGTTTCAGGATTTCATCATGAGCTGACATTAGTTAGAGAACCACTGGAAAACCTGAAGGAACTGCACAACTGTTTCATTCTAGTCTGGGACTCTTCAGCAGTACATACCCACTGAGATACTAACCCAGGACCTTCCGGTTACAAGCCTAGCGAGCTCGTATACCATTAAGCCACTGGGACCCGATCCAATGGTCCTTGAATTCTAACTTCTGCCAATTCACGACGAAGCGCGACCGCTGGCCAATGTCTTCGGCGAGTATTTGTCCTCACACCCGACCCGTTATCCATCAGCCAACCACACCATGAAGAATCACCTCTTGTAGAATCACTATCGCTTGTTATTCAATAAACTTATTAATAATATTATTGTTTGTCAATGTAGCTGAAGATTGAACGATCAATTCATAGTTGTTTGATCAAACCCAACTCCATATTTTTCGCGGGAGTTATCAATACGGTAGTCATCGTCTCATCGTTCGCTGCTCGTTGGAAGAGAGAAAACTATCAGAAGTATTGTTATGATTTATTGTTATAACATTTATTCTGAGACTTTGTGTACAATAACCTAATGGTTGGCTCTGTATTGGTGCAAGAATAAACGGTTCTTGAGTTCCCAACTTGCGTTCTGGTTTTTCGTGTTAGTTATTACGCATAGTTTCTGAAAGTCTTCCAAGGACAGCGTGAGGTTCAGTGTAGTAAGACCTGGTGATTGACATTATTTTAATAGTGTGAAATATTCCCATATCATAATGAATTAAAGGGGTCAATCTGAACGAAGAATATTCTTTCCAATAATTTCTCCTTTTCAGGTTCTTACAATTATAAAATCAAATATTGGTTGTCGTTACAATAATAGCCAGTTATGTGGCGGATACATTTCTGATTACAGCTTGACTCCACACTGTATTTTTGGTACAAGTATGGAATTTTCAGCATGGATATCGGTAGCCCAAATTTTGCAGGCCGACCATAGATATCAGGTGTGCGCCGGTGTGGGCTCGAACCCCGGACAATGTGCATGGTCGGCGAGAGTCCTAACCACTGTGCCACCGACGTACATTTTTAACATAGGATAACAGATTAGTTATGGGGTGTCAAAATAAATACTCGTATTTGTGTGACAAACGTACTAGTTGGCTGGAATTGATTACGAAATATTATAAAACGGAAGACAATGTTGGTGATTAATTATAATTGAAGTTCATTAAAGCCATCATAGGTTACATCAGTCGTAAACATGAACTGGTAACGGTGGAGAAAAATCCTCTGTTTTTACCTCTCCAATTCAAGGAAGATACTCCTGCGGGGATTGTATCGCGACGTTTGACCAGGGCAGTCAAAATCTTTTTACTCCGAACGTCTGTGTCTAACCTTCAGTAGCCGTCTAATGTTCACCCAGCAACTCAAAGATGTCTTACCTGACCTTAGCTCTTCTTCATGCATATACCATTTCAACTGTTTCTGTGGTTCAAGTTACATATTGCGCACGATTAGGCAGATTCATCAACAGGTTCGAGAACACTTACTAGCTTGGTTTAGTGGGGAAGGAAATTAAATTCATAAAAAGCTCGATCCTATCACACTTGGTCGATTCTGGACGTCACATCGATGTTAACAGAGCTTTCAGAGTTATATACTTAATTCCGAAGTCGTTATCACTTACAGTTCACTTACGTCTTCTACACACAGCTGAAGCTGTTACAATAAGATCGACTAAACTGGAACTTTGTGTCCAAAAAGAACACGTCCAGACGCTGTTCCTACCGTGGCCAAACTTGGACTGGTGATTTTTCTTCTCACCAGGAGTGCTCCTTCCTCTTAACCCTCTCGGGTTTTTTCCTTTGCTTATTATTACAAATATTATTATTAAAATTATTATTGTTATTCGCCATAATTTATGCCCATCAGGCAAACACTCCCTCAATACTACCGAATTTTCATTCATTTATACTATCCGGACTTATTATTAGTGATATTATCTCTTTTCTCAGTATATGCCTCCAACTGTTTCATTTCGCATATTTGTTATTTCATTATGAAGCTGTCATTCCAGTTTTACTATCTCCTGTTTAACTCAAACCACTTTGTACTAGCCACTCACCTGACACCTTTTATAACCTTGAACTGACTTGTCAATTTTCCTACCGCACGCTCTACAAATCTATTATGATTAATCACCACCATTGTCTCCCGTTTTACAATATTTTCTAATCGATTTCAGCATAGCACGTTTGTCACACATTTATGACTATTAATTTAGACACCCCGTAACTACTAATCTGTTATTCTACGTCAAAAATGTATCCCGGCCGCATAACTGGCCTTTATTGTGACGACACCAAATATTATATTTTATCATTGTAAGAACCTGAAGTAGAGAAATCATTGAAAAAAGAATATTCTTCGTTCAGATTGACTTTTAATATTATTGTTGTTGTTTCAATGCCGCATCGATCGGTTCTATTAGATATATCACCATTGGAGTAAGTGAGTTAGCATTTCGAATCCAATAAAATCAATCAATCAATAGGACATTTGAAAATAAACTTAATTTTGAATAAATGACTACTGACAGAGTAATTCTCCAATAACAACACACACACACACATCGGGTGTTATAACTCATATCTTTTAAGGATCACATATATATATATTATTGATAATGGTAATCCATAAATATGTTTTCCGTTAAATAAAACAGTCCCGCTCCCCACCTATCAAGTTCACATTCTTGTTTCCTAGGAAATCGATCGTGTTTTTTTTGGTAGTTCGTATGTTTGTTTCATGATTTCGATTTGTTTTTCTATTAATTAGGGAAAAATAAAATACTGGGTCAGGTAATTTATACTGAAAATCTTGTTTGTTTTATTTTATTCCTGAGGTTTCCGAATGTGTGGAATATTAGGCTTCAAGCTTGAGCTTTGAAACTTCAGTAGAAGTGGTGTTATTCTGTTTTCTACGCAGATGGGGGAGGGGGCTTTCTAGTCTCACTGACGGTCAACATTCCCGCACTTACTCTAACTTACCTACAAGATAAGCGAGGTTTGAGAGTACGTCAGATAACGATCGGACCTTAGACTATGTATGGCGAGACTGGAAAGTATTCTATCTCCAGAATCCCAATGACGCTCACGCTCGAGTATGACTTGAAGAGGTGCAACTGATGCAACTTGGTAACCTAGTGCATAATACCCTAATATTTGAATCAATAAATGTGAAGTCCTGTTTCCAATGATTTGTACTCATATTTGCCTATACTGCAGATTCGAGTATGTAGTTAAACAAGATGGTATAGTGGCAGAGCTAGCAATATCCAAGTGGTTTGATGATCACAATGGCCATAAAGCGTCTCTCAATTCGACTTGATACGCACTAAAACTGATAAGATTTGTATAAGAAAGCCGAATCACTTCAAATCTTATCAACCCATATATATATATATATATACATTTTCAAGTATTGCTTTTGTAGGGATTTTGTTTGATTGCATGGAGGATTTCATCATGACCTGACATCAGTTAGAGAACCACAGGAAAACCTGGGAGAACTGGACAGCTGTTTCGTCCTAGTTTGGGACTCTTCAGCAGTACGCACCCACAGGGGTTCGAACCCAGGACCTTCTGGTTACAAGGCGAGCTAGCTCGTAGACCATTGAGCCACTGGGACCCGATCCAATGGTCCTTGAATTCTAACTTCTGCCAATTCACGATATAGCGCGACCACTTCGCAATGTCTTCTTCGATGAGTTACTGCCTCATCTTCAACCTGCTGTACCCTACTGGTCACGGCTTCCCACTAGAACCCCAGGTTAACTACCTGAATAGGCCAGTCACAGTTCAAGTTAGAATGTCACCATAGTGAAGGTCAAAATAACAATGAAGATCACTAAACCAAATAGTGGAAGTAAAAATACATCTACCCTGCCTGGTATCAAAACAGAATTTACCAAGAAAGGTTTACTGTGATGACGAATTGTTCTTTTTGAAAACATAGAGGTGGTTTAAACTTCCTAGTTTCCAGCTAGGTCTTCCACAAACTTTAGGATACCCTCCTCAAGACACGTTCTGTAAACATCAATTTTATATCCTGTCTCCTCTGTTATTTGCTTCGCAATAGAGAAGCTACGCTGTCTGTTCTCACGACTGACTAATGGGTTCTGAGGATTCTATTCGCTTCTGAAGTTATTTAGGAATATGCACTGAAGCCAGTGTTTACTTGCAGAGATAGATGAGTCCTCCCTTTTATGTGTGTGTGTGTGTGTGTGTAGCCACAAGTACGGTGTTATATGACAACACTTTTGGAATGTTCTAAGGATTTAGATGGATATATCGGCTTCACATTCTCAATTATTATTATTATCTTAGCTGCATAAAATATCTTGTCAACCACAGCATTCAACCGTTGTCAAGTTACCTAGCTAAGCTGCTATGATCCCTCATATAGGATAACTTGATGTGCTCGTCTTTCTTAGCGGCAAGTTGAAGACTGAATCTCGGTGTTCTGATCAACAGATTTTTCGAGATGAGTTGAGCAAATACATTACGCTATTTAGACAAATTACTTCTTCTTAATCTCTTGTCTACATTCATAAAAAGAACTAATTGTTTTAAATTGATATGCATATGTATGTTTCCCTTGCGTTCCCAATGCAACAGATGGATTCAAGCTTTAAATTTTAGTGGCTTTGTCGTTGGCTTTTAAAGAGTAATGTGGCTAGTCTCATCTCTGGCCTTCCCTCTTATCCCACCTTGTTGTCGGTTAGTAAACTAGGTGTGGTTTAGGAGTACTTCGGGAAGGATTCAAACTCTGGACCTTGTGCCTGCTTGAAGGGCACCCAACCAACATAAACTGCTGGCGCACCGTCTTGTTATTTTGCTTGTCTGTTCTGTAATTTAAAAATTCTGAATTTCTCAAGTAAACCATGAGGAAATTTTCATATCGTAACCAGCTTTTTGTGCGTCGGTTGCACACCGGTTAGGACGCTCGCCGACCATGCACATGGTCCAGGGTTCGATCCCTGGCCACTGACGCATTCCTTTACCTCGCTAAGCTAGAAATAATGCTAGTAAAGAGGAAAGGTTGGGCATGAGGCTGGTAATCTCATCCTGTAAAATAAACACTGCTACAGAAACTTCAAGCCACTAGCTTGAATTTCTATGTTCCACTGGGGAAAGTGAAGGAAAAAATACGAGCTTTTTGAAATAATAAATTTGTCTCAGTTATATTTTTTTATTCATACCAACTAGCAAGGGAATCCAGAGAATGAACATTTCGTCCTAATTCAGACCTGTCGGATGGATTTTGTTGCATTTTCCATTGATTGATAGTTCTCCCATTCAGATGTTTTGGTTTGTTGAAATGCAAAGGGTTGTTGGTTAATGTCTCGCTTGGAACACCATTATTCACTGAAAATTCAGGTACATCCAGTGACGAGTCCCATACAGGACGATATGCTCATATTCTGGATTCCTAAAGTCAGTCACCTAGAACTAAAATAAACTTCATGATAATCCTAAGTCTCCATCAAAGTGTCCGTACTAGGAGTTGACACGTCAGTACAGACCCAGTGTTTCGGTCCAACATAATCAATGACCAGCAAATGAAAACTAACTTAAAGCAAGAATTATTATATTACTGTTTCCCTTAATTCCTAGAAGGACATAGGGCTTCAGCCGCACATCTCCATTGCGTTCCGTTCTCCACCAACGTTTTCACCTGGCTCCATGTCTGCCCACATCCTTTCATCTCTTCACACGACCTCCTGCGTGCCACCCTCTCACTGACGACCAACTCGCCGCTCCCTGTTCTTGTTATATTCTCTAGTGTCTAAATGTTTATCTAAGTGATGTAATTGAGGCATAATGCGATTTATCTTGAATTTAATCTCTCTTGCTCTCTCTCTCCCCTTATCCATTTGAACATGACCTGGAAAACATTCTCACCTGTCTTTCTGTATGATTAATTCAATGTAGTTTGTTCACTTATCAGTTTTATATCTCCTAATGTAATTTCAAAAGTATATATATCCGCGTATGTAGAGTATTTGGCTGACGAGTTCTAACTTTTACTGCTTGTTTTAAATTGTCCATGCAATTAGGGATTAAATATGTAGAAATAATAAAATAACCGGGACTTCCGATCATCCCATCCTAAGTCACTAAAAATAGGGTTGGTGGAATGTTTAAGTGACAGAGCACAAAAACTAAGTAGTACCAAGGAAAATCTAAGACATGAAGTGATACATATAAGAGAAGCCTTGAAACTTAATAATTACCCGGGTAAATTGGTCAGGAAATATGTAAGTAAATGTAAAAATAAAATAAATAATGATAGTAGCAATAGTGATAGTAATAATAATAATGATAACAATAATAATAATATTAATGACGACATCAACAATAAGGAATCTAATTCATCAGTAGTAATTCCATACAAGGAAGGAACCTTTAAAACCTTACTCAGAATTCTTAACAACGCTGGAATAAAAGTGGCTAACATTCAAACGCAGAATCTCAATTAGAAACAAGCTTTGTCGGTTAAATGGTAGATCCTGTTGAACCTTTAAAACAAAACAATCTAGTTTATTTAATACCCCACGTACAATGATTGTCAGGACAAATACATAGGTCAAACTAGTAGAACAGGGGCAGTCAGACAAGCTGAACATAAAAACCTAGCCAAATTTAGATTGGTTGACCCGAATAAGATAAGAAATCTAGAGAATAGCTCAGCTATAGCACCACACTAAATGCAACTACACATAACCATACTATACGACGGGATGCGTTAAGATGACAGTTTTAAAATATAATGTCACAGGGTCGAGTGAGAGACTGATAACAGAAGCTTTGTTTATCGAATCAACTGAGGAGAATACGCGTAATAGGAATGCTTCAACACCTGTCCACTGGGACGTCTGGGAAATTCTACTACCCCTACAACAAACAGGAGAGAACAAAGAAAACTATAAAACTCAAGCCTCGAAGTCATGTGATTATAATTGATGGCATGATTATGAACAATGATGAATGGTGTTCGAAACTTTGTCATCCAATAAATAATGCTGTTTCACTCACTGTGTGATACATCTAATAAACAAACTAATATGGAATAAAATAACCTGAATAAACAGGAAGTTTGGCTAAGAAAGGTAATATCAAAGATATATTTCCTAAAATAATGTAAAACAACGGTGTCAATAGGATAAAGTATTTAGAATATGAAACTTGCTGTATCGTTGAGGAAAACAGTATACAGGTGGAATTCAGGGTAAATAAACATTGAATATGGATAAAATATCCACCCAGGAATGAATTGGAACTTAAGTGTCTAGCGAAAAATGACTAGCTATAGCAATGGATGCTATGCCAAGAAGAAGAGGTTTTCATTCACAGAAAATACAGAAGACCTCTTAAATCTTGCGCATTTCAACCAAGTCGAATGTATATGAAAAGAAATGAGTATACCTCTCATCTGTCCGACAAAATCTGATCAAATAAATCAGGTAAAGGCTATTCAGACTCTGAACAAGGATCAGTATTTATCGCTCATCAGTTGATAAGCTTTCTACACAATAAACCACATACATTTATTCGATTGGTACAAATATTTACCCACAAGTAACCTTTAGGGGAGATTGCCCTCAATTTATGTACTTCTTGACTATATATTTTGATATTCGATGAAATCAAAATAATTTTGCTTAAGAAGTTGTGGCTTATACAAGGAACTATAAAGAGAAATCTTTTATTTCGATTTTCTAAACTCATTACTTTTTGCCGTAGATTGATTGAACCGAAGTGCTCCGTCGGCAAATGCTTCGATGATGACCGGTCATGTAACCTAAAGCCAATTGGTGGTTGGTAACTGGCAGTGGAATCCAGCTTGATGCGCATTTCGTTCTATTTGGGACTTGTCGTCTGCATTCTCCATTAAGTGATGGTTTTCGCACCGAGTCTGAAAGCCAAGGCCCATAGTTTCAAACGCCAAGCACTTCGGTCCAACCAATCGACTTTAAAATCCAAATTGAATCAGATAATTAATAGAACTTGTTGCGTAACAGGTGGCTCTTGTGACCCAAGTGGTCTATTGGATAACGCTTTGGCGTTTGAAACTAGCTAGATGACGAGTCCCAAATAGGACGAAATGCGCATACTGGTGGGTCACTATCTACCAGTTGACACTAGAGCTAGTAATAGCAATAATTTATCTCAAGTTTGATCACAGATTAATGTTAATCAGAGAACCATTGAAAACCAAGGAAGGTGTACTGAACACCTGGTGTGTCCCAGCTTTAACCTCTTCATCAGTACGCACCCACCAGACACAGCATACCCAACACCTCTAACATGTGATAAGGCCAAGTTTGTTAACCATTCAGACACTTGAGCAGGAATCTGTGATTTCTAACTTTGACCAATTCACGATTTAGAAAGTTAATATTTTTGTTTGACTAACCTATGGTGGTATTCAATGAATAACATTTCGTCTGAGGAATAGCTGACTTAAAAACTAATTTACCTGGTTTATCGAGGTTTGTTCATCATTTTCACTAAGTAGGGTCAGTATGAAGAGGAACAATGTTCATAAGTGCATAAAACTGTTTGAAAGAAAGACAGGTTTGCTGGTATAAGATGATTAGAAGCAATTGGCAGAAAGCCCTACTTGACCTAGATTTTGTGCTTGTCAGCTGGCACTCACCAGTTGACAAGGCGTATCTGCAACCTTCAAGGGACTCATGTCCCACTTTCTTGAGATTTGAACCCGCGTCACCCAGTGATGCCTGTATTTAGATACGTTACCATGGAGTTATTCGGGTTCACGATTGACTACCTGTAAGACTGTACTGGATATTTTTGATTGGGCGCTAGCCACTTAGCATGGGGCCACATTGCAAACTTAACTGATCGAATACAGTCTCCACCAAAGATAGGACTAGACACATTACACTAGTTACTCACTAGTGTCCAATCAAAAGACGGGTTGCTTCTTGATATTATTTCGAACACGTTATTTACCACTGGAAATAAAATTGCCTGGCTTCAAGAGTTTCCGTCTGTCTACACTCGACAGGGATGAAAACTGTAAATAGCTATCCAGTGAAATTTATCAAGAAATACACGGCCAAGAAGGCAGAAAAGTACTATTCTCCGTCTATAAGGAAAAAGCCTTTACAATTCAAGGATGACGTACTGAGTTAAATAATTACTAACAATAATAATAACAATGATAATAATAATAATAATATTAACAGCTTTATTCCATACGGTATTTGTGGTATAGGTATGGAATTTTCAGCGTGCATTACAATATATATTGCATCTAATTACCTCATAAATTTTATAAGACTTTTAAAATCGAAAAATAAATAAGTAAATAAATAAATGAAAAAAAACCAACGGCAAAAAAACAAAAGATAAATAAAAATTTAAAAATAAAACAGCGTAACGTTTTCATTTCAAACAATGCACCACAGGATATGAAATATAGAGTTGATGTGTGATAGGGGATGAGAACAACAGTGTAATAGTAACAAGGAAAGGAAAACAAAACTAATGGGACTATTTGTTAGAGTGCCGCAGTAAGTTTATCGTGTCATACCTAACAGATTTCTCATCACACAGCAGCTGTGCCAGATATGGTATTGTAGAGTTTTTGTATTTGGTAGTCCTAGCACATAGCCTCCTTCCTTTAGCTGCTTCTAGTTCTACCAGATGAAATGCAAGGAGACAGCTGCATATAGAGAGGATGCTTGGGGTGCGACAATATTATATTCGCTAGTTTCTTACATGATATAATATGTCTATCTACAATAGTGTTCACCAGTTGGTTTAACGATATCCCACTTGCCCTACTAACGGCTTTCAGTGCACTTCTGAGCAAAGCTAAGTCTTTCTTAAGTTGTCCAGGAAAGATTAATGGGGAGGAGTAAAGGGGGATGGGTAGAATACAAGAATTGACAAACTGAGAAAGCAAAGACTGCTTTATGCCAGACTGCCTAAATTTCCTAACGTGGAACGTTAAGCAAAACATCTTTCTAGTAACTAGCAAGATGTGGGAAGACCAAGAAAGATCGGCAGAAAAACTCAGCTCAAGGTACTTGACATTAGATGTATTTTCAACCACTTAAGAAAATCTATTCAAAGAACTTTTAATGCTGTTGAACTAAAAGTCATGTGTTTTACATGACCGAGATAGTGATTCCTCGATTCCAAGATGACGTACCTAGACTAGACCAGCCACTTCTGATTGTATCTACTAATTCAACTTCTCTTGTGATGGAGCGAGTTACATTGGCTGTTGCTGTAGGAACTTGATTTTTCCTGCTCACTCGAGAACATCTACCTACCTGTGTGGCTAAATAAAGTCGTAGTGCAAAACTATCATCAACAGTTCGATTTTTAAGACCACCTAGTTCAAACCAGCCACAAAGGCAGCTAGCATTGAAGAATCCTTCTCCATCATTATCTACTGGGTACTAAACAAATTCCCAGAAAAAAAAACATGCAGGTACCACATACTCCGAAATAGCAGAGGCTATCGTGACCTATCTCAAACAATCGGTGCTCTGTGTGTTGGAGAAACAAGTTCAGGCAGCCACCACTACTGTCCTGGCCGAACTTCAGTAAAGACTAAAAATTCATGAATTTGTATTATTATTTCTCCTAATTTCTCTAATATCCACTGTAGTGCAGTGTTATGTTTATTCTATCGAACTGTATGTAATCCGTTGATATAATTATTATTGATTTGACGTTATTTAAACAACAATAATGTCGTAAACAACACTAATTCGTTAATTGTTATGCATATGTGAATGCAGAATCTGATGAAGAAGAGCAGGTTATCAAAAAGAATATTCTTGATTCATTAACCATTCTTTTGAAAAAATTTAATGGGTATTTTTGGTCTGTTAAATATTTTTTGTTATTCCTTTAAGTTCCCAGTGGAACATAGCGAGGGCTTCAAGCTAGAGGCTTGAAGTGTTTCTGTAGGAGTGGTGATTATTTTTACGGGATGGCGTTGCTGGTCTCATGCCTAACCTTCCTTCAATCTTTACTAGTCTTTCTACTGGCTCAGCGAGGTGAAGGAGGAATGCTCCGGTGGATGGGGATCGAATCCCGGACCACAGTGAGCACTCTACCACTGTGCCACCGACCCACCCTGTTAAATATGAATGCGTCTAATCTATGCGCGAGGAAGTCCCTATTTTGAACTTAACTTCATTGAATTGAAATTCATAATAGTCTACATGTTTCTACACAACTGAATTATGCTGACGATTAGTTCATTCAGTGAGAGATGGCTTCTTAATTAAGTCTAATTTGACTCATATTGTCAGCTAATAAAAACGTTGCATTGTTTAATCCTACACATACTGCAACCACGTTTATCCCGCAGACTAACTGACGATTTCCTCATTACCTTATGCATAACATGAAAAGAAAAAAGTTGGGGCATTTCCATCGCATTTCAAAGATACATTGTGAAATCCTTTATCATTAGTATTATTCCCCTGAGTTCCGAGGGGAACATAGGGCTTCATCATCAGCACACCTGTACTGTAATCTGTTCTCTGCAATCCTTCTATCTGATTTCACGACTGCACATGAGTTCCCGATGTTTTCTCTTACGATTACTGCAATGGACTTCCACACTGATTTTAGAATAATAAAGATCCGTATTGCTTTTCGGATGCCGCCTGGCATTAACGTCTTCATACGCGTTTCCTGCAGCTGATCTACTTCAAAGTTCTCCCGTTGAAGGTGTGTGGTCCTTGTTGCTGTTGGTTATCTTCATCACCACGGTCTTGTCTATGCTCACTTGAAGTTCCGTCTTTGATGCCCCCTCTTCCTATTCCAACTTGTTCATTTTCATCTGTAGACCTTCAAGTTTGTCTGACACTAGACATAAATCATCCACTAATTTCAAATATTCTAGTGTCTTTTCGTTAGCCCGACGATATACTGTAGGAGATAGCCCACCACAATCAAAATTATCGTCGGTGATACCAGGCAGTCTTGTGATACTTTTGCCTCTACTTCAAAGGCTTCAATGCGCTTTTTTCGCTATGAATCACCTGACACATGGGCTTTCCACATAGTTGCTGAATGAGATTGATAAAAGTTTGGGACACACTGTAGATATTACTTATTTATTAATAATTCCCTTGGGTTCCGAGGGGAACATAGGACTTAAACAACACATCTTCACTTTGTTCTACTCTCTACCATCCTGGAGGACACGACTGACCAAACTCTCTCATCTCTTCCTCAAACGATCTCCTCCATGTCACACTCGCACCGCTGACCGACCCGTCGCTTCCCATTAAGATTCCACTCGAGCAACGGCCTGTATTGCTTGCGATGTCATTCGATGGCCTTCTCAATGTATGCCCAACCGATCCATTTCCACTTTCTTCTACATATTTATTGAGCGATCGGCTCTTGCTCAGTTGGTTTGTTCCCATAGTTTCTGGCCATTTGATCTTCAGTATGAAGCCAGAGAAGGCAACTGTTGATGAAAGTCTGCAGCTTCGTGTTGAAAATCCTTTTCCTGACAGACTGGTCAAGTTTCTGACTTGTACAGAAGGAATGACTTGACATCGGTGTTGAAAATCCGTGGATAAATGTTAGAATATTGGAAATTTATTGATGTGTGACTTATGCCGACTCGCAAAATTATCACACTTAGTAATCATGTATTTAACCATATGCTGTCATTGAATGTAGGCTATAAAATATGAACAATAACTGTTAAAAGTTGACAACTAATCAGATTAGGATTCCACCAAAATCGAGGGTCAATGTACGCTCATCATCTCAGCGACGAAAGCCGATTTCTCATAGTCTTCTAGACAAAGTAATAAGATGTGATTTTTTTCAGAATCATGTAATGTTGTGTTTGCGCAACCCATTTCGAACAGTCTGATCACACACGGACTTGTCATAGGAATATGTATATATATACGAAATTAATAAAGAGTTAACAAGGAAGAAAACAGACAAGTTAGGTCAAGTGAAAAGGACATAAAGATCGCTAAACCAAATAACAGAGGTAATAGTACATCCACCCTGGCTGGCATCGAAACAAAAATTAATAAGGAAGGAGGCTTAGTCTGATGACGAATTGTTGCTTTGGACGCATAAAAGTACTAATTGCTAACTAGGGCTTCCATAAACTTTACGATATGCTCTTCATCAAACACATTCTATAGACAGGTGTAAAAGACATGTGTAAACATCAATTTTATGTCCTGTCTCCTCTGTAATATGTTTCACAAGAGAGGAGTTAGGTCTTCTGTTCCCACCAATAATGGGTTCTGAGGATTCTTTCTCTTCTGAAGCCACCCTTTAATTGCAGAGGTGGATGAGTCCTCCTTATGTATGTGTGGTCAAACGTACATTCAAATTAGTAAATACAGTGATATATAACACCTTTTTTCTCATGTTCTAAGGGCTTAGATGGATATGCTCAATTATTATGATATATTTTTTTTAACCACAGTATTCAATCACTGGCGAGTTGCAAAGCTGCTATAATCACCCATATATTGAAGCTTGATGTAAGCGTTTTTCTTAGCGGTGAGTTGGAGGATGGGTCTTGGTGTTCTGACGACTTCATGTCGCCTGAATAGCTTCTCTGGATAATAATAATTATTATTATGGCAACCAGAGTTTGCGTCAACTTTATTCCATTGTCACCAAGTGTTCCTTCAGTGCATATTCATTGGATTCTACTATTCCTTTAGTTTTAATAACTCTGTGTCTAGGCAACTCAAATACAATCGATAACGTCAACAGACACCATTAATACTTCTATATTTTCTGCGAATATTAGATACACTAAGTGAGTAGATAGAATATTTAAAAAAAACCTTAAAAGTAACACTCATAAGACATTCGTAGAGAAGTTTCCGCAAATATCTGATTGATTTTCCGATGAGAAAGAAGGTGGTTGCCGAAGGCCAGCAAATCGACAGAAAAAAAGGTGAACATAAATAAAAACATAGGGGATGAATACACTTAACCAACAGCTACAATAACAACAACAACAACGACAATAAAAGGCACCCATCACTATCAACGGGGGAAATTTTTAGGAAGTAACCCCTTTTCACACACTATGAAAGTATTGTTTCAACTGCAGGCGGCACTCATGACGATGTCAAAGTCGGACGTGGTCAAAACATCAGGACAAACCTTCATTACTGAGAAATCAATAAGAAAATCTACCGCACTCAGTATAACGAACAGTGACTCGATTTTTTAGAGTTAATTTCAGGTCAGTTGTTCAGAGACTTAGTCCACACATCAGGAACTGTATTTCCAAAAAGGGCAACTACAGACTTTCATCAGTGCAGTTGCCTCCTTCTCTGGTCGCCTCCATACTGAAGATCAAATAGCCAGAAAGAATTAGCGCAATGAACCAACTAAGAACTCATAGCCTAACAAATATGCTGAAGAAATGAAGATGTATTGGACACATGTTGGGGAGACTGTTAAGTGACACCGAGCGACAGGCTCTCCAGTGGAAGGTGAGCGCGAAGTAGACGAAAGGGATACATACACTCATTGAATCGATATCAGAGTCGACCTATAGAGCTACTATGGCACCGTGTGTAAAACAAATAAAGGAACAGAAATGCAAATCCTATCCACTATCACCGATTTTATACCTAATTGTAGTGGATTGGAACAAGTGGCAGACTATGGGGAGCGGAAAGGCCTACAAAAAAACTAGAAAATCTGAACTTCGGTGATGACTTATGTCTAATGTCATATAAACTCAAAGATCCACAGATGAAAAGCAATTAGTCGTCAGCAAAGACAGAATTTCACTTGAACACAAGGAAGACTGAGGTAACAAAGTTATCAAGTCAATAAAAATGACAGCAACAACTAGCACCAATCGCCGTCAATTAGGGAAAGTGAAAACAAATCACCTACTTCGAATACCAGCAGCACAGATGAAGACTTTAAAGCCAGCTATAAATTTGTCTAAAAAATCCACAGCACTCTGCATAAAGAACAACATTCGTAGTATCAACACCGTCACAGGAATTTGAGGCTTTCATCCACAGCTGCCATTGTAGTCGACCTCCTAGTCAAGATCAAATTTCCGACTAGGAAGGTTAAAAAAAGCAAGAAGAAAACATTCTGGATGTACACTAAGGTGACCGTTACATAAATCCATTCATCACACAAGCTATCAAGTGAAACTCGAATTGAAAGCGATGACTTTTACGTCAGAAGGTAAGGTGAAACTAGGTAAAGAAGACTGCTAACCTATGTTCCATTTGTTATCCAAGAGAATCATAATAGTAGTAATAATATTGATTACAAAAACTAGTATTTACTCACCTGATTTAGTCTCTTTTAATCCACTTGCCCCACATCCCATATTTGTCAAACAATAATAATGATAATAATTATTGATTAGTGCTGATTCTTCAACGAATAGTCCAGATTAATGTGAAACAATGTCTTCCAATTTTGTAAATCCTTTTTCTTTTCACTACTTTATAGTGTATGTTTTGAATAGGCAAGTGAATTTTTTACAGGTATAACTGCTATTCCCAATAATAACAATTGTAATTGTTCTTAGTAGTATTCAATTTATAAACCAATTAATTAATTAGTTAATTAAGAATTATTTTCTGCTTGTAAACATGATTATTTCCCCTTTCTGACTTTTATGTTGATTATTTCCATATACATATGTATATATATATTCTTTTCTTTTGCCTCAAAGGTCATAGAAATGTATATCCTTCAATTGATAATTTTGCCGAAATCATCAGGTACGAACGAGGTCATTTGAGTTGTATGTCCTTTGTTGGTAAGATAGTGAGGATAGTAATAGTATTAGTAATATTAGTAATCTAGAGTGTATGAACGCGTATTTCAGTGTGTTAATTAATGACTTTGTTAGTGAGTGAGTGTAATCGAAAGGCAATAGGTAAGCAGAATTCAAAAAACCAGTTTTTATCGATTTTTGAGATATGTGTATATGTATATATATATATATATATATATATATATATATATATATCTACCTATATTTATGTTTGCCTGTGTAATCTGTTAGAATTTTATTTCTCATTGTTCACCTAGGTCTACATGTGTACACGCATAAGTAAATAAATATTATTTATTACCTTATATGCTAATTTTCAATTGTTTTACAAGAATGTATGTGTCTAAGTATATGTATGGATAAATTGATGATCTTGTTGTGTCCAGGTAACGCAAACAATAATAATAATAATAATAAAACTGATAGTGAGGATGAAAAGACGATCAGCAAGTTATGTTCGCCTAACAAGGTAGAATGGATGTCGGTGGCGCAACAGTTCGGATGCTTGTCGACCATGCACATGGTCCGGGGTTCGATCCCCGGACGACCAACGCACTCCTTTACCTCGCTAATAATAATAATAATGCTTGTAAAGAGGGAAGGTTGGGCATTATATAATAGATATTATAATTATAATAGCTGGCCCAAAAATTCAAACAGGCCGCGAGGTGGTGGGGCTAGCAACTCTATCCTGTAAAAGTAAACACTGCTAGAGAAACTTCAAGCTACTAACTTGAAGCCCTAAGTTCCATTGGGAACGTGAAGGAAAAAACAAAAAAAAACAAGGTAGAAGAAGAATTAGGCTTTTTTGAAAAATCCTAAAGTACAGCAACGAAGGAGATGACAAAGAGAAGTATCAAACAGTTGAAAAGAAGAAAGTGTTCATTTGCCTCCCATACAAAGGAGAAACAGTATCGCAAAAGATTGAAAAACAGATGCTTCCCTGCAGCTAAGTTGGTGATACTTATACGGCAAGCACTACACGCTCTATAAGTCACTCGAAACTGGTCAAGTAGCCTGATGAAGTTACCTCCAACTGCACTTATAAATGTACGTGCAACTGCAGCAGCAAGTACACTGAAAGGATAGAAAGAAGGGTTTCTATTCGCTGTTTTCAGAGCATATTCCGAGAAACTTATGCTTAAAAGGAAGCAGATATTTACAAGGTACAATTACCAAACAGACACCTTGTGGATACGGGTCATTTTGTCGAGATTTCTAAATCCTTCAAAATATTGAACATACAAAGGACAGTGAATCCACTACAATTCGCTGAAGCGATTGCAATCAAACGTCTCAGACCAAACTTATGCACACAGACAGAGAGAGCGTAGTCAATCTCTCACTTCTTTGGTAATCA
Organism: Trichobilharzia regenti; assembly: GCA_944472135.2. Taxonomy (NCBI): domain Eukaryota; kingdom Metazoa; phylum Platyhelminthes; class Trematoda; order Strigeidida; family Schistosomatidae; genus Trichobilharzia; species Trichobilharzia regenti. The sequence goes on from OX235266.1 coordinate 55,728,099, forward strand.
ATCGCATTGCTTTCATTACACTGATTAGTCATACACACACTAGTGAGCTCAGCTCACTGAGCAAGTTTCCAATTTGATAAACTTTAACCTTTTTGAGCTGAAATGTTGAGGTACAAGTTAACACTGTTTATTAAATTTTTCTGTTTTCTGTCTTCTCTCACCCCGTCCCCCCATTTTTTTCACAGTTCAATAGCATATAAATTGATGGTAATTTAAACCAAAAATATTTGTAATACTTATATTCCGGATGCCTTCATCATCTAATGTTTTGTCTATTACCTTTCAAACATCAAAGTATGACATGTTATTATTTATAACCATTGTAATTTCAGGTAGTGGTTTGCAGCTGATGAGAAGTTTTGAAATAGAATGATGATATCATTTTATACTACATCTCGTGGATTACGGACATGATATCGACGCCGTCAAGTCATTCACCATCGTCAGCAAACAAAGAAACAAGAAGATGCTTGCCGTTGCAGAGGCTTGTGCAATTCGAATTTACAAACCAGCCCTCTGTATACAAAAGGAGATGGTCGTCACTCTGAATCTACCATGGTAATACGCTCTACTTATTATTCTCTACTTGTTATTACTATTATTCTACCTCTTATTATTATTATTTTTGTTATTATTACTATCATTATTATTATTTTTGTTTCATTTAAATCTAAGCTTTATCCGTAAGATTATCTTAACTCACTTCAACACTATTAAAATTGTTATTATAACTATTACTATTGATATTAGTCTGTTTGCAATTCTCGTTATATTCCCTAATGACTAATTATTTATCTAAGTGATGTAATTGAAGCGTAATGCAATTTATCTTAATTTTGATCTCTCATACTCTCTCTCTCCCCTTATCTATTTGACCTGGAAAACATTCACACACACTTGTCTTTCTGCATGATTAATTCAATGTAGTTTGTTTGTTCTTATCAGTCTTATATCTCCCAATGTGATTTCAAAAGTATATATATCCGTGCATGTAGAGTATTCAGCTGACGAGTTCTACCGAAATTTGATGAATTCATTAAATCCTGCTTTATTAACCTTTATTGCTTGTTTTAAATTCGTATCGGGAAATAAATGTTTTCAACTATTATTATTCCCTCGGATTCTGAGTGTAAATCAGGACTCCATTTAATCCCATTATCTTCAGTCTTCTCTAAATGACCTGATAATTACCCATAAGTTCTCGTTTTCCCCTCCATGGAGGACTCTTGCCCAACTCTTCGTTTCCCATTTGGGCTCCAATCGACAACTTTACTGGTATGTGATATCAACTAACAGATTTCTCAACATGTACTCCATCTATCTCCACTTCCTGCAACATACTTGTTGGTCAGTTCATTGTCTGGTGAAACTCCTTGATACTAACTGTCTCTTTCTAGTACGCTATTTGACCTACATTACGAAGCCAGCAAAAGCAGATGGTGATAAAATTCTCAAGCAGGCTGATGAAAATGCTTTTGGTGATGTGTACGCCTAGACTTCTTTAAACCATATAGAATGAGGAGAATATACTCTACAGAAAAATTAGGGGATGAATCTCTGATTCTCAAGGGCATGTTAGACAACGAACGGTTATCCTAAGAGATTTACTAACAAGTATGGATAATGTGGAGGTTCAAATATCAACAGAAGATTGACTACGTCACTAGGCAGAATCTATCCTGCAGCTAAGTTGGTTCCTGTCTATAGGACAACATGCCCTTCTTTCCTGGAATCAAAAGTCGACAGATACCTTTCTCATGTTAACTCCAACTATGTATGCAATAGCGGTTACATTGGGAGAAAAGAAAGAAGAACGGCACACCTCTGATTTTCTGAACATGTACCGAAACGTCTACGTCTCAAGAGAATTACAGCTTTAAATAGTGAAAGTGACAGGCATTTCCTTGATACAGACCATGAGGTGGACATCGCAAAAATCCTTTAAAATTATCGATAGAAAAAATAGCTCGGTTTCCCTCAAGTACGTTTTATAATAATTAGTTAGCTGGTTTCTATTCTATTTTAAATCTATGGCCAGAAATTATTACTACGTATTTCCGTTTTGAGTGAAACTTAAGGATTCAGCAAAACATCTTTCATGCACATGGTTCTCTGGCATGAATTTCAACTTTCACCATGACTGCATACAGGATTTCTTTTCCACGTCACATGGCCTCTACTATTTCACCATCGAATACCCAACCCATCACTTCTATTTCGAGTTTCACTCGTGTGTCTGCTGGCATGTGATATTACTCGATGGTCTCCTCAGCATGATGTTCAACTCATATTCACGTCCTTATCAATATTTGTTAGGCATTACTATCGAAAAACCAGGCTGTAATATGATAACTGTTGTATGCTACATGACCAGAGGTCTCCACAGGCAGATTTAGACAGACACTGTTGTGGCGTGTGCTCCTGATAAAATTTGTCGGCATCGCCGCCAACACTAGCGAGTCTTCATCCGGTACTATCTTTGCGCCACGGAACTGCTGCATCGCCAGCTGCTGTACGTCGAGTTGTCAAACTCTGCTAACAATCATCCAACCAATATCTTACAGGTGTCTGTCTCACACGATCGCTCCACACCGCAATACACCACCTCTGGATGACCTCTCAGCAGTCCCCAGAACGACCACCTTTGCCGTTAGATTACTGACACTCACAAGCTCAGCGACGGCCTAAAAGTCCCGCAAGAAGCTCCGTAAGTATCCTTCCTCGAGAGCAGCCAGCCATGGGATCTTAATTGTCTGGAGTCAGTATTACCTATCGTGACGGTAGAAGACGAAAGACTTGATAAAGGAATGTATTTTTGCAATTCGGTATCGCCTTGTAGTCAAATTATGTGCACTTTATCTTCAACGCACAATTTGCACGAATCTTCCCTGTTGTGCTACTTATCGCCTTCCCACATACTGCGTTTCTTTGCATTCCTTTCACGTCTCCCATGTATCGACACAATGCTAAATCATTTGCTTTCTCTGACATCAAATCGATCTCCTTGATGCTTGATATTTTTGTGCCGATGAACGTCTATAAATACACTCCTGATAAATCTTTTCAGTAGCACATGCAACACTATGAGAATTCGCTCCAATTTTAAGTCTAGCGGTGTGACTAATTGTCTTATGTGCTCAAGTTTTAGTCAACTAATTCCCGATTCTAACCAGCTTACCAGCTACTTCAGTCTGAGTCACTGGGCAGAAGTGTGGCTCATAGCCATATACGCGAAACATTCGTTCCACATAATCAAATTATGACGTTCACTAAGAAAGTTGAGAAAGTCACCTGACACCATTTTATTTTTATCTTTACAGAATACGTGAAATAATTGTCTCTCTTTTTTTCCCTATTCCACAATTCTGGCATTTATTCTGATATTACATCGTCATCATGTATTTCGATTGTCCTCAACGGTATTTTCTTGCCTATCAGCCATTATTATTATTATTATTATTCCCTTGGATTCCGAGTGGAGCGTAGGGCTGGCTTCAACAACACATTTCCACTTTGCTCTATTTTCTGCCATCCCCCTCAACTGGCTGGCTCCAAGATTGCCCATAAGTTCCCATCTCCTCCTCTGACCCACACGACCTCCCCCCCCTTTCACCCTCGCACTGACGAGACACTCGTTGCTTCCCACTTGGATTCCACTCTAGCAATGACACATGCATTGTGCGCGATGTCTTTCGACGACCTCCTCAATGTATGCCTGACCCATCCATCTCCATTTCTTCCTACATATTTGTTGAGCAATCGGCTCTCACCTGTTGGTTTGTTTCACTGCAGAGTTTCTTTTTGCTAATTCTTTCTGGCCAACCAGCCAACCATTTGATCTTCATTATAGAGCCATCCAGCGTAGGAGGCAGCTATTGATAAAGGTCTATAACATGTTGGAAATACTTTCCATGACATGCATCCTAAGCTACCGACCTGTATAGAAGAACTAACTGACTGACTTCATATTCGTGTTGAACATAATCAGAATCTTGTTATTTATGTTGAGGCGGAATGCAGAAGACTTACAAACTGGTTACAAGTTGATCAAGGCGTACCTTGCCTTTCCGATTCTGGATGGCTCGTGTTGACATATTCATCTGTGCCACCGTCTGTGGTTGAAACGATGCCTCCTAGATAAGTGAAGGAAGCAACCTGTGTAAAATCACTCCTGTTGATGGTGATTGGTGCTAACTGTTGTTGTTGTTGCTGTTGTTGCGGTTCGTTCGTTATCTCCATCCCCTCCGTCTTCTCACTGCTCACTTGGAGTGCTGTCCTCGCTGCCTACCCTTCAGTCAGTTTGTCGGGTTTTCACCTACAAGTCTTCGAGTTTGTGCGACACTAGACATGCATCAACTGCGAACTTCAGGTCTTCTAGATTCTTCTATTCCACGGTCCGGGATATTCCCGTCTCCTCGCTCCTAACAGTCTGAAGCATGATCGAGTTCACCACAATTAAGAATATCATCGGTGATAGTGTACAGCCAGCTTTGTCCTACGCCTATGTGTCCTTCAAATGCCTTTCTTAGTTCTCCGTTGTGGATCACCTAACACATAGCACTGTCATATAGTCACCTGTTTACTGAGGTTGGTAAGGACTTGGGCACTGCACACCGTAGTGTTGAAGTAGAATCCAAATTACTTCTTGGTCACCTCCATCGATAAAGTCAAAGCACAGGTTTGTCTGCGTTTCTATGCCGTGTATAATGATGATGCGTAAAGTGGCAACCTGATCAGCATATGATTTGCCTTTCCTGAATCCAGCTCAATCTGGTCTGAAGAATTCCTGCTTCTAGTGCATCTCTTACTTCGCGCCATGATAATGCGACTAAGTGTTTTACTTGTCGTAGACAACAGCATAATTCCATTCCAGTTCTTCAAGAGTCAGGTCTAAGTCGTTCTTCTTTGGTAACTTGATAAGCAAGCCTTTCTTCCGATCGCTGGGCACCTTTCCTTCCTTTCAAACGTCTTGCAATAATCTCGTGGGAACATCTGCCGCAATCACTGGGTCCGACTTCAGTGCTTTCGAGGGAATTCCGTCTGGTCCTGCAGCCTTCCCAGCCGTTGTTCAGTGGATCGATCACAATTAGGATTGCTGCTTTTGTTGGAGGATTGGTGTCCGGTAGAATGCAGTTCTATGCTTGCTATCGGTGGCAAAGGGGTTAGAACGCTCGCTGACCAAACACATAGTCCAGGATTCGATATCCTGCCGATGCTCGCCTGATATCAATGGTCGACCTGATAAATTTAAGCTACCTATATCACATGCTGAAATGTTCCATAGATGTACCAAAATACTGTGCGGAATCAAGCTAAAATTTAAGTTTCATCTTCAAAAAGATTTGGGTTTGTATCTTTCTAGAAGTATGTTAGCCTCATTAATTCCCGCTTATTTCAATGTTTACAACTACTTTATACTACTAGTCACCACTATTCAGTAGTGTTTGGACATTTCATCGAATTATTAATTTGCAGATGAAGAGGTGAAATTTAAACTTCACAACAGTTCCCTCTGGAAACCTAAATTTTTCAAATCATACATAGTATGTGATTTAATTGACACCAGAGATGGCAACCAAAAAGGCAAATTTATATATATGATGTTGTATATTACTGATAAACTGATATAAGTAGTTGGATACTACTCATATCAACCCGTGATGCTTGCTATCAAGCCACATCGAGGTGATCTAAATACCTGCGGACGTTTTTTCCACTGATCTGAAGCCGAGTTGATCACCTGATTTCTGACTGGTTGTTCGAACTTTCTGAGCTGATTCAGACCGGGTACACCTTTGATGATCTCGGACCCCAACTAGAGAAACTACTGTCCACTGGTGTTAAGATCACCTACTTACCCTTCTGTAATTCCAGATAGCCAGTCTTATTTTGTGAAATAATGCAACACTCATATATGTGCAAAACTTGGGCACTATGGTAGTAAGTAATTCTATATTAGTTTGTTTATTAGATGTATCACACAGTGAGTGAAACAATATTATTTACTGGATGACACAGTTTCGAACAAAATTTATTGTTCATAATCATTTCATCAATTATAATCACACGACTTTGAAACTCGTTTTATTTATTTCTTTGTCCTCTCCTATTTGTCGTCGTTGGGGTAATAGAATTTTCCAGATATCCAACGGGGCAGGTGTTGAATCATTTCTATTACACGTATTTACAGTTGATTCCATAGTAGCGATAGTGATAATAATAATAATAATAATATGAATGATGACATGCTTGTCAAATATGCGCAAGACAACACCAACAATAAGGAATTTAAGTCATCAGTGGTAATTCCATACAAGGAAGTAACCTCGGAAACCCTAAGCAGGAATAAAAGTGGCTGACATTCAAACCTACAAACTCAATTAGAAACAAGATTTGTCGGTTTAAGCGTTGATCCTGTGGAGCCTTTAAAACAAAACAATTTAGTTTATCTAATACCCTACGCACAATGATTGTCAGGTCAAATACATAGGTCAAACTAGTAGAACAGGGGCAGTCAGACTAGCTGAACATAAAAACCTAGCAGCGAAATCTAGATTGATTGACCCGAATAAGATAAGAAATCTAGAAAATAGTTCAGCTATAGCACTCACTGCATGCAATTACACACAACCATACAATCAGATGGGATGGGATAAGATGACAGTGTTAAAATCTAATGTCATAGGGTAGATGGACAGATTAATAACTGGCTGACTGAGCCTTTATTTATTGAATCAACTGCAAATACATGTAATAGGAATGATTAAACTCCTGTCCATTCGAGTATCTGGAAAATGTAACTACCCCGACGACGACGACAAATAGGAGAAGACGAAGAAAAGTATATAACTCAAGTTTCAAAGTTGTGTGATTATAACTGATGGCATCATTATGAACAATGATGAATTGTGCTCGAAACGTCATGCAGTGAATAATACCGTTTCAATCACTGTGTGTGATACATCTAATAAACAAACTAATATGGAATACAACACTCAGTTTTCAAGTGTTGGTTTACAGGAATTTAATTGGCTATGGGTTTGACCACTAATTGATGTCAGTTAGAGAACCATTGGAAAACCGGCACAGACAGCTGATTCATCTTATTTTAGGTCTCTTAAGCAGTACGTACCCATAGAGGTTCCGACCGATGACTCTTCGGGTGACAAAGCCATCTCGTAGACCATTCAGCTCCTGGGATCTGATCCAGTGGCCAACCAATGGTTTTCAACTTCTCCCAATTGGCGATATGGGGCTATTTCCAACCAGTGAGTGTCACAGGTGAGTAACTGTTCTCTTGTCTGATTTGGTGGACCCCTCTGACTGCAGCTTTTCACCAGAACTTAAGGCAACTTCCTGGCATCTGCTCTCTCTCTCCCTCTATATATAAACTCATATATATATATATATATATATATATATATATATATATATATATATATATATGAGTCTGACCACGGATTGATGTCAGCTAGAGAACCATTGAAAACCTTGGAGTACTGAACTGCTGCTGTTTCACCCAAGTTTGGGAATCGTTGGCAGTACGCACCCACTGGGGTTTGAACCCAGGACCTTCCGTTACAAGGCAAGCTCGTATACCACTAAGCCCCTGGGATCCGATTCAGTGGCAAATGAATTCTAAATTTTTCCAATTCGTGATTTATCACGACCACCAGCCAGTGTCATTGGTAGGAAATCCATCCTGATATCAGTCCATGGTCAAACTCGTTAAAACAAATTTAATCCTTACAAACCAACTCTTGAAAATGTATAATTATGTATATACGACAAATCGGCAGAAGTCGGAATTTATGGACTATAAGATTCTGGTTGAAATGATTGAATGGTCAACGAACTTAACCCGGCAACCTGAAGGTCCCAGATTCGAACCTGAATGGTTATGTACTTCTGAAACGGTTATCCTTGTAAGGTTGACACTTTATTCTACCACCGATGTTCAGTTTTCTTTCTTTGCTACGGATTGTAAAATTCAATCCACAAAAAAAACTTAGTTTTCATAGATCTTTCTTTGTCAGAACAAAAGTCTTGTAAAATGATATGTATAATTGATATTACATGTGGAACACACATACGGCTTCAGAAGCGAAAATCTTCCTTTCGTTTTATTCTCTGAAGCCTAGTTTAGCTGGCACCACGATAATACATAAGCCTTCATTTTTTATCCTCACAAAATCACCTCCATATCACACTCGGACGCCTAACTCTTCGTTTCGCATTCAGTGTCTGGTACTTCACATCACTTCAGGGACCTACTCAGCATATGAGCAATCCACCTTTATTTCTTTCTGCATATTCGTTGGGTGACAGGTTGCTGTGTGGCGTGTGCGTTGATTTGATTATACAAAGATACCAAATTGCAAATAAACCATCCTTTACTAATTGTTTAATTCAATTTAGATTCTTCTGTCGATTGATTGGACCGAAGTGCTTGGTCTCAGGATGACATGTCAGTTTCTTGTGCAGTTGTTTTGACGATGTCTAGTCATGTAACTTGAAGTCGATTGAGGGATGGTGACTAGCATTGGAATCCAGGACAATGCGCATTTCGTCTTATTTGGACTCTTCAACTCGATGTACCCGCATTCCACAAGGTGTGATGGTGCTCCTGCCGAGGTTCGAAGGCAGTGCCCATAGTTTCAAGCGCGTTGTTTTTATTTTGTCAATTCTCATCAGCAAAGTACAATCTACTATAACATTCGATGAAATCACTTATGGTACAATACAATAATACATTCAACAAAAGCGGAATTTAATTAAATCACTTGTCACCCGAATCCGACGCATCTGCAGTCCCGACGTTCTGGAAGCAGAATTAGATATTCTAAGAGAAAAAGATTCGTCGACAAAAATATCAGACCGTGAATTCGGAGAAACGAAACTTTAATTTATTAAAAATGCCCATTAGAACTTTAATTGCGCCTAAAAAGAAACTCTACATGAACTTGGATTTCAAGGGAGATTTAGCAAGCGATATTCTCAAGAGAAGGATCACATCATCTCTGAGAAGAACATTCCTTGCAGCAATACTAAGAATAATGTTCTCCAGTCGCCCGCTGATCTACAGAAGCCTCAAGGACAAGATCCCCCATCTGATCACTTCTATGTGTATATATCAGTCCACCTGTTGCTGTGGAGCTAGGTACATTGGTCGTTCGACGCGCACGCCGTCCAAGTGGATTCAAGAATACTATCCAGCATGGTTGCGAAAAGGCAACAGTGGTGCAATAAAGAGTGTGATAATTGTACACCCGGTTAACACTGATCATTCCATCTCAACAAGCGCCTCCTGATTCAAAGAAATCTACAGAATCATGAATAACCTATCAAAGGTAATAAGGTTTCGTCTTCTTTGTATCGCTGAAGCTCTGGTCATTCACACAGAAAAACCGGAGCTGTGAATACAAAAGAAGATTACTCAACTACTTCTGCTGTCATGGTAACAAATTTGTTGATTTTGATGACTTACTTTTGTTTGTTGGTCTGTTCTTTGATTGCCTATAATTCTTCTATTCATTCAGAACTTTTACGTAATTTCGTATTCTCTTCTTTGTTCCTATGTGTATCCTGAGTAAGACTCAACTATAAAACTATTCATAACTTTATTACATAACTTCTTTTTTAACAACTGTTTGCAACAACTCATCACCTTTGTTACTACCCTAATTTCATTAACACCTAATTTTCTTGACTGATTTTGTATTGCGTAACTCCAATTACTAATCTTCACCTGTTAAGTTAAAATAACCATAATCAATTGTAATTTTGTTTGACAAACTTAATGTACACATACATACAAAATAACAAATATATGTATTTGCAACTGAACAGCAAAGAAAAAAATGAATCCACCGAAAACAGACTCTTCGCTGAACTACGTGTTTTGTTTTCATTAATGCCTGGTAGGGGATTATCCATGAATTAATACAATTTTGACATACATTTTATTCATCATCGTGATTTAGCTCTCCAGGAAGTGTGTTTGCTTTCTAACTCCTGATAACTGTTGTATTTCTGTAGAGCTCTGATATAATTTCATATTTCGCATCACTTCTGTGTGCATCATGATCACAATTCATTCAGTTAAATTATTCATCTTATTATTTAACTCCGGCACACTTATTTAACTCTCCTTTTGATTGTGACAGCTCATCACTTTTGTCGCTTACTCTCTATCGTGAAAAAGAGACTGTACATAAATATGATTGTACAGCTAAAGAAGGAAATGAATTCGTCGTCGAAAATAGCTTCCTCACTGGAGCAGCGTTTTGTTTTCATTAATGTCTGGATGGAGATTATTCATGATCAATACATTTGTTAATATATGTTCTGTTTGTCATCTTGAATCCGTCCTCTAGGTAAGGACGGCTTGTTTTGAGAAAGTCAACGTGGAACAAAAACATAAGAACGATAACGTTATTGAATTAGTTGTGTTCTCTGACGGGCTGGTTTATTTAATTGTGAAGCTTTCGTCGTGTACATTCTGACATCATCTGTGCAGGTTTTGCTATAAAATGAACTTATTCAAATTCCCCATGGATGATGTAAATGTAAATGTGAAAGTTTACCAGGTATTTTGGCTGATCGCCTGGATAGTGAGGGGGGGAATAACACTGACCTCGGCGCCTGTATCTACCAGGAATAATGTGCCGGTAGGATGGGATAAGATGACAGTTTTTAAATCTAATGTCACAGGGTGGAGGGACAGATTGATAACAGAAGCTTTGTTTATTGAATCAACTGGGGAGAATATTTGTAATACGAATGATTCAACACCGATCCAAGCAGACATCTGGAAAATCCTACTAGCCCTACGACAAATAGGAGGGGACAAAGAAAAAAATAAAACTGAAGTTTCCAAGTAGTGTAATTATGATTAATTTGATTATGAATGATAAATTTTTTTCGAAACTGTGTCATCCAGTAAATAATACAGTTTCACTCACTGTGTGATATATCTAACAAACAAACTTATATGGAATGCAACACTCAGTTTTCAAGTGTTGGTTTACAGGGATTTAATTACCTACAGTTTTGATCCCAATTTGATGATAGTTAGAGAACCATTGGAGAACCAGCAGAGACTACTGAACAGCTGATTCATCTTATTTTAGGTCTCTTAAGAATTACCTACCCACAGAGGTTAGGACCGAGCACCTTCGGATGACAAAGCCATCCCGTAGACCATTCAGCTATTGGGATCCGATCCAGTGGCCAAACCATGGTTTTCATCTTCTTCTAATTGGCAACCTCCAACCAGTGAGTGTCATAGGTGAGTACCTGCTCTCTTGTCTGACTTGGTGGTCCCCTCTGATTGCGGTTCTTCACCAGAACTAAGAACAACTTCCTGAGTTCTGAAGAGTTATATTCTATCGGCTGCAGTAATTCCCAACAATGTCGCTGGTAGCAAGCATGTGTGAATTTCTGGACCAAAACCTTCACACACCCTGAATTTCTTCAGTCCTATCACCTAAAACGGATATATCATCTGCGTAATCTAGATCAGCAATACGATAATCTGGTAACCAGTTAATCCACGAAACATCAGAGTCCATTTGTGGCCCCTTCAGTTAGATGTGTATAATAGTAATAAATGGATTTGGTGATAGCTGACAATGGCCGGTGTTATTCCCTAGTACAACTCTGAAAAAACTTTCGCACAACTACATAGGTCCAGGTAGAATGCCTTGATTAGTAGCCTGTCATTTCTGCGCGCTCCGTTTGCAATCAGACACTGACTGGAATGTTTGTTCCCGTAAGTACAAACCTGGGTAACTGACAGACCACCACAATCCAGTGATCTACCTTGGTATCACAGAAGCAGGTCGTACAGCGTTGCTGTGTTTCAGATCCCAAACAGCTCTAGTAACTCCAGCTTAGACCAAAGTTGGATGGAAGACGTCTGTTGTTGGTCAGCTTTCCAACTGAAATTTTCTCCATGGCGTTCTGCTGAGCACTCTAACTTTCTTTTCTTGCAAGTTATCCAAGTTACATACTTCCGGGCGATCCCTTTACTTACCAAAACTTTTCAAGACAATTTTCTTTTACGAGTTGATCACGGGTTGATATCAGTTAGAGAACCATTGGAAAACCTGAGAGTACTGGACAGCTGCTGTTTCATCCTAGTTTGGGAACCATCGACAGCACACACCTACTGGGATTCGAACCCAGAACCTTCTCGTTACAAGGCAAGCTCGTATACCACTAACTTCTGCCAATTCGTGATTTAGCACGACCACCAACCAGTGTCATTGGTGGGAAATCCATCCTGATATCAATCCAAGGTCTAACTCGTAAAAACAAATTTAATCCTTATAAACCAATTATTGAAAATATATATACGACAAATTGGTAGAAGTTAGAATTCATGGGCTATAAGATTCTGGTTGAAATGGTTGAATGGTCAATGGACTTAATCTGGTAACCGGAAGGTCCCAGATTCGAACCTGAGTGGTTATGTACTTCTGAAGTGTCCCAAACCTCGGTGAAACAACTGTCCAGAAGTCAATGGTTTCCTAATGGTTCTCCAATTGATTTCATCTTCAGACCAGTCTTGTAGTTCATTGTTTTCTCCAGCCATTTCATACATTTCTAAAAATATTATTTATTGAACTGAATGTTATCGATCATAGGGTTTTTGAAATACTGACATATACCAGTTATCATGTGGTTTGAAGAATTTAACTCATATATGAAATATGGTGCTCATGAGTTTTCGTTTAAAACTTATTCTTTACGGTGCTTAAATTATCATTATATCTAAATACTTCGTATGTCCGGGGTTTCTTCTGCTTTTCATCAACCTGTTTCTTTTCATAATTCTGCGGGTTCTACAACCCTAACCTAACATCACAAATGATATAAGAATAAAGTCTAGGCACTGTGATAGAGTATAACTCCATTATGGATTAAGATTTTATTTAGGCAAAAGCACACAGTGTTGTTATACAATAAGTAACTGACGCGACCACGTTTCGAGTACAAATTATCGCCATTCATAATCATATCAAGTAACATCACGTTTGAGTGCTCATTCACTATTCGTGGACTACCCCGTGCCCCCCAGAAACGGTTATCCTCATAAGGTTTATACTTTATTCTATCACCGATATTCGGTTTTCTTTCTTTGCTACGGATTGTAAAAATCAATCAACAAAAAAACGTAGTTTTCACAGATCCTTCTGTGCCAGAATAAAAGTATTATAAAATCACTTATAAGTGATATTACATGTGGAACATATACGGCTTCAGAGGCGAAAATCTTCGTTTCGTTTTATTCTCTGAAGACTAGTTTAGCTGGCTCCACGATTACACATAAGCCTTCACTTTTACTCCTCACAGAATCGCACTCAGACGCCTAACTCTTCATTTCTCATTCAGTGTCTGGTGCTTCATCCCAAATCAGGGACCTACTCAGTATATGAATAATCCACCTTTATTCCTTTCTGCATATTCCTTGGGTGAAAGGTTGCTGTGTGGTGTGTGCGTTGATTATACAGAGATAGCAAACTGCAAATAAACTTTCATTTACAAATTATTTAATTCACTTTAGACTTTCCCGTCGATTGATAGGACCAAAGTGTCTGGTCTCTGGTTGACATGTCAGCTTCTAGTGCAGTTGCTTTGACGATGTCTGGTCATGTAGCTTGAAGTCAATTGGTGGATGGTAACTAACAGTGGAATCCAGAACAATGCGCATTTCGTCCCATGTGGGACTCGTCAACTTGATGTACCTGCATTCCACAAGGTGTGATAGTGCTCCTGCCGAGGTTCGAACCTAATGCCCATAGTTTCAAACACGTTGTTTTTATTTTATCAATTCTCATCAGCCACGCACAATGTACTATAACATTCGATGAAATCACTTATTATACAATACAATAATACATTCAACAAAAGCGGAATTCAATTAAATCACTTGCCACCCGCATCCAGCGCATCTGTAGTCCCGACGTTCTGGAAACAGAATAAGATATTCTAAGAGAAATCTTCATCCAAAATGGATATCCATTAAGATTCATCGACAAAAATATCAAACCAAGAATTCGGAGAAACGAAACTTTAATTGCGCCTAAAAAGAAATTCTACATGAACTTGGATTTCAAGGGAGATTTAGCAAGCGATATTCTCAAGAGAAGGATCGCATCATCTCTGAGAAGAACATTCTTTACAGCATTACTGAGAATAATGTTCTCCTGTCGCCCACTGATCTGCAGAAGCCTCAGAGACAAGATCCCGCATCTGACTACTTCTATGTGTATATGTCAGTTCACCTGCTGCTGTCGAGCCAGGTACATAAGTCGTTCGCGCGCGTCCTGTCCAAGAGGATTCAAGAACACTATCCAGCGTGGTTGCAAAAATGCAATAATGGTGAAATAAGGAGTGCAATAATTGAACACCCGGTCAACACTGATCATTCCATCTCAACAAGCGCCTCCTGCTTCAAAGAAATCTACAGAATCATGAATAACCTATCAAAGGTAATAAGGTTTCGTCTTCTTTGTATCGCTGAAGCTCTGGTCATTCACACAGAAAAACCGGAGCTGTGAATACAAAAGAAGATTACTCAACCACTTCTGCTGTCATGGTAACAAATTTGTTGATTTTGATGACTTACTTTTGTTTGTTGGTCTGTTCTTTGATTGCCTATAATTCTTCTATTCATTTGAAACTTTTACGTAATTTCGTATTCTCTTCTTTGTTCCTATGTGTATCCTGAGTAAGACTCAATCATCAAACTATTCATAACTTTATTACATAACTTCTTTTTTAACAACTGTTTGCGACAACTCGTCACCTTTGTTACTACCCTAATTTCATTAACACCTAATTTTCTTGACTGATTTTGTATTGCGTAACTCCAATTACTAATCTTCACCTGTTAAGTTAAAATAACCATAATCAATTGTAATTTTGTTTGACAAACTTAATGTACACATACATACAAAATAACAAATATATGTATTTGCGATTGAACAGCTAAGAAAAAATGAATCCACCGAAAACAGACTCTTCGCTGAACTACATGTTTTGTTTTCATTAATGCCTGGTTGGGGATTATCCATGAATTAATACAATTTTGACATACATTTTATTCATCATCGTGATTTAGCTCTCCAGGAAGTGTGTTTGCTTTCTAACTCCTGATAACTGTTGTATTTCTGTAGAGCTCTGATATAATTTCATATTTCGCATCACTTCTGTGTGCACCGTGATCACAATTCATTCAGTTAAATTATTCATCTTATTATTTAACTCCGGCACACTTATTTAACTCTCCTTTTGATTGTGACAGCTCATCACTTTTGTCGCTTACTCTCTTTCGTGAAAAAGAGACTGTACATAAATATGATTGTACAGCTAAAGAAGGAAATGAATTCGTCACCGAAAATAGCTTCCTCACTGAAACAGCGTTTTGTTTTCATTAATGTCTGAATGGAGATTATTCATGATCAATACATTTGTTAATATATGTTCTGTTTGTCATCTTGAATCCGTCCTCTAGGTAAGGAGTGCTTGTTTTGAGAAAGTCAACGTGGAACAAAAACATAAGAACGATAACGTTATTGAATTAGTTGTGTTCTCTGACGAGCTGGTTTATTTAATTGTGAAGCTTTCGTCGTGTACATTCTGACATCATATGTGCAGGTTTTGCTATAAAATGAACTTATTCAAATTCCCCATGGATGATGTAAATGTATCTACTGGCAACCACTGTCATGACTGGTTGTTAATTCACTTCTCTATTGACCATTTCTATTGACTTGGAATTCAAACTTCCTTGTCATTTGATGATTTACTTTTATTAGCTGGTAAATTTTAGCTTATATTATTATTATTTTCAAAAGAATGGATCCTGAACAAAGAGTACTCTTTTAGGTAGCCTCTTCATCATCACTCTCTACAGTTATACATGTACGTTATAGTGAATGAATGAATGAATCAGTGTCATGAACAACATTAATGTTGTTTAAATAATACTGAATCAATAATATTGATAGATTACAGCTGAATAGCATCAACATAAAATAAGCTGAATGTCAGAAAAATTAGGAAGGATAATATTACAAATTCATGAGTTTATAGTTTCTACTGAAGGATGAGCAGGGCAGTTGTAGGGGCTGGACTTGCTTCTTTTGAATACAGAGCACTGGTTTTTTCATCGCTACAGCCTCTGCTGTTTCGAGCCTGTGGTGCTTCGATGAGTTTGGTAATTTATTAGGTATCCAGTAGATTATATAGAAGGAATCTTCCACGCTGGTTTTGTGGCCGGTTCGCACCAGGTGGTCCAATATCGAACTGTTAATGGTTTTCACTACACCTTTACTTAGCCATAGTAGGATTTGTTCCCAAGCGAGCACGAAAAATCAAGTTCCTAGAGCAACGGTCAATATAACTGGCTCCACAAGCGCAGTTGAATTGATCGATACAATTTGAAGTGGCTAGTCTAGTCTGGGTACTTCATCTTTCAGTCGGTCGTTGAGAGAATAATACGTGTAGTTCACCAGCATTAAAAGTTCTTTGAACTGATGGTAAATTACATTTCGTAGACGTCCTATTGAGCAGAAGAGAGGATGGTTCACTCAAGAGAGATGTCTACAGAAAACTTACATCCGTAGGACAATATACACATTTCCTCAGTTTTGTACCAATCCGATACAAAATCAATTTAGTCAGATGCCTCACGAATAGAGCAAGACGTATCTGTACAGATGACTCCCTAGAAAATGAATTAGAATACATCCAAAATAATCCGGTCCAAATGGGTTAGCCTAGTAGATTTGTAAAGAGACATATGAACACCAGGCATAATAAAAAGAAACTGACAACAGTGAAGAAAGTTGGGACGGGGCTGGTAAAGTTCTACATCAAAGATTATCAAGAACAGCAAAACGGACATATACTGCCGCCACCATCCTTTGTTTGTCATTTTCCAGTTGTAGACCAATTATGATTGCTCAAACGAAAGACAGACTGCCTACCTAGCAGTGCCACTTCTATGTGTATCTACAAATTTAGTTGCTCCTGTGGAGAGACAACTATATAGGGTGAACAACTAGACAGCTCAACAAACACACTAATGAGCATCTTCCTTCATGGTTCGGAAAAGGTCAAATAAAATTCATACGAAGTGCTATTTTGGCTCATTCGATTGATAGCGGTCACCAAGTGGACAAAAATAGTGCCTTCAAAGTTATCTACCGCATTCCATCAAGTCTTTCGAACGGAATTCGAATCCGTCTTTTACACATAGCCAAAGATAGGGGAATTAATTCGAGAGAACAATCCTAGTCTTTGTATACAAAAGAAATTTGTGCTACCTTCGTCGCTCCCTTGGCCTAGGTGAATTCTATTCAAAACCCTCCCACCCTTTCTTAACTCCCATCTCCTTGGTACTTGTATGATATTTATTTAAACTCTGATTATCGTTCCATTTCACCTTTTAAGCTCTGACCTGATTTATTTATTTATTGAATTGTCTGCATATATGCATATACTATCTTTGTTATTCTTATCACCTGTATAAAACTTATTATCAATATTTTGTTATCATTATAATCATCGTTATTAATTTCGTTCAAAACATTTACCACATTATTATTATTATCATCTTCAATTACTTCTTCTGAGCATATAGCTTTAACTCTGTGGCTGAGTGTCTTCACTAAATTTCTTTTATACTTGATAGGAACGAAGCAGTGAAAATGGGTATATTGCCCTGTCCATGTGCTTCTTCCATGCAAATTTTCTTTTCATGCTACCATCTGGTTTTCTTGTCAGTAGGACATTCAGGGAGGCAATTCTGTCTTAGGATTCTTCTTCACATTTGAATTTCATAGACGAATGTACTTCATTGAATTCAGTAATTATTGTACTCCTATCAGAACCATTATCACAAAGAATGAAGGTATACTTAAACCTGTGGTGAAGACGTTGTTTGGAATGGGGGATGACGAAAGCTTCGCAACTAAATCAACCAACTCCTCAGAGAATATAACTAATTCAATATCACCCACCTGTGTTACAAATCTTCTCCATTATTTCGTGATGACGTTATCTCAGATTGTTAGTATATATATACACATAGATATCATTACACTGGAGTTCCTCCCAAACAAATGAAGAGTTTCGCTGTTCAGGTGGTGATGAGTCACTGGTAACTGCATAAATAAAGATAATAAATTACAGTGATTAGGCCACAAAATTGATCTTGACAATATTGAAATAATCCAGAAAAACTTCAGAAACCACAAAGAACGTCTCATATCATCAATAGCACTTCATATCAAGTGGAATCCAAATTGGCTGAATATAAATGATGGAAGACATGAAAAGACTAGCTGTCTTTGATCATAGGTGCCTGCGTTCTATTTCCCGTGTAAAGTGGCATAATAAGGTGAGCAACATGGAGGTTAGGCGCAGAGTTCTAGGTAAACAGGGGAAATCAATCGACGAAGTCGTGAAGTTACAAAGACTGAGATGGCTAGGACATGTGTTACGTATGCCAAGCCATCGCCTCCCTCGACGAGGTATGTTAGCGGATATAGGGTCAGACTGGAAAAAAGCTAGCGGTGGTCAAACAAAAACTTGGCATCAGTCAATGAAATCCACAACAGTTGGTCTAAGCCACGTAGGAAGGTGTAGACTTCCTGACTGGTTGGTTGGGGTCCTCGGGACGGTAAAAATCTATGGTTGGAAACAATTGGTGACATGGCTCAAAATCGTTCTCAGTGGCTAGCGCAGATGCATCCACTCCGTGACTTATGATCTCCAATGAAACTGTTTTGTTCTTCGTTATTACTCCTCCTTTGTCTCACACCTCTGCTCACTGTTTCTATTATGCTTTTCTTGTACTTTCTTCTCTTGCTTCGCGTGCTACACGGAATGTGGCGACTTGAACTTCCGCACATTTGTGCAAAGTTCTATGTCGAAAACAGACAGACAGACAACAACCCCTCCCCCATGAGGTACCAAAACCAACACAAATGTGATAAGCAAGTTCACAATGTAAACACATACTACTTTCATAATTCTACACACTTATAAAATCCAACAATCTACACTTGATTTTGTTACCTTTACTTATTCTCCAACTTGACAACCAAAATGACCCCAGACTAACTAACGATGATCAAGTTAGTAAACTTTGTTTTGATATAATAACAGATATACTATTACCTTTGATATTTGGTTTGAACTATCTTCATTGTTATTTTGACTTTCAATATGTCCTTTTAAATTGAACTAAGTCTATATTTTTCTCACCCCCTAACTTTTTGTTATATATATGCTGAGATTTTGTAAATTCCGGTTTAATAATACTTTGAGAAAGCTATTAGCATTAAATAGCGAAACGTCAGTAAAAACAATCTCGTTTTGTTTTTCATTCATTGGGAAATACAAAAACCTCTATTATAATGAATGTCATATGCCCAATGCCCAAAATTTTTCAAACCGTTAAAAGTGAACTTGGTTTGGACATATATAATACAGTGATTAGGACGTTGAAGATTAGAAAATCGAAATTCGGTAAATAGAGAGTCGAATGAAAAAAAAAACTGTGATGTAATGCAGTGAGTAGTATCCAGTGAGTTAACTTCTAAGTCTGATATGAAATCCAAGAGGAAAATGAGGGGTAAGAGTTCAAGCAAAATAAGGAAATCAGAAGACAAAGAGTTACCAAGAAGGAAGTTACAGGGACAATTGAAGTCCCACAACTGAATTTTCAAGAACAAATAGGTTACTTTTCGTTTGTTTCATTGTTGTAGTGTCAAAAATCTGAAGAAAACTTGGACTGTTTTATCTGTTAATTATTCCGAATGCTCCCAAGGCATCTGCTGGGTGTCCTGTGTTTATCAGCTGTTTGGTAATTGACAAGTTCAGACTGCTGGGTACATCTTCAGATAATCTGACCTACAACAACCTTATCTCTGTTGTCTCTGTACAGCTGTTCCTGCAGCTACACGTGAATTGATATACACAGTTGGAGGCAAAATATGAGGCATGCTTGTTAAAGGGATTATCAGTGACTCCTCAACACCTTAACAACAAAATTAATCATATTTAACGCGAAATTTTGCTCTTACAATATGTAGATATATAGATGTAAGAGTAATCGAAAACAAACTTATCATCCTCATATTTTTTCATGATGAAACACAGAATGTATATCCAAGTTGTATTATAATTGACTTTATTAAATATCATACAGGTTGTAGACAGCTGATGAGACTTGACAGAATCAGATGGATGCATATGATTCTGTTCTACCTCTGCTCAAAGATACTAAGATGCATGATAAAATGAATGACAAGAATCGATTAAATCCACACGATGAATCCACATTATTCTGCACCAATCCCAGCTAGCATTTTTTCGCGCGCACTACAGTCTGTCTGTCTGTTTTCGACATAGAACTTAGCACCGATGTGCAGCAGTTGGAGTCACCACACTCCATTCAATATCACAACCCCACTAGGAGAAAAGAGAGGTTTTGTGTGCATTTCGGATTGTGAGGGTGTTTGTTGCTTCCCGGCTGCCCACACCGTGGAAGTTGGTTGCGTGACCGCAGAGCCCAGGGGACAACTGCTTGGGGCCGGTCACATGCGGCCTGTTTTTGTTTGTTCTCTTTTGTTTGGCTTACCTCAGTAGCACATTTATCACTCCTGCCCTGTGACATGGCAACAGGAAGCGCGGTCGTTGTTAATCCGGGCCACGGCCGATCCGGCATGAAATTTTGTGAATTTGTTTGAATCATGGTATTGGATAGGGTAGCTGCTTTTTGTTTAACCGCTATCCAAACAACCTGCCTGGCATGGTAGAACCTCAAGAGACATAAGTCTCAGCCAGTATAGCTCGATTAGGTCATTGCGGTGTTCAAGCCCGACCACCACGTCAAGGTAGCAGCTTTCGGTCGGGGCACTACAGTCTGCCACAAAGTTTGTGCAGCGCGCCAAAAGTCAGTGCTATCTAAGATGTTTGTTCTATATCTTTACTCAGACTTATAAGGCGGAATTCGTGTATTATTTGTGAGGTAACTTAAATAATCTATATTGAACAGAAAACAATTACATGACTATACAATGAGAAATACAGTCATTTACATAATTTCTATTATTCTGATAAGTGCAATAATAAGTCAAAACCAGTTATATTTTTGTCCTTCGGCTTATCCTATTTTTTAATCTGTATAATCTCTGTTTATTCGCAATTCTCCTTAGTTATTCGCTCTCATTTTGATGATGAATTTTATTCTTGTTTCCACGGTATCCTTTTGCATTTGCATTTTGCGTCACATTGACATTGAACTTGAAGCGACAATTAGAACAAATACTTTGTAAAAAGCCGGAACATTTAAGGTTACACGTAGACAAAATGTGTAAATCTTTTCCATATTTTAACACTCGAGAGAGAGACAGAAATTCGTCACTGGTTGACTGAATGAATGACTTAATACGTAGAGGATTTTGTATGAAATCAAAGCACTTTGATTTGTTACCATACAGAGACAGAAAATTTAAGCAAAGAGATTTTCCGCGACCACAATGGATACAAATGAACACTAGGAAAAGTAAATGGGTGAAGGATGTTGAGGACTTTTGGAGTGTGTGTGGAGTCCTCAAAAATAAACTTATCCGAATTTTACTACTATGTAAGAAATGAACATATTGTACACTACTTTGTTTTAACTATAAACTCCGTACTTTGAACTTCACCTCGGGTTTTGAATAAATATATAGTTCTGCTTTCGACTCTCCGTCTTCTCCACCGTCTCAACTGCCGTCGATCGATTATAACAACCTGCTTTCTATCTCAAATTTTTGCAGTAACACCGTAGTTTCTATCTACTTACTTTGGTCGACCTCCGGCAACGTCAACATTGGAGAATTAGTACTGGAGCAGTCTTCCCGCAGCGCCTCTGGAGTCTATTACGTCTATTGTGGATTTTGGATCTTTGTAAACCCAAGTAACGAAACTTCAATATGTTCTTCCCGTAACTAAACTGATTTGGTATTTTATTTTCTATTTGAACTTGGGTAACTAAGCTAACAGAGTAAAGGTTCCACCACAATAATTGGTGAGCCCGTTTCGAACTTTTTTTCCGATAGTTAACTCGTTTTGAACATTTTTGTTGCTATTTTGGCCTTATAAACTCGCATTGCTTTGATTTTTGTAACCACAAGTTTGCTATTTTGTATATCTCTATACTTAAATATTTTTTTTGACAATGGCTTCATATAAACGTACCACTGTTCCCGAAGAAATTCATAAAGGCGAAGTGATACAGAACTCTTCTCTTACCGCCTTGCCGGATTCCACATATATGAAAGACGCACCACTGTTTTGGTTACTTTCCCAGTTAACATCTCAAATGCAAGACTTACGACTGGAAGTGTCTGAACTCCGAGCACAACGGAACTAGTCACAAACGGTGTCAATGTAGTTGAAGATTGAACGATCAATTCATTGTTGTTTGCTCAAAATCAACTTCCCCAATTTTCGCGGAGGCATCAATACGACAGTCATCGTCTCATCGGTCGCTGTTCAGAAAGAAGTCAGTAGCAAACCATCAGAAGTAATCTTATGATTTATTATTGTAATATTTGTTCACAGACCTTAGTGGAATTATTTTTTATATGTTGGTGTTACAATAAAGAATTCTCAAGCGACCAATCGGTGTTTTGGTTTTTGCGTCCGTTATTACTAAGCGTTTCTGAGAAACTTCAAGGAACAGCGTGAGCCCGAGCGTAGCGAGAGCTGGGCATTACGGTTTACGAGACGTGGCTGACATACGGTATCCAAGAAACGGCGATCAAGATCTAGACGACGTTCTAGAACACCGTCTCAAAGCCGTAACATTTGTTGATATCATAGGAGGTATGGGCATAATGCCCTGAAGTGTGTTCGACCGTGCATGTACAACAGTGGTAACTCAACTCAGGGAAACTCGCCAGTCAGACAGTAATGGCGACGGCTGTTACTGGCAATCACCCCAGTCGCCTTTTCTATGTGAGGGATTTGATTACCGGCACATTATTCCTGGTAGATACAGGCGCCGAGGTCAGTTTTATTCCCCCCTCACTATCCAGGCGATCAGCCAAAATACCTGGTAAACTTTCACTCCGTGCTGCCAACCAAACCAACATACAGACGTATGGCGAACAGTCAATGATTTTAAACCTAGTGTCAGTCACGTCTCATAAACCGTTAATGCCCAGCTCTTTCTACGCTCGGGCCCACGCTGTTCCTTGCAGTTTTTCAGAAACGCTTAGTAATAACGGACGCAAAAACCAAAACACCGATTGGCCGCATGGGAATTCTTTATTGTTACACCAACATATAAAAAATAATTCCACTAAGGTCTGTGAACAAATATTACAATAATAAATCATAAGATTACTTCTGATGGTTTGCTACTGACTTCTTTCTGAACAGCGACCGATGAGACGATGACTGTCGTATTGATGCCTCCGCGAAAATTGGGGAAGTTGATTTTGAGCAAACAACAATGAATTGATCGTTCAATCTTCAACTGCATTGACACTCCCGGCAAAAAAGGGATCCAACCCTTTTTTCCTTCACGACCAATGCACGTTGACTTGGATGCCATTGCGAGAACCTGGGTCACATGGACAGAGCTGAAATGGAAAACAAACAGAAAAGCCAACACACCACAAGCATACTCACAAACATGGTAAACCGGAGACTGTTTCTATTGATCGTCTTAAACCAGCGTACACCGACAGCGGATATGAAGCACTAGCAACGCCTGCACCGATAAACAAGGAGAAAGTCAATGCAACTCCAACTCTTACGCTCTTCACACTTCCCCTTGTACAGACACGCAGTGGACGGCAGATCTGTAAACCTGCCCGCTATGTTCATTTCATTGACTGACACAAAAAAGTACGTTAACCTCATTTAGATATTCTTCTCATTACTATTGTCGAGATTCATTCCATTATAACCATAAATATTTATTAGTATTATTGTTCGCTGTTTATTAACTGTACTGCAAGCACACGCATTCACCAAGTATATGTATATATCTATTTATTTATGAATTTCGCAAATGCTAACAAACATGTCACGGTTTATTATGAACATAAATTTTTTATTTAAAATTACAACAAGTTTTGATTTTTTTTAAATTCATGAATCATACTTGCATGTGCTAAACTTTATACGACACGGATGCATTCCATACATCCTGATCTAATTTTGTATCCTTATTGTTGTTGATGTTACTTTTTTGTTATCCTTATTGTTGACATTGTCCATTATTTATATTGCTTATATTCATGTAATCGTCCACGAGGAGAGTACTGAACGTCCTCCGGACCTCTAAGGGGGGAGCCGTGTGGAGTCCTCAAAAATAAACTTATCCGAATTTTACTACTATGTAAGAAATGAACATATTGTACACTACTTTGTTTTAACTATAAACTCCGTACTTTGAACTTCACCTCGGGTTTTGAATAAATATATAGTTCTGCTTTCGACTCTCCGTCTTCTCCACCGTCTCAACTGCCGTCGATCAATTATAACAACCTGCTTTCTATCTCAAATTTTTGCAGTAACACCGTAGTTTCTTCCTACGTACTTTGGTCGACCTCCGGCAACGTCAACATTGGAGAATTAGTACTGGAGCAGTCTTTCCGCAGCGCCTCTGGAGTCTATTACGTTTATTGTGGATTTTGGATCTTTGTAAACCCAAGTAACGAAACTTCAATATGTTCTTCCCGTAACTAAACTGATTTGGTATTTTATTTTCTATTTGAATTTGGGTAACTAAGCTAACAGAGTAAAGGTCCACCACAATAATTGGTGAGCCCGTTTCGAACTTTTTTTCGATAGTTAACTCGTTTTGAACATTTTTGTTGCTATTTTGGCCTTATAAACTCGCATTGCTTTAATTTTTGTTACCACAAGTTTTGCTATTTTGTATATCTCTATACTAAATTTTTTTTGACAATGGCTCCATATAAACGTGTCACTTTCCCGAAGAACTTCATAAAGGCGAAGTGATACAGAACTCTTCTGTTACCGCCTTGCCGGATTCCACATCTATGAAGGACGCACCACTGTTTTGGTTACTTTCCCAGTTAACATCTCAAATGCAAGACTTACGACTGGAAGTGTCTGAGCTTCGAGCACAAAGGAACCAGTCACATACGGTATCCAAGCAACGGCGATCAAGATCTAGACGACGTTCTAGAACACCGTCTCAAAGCCGTAACATTTGTTGGTATCATAGGAGGTATGGGCATAATGCCCTGAAGTGTCTTCGACCGTGCATGTACAACAGTGGTAACTCAACTCAGGGAAACTCCCCAGCCAGACAGTAATGGCGACGGCTGTTACTGGCAATCACCCCAGTCGCCTTTTCTATGTGAGGGATTTGACTACCGGCACATTATTCCTGGTAGATACAGGCGCCGAGGTCAGTGTTATTCCCCCCTCACTATCCAGGCGATCAGCCAAAATACCTGGAAACTTTCACTCGTGCTGCCAACCAAACCAACATACAGACGTATGGCGAACAGTCAATGATTTTAAACCTAGGATTACGCCGACGTTTCACATGGATCTTCATAGTAGCTGACGTACGTCACGCTATACTAGGTGCAGACTTCCTAAGTCATTTCAATCTGTTAGTTGATATCAGCAAGAAAAAACTGATTGACAATTGCACCCAACTCAAGATCCATGTGACTACTCTGTTCATAGCATCTGTATAGAAAAGCCGGAGAGTGAAATGTTCTCTGCTTTATTGCAACGATTTCCTAAAATCCTTAAACCATCATACAACGTCGAAGATATATCTCATACAGTTACGCATAAGATCATCACAACAGGACAACCTGTGAAGGCACGTCCACGACGGTTACCACCCGATAAACTAGCAGCAGTAAGTCGGAATTCGAACATATGATGCAGCTAGGCATCATACGACCATCTAACAGTCCATGGTCTTCACCTTTGCATATGGTACCTAAAACTAATCATGACTGGCGACCATGTGGAGATTATCGCGCTTTGAATAACGCTACGGTCCCAGACCGTTATCCTATACCCCATCTCCACGACTTCTCCTTGACCTTACATTTTTACTAAAGTTGACTTGGTCAGGGCATATCATCAAATACCAGTCGCTCCAGAAGACATTGCAAAAACAGCAATTATCACGCCTTTTGGATTATTCGAATTCTTGAGAATGCCTTTCGGACTAAAGAATGCTGCTCAAACATTTCAGCGTTTTATGGACCAAGTTACCCAAGGTCTTGATTTCGTCTTTGTATATATCGACGATGTCTTAATTGCCAGCTCATCGATGGAAGAACATATGGAACACTTAAGCTGTTATTTCAAAGGTTTGAACAATTTGGAGTTGTTATCAATCCAAAGAAATGTATTTTTGGTTCCCCTTCCATTGAATTCTTAGGACATCGAATAACTGCCGAAGGCATCAGACCTACCGAAGATAAGATAAAAACTATTAAGAACTTTCCCGAACCTGATTCCTTAAAGAAACTTAGACGTTTTCTCGGGATGTTCAACTTCTACCGACGTTTTATTCCATCATGTGCCTCCATAGTTCAGCCACTGACCGACCTACTTAGATGCAATTCGAAGAAATTTCAGTGGTCTGAAGAAGCAAAAGCAGCATTTAATAATGCAAAAGATGCCTTATCCAACGTTGTAATGTTATCTCATATCAACCCAGAAGCTTCACTCATTTATGTACAGATGCATCGCAGGTAGCAGTGGGAGCAGTTTTACAACAAAAGTTCAATAATGACACCACTCCACTTGCTTTCTTCTCCAAGAAATTGGAACCTGCGCAAACTCGTTACAGCACTTTTGGCAGAGAACTGTTAGCCATCTACCTAGCAGTGAAACATTTCAGCTTCTTACTACAAGGTCGACATTTTACTATCTTAACCGACCATAAGCCTCTTTGTTATGCTTTCACCACTTCGTTGGACAGACACTCTCCGAGAGAAGCCAGACAACTGGATTACATCTCACAATTCTCAACAGACATCCAGTTCATCAAAGGAGATTCCAATATCGTAGCCGATTCTTTGTCTCGATGTGACGTTAATCACCTATCTTCGATAGATATTAGCTTAGACAATATTGCCAAGCTGCAGAAAAATGACGCCGAACTCCATACTTGTAGACGAAACTCCTCCCTACAGTTGCAGGATGTACCTATTCCCCTGTCTGATACAACTATCGTCTGCGACGTTTCAACGGGCGTTCATAGACCTTTTGTTCCACTAAGTTGTCGAAAACCTTTGTTTGAACATCTACATTCATTGTCTCATCCTGGAGTGCGTGCTACGGTCAAGTTAATCAGCGAGCGTTTTGTTTGGCCCAAGATGAACTCCGATATTCGGAAATGGGCCCGCCAATGCTTGCAATTTAAAACAATTAGCCCCTTTTATAACTTTTGATAGCGTTATTCTAATAATGCTTGCAATGTCAAAGATCCAAGGTACATTATCATGCCTTTCACACCTCCAAAGCAGTTCAATTTACCGGATAGACGATTTCAGCACGTGCATATAGATATTTTTGGACCATTACCGCCATCCAGAGGATTTACTCATATACTTACTGCTACTGATCGATCTACCCGATGGGCTATTGCTTGTCCGCTTAACGACATATCCGCAGAAAATACCGCTTTGGTTTTCTTAGATCGCTGGGTGTCAAACTATGGAGTACCAACAACTATTACAACAGATCGAGGAGCTCATTTTCAATCAACTCTGTTTCGAGAGTTTACGAGACTCCTTGGAGTGAACCATATCTCCACTACAGCTTATCACCCTGCAGCGAATGGTCTGGTGGAACGCTTCCATCGACAACTGAAAAGCTCGCTTATGGCACAAGCTGACTCATCTAAGTGGAGTGAACACCTACCATTAGTCCTTCTCAGTATCCGATCAACTGTCAAAGAAGATTTGGGATGTACACCAGCTCAACTTGTGTATGGTACTACCCTCACATTGCCTGGTCAGTTAGTTCCGTCTAATAGTTCCGCTGATGTAAGTATCTCCGACTTCACCAACCGCCTTACCCAGCAGATCCTTCAGCTTCGACCAGTAGCCCCTCGCCAATCACTTCAGAAAGCTCAAGTTAACAAGATTCTACTCACTTGCAGATTTGTATTTGTTCGCGTCGATGCCATTAGAAAAGGTTTACAACATCCATATGAAGGTCCTTTTCTAGTACTTAAACTCACCGATAAATACTTCACGCTGAACAAACATAGTAAACCGGAGACTGTTTCTATTGATCGTCTTAAACCAGCGTACACCGACAGCGGATATGAAGCACTAGCAACGCCTGCACCGATAAACAAGGAGAAAGTCAATGCAACTCCAACTCTTACGCTCTTCACACTTCCCCTTGTACAGACACGCAGTGGACGGCAGATCTGTAAACCTGCCCGCTATGTTCATTTCATTGACTGACACAAAAAAGTACGTTAACCTCATTTAGATATTCTTCTCATTACTATTGTCGAGATTCATTCCATTATAACCATAAATATTTATTAGTATTATTGTTCGCTGTTTATTAACTGTACTGCAAGCACACGCATTCACCAAGTATATGTATATATCTATTTATTTATGAATTTCGCAAATGCTAACAAACATGTCACGGTTTATTATGAACATAAATTTTTTATTTAAAATTACAACAAGTTTTGATTTTTTTTAAATTCATGAATCATACTTGCATGTGCTAAACTTTATACGACACGGATGCATTCCATACATCCTGATCTAATTTTGTATCCTTATTGTTGTTGATGTTACTTTTTTGTTATCCTTATTGTTGACATTGTCCATTATTTATATTGCTTATATTCATGTAATCGTCCACGAGGAGAGTACTGAACGTCCTCCGGACCTCTAAGGGGGGGAGCCGTGTGGAGTCCTCAAAAATAAACTTATCCGAATTTTACTACTATGTAAGAAATGAACATATTGTACACTACTTTGTTTTAACTATAAACTCCGTACTTTGAACTTCACCTCGGGTTTTGAATAAATATATAGTCCTACCTTCGACTCTCCGTCTTCTCCGCCATCTCAACTGCCGTCGATCGATTATAACAACCTGCTTTCTATCTCAAATTTTTGCAGTAACACCGTAGTTTCTTCCTACGTACTTTGGTCGACCTCCGGCAACGTCAACATTGGAGAATTAGTACTGGAGCAGTCTTTCCGCAGCGCCTCTGGAGTCTATTACGTTTATTGTGGATTTTGGATCTTTGTAAACCCAAGTAACGAAACTTCAATATGTTCTTCCCGTAACTAAACTGATTTGGTATTTTATTTTCTATTTGAACTTGGGTAACTAAGCTAACAGAGTAAAAGGTCCCCCACATGTGGAACGTCATAATGTTTGAATACTTCTGATCAAAGTCACTAACAACCTTCAAACATTAATCCTTTTTATTCAAGATCATCGGACAGCTTAGGATAATGATCAGCAACTCCATTGACTGGTGCCATGTTTGTACCCGACCACTCTTGACAGTTTTCCAGTAAAAATGCTTTCACATGCTCAACACACACCCTGGCCATCCTTGTCTACTGTCGCCAGGACTTATTCAACTGAATTTATCTCTGAACCGAGCACTCCAAGCTTAACTTCATCAATACTGAACATACTGATTTACCTAACGTGAGAGTTTTCAATCGAGACGAGTATATTCGAAAAACCGCTAATCAGTTCACGTCTGATTTTGAAGGCTACATCTCACAAACAGTTAAGTGCTGAGCGTCCCGATATCATCATTTTAAATGTGATGTGAGATGAAAGATATGAAATGAGCCTATAGTACCCATACTAAGACTTCACCAGTGACTGTTGTATGAAGGCCGACACAGTTTCTCAAATAAGCGAGTGAGTCAGCAAATTTAACTTAAATTATGGCTCGGCAGAATCCGACCCTACATCTTGAATGGATATCCAGTGACCCTGTTTATTTTTGATAGCTTATTGTTTGTTAAAAGCATCAATCAATCTTTGCTAAGACTTTTGTGATTGCTCATTGTAATCCCCGAGATCTCGGATAAATACGCGCCAGCTCAAAAAATAGGAGGGTGTGATCAATAACAGTCTAGCTGTTTTCTTCGTGTGAAGTTTGCTTTCCCTCCACGATCAACATGCTGTATCACTAACCTGGCTATATTGACCAGTTGCTAGTCAATCACAACACTTCAACGTCTCCATCTGTCTTTTAATATTATTCGTGCTAAAGTTGAGTCAGCCACTAGATATACAAAGTGAAGTTCGATTTCTGAAGAGTTATATTCTAGTGGCTGCAGTAATTCCCGACAACGTTGCTGGTAGCAAGCATGTGTGGATTTCTTGATCAGGACCTCCACGAACCCTGATTTTCTTCAGTGCTATCACAGAAAACGGACATATCATCTGCGTAATCTAGATCGGTAATACTATAATCTGGTAACCAGTTAGTCTGCGAAACATTAGAGTTTATTTGAGGCAACACCATTTAGAATACAAATGATAGGACTAAACAGATTTTGGTGATAACTGACAATGGCTGGGGTCGTTCCAGAGTAAAATCCTCGAAGAACCTTTGCACAGTCACGTAGGTTTAAGTTGAGGGCCTTGATTGGTGGCTTGTCCTTTCTGGGCACTCCTTTTGTAGTCAGACGCTGACTGGAAGGCTAGTTTCCTTAAGTACCGACCTGGGTGACTGACAGTCCACCACAATCCAATGATCTACCTTGGTATCATAGAAGTAGGTTGTGCACCACTGCGGTGTTTCAGGTCCCAAACAGCTCTAGTAATTGCAGCTTAGACCAAAGTTGGACGGAAGGCATCTGTGGTTCAACAGTTTTCCAAACGAAATATTCCTCGCCGTGTTCTGCTGAGAATTCCAACCTTCTTCTATTAGAAGTTATCCAAGTTACATACTTCCTCTTGATCCCTTAACTTAACAAAACTTTCCAAGACAATTTTTTTCGATCACTACAAAACGTTAGCAGTCGTTTTGTGGTACTGATACCTGTTTCATCAACCTTATTTTCATCGTCCTACAGTTCTTAATGACTGCAAAGTATTCCGATTGATTCACGCTTGAGGGAATCTCACCTCTTTCGGTGTTTTTCGCTCAATGAGATCAGTCGCCTCGCATTAACCATTTTACGTGGAGCTTTAGAAGACCATTGACTTCACATTAGCAATTATTGTTATGAGTCTTTATCCGCATATTTTATATAATGCCATGTTTCTCCAAAGAAAGTGCTTTCATAAACGTGTAAAACCTAGGCTCTGTGGAAGCATGCAATTCCATATTAATTTGTTTATTAGATACGTCAAACAGTGAAAGAGTATTATTTACTGGATGACACAGTTCTGAGCACAATTTATTGTTCAAAATCATATCAGTTATAACCACACAACTTCGAGACTTCCGTTTTGCAGTTCTCTTTATTTCTTCCGATTCTCCGTCGGAGTAACAGAATTTTCGAGATGTCTAGGACGGGTGTACAATCACTCATATAACACGTTTATGCAGTTGGTTTGATAAATAAGACTTCCGTTATCAACCTCTCCCTCCACCGTGTTACATTAGATTTCAAAATTGTCATCTTATCCTATAATCCTATTATATGGTAGTGTGTAATTGTATGTAGTGCAATGGCTGAAATATTCTCCAAATTTCTTATCTTATTAGGGTCAACTAACCTAGATGCTGCTGGGTTTCAGAGCTCCATTAATCTGACTGGCCCCACTCTACCACTTCAGCGTACTGGATGAAGCAAATTATTTTGTTTAATTGGCTTCACAGGGTCCTTCAATCGACAAAGATTGTGGGTTTGGATGTCGCTTTTACTCCTGCATTGTTAAGAATTTTCCATAAGGTCTCTGAGGTTCCTTCTTTGTATGATAGTACTACTGATGATTTAGATTCCCTATTATTGATGTTGTCATTATCCTGCGCCGTCAATATTATTACTATTATGGTCATTATTACTACTATTATTTATTTTATTCTGCATTTCCCCCACATACTTCTCAATTAATTTGCCATTGTAACTGTTAAGTTTCAAAGCTTCTTTTATGTGTATCACTTCCTGTCTAAGATTTTTATTGGTACTACTTAGTTTTTGTGCCCTACCACTTAAAAATTTCACCAATCCTAATTTTACTGATATAAGGTCGGATAGTCTGAAATCCAAATATCGGTTTGAACGAGTGTTTCTTTCTGTAACTGCTAGTGCTTATATTCCTATCTTCTTTCCCTTTTTCGCTAAAATATAACGTTGGAAGCTCTCCGTCAATGTAGTTGAAGATTGAACGATCAATTCATGGTTGTTTGCTCAAACCCAACTCCTCCATATTTTTCGCGGGAGTCATCAATACAACAGTCATCGTCTCATCGTTTGCTGTTCAGTGGAAGATAAAAAACTATCGGAAGTATTATCGTGATTTATTGTTATAACATTTATTCGTAGACCTTGTGTATAATAACCTTATTGTTGGTTACACACTGGCGAAAGAATAAAGGATTTTCGAGTCGCCAATCTGTGTTCTGGTTTTTCGCATTGGTTATTACACATTGTTTCTGAAGGACTTTTAGGGACAGCGTGAGGTCCAGCGTAGTAAGAGCTGGATATTGGCAGTTTCTGATAGTTTCTGTTCGTCTTTCCTCGTGTTTGCCCGTCTTCTTGGGACAAGCGTTATCTGAATCTTTTTGGATTGTTTGGTCAAGTTCAGTAATGCTTCGGCCAAAGAAAGGACAAAGAGTCTTGGAAGCAGGCAGGTAAGTAAGTAATGCTGAGTTGCCTGTAAATTGTAATGATAGGTATAACGCTCAACAAGATAAGTCTGTTTTTCATGGTTCGCCGTCTAGGGATAGTAAGGGTCTAAAGTTACTTAAATTCGAGCCTCAGTATTTTGATTGAAACCCAACCGACTATCCACAGTTTATCAAAGAGTTTGAGATCATGTTGAGTGGTTATTTATTGAATGATGAAATGAAGTTAATGTATTTGTTGAGGTACTGCACTGGGGTTGCCTCAAGAGCTATACAGTGCTGTAAGTTCATGCCCCCTAATGAGGGATACGCTGAGGCTACGAGCATACTGCGTCAAAGACTGGGAAGACCTTCGATGATAGTAAGGAAATTATTTGAGGCTGTTAAAGATAATGATAGTCAATTACAAGATGACTCCAAGGCACTCTCAAAGTCTCTGGGTAATCTGTTGACTTATAAGAATACGTTGATTTCGATGAATTGCATGAGTGATTTGAACTCAAGCTCAGCCCAGAGGTAATAGCGAGACGCCTACCTACTCGGCTGCAAAGGAAGTGGGTGAAGATAAGCTCCCGTATAGAGGATGAAGGTATTGAGACAAAGTTTTATGATATTCTGAAACTGGTAAAAGATAGCATCAATCAAGCTATGAGCAAGTTTGCCAGTATATTGCATCCCACCCCTAGAATAGAGAAGCCTGGGAGCAAAACGCAATCATGTATGATGAAAGGGTCTCAGAGAAGCAAATTTCGAGGAAGCTTTATGGTGTCTAGTAATCCATATAAACTTAATGTGTGTAACAGTTTTCGTGGGACGTCCCCAACAGGTAAATTACAAGTTGCGAAACAAACACGGTTGTGTTTTACACGTTTGCAAGAAGTGCATACAAAGGCAAACTGTGAAGCAATGAGCAACTTTAGTAGTAAGCTAAATGTTAAATCAGCGTCATCAATATCTGACTCCGAATCGTGTGACGATAATGGAGCGGTGAAGAAGCCTGTGGTTGCGACCAGTAAGCCATTGTTGAATAGTGTCACAGACGACACCGCAGTCTGTGTAGGAGAAGAGAGTCCAATTCTGACTCCACAAGTTTTCAAGGTATTACTAGTCAGAGTAAGGGTATAAAACCTTTAAGGATTTGTGAGGAAGAACCCAAATCATCTACTTCTGTTATTAAAGAGTTTGAAAATGATGAAGTCGACCAGATAGACAACGGTAAATTGAATATTTGTGATAATGATCATGATAGTGCACTTTTGTCATTAATTGATCATGACGAGATGAGTGGGATGCCTACTACTGCTGAGTTGAACAAAGGTTCTGCACAACTTGAACGTGAATTAGAAGTAAGAGGAAATGCGGTGGTAGAAGGTGTGGACACTCGTCATATCGTCAGTGTAAATGATCAGCGTGTAGCTCAACTATCGACAGATGTTAAGGCTGAACAGGAGCTAAGATAGCAGTGGTGGTAATCTTGCAGTTAGACGAACTTATAAAGGCCGAACAACAGCAGCTTCTGACGCACCGCTGAGTTCATCAACTTGTACCACTCAGTCGTCGTTGGTGTTGTCATCCAGATTGACAAAGAGGTCCATGAACTAAACTGTCTTGTCCTATGACTATGCTGATATAGGTCCGTTTGAAAGGACGAATATCAATGGTCAGTTTAGTGAGGATAAGCCAACTGTGTATGAGAGGGTAATTGTTAAACTGGCTTGCACGAATAAAGGCCATTAAAGTTTCAAGTTACGATTTGAATGTTATTATCTTTGATGTAAATTACTCTATATCTAAGCTTGGTTGGTCAGATACGTCGTGTGTTTGTAAGTTATCTACATTCCATGATACAATGTCATGGGCGTGTCACTGTTCAGAGTTGAGGATATAGATGATAGAATGAGGTCACCAAATGAACTCTGCGACGATTTTCAAACCCAGGGCGTCAACCTGAGAAGGATTGTGGGCGTACTGCTGTAGATCCTACAATTCTTCAAGGGTAGTACGTCGAAGCGCAGTCCATCGTACTTGGGGTGTTATTTTGTACATATGTTCATGTTGTATATACTGAATTGGTATCATCTCTCATCTGTCTGTCGGTAATCTTGTTTGTGTCCGGACATTCTACAACTTACAATCGTCAACATCAGAAGGGTTGCAGGTGTACTGCTGTAAGTCCTGCAATTCTTCAAAGGAATTACATCGATACACGATATAATAAATAAATAATAAATAGATTTATTCTCATAGTACAGTACATGAGGGACGCCAGTTTACAGGCATCATCAAATTGTTACAGAAATAGAACCATATTATTCAGTGTAGTAATTTATTGTACTTGGAAATATTAATATACCGGGATGACGGAATTATAGGAATCTAATCAAAACCCAGAGAGGGCAGCAATCCGGAATTTGTATTTAGCGGAATTAGAATGCAATTCATATATGAAACATATCAACAGTCAACAGTAAGTATTTAAACAATACAGAGATAGAAATTGTCAATCACCACATCCGCCACACCTTCAATATCTCCTTGCGTATTTATAACGATGTCTCGGTTTGCTTGCAAGTAGCTTCGACCTAACTGATTCTGTGATATTATTTTCATCAGTACTATCTGGACTTATTTCTGAATTATCTACAAAATCAGGATTATTAGCGGAATCAATAATATTATAATTGGAACGACCTACTTCATTTATTGTCACTTTGTCCAGGTGTCCGTTATGAACTGAGTGATCTTTGATGTCTAATACCATCACCACTCGATTTCCCATTTTTTGTAGTATGATTCCAACAGAAGGTCTGTAGTTATTATCTTTGTAATAATGTACATTAGAAGTAGTGGACATCAGATGCTTTTTGAGAATTCGAGATTTGAATAGTTTTGCAGGACTTTCACAAGAACTTGTATGCTCTGGATTCACCAGACGTAGTCTATGCATATGCAGTAATTCCTCAATTTTATTCAGTTGCTCTCTCATCTCATTCAGGTCTTTTCGTGCTTTCGACAGTTCACATTACAACTTAGCTACCTCATTTTTGAATACAGTTGATACTTGCGTTGCTGAACTTGTAGTGGAGGTTTTCGTTGGATTAGCTTGAGTATTTTGAAAAGTTGAAAGACACATAGACTCCATTTTACTAGACAGTTTGGGAGAATTATAAGAATGTTGAGCAACATAAGTACTCGAACTCCTGCAAACAGTCTTGATGTGTCCAACTTTACCACATTTATAGCACTTAGCACTCCGAAAACGGCAAGTGCTTCGTAGATGTAACTTTCCACAGGATAAACACGGTTTAATGTTTTTGATCTCTCGCTGCATTCTGTTACCTGTGGATGGCAGTTTGGATTGCTTTCCATTACCACTTGTATTTTCGACTTTAGAAAGCATAACATCAGACACTGACGTAGTGGGAGCAGAGTATTCACTATTGACATCTTCATATGTAATGCATACATCTTTAGCAGTTTGAAACGTACAAGAGGGAATCTGAATTAACTCTTTCTCTAATTTAGGAATGTTGATTCCAGCAATTAGACGATCACGTAGTTGTGTATGCAGCTGATCTCCAAAATTACACTTTGAGGCTTGAATTTGGAGTTGTAGTATAAAGTCTCTTATCTTCTGATTGGGAGAACGTACCAGCTTGTTGAACTGAGCCCTCTCTCTGGTCTCAAAAGTAGTTACATGGAAGTGATCTATAAGAAGTTCACGGAGCTTAGCATATGGCATAGAAATGGGTTTATCTGGAAACGCCAGATTCTTCACCAGGCTATATGCATCAAGACCAATAGCGGTGATGAAATGAGCAG
This sequence comes from Trichobilharzia regenti, assembly GCA_944472135.2. NCBI lineage: Eukaryota > Metazoa > Platyhelminthes > Trematoda > Strigeidida > Schistosomatidae > Trichobilharzia > Trichobilharzia regenti. The sequence goes on from OX235266.1 coordinate 55,764,763, forward strand.
GTATTTTATCATCCCGAACATTCTTGGAAATGCACCACCCATCAAAGCATTCCAAATAATCAGCAATCTCCCGCGGAGAACCATTAAGAGGAAATTTTCCCAGGTTACTTAGCTCCATCGCGACGCCAATTTGTAGTAATTTATTGTACTTGGAAATATTAATATACCGGGATGACGGAATTATAGGAATCTAATCAAAACCCAGAGAGGGCAGCAATCCGGAATTTGTATTTAGCGGAATTAGAATGCAATTCATATATGAAACATATCAACAGTCAACAGTAAGTATTTAAACAATACAGAGATAGAAATTGTCAATCACCACATTCAGACAATAGCAAAACATGTTTTACATGTGCGCTGGAGATTATGCATACACTTGATAAATGTTAATCCCAATAGTATAAAACAGCCTTTTCACTTATGTACAATTATTTCTGTGCACAGTTGGGAAAATCCGCCAGATTGTCAGTGAGTGCAGCACATCAGGAAATCCGAGGTTATTTGTACTGTTTGTATATACGTGTGGTATCATATCAATTGGTGTGTTTGGGTTCGCTGTGTTTACTTGTTGTTTTCGTGCCCTGTTTTTATTGCGTAATTTTGTTACATTTTTCGTCGTGCTTACTTCTGAAGTTGTTTCGAGTCTTCCACTTCCGTGAATGAATTGATTGATGTTAAAGACACCAGATGGATCGTATACGCCGGGGAGCCTAGTGCTGAGAGTGACATGCACACGGAGATAAGGCTTAGCTGTGGAATCAATGATTGGGAATGAATCCAAGTCAACGCTTATTGGTCGTGATGGAAAAAGAGGATGGATCCGTTTTTTGCCGGGGAGTGTCAACGTAGTTGAAGATTGAACGATCAATTCATGGTTGTTCGCTCAAACCCAACTCCTCCATATTTTTCGGAACAGTCATCAACCCAGCTGTCATTGTCTCATCGTTTGCTGTTCAGTGGAAGATAAAAAACTATCAGAAGGCTTGTGTATAGTAACCTTATTGTTGGTTACATACTGGCGAAAGAATAAAGGATTTTCGAGTCGCCAATCTGTGTTCTGGATTTTCGCGTTGGTTATTACACATTGTTTCTGAAAGACTTTTAGGGACAGCGTGAGGTCCAATCTGGTAACACCTGGACATTGACAAGTACTGTGGAATTCAAGCATAGCTTGACTCTTATCATCATGTTTTTTAGAGGCTGTGTGTGTCGACGTCCACGGACTATACCATTTTTACTAACACATGATCTAATACCCACAACTCCTCTCGCATTCGTTCCACGAGGACCAAAAGCAAAGCAAAATACCAGAAGTGATCGCACAAATTACGACTTATATTTTGGGACCAAATCGGGGTTTGAGGTTGGTTGCTAAACTAGCTGGGGATCGTGCACGAACGAACGATCGTAGCCCGATGATGTGGCAAGTGGCGCGGATGCTTGGCCGTAAGCCATCAGCCAAACAAACTGACTCACCTAGTGAGAGTCAATTTCTAATTTTTAGTAATGAATGCTGTGGCTAATAATTCTGTGGAATCGCCTACCGCTACAGCTCACTTCCCCACATTGTGTTTGTAAGGACCCTAGGACGAAACCAGCCGGAATTTCTTCTTTGGCCGATTCTATAGCTATAGTTATAGGTATACTTATTGATAAATTGAAGACGTCGAAGCTAACCATTTTCTCCCTATCTAATTTTAAATTATCTAGTCAATGCTTTTGTTCACAAAAATTTATCAGTTTAGATTTTGGGTGGCTTCTATGCGGATTTAACATCGTGCCTATATATTTGAGCAAATCATTTCATCTGCTGAGGATTTAATAAACCTATTCATTGGGGTATAGATTGCTGTTTTCAATTTCCTCATATGGCCCTGTGTCAATGGAGTTGAAGATTGAACGATCAATTCTTGGTTGTTTGCTCAAAACCAACTTCCCCAATTTTCGCGGAGGCATCAATACGGCAGTCATCGTCTCATCGGTCGCTGTTCATAAAGAAGAGTAAAACATCGTCAGAAGTAATATTATGATTTGTTATTGTAATATTTGTTCACAGACCTTAATAGAAATATTTTTTATATGTTGGTGTTACAATAAAGAATTCCCAAGCGGCCAATCGGTGTTTTGGTTTTTGCGTCCGTTATTACTAAGCGTTTCTGAAAAACTGCAAGGAACAGCGTGAGCCCGAGCGTAGAAAGAGCTGGGCATTAACGGTTTATGAGACGTGACTGACAGTTTCTGACGATAGAAACAGATTCTGGTGAATTCAAACAGTTGGTGAAAGTTCGGATAGTCGCCGTTCATTTTTCCTGGTGCCGGTCAAGTCCTCTTTGAACAAGCAATATCTGGAACATTTTTGGAATTGGGTCAAGTTCAACGATGCCTGGGTCAAAGAAGGGACAGAGTGTCTTGGATGCAAACAGGAAAGTAAGTCATGGTGACTTGTCTGTTACTTGTACCGATGTGTCTGATGTTAAGTATGATATGGTTGATGTTACTGTTTCGCCGTTCAGGGATAATAGGAACATCAAACTCCCTAAATTAGAACCACGGTGTTTTGATGGAAACCCAGCTGATTATTTACAATTTGTAAAGGAGTTTGGGATCATGCTGAGTGGTTTTTCATTAACTGATGAAATGAAGTTAATGTATTTGATGAGGTATTGCACTGGAATTGCTGCAAGCGCTATACAGTGTTGTAAGTTTATGAAGCCGAAAGAGGGCTACGATGAGGCTATGAGCATATTACGTCAAAGGTTTGGAAGACCTTCGATGATTGCAGGGAAATTATTCGAGGCTGTTAAGGATAATGGTGGTCAATTACAGGATGACTCCCAGGCACTTACTGAGTTTTTAGATAATCTTATGACTTATAAGAATACCTTGATTTCTATGAATTGCATGAATGACCTCAACTCGAGTTTTATACTGGAAGTAATAGCGAGACGCCTACCTACTCGACTGCAAAGGAAGTGGGTGAAGATGAGCTCCCGTATGGAGGATGACGGCATCGCGCCAAAATTTGATATCCTGAAACTAGTAAAAGTTGTGTCAATCAATCTACGAGCAAGTTTGCCAGTATATTGAATCTCACCCCTAGAATAGAGCAGTCTGAGGGTAAAACGCAAGCATTGATGACGAAAGGGCCTCAGAGAGGTGGATATCGAGAAGACTCCATGATGTCTAGTAATGCATATAGACCTAGTGAGTGTAACAGGTTTCGTAGTACATCCTCAACATATAAGATGCAAGACAAACACGGTTGTGTTGTACACGTTTGCAAGAGGTGCATAAAAGGGTGAGCTGTGAACCAGTGAGCAAGTTCAGTGATAAGCTAAATGTAAACTCCAGGTCTGACTCCGAATTGTGTGACGATAACTGTGCGGTCAAGAAGTCTGTAGTTGCAACTGGTAAGCCGTTGCTGAATAGAGTGTCACAGAATAGAGTTGCTGCTTCAGAGTGCAGTTCTGACCCTACAAGTTTACAAGGTATTACTAGTCAGAGTGAAGGTATAAAACCTTTCAGGATTTGCGAGGAGGAACCAAAATTGTCTACTTCTGTTATTAAAGAGTTTGAAAATGATGAAGTTGACGGTAAAGTGAATATTCGTGATAATGATCATGATACTTCACAGTTGTCTTTGGTTGAACATGATGAGATGAGGGATATGCCTACTACTGCTAAGTTGAACAAAGTTTCTGTACAACTTGAACGTGAAGTAGAAATAAATGCAGGTGCAGTTGCAGAAGGCATGCATACTTGTGAGACCGTCAGTGTGAGTGATCAGCATGTAGCCCACCTATCATCAGATGATAGTGCTAAACCTGAGCTGATAGTAAAAGACAGCAGTGGTGGTGGTCTTGCAGGTAGACAAATTTCTGAAAGTCGAGCAACAACAGCTTTTGATCCACCGCTAACTTCATCAACTGGTATCAATCAGTCGTCGTTGGTGCTATCATCCACAATGAAACAGACACCCATCAACTCAAGTATCTTGTGCAATGACTATGCTTGTATCAGTTCGTTTGGAAGGACGAATATCAATGGTCAGTTTAGTGAGGATAAGCCCAGTGTAAAGGAGAGAGTAATTGTTAAATTGACTTGCACGAATAAAGGCATTTCTAGTTTCAAGTTACTATTTGAATGTTATTACCTTTGGTGTAAATTACTGTGTTTCTACGCTTGGTTGATCATATACTTCGTGTGTTTGTTCGTCATCTATATTATACGATACAATGACATGGGCGTGTTGCCGTTCAGATTTGAGGATATAGCTCATAGAAGGAAGTCAGCAAATGAACTCTGCAACGATTTTCCAACCTAGGGCGTCAACCTGAGAAGGGTTGTAGGCGTACTGCTGTAAGTCCTACAATTCTTCAAAGGGTAGCGCATCAATGAGCAGTCCAATGTGCTCGGTGTGTGATTTTGTACATATGTTCATATTGCATATACTGAATTGATATCATCTGTCATCTAGCTGTTGGTAATTCTGTTTGTGTCCGGACGACTTCCACTTGGATCATCAACCTGAGAAGGAATGTAGGCGTACTGCTGTAAGTCCTACAGTTCTTCAGAGGTAGTTTGTCGTGCCAGAATCCACAACATTTGATGTGCTGATTGTACATATGTTTGTGTTAAATAGTTGTGTGAGTTCCAATTATTGTAATTGTTGGTTAATCTTGTTTGTGTCCGTACATTCCACAACTTACAATCGTCAACCTGAGAAGGGTTGCAAGTGTACTGGTGTAAGTCCTGCGATTCTTCAATGGAATTCCATCAAGACACGATCTGCTAGTTTGTGTGTACTGTTTGTATATACGTGTGGTGTGTCATATCAATTGGTGTTTTCGGATCCATTGTGTTAACTCGTTGTTTTCGTACCTTGTTTTTATTGCATAATTTTGTTAAAATTTTCGTCATGATTACTTCTGAAGTTGGGTCCACTCTTCTACATCCGTGAATGAATTGATTGATGTTAAGGAGAGCAGATGGGGCGTATACGCCGGGGAGGCTAGGCTATTGCTGAGAATGAAATGCACACGGAGATAATTGTTAGCTGTGGTCCGACACGCCGGGGAGAAAGAGTGTAAACGACTGAGGCTCGCATACGTCATCGTTACTAGAACTGAGGCAGAATGAGTGACAAGCGATTTCAATGGTAATTGTTAGTGAGTAGATAAGAGGTTGAGGGTAGAGTATCATGAGTTGGTGCTATGGTCACGTTGCATTCTGCAAGAGTCATTCTAGCAATTGGCGATTGTGTTGCAAGATGTCAAGAGGAGGTCTCTGTCTGGAGGCGCAGGTCGTCAGCGATGTGTGAGATTGTGCTGTGGGTATGCTTGTGGTGTGTTGGCTTTTCTGTTTGTTTTCCATTTCAGCTCTGTCCATGTGACCCAGGTTCTCTCAATGGCATCCAAGTCAACGTGTATTGGTCGTGAAGGAAAAAAGGGATCGATCCTTTTTCTGCCGGGGAGTGTCAATGTAGTTGAAGATTGAACGATCAATTCATGTTTGTTTGCTCAAAACCAACTTCCCCAATTTTCGCGGAGGCATCAATACGGCAGTCATCGTGTCATCGGTCGCTGTTCATAAAGAAGAGTAAAACATCGTCAGAAGTAATCTTATGATTTATTATTGTAATATTTGTTCACAGACCTTTGTTCAGTTATTATTTTCATATGTTGGTGTAACAATAAAGAAATCTGAAGCGACCGATCGGTGTTTTGGTTTTTTTCGTCCGTTATAACTAAGCGTTTCTGAAACTGCAAGACACAGCGTGGGCCCGAGCGTAGCAATAGCTGGGCATTAACGGTTTATGAGACGTGACTGACACCCTGTTTGTATGTGGGTATTCAGCCTTCGGAATAGCCTGATTTAAGTCACATCATTGTTGCATTTCTTCGGCCTAATTTAGTGATTAATACCTGCTTTTTATTCTAAGGGATTCTTAAGGCATCTCTCTTTGACTTCGTCAGGTTGTGCTCTCCTCTTCTTTTCGTTTTAATACCAGTACACACCGTGCCCGCACATCATCTGTCGTTATTTTGCCCAATCCACTACCTGTTGTTTTGTCATACTCCTAGACGTTCCGTCAACTCCTATCTTAAAACACGTATATCTACTCTTCAAAATATAGGAATCTTGACAACTATCTGCTCTTCGCTTTTAACTTCAACCGCGCCTACATTTGCATATCTGCATGATCCGAGGCTCCGTTAGTTTTCCCACTAATAATTTCTGAATGTTTTATTTGTGCTGATCACTGGCTGACTTTCAATCATAAGCAAGTGAGATAAATTATTCCTTTAATTTTTTTAATAATAACAGCTTTATTCCAAACGGTATTTGTGGTACAGGTATGGAATTTTCAGCGTGCATTACAGTATATTGCATCTAATTACCTCATAAATTATATAATATTTTTAAAAATCAAAGATAAATAAATAAAAATCAAATAAATAAGTTATAAACAATTAAAATAAATAAAAATTAAAAATTAAGAAAAAACAGCGTAGAGTATTACATTTCAAACAATGCACTACAGGATTTGAAATATAAAGTTGATGTGTGGTAGTAGATGAGAACAACAGTGTAGTAGTAACGAGGAAAGGAAAACAAAAACTAATGGGACTATTTGTTAGAGTGCTGCAGTAAGTTGATCGTGTCATACCTAACGGATTTCTCATCGCACAACAGCTGTGCCAGATATAGTATTGTGGAGTTTTTGCATTTGGTAGTCCTAGCATATAGCCTCCTGTAGCTGCTTCTAGTTCTACCAGATGAAATGCAAGGAGATAGATGCGTATAGAGAGGATGCTCGGGGTCCGAAAATATTGTATTCGCAAGTTTCTTACATGACATAATATGTCTATCTAAAATAGTGTTCACCAGTTGGTTTAACGATATCCCACTTGCCCTACTAACAGCTTTTAGTGCCCTTCTCAGCGAAGCAAAGTCTTTCTTAAGTAGTCCAGGAAAGACAAATGGGGAGCAGTAAAGGAGGATGGGTAGAATACAAGAATTTACAAATTGAGAAAGCAAAGATTGCTTTATACCAGACTGCCTAAATTTCCTAATGTAGAACGTTAAGCGAAACATCTTTCTAGTAACTAGCAAGATGTGGGAAGACCAGGAAAGATCGGTGGGAAAACTCAGCCCAAGGTACTTGAAATTAGATGTATTTTCAACCTCTGTGTCGTCAATGAGAGTGGGGCCATGTGAGCTAGCTAGTTGCTGTAGGTTACATTTACGTCTGAAAGTGAAATTGACTACCTGACATTTAGACGGATTAAGCTTAAGTCCGTTTGAAGAGGACCACTGACTAATTTCCGACAGAAAGTTATTTAATTTGGAACAATCTGACTGAGAGTTGACAGGCATAGAAACCGAGAGGTCACCAGCATACTTAACAATAGTGGCTACGTCAGAATGAGGCAAGTCATGTAAGAAAAAAGAAAACGGAAAAGTAGAAAGAACAGTACCTTGAGGGACACCAGCTAAATTAAGTAAGGTAGTGGAGGACTTTCCATTGTAGACGGTGTACTGCTTCCTATCAGAAAAATAGGAATGCAACCACTTATTTGTCCAGCTCTCAGCCTTTTTAACATGTTTAACATGGGAGCTGATTAGAAGGAGGTGAGTATAGAAACAAACATTTAAGAAACGATGATGGTTGTCAGGCTGTTAATGGAACTGATGTACTTCTATTATACCTGAACATTAAACATTATTCTGATCACTTCATTGTTTGTAGCAAACTAGGCTGCTTTATCTGTAAAAATTTATATTTTCTTCTGATTATTGAACGAGATATTCGAAGGTAGGCGTTTCCATAGTTAGTTCTTTCAGCATTTAGTCTATTCCTGTGACTTTAACAGCATAGTTGTCCCCTTTGCCTCCGTTTCGGACCGTAAACACGAGCGATTAGCATCAGCTCTATACCTGAAAGCTTTCAAAGTGAAATTAGATCTTTGCAGAGACGTATGTTGCAAGTATTAACAAAGGCCACAAGACGTCTGAGAATCTGAACAGACATTGGAAAAGCAGGTGAATTCAGAAACCTCCGGTCACACTTAGGCCTTAAAATAATAATCCTTACTGAAACCGGGCCAACCCGCACTAAAGCCAACACCGAAATTATTATATCTGATATGGTCCTGGCCAGGACAAGCAGGAATAACAAGGAAGTTAGAGTTGCCATATACCCTGACAAGCAACCTAAATGCGTAGGTGCAACGTACCCACCACCTAATGAACTCCCAGACTCTATATGGTGTCATTTGACTGTAGGCCACACTAAGCATTTACTCAGTGGCACCTACCGATCATCAACGTGAGAAGCGAAGTACAACCATCTACCTCTTAGCACCATCACAGTGATACGCACACGAGCTATGACCAAATCACCATGGCTGGATGCTTTAATGCTCTATCCCTGAACAGTGGATCGGGGTATGCTCAGGTAAAATTCTATCGAAATCTACCACAAAACATCAGATGAAAGGAAATTCCGCACTAAGGTCAACTGAGTCCGATCATATAGGCGCAGCTCGTCATCAGGAGTCTCTCAGTGCTTCATCCTAGGGCCACCGATAATTTTGATATTTATCGATGACCTACTGCGCTGTCTAGACCGCATGACTCTTCTTTACGCTGATGAAGTACAGTTTTGGAGAACGACAAAGTGTTCGGAAAACTCAGTTAGGCTGCAGGCTGCAGCTTCTAAACGACTGGGCGGTGACCACTGATATGACGTTCAACCTGAAAATGTGCCGAATAGTGAAATTACACACCTGTAGGCTTCAGAATGCAAGTGGCACCTTGTGCAACGGAATCTTATCCTGCACAACGTCGGAGAGTGACCTAGGTCTAGTTCTAGCGGAAAAATGGACACAAGCGTGAATTGCGTGGGGGATGTTGCCAGGGCATATGCCGCCATACACTTTGCATATAGACAGTTAGGTGACCTCACTCTTGAGCTCTTTATGAGGTTGTACAAAACACACGTCAAGCCACATCCTGAAGTGCACAATATCAGTGCACACCTACTGCTTACGAGAGATGCGAACCTTTTAGAAAGAGTCCAAAGACGGGCTACAAAAGGAATGGTTGGTATCCGAAGCAAACTGTTTGATGAACAGCTAAAGAAATTAGGTCTCCTCACGTTTAGCTACAGTCAGCTAAGGGGGGACTTGATTACTGCCTGAGTTTAAAAATGACCAGAATCACCCAGTCAAAGGTGTTCTGCCATTAATTACGTATAGGCTTTCCCGTGGAAGGCCCCGAAGGGTGGCCCTGCTGAAGACAAGAACTTAGGTGCACTCCTTTTTTTCACTACGGGTTTGCTGTTCCTGGAACTCCTTACCGGCAGATGCAGTTGTGGAAGGCTAAACAGTCGCGCAGCGACACAAGGACTGCATCCAAACAGCCTATCGCTTCAAAATCTCATACACATTTAATGGGTAGACATCTAAGCTAATCTAATTTGTGGATAGTGACTAGCAGTGGAATTCAGGACAATGCGCATTTCGTACTATTTGGGACTCGCCATCACGTGCATTTCCCAGTGGGTGATGATGTTCCCAGTGAGGCTCGAACCCAGTGCTCATAGTTTCAAACGCCAAAGCACTATCCACTAGACCACTTGGGCCACGAGAGCCACCTCTTGTGCAACAAGGCATATTAATTTAATTAAATTTGAGATTTTCCCATCGGTCTCAGACATCATCGAAGCATTTGCACAAGAAGCTGACACGTCAATCTGAGACCAAGCACTTTAGTCAAATCAATCGATGGGAAAATCTAAAATTAAATTAATCGTCTTACTTCTTCACATTCTCTTTTGCTTACTCTCCTGACTACTCCAAACATTACGCCCTCATACTTTTGTTACTGATTTGATGTAAATATATATATATTTATCATCTGCGAATTTCATTAGCTGTCTGCTTTTACGTTTTCTCTATTTCTTTTTCTGTCTTTTAGTCTCCATAATCTAATTCCATATTAGTTTGATTATTAAATGTATCACACAGTGAAACAGTATTGTATACTGGTATACATCCAGTATACAATACTGTTTCACTGTGTGATACATTTAATAATCAAACTAATATGGAATTACTTAATACCACAGTGCCCAAGTTTTACACATATACTCCATAATCTACACTAAATACATCTGTTGCTTTTAGCGTCTCTTCTTTTTTTACCGACGCCGGAGGGCTAACTGGTGAAAGGATCAACTCGATTCACAGTAGCAACACTTTATTAACACCCCTTGTACTATAAATTACATATATTTAATCCCAGCACCACTCCTTATGAAGTCAACCAAAGCTACGACAAGTGAATGGCGAAATGAAATACGCAGTATTTTGCTGAGGACCAGGAACTTTCGCCTCACAAATAAGATGGGGTACAAAGAAATCAAACTGATTTACACCAGCTCGTGGAGACGATATTGGCTATTGAATATTGCGTCTCTTTCGAAACAGACGGTACGTCCACAGCCTTTTTGATTCCATGTATTTACACAAGAGTTTACACCAAATATACGAGTATCCATGGCCACTTTATCAAGCCTTGTTTCACACAAGTCAGCTTATTACATTAAAATACACCAACCTGCACAAAAAGTACCCGTAACCATTAATCTAAGGATGTGTAGTAAATATTATATATCCAAAGTGACTGTGGAAGTTTAATGAAGATTTGAGTGACACAAAGTGATTTAATCATTTGATCATCAGTAGTTTCTATGTTAGACTGTAGTGAACCGGGTTTTTTTTCTATGTACCTGCAGTTATATGCATATGCAATTATGTGATAGGTCTCACAGAGGGAAAGTACCATCACACCATAATTCAGCGGTATTTTATGTTAAACGCTAGAAAGAGGGATTGCGGCCAACACTAACGACCCTACTAAGTCAGTGGGATAATATTAACTACTAGGCTTACTGGACATGAACTACGTCCACACCACTATTAGGACATAATTTTTCATTTGCACTCCAACGCATGATTTGTGAAAAATGCAGTCCAATCAAGTTGCAGTTCGTCTACAGGGGCATTTTTCAAACTCACCAAAAGGCTCTAGCACAAACCAAATGTTAAGTAGCAGACACAATGGCTTTCATCACGCAAAGATCCTGGTCCTGTGAGCTTGTGACGTAATCAGACAAGCTATGTCACAAAACTTGTCTTGAAGAGTTGATTTTGTCATTACTGATGACGAATCGTTTTGCCTAAACGAAATATTCTCGTATATGACGTAAAGCTGATCAAATTTGGGTGTTTCATACAATCAGAAAGTCTATGGGAGAGAGATGGTTAATACCTCAGTTTTGGTGTCATTCTGAACAATTCAATGCTTTGTGAGACTGGGAGTATTTACGTGACGATGAACGTTATGATGAATGAAAGCTATCTCTCGTGGGATACATCTGCCATACTCTGAGTCACACCAGAGGTTTACATGGCACAGAAAAGGACCCAGAGATTCTGTTGATGGGTTCAGGAATGTACAAAAGACAAAATATAGGTGTTAAATGGCTTTTTAAACAAAACGGTGTATAGCCGCCTAGATGTTTATGTTTTCACAAACTGATTCCACCTCACTGTCTTTGAGCTTAAAGAAGTGACAGACGTGTTCGTGTCACTCCTTTATTCCGGGCAAAACTAAAAGGGGGTCTAGACTAACGCCTTACCCTGAACAATTTGTGACAATACTCGTATGTCAGAATCGCGATCGACAGTTATATGTAATAAATCTTTCATATCTTTTATTGAAAGTGGAAGACATGAAAAGGCTGGCTAGCTGTCTTTGATCATAAGTGCCTGTGATCTATCTCCCAAGTTAGGTGGTGAAATAAAATGAACTATATTGAGGTTAGATGTCAGTTAAGTGCTTGGTAAGGAGGGAAGGGAAATCAGTCGACGAGGTAGTGAAGTTACACCGATTGAGATGGTTAGGGCATGTGTTACGCACGCATTTCTAGCCATCCATCCCCTTAAATGACAATGGGCAATGTTAGCTGACTGACGTAGAATGGATCAGGTAGGAAAGAAGTTAGCTAGTGATGGTCAGAACGAAACATGGCTTCATTAGTCAATGAAATCCACAACAGTTAGTTTAAGCCAGCTAGCCACGTAGGGAGATATAGACTACTGTCTGGTTGGGGTCCTCGAGATGGTAAGAACCAATACCTTTGGCTAGAGACAATCGGTGATATGGCTCAAAATCGTTGTCAATGGATTTCCCAGATGCATCTACTCCCTGTGACTTCTAATATCCAATAAAACTATATTGTTCTTCGTTATTAGTATTCTTTTCGCCTCATATCTCTGTTTACTGTCTCTATTTTGCATTCCTTCTTACTTTCTTCCCTTGCGTTGTATGCTACATAGAGTGTGGCGACTTGAACTGCTGCACATCAGTGTAAAGTTCCACGTTGAAACAAATCAGTCAGTCAGCTATATGTAATCACGTGTCATGTATTTATATGTAAACACGCTTGCGTACATGCGATAGATACGCCTACATGTACACGCAAAGAGTTACTATTGATCAGAATACCATACGCACCTTTCCTAAAGACAATTAAATTCTACCCAGTTATTGTACTCAATACGAATATTTCTGCATTGAAATATAACCCAGAAACATACAGCAAGTAGTTTCGCCCACTTATAGCTTTAAGAAATTTTTTTTAAGATCCATTTTGATTGTTACAATGAAACTAAAGTGAGGTTATCCTAAATCTCTTCCAATAAAACGTGTTTCAGTAATAGACTGGTAGGGGAGTATAAGTTGACTTATATATAATGCAAGTGAATAGTCTTTATCTGTGGGAATTATTCTTTCAACCTGTAGTATTAAAAAGAAAACTTTTCTAAACCAACTAAGTATTCATTTCTTCTTGTGATTTAGATTGTATATAGTGAACAGTGAAGAGTGATCATTCTTTTTCCTCGATGACATTTCGTTTCTCTGACTTTCCAGTTAATTGAGAATGTCTACAAACAATGAAGTCAGCATGCGATCTAAACATTTAGAAAAACTCAGAGAACTTCATTTGAAAGTGGTAAGTTTTTTTAATGACTAGTGTCGTTTCGTTATTCTAACCAAATTATGTTATTATTATTATTCCACTTGAAGTTTACGTATTAATTCGTTAGCCTCTTCGAAATAACTTTAAATTTATAAGATATCAAAATTTGCATTCACATTAAACGTTTGCTCAATAATCGTTCATATTTCCATGCATCTGGCAATGAGCTCCACATATTGTGTGTGAGCACTGGGGATAATAATTATCTGCTCAAACCACAGTAGGTAGAGTGTAAGCTTCGGACCCGTAGTCCAGTGGTCAAAACTCACGTGCCTAGACCAATAAGTCATAACATTTCAGGCTTTGTCTGAATTTAATGTTGATTAACAGGTTTTAGCATTCTTAACTTTTAGTTTGAGATGGTCAGGAGGACTTTGTATGCTTTTGGAAGTGTGTGGGCAGTTGTTACTTCCCATCTGCCCACATTGTGCAAGTTGATTGATTTTTCGGGTACTTGGAACAGAAAGAGCATTAGTTAGTGTTGCGTGATCGCAGAGTTTAGAGGACAACTGTTTAAGGCTGACCAGTCACACACGACCTGTATAGACTGGTTTCTTGGATTAGTTCCGTATTAGTAACTTACCGCTGGTTACGGACCACCGTAGGATAAGTCGGGATGTACAATTTTTGGAGTCGACCTTTTCTAACCCTCTCTCTCTCTGGAGTGGAGAAACAGCATATCTGGCTGGCATGCTGGTCATCTGAGGGAAACACCTTACTGCTGTTACATCCCTATTCCCCATTAGTATGACTTTACCCCCAGACCTCCAGCATAGTGTTAAAAGAAAAGCCATAAAGGAGGACGTACTGGACTGCTGAGCAGTACAGCCGCCCTTTGGTCGATAGCCAACCGGATATCACGTCTACGCCAGAGACGGCGTAAACTAGCATATGTGAAACGAACCTTCTGTATCCGTGCTGAGATTTCGTTAGCGATCAACCCGTTGGCGTTTGCTGATGCAACTTCCCGAACAAGTGAAGCGGTCAACACGCTCTACCAACTAGTTCACTCCCTATTTCTAAGCTAGGAGTCAATATAGTCCAGTCCTGTAGTGTAGCATCATCTTACATTTGACTGACAGGAGTGAATCGCATGCCAAACATTCGCAGGTTGCAGCTCTTCAAGGTGTTCAGAAGACTCCACATTTTGTCAGCGTCTTCACCTACAATGATTATATATGATGTTTGTATTATCGAATGTGTTCATTTCATATATTCGAATTGAAAGTAAAAGTTAAGCAGTAGGTGATTAGTGTTAATCAACATTCTCATGTGTACTCAAGCATTGATCAACAACTATATACACGTAGCAATAAGCTACACTTATTATGAGAACTTAAAATACTATGTGCATCGGTGGTACAGCGGTCAAATGTTTGCCAGCCACGCTTCATTTGGTTCGGGGTTCGATTCCCGGCCGAGTGACGCACTCCTTTACCTCGATAAGCCAGTAATAAGACTGGTAAAGGGGGAAGGTTAGGTATGAGGCTAGCAACCCTATCCCGTGAAAATAAACACCCCTGCTACCGAAACTTCCAAAGAGCCTCCAATGTTCTACTGGGAACGTAAAGGAATAAAGAATAATAATAATGCTATAATGAAGGAAAGACTAGTTTAGATTAGATGCAATGTTTATTAAAATCAAATCAAAATGAACATTGATCGAATAAATAGGCTTCGTATTCGTCCTGCTATCAGTAAATATATTATCAACCATTCCGTACTAATACTGCTTTTGCCCTCGATCAGACCGAAGGTACCCATTGAGTCACCGGGTCTTGTTTCTTCCTTATTTAAATGTCTTCAGAATTGCAGTTCACTCTCTCTGTCCGATTTTTATCCTACTGTCTGTATGTTTTCGACACAGGACTTTGCACCGATGTGTGGCAGTTCAAGTCGCCACACTCCCTCCATGTAGCACACAAAGCAACAGAAGAAAGTAGAAGAAATGCATATTAGAGATAGTAAACAGAGGTATGAGACAAAGGAATAGTAATAACGAAGAACCTTATAGTTTCATTGGAAATCATAAGTCACAAGGAGTGGATGTATATGCGCCAGCCAGCCATCGAGAACGATTTTGAGCCAGCCATGTCACCAATAGTTTCCAGCCATTGGGTTTGGCCGTCCCAACCGATAGCTCCTACCTTGACGTGGTGGTCGGGCTTGCACATTGCGATGACCCAACAAGCTGCACTGACTGGAACCAATGTTCCTGCAGGCCCTCCCGTGCCAGGAAGGTTGTTAGGATAGCGATTAAACTGAAGGCAGTTACCGGCATTGTGTAAGAATCTTTCTCACTCTATGCCTGGGGTTTCAGGGCAAAGTCGTACTGCTGGAGAACAGGGGTGTGTAAGAGCAGTAAGGTATCTCCTCCAGATGACCAGCACACCACCCAGCTATGTTGTTTCTCCACTCTGGAGAGAGGGGGTTAAGGAATGTCAACCACAAAAACTGTACACGACGACTTACCCTAAGGTGGTGGTCCGTAACCGGCGGTAAGTTACTAATACAGAACCAATCCAAGAAACCAGTTCATACAGGCCGTGTGTGACTGGTCAGCCTCAAGTAGTAGTTGTCCCCTGGGCTCTGCGGTCACGCAACACTTTCTGTTTGTGTGTGACTTGAACCCATAACCTACTGGTTCGAAGTTGATAGTCAAACCAACTGAGTAACAGTACATCATAGCGTTGCATTCACCTTGCATAAATTTGTTTTTCGCCTACCTACCAAATTCAATTACACTTAAAAATGATCTCGCTATGTCGAAGTCTGCAGTTCAAGAGTAAAAAAAATACATGAAGACATCTTAAAAACGAAGGGTACAATAAAATATTTAACACTGGGGTTAAAATGATGGGATTTTATGAATATTGTTGGCGTAAGTAAGCTGTGAGGTTCGAATAAATTCACACGTAATATATTAAATACAACTAGTAGATGCTTGCATCATGACTGAGTCTTCAACACACAACTTTACACAGAAAAATGTGACAGTTTATGTAACCAGACTCCATGTGTACTAAACTTCAAGTCACCGGGTTTTTAGCGTCTCAACACTCAGAGACTTCGTGTATTGATCCTAGGTTTTGATTTGGCCACCTGCCCTAGTTCTTTTCTAACCTGATTCTATATCAACTCATATTGCTGGACAATGAAGCTGGATCTTTGCACTTTACACTTGTTTGTTATTGAGCATTTATATAAACTCTACAGTACTGTAGTATTTGGATATTTCATAATTGAACAAAGTGTAGAATGGCAGTCAAACGTCTGTCTCTACTTCAATTTCATCGACTTCGAAAAGGCTTTCACGAGACAGTGTTGGCTGAGAAGAAGAATTTGGAAACTGCTTCAACACTACGGCGTGAAGTGCCCAAGTCTTTATCAACCCCATTCAACAGCTGTCTGGCTATATGACAATGTCATGTGTCAGGTGATCCACAATGGAAAACTCAGCCAGGTGTTCAAAGTGAATACAGGAGTAAGACAAGCCTGCCCGTTTATTATCACCTATGATATTTTTAATTGTAGTGGACTGAATTATGCGACTGACTGTTGAGGGAGAGGAAACAGGAATACACTGGACGACCGATGAGGAGACTCTAGAAGATCTGGATTTCGCAGATGATATATTTCTAATGTCACTTAAACTCGAAAACTTGCAGGCAGGCGAAAACTAACAAACTGGCTGTGAAGACTCCGGCAGCGAAAACAGGACTGCAGGTGAACATAGAGAAGACGGACGGAGGTGATGAAGATAACTAACCCATCGATAGCAATAACAACCAGCAACAATGACCATGAACAGGAGAGACTTAACAGAGGTTGCCTCCTTCACTTGTCTGAGGATAATCGTTTCAACTACAGGCGGAACGGACGAAGATTTCAAGGGCAATTAGCCAGAATCGGAAAGGAAAGATACGCCTTCATCAACCTGAAACCCGTTTGGAAATCTTCTGCATTGACTCAACATAAGGAACAAGATGCTCATTTTTAATACCAGTGTCAAGTTGGTCCTTCTATACGAATCAGGAACTTGACCAGCGTGTCACGGAAAGGATTTCCATCAGCTCACTGGAGGCTTTTATCAATAGCTTCCATGTTCGCTGGCTGGCTCCATACTGAAGATCAAACCAAGAGCCGATCGCTGAACAAATATGTAGGAGAAGACGGAGATGGATAGGGCATGCATTGAGGAAACCATCGAATGACATCGCGCGCCAGGCCATCGCTGGAGTAGAATCCAATTGGGAAGCGATGAGTGGTTCGTTGATGCTAGGGTGACACGTAGGCGATCATGCATGTCAGAAGAGATGAGAACTTATGGGCAATCGTGGACCCAGGTGAAGAGAATGGCAGAATATAGAAGAAAGTCGATATGTGTTGTTGAAGGTCCGTGCTCCACTCGGAGCCCAAGATAATAATAATAATGATAATAACTACTGAATTTTTATTTTTTCTTAGAATGAAGCTCGAAAATCGAATCATCTTGAAGTTGTCGAAGAAGATAGACGATCGAAACTTCCATCCAATTGGGAAACACGTCAACGACGACTACAATGGGAAGAAGAGGATGAAGTCTTTAAAATAGAATGTGCTAAAAAGAATATTGATCCGGACAGAGAACGTGCACTGGATGTTAGCGCTGATATAGCTGATCGTCTTGAAGCAAGACGTAGAAAAAAGAAAAATACTGATGAAGGTTTTTCAACTTATGCTGATGCATCACATCGTAAATACCTCAAGATGACAAAACAGCTTAAACCAGATTTAGCAGCTTATCAAAAAGAAAAGGAGAAATTGTAAGTAAAATGGAAGTGTTTCTTTTTTCTTTCACGGCTTTATAGTTATTCATGTTTATTGAAATGAATTTTAGATTTCCCCCCTCGATTGGTTGAACCGAATAAAATAAATTAATATGACCCGTTGCACAAGATGTGGCTCTCGTGGCCCAAGTGGTCTGGTGGATAACGCTTTAGCGATTGAAACTGCGGGTACTGAGTTCGAGTCCCGGCGGGAACATCATCATCCACTGGGAAGTGCAGGTACATCCAGTTGACGATTCCTGGATTCCACTGCTAGTCACTACCCACTAATTAAATTCATTATGTTTATTATTATTCTTATTATTTTCTAGAGTTCCGAGTGAAACATAGCTTCAACAGGAACACATCTCCATGACTCAAACTACCGACCTCCAATCCTGATTTTTTTACAACTCCTAGGACCCTATTGCTTACAACCGGACATGGCAGAACATCGGGGAGAGGGGTGTGGCTAGAAAACCCTGAATCCAAACCTAACCTATATATGGTGTACCTGATGAGTACCAGAATCCGAAAAGGTCGAATGGTGTGTGTAGGCACCTGTTTTGATCTCACTGGAAACCATGGAAACGTAGCTGTTGCTGACGGTGGTCCACTGCCTTGTGTTAGAATCAGACGACGTGAAGTCAAAGGCTCCGAGGTGGTGGTGGTGCCTTAAGACAACCACTTGCTTCCCTTTGGGCCTCTTGGCAGTATCTTGGATGCATTTTTGATCCCCTTTATATAACCAAGTTTGTCTTTTACTGAATAATGGTAATATTAGTGATAATAGGTGGTGGGGTTAAATAATTTTGAGAGGAAAGAACAAGAAGTTCAAAAAAGATGGCGATCTTTTCGTCGATTTCATTCTCAAAAGCAGCTGTACAATCAGTCGCATTTCTATACCTAAGTTTACATGAATACAATTCTTATTTGTCTAATTCTACATAGTAACGAAGGAGATAATAATTTTCAACTTGATATGAAAGTTTGAAGGTACGAATATAGATTACAAGGGGTTTAGAGAGAAGATTGCATAGAATTAGAAAACAGTTACAACGTATGCAAAGTTAATATTTGATAACTGGAGAAACAACGTACGTCGGTGGTAAAGCGGTTAAGACGCTTGCCGACCATGCACATGGTCCGCGGCTCGATCCCCGACCGACGCACTCCTTTACCTCGTCAAACCAGAAATAATGCTGGTAAAGAGCAAAGGTTGGGCGTGGGGCTAGCAACCCCATCCTGTAAAAATGAACACTGCTACAGAAACCCCAAGCCACTAGCTTGAGGCCCTGTGTTTCACTGGGAACGTGAAGGGAAAAAAATGGAGAAACAACTACCGTGCACCTAGCTCGGTATGTTCCCTTATCCATCAGTTTTTTTTGCTTTGTTCCTTCTGTGTGTAATTTTCTTTCTTTGTCTTCATTCTACTCATTCCATTCTTTTTTCAGTTATAAAATCAGTCTTATTTTAAGTTTGTTTCCATGCTCATCCTCCTGATCACATTTGTAATACGTTTAGAATAAGCATTCTACAATTATATTGTAATCCTGTGTAATACTTTTTTGTTTCTATGCCTCTTGTAATCTACATTCATACCTCTTCCTAACTTACATTTCAAGTTGAAAAAATTTCGATTTCAATTTGTTTCCATGCTCATTTTGTTTATCCACACCTGTAATTCGTTCTATCCCTGCGTCTCTAAGCCTCTTGTAATTCATATCAAGTTGAAAATAATTATCACCTTTTATTCGCCTTAAAAATTATTTCTCCTGGTATCAAATATTAATTTTGCATACGTTGTATCTGTTTTCTAATCCTATGCAATCTTCTCTCTAAACCCCTTGTAATCATCTATATTCGTACCTTCAAACTTTTATATCAAGTTGAAAATTATTATCTCCTTCGTTACTATGTGGAATTAAATAAATAATAATTGTATGCATGTAAACTAATGTATATAAGCACGATTGTACAGCTGTTTTTGAGAATGAAATCGACGAAAAGATCGTCATCTTTTCTGAACTTCTTGTTCTTTTCCCTCTAATGTCCCGATGTATATTTTCCACGATTTAAATAATTTTCATACATTTATTCTCCTTAATGAATTTGAATAAAGCGACAACTACAGTTTTTACAGAATAAAGTGGTACCACGATCGTTTTCATCAGCTGCTTACAGGCTACAATCATTACTAAGTATATATTTACGAAAACAATTTTAACATACTTGAACAGAGTTCATTTCAAACAAAAATCAATCAATCACTATATATAATATTAAACACTACGATTTTCCGAACATGTACCGAAAAGTCTATGTCTAAAGGCAATAAATGCTTTAAACAGTGCCATCGCCAGGCATCTGCTTGACACGAGTCATGAGATGGACGTCGCAAGATCTTTGAAAATTATCAATAGGCACATTTATTGATTGGTTGATTTTGTTTAAAAATGAACTCTGTGAAAGTATGCTAAAATTGTTTCTGTAGGTATACTTAATAATCGCATGTAGGATTTCAACATGAGCTGACATCAGTTAGAGAACCACCGGAAAACCTAGATGTACTGGACAGCTGTGTCGTCCTAGTTTGGGACTCTTCATCAATACGCACCCACCGCCAGAGTTGGAACCCATGACTTTCTGGTTACAGGGCGAGCTCGTAGACCACTGGGACCCGATCCAGTGGTTCTTGAATTCTAACTTCTGCCAATTCACGACATAGCGCGACCATTTCACAATGTCTTCCTTTGCCTCATCTTCGACTTAATAATGACTTTAGCCTGTAAGCGGCTGATGAGGCAGCGAAATAAATGATTGTACCACTTTATTCTGCACAAATCATTGTTGTTCTCGCTTTATTCAAATTAAATAATTTTCACATGGTGTATACGGATAAATTCAGTAGCTTTACAAAACCTGTCACTAATCTAAATTCCTTATCATTCAACTTCTTCAGCGAATATCCTATCACTATTTTTTTCTTGTCTTTTCAGAGGAGAATTAGCCTTTCCAACTGCTGATACAATCGGATTGACAGATCGTAAAGATCCACCGGAGGCGGTGGAACGTTTAGCGAAACAAATTATTGAACAAGGTGCTAAACGTCCAGCCTACAGTCGAAGACGTCCATTCGATGCCGATGCGGATATTGACTATATTAATGAACGTAATAAACGGTATAATGAATTATTGGAAAGACACTACGGTAAATACACGGCTGAAATTAAACAAAATCTTGAAAGAGGCACTGCTATATAGACAATACTCTGTGAGGGGTTGGAACAAGCTAACCTATAATAATACCATCTATCTATCTATGTACAGTACCTTTATTTTATTTAATAAAATAACTTTTTTTCACGCCAATGTTCTCCTTTTTTCTAAAAATCTAGTCATGCATTTCAAAAGGTATACAAATATCGTGAATTGACAGAAGTTAGAATTCATGGACTGGCCACTGGATCGGGTCCCAGTGGCTTAATGGTTTACGAGCTCGCTAGCCTTGTAACCAGAGGGTCCTGGGTTTTCCTCCAATGGTTTTCTAACCATTGTCAGCTCATGATGAAATCCTGCAACCAAATATCGAAGTGTTGGCCCATAGGAATTTGATTTCTGTACTTCATCACTAGCCTAGCTGATATCGGTTAGAGAACCGTTGGAAAACCTAGGAGCACTGAACAGCTAGCTGTTTCGTCAGATTAGTTATGGTCTCTGCTTCAGCTAGGCATCGAACCCCAGACCTTCCTGTTACAAGGTGAACTTGTGGACCCTTAAGCCGCTGGGACTTAATCGCCCGCCAAATCGGGCATGAGGACAAATACCCGCTGATGACATCGACTGCTTATCTTGTGACCAGGATGTCCTGTCCTCTAACCCTTGTGCCTGAAGAGCCCAGGACCGGGACAAAACAATTCTCCAGTACTCTTTCGTTTCCGATAGTTCCCTAATGGCATCAGTCCGTCGTTAAATTCGTGAAAACTAATCTGATGTTCTCTAGTTACGACTAGCTACAGGATGAAGTTGACTGGAGTACTTACTAGTGAGAAGTAGTGACCAGTGGGGTCCACCTGATCCGGACTGAGGACAAACACTCTCCAATGATACAAACTAGCTGGTGGTGGTAGCAACACCAACTATCACGAATTGATAGAAGTTGGAATTCATGGGCCATTAGCCCCTGGATTCGAGCCCTGGTAGGCGAATGTGCATAGCTATAGCAGACAGAGTCATATACTAAAACGAAACAACTATCCAATACTATTCCCTAATACTTTTCAATTGTTCTCCAGGCTAACACCGATCCGTGAATAAACTTGAAACTAATAGCCGAGTTTAGGACTAAGATATCTGACGACGATATTTCTATTTATCTTGTCTCCGTCTGTTTTCAACAGAGATCTTTCCACCGTTGTGCAGCAGTTCCAGTTGCCACTCTCCCTCCATGTAGCACACAAAGCAAGAGAAGAAATGCCGAATAGAGACAGTAAATAGAGATATGAGGCAATAATAATAATATTGAAGAGCAATATAGTTTCATTGGATATTATGTCACAAAGAGTGGATGCATATGCGTCAGCCATCGAGAACGGTCTTTGGCCAGCCATGTCACCAATTGTATCCCACCCCGAGGTTCCTAACCAGGAAGCCAGTCTACTCCTTCCTACGTGGTTGGCTTACGCTAACTGATGTGGATTTCATTGACGAGCCAGGTTTCGGCTTGACCGCCACTAGCTCTTTCCAGCCTGACCCATCCTACGTCAGCCAACATTGCCCGTCGAAGAAGGCGACGACTAAGCATACGTAACATTTGTCTTAACCATCTCAATCGGTGTAACTTCACAACGTCGTCAATTGATTTCCCCTCCCTCTGTACCTAGCACTCAACGCCCCAGCTCAATATCGCTTACCCTGTTACACCACTTCACATGGGAGATAGGACGCAAACACCTATGATCAAAGACAGCTAGCCAGCCTTTTCATGTCCTCCACTCTCAATGCCAACGCCTCACAGCCAGGCATAAAAGAGGACGGAGCGGACTGCTGAGCAGTACACCTGCCATTTAGTCGATAGCCAACCGGATATCACGTCTACGCTAGAGACGGCGTAAACTGGCACATGCGAAACGACCCTTCTGTATCCATGCTGAGATTTTGTCAGCGATCAACCCGTTGGCGTTGATTGATAAAACTTACCGAATAAGTGAAGTGGTCAACACTCTCCACCAACCACTTCACTCCCTCCCTATTTCTAAGCTAGGCAGTCAATGTAGTCCAGTCCTGCGAATACCGAAACACCTGCTGCCATTATTAATCCTATAATATAACTTTTTTTTCAATATATTTGTCGAGTTAATTAGATACAATAATATTGGACTAAATGAGTAAAATTCGACACACACACTGTGTATCACACAAACACTGTTTTGGAATATAAAGCAAGCCATTATATAATATAAATGTATTTTCTTTAATTAATTAGATAAATTAGATACGTACAGAAGAGAAGAAAAAAGCCGTCAGCATCATCACCATGGTCGTCATCAGCCGCATCATTTCCGCCTCTTTTTATTCCCTGTCCGTGGTCTAGATATATGCGCATTCCCTCTGGTCGGCTTTAATCCATGCTCCGGACGACTGCCTTGTAGAAATGCTCTACTCGGTATTTGATGATCTGATCGAATCCCGTGTAGGGCAGACCGGCTAGTGGTATCATTCAACGGGAATACTGCTGTCGAGGCGTTGTTCAAATCACACTGAAATTCTAATACCTTTGACAATTCATCATCTTCAAGTCCTAAGAGACCATTTGTAGCAACAGGGAGAACTTTTGCATTTTTAGGACGAGCTGGTCGACGATCAGGTAGACGTTGATCTGCACAATAGATTGGTTCATCGGCATGTTTTCCACCCTTAGGAATTCGTATAGGTTGCTGTAAAGAAAAGAAAAAACATAGGATTAGTAATATATGTGTAAAACTTGGGCACTGTGGTAGTGAGTAATGCCATATTAGAAAACAGAAAGATTGAGCGAAGAAATATTTACTTTTCGATTAGATCCTCATCTTTGGCTCTACTCTAATATATATATAATAGCATTTTAATTACAATACAACAGTTTGCCAATCAAGTGGCGATAAGTTTGTTAACAATAATTAAGCAGTGTCAATGGGTTAATAGTTAACGAAGAAAATCAATACAGACAATTAAAAGGTAGAAATGGATAGAATAAATTAATTTTACAAGAATAACACGTAAAATAAATAATTTAGACAAATATTAGTTTGTTTATTAGATGTATCACACAGTGAGTGATACAGCATTATTTCCTGGATGACAATGTTTTGAACAAAATTAATTGCTGTTCATAATCATAACATCAATTATAATCACACGACTTCAAAACTTGAGTTTTATAGTTTTCTCTTATTTGTCGTAGGGTAGTAGAATTTTCCACATATCCACCTGGACAGGGGTGGTGAATCATTCCTATTACACGTATTCTCCTCAGTTGATTCGATAAACAAAGCTTCAGTCAGTTATCAATCTCTCCCTCCACCCTGTGACATTAGATTTTAAAACTGTCATCCAATCCCATTCAGCCTATTGTATGGTTGTGTGTAATTGCATGTAGTGTGGTGTTATAGCTGAATTATTCTCTAGATTTCTTGCCTTATTCGGGTCAACCAATCTAGATTTTGCTGCTAGGTTTTTATGTTCGGCTAGTCTGAATGCCCCTGTTCTACTAGTTTGACCTACGTATTTGACCTGACACAAAGTAATTCCAGCTGCGTATTAAATAAACTAAATTGTTTTGTTTTAAAGGCTCCATAGGACTTATTCTTTAACCGACAAAGCTTGTTTCTAATTGAGTCTGTGGGTTTGAATACCAGCCACTTTTATTCCTGCTTTGTTAAGAATTCTGCGTAAGGTGGTTGGTTTCCGAGGTTCCCTGCTTGTACAGAATTACTACTGGTGATTTAGATTCTTCATTGTCGGTGTTGTCATTATCCTGAGCATGTTAGACATGCATGTCGTCATTATTATTATTATCATTATCACTTAGTCAGGTAGTGATACACATAAAAGAAGCCTTGAAACTTAATAATTACCCTGATAAATTAGTCAGAAAGTATGTAGGGAAATGTAAAAAACAAAATAAATAACGATAGTAGTGATAGTGACTTACTTTTAAACCGCGTAATCTAGGCTTAAATTTTCTTGCAAAGTGGAATTCTAACTGGCCGTCTTCGTGTAGAGTCACTGGGATCCGACGCATGCTGGCATGTCCACACCATGGACAGAAATAAGTGTCTGTGCGTTTTGTAGGCCTATAATAATAATAATCAAGTAAGCATATATTATAATGTAGATGTTAGGTAATTTAGTGGTAGAGTAGTAGTACTCGTTAACCACACCACCGCCATATGTGGTCCGGGACTCGAGCCTCGGTTGACACTTAGCCAACCGCGGCAATAAACCCAACAAAAAGAGAGAAGGTTGGGCGTGAGGCTAACAATCTCATCTCGTAGACGAATGAACGCCACACAGTGGTGTAATGAAACTTTAAAACCCTTCCTTTGTTCTCCACTGGGAAGGCACACGAATACACCAGTTAATAATAAATGTATTTACTCCACCCGGTGTTACTTTGTTTATTCAGACATAAACCTTGATACATAATGGGTTCCTGAGAGATATATCACAGAAAACCTCTTAGTTGGAGTGATACTTGGAGTATTACGCGGACGCTCAGAGATCGAAACAGTTGGCGGATTTAATGCCCATCATCTCTCCAAAGAGCCGTTGACTTGTCTGCCCCACAAGGTAGCGGATGTGAGTAAGAAGCTACATTCTCAGAATTTTCCTGCTACCCTCTCTAAGTAGATCCGTAAGTAGTCCATGAGTCTAGTTTTAAGCGGCAGACTTATGTTCGTCGTCTCACTTTTGTGACGAACGTGCTGTCATGTGTAGATAGCAAATAAAACTTACCCAGTGGTAGAGGCTATTAACGGCCGCGGCCACATGAGAGTATTTCACCTACTACCCTCGGCTGTACCAGGTCATTGGTATTAGATGGTTACAGGCAGTCGACAAGAAGTCTTCGATCTAGATTTCGAGCTTGTTGGCACTGGTGTCACACCAAGGCGTCACACCATAATCTTGAAGCAATTTATTTCCTTTTTGAGATTCAAATCCGAGTCACTACTCAGTGCTGTAGCAGTCAAAGAAGTTATCACTGTCCTATTCAGGCCTTCATCGAATTTCAACAATTTTGAGTGCACCTAGCTTGATGATGGCGGGCGACCTAGCACTTAATGACCATATATGGAGCAAAACTTGACTGATAGAATTCAATCTGCAGTAAATTAAGGGACTGGACGCATGACCACTAGTTAGTTTGTGTCCAATCAAACCTCCCACATCATTATGAGACACCTACAAGCACTCTATGGATACATCATAGCTAACAGCATATACAACGAGTTTAATTTTAACAATTACTCATTGAGTGATCAAAAATTTTAAGTCTATCTGTCTGTTTTCGACATAGAACTTTGCACAAATGTGCGGAAGTTCAAGTCGCCACATTCCGTGTAGCACGCGAAGCAAGAGAAGAAAGTACAAGAAAAGCATAATAGAGACAGTGAGCAGATGTGTGAGACAAAGGAGTAATAAAGAAATACAAAACAGTTTCATTGAAGATCATAAGTCACAGGGAGTGGATGCATCTGCGCTAGCCACTGAGAACGATTTTCAGCCATGTCACCAATTGTTTCCAACCATAGATTTTTACCGTCCCGAGGACCCCAACCAGGAAGCCAGTCTACACCTTCCTACGTGGCTTAGACCAACTGTTGTGGATTTCATTGACTGATGCCAAGTTTTTGTTTGACCACCGCTAGCTTTTTTCCAGCCTGACCCTATATCCGCTAACCTAGCTCGTCGAGAGAGGCGATGGCTTGGCATACGTAACACATGTCCTAACCATCTCAGTCTTTGTAGCTTCACGACTTCGTCGATTGATTTCCCCTGTTTACCTAGAACTCTACGCCTAACCTCCATGTTGCTCACCTTATTATGCCACTTTACACGGGAAATAGAACGCAGGCACCTATGATCAAAGACAGCTAGTCTTTTCATGTCTTCCACTCTCAGTGACCAGGTCTCACAACCATAAAGGAGGACGGAGCGGACTGATGAGCAGTACACCCGCCCTTTGGTCGATAGTCGAACATCTCGTCTACGCCAGAGTCGGCGTAAACTGGTAAATGCGTAACGAGCCCCCTGTATTCGTGCTGAGATTTCATCAGAGATCAACCCGTTGGCACTGGCTGATGGTACTTCCCAAATAAGTGAAGCGGTCAACGTGCTCTACCACTTCACTTCCTATTTTTAAACTAGGCGTCGATGTAGTCCAGTCCTGTAACATCATCTTGCATTTGGCGGGAGCGAATCGCATGCCAAACATTCGTAGATTGCGGCTCAAGGTGTTTAGAAGACTCTGCATTTTGTCAGCGTCTTCGCCTAGAACGACTATATCGTCTGCATATTCCAAGTCAACGAGATTATTCCCCGGTAGCAAGTCAATCCCTGAGTCGCTGAAGTCACCTAGGGTTAAGTCCATTAACACATCTATGATGAAGTTGAATAGAAAAGGGGATTATGGGCATCCTTGACGGACACCACTAGTCGTCACCAGTTCAGATGACAGCTCGCCGTAAGCCCTCACCTGGCTGTATGAGTACGAGTAGAGTGCCTTAATCAGTGCAATATATTTTCTCGGAATTCCCTTTACAGCCAAGCATCTCCAGAGAACTTCCCGATCGACAGAGTCGAATGCTGCCTTTAGGTCAAAAAATATAATGACTGTTGGACGCCGGTAGGAATTCCTATGTCCTAGAATCTGTCGGAGGGTGAAGATATGATCAATACACCCTCTTCCTGGTCTAAAGCCTGCCTGGCTCTCTCGTGTTACTATATTAGTCAAGCTAATCCCTCTGTGATTATCACAGGAAGACTTGTCTCCCTTCTTGTATATGGGGATAATCAGTGAATTACACCAACCCGATGGGACTTCTTCTGATTCCCAGACGCTGCCTAGTACCTCAGTTAATCGAGACAGTTTTAAGACAGTATACAATTCAGTTCTAGCAAGTAGTAGTAGTGTAACGACAGAAGACAAGGCCAGTCAGGTAACATATCTTTTATTGAGAAAATCAACACATACTTATAGATTTTTGTGTACATTATTATTAGGGTTATTGCTAGCAGAAAAGCAATGTCTTCTGATTGGTTGTTTTCCTGCTGAAGGTTATTCGATCATCTCTTTGTTGCCGTCTCTCAGATAGTTCGGTTGATCTCTGCCGAAATCTCAGTACGGATACAAGGGGGGGTTAGTTTCACATACGCCAGTTTACTCCGTCTCTGGCTTAGTAGACGTGATATCCGGTTGGCTATCGACCTAAGAGCGGGTGTACTGCTCATCAGTCCGCTCCGTCCTCCTTTATGGCTGCCTGTGAGACGTGGCCATTGAGAGTGGAAGACATGAAAAGGCTGCTGGCTGTCTTTGATCATAGGTGCCTGCGTTCTATCTCCCAGGTGAAGTGGTATAATAAGGTGAGCAATATTTGAGGTTAGGCGTCGTGTGATAGGTAAGGAGGGAAGAGAAATCAATCGACGAGGCTGTGAAATTACATCGACTGAGGTGGTTGGGATATGTGTTACGTATGCCAAGTTATCACATTCCTCGACAACGGGCAACATTAGCTGACATAAGGTCAGGTTGGATAAGAGCTAGCCAGTGATAGTGAAACCAAAACATGGCTTCATCAACCAAGGAAATCTACAACAGTTAGTTTAAGCCGGCCACGTAGGGAGGCGTAAACTTCCTGGTTGGGGTCCTCTGGAAGGTAAAAACCAATGGAGGCTGGAAACAATTGGTGACATTGCTCAAAATCGTTCTCAATGCCTAGCGAAGATACATCCACTCCTGGTGACTAATGATTTCAAATGAAACTGTTTCGTTCTTCGTTATTACTATTCCTTTGTCTCACACCTCTGTTTACTGTCTCTATTATGCATTTCTTCTACTTTCTTCTCTTGCTTTGTTTGCTAGAAGGAGGGAGTGTGACAGCTGCTGCACATTGGTGCAAAGTTCTATGTCGAAAACAGATAGACAGGTAGTCCGGTGATATATTTGCGAATCGTATTTGTACACGTTAAGTCAGCTGTGACTGGGTTGTTGTGTTCCTCAAGGTTAGGCTTTGTTCTTGTTCTTCTCTCTTGACCGAGGCTCGGGACGTAGACACTGACATAAATAGCTGTCTACCAATTTTGGCTAGCGCTCACCACGGTAGTAGTAGTCGTACTCTTCTTCTCTGAGTTCTCAGTGGAGCATAGGGCTCCAGCAGCCCACACATTTATTTCATCCTCGAGTTTTCGGTTGCACAACATGAATATCATCTATCTTCAAAGCTAATTAAACTACATGAATTCCTTCATGTATTCTTGAATTAAAATTTCCCTAAACTCTATGCAGTTAACAATAAAGCTCCCATAAAAGACGTAGTGAGACTAAGTGTGGATAGACGTTGGACTTCTTCTCAAGACGCTGTCATGCAGCCAGGGCGTACACTGCACAGTCTTTACCAGGTAAGCCCTATTCACAGCCTTTGCGCGGTAGCAGCAGTGTTCCTCACAAAAGTGAAAGGGAGAATGTAGAAATTTGACTGATGGACATTCGGGTCCACCTCAGGGGCAAGTTAAAGTTTGAGCACCACTAACTACTAATGGAGTGTGATCGCACCAATGACCTTGAGGCGTTCACTGAGCAAGTTAGTGAAACCTGGCAAATAATGTTGTCATCATCAATAAAATATGCTCATCTAAGTGTAATGCTATCAAATGGGATATCTGGAAAGTTTCAGATTACGTTTGGGAAAGATTAAGTTACACTTTAAGCCAAGGACAAGTTACGGTTAGGTTAACCTAATAAAGACGATATTAGGGTTGGTTTGAGTTAGGTTATAGCTGGTTTAAAGATATTTTTATGTTAGAGTTAGGTTCGGGAAAGATTAGGGTTATTGTTAGGGTTAGAAGACCTAAAGAATAACATGCATAGAATGTGGTTAAATTACTCTGTTGATGATATGAGAATAGAACTTGTGCAATGTAGTAGAGTATGATTCCATTATGGGTAAAATGTATTTTGATAAAGTCTCACAGTGTTATACAGTAATATTTACTGATGACAACGTTTCGAGCACAATTTATTGCTCAGTAAATATTATTGTATAACACGATATGAGACTTTATCAAAATAAATTTTACCCACAATGGATCTACACTCTGTCGATACTCCCACCTAAAACTGAGAACTATTTTTATCACATATGAGAGCAAGGTATCCTCTGTAACACTTTTCTACAGCTTTTATTCATTATTTCATAAATATATGTATTTCACACACAAAAATGCCTCCTTCACGAGATTGGTGTGTTCAAGGTCATTCGCTGATTGGTAGTTAGTTAAGGGTGCTTAAAGTTTAACTTCACTTACCTCCGGGGACTCGGACACCCTGATTCCATAAACTATGTGGTTTATGTATATGGGCTAGCTCCAGAATCTGAAAGTAATGAATGATGTATGAATCTGTGTTTCGAGCATCACCAGTATCACAGACGCATCTCCTGACACTGATCTCCACTGATATATGGTGGATCAGACTGTAAATCCAAGGATTGGTCGGGGAAAAAGTGGCCGCCGAATAAGACAACTACTACCAACCTGTCTCGATCTGGACGTCCCAGCAGTAACACCCTAATCCCGGTGTTGTGAACTTTTCTTATAATACGTATCTAGTCATATTCATATCTCTACCGCTATTAACACTCTTTTTTTCCTTTATATGTTTAAGCCATTCCGGCTTCATTGTAAAATGAATAAAGCCTAAATTCTTGGTTCATTCGTCTTTTCAAGATTCAAGCATCACTCATCGTTCTAAGACTCAATCACCTTCGTAACAATTTATTCATTTTACAATATTCATGGAACGATTTTTCCGACCTGATCGGTTCGACGTAGAACCTAACGCAGTTGGAGCTGCCAAGAAGTGGGATCACTGGTTTGCGACTTTCTCCTACTTCATTGAATCAATGGGATCCGAAAATCCTTCGAAACTACATATTCTCTTCAATCATATTTCTACTTCTGTATACGAATGCATTTCTGAATGCAAAACATACGAAGAAGCTATCGACACTCTCAAGAGTCTCTACATGCAGCCTTGCAACGAAGTGTTTGCTCGACACTTGTTAGCAACGTGTAAACAAGAATCTGGCGAAAATCTGGATCAGTTTGTTCGTCGACTCAAGTCGCTGACTACAGATTGTTCATTCAGGGCAGTTACAGCCGAAGAACATCGTAACGAATCTCTACGTGATTCATTCATCTCAGGTATACAGTCTTCGATGATACGCCAGAGGCTATTAGAACAGCGTACTTTAACTTTTCAAGCGGCATACGATCAAGCACGAGCTCTAGAGATGGCACATCAACAATCGCAGTCATACAACAATCCTGTTACACCTTGCGCGTCCATTTCTTTACATGATGTACCTCATTCATCAGATTCCACACCCTCCGTCAATGAAACAACCATTGCTGCCGTTGAATCCAAATGCTTTTTCTGTGGTAATCGTAGACATCCTCGTTCCAAATGCCCCGCCCGTGATGCAGTTTGCAAAGCTTGTGGCAAGCAAGGACATTTTCAGAAGGTTTGCAGGTCTGCGCCATCTACGAAAAAAGGTCCATCTTCAGTTAACTCTATAATTTCATCTCTCGTTGTGGCTTCAGCACCTCAAAGTCTCACTGATGCTGTTACGCAGCTTACTGTCAATGGGAAATCAATGCAAGCTCTAGTGGATACCGGAAGCAGTGAGAGCTACATCTCTTCCTCAGTTGTTCGTAAGTATAACTGGAAAGTCCATAAGTCTCGAAACAGAATCACAATGGCGAGTACGAATCTTACTAGTCATACTGAAGGACATTGTTTTCTATCCATCTGCTATAAAAACCACACTTATGATCTATTCAAATTTTCCATTCTTCATAATTTATGTGCAGACGTCCTTCTTGGACATGATTTTTTAAAACTTCACAAACACATTGAGATTCCTTTTGGGGGATCAAAGCCGCCTTTTTCTCTCTGTGGTCTACCTTGTGTTCGCGTCGACCTGCCTACCCTGTTTGAAAATCTTTCAAAAGACTGTAAACCGATCGCGATAAAATCCCGGCGTTATTCTCGTGAAGATGAAAGTTTTATTTCCACCGAAGTCAACCGGTTACTGCAAGAAGGTGTTATTGAACCTTCTAATTCTCCTTGGCGAGCTCAAGTTCTTGTTACGTCAAACGAACGCCATAAAAAGAGGATGGTAGTTGATTATAGTCAGACAATCAATCGATTCACTTTTCTGGATGCTTACCCATTACCTAGGATTGACGAAATGATAGAAAAAATCGCACAATATGACATATTCAGCACTCTTGATCTGAAGAATGCTTATCATCAAATTGCCCTAAGGAACGAAGATAAACCATATACTGCTTTCGAGGCTTGTGGGAAACTTTACCAATTTTGCCGAATTCCTTTTGGTGTTACCAATGGCGTAGCTTGTTTTCAACGCATTATCGATGAATTGATCAGTAAAGAACAACTCACAAGCACGTTTGCCTACATTGACAATGTCACTATCTGCGGCAAAACTCAGGAGGAACACGACAAAAATCTAAACAAGTTTATGGTAGCAGCACGCAATTATGGAATAACCCTTAATGATTCCAAAAGTGTGATCTCAAGCAGAAGCATACAATTACTCGGTTATGAAGTTTCAAAGGGGGTTATTAAACCAGATCCCGATCGGCTAAAACCTCTTCGTGATCTAGAACCACCCACAGATATCAAATCTCAACAACGGGCCGTTGGATTATTTGCTTATTATTCACAGTGGATCCCTCGCTTCTCAGATAAAATCCACCCATTGGTAAATAATCGGATTTTCCCTCTTGATATCGAAACTCGAAATGCTTTTGACAAACTGAAAGACGACTTAGAACGTGCAGTCGTTGTGGTAGTTGATCCGAAAGCACCCCTTGTTGTTGAAACAGATGCTTCAGATGTCTCAATTGCAGCTACATTAAACCAGAATGGTAAACCTGTCGCCTTCTTTTCTCGAAGCCTCTCTCGAAGTGAGAAACATCATTCATCGGTTGAGAAAGAAGCCTATGCCGTGGTTGAAGCAATTCGTAAGTGGAAGCATTACCTTCTCGGAAATCACTTCAAACTTGTCACTGATCAACGTTCAGTAGCATTCATGTTTGACAAGATTCATAAAGGCAAAATCAAGAACGATAAAATAATGCGTTGGAGAATTGAGCTATCCCCTTATCAATATGACATCATTTATCGTCCTGGAAGGGATAATCAAGCTGCTGATACATTTTCCCGTAGTTTCTGCGGTTCCTTGCAGTCAGTGTGCGACTTGAAATTTCTCCATGACTCTATGTGCCATCCTGGAGTTGTCCGAATGATGCATTTTGTACGCTCGAGAAACCTTCCATTCTCCCTTGACGAGGTGCGCAATGTAACCAGTAAATGCGTGACATGCTGTGAGTTAAAGCCTCAATTTTACAATCCCTCTAATTTCAAACTCATAAAAGCAACCCAACCTTTTGAAAGGTTAAGCATCGACTTTAAAGGACCTCTACCGTCAGCTAGCCGCAATCACTATCTGCTCACGCTGATCGATGAATATTCTCGATTCCCCTTTGCATTCGCCTGCCCCGACATGTCGTCTCAAACGGTAATGAATTGCCTTTGCCAACTGTTTTCGATTTTCGGTATGCCTTCTTACATACATACCGACAGAGGCGCTGCTTTCATGTCTACCGAATTACGGGCATTTCTTCTGGAGAAAGGCGTAGCAACCAGTCGTACTACCTCATACAATCCTCAAGCCAATGGGCAGGTCGAGCGCCTCAATGGAACACTTTGGCGTGCCATCACTCTAGCATTAAGATCACGGGGCCTACCAACGGCACAATGGGAGTCTGTTCTACTCGACGCCTTGCATTCCATCAGATCTTTGCTCTGTACTGCAACGAACGCCACGCCACACGAACGACTGTTTACCTATAACCGAAGATCGACATCTGGGACAACTCTTCCTACTTGGCTCACTGTACCAGGACCAGTACTTCTCCGGCGGAGTGTTCGTCAGTCCAAATTCGATCCCCTGGTTGAAGAGGTGGAGCTATTGAATTGTAACCCGCAATTCGCTCACGTTCGCTTCGGTAATGGACGTGAAGATACAGTTGCTCTTCATCATCTGGCACCCAAAGGCGAAGATATAGATCAAGTTGAAAATTCAATACCGGAGGGCGACGCAATTCCTGAGCAACAAGTAAATGGGGATGCGACCACTGATCCTAATATTCTTCGTGAAGAAAATACAACTGAAACGAACAACGGGCGTATTCTTTTGGAAAAACAACAACGTGTACGGCCTTACAATTTGCGTACCAGAGAAGCGTGACATAATGGCTCATTCCTTTTCAAGCCGCAGTGAATGTTGTGAACTTTTCTTATAATACGTATCTAGTCATATTCATATCTCTACCGCTATTAACACTCTTTTTTTCCTTTATATGTTTAAGCCATTCCGGCTTCATTGTAAAATGAATAAAGCCTAAATTCTTGGTTCATTCGTCTTTTCAAGATTCAAGCATCACTCATCGTTCTAAGACTCAATCACCTTCGTAACACCCGGTTCAAAGTAGGAGATTTTGTGTGGCACACCATCTCTTGGTGCCTATATAATGATGTGGCTATTCCACTACTTCACAAAGTTATTCATAAGTTGAGAATTTCTCTGGGGAAAAAAAGGCAGACAACTCACTTGAAACATGCACTGCACCATAGTAAATGAGTTCTTGGCTGACGAATACGTAAACCATTCAAACTGACTATATCAAGACCCATGTGAAATAGAACATTCTGCATAGCGAAATCAGTTGTCAAACATGCTACAACATCTGACTGAGCTTTATTTATTGGTTCCATTGAATCTCTAAAATTTCAGAAAAAAGAGTGAGAAAATTTCACACGATATCAAATGATATAATAAGTGAGGATATATACATATATACACACGCCCACACCCACATTGATATGATTATGAGCAATAATCTGTTCCACCTGTGCTTTAGACGTCATTGACTGACTGACTGGTTTCAACATAGAACTTTGCACAGATCTACTGGCAGTTCAAGTCGCCACACTTTACTTAGCACACAAAGTCAGAGAAGAAGAAAGCATAAAGAAACGCAAAATACAGACAGTAAACAGAAATATAAGGCAAAAAGAATAGTAATATCGAAGAACAATATAGTTTCATTTGATATTATACGTCACAAGGATTGGATGCAACTGCGCCAGCCATTGAGAACGATCACTTTGAGCCAGCCATATCACCAACTGTCTTCAGTCTTCATTAGTTCTCGCCATCCCGAGGACCCCAAGCACGAAGTCAGTCTACACCTCCCTATGTGATCAACTTAAAGTAACTGTTGTGGATTTCATTGAGTGATGAAGCCATGTTTTGCTTTGACCACCCACTACCACTAACTCTTTTCCAACCTAATCCATCCAGTGTCAGTAGCTAACATTTCCCATTGTCGAGGAAGGCGATGGATGGGCTAGAGATGCATGCGTAACACATGTCCTAACCATCTCTCTCAGCTGATGCAGCTGTTTCACAACCGCCTCGTTGATTGATTTCTCCTGCCTCCTTACCTAGCACTCGACTGATGCCTAACCTCAATATTGCTCACCTTTTTACACTACTTAGCATACGCAGGAGACAGGACGCAGACACCTATTATCAGAGACGGCTAGCCGCTCCGTACTTTCCGCTTCCAATGTCCATGTCTTACTCTTAGCCAGCCATAAAGGAGGACAGAGACATAACTGTAGCTGAGCAGGACACACGTCCTCTGCCGATAACCAGCCAGCCGGATATCACGTCTACTAAGCCAGAGATGGCGTAAGTTGACAGGTGTAATATGTCAAACGAGTCTTCTGTATCCGTTGGCTCTGGTTGATGCAAATAACTTCCCAAATAAGTGAAGTGAGTGGTCGACACGCTCTAAACAACCAATTCACTTCTCTCTGTTTTTTTTAAACTAGCAGAAGTTGATGTAGTCCAGTCCCTGTAGCATCATTGTGATGAAACTATGTCTATCATCTACTTTACTCGTATTCTATTGAACTTTGTGTTAAACTCTATTCATTCACAAAATACCCCAAATGTAACAAAAAATCCAATTTTCTGAATATATAAAGGTGAACATAAAATTTTCTGTTAAATAAACAAATGTATACACAATCAATCAGATGGTATTGACTATGGGATCATAACTAGGCCAAAGCCTAGAGATTTCTTTCGTAATGAGAAATCAATCGACGAGGTTGTGAAGCTACATCGACTGAGATGGTTAGGACATGTCTTAAGTATACTTAGTCATCGCCTTCCTCAACAACAGGCAATGTCAGCTGACATAGGGTCATCCGGAAGAGAGCTAGTGGTGATCAAACCAAAACATGGCTTCATCAGTCAATGAAATCCACAACAGTTAGTTTAAGCCAGCCAGCCACGTAGGAAGCTGTAAACTGGCTTCCTGATTGGGGTCCTCGGGGCGATGGAAAACAATGACGGCTGGAAACAATTGGTGATATGGCTCAAAATCGTTCTCAATGACTGGCGCAGATGCATCCACCCCTTGTGACTTATGATTTCCAATGAAACTATCATGTTCTTCGATTTACTATTCCTTTGTCTCACACCTCTGTTTACTGTCTCAATTATGCATTTCTTCTACTTTGTTCTCTTGCTTTGTGTGTTACATCGAAAGAGAGTAGCAACTGAAACTGCTGCACATCAGTGAAAAGTTCTATGTTTAAAACAGATAGACAGAAGCAAGATAAATAGAAATATCGTCCTCAGATATCTATCTTAACGCATCCCAACGTATTGTATGGTTGTGTGTGATTGCAAGTGGTGAGTGGTATAGCTGAACTATTCTCTAGACTTCTTATCTTATTTGGGTCAACCAATCTAGATTTTGCCGGTTTTTATGCTCGGCTAGTCTGACTTCCCCTGTTCTACTAGTTTGACCTATGTATTTGACCTGACAATCATTGTGCGTAGGGTATTAGATAAACTAAATTGTTTTGCTTTAAAGGCTCCACAGGACTTATTCTTTAACCGACAAAGCTTGTTTCTAATTGAGTTTGTGGGTTTAAATGCCAGCCACTTTTATTCCTGCCTTGTTAAGAATTCTGCATAAGGTTTCCGAGGTTTCTTTCTTGTATGGAATTGCTACTGATGATTTAGAACCTCGGAAATCTTACTCAGAATTCTTAACAAGGCAGGAATAAAAGTGGCTGGCATTTAAACCCACAAACTCAATTAGAAACAAGCTTTGTCGGTTAAAGAATAAGTCCTGTGGAGCCTTTAAAGCAAAACAATTTAGTTTATCTAATACCCTACGCACAATGATTGTCAGGTCAAATACATAGGCCAAACTAGTAGAACAGGGGAAGTCAGACTAGCCGAGCATAAAAACCGGCAAAATCTAGATTGGTTGACCCAAATAAGATAAGAAGTCTAGAGAATAGTTCAGCCATAGCACTACATACAGTGACAAACATACAAAAAGATGGGATAGGATGACAGTTTTAAAATTTTATGTCATAGGGTGGAGGGAGAGATTGATAACAGAAGCTTTGTTTATCGAATCAACGGCAAATACATGCAATAGGAATGATTCAACACTTGTCCCAAATATCTGGAAAATTGTTCTACCCCTACGACGACAAAGAGAGAAGACAAAGAAAACTATAAAAGCCAAGTCTCAAAGTTTGTTCGAAACTGTGTCATCCAGTAAATAATACTGTTTCACTGTATGATACATCTAATAAACAAACTAATATGGAATTACTTACTGCCACAGTGTCCAAGTTTTACACATATACTAAAGGATGCATATTTAAAAATGCGCATCCTAAATTCCGCACCGCTAGACACCATCCACATCGAAATAACATCAGAAATCGCCGAAGCATCGTCTGTACACTAGAAGCCGACACATATCAACAGCAGCGCAATATTTATTCCGGTTTAATCAATCCACAGGAAAATCAAAATTGACTCAAGAACAAATAATACCTCATGCCTGTTACACAAGAGGTGGCCAAAAAGCATGAGTCTAGTGGATAACGCTTTAGCGTTTGAAATGCCAAAGGTTCATGTCTCAGAGAGAACACATCATAACTTCCTTCCCTGGAGATTGTGCAGATGCATCCACTAGGTACCAAGTGATGAATCAAGTCCTAAATAATAGAATGAAACATAGGCACCTCCTCCTGGATAACGCAGCACCGTTAGACACCACCATTCACCCAAAAATAAACATCAAAATTACCCCCCCCTTACAAACTATGTCGAAAACAGACAGACAGAGACAGAAACATTATCGAAGTGTCCATAGTAAAATAGAAGCACACAGTTAACAGGAGGTATATATATATATGACATTAAAAAAGATCAATTTGAATAAAGAAAGAAGAAGTATTGGCGCAGAAAATAATCTGGATCCATTTTATTTCGTTGGTTCGCATCATCAGCTGAGTACAACCTGAATTTTTTAATAAAATAAAATAAAAAGTGTACAATTTTAACAAACCTTTGTCCGTTAGCAAGCATGTTGTCAGAGCGTCATAGCAAACTAAGGCGTTGAGATTTACAGGGTGTCTAAAGTGTTACGACATATATATATTGTTTGAGAGAAGTTTCTTGAAAAAAAACAGAATCCGTTGTTGGACTTCAATTACCCTGGTGACTCACTTCTTAGTAACTCTTTGTTTTCTAATTTTGTTAACTTATCTTTTCACTCCACCCACCCACCCCCGCTTTATTATTCGCTTGACTCTCTTAAGAGATAATTTTCCTTATCTTTTCATTTCTGCTCAGCGTATTACATCATCAACTTCTCATATGACATCCTGTGCACCGAAATTTTAAAATTTCGATCTTTTCTTATCCAATTACGTAACTATTATTAATTGTCTTTTGTTACCACTCCAACAACACACCTGTTAATTAATTTTTTCAAGAAACTTCTCTCTAACAAGATATATACATATATGTCGTAACACTTTAGACACCCTGTAAATCTCAACGCCTTAGTTTGCTATGACGCTCTAACAATATGCTTGCTTGTTAAAATTGTACACTTTTCATTTTTAGAAAAGAAAGACCGAGCGAATAAATATTTACTTTTCAATTAGATCCTCATCCCACGCTGGCTCTACTCTCAAATACACCTATAGCATTTTTATTACAATACACAACAGTTTACCAGTCATGTAGCACTAATGGGTTTGTTAACAATAATTAGTCAGTGTCAACATGTCAATGCGACGGTTGATAATTAACGAAGAAAGTTAATACACACAATTAAAAGGTGGAAATGGTTAGAATAAATTAATTTTACAAGGGTAACACGTAAATTAAAGATGAAAAGGTCAAAATAAATAAAAATTAAAATAATTTGGACAGTTATAATTTTTAAATGTTTAGGGGGAAGGGGGCGAAGTAGTCCTGTCTATGCATCAGTGGCACAGCGGTTAGGACTCTCGTCGACCATGCACATGGTCCGAGGTTCGACCCCCTGCCGGTGCACACTTGATACATATGGTCGGCCTGCGAAATTTGGGCTACCGATATTACATGCTGAAAATTCCATACGTGTACCAAAAATACAGTGTGGAATCAAGCTGTAATCAAAATAAAATAAAATAAATAAATTCTTGTAGCGATGGCCACGATAGGGAAAGTGTCTGTACAAATTTCTTCTGAACACACAGGTTTGACTTATTCAAGTGGATTCCTATTGCTTCAGCTGTCTGTAGAAGAAGAACTCGCAGAGCAAAATTAAGATAATTCAGAATGCGATAAATAATTTTAAATGCAGTATTCACATCAATCTTATGCTCAGTATCAACGAGGTGGGCTAAAATAGAGCTACGAATAGATCTTGCTGCTTAACCATGCTGCAGGATGATGTTCGGAAATACGATGTGATGAAGCTGCCTAATTGTATGCCCAATGTAGCTGGCTCCACAGCTGCAGTCAAACTGGTAGATACACATAGAGGGGAGGCAAATTTAGGTAGTTTATCCTTATTACTCGAACGTAGAATAAGGGTGGTTGTGAAGAGACAACGTACCTCTGTATGAATGCATAAACCGAACTACTTCGCTCCCCTCCCCCTAAACCTATAAAAATTATAATTGTCCTAATTATTTTAATTTCTATTTATTTTGACCTTTTCATCTTTAATTTACGTGTTACCCTTGTAAAATTAATTTATTCTAACCATTTCCACCTTTTAATTGTGTGTATTAACTTTCTTCATTAATTATCAACCGTCGCATTGACATGTTGACACTGACTGACTAATTATTGTTAACAAACATACCAGTGCCACTTGGTGATTGGTAAACTGTTGTGTATTGTAATAATAAAAATGCTATACAGAATATATTAGAGTAGAGCCAGAGAGAGAGAGAGATGAGGATCTAATTGAAAAGTAAATATTTATTCGCTGCTCAATCTTCCTGTTTTCTAAATGTCTAAATGGGGACTTTTTATGTTTATTTTATTAAAAAACAATTCAGGTTGTACGCAGGTGCTGATGAGAACCAACGAAATAAAAAGAGGATCCAGATTATTTTCTGCGCCAATGTTTTTTCTTTCTTTGTTCAAATTTATAAAAAGGGAATCATTGTATGATAAAAAGATTAAAATATGAGCAAATGAAATGTGTGTGTGTGTGTGTGCGTTCAACCTACGAGAAATCACGTCCAAGTCCAAAGTTAGTCATAGCTTTTTCATCAAAATTATCTTCTGTTATCCAATCATCATCATTAGGTTCAAGAGATTCGGCGTCTTGTTGCGTTTCTTCTTCTTCTTCAGATGTTGTTGCTGCTGCTGATTCTCCTTCTCCCTCAACATCCTCATTATCATCATCCTCATTATCATCATCCTCAACGTCGTTGTCGTCGTCGTCTTCACCAGATATCCCACTTTTTTTATCCGTTTTCGGTACTTCACAACGAGCCAATAAACTAAGATTACTTGGTAACGGTTTCTAGAATGCATGAACAATTAGTAAACACAAAATAATCGAGCAAAGAATATCCTTTTCGATAAATTCCTCTTCTGGCTCTACAGTTATATATATCTATATGTTTATATACACAAAATATTCAAGATTGGTAGTTAATAACAATATTAGTGTTATTTAAATAACATCGATTTGTTAAATAAGATCACAATGGAATTACAGTTCACTAAAAATACTTAAATTATAATAGTAATAAAGGTATAATAGCGAATAGAATATCAACTAAAATTAAGGAAATTTCCACAAAAATTGAGAATCATACAAACCTAGATGGCCAAGGTAAGGACAGTGTCTGAACTAACTAACTAACTTCTTTTGGATGCACAAATTAGGCTTTTTTAATGTGGATCCCAACAGTCTCAGCAATATATTTAGTAGTCGAACTCTTAAGGCGGAGTTGAGATTTGTTGGTATCCGGTAAATAACTCTAAAAGCCTGGTTAACATCAATCTTATGTTCTGTATCCACAAGATGAGTCAGAATAGCGCTACGAATAGATTTTGTTTGGCCTTTGCTTAACCACCACACAGGGTGATGTTCGGAAATTCGACGAGAAACACGCCTAATTGTGCGACCTATGCAACTAACTGTCTCCACAGGAGCAGTTAAATTGGTAGATACATATGGATGAGGCGAAATTAGGCAGTTTGCCTTTTACTCCCGAACGCGGAAGAGGAGTGGTCTTGAAGATACACCGTAATTCAGCAGCAGGGAATGCTCGTTTTAGCGCATTTCTAATGCGCTATGTTAGTATCTCGCTAGTGTTGTCCCCAAGGAAAGAATAAGGCCCTTTTTTGGAGCTGTTGGTAACTTCGGCTGCTTTGGTTATAAATTCATGTCAATAAACTTTTCAGGAAAACCATTCTCACTTAGCAACCGTTTAATATTATTCAGTTCTGCATTAAGACATTCGTCTGAGCAAATCGCTCTTGCTCTGTGAACCAGGCACTTTATCAAATTGCGTTTGTATTTCAAGGGTACAAAACTGAGAAAATGTGTGTACTGGCCCGTTGATGTAGGTTTTCTATAAACACTTCTACTTATTGTCCCATCCTCGTTTCTGGTCATAAAGACGTCTAGAAATGAAATACTAGAGTCTTTTTCTTGCTCAATAGTAAAATTTATTGCAGGATGTACCTTATTAAATTTATCCAGGATGCTCTTTGCTTCCTTCTCGTTTTTCATAATCAAAAAAGTATCATCCATGTACCGACAATAAAATTCGAGTTCACTAATAACATCCTTCAGAGGCCCATTTTCTAGTTTCGCCAGGAAAATGTCGGCTAGAATGGGTCCTAGTGGTGACCCTATTGCCACCCCGTCAATTTGTCTATATAGTTCCTTATTAAATAAAAAGTGGACATTCATTGTACATTTCAAGAGAAGCTCTTTCATAAAAGATATAGGAATACCAACATTGATGTTTCGTCTTTTGAATTCTTCGCATACAAAATCGACTGTTTCCATAAGTGGTACATTGGTGAATAAGGAAGATACGTCAAATGATATCATGAATTTATTGTCAACATTTAAATCTTTTATCCTTTCCACAAATCCGAAAGTACCCTTTACACTGTGTAAGATTTCGACTAGCCGTTTGGCTACAGGATGGTATGGGGAATTTAACATATCTAACACTGATCGAAGCGGCACACCATCTTTGTGCACTTTAGGCGAGCCATATAGTCTTGGTGTAAAAGTTCCAGTGGGTTCAAGGGATGTGTACTGACTCTGTGAGATGAACCCTTGTTGTTTCAGTCGTTTCAATGTTTCCGTTAGCTGTTTCTCTATCCTTTCAATTGGAACGATCCAGAGAAGAGGAAATTTTTCAGAATTTTTGATTATCATTAAGAATGGTATTCATCTTCTCAAAGTAATCCGTTTTGTTCGTGATAACCACTCCTGAGCCTTTATCCGGTTTTGTTATTAGTATATTTTCATTTTTGCGTAAATTATCCAGAGATACTATACGAATAGCGTTTACTGTTCATGTAATAATAATAGCAATCGATCAGTGTTGATTTGAGTCTTTCAACATCTTCCGTTGATGAAGGGGTTAGGCCTTCCGTTTGGGTATAGAGACTTCCGAACTGGATCTGTGCGTCCATTTTATTAATTTTTACATGACTATCACAAAATTTAGGGCCAAGCAATAGAACCTGTAGATCCCCTTCACTAAGTATTACATCCGAAAAATTAAACACAAAACGATTTGGGTTCGGAGGAAACCTTGTTTCAGGTGCCTTGTTCACTAAGCTCTGCTAAAGCTTTATGCGTTTCTTTTCTTTCCTGTTACTCACAATTACATCCACA
The DNA here is from genome assembly GCA_944472135.2 of Trichobilharzia regenti. Taxonomy (NCBI): domain Eukaryota; kingdom Metazoa; phylum Platyhelminthes; class Trematoda; order Strigeidida; family Schistosomatidae; genus Trichobilharzia; species Trichobilharzia regenti. The sequence goes on from OX235266.1 coordinate 55,808,314, forward strand.
TAATCTAAAAATAGTTTCTTTAGGTTTTCTGGTAATTCATCGACAGCATAGAACCTTTCTGTTACGTTCTTCGATAGCTCAGTAATACACGATTGAATTGAGTCAATTTGGTTACGTGCATGGCGTTTGAGTGTCTTATGCATTAGGCCGGACTCTGTTACGGCGTAGAGATTTCCAATAAGATTTTGGGGTATCGGTTTGTTTCAATACACTGGTGGATAAAGTCAACAGTAGTAGTCTTTGCTTTGCTGAGGCTTTGCGCTATACTTCAAATACTCGTTGAGTACTTTTAACGCAAAATGATGCTCAGAAGATTTCAATATAACAAAAATATTCATTCAGACATCTGTAAACACACACACACACCTTGACTACTTACTATTTCTTTGACTTTCGGTTCCCCAATATACTGTCTATACAATTCATAAGTTAATGCAATCACATGAACATCTGTTGAAGAAAGCACCGAAATATCTCCAGTCCGCTTTGCAATATCTTTAACTAGAATATAACAATCAATATATAATACGAATTAGTCTCTTTTACCATATTTCACAGATTCTTTCTGTGGTATTTGACAATTTATCGTGTAAGGCAGACATTTCATATATTCACGTGTTTGAGGATCTTTAATTTCATCGACAACTTGTGGGAGAGTATAAATTATAGCATTGAAATTCTGGAAAAGAAAAATAAATAAGATTAAAAAACAATTAGAGCCCCTTTGATAAATTTGAATAAGGCATTAAGGAGACAAATTTCGCCGAGAGATGATATCGTCATTTCGTAGTTTCTTCACAACCGCTTTACAACTAGCAACATGGCTAACAATAATAAAGTTCATGACAATTACTCAGTTAAATAAAAAAACAAAAGTACATACTAATGACCAATCATCGCATTTAAATAAGTCAAGTAGTCAGTCCATGGTAGGCGAAGGTTGAAATCTATTGTTTTTTGTACACATAGTTAAGGATGGTATGTGATTAATTTTCCAAAGTCCATACAAACAAATCGATGGTGTTGCGATGGGCAGCCCTCTTGGACCCCTGTTAGCAGATATGTTCATGTCGAAATTGGAGAAACAAATACAAGGTATGCTAGAAGAATTTATGCTATATAAACATCATTATGTAGATGATACATTCATTATTGGTAATAATATTTAGTGTATTGAAAACTTTATTGCTCTATTTAATAATTTGTAAAGTCTCAGCGAGATCCAAAGGAGTAATCCCAACGTTTCTTGTGTTCGGCAATCTGGTCCGAACTTCTTCAGAGAAATTAATCGAAATTAGCATAACCGAGGTTTACATATGGAAAAAGAACATCTCTTATTTTTAAAAACTTTGTCCAATTACTCATTTCAATCTCGTCGAGATTTACTTCTCGGCATTACAATATTTTAGAACTGTTCTGTCAGATCATGACATTTCATTTGAATCTATTTACAATAATATTCATCCGAATATCCGAGTGACTTCCGAACTCCAGTTGAATAACAAACTCGGTTTCCTGGATATAACGATGACTAGGAGAGATTATGGAACGATTCAACGATCTATTTTTTCGTAAACAGACATGGAGTGGACAATATCTTCATTTTACCAGTCTTGTTCCTTTCCAGTATAAACGTTCTCTAGTGAGTAAAATGTTTGTTCTTAAGGGCCCGCAAATTATGTACGAGCGACACATTGTTGAATGAGATTCGACATATACATCCAGTTTTTATTAGCTAATGGTTATCCAGAAAACTTTATCAGTTGTCTCACCAAGGAGAGACGACATCCAAAAAAGACAGCTTCTCTACCAAGGAAAGCTATCTTTATTAACCCACTTACCATTTAAGGATGACCAGATTATGCAGTTGACATCTAGCTCAAAGACTTCGGTCAGCCATCAAACGCACATTCTACGCCGCATCTTTTTTTCTCATTTGCTGAACATTTTCGATCCCTACACCTACGATTAAAGGACGAAATTCTGTGGACTCCACTTCAAAGTGTATCTACAAGTTCACCTGCAGTTGTTGCGGTGACACCTATGCAGGTAGAACCAATAGAATGTTCCAATGTCTAGGTCGAAAAGAACATGTTCCAAAATGGTTACTAAATCGTATAGAAAATCCCAATTCGATTAATAATCTGAATAGAAATCCATCATCATCCATTGCAAAACACATTAATGTCAGGTCACAAAATCAATCAATATTAATGACTGTTTCACAATTATTTCACCACATAACTCTAATTCAAGGTTGGTTATTGAAGGCGATGGAAGCACTTTGTTGGATTAATCACATACGGCCTAAACTGTGTGTACAAAAAACAATAGACTTCAATCTTCGCCTACCATGGACTGACTACTTGACCTATTTAAATCTGATGACTGGTCATTAGTTTTTTTTTTTATTTAACTGAGTAATTGTCATGAACTTTATTATTTATTGTTAACCATGTTGCTAGTTGTAAACAAACTACGAAATGACTATATCATCTCTCGGCGAAATTTGTCTTTTTAATGCCTTATTCAAATAAATAAGAATCAATGAGAATCAAGGCTTACCTCGAGTCGTGTCCTTTTCACAAACGGAGCTGTATCAACGACAATCCGTGTTGTGTACTCATTGGCAACCATGGATAGCGAACCTGAAGAGGCGTTGAATTTAAACGGCATTGTTAACATAATACGAGACCCATAGAAATATAAGCAGGTTTAAATCTTTAAACATTCCCATTATTAATAATATAAGAACAAGACACACATATAAGCGAACAATAGTGCTGTTTTCAATTAGATCTTCAGGCTTTACTCTAATTTACATAGATTTATATGTGAAAAATTTTAACCAATAACGGTGATTTTATGGATCAAATAATAATAATAATGTGTTAAATGTTTTGAACGTCATTAATAACGATGATTATAATGATAATAATATAGATAATAAGGTTTATGCAGGTGCCACTTCTGTGTGTATCTACCAATTTAGTTGCTCCTGTGGAGAGAAAGCTATATAGGGCGAACAACTAGACAGCTCAACAAACATATTAATGAGCATCTCCCTTCACTCAAGGTTCGGATGAGGTCAAATAAAATCTATACGAAGTTCTATTTTGGCTCATTTGATTGATAGTGGTCACCAAGTGGTCAAAAATAGTGCCTTCAAAGTTATCTATCGCATTACATCGAGCCTTTCGAACCCACTTTATACACATACCCGACGCTATGGGAATTAATTCGAGAGAACAATCCCAGTCTTTGCATACCAAAGAAGTTTGTTCTTCCTTTGTCTCTCCCTTGGCCTTTCTTATTTTCCATTTCCGTACTTTTATGATATTTATTTAAACTCTGACACATTGTTCACAATCACATCAAAATAAACTGGTGAGTACAAGTTTTACAACTACACAAAAAAATCTGTAATCAAGTATGACTGAATCCTGCCGAAACCTACATTAGATTTAACAAAAGCATGATTTTGTTTGTTAATTGTCAGCTTATTGAGGGAATATTCGAAGATGTTGGAAGTGTCAGAGGACCCATGTATGGTTAGTCGTCTAACACCTGGGCTGGCCAACAGAGTGAATCTGCAAAATTCGCGTTTCAGGTATCAGGCGATTATTTGGCAAGGTGTGGGGATAGCATTGATTTGTGGGACGTAGAAACTTCTACGAGACTGTGTCTTCGTGAATTAGGGTAGATGTTCTGTCAGTCTGAACGTATCCGTACGAAGAAGGAATGACTGTGCTACCAGCCGATGTCATTTCATAATCAACCGAAGAGGCGGCCGTCTGGAAGAAATAAGGAACCATTTCTACCAAGAAATGTTGCTGGACTCAAATGGCTCAGATTTATTGGTTTTTAGGACTTGCTAAATTAGCTAACGTTTCCAGGAAGCCAATATGTTCAAGAGTAGTACTCATATGAAACTCTGATCATGAAGAACAATGGGAAAAATGAACGATTTTCCATAAGCGAAACAAAAATATCGATATATCTTTTGAATTTAGATCTAAAACTTGTAATTGCTTACCGGGTATACTTAAAAATAACCACACACCATACGTTATTTTGTCATGCACGCCGTAACTGTATCAAGTAACGAAATAGTCAAAAAGATGATTCAATGTCCTATATGTTGTCAATGGGATATTGTTAACCAAACTGACTTCTTTTTCCTTGCTTCGTATCCAAACTCACAGTAATTCTGAACTATATCTAAACTATGCTTCGATTACGCCGTCTTATGGATGAATACTTCATTCAACCAAAATGTATCCAGTATGTGTTGAAGTTACCCTGGTTGTGCTTCAAGAGATTACTGGATTCTTAATTAATGCGAAGAATTCTAAAAAATACGACTTTTAGCTGAAATAACGCACGTTAAAATAATGCAGTGAGTAACACAAAACCCCACTAGAATTCCGGTGGACTAAGAAAACAAACAAGTGATCTGGCTTGATGTTAGTAAAATGAGATCCGTAAGTTAGCAAACGAATAAGTTTTACGCTGCATAAGGGGTGAGATGGCCACAGATATGCGGAAAAATTAAACACGATGGCAGTGGTTTATCTGATAATTGAATACAAATTTCTATCAGTGGCTGCAAATATGGCCATTTGAAATAATGGAGAATATTCGTAGCTCAGTTGGATGATACTGAATTAGTTGCATCCTCACACCCTGGCACGTTGCTCAATCACTTCAAGCTAATGATGGTATATTTGTCACACGGGATCTGCCTCTCCTGGATCCATGTTGTGCTACATGAAGTATGTTAGTCCTGTCGACGTATTGCTTGATGTCGTCATCAATTGGACTGGACCGGCCAAATGTCACCACCTCCAGTGGTGACATTTGGCCGGTCCCCTCCCCTGAAAATTGGGGGGAGGGTGTCTATCGTGGCACCTTCCCTGAATTCACTGAGTGGTGGAACATGTTACATAAATATCTGCGGAGAGTTTCAGTGCATTGTTATTGGGACGCATGGCTAGATTTAGTCAGAGCCCTGGGAGTTTCCTGATGTGGTTTTGTGTAACCTCCCTGGTACTACCGTAGGGTTTATTTGGGGCGTAGCCAATCTTTTTGTTCAGTATCAGTGATGCCCACATTGCTACTTAGCTGTCTGTCAAAGACAGGAGTGAATGTTTCAGCCATTTCCAAACTAGTCAGACAATGAACAAGTGACGCACATGCTCCCTTGGTTCATAGATTTCCTGTCCGACGTGAATGGGTTCAGGCTGCAGAGTTGGCCAGGAGTTTCACGGAAACGTTTGCCTGAAATGACCTCTCTTGTCACTCCTGACTCTTGGATGGCATCAGTCCCTGAGTTCTAGGTATAGCTTGTGATCAGTCTGACAATCGGAGAGTCGCCATGTAACCAAATTTTCTGTTTTGCTAGCAGAATATGCTGAGTACCTCTCTTTAGCCATGAGGATCGTTTTTAGACTGTAGTGTGTCTAGAGGGACGGTATTTAAATCTCTGTGTGAATGACCCCTTTGACCACTTCTCAGTGTTCCTCTATGGGTAACTCAGCCAGTCTGTGGGCCTTTCTGCCTCAGACAAAACTCGTCGCGTTCCGGCAATGTCAGCTTTGCTAAATCACAAATAATGTCGCGTAGCGTCCCGCTAAAAGCGCTGAAGGGGAATGAGATCAAACACCATCACTGCGTAGTCACGACTAGAATATATAGGAAGTCATGATTTTGACATGACCTTTTGACTAATAACCGGTCACTAGTTGAGATATAATTCAGTTGAGATGACTTTCCACTGGGAACCCACCCAGTGTCATCTCAAACGTTTTCAGTCAGTCCTGCATTTCTAATGGTTTGCAGCAGATTTCGACCAAATTTTCCGTGGGCCATCCAAGTCTCCAACTTTGGGGATTTGGTCATAGCCCAACTTTCGTGTCCGCCCGATGGTGCTGAATTGGGCCTGGTCGTGTCCTGCTCCACAGGTGAGTGATCGATCAACTCCTAGAAGACTAGTGTGACATTTGCAAACTTACCCCAACTCCGGCGCAGACGCGATAATCGACCGGCCATCAATCAAAGAATGTGTGTACTGCTTAGCGGTTCGCTCCGCCCCCCTTGATGGATTTGGGACATGGTCACTGAAACTGGAAGACATGAAATGCTGGTTGTCTTCGATGACGGGTATCTGCGTCCTATCTTTTGTGTTATGTGGCATAAGACAGTGAGCAATGTTAAAACTAGGCGTCGAATATTACGTAGGGACGGAAATATATCGATGAGGTTGTGAAGTTACATCGATGCGCGCGGTTAGGATATTCGTTCCGCATAGCTAGCCACAACCTCACTCGATGGCAAATTGTACCTGAAGTAGGATCAATCAGGTGGGAAAAGGGCTTCTAGCAGTCAAAACAAAATATGGTGTCAATGCAGTTGAAGATTGAACGATCAATTCATGGTTGTTTGCTCAAACCTAACTCCTCCATATTTTTCGCGGGAGTCATCCATTCATCAGTCATCGTCTCATCGTTCGCTATTCAGTGGAGGATATAAAACTGTCAGAAGTATTATCGTGATTTATTGTAATAACATTTATTCTTAGATCTTGTGTGTAATAACCTTATTGTTGGTTACATATTTGTGTAAGAATAAGGGATTCTCGAGTCGCCAATCTGTGTTCAGGATTTTTGCGTTGGTTATCACCCATTGTTTCTGAAAGTCTTCGAGGGACAGCGTGAGGTCCAGCGTAGTAAGAGCTGGACATTCACAGTTTATGAGAGTTGGCTGACACATGGCTACATCAGTCAATGAGATCCACAACAGTTAGACTAGGCCGACCACGAGGGGAAGTGTAGACTGGCTTTCTGGTTGGGGTTCTCGGGATGGTAGAAACCAATGGCGGCTGGAGACAGTGGTATGGCTCTAAATGGCTCTCAATGACGGCGCAAATGCATTCAATCTATATGGACGGACACATCAAAAGAAACCCATTTGTCAATGTAGTTGAAGATTGAACGATCAATTCATCGTTGTTTGCTCAAACCCAACTCTTTATTTTAGCGGCAGTTATCAATACTGCAGTCATTGTTTCATCGTTCGCTGTTCGTTGGAGGACAGAGAAAAACTATCCGAAGTATTATTGTGATTTATTGTTATGGCATTTATTCTTAGACTTTGTGTACAATAACCTAATGGTTGGCTCTGTATTGGTGCAAGAATGAAGGGTTCGTGAGTCACCAATTTGTGTTCTGGTTTTTAGAGTTGGTTAATACAAAGTGTTTCTGAAAGACTCCCAGGAACAGCGTGAGGTCCAGAGTAGTAGGAGCTGGACATTAACAGTTTCTGATATTTCTCCTGGAATTATTCGTCTCATTTGTTGTCAGTTAGTCTTTCTTCGCATCGGCAGGTCATCTTTGGACAAGTGTGATTTTAAACCTTTCTGGATTGTTTGGTCAAGTTCAATAATGCCTGGGTCAAAGAAAGGACAAAGCGTCTTGAAAGCAAACAGGAAAGTAATGATAAGTTGCCCGTTACAATTAATGATGTGTGTGATACTATGCATGATGAGATTGATGTCCATGTTTCCCCGTCTAGAGATAATAGAAATATTAAAATTTCTAAATTTAAGCCTGGGTGTTTCGACGGAAACCCAGCTGACTATCCACAGTTTGTAAAAGAGCTTAAAGTCATGATGAGTGGGTTTGCAATAAATGATGAAATGCAGTTAATGTATCTGTTGAGGTACAGCAGTGCTGTTGCTGCGACAGCTATACATTGCCGCAGGCCTATCTCCCCGAACGAAGGATATACAGAGGCCATGAGGATATTACGTCAAAGGTTTGGAAGGTTGACAATGCAATTAAAGATTGAACGATCAATTCTTGGTTGTTTGCTCAAAACCAACTTCCCCAATTTTCGCGGAGGCATCAATACACCAGTCATCGTCTCATCGGTCGCTGTTCAGAAAGAAGTCAGGAGACAACCATCAGAAGTAATCTTGTGATTTATTATTGTAATATTTGTTCACAGACCCTAGTAAAACATTATTTTTATATGTTGGTGTAACAATAAAGAATTCTCGAGTGGCCAATCGGTCTTTTGGTTTTATCGCCCGTTATAAGTAAGCGTTTCTGAGAAATCTTCGAAGAACAGCGTGAGCCCGAGCGTAGCGAGAGTTGGGCATTAACGGTTTATGAGACGTGATTGACAGTTTCTGACGATAGAAACAGATCTGGCGGATTCAAACAGTTGGTGGGAGTTTGGATAGTCGCCGTTCATTTTCCCTGGTGCCGGTCAAGTCCTCTTTGAACAAGCAATATCTGGAACGTTTTTGGAATTGGGTCAAGTTCAACAATGCCTGGGTCAAAGAAGGGACAGAGTGTCTTGGATGCAAACAGGAAAGTAAGTCATTGTGACTTGTCTGTTAATTGTAACGATGTGTCTGATGTTAAGCATGACATGGTTGATGTTACTGTTTCGCCGTTCAGGGATAATAGGAACATCAAACTCCCTAAATGCGAACTTCGGTGTTTTGATGGAAACCCAGCTGATTATTTACAATTTGTAAAGGAGTTTGAGATCATGTTGAGTAGTTTTCTATTAAGTGATGAATTGAAGTTAATGTATTTGATGAGATATTGCACTGGAGATGCTGCAAGAGCTATACAGTGCTGTAAGTTTATGAAGCCAAAAGAGGGCTACTACGAGGCTATGAGCATACTATGTCAAAGGTTTGGAAGACCTTCGATGATTGCAGGGAAATTATTCGAGGCTGTTAAGGGTAATGGTGGTCAATTACAGGATGACTCCCAGGCACTCACTGAGTTTTCAGATAATTTGCTAATTTACAAGAATGCAATGATTTCGATGAATCGCGTGAGTGACCTCAACTCGAGTTTTATACTAGAAGTAATAGCAAGACGCCTACCTACTCGACTGCAAAGGAAGTGGGTGAAGATAAGCTCCCGTATGGAGGATGAGGGTATCGAGCCAAAGTTTGATGATATCCTGAAACTGGTAAATACTAGTGTCAATCAATCTATGAGCAAGTTCGCCAGTCTGTTAGATCTCACCCCTAGAATAGAGCAGTCTGAGGGTAAAACGCACTCATTGATGACGAATAAGCCTCAGAGAGGTGGATATCAAGAAGGCTCCATGATGTCTAGTAATGCATATAGATCTAGTGAGTGTAACAGGTTTCGTAGTACATCCTCAACAGATAAGTTACAAGATGCAAGACAAACACGGTTGTGTTTTACACGTTTGCAAGAGGTGCATACAAAGGTGAGCTGTGAACCGGTGAGCAAGTTCAGTGATAAGCTAAATGTAAACTCCAGGCCTGACTCCGAATTGTGTGACGATAACGGTGCAGTGAAGAAGTCTGTAGTTGCAACTGGTAAGCCGTTGTTGAATAGAGTGTCACAGAATAGAGTTACTGCTTCAGAGTGCAGTTCTGACTCCACAAGTTTACAAAGTATAACTAGTCAGAGTGAAGATATAAAACCTTTAATGATTTGTGAGGAGGAACCAAAATTGTCTACTTCTGTTATTAAAGAGTTTGAAAATGATGAAGTTGACGGTAAAGTGAATATTCTTGATAATGATCATGATACTTCACAGTTGTCTTTGGTTGATCATGATGAGATGAGGGATATGCCTACTACTGCTAACTTGAACAAAGGTTCTGTACAACTTGAAGGTGAAGTAGAAATAAATGCAGGTGCAGTTGCAGAAGGTATGCATACTTGTGAGACCGTCAGTGTGATTGATCAGCATGTAGCCCACCTATCATCAGATGATAGTGCTAAACCTGAGCTGATAGTAAAAGACAGCAGTGGTGGTGGTCTTGCAGGTAGACAACTTTCTGAAAGTCGAACAACAACAGCTTCTGATCCTCCGCTAACTTCATCAACTGATATCAATCGGTCGTCGTTGGTGCTGTCATCCACAATGAAAATGACACCCATGAACTCAAGTATCTTGTGCAATGACTATGATAGTATTGGTGCGTTTGAAAAGACGAAAGATATTGCTCAATTTAGTGAGAATAAGCCAAGTGTAAACGAGAGAGTATTTGTTAAATTGACTTGCATGAATAAAGGCATTTCTAGTTTCAAGTTACTATTTGAATGTTATTATCTTTGGTGTAAATTACTCTGTGCCTACGCTTGGTTGACCAGATACGTCGTGTGTTTGTTCGTCATCTATATTCTACGATACAATGACATGGGCGTGTTACCGTTCAGATTTGAGGATATAGCTCATAGAAAGAAGTTAGCAAATGAACTCTGCAACGATTTTCCAACCTAGGGCGTCAACCTGAGAAGGGTTGTAGGCGTACTGCTGTAAGTCCTACAATTCTTCAAAGGGTAGCGCATCAATGAGCAGTCCAATGTGCTTGGTGTGTGATTATGTACATATGTTCGTATTGTATATACTCAACTGATATCATATCATCTAGCTGTTGGTAATTCTGTTTGTGTCCGGACGACTTCCACTTGGATCATCAACCTGAGAAGGAATGTAGGCGTACTGCTGTAAGTCCTGCGATTCTTCAAAGGAATTCCATCGAGACACGATCTGCGAGTTTGTGTGTACTGTTTGTATATACGTGTTGTGTGTCATAGCAGTTGGTGTATTTTGGATTCATTGTGTTTACTTGTTGTTTTCGTACCTTGTTGTTATTGCGTAATTTTGTTAAAATTTTCGTCGTGATTACTTCTGAAGTTGTTTCGAGTCTTCTACATCCGTGAATGAATTGATTGATGCTAAGGACAGCAGATGGGTCGTATACGCCGGGGAGGCTAGGCTATTGCTGAGAATGAAATGCACACGGAGATAATTGTTAGCTGCGGTCCGACACGCCGGGGAGAAAGAGTGTAAACGACTGAGGCTCGCATACGTCACCGCTACTAGAACTGAGGCAGAATGAGTGACAAGCGATTTCAGTGGTAATTTGTAGTGAGTGGATAAGAGGATGTGCGTCAAGTATCGTGAGGTGCTGCCATGGTCACTTTGCATTCTGCAAGAGTCATTCTAGCAAGTGGCGATTGTGTTGCAAGATGTCAAGAGGAGGTCTCTGTCTGGAGGCGCAGGTCGTCATTGATGTGTGAGATTGTGTTGTGGGTATGCTTGTGGTGTGTTGGCTTTTCTGTTTGTTTTCCATTTCAGCTCTGTCCGTGTGACCCAGGTTCTCGCAATGGCATCCAAGTCAACGTGCATTGGTCGTGAAGGAAAAAAGGGATGGATCCCTTTCTTGCCGGGGAGTGTCAATGGAGTTGAAGATTGAACGATCAATTCTTGGTTGTTTGCTCAAAACCAACTTCCCCAATTTTCGCGGAGGCATCAATACACCAGTCATCGTCTCATCGGTCGCTGTTCAGAAAGAAGTCAGGAGACAACCATCAGAAGTAATCTTGTGATTTATTATTGTAATATTTGTTCACAGACCCTAGTAAAACATTATTTTTATATGTTGGTGTAACAATAAAGAATTCTCGAGTGGCCAATCGGTCTTTTGGTTTTTTCGTGCGTTATTACTAGGCGTTTCTGAAAAACTGCAAGGAACAGCGTGGGCCGGAGCGTAGCAAGAGCTGGGCATTAACGGTTTATGAGACGTTGCTGACAAAGTTCATTCATGGTATCCCGTAGTATTTTTGAGAACGTAAACGGTAATGGATCACAGTTACACGATAATTCGGAGGAACTCACAAAGTTCTTGGACAGTTTACTGGTATATAGAAATACTCTTGTGTCTCTTAACTGCGTAGACGAATTGAATTCAAGTTCCGTGCCTGAGATAGTTCCCAAGAGATTACCAGTTCATCTGCAAAGAAAGTTCATAAAAATCAGCACCCGTCTAGAGTAGGAGGGATTAGAGCCTGGGTTGGATGGTATTGTTAGCCTGGTGAAAGACAGTCTTAACCAAGCTTTGAGCGAGTTTGCCAGTATACTGCATCCCATCCCTGGAATAGAGAAATCGGGGAGCGAAACGCAATCATTTATGACGAAGGGGTCTCAGCGAGAAAATTGAATTCAATTCGAGAAAACTCAATGGTGTCTAATAATCCATATAAACTTAGTGAGAGTAGCAGCTTTCGTAGTTCGTCCCAAACAGATAGCTTACAAGCTGCAAGACAAACACGGATATGTTTGCAAGAAGTGCATACAAAAGCGAACTGTGAAGCAGTGACCAAGTTTAGTGGCAAACCATTGTCGAATAAAGTATCACAGACGACACCGCAATTTGTGCAGAAGAAGAGAGTTACACTTTTAGATTCCAGTTCTGACTCCACAAGTTTTCAAGGTATGTCTAGTCAGTGTAAAGGTATAAAACCTCTAAGGATTTATAAGGAAGAACTCGAATCATGTGCTGTTGATAATAAAGAGGTTGAAAATGATGAAGTCGGTCATACGAACGGCGGTAAAATGGATATTTGTGACAATGATCATGATAGTGCACATTTGTCTTCGGCTGATCATGATGAGATAAATGGAATGCCTGCTACTTCTGAGTTGAAGAAAGGTTCTTTACAGCTTGAACGTGAAGCAGAATTGAAGGCGGATGCGGTTGCAGAAGGTATGGATACTCGTGAGACCGTCAGTGTAAATGATCAGCGTGTAGGCCACCTATCAACAGGTGTTAGTGCTAAACCGGAGACAATTATAAAAGATTAGTTAGCTTGTTGTAAAATGTAAGGTTAAGCTTAAGACATCTTTTCCAGAGTGGTTCTAGTCTTAGTCTGCCGCATCGCTCATAGTATTCCAGACCACTTTTTAAACCAAGAGTTCTTGAGGTAAACTGCCGTTGCACTCCTTCTAATTTAAGCTTGTCATTTTGTCTGAGTCCGCTAAGAATAAACGGGCAGTATTCTAAAATAGGTCGGACACATACTTTGTATAATAAAACCCTAGTTTCACAACAAAAGAAATTGCGTGTTATGCATTCTATCAGCCTTCGTGTTTTAGGTCTGGCATAATCAGTCTGTTCAGAGAACGTTAAGTTGCTAGAGTATCTAATACCGAGATCTACGACTGAGTTAGGCTTGGCTAGTTTTCGCCCATTTATTTCAACAGTTAGATCAAGGTTACTGTTGCCAATACAAGTCCAGCCGCATTCGTCAATGTTAAAATTTAAACAGGACTCTGCACACCATGTTGCGAGACTACTTAGTTCAAGATGTATTTTATTAACCGTATCGCTTAATTCATGAGTGTAGCAGGAGTAGACGACTTTGAGGTCGTCAGCATATAGGAATGGCTTACCTGAGGTGAAGCACTTGCAAATGCTGTTAATGTAGACTGTGAATAAAAGTGGACCTAGGACACTACCTTGCACAACCCCTTTTGAGATCTGCCTAGGAAGAGACGATACAGATCCAACTTTGGTTATTTCTATCCTGTTGCTTAGAAACGATTTTGACCAGTTCAGTAATGGGTTGCGAATTCCACATGAGTATAGCTTCTCAAAGAGAATACTGTCAATCACGTCTCATAAACCGTTAATGCCCAGCTCTCGCTACGCTCCGGCCCACGCTGTTCCTTGCAGTTTTTCAGAAACGCCTAGTAATAACGCACGAAAAAACCAAAAGACCGATTGGCCACTCGAGAATTCTTTATTGTTACACCAACATATAAAAATAATGTTTTACTAGGGTCTGTGAACAAATATTACAATAATAAATCACAAGATTACTTCTGATGGTTGTCTCCTGACTTCTTTCTGAACAGCGACCGATGAGACGATGACTGGTGTATTGATGCCTCCGCGAAAATTGGGGAAGTTGGTTTTGAGCAAACAACCAAGAATTGATCGTTCAATCTTCAACTCCATTGACACTCCCCGGCAAGAAAGGGATCCATCCCTTTTTTCCTTCACGACCAATGCACGTTGACTTGGATGCCATTGCGAGAACCTGGGTCACACGGACAGAGCTGAAATGGAAAACAAACAGAAAAGCCAACACACCACAAGCATACCCACAACACAATCTCACACATCAATGACGACCTGCGCCTCCAGACAGAGACCTCCTCTTGACATCTTGCAACACAATCGCCACTTGCTAGAATGACTCTTGCAGAATGCAAAGTGACCATGGCAGCACCTCACGATACTCTACGCACATCCTCTTATCTACTCATTACCAATTACCACTGAAATCGCTTGTCACTCATTCTGCCTCAGTTCTAGTAGCGGTGACGCATGCGAGCCTCAGTCGTTTACACTCTTTCTCCCCGGCGTGTCGGACCGCAGCTAACAATTATCTCCGTGTGCATTTCATTCTCAGCAATAGCCTAGCCTCCCCGGCGTATACGACCCATCTGCTGTCCTTAGCATCAATCAATTCATTCATGGATGTAGAAGACTCGAAACAACTTCAGAAGTAATCACGACGAAAATTTTAACAAAATTACGCAATAACAACAAGGTACGAAAACAACAAGTAAACACAATGAATCCAAAATACACCAACTGCTATGACACACCACACGTATATACAAACAGTACACACAAACTCGCAGATCGTGTCTCGATGGAATTCCTTTGAAGAATCGCAGGACTTACACCAGTACGCCTACAACCCTTCTCAGGTTGACGATTGCAATTTGAGGAAATGATCAGCGTGTGGCCCACGTATTGACAGATGCTAAAGCTGAACTGGAGTCCACCATGTAATTGAGGAAATATGTAGAAGTAGCCAATACTTATGCCTCATACAGATGCCTCGTATACGTATTATGAACGATCAAGGCTCCAGGAAGTTACTCAAGCCAGTGGAGCCCCGGTTTACTAAGCTTTACTGTTCTCACCGAGTTCGTATTTAAACGTGAAAGAAAGTTGTGATCGAATTTGCGTTTGCTTTTGCATGAAACGACAGAAACTGAGTTGATCTGATTCAAATTCAGAGACGGTTGCAACATAATCAATTATAAGCCGGTCCGTTTAAGTGGACGAATCATTCTGTAAGCTGTAAGAAGCCTCGCTGAACCACAGTCAAAGTAAGCAACACAATTCAACGTGAAAATACCTTAATACTCTCATATATTTTCCAGACAGCCAACGAATTGTGCAGCGTGATTGGCCCTATGTTTGTTTCCGGCTAGATTAAAGGTCGTTGCGTGGTCATCTATCGCGCCAGATCTGCGCTTTAATTACACTACCTTCCGACTAGTGTGCAAGAAGCCTCCTCGCCCCATGTGAAGGAATGATTACACTGCAATTGTGTGCTGGATTGAGTAAACTCGACAAATTAGTTAAGCCTTCAGCGACCAGTCTGATTAACTTTGCGGATCGAAATACAAGGTAGATGATTTGATTTTCAAATAATAAGAGTTCGGCAGCTTCATCGTGGTGTGATTTTGTATCCCAATACTCTTTCCAAAACATTGTCAATAAATATACACCTCTCTGTACCAAAGAAGTAACAAAACGACTCGACGCAAAACTGAGTGCTATTGTCTACAGCGTTCTGGACAATGAGGCACTAAAAAAGGTACAGCGCATCTTACTTAGTGAAGCGAAAATGCCTAACTCCAAGACTAAGTGCTATAGGCTGAAGAAGAGTCAACATGAAAAGTGTTGTCCTATTCGTTTTCAGTTCGAAACACCGGCAGAGACCAGAAAATTCATCCGCTCCCAACACACCCTATCGCAAGCCAGAAACTACAAACATATAAAGGTCGGGGTGGACAAAACAGTCATAGAAAGGCGCGCATACAATTCTCTCGCTAAGACTAATTGTGAAATAGGTAATAGGACATTGCAAGCAGCCATTATTCCCAACCCTGTGAAAGATACAGTAGACCCCACCGCATCACCCCTCTCAAAACACACAGAATTATCCCATCAGAGTGCAACACCAGCCGAAAGGCCACTAGACTGTAACCAAATAACTAATAAAACCATACCACCTATCACCGCAGAATCTAAAATGCCACTAAATAACCCCAGAAAAAAGTCAAAACCCCCCGAAATTCGACTTTGTCCTCTCCTAGCCATAACTCCATTGCTAAAGATAAGGAAAATATGCCCCTAAATCATACCAACAAAAACAGTGGCAGCTTAAATAAGCCCACACTTCCCACGGTCAATAGTATTAGCACTCACAACGTGCTAAATCGCACCATGGCACACACTAATATCCAATGTCACAACAATGTCACCCTCAACAGTACAAGTGGTAATAGTCAGAACTCGGCTACCAACAACTCAGGGTCTTCAGAGTATGGCACACAAACAAATTTTGACCGGATATATGGTACAAGTCTGCTGGGAACTAACCCACAATGCAGTACACACGAAACCCACACAAGGACACAACTAGCATCAAACAATAGGTGGAATAATAAGCCATGGTCATCACAAGGATCCAATCATTTTTTATCCCCCGCGTCCCTGTCAGCGTTGAAAAAACAGCTGGTAGGGATGTTAACACTCCTAAACCACTAGTGCTGGCTCCCTCCTTGCATGAAAACAGGAACGGTCTAGTGCACCCGTATCCATTAGGCACACTTGACACTTGCACAAGTATAGGTCAAATAAAGAACCCTACCCACTTCTGTAACCTAACTAAAAATAAAAATTCCTTAGTCTATAGCAAATCCAGTACTCCAACTCCTAATTCTTCACCGAAAACAGCACACACCAACTCGATAGACATAGGTGAGCATGATGCTGGAACTCCTCTTAACATAGGATCGTCATGTCAAGCAGAACTACTGGGTGCTGAACCATATTCGGGGCTGACTAACGAACTTAAATACTTCAAATGCTACTTCAACTCTCATCTTTACCTAATCCTCATAAATGCTAGATCTGTTCTAAATAAATTGCCGATGCTCAGAGCACTCACAGTAATATACAAACCCCCTGTAATTGTCATCACTGAATCTTGGTGTCATTCGAACATCCTGGATGAAGAAATAAGCTTAGATAACTACACACACTTTCGGTGTGACAGGGAAGGTGGTAAGGGAGGGGGTTGTCTCATGTACTTTCTGAATGCACTTACTGTATCACAGCTAGAAAGTAGTACACTTAACATGCCTGAGACTCTATGGGTTAATGTACACTTAAATAACGTAACAGCATTAATTGGATGCACCTACAGAGCACCTGGCACCTTTAGTAATTACGAGACCCAACTTATTAATACTCTGGAGCAATTAACCGACTTACAATACGATCATAAGATCCTATGTGGGGACTTTAACTTACCTGAAATCAACTGGGATATACCCACAGGCCCAACTAAATTTGATAAGTTCTTAGGCACACTGGATATACTTGGCTGGAAACAAACTGTCACTACTCCCACAAGAGGTAATAACGTACTAGACTTAATCTTCTGCCACAATATAAGCCCCCTTTCAACGCTAGTAGGTTCTGAGTTTCCAGGGAGCGACCACAAAACAGTGATGTGTGCACTGCCAATTCCGCTGAGTAGCAATGCATCTCATACCTCCACTTCACAACAAGTAATATATAGGAACTATAGTAAGGCAAACTGGGCCTTAGTTGAATCGATGCTAAGATCCTCCAAATGGGATGAATACTTCACTACTGATGACCTATCGAGAGCCCTAACCATCTTCTACCATAACTCTAACACATGCTTAGATGCTGTCATTCCACTCCAAACACTAAAGGTTTCCCCACACAGAAAGTCATTCATAAAACCAAAGGATCGTACGAAACTGAAGAAACTCTCAACAAGTTACTTCAAACACCACGACTTTGGCACTCTAGGTCTAATACTTAACACCCTTAGCTCCATCTCACAAGCTCGAGATTTCCGTATGAGAAAGGAAGAACGCATCGCAGTAGCCAGTCCTGCTAGAGTGTATGCACTCACAGAAATCTTAAGGAAGCGAATGAATCGCAAAAATCACAGCATTTCTCTCCTCATAGACAAAGGTAGGCTATGCACTAACTCTGCAGACATATGTGAACTATTCAACAAAACGTTTGCAGGTAACTACCTTAAGCCCTCAGTCCAGCTACTCGATATACACCCTATTACTATATGGCACAAACTCCATCTCCACTCACACCAAACCAAATTAGCACTGTTCAATTCACTTACGCTGATATTAACCAAACTATAAGAACCCTCAAAAGTTCAAAAGGTTTCGGTACCGACGGTATATCATCTTACTTCTATAAATATGGTGGCCCTGACATTCCTCTACTGCTGCTTAAAATATTCACAATGTCCCTAGAAACTCAAACTTACCCTGACATATGGAAGACAACATTCATTATGCCTAAACACAAATCTGGCTCGAAAACTGAAGTCAGTAACTACCGGCCGATCAATATCACACCTATAGCATCTAGAATCATGGAGAGACTAGTCAAAGATAACTTAATCAAACATATGCTTAGCTGCAATATTATAAGTCCGAACCAACATGGATTCCTGAAATCCAGATCATGTTTAACATGTCACCTAGACTTCTTCAATTTTGTAACCAGCAGTCGTGACAGACGGCAACTAGTACTTGTCATCTACTTTGACATTTCTAAGGCATTTGACCGTGTTGACCATTTACTGCTAACAAATAAGCTGAACTCCTTAGGAATACGTGACCCATTATTAGGATGGCTTAAATCATTCCTTAACAATAGGTCCCAAATAGTTAAACTCGGGTCTGCAACCTCCAAACCTAGCCCTATCACTTCTGGTGTAGTACAAGGTAGTGTCATTGGACCCCTCCTATTTACACTATACATCAATGACATATGCGCTTGCTTCACGCACGGGAAACCATTCATCTTTGCAGATGACCTAAAAGTAGCTTATACATTCCAATGTGATGACTTAGGGAACTTCGAGAATGTAGTGCAGAAGGAATTAGATAAAATGACTGCTTGGTCGTCCCTATGGAATCTCCAATTTAATCTGAACAAATGTGGCTGGATCTGCTTCGGCGCACCCTCAATTGACCTGAAATTAACGCTCCAATCTGCTAACCTAACAAGACTCCGAAGTGTCGTTGACCTAGGCCTGAGGTACTCTAGTGACTTGACATTCTCTGAGCAAGTAGCATCACAGACTAGAAAATCGAGGATGCTCTTAGGATGCATACTCAGGAACTTTCACGACAATGAAGCCAAGCTAATTCTGTACAAAACATGTGTCAGACCACTACTAGAATACTGTCCATTTATTATAAGCAGCACTCGCACACGTGACAAGCTAAGGATGGAAAGTATCCAACGATATTTTACCTCAAAACTACTTGGCTGTGATTGTAAGAAAGACTACATCTCACGGTGCATGATCCTAAAACTTGACCCACTTTGGACAAGGCGACTTATTATAAACCTAATATTCTTCTTTAAGGTCCTTCACAAAATATCATTCTCAGGTAACAGGGACATACAATTCGCACAGGAAGGTTCTTACGATCTGCGTAACCAAACTTCCACAGTGACAACTCATTCTTTTAAGTCAACACTCCGTGAAAACTTCTTCACAGTCATGTATTCTAAAATATGGAATAGCCTACCCCTAGATGTCAGAACTTGCTCTTCGGTTACAAGCTTCAAACGCTCTCTATACAGACTGTTTCACTCTACTGATTATATTAATAAACTATTTACTCCTAGAACGAATCAACTACTAATCTACTACAGCACCTAAAAGACGCACTTCAACACCCTTAGCAATCTAAAAACTATAAATAAACTAGCAGCATGGATGCATAAAAAGACTTAGTACGGAACATACAGGATTAGTTTACCCTTAGAAATAGGACCTGTCACTCTATTGTAACCTTCAAACGCTTGCTATATAAACTATTTTGTCCCAATAACTATCCCTACCAGAACCCATCACTTATTTCTAAAACGCATCAGTCATTAAAACGCTAAAACGCTCAGACTCATTAATACACATTATGACACTAAATAAACTCTAAGACTTCGCATAAATACGTGAAAACACAGCTACAATATAGGTAAATGTTTACTAAAGTATAATATACAATCGAAAGAAACATTTATATATGCATATACATTATTGTCCTTTTCATGTTCACATACTTTCTCTTTCTGGTATTCTGCTGCTCCTATTCATCTTCTGGTCGAGGTCGAACAACCCTGCATCTAAACTGAAATGAGGATTAATTCCAAACCGTCTATCTCATAACCACTCAAATTCCATGAACGATCCAATTCTACCATTTGAAGACGCTGGCGAACATGCTGTAAATGAGTATTCATGATCTGAAATGAAGAAGCAACTGGTTTTCAAACAGTTTTCAACATTTTACTCAACTTACGTGTACAGTCCGCCATGCAGACACAAATGGCGCAAATGGGGAGTTCTGGAATCGACCTCGGCACCATTTGATGCAGTAAAACAACTTAACATGACCTTATCTAGTTTTCGCATCCACGAGCAAATTTCTTCCCTGTTATAAAACTACGATAAGACTGCTGAAAAATGGAATAAATATATCACTGATCTCAACATAATACATCAATAAACTCTAAGCCAAGGGTGCTGTTCACAAATAAGTTACATAGGAGAATTGACTTCAAGCTTTTTATCCCCAGATATCTGTATCACCTTCATGTGATGTCTGGGTTTTTTGTTAATGCGAAGACAATACTTCTACATCTCTTTATGTGCCCACAAACAGACTTTATAGCAGAATGTTCCGACTGACTCTAATGTCAGAGAGAACAACCAAACTGTAAATTCATCATACAACAAATGATGTGTAACATATACAATAACTTATCCATGCCTGTAAAATTGCTATGTTCCTGCATGAACAGAAAGAAATATATATTATTTCATCATTTAATAAAAAAACTACTCAACACGATTTCAAATTCCCTTACAAACTGTAAATAATCAGCTGGGTTTCCATCAAAACACCGAAGTTCGCATTTAGGAAGCTTGATATTCCTATTATCCCTAGATGGCGAAACATTAACATCAACCATGTCATGCTTAACATCAAACACATCGTTACGTGTAACAGACAAGTCAACGTAACTTACTTTCCTGTTTGCTTCCAAGACGCTCTGTCCTTTCTTTGGCCCAGGCATCATTGAACTTGGCCAAATTCCAGAAAGTTCCAGATAACGCTTGTTCAAAGAAGACTTGGCCGGCACCAGGAAAGACTGATGTAGACTACCCAAAATGTAAGAAACTGTCACCAAACTGTCGGAAACTGTCAATCACGTCTGAAAAACCGTGAATGCCCAGCTCTTGCTACGCCGGGCCTCTCGCTGTCGCTCGAAGCATTTCAGAAACGCTTAGTACTAACGGACGCGAAAACCAAAACACCGATTGGCGACTCGAGCATTCTCTATTCTAACACCAACATATGAGCAGCATAATGACTAAAGTCTATGAACAAATATTACAACAATAAATCACAATATTATTTCTGACGGTTTTGTACATGCTTTCTGAACAGCGATCGATGAGACGATGACTGGTGTATTGATGCCTCCGTGAAAATACAGGGAAGTTGGGTTTTAACAAACAACCATGAATTGATCGTTCAATCTTCAACTACACTGGCACCTAGTGTATATGCTTGTGCTGGTACTTGCTGAATCCGACCACCAAATCACTGAACATAATAACGTTTGTGGAGAATTCCTTGTTCCCATTCATACGAGTGAATCTGGTGAAGAGAGCACGATCAGACTCTTCAAAGAACAGATGAAACCTGCAAAATTTAGAACCTAGGTTGAAACTGACAAAGCTTGGAAGATTTTTGCTGTGAGTGTACCATCAGTGTGTCTATTATCAGTTGAAAAACCAGGTAAAATGTGAGTGTCAATGCAGTTGTAGATTGAAATATCAATTCACGGTTGTTTGCTCAAACCCAACTTCCCATAATTTTCGCGGGTCAGCAATCCACCAGTCACCGGCTCATCATTCGCTGTTCAGAGGAAGATTAAAAACTATCGGAAGTAATATCGTGATTTATTGAAATAACATTTATTCTTAGACTTTGTGCAACAACCTTATTGTTGGTTATATGTTGGGGTAAGAATAAAGGATTCTTGAATCGTCAGTCAGTGTTTTGGTTTTCGCGTTGGTTAATACAAAGTATTTCTGAAAGTCTTCGAGGGACAGCGTGAGGTCCAGCGTAGAAAGAGCTTGGCATCGACAGTTTATGAGACTTCGCTGACGGCTTGAGATTTTTCTGTTTATTATGAGGGCTTAAATCTTTATCTCGAAAAAGACAATAATGAACGCCTAGACAGATCATGCTTCTGCCTGTAAACATAAACCATTTGCTCAGCCTATTGTTGAGATGAGGCCGCGTGGGCTCTGCACAGATTTATGGGGCATCTTATAAATTAACTTGCTATCCATTGTTGGACCTTTAAATATTACTTCACAATGCCTTATCTCATTCACTTTCTAATAACGTCTTTACTTGATCCTCATTACATTCCATTAGACTCAACATTTTATAGCTCTTTATGAGTTTGATCCGACTCATTCTATTCCTATTCTGTGTAGTGTATGGCTGTGCACCAAATGGACAAGGTAGGAAATAAAAACAACTGGCTTGAAAATAATTGTATTAAAGCCCAAAGTAGACATCATGATAGTAAGACATATATGGGTAGCATTATACATTGCAAATGAACATTGTCGGCCTAGGGATTAATTACTTTCCCGTTCTATTTCCTATATAAATGTATTTATTAATGATACTTGCACTTATTTATTACACTTCAATGATTCATATTAGCACTTTAAATTTTCTAAAACAGCTTTCAATCCATTATGGGTAAATTTTGTTTTAATAAAGTCTCACAGTGTTATACAGTAATGTTTGCTGATGACGTTTCCAGCACAATTTATTGCTCGTAATCATATCAATGGAATTACACTCCACCACAGTGCACAAGTTTTATTCTTATAACAGCTTTCAACCCCCTGTAAACGTTGTACTTACCTCAATATTGGTTGGTTATCGTATGCCTACAACCAAGGGATGAAAACGAAACGAAAACGATTTTCCCGCGCAAAGTGGAGGACAAATGTACAAGTCAAAAACTATACGGCCTGGTTCAGAAAATGAGTGTATATATATATATATATACAGTAGCTGTCAGTCACGTCTCATAAACCGTTAATGACCAGCTCTTGCTACGCTCGGGCTTGCGATGTTCCGTGCAGTTTTTCAGAAACGCTTAGTAATAACGGACGAAAAAACCAAAAGACCGATTGGCCACTCGAGAATTCTTTATTGTTACACCAACATATAAAAATAATGTTTTACTAGGGTCTGTGAACAAATATTACAATAATAAATCACAAGATTACTTCTGATGGTTGTCTCCTGACTTCTTTCTGAACAGCGACCGATGAGACGATGACTGGTGTATTGATGCCTCCGCGAAAATTGGGGAAGTTGGTTTTGAGCAAACAACCAAGAATTGATCGTTCAATCTTCAACTCCATTGACACTCCCCGGCAAAAACGGATCCAACATTTTTTTCCTTCACGACCAATGCACGTTGACTTGGATGCCATTGCGAGAACCTGGGTCACACGGACAGAGCTGAAGTGGAAAACAAACAGAAAAGCCAACACACCACAAGCATACCCACAGCACAATCTCACACATCAATGACGACCTGCGCCTCCAGACAGAGACCTCCTCTTGACATCTTGCAACACAATCGCCACTTGCTAGAATGACTCTTGCAGAATGCAACGTGACCATAGCACCAACTCATGATACTCTACGCACATCCTCTTATCTTTTATTATTATTATTATTGTATCCTTTAGTTCCTAGAGGAACATAGGGCTTCAGCTGCGCACCTCCATTGCCTTCGGTTTTCTGACAACTTTTTCACCCTGCTCCAGGTCTGTCCACATGCTTTCATCTCCTCCTCGCATGACCTCCTCCAAGTCACCCTTGCACTGACGACCAACTCGCCGCCTCCCTTTCGGGTTCCACTCGAGCAATGGCTTGTCTAGTGATGTCACTTGATGGTTTCCTCAGCGTATGGCCAATCCATCTCCATTTCTTTCTGCCTATTTGTTTCACAATCGGTTCCTGATTGGTTCGCTCCCAGAGATCCCTGTTGCTGATCTTTTCTGGCCATCTGATCTTGAGTATTGAGCGGAGACAGCTGTTAATGAAGGTTTGAAGTTTGTTTGAGATGCTCTTTATGACTCGCCAAGTCTCTGATCCGTATAGTAGCACTGACTTCACATTGGAGTTGAAAATCCGGATCTTATTTTTGATGCTGAGTGCTGTTGACCTCCACACAGATTTGAGAGTAATGAAAGCTTGTCTTGCTTTTCCGATTCTGGCTTTGATGTCCTCGTCAGTTCCGCCTGTAGTTGAGACGATGCTTCCCAGGTAGGTGAAGGAGGTTGTTTCTTTCAGGTTCTTCCCGCTTATGCTGATTGTTGTCTTCTGTCGTTGCTGCTGTTGATGTTGGCTAGGAATCTTCATCAACTCTGTTTTATCTATGTTCACGTGAAGTCCTATCTTTGATGCTTCTTCTGCCAACTTGTTACTTTTCACTTGCATATCTTCCAGTTTATGGGAAATCAGACATATATCATCGGCGAAATCCAGATCCTCCAAGTCTTTTGTGTCAGTCCATTTTATGCCTGTTCCCTCGTTGGTTGCCGTTGTCTGTCGCATTATCCAATCAATTGCAATCAGGAAGATCATTGGTGATAGTAGACAGCCTTGCCTCACTCCCGTCCTCACTTCGAAGGCTTCCGTAAGTTTCCCGTTGTGGATTACTTGGCATGCAGCATTGTCGTATAACTGTTGGATGAGATGTATAATTGTCGATGGGACCCCGTAGTAGCGAAGTAGTTTCCAAATGACCTCTCGATCGACGCTGTCGAAGGCCTTTTCAAAGTCGATGAAGTTGAGATAGAGAGGTGACTGCCATTCCAAGCTTTGTTCAATGATGATCCGTAGAGTGGCGATTTGATCAATACATGATTTGTTTCTCCTGAATCCAGCCTGTTCCGGACGAAGTTTTTCATCTAGGGCTTGTTTGATTCTCTCCAGGATGATGCGACTTAGTATCTTGCTTGGAATGGACAGAAGCATAATTCCACGCCAGTTTTTACATTGACTTAAGTCTCCTTTCTTTGGAAGTTTGAATAAGTATCCGTTCTTCCAATCCTCGGGTACTTTGCCCTCTTTCCACACCTTCTCCAGCAGTGGTGTCATCAAGTCCGCTGTTGTCTCTGGGTCTATTTTCAAAGCCTCTGCTGGGATTCCATCTGGTCCCGGTGTTTTCCCAGCTTTAAGCATCTTGATTGCATTCAGGACTTCTGATTTCGTCGGGGGGTCAGTGTTCACTGGTAGTTCTGCTTCCGTTGTTGGTATTGCTGGACGTGTTGTAGGTGGCGGACGATTTAGAAGTCTTTTGAAGTGTTCAACCCAGTGCTTTCTCTGTTCCACCTCTTTGGTGATTGACTTTCCATTGTCGTCCTTTATTGGCTTAATCTGTGTCGAACGTTTGCCCGAAAGGTTCCTAGTTGTTTGGTAGAGTGTGGCGAGGTCTCCTTTGCCTGCAGCTTGTTCTGCTTCGTTTGCCATGGTTTCATAATATTTTCTTTTGTCTTCCCTGGCACTCTTCTTCACTCTTTTGTTCAGTGTATTGTAGCTTGCATTCAGCTCCTGTTTTTGTTGCTCGTCAGTGCACTGGATAATCTTTTGCTTCACTGTCCTTCTCTCTTCTATTAGTTTCCAAGTGTCCGTAGTGAGCCACTGTTTGTCCTGTCTCTTTTTTCTGCCTAGAATTTCTATGCAGGTTTGGCTCCACACCGTTTTCAAGTTGTTCCAGTGCTTTTCGACGCTGACCTTTTCGCTGGTGTTGATTTGTATCTCAGCTTTGTCCTTTATGCTTGCAATGAAGATGTCCTTTGTAGCCTGGTCCTTCAGCTTTTGAGTGTTGAACTTGGCTTGTGGTCTATCTGCAGCTCCTGATTCCCTGAAAGCTTTTAATTTGATTTGGATTGTCCCTTGTACGAGATAGTGGTCTGAGCCAACGTCTGCTCCTCTTCTTGCTTTTGTGTCCAGTAGGCTGCGCCTCCACTTCCTTGAGATTGAGATGAAGTCGATTTGGTTTTTGGTTTGCCCGTCTGGTGACACCCATGTAGCCTTGTGGATATCTTTGTGCTTGTATACACTGCCACCAATCACCAGTTCGTTGAAGGCGCAGAAGTCGGCGAAGAGTTCTCCGTTTTCATTCATTTCTCCTAGAGCTTCTCTACCCATGATGAGTTCCCTTCCTGTATTGTCTGGTCCCAGTTTGGCGTTCATGTCTCCCATTAGTATTTTCATGTCGCCAGCTGGAGTATTGTCCATTGTTGCCTGTAGTTGCCTGTAGAATTCTTCTTTCTTCTCGAGGTCTGCGTTGTTTGTGGGTGCATAACATTGTATGATTGACACTTTCCTTCCTTTGGAGTTGAACCTGGCGGTCATTATCCTGGACGAAATCGCCTCCCATTGTATCAGGGCTTTCGTTGCCGTTGGTGACATCATGATAGCCACGCCCTCGGTGTGCGTGTGGTTATCTTCTGGGTGACCGGAGTAGATCACTGACTCACCTGTTGACAATTTGGTGAGTCCACTCCCATTCCATCTGCTTTCACATATTCCCAGCACTTGTATTCCGTATCTTTTCATCTCGTTGGCGATCTGGGCAGCTTTCCCTGTCTCGTACATAGTTCGGACGTTCCATGTTCCTACACAGACTTTTTCTTTTGGTGCAAAGAGGTTCATTCTGCTGAAGGTTCTGTAGCAACTTTGTTTACAGGGTGGGGTTGCTAGCCTCACGCCTGAGAAAAGAATGATTACATTAAGTTAAAGTTTAGAGAGAAGCAACTTTTTGGGTTGCTCCCCTCAAAATCAGAAAATAACGGACAAACAATGAGAACAACATCAACAAAGGAAACAGTTCACAGAAAAAAGGGCAAAAAGCGACGACAACTATACAATAAGACAACATGCAATATAGTTCAGCACAGTTAACTAAAATGATATCTTAACCATAAACTCACTGACTTGGAGCAACTTGAACATATAAATCCAACAATATATACAATTATAGATGTGTTTATGTTTAAAAATTCCACAAATCCAATTAGTTAGTTATATGTATTATCTGTCAATAAGATTGTATTTTTTGGATTCAGTGTTCGAAAGGTTAATAATTGTGATAGTTTCCGGAAACTCTTGGCATAAAATTCTACAGAAATAAGAATTTTTATTAATAAGCAAAATGCAGCGTAGTAGTCGAAAAGCGCGCGCGTGTTTTTATAACTTAAAGGGAATTGTCCATCCTCTTATTTACTCACTACCAATTACCACTGAAATCGCTTGTCACTCATTCTGCCACAATTCAAGTAACGATGACGTATGCGAGCCTCAGTCGTTTACACTCTTTCTCCCCGGCGTGTCGGACCGCAGCTAACAATTATCTCCGTGTGCATTTCATTCTCAGCAATAGCCTAGCCTCCCCGGCGTATACGCCCCATCTGCTGTCCTTAGCATCAATCAATTCATTCACGGATGTAGAAGACTCGAAACAACTTCAGAATTAATCACGACGAAAATTTTAACAAAATTACGCAATAACAACAAGGTACGAAAACAACGAGTAAACACAATGAATTCAAATAACACCAATTGATATGACACACCACACGTATATACAAACAGTACAAACAAACTCGCAGATCGTGTCTCGATGGAATTCCTTTGAAGAATCGCAGGACTTACAGCAGTACGCCTGCAACCCTTGTCAGGTTGACGATTGTAAGTTTTGGAATGTCCAGACACAAACAAGATTAACCAACAATTACATCAATTGGAACTCACACAACTATTTAACACAAACATATGTACAATCAACACATCAAATGTTGTGGATTCTGACACGACAAACTACCCTTGAAGAACTGTAGGACTTACAGCAATACGCCTACATTCCTTCTCAGGTTGATGATCCAAGTGGAAGTCGTCCGGACACAAACAGAATTACCAACAACTAGATGACAAATGATATCAATTCAGTATATATAACGTGAACATATGTAGAAGATCATTGTAAATGGAGTTGAAGATTGAACGATCAATTCTTGGTTGTTTGCTCAAAATCAAATTCCTCGATTTTCGCGGAGGCATCAATACGACAGTCATCGTCTCATCGGTCGCTGTTCAGAAAGAAGACTGAAACATCGTCAGAAGTAACAACGATTTATTATTGTAATATTTCTTTAAAGACCTTAGTTGCTTAGTTCGTTTATTCATTTTATATGTTGGTGTAACAATACAAAATATCAAACGGCAGATCGGTGTTTTGGTTTTGGCGTCCGTTATAACTAAGCGTTTCTGAGAAATCTTCGAAGAACAGCGTGAGCCCGAGCGTAGCGAGAGTTGGGCATTAACGGTTTATGAGACGTGATTGACATTTTCTGACGATAGAAACAGATCTGGCGGATTCAAACAGTTGGTGGGAGTTTGGATAGTCGCCGTTCATTTTCCCTGGTGCCGGTCAAGTCCTCTTTGAACTAGCAATATCTGGAACGTTTTTGGAATTGGGTCAAGTTCAACAATGCCTGGGTCAAAGAAGGGACAGAGCTTCTTGGATGCAAACAGGAAAGTAAGTCATTGTGACTTGTCTGTTAATTGTAACGATGCGTCTGATGTTAGGCATGACATGGTTGATGTTACTGTTTCGCCGTTCAGGGATAATAGGAACATCGAACTCCCTAAATGCGAACTTCGGTGTTTTGATGGAAACCCAGCTGATTATTTACAATTTGTAAAGGAGTTTGAGATCATGTTGAGTAGCTTTCTATTAAGTGATGAATTGAAGTTAATGTATTTGATGAGATATTGCACTGGAGATGCTGCAAGAGCTATACAGTGCTGTAAGTTTATGAAGCCAAAAGAGGGCTACTACGAGGCTATGAGCATACTATGTCAAAGGTTTGGAAGACCTTCGATGATTGCAGGGAAATTATTCGAGGCTGTTAAGGGTAATGGTGGTCAATTACAGGATGACTCCCAGGCACTCACTGAGTTTTCAGATAATTTGCTAATTTACAAGAATGCAATGATTTCGATGAATCGCGTGAGTGACCTCAACTCGAGTTTTATACTAGAAGTAATAGCAAGACGCCTACCTACTCGGCTGCAAAGGAAGTGGGTGAAGATAAGCTCCCGTATGGAGGATGAGGGTATCGAGCCAAAGTTTGATGATATCCTGAAACTGGTAAATACTAGTGTCAATCAATCTATGAGCAAGTTCGCCAGTCTATTACATCTCACCCCTAGAATAGAGCAGTCTGAGAGCAAAATGCAATCATTGATGACGAGTAGGCCTCAGAGAGGTGGATTTCAAGAAGGCTCCATGATGTCTAGTAATGCATATAGATCTAGTGAGTGTAACAGCTTTCGTAGTACATCCCCAACAGATAAGTTGCAAGATGCAAGACAAACACGGTTGTGTTTTACACGTTTGCAAGAGGTGCATACAAAGGTGAGCTGTGAACCAGTGAGCAAGTTCAGTGATAAGCTAAATGTAAACTCCAGGCCTGACTCCGAATTGTGTGACGATAACGGTGCGGTGAAGAAGTCTGTAGTTGCAACTGGTAAGCCGTTGTTGAATAAAGTGTCACAGAATAGAGTTACTGCTTCAGAGTGCAGTTCTGACCCTACAAGTTTACAAGGTATTACTAGTCAGAGTGAAGTTATAAAACTTTTAATGATTTGTGAGGAGGAACCAAAATTGTCTACTTCTGTTAATAAATAGTTTGAAAATGATGAAGTTGACGGTAAAGTGAATATTCGTGATAATGATCATGATACTTCACAGTTGTCTTTGGTTGATCATGATGAGATGAGGGATATGCCTACTACTGCTAAGTTAAATAAAGGTTCTGTACAACTACAACGTGAAGTAGAATTGAACGCAGATGCAGTTCCAAAAGGTGTGCATACTTGTGAGACAGTCAGTGTAATTGATCAGCATGTAGCCCACCTATCATCAGATGATAGTGCTAAACCCGAACTAGTAGTGAAAGACAGCAGTGGTGGTGGTCTTGCAGGTAGACAACTTTCTGAAAGTCGAGCAACAACAGCTTCTGATCCACCGCTAAGTTCATCACCTTGTGTCACACAGTCATCGTTGGTGTTTTCATCCACAATGAAACAGATGCCCATCAACTCAAGTATCTTGTGCAATGACTATGATAGTATTGGTGCGTTTGAAAAGACGAAAGATATTGCTCAATTTAGTGAGAATAAGCCAAGTGTAAACGAGAGAGTATTTGTTAAATTGACTTGCATGAATAAAGGCATTTCTAGTTTCAAGTTACTATTTGAATGTTATTATCTTTGGTGTAAATCACTCTGTGCCTACGCTTGGTTGACCAGATACGTCGTGTGTTTGTTCGTCATCTATATTCTACGATACAATGACATGGGCGTGTTACCGTTCAGATTTGAGGATATAGCTCATAGAAAGAAGTTAGCAAATGAACTCTGCGACGATTTCCAACCTAGGGCGTCAACCTGAGAAGGGTTGTGGGCGTACTGCTGTAAGTCCTACAATTCTCCAAAGGGTAGCGCATCAATGAGCAGTCCAATGTGCTTGGTGTATGATCTTGAACATATGTTCACGTTGTATATACTGAATTGATATCATCTGTCATCTAGCTGTTGGTAATTCTGTTTGTGTCCGGACGACTTCCACTTGGATCATCAACCTGAGAAGGAATGTAGGCGTACTGCTGTAAGTCCTACAGTTCTTCAAGGGTAGTTTGTCGTGTCAGAATCCACAACATTTGATGTGTTGATTGTACATATGTTTGTGTTAAATAGTTGTGTGAGTTCCAATTGATGTAATTGTTGGTTAATCTTGTTTGTGTCTGGACATTCCAAAACTTACAATCGTCAACCTGACAAGGGTTGCAGGCGTACTGCTGTAAGTCCTGCGATTCTTCAAAGGAATTCCATCGAGACACGATCTGCGAGTTTGTTTGTACTGTTTGTATATACGTGTGGTGTGTCATATCAATTGGTGTTATTTGAATTCATTGTGTTTACTCGTTGTTTTCGTACCTTGTTGTTATTGCGTAATTTTGTTAAAATTTTCGTCGTGATTACTTCTGAAGTTGTTTCGAGTCTTCTACATCCGTGAATGAATTGATTGATGCTAAGGACAGCAGATGGGGCGTATACGCCGGGGAGGCTAGGCTATTGCTGAGAATGAAATGCACACGGAGATAATTGTTAGCTGCGGTCCGACACGCCGGGGAGAAAGAGTGTAAACGACTGAGGCTCGCATACGTCATCGTTACTTGAATTGTGGCAGAATGAGTGACAAGCGATTTCAGTGGTAATTGGTAATGAGTGGATAAGAGGATGTGCGTCAAGTATCGTGAGGTGCTGCCATGGTCACTTTGCATTCTGCAAGAGTCATTCTAGCAAGTGGCGATTGTGTTGCAAGATGTCAAGAGGAGGTCTCTGTCTGGAGGCGCAGGTCGTCATTGATGTGTGAGATTGTGCTGTGGGTATGCTTGTGGTGTGTTGGCTTTTCTGTTTGTTTTCCATTCCAGCTCTGTCCGTGTGACCCAGGTTCTCGCAATGGCATCCAAGTCGACGTGCATTGGTCGTGAAGGGAAAAAGGGATGGATCCCTTTTTTGCCGGGGAGTGCCAATGCAGTTGAAGATTGAACGATCAATTCTTGGTTGTTTGCTCAAAACCAACTTCCCCAATTTTTGCGGGGCATCAATACGACAGTCATCGTCTCATCGGTAGCTGTTCAGAAAGAAGAGTGAAACATCGTCAGAAGTAATCTTATGATTTATTATTGTAATATTTGTTTTCAGACCTTAGTTCGCTTATTCCTTTTATATGTTGGTGTAACAATAAACAAATCTAAAGCGGCAGATCAGTGTTTTGGTTTTTGCGTCCGTTATAACTAAGCGTTTCTGAGAAATCTTCGAAGAACAGCGTGGGCCCGAGCGTAGCGAGAGTTGGGCATTAACGGTTTATGAGACGTGATTGACACGAGTTGAGGTCACTCATGCGATTCATCGAAATCATTGCATTCTTGTAAATTAGCAAATTATCTGAAAACTCAGTGAGTGCCTGGGAGTCATCCTGTAATTGACCACCATTACCCTTAACAGCCTCGAATAATTTCCCTGCAATCATCGAAGGTCTTCCAAACCTTTGACATAGTATGCTCATAGCCTCGTAGTAGCCCTCTTTTGGCTTCATAAACTTACAGCACTGTATAGCTCTTGCAGCATCTCCAGTGCAATATCTCATCAAATACATTAACTTCAATTCATCACTTAATAGAAAGCTACTCAACATGATCTCAAACTCCTTTACAAATTGTAAATAATCAGCTGGGTTTCCATCAAAACACCGAAGTTCGCATTTAGGGAGTTCGATGTTCCTATTATCCCTGAACGGCGAAACAGTAACATCAACCATGTCATGCCTAACATCAGACGCATCGTTACAATTAACAGACAAGTCACAATGACTTACTTTCCTGTTTGCATCCAAGAAGCTCTGTCCCTTCTTTGACCCAGGCATTGTTGAACTTGACCCAATTCCAAAAACGTTCCAGATATTGCTAGTTCAAAGAGGACTTGACCGGCACCAGGGAAAATGAACGGCGACTATCCAAACTCCCACCAACTGTTTGAATCCGCCAGATCTGTTTCTATCGTCAGAAAATGTCAATCACGTCTCATAAACCGTTAATGCCCAACTCTCGCTACGCTCGGGCTCACGCTGTTCTTCGAAGATTTCTCAGAAACGCTTACTTATAACGGGCGATAAAACCAAAAGACCGATTGGCCACTCGAGAATTCTTTATTGTTACACCAACATATAAAAATAATGTTTTACTAGGGTCTGTGAACAAATATTACAATAATAAATCACAAGATTACTTCTGATGGTTGTCTCCTGACTTCTTTCTGAACAGCGACCGATGAGACGATGACTGGTGTATTGATGCCTCCGCGAAAATTGGGGAAGTTGGTTTTGAGCAAACAACCATGAATTGATCGTTCAATCTTCAACTGCATTGACACTCCCCGGCAAAAACGGATCCAACATTTTTTTCCTTCACGACCAATGCACGTTGACTTGGATGCCATTGCGAGAACCTGGGTCACACGGACAGAGCTGAAATGGAAAACAAACAAAAAAGCCAACACACCACAAGCATACCCACAGCACAATCTCACACATCAATGACGACCTGCGCCTCCAGACAGAGACCTCCTCTTGACATCTTGCAACACAATCGCCACTTGCTAGAATGACTCTTGCAGAATGCAACGTGACCATAGCACCAACTCATGATACTCTACGCACATCCTCTTATCTTTTATTATTATTATTATTGTATCCTTTAGTTCCTAGAGGAACATAGGGCTTCAGCTGCGCACCTCCATTGACTTCGGTTTTCTGACAACTTTTTCACCCTGCTCCAGGTCTGTCCACATGCTTTCATCTCCTCCTCGCATGACCTCCTCCAAGTCACCCTTGCACTGACGACCAACTCGCCGCCTCCCTTTCGGGTTCCACTCGAGCAATGGCTTGTCTAGTGATGTCACTTGATGGTTTCCTCAGCGTATGGCCAATCCATCTCCATTTCTTTCTGCCTATTTGTTTCACAATCGGTTCCTGATTGGTTCGCTCCCAGAGATCCCTGTTGCTGATCTTTTCTGGCCATCTGATCTTGAGTATTGAGCGGAGACAGTTGTTAATGAAGGTTTGAAGTTTGTTTGAGATGCTCTTTATGACTCGCCAAGTCTCTGATCCGTATAGTAGCACTGACTTCACATTGGAGTTGAAAATCCGGATCTTATTTTTGATGCTGAGTGCTGTTGACCTCCACACAGATTTGAGAGTAATGAAAGCTTGTCTTGCTTTTCCGATTCTGGCTTTGATGTCCTCGTCAGTTCCGCCTGTAGTTGAGACGATGCTTCCCAGGTAGGTGAAGGAGGTTGTTTCTTTCAGGTTCTTCCCACTTATGCTTATTGTTGTCTTCTGTCGTTGCTGCTGTTGATGTTGGCTAGGAATCTTCATCATCTCTGTTTTATCTATGTTCACGTGAAGTCCTATCTTTGATGCTTCTTCTGCCAACTTGTTACTTTTCACTTGCATATCTTCCAGTTTATGGGAAATCAGACATATATCATCGGCGAAATCCAGATCCTCCAAGTCTTTTGTGTCAGTCCATTTTATGCCTGTTCCCTCGTTGGTTGCCGTTGTCTGTCGCATTATCCAATCAATTGCAATCAGGAAGATCATTGGTGATAGTAGACAGCCTTGCCTCACTCCCGTCCTCACTTCGAAGGCTTCCGTAAGTTTCCCGTTGTGGATTACTTGGCATGCAGCATTGTCGTATAACTGTTGGATGAGGTGTATAATTGTCGATGGGACCCCGTAGTAGCGAAGTAGTTTCCAAATGACCTCTCGATCGACGCTGTCGAAGGCCTTTTCAAAGTCGATGAAGTTGAGATAGAGAGGTGACTGCCATTCCAAGCTTTGTTCAATGATGATCCGTAGAGTGGCGATTTGATCAATACATGATTTGTTTCTCCTGAATCCAGCCTGTTCCGGACGAAGTTTTTCATCTAGGGCTTGTTTGATTCTCTCCAGGATGATGCGACTTAGTATCTTGCTTGGAATGGACAGAAGCATAATTCCACGCCAGTTTTTACATTGACTTAAGTCTCCTTTCTTTGGAAGTTTGAATAAGTATCCGTTCTTCCAATCCTCGGGTACTTTGCCCTCTTTCCACACCTTCTCCAGCAGTGGTGTCATCAAGTCCGCTGTTGTCTCTGGGTCTATTTTCAAAGCCTCTGCTGGGATTCCATCTGGTCCCGGTGTTTTCCCAGCTTTAAGCATCTTGATTGCATTCAGGACTTCTGATTTCGTCGGGGGGTCAGTGTTCACTGGTAGTTCTGCTTCCGTTGTTGGTATTGCTGGACGTGTTGTAGGTGGCGGACGATTTAGAAGTCTTTTGAAGTGTTCAACCCAGTGCTTTCTCTGTTCCACCTCTTTGGTGATTGACTTTCCATTGTCGTCCTTTATTGGCTTAATCTGTGTCGAACGTTTGCCCGAAAGGTTCCTAGTTGTTTGGTAGAGTGTGGCGAGGTCTCCTTTGCCTGCAGCTTGTTCTGCTTCGTTTGCCATGGTTTCATAATATTTTCTTTTGTCTTCCCTGGCACTCTTCTTCACTCTTTTGTTCAGTGTATTGTAGCTTGCATTCAGCTCCTGTTTTTGTTGCTCGTCAGTGCACTGGATAATCTTTTGCTTCACTGTCCTTCTCTCTTCTATTAGTTTCCAAGTGTCCGTAGTGAGCCACTGTTTGTCCTGTCTCTTTTTTCTGCCTAGAATTTCTATGCAGGTTTGGCTCCACACCGTTTTCAAGTTGTTCCAGTGCTTTTCGACGCTGACCTTTTCGCTGGTGTTGATTTGTATCTCAGCTTTGTCCTTTATGCTTGCAATGAAGATGTCCTTTGTAGCCTGGTCCTTCAGCTTTTGAGTGTTGAACTTGGCTTGTGGTCTATCTGCAGCTCCTGATTCCCTGAAAGCTTTTAATTTGATTTGGATTGTCCCTTGTACGAGATAGTGGTCTGAGCCAACGTCTGCTCCTCTTCTTGCTTTTGTGTCCAGTAGGCTGCGCCTCCACTTCCTTGAGATTGAGATGAAGTCGATTTGGTTTTTGGTTTGCCCGTCTGGTGACACCCATGTAGCCTTGTGGATATCTTTGTGCTTGTATACACTGCCACCAATCACCAGTTCGTTGAAGGCGCAGAAGTCGGCGAAGAGTTCTCCGTTTTCATTCATTTCTCCTAGAGCTTCTCTACCCATGATGAGTTCCCTTCCTGTATTGTCTGGTCCCAGTTTGGCGTTCATGTCTCCCATTAGTATTTTCATGTCGCCAGCTGGAGTATTGTCCATTGTTGCCTGTAGTTGCCTGTAGAATTCTTCTTTCTTTTCGAGGTCTGCGTTGTTTGTGGGTGCATAACATTGTATGATTGACACTTTCCTTCCTTTGGAGTTGAACCTGGCGGTCATTATCCTGGACGAAATCGCCTCCCATTGTATCAGGGCTTTCGTTGCCGTTGGTGACATCATGATAGCCACGCCCTCGGTGTGCGTGTGGTTATCTTCTGGGTGACCGGAGTAGATCACTGACTCACCTGTTGACAATTTGGTGAGTCCACTCCCATTCCATCTGCTCTCACATATTCCCAGCACTTGTATTCCGTATCTTTTCATCTCGTTGGCGATCTGGGCAGCTTTCCCAGTCTCGTACATAGTTCGGACGTTCCATGTTCCTACACAGACTTTTTCTTTTGGTGCAAAGAGGTTCATTCTGCTGAAGGTTCTGTAGCAACTTTGTTTACAGGGTGGGGTTGCTAGCCTCACGCCTGAGAAAAGAATGATTACATTAAGTTAAAGTTTAGAGAGAAGCAACTTTTTGGGTTGCTCCCCTCAAAATCAGAAAATAACGGACAAACAATGAGAACAACATCAACAAAGGAAACAGTTCACAGAAAAAAGGGCAAAAAGCGACGACAACTATACAATAAGACAACATGCAATATAGTTCAGTACAGTTAACTAAAATGATATCTTAACCATAAACTCACTGACTTGGAGCAACTTGAACATATAAATCCAACAATATATACAATTATAGATGTGTTTATGTTTAAAAATTCCACAAATCCAATTAGTTAGTTATATGTATTATCTGTCAATAAGATTGTATTTTTTGGATTCAGTGTTCGAAAGGTTAATAATTGTGATAGTTTCCGGAAACTCTTGGCATAAAATTCTACAGAAATAAGAATTTTTATTAATAAGCAAAATGCAGCGTAGTAGTCGAAAAGCGCGCGCGTGTTTTTATAACTTAAAGGGAATTGTCCATCCTCTTATTTACTCACTACCAATTACCACTGAAATCGCTTGTCACTCATTCTGCCACAATTCAAGTAACGATGACGTATGCGAGCCTCAGTCGTTTACACTCTTTCTCCCCGGCGTGTCGGACCGCAGCTAACAATTATCTCCGTGTGCATTTCATTCTCAGCAATAGCCTAGCCTCCCGGCGTATACGCCCCATCTGCTGTCCTTAGCATCAATCAATTCATTCACGGATGTAGAAGACTCGAAACAACTTCAGAAGTAATCACGACGAAAATTTTAACAAAATTACGCAATAACAACAAGGTACGAAAACAACGAGTAAACACAATGAATTCAAATAACACCAATTGATATGACACACCACACGTATATACAAACAGTACAAACAAACTCGCAGATCGTGTCTCGATGGAATTCCTTTGAAGAATCGCAGGACTTACAGCAGTACGCCTGCAACCCTTATCAGGTTGATGATCCAAGTGGAAGTCGTCCGGACACAAACAGAATTACCAACAGCTAGATGACAGATGATATCAATTCAGTATATACAACGTGAACATATGTACAAGATCATACACCAAGCACATTGGACTGCTCATTGATGCGCTACCCTTTGAAGAATTGTAGGACTTACAGCAGTACGCCTACATCCCTTCTCAGGTTGACGCCCTAGGTTGGAAATCGTCGCAGAGTTCATTTGCTTACTTCCTTCTATGAGCTATATCCTCAAATCTGAACGGTAACACGCCCATGTCATTGTATCGTAGAATATAGATGACGAACAAACACACGACATATCTCATCAACCAAGTGTAGAAACAGAGTAATTTACACCAAAAATAATAACATTCAAATAGTAACTTGAAACTAGAAATGCCTTTATTCATGCAAGTCAATTTAACAAATACTCTCTCGTTTACACTTGGCTTATTCTCACTAAATTGAGCAATATCTTTCGTCTTTTCAAACGCACCAATACTATCATAGTCATTGCACAAGATACTTGAGTTGATGAGCATCTGTTTCATTGTGGATGAAAACACCAACGATGACTGTGTGACACAAGGTGATGAACTTAGCGGTGGATCAGAAGCTGTTGTTGCTCGACTTTCAAAAAGTTGTCTACCTGCAAGACCACCACCACTGCTGTCTTTCACTACTAGTTCGGGTTTAGCACTATCATCTGATGATAGGTGGGCTACATGCTGATCAATTACACTGACTGTCTCACAAGTATGCACACCTTTTGGAACTGCATCTGCGTTCAATTCTACTTCACGTTGTAGTTGTACAGAACCTTTATTTAACTTAGCAGTAGTAGGCATATCCCTCATCTCATCATGATCAACCAAAGACAACTGTGAAGTATTATGATCATTATCACGAATATTCACTTTACCGTCAACTTCATCATTTTCAAACTATTTAATAACAGAAGTAGACAATTTTGGTTCCTCCTCACAAATCATTAAAAGTTTTATAACTTCACTCTGACTAGTAATACCTTGTAAACTTGTAGGTTCAGAACTGCACTCTGAAGCAGTAACTCTATTCTGTGACACTTTATTCAACAACGGCTTACCAGTTGCAACTACAGACTTCTTCACCGCACCGTTATCGTCACACAATTCGGAGTCAGGCCTGGAGTTTACATTTAGCTTATCACTGAACTTGCTCACTGGTTCACAGCTCACCTTTGTATGCACCTCTTGCAAACGTGTAAAACACAACCGTGTTTGTCTTGCATCTTGCAACTTATCTGTTGGGGATGTACTACGAAAGCTGTTACACTCACTAGATCTATATGCATTACTAGACATCATGGAGCCTTCTTGATATCCACCTCTCTGAGGCTTATTCGTCATCAATGAGTGCGTTTTACCCTCAGACTGCTCTATTCTATGGGTGAGATCTAACAGACTGGCGAACTTGCTCATAGATTGATTGACACTAGTATTTACCAGTTTCAGGATATCATCAAACTTTGGCTCGATACCCTCATCCTCCATACGGGAGCTTATCTTCACCCACTTCCTTTGCAGCCGAGTAGGTAGGCGTCTTGCTATTACTTCTAGTATAAAACTCGAGTTGTCAATGGAGTTGAAGATTGAACGATCAATTCTTGGTTGTTTGCTCAAAACCAACTTCCCCAATTTTTGCGGGGCATCAATACGACAGTCATCGTCTCATCGGTAGCTGTTCAGAAAGAAGAGTGAAACATCGTCAGAAGTAATCTTATGATTTATTATTGTAATATTTGTTTTCAGACCTTAGTTCGCTTATTCCTTTTATATGTTGGTGTAACAATAAACAAATCTAAAGCGGCAGATCAGTGTTTTGGTTTTTGCGTCCGTTATAACTAAGCGTTTCTGAGAAATCTTCGAAGAACAGCGTGGGCCCGAGCGTAGCGAGAGCTGGGCATTAACGGTTTATGAGACGTGATTGACACGAGTTGAGGTCACTCATGCGATTCATCGAAATCATTGCATTCTTGTAAATTAGCAAATTATCTGAAAACTCAGTGAGTGCCTGGGAGTCATCCTGTAATTGACCACCATTACCCTTAACAGCCTCGAATAATTTCCCTGCAATCATCGAAGGTCTTCCAAACCTTTGACATAGTATGCTCATAGCCTCGTAGTAGCCCTCTTTTGGCTTCATAAACTTACAGCACTGTATAGCTCTTGCAGCATCTCCAGTGCAATATCTCATCAAATACATTAACTTCAATTCATCACTTAATAGAAAGCTACTCAACATGATCTCAAACTCCTTTACAAATTGTAAATAATCAGCTGGGCTTCCATCAAAACACCGAAGTTCGCATTTAGGGAGTTCGATGTTCCTATTATCCCTGAACGGCGAAACAGTAACATCAACCATGTCATGCCTAACATCAGACACATCGTTACAATTAACAGACAAGTCACCATGACTTACTTTCCTGTTTGCATCCAAGACGCTCTGTCCCTTCTTTGACCCAGGCATTGTTGAACTTGACCCAATTCCAAAAACGTTCCAGATATTGCTTGTTCAAAGAGGACTTGACCGGCACCAGGGAAAATGAACGGCGACTATCCAAACCCTCACCAACTGTTTGAATCCGCCAGATCTGTTTCTATCGTCAGAAACTGTCAGTCACGTCTCATAAACCGTTAATGCCCAACTCTTGCTACGCTCGGGCTCACGCTGTTCTTCGAAGATTTCTCAGAAACGCTTAGTTATAACGGACGAAAAATCCAAAAGACTGATTGGCCACTCGAGGATTCTTTATTGTTACACCAACATATAAAAATAATGTTTTACTAGGGTCTGTGAACAAATATTACAATAATAAATCACAAGATTACTTCTGATGGTTGTCTCCTGACTTCTTTCTGAACAGCGACCGATGAGACGATGACTGGTGTATTGATGCCTCCGCGAAAATTGGGGAAGTTGGTTTTGAGCAAACAACCATGAATTGATCGTTCAATCTTCAACTCCATTGACAGTAGCTATCGAACAATATAAAACATCTGCCAGGCAAATTTTTATTTGATTAGGTGTGCACAGTTATGGAATAAACTACCAATGGAAATGCGTCAAGCAGGTACATTGGCCTCCTTCAAAAAAGTGCTTAACGACAAACTACAAGAGTTTGCAAACGACAGTAGTCCTAGTTCCTATCTGAGAGCCTCCGAAATTATAGGTCCATTTAATGTATAAGCTTAAATACTACACCTGTTGTTTTTGCCTATATTTATAATTTTAGATAAAACATTAACGATTAAGATACTTACCCTCAAAAAGACAAGAAGTTTCGTTTGCAAAACTTCTACCCAACACAATAAGTGGACTAAAACGGACATAAACCGACAACATGAAATAGATATAACTCACCACAACATCACATGGAGAGACATACGCTCGTCGGGCATCATATGTACCTCACCAGCTACAACTCAACTTTCCTAAGATAATGTGATGAACTTATATCCGTAATGTTGCTGAGCAGTTAATATCCACAACTCCTGTCGGAACAACTAAAATTCAGAAACCCTCCTCATGAGAAGTAAATACCCACAAGCAGTAGAAATCCATTAATAAGTGCGTCCAAAGATTATGTATTTTGCTCCCGACAATGACATTGCAGATCAAATGAGATAAGCAAATCACTGATTTCCAAATAACACAACAATGAACTATAATTCAAGAATTCCGTACACAACAAAGTAATGTACGAAAATTGACTTCAAGCTTTATTTTTTCCCAGGCACTTATAACCCATCCACCAAAGACTTGGTTTTTTGTTAATGCGAAGACAATACTTCTGTAATTCCTGATGTGTTGCACTCACTGACAATCTAGCAGATTTTTCCAACCGTGCACAGAAATGATTGTACATAAGTGAAAAGGATGTTTTATACTATTGGGATTAACATTTATCAAGTGTATGCATAATCTCCAGTGTACATGCTAAACATATTTTGATATCAACTGTAAAATGTGACTGAATAATATGGTCTTATTTCTGTAACAATTTGATGATTCCTGTAAACTGGCGTCCCTCATGTACTATGAGAATAAATTTATTTATTTAAAAATTGCTAGCTATATTTCGGGACCAAGTTGGAGTGCAAGATGATTGCTCAACTAGCTGAGAATTCTGCACGAACGGGCAAACTTAATACGACGGTGTGCCAAATGGTGTGGATGCTTGACGAGAAGCCTTCAGATAAGTAAATCGATTGAAGCAGTGAGGGTAAGCATCCGATGTTCACTGGTGACTGCTGTGGCCAATAATTCTGGGGAATCGTGTACTCCTGCAATAATAATAATAATAGTTTTTATTTCTGTAACAGAAACCAGCCATTTTTACAGGCATGAACATATGTACACTTATGAAAACTTGTAGAATATATAATATGATTTGTTAATTTAGAAATAAGTTGAATACTGGTAAATGAAAGAGAAACATTTAAGATGAAGTGTACAAATAAGGAAATAGATATAGTGTCAAATCTAAACTGTGATTGAAAAAAAAACACGTCAATTTCACGCGGGAATCATAAATGATTGCGTTAGTTGGGAAGGTAAGTAGCATTTCTGTACAGGTGCTGACGTGATACATAAGAGATGCAGAATAAACAGTAATTATCAATAAATGATTCATAAAGTGTTTCAAAGTCTATTAAACTTTAAATTCACCTGCAAGTACACCATATTTGTGACATTTCCAGTTGTTTATGAGACCCACTTTGAACTTGTCAGCAGATTTTATAATACCAATGATCCCGTTATTCACCAGATGAGCTGGCAATATCACGAATAAGTAGAGAATTGCAGCGCTGTATCAGTACCTTCGTTGAAAGCAGTATCTTTGAAAAGAGAAGAAGACACAAGAAAACCGGCAGACAGGTGCAGAAGTATATAAAAGGTGTTAATAATTCAAAATATATAACAGGCATGGGGTTCATCATATTTTATTGTTTTTTTTCAAGAAATATTATTTTCCCGATATTTTACAGTCTTTTCTGCGAACAATTATTTTAAAGTGAAAGACAGGTGATAATTTCACCTACTTACGAGGTTTAAAAGGAGTTAAACACAAAAGTCAGAGTGCGTGAGCTATGTAAGAGAAAAGCGAGGGCCTAGTAATATATGTTTTTCTGAAGTATACAGTTCGGTGTCCTTCTGAAGTAGCGGACTCATACCATTTACTTTCATTCGGGAGTTTGCATTTAAACTTCGGCTCTAGGAAATTTTCAACTTCTATTTCTTTTTTTTCATTATTTTTTTAGTTTTTACTTTTTTATTTATCTTTTTTTATTTATCCTCATTTTGCAGAAGCCATCCGAACTCAGGAGCCTTAACAATAGAGTGCTGTCCGACAGATAAGGGTGGTTCACATATGTCCCCACCATCATATCCGCTGACTAGCAGTCACCACCCTCCCACCTTTTATGTGCAAGGCCCTGGCGGAATGCTTCATTTTTTTAATTGTTTATTTTTTAAAATTTCTGTTGCAATATACCACAAACTTTTTGTTTTCCAAGTATTCATTCGTCGATGCTCTTCCACTCTGGACTGAAACAGAAATAATGCTCACGATTTTTGTGTTACTCATTATCCTGCTAGTTGTGAGGTGTGACCACACAATTTCCTGACTCCTTAGCCTGAGACAGTGGATCTGCTGGTCAGATTGAGTCTGAAGGGTGAATATGATAATTGATGCTGTTCAAGAATACATCTTTTTAGCAACAATAAAAGCAGGAAATAGGGGCACACAATCACATCGCAGTGCAGCAACCTCAGTGTTGTTCCATGAAGATTAAATTGCCAGCAGTTTTATTTAATTAACACGCAACAAGATGATCGTTGGGAGGTAATTGGGCGAATTTCGTCTGAATTGACAAATTTCAGCGCACCCTACAGCATCAATAGTACAGAATTGCAACTCGACAAATTAAAACAGCAGCGTTACGTGTTACAAAATATATACAACATTCCAGTATTATTGGATGGGTTTCAATCAGGGAATCAAAATGTATATAAGGAGGTGAACATATCTCTGATAATTCTAGTAAAGGCTCTGCGAATAATCCATAAGGACCTGAAAATACCTGCAGCCACCGCGTGACAGTGTGCTGTAGTTTTTAAGTCGTGGCTAACTATGACACCTAAGTCCAAGTGAGTCTGAACTGATGGAAGTGTTATTCCCTCTAATTCGTAGGGGCTTGTGCTTGATTGTCCAATGCGCATGGTTGCACATTTTGCCACATTGATCGGGAGCATCCATTCAACGGACCACTCTGACAATTTGTTGAGGTCCTCTTGCAACGTGAACGTGTCACTGTTGCTCTTCAGCTCTCTCCAAATTTTTAAGTCATCTGCTTATAGGACCATAGGAGAGTCGGTGAGCAGAGGTAACTCATTGACATACAGAATAAATAGGAGAGGCCCGAGAACCGTGCCTTGTGGCACTCCGCTACTTACTGCTGTCCAGGAGGAGAGTTCCAAGTTGATCCTAACCCTCTGCCCCCTATCTATGAAGAATTTCCTGAGCCAGTTTAGTAATCTGCCTTTGATACCAAGACTTTCCAATTTCATGAGTAGTCTTTTGTGAGGTACTTTATCAAAGGCTTTGCTGAAGTCTATGAAGACGACGTCAACGGGTCTTCTGTTGTCCTTTGATTTGATCCGGCTTTCTCTTGCAGAGAGGAGATTTGACAGGCATGAGTACCTCCTCCGGAAGCCATGCTGTGCTCCAGATAACAAGCTGCTATTTTCCAGATATGCCATTATGCTTTTCTTGATGATTCTTTCCAGTGTCTTGATTAAAGTGCTGGTGAGACTGATAGGCCCGTAATTTGAAGGGCTTTGTCTTGATCCTCCTTTGTGGATGGGATTACTATGGCGTCTTTCCAATCACGTGGCAACACTCCATTTTGGAGAGATAGCTTGAAGATCGTGGTCAAGGGGCCGGCTATGTGGGCTGATAGCTCCTTGAGAAGCCTTGGATGAAGATTATCAGGACCCACTGATTTTCCCGCATCTAGTTTCATTAAGCAGTTGAGCAGGATGCCTTGGCCGATGTCAACGGAACCTATCCCATGTTCTTCTGATGCAGCCAGAGCTGATCCTATAGGCAGTGATGATTCCTGAGTGAAGACTTGGGAGAAGTAGTTTGTCATTGCTTCTGCTTTTTCTTGAT
Source organism: Trichobilharzia regenti (assembly GCA_944472135.2). Classification (NCBI taxonomy): domain Eukaryota; kingdom Metazoa; phylum Platyhelminthes; class Trematoda; order Strigeidida; family Schistosomatidae; genus Trichobilharzia; species Trichobilharzia regenti. The sequence goes on from OX235266.1 coordinate 55,852,962, forward strand.
CTTCTTCGATTGTATCATTGTTAATAATCAGGTTTGGGACACCATTGGATGTTTTATTCCTGAAATTGAAGTACGAGGAAATTTTCTTAGGTTGTGCCTTTGCATTTTGAGCCAAATGTGCCTCGAACTTCATCCTTGATTGGCGGATTTCTTCAATAGCTTTATTTCTAGCAGTAGTATATAATTCCCTGGTCTCAGAAGTCTCAGGTGTGGCAAACAGGTACCAGCACTTGTGTTTACGTCTGAGTAAATTACGAATCTCTCGTTTTATCCAAAGGGGGCAATGTTTCCGACCCTTTGGGACAGACAAAGGGGTGAAGGGTTGCCTTCGGAAATGTCAAATGCACTCTCATGAACCACGAATGGGCTTTATATATTTGGAGAAGCCTGAGTAAGCATTCAGTGTGATTCTCCTGGCTGGTATACTGACGCTGTAGAGGGGCTGATGTTCCCACTGACAACTGCCGAGTCTGTGGCATGTTTCTTAATCGGACAGAATCTTTGATTTTTGTCAGCTTTCATACTGTTTCTCATGGCACTTTTGCTCCCATGTAATATAATACGTTGTGTTCCAACATTTTTCGTGGAGGTACGGTGTGCAACATTCACGGAAACCATTCTGTGATATGAGATTTAGGTTTACATCCTCTTTACGAGATAGTCGGTTGCTAATAAATAAACAAGATGAATCGTCTGCTGTAATCTACATCGAAAATTGGGTGCCAGTAACTACCATTGTGATTGACTATCTGGGTAGAAGGCGCTCATTCAACGCCATCGCCACTTTGCAAACGGTGATGTGCGTCGGTAGTACAGTTGTTAGTACTCCCGCCGACTATGCCCATTGTCTGCGATTCGACCCCCTGCCAACCGACACCCGATATCTATAGTCGGCCTGCGAAATTCGGGCTACGGATATCACATGTTGAAAATTCCATACTTGTACCGAAAATGCGATGCGGCATCAAGCTGTAATAAAAAAGTAACACTTGGTTAATGGTGCAAAATCCAAAGCTACCATAGTATTCAGTGTTCTAACCTTATATATATATATAGAGGTAGACTATCAATTTCACTACATGTGGTTATCCAACGCAAAGTGACACATATGATTTCCGAAGTTAAGTTTTCCAGTAAGCATTTTGAAATGTTGACCAAAAATAACGAAGGTGGGGTAACAAGTGCAAACATTAAACAAATGGCTACTGAAAATACAAATGACGATCACATCAGCGTCACATTGCAGTCAAACAGAAACAACTTTCCACCATCTTTGTAATTGCCAGCATTCCGATTGAAACGTTAGGAACTCATCTACCATTACCATAATTTTCAATAAAATTGTGTTATATGTTTTCTGGATTGATGAGAATTCTCATTTTCTGACGAGCCACGCTGATCATGCCATCCGACTGAGACACACTATTAGCACACTGGTTGCAATGACTAGCGTTTCAGGAGGACTGTGTCAAAATATCGCTATAATTTTTTATCTTTAATTACAGCTTGATTCCACACCTTAATTGTCGGTTCAGGTGTGGAATTTTGAGCATGTGATATTGGTAGCCCAAATTTTGCAGCCCGACCATAGATATCATGTGTGCGTCTGCAGGGGATCGAACCCCGGCCCATGTGCATGATCGGCGAGAGGCATAACCCCGACGCAAGGTGGGATGGTTGGAGAGTAATACAATCAACACAAATAGTCTACTTTATGTAGAAGCTGCATTTTTCGGCATAGTATCATTCAGTGGAGACTTCACGTCTCAGGATAGCAATGCAACATATTTTTGTGTAAAAACTACTGTGACAAGTGGACGCTATCAGTACATGGAAATCACCTATAAATGCTAACAGAACCTTCTGTGGGAATAGAAGTTATCATGCAGATGCATCTCCTGGTGGATTTAGTCTATATTTGCACTGATTGGCGAGGCGAAATACGGGTTATGTGCGTTCACTGCATAAAGAAATCTCAACTTTATTGATATTATGCCATTGTCTGCCTAGCTGACTGCTAGGCTAAAAAATGAAGGTGGTTCTCATGATTATTGCAAGTGTATTGCAGTACAGAAGGCAATAACTCGCTTAGTTTTCATCACTGTTTCACTTAGCGCATTAATTTAGTTAATATTATTATCATACACATGAATTGTGTTGATTATAAGAACTGATTCTAGTCAGCTCTATTATTATCAATCTGCTGTCTACTATACCATTCCGACTTACACTGTATACTTAATACTGCAATATTTTTGATCAGATGAACTTATCCTAAAATTTTAACTTACTCGAAGCAGTACAGATGCAGTCTCCCGATTGGATGTCTAAGTTGCATTATATGGCATTGTTGACCTCAGCAACACATCAGATCTGTGTATCTTACAATATTTTGAGTGTTTCTCTGTACCGTTAACACTGTGCATAGCTGCTTAGAGTTGAGGCATGCTCAGCTTATATGTGATGGCTATAGTTTCCTAAATATTTAGGATTCACAAAATTATATTCACCAGACACTACTGAGTTTTTGGACTAATTTTTAGGTCACACATTTGCAATAATTCCTTTAATGTGAACGCATTTAGTATGAAGTTGATATGCGAGCAATCTTGATTTGGAAATGATGCCTCAACAGTATGGATGTTTCAGAGATTTCCTCGAAATTCGCGTGTGGAAATCTGTTGGATATTGAATCTGCTGGTCACAGCTGTGGCGGATTTTCAAAACAACGTGAGTTTTTGTGTTCACATTATTTTCGTAGACTGACAATACTAGGTATGACTTTAAGCTCTATAAATACGTTCGGTTAGGTGTTTAAATCTGGGTTCTCTAAGTTCTGTATTTTTCCTGGTGGACTGGTAACGTATCGTACTCAGTTAGCCTTTTCTGTGTGGATTTCTGCAGAGATTTAGCTGTGGCATTCATTTCTGCACTGCACTTCAAACGTGGCATATAAAGTAGTTTTAATGAGTTTATGAGTGATTAAAGTAAATCAAGTAATACAGAACTGAACACACTGCACTAAAAATTTGCACATCAGAATAATATGTCGACATAAATATGCATATATAGATATAGATACAGGTATATGCGTATATGCACATATACATGCATATATATGTAAATAAATAAATATCTACATATGTATATGCTATATTAGTGGGAAAATAAGATCAGTGTGTGTTGCTGCTCTTAACGTTTCTCTCGATGAAGACTTAGCGTTATCCCTGTAGCCATTCACTAAACACCTCCGGGAATTAAGTCTCAACAATCACTGCTGATATTACACTTCTATATATCAACACTCGTGTCGTGCAACTAGATCGTAATAGCTATTAGCCAACTATATTAGCTGGTTGAAACATTTAATAATAATAATTTTTCCTTCACGTTCCCAGTGGAACATAGGGCTTCAAGCTAGTGGCTTGAAGTTTCTGTAGCAGTGTTTAATTTTTACAGGATGGGGTTGCTAACCTCATACCCAACCGTTCCTTTTTACCAGCATTATTTCTGGCTCAGTGAGGTAAAGGAGTGCGCCGGCCGGGGATCGAACCCCGGACCACATGCATGGTCTGCGAGCGTCCTAACCGCTATACCACCGACGAAACATTTGCTTAAATAAAATATCTGAGTTGATATCTCTTGTTTGGTTGTACCGCCTAGTGGATTTAAATTTGTATTAATGCGATTAGAAATATTTTTACTTATTTTCCACCTAAATTACCTTAAATTACGACAAGGTTCTAGCGTCTACTGTTCACTGCCAACAAAGTATTTCCAAATTTGCCGACACTGCAGTCATCCCGGTGATATGTAGATTCCATTAAATGTCATCAGGCTTAACTCGAATGTACATAACTTATAAATATTCCATTATAAACTAGTCACGGTGTTTTGTCGATAGGATAATAAGATTGAATACAAGTTTTGCTGTTAGTCATGATAATAATAGTGGTAATTGTAATTGTAATGATTCCATCAATAACAAGGATGAAAAAGTGAGGCGACCTGTGGTAACACGAATAACGAAAAACAGCATAATTAAACAAACAAATGTTCAGGTAGAAGTAGTCGATAAAGGTTAAGAAAAATAAATGAAACGATGAAGTAATGCTAGATTGTAAGAAAAGTAAATGAAACACGTTTTAATGAAGATGTGATAAGATTAAAGGAAACGATGAATTACTTTGAAGGCTCTCGTTTTATCCACTACATGACAACTATTAATTAAATGTGACAAAATTCAGCTACCGATTGTTTTGTCTGTCCTTTGCTAAACCGCAATGGGAGATTCAATAACACGTTGGTTGGCTAAACTGTCTGTCTGTCTGTTTTCGACATAGAACTTTGCACAAATGTGCGGAAGTTCAAGTCGCCACACTCCGTGTAGCACGCGAAGCAAGAGAAGAAAGTACAAGAAAAGCATAATAGAAACAGTGAGCAGAGGTGTGAGACAAAGGAGTAATAAAGAAATACAAAACAGTTTCATTGGAGATCATAAGTCACAGGGAGTGGATGCATCTGCGCCACTGAGAACGATTTTGAGCCATGTCACCAATTGTTTCCAACCATTGATTTTTACCGTCCCGAGGACCCCAGCCTGGAAGTCTACACCTTCCTACGTGGCTTAGACCAACTGTTGTGGATTTCATTGACTGGTGCCAAGTTTTTGTTTGACCGCCGCTAGCTTTTTTCCAGCCTGACCCTATATCCGCTAACATTGCTCGTCGAGGGAGGCGATGGCTTGGCATACGTAACACATGTCCTAACCATCTCAGTCTTTGTAGCTTCACGACTTCGTCGATTGATTTCCCCTGTTTACCTAGAACTCTACGCCTAACCTCCATGTTGCTCACCTTATTATGCCACTTTACACGGGAAATAGAACGCAGGCACCTATGATCAAAGACAGCTAGTCTTTTCATGTCTTCCACTCTCAGTGGCCAGGTCTCTCACAGCCATAAAGGAGGACGGAGCGGACTGATGAGCAGTACACCCGCCCTTTGGTCGATAGTCGAACATCTCGTCTACGCCAGAGTCGGCGTAAACTAACAAATGCGAAACGAGCCCCTTGTATTCGTGCTGAGATTTCGTCAGAGATCAACCCGTTGGGGCTGATGGTACTTCCCAAATAAGTGAAGCGGTCAACGTGCTCTACCACTTCACTTCCTATTTTTAAACTAGGCGTCGATGTAGTCCAGTCCTGTAACATCATCTTGCATTTGGCGGGAGCGAATCGCATGCCAAACATTCGTAGATTGCGGCTCAAGGTGTTTAGAAGACTCTGCATTTCGTCAGCGTCTTCGCCTAGAAGGACTATATCGTCTGCATATTCCAAGTCAACGAGATTATTCCCCGGTAGCAAGTCAATCCCTGAGTCGCTGAAGTCACCTAGGGTTAAGTCCATTAACACATCTATGATGAAGTTGAATAGAAAAGGAGATAATGGGCATCCTTGACGGACACCACTGGTCGTCATCAGTTCAGATGACAGCTCGCCGTAAGCCCTCACCTGGCTGTATGAGTACGAGTAGAGTGCCTTAATCAGTGCAATATATTTTCTCGGAATTCCCTTTACAGCCAAGCATCTCCAGAGAACTTCTCGATCGACAGAGTCGAATGCTGCCTTTAGGTCAAGAAATATAATGACTGTTGGACGCCGGTAGGAATGCCTATGTTCTAGAATCTGTCGGAGGGTGAAGATATGATCAATACACCCTCTTCCTGGTCTAAAGCCTGCCTGGCTCTCTCGTGTTTGTGCTTCCCGAGCACCACTCAGTCTACGCATGATTATTGAGCCTAAGACTTTAGATACTATATTAGTCAAGCTAATCCCTCTGTGATTATCACAGGAAGACTTGTCTCCCTTCTTGTATATGGGGATAATCAGTGACTTACACCAACCCGATGGGACTTCTTCTGATTCCCAGACGCTGCCTAGTACCTCAGTTAATCCGGACAGTAAGCTGTCTCCACCGTACTTAAATACCTCTGGAGTCATTCCATCAGGTCCCGCTGCTTTGCCTAGTTTCAGATTGGTGACAGCTTTAGTAACCTCAGTTAGGGATGGAGGACCTGTGTCTATATCCCATTCAGGGAGGTGTTGGATGCTCGGAAGGTTGAGCGTGGCTGTGGGCCAATTAAACTGCTCCTCATAATGCTCTTTCCAGTCGTCTATCCTGGGAGCTAATTATAGTGCCATTTTTTTCCGAGATTGTCTCACTAATGATTTGTCTTCTCCCACCCGTTTCCCTGATGAGTCTAAAGAGTTGCCTGGTGTTGCCTATCCTCGAAGCTTTCTCCATCTCTTTGGCTTTTGTCGCCCACCACTGTTCACGGTCCTTGCGGAGACTTTTCGTAAGTTTCCTCTTGTGCAGCTTTCGCTCCTCATTGAATTCGGAGCTCGCCGGAATAAGTCTTCTAGCATCTATCAGTTCGGATGAGGCGGTGGAGATCCAGTGGTTTTTACTCACCTTTGGGTTTACCTTATTCACAGCTTTTACAGCTGTATCTATGGCTGCCTGGATATTTTTCCAAGCTTCTTCAGGGTGAGCACAGCTGTCGAACACAGATATGTGTTTAGCTAGTTCTTCCTCAAATACGGATTTAGTTTCCTGATCGAGCTGGGGACGTGATGGTTTTACCGCCAGCTGTTTCCTACGTCCGTTCAGTCGTAAGCCCACCCGAGCGCGGACCAGGGCATGGTTGGTATCTACACACGTGTTCCAGAAGGAGCGACTAAACTGTCTAGTAGTAGTGTGTCCAACATAACTGTCACCGCATGTGCAGTTGAATCGATAAATACACACAGATTTGGCAAAACCATCTGGCTTATTAATCTCTAGCTTATTCTTTGTTCGCGCCCCAATCATTCGTCGACTAGAGAATGACAAACGTAGGTTTGCTGCGTTAAAGATTTTTCGTATACTCCTAGAAAGCCTCTGAAATTAAATCTCACTCAATGAGTTCCTGATGTTTAGTGCAAGGGTCACCGTAGCAAAAGCATCTTTGGAATATTTCAAAGAATGTATAGAAATGAAGCGTTATCCCATGTTATGTTGGAGGTCGTTAAGCCGAATGAGGATTTATCCTAATTCTGAGTCTAAAAGGACTTGCCCTTAATCAGACAGACTTTCTCAAGTGTCTGGTAAATTATCTTGAAAGGATTATATGACAAAGACAATCTCCATTTGATGATTCACCTCAAGAATTATAATAGTTGTTTTTGGAATACGTTAAGAACGTAACAGTAAACATAATAAATAAAAAAGGATTAGTCTCGTCAAATTTCTTGAAAACTAAAAGCTTGAAAAGAAATTTCCGTCAGTTCCGGGCCGGTATATTCACAATTTTTCCAGTATCGTGCTTAAAAAGTTTCAATTGAAGGTGTTATCCCTAGGTCCCAAATTTAGTGATTATGCTCTTAAAGTTGACCAGTTTGACACTGATATACAGTTTGAAAATTTGTATTCTCAAGCGTCTTATCTTACCCTTACTTTACTTTACTTCGGCTATCTCCTACGGGAGGATGAGCCGGCTTCATGAACATCTCGAATCATCGCTGCCCAGGCGCGGCGATCTAATGCAAGGTTTTGCGACAGGGTTATCCACTTCTTGTTCCACAGACGGAGTCCGTAGACGGTTTGTAGCCCCAGGCACTCCATATCAGCCTTGACTGTACCAAGCTATGTTTTCAGCTGTCCACCCCTGCGACATCGCCAAGATGGAAATGGCGAGGGATTTAGAACTGATTTGATTTGACCAGATCGTTATCTGGTCGGCGCAGAACATGGCCAAACCACCGAAGGCGACGATGTTGGACCAGTACTGGAATTTGGTTGATGTTGTAGAGAGTTCATGAAGTTTCATGGGAATTAGATACAGTGATGTCCCCAGCATCTTACCCCATCATCGGACGATGAACTAACTAGGTTCAAAACGACGCTAGTTGACAGCTGCCAACAATACAAGAATACTAAACATTCAGTAAATAGTCTGTTATCTAAGCAACACAGTGTAGCTCTAAGAGAACTTAGAAGTAATGAGAGCTTCATTATTAGCAAGTCAGATAAAGGTGACGATATAGTTTTACTGAACAAAAGCGATTATGTAGAAAAAATGAAAGTTCTTTTGAGTGATCAAACTAAATTTCAATCTCTTGATGTTTCCAAAGACCTCAATGTAAGAGCTGAGAAACTAATGACCGACTCCCTCAAAAAACTGAACCAAATAGGAGTATTATCATCGACCATGTGTGAGTCCATGAAACCAACGAGTACCAACTCTCCATGTCTTTACGGTCTACCCAAAGTGCACAAACCAGATCTTTCTCTTCACCCAGTTTTAGATATGGATAACTAATTCTCTCCATTTCAAGGAAGAGTAAAGTAGTTAGTAAAGATTCTCGGACCTTTGCACAAAGAAATTGTACAACATAGAATTAGTGATGTCTTCGACTTTATTTCTGAAATATCGGTGGCTAATTTTTAATGATAAACGTATGTTATTTGTGGATGTATCGTCAATATTCACTAATGTACAAATTATTGAAACAGATTAGATTTGCCAAGAAATCATTGAAAGGTAAATGGACTTAAGAAGTCCCTTGTGTAGCCTCAAAGAATTGCTCCTTAGATAATGCACACTACGTTGCCTCCCTGGCAAATGTAGTGATTTACATTTACCTTTGTCAGGTTTCAATGCATTACTTGGTTAAAAGTGGTTAACTAGACTAGTATAATTGTAAAATGTGTGCTTTATTTATTTAGGTGGGGCTTTTGAACATTTTTTTGAGCGAAATATTGTTGCTTATTATTGTGTAGTGCTTGCATTTTACTCTATGTTAAGGTTGTCAAGGTTGATTATTATTAAGGCTACCACATTATGTTTAATAATAATGATTCCAAAAAATATTCTTCTTACAAATATAGAATTTGCAGCTTGTAGTACAGTATCGCATCTTACTTTCTTATTACAGGGGTAATAGTTAAAATAGGGCATTTATATTGATAATAATTTACATTGGCTATATTCTTCAATAAGAATGTGAATATAAAATTAAATCAAGTGAAAATATTGATGAAAAGTAAAGTAATGAAAAAGATAGGGCCTTTTACTTGGAGTTCTGCAGAAATAATGTGTGTAAAACTTGGGCACTGTGGTAGTAAGTAAATCCATGTTAGTTTGTTTATTATATGTATCACACAGTGAGTGTAACAGTATTATTTACTGGATGACAGAGTTTCGAACAAAATTTATTACTGTTCATAATCATGCCATCAGTTATAATCACACGACTTCGATTTGTCTTCGTAGGGGTAGTAGACTTTTCCAGATGTTTGGGTGGATAGGTGTTAAATTATTCCTATTACACGTATTCCCTCTCAGTTGATTCGATAAACAAAGCTTCTGTTATCAATCTGTCCCTCCACCCTGTGACACTAGATTTTAAAACTGCCATCCTATCCCATCTTGTTGTATGATTGTATGTAATTGCATGTAATGAGTGGTATAGCTGAACTATTCTCTAGATTTTTTTAAATCTTATTTGGGTCAACTAATCTACATTTTGCTGGGTTTTTACGCTCGACTAATCTGACTGCACCTGTTCTACTACTTTGACCTACGTATTTGACGTAACGGACAATCATTGCAGGCAGGGTATTAGGTAAACTAAATTGTTTTGTTTTATTGGCTTCACAGGACTGATCCTTTAACCGACAAAGTCTGTTTTTAATTGAGTTTGTGGGGGGTCTGAATACCAGCCACTTTTATTCCTGCGTTGTTAAGAATTTTCTGTAACAATTCCGAGGTTCCTTCTTTATATGGAGGTACTACTGATGATTTAGATTCCTTATTGTTGGTTTTGTCATTGTCCTCCACATGCCTGACATGCACGTCGTCATAGTAGTAGAATAGGTGCAGTCAGACTAGCCGAGCATAAAAAACGTATCAGGATGGCAAATGGTTCCCGAAATGATCTGGTATATAGCCATTTACATAAGCTTTTGTGTCGACATTGGTTTAATATCTATGCGAAACTGGGACGAGTTTTTGCAACATATTAGAGACATCCCGTATAATTAATTTTTATTACGTGTGTATATCTTATAAATCCATATTTTTGTTAATTAAATGCTACTTTTAACCTGGAAGAATCTGATTGGTTGTTTCAAGGTTGTCTGTAGTTGGTGTCTATTCTTTACTGTTGCCGTGTTTCTACTATGCTGAAGGTCTGTGAGTAAAGTCATACTGCTGGGGATCAGAAATGCAACAGCAGTAAGGTATTTCCCTCAAATGACCAGCATGCCGACCGGCTATGCTGTCTCTCCACTCTGGATAGGTTAGAGGGATTAGGAAAAGACGCCAAAAATTGTACAGCATCCCAACTTACCCTACAATGTGCCCGGTAGCCGGTAGTAAAAGCCAGTTCAATGGCTGTGAGACCTGGCCACTGAGAGTGGAAGACACGAAAAGATTAGCTCTCTTCGATCATAGGTGCCTGCGCCCTATCTCCCATGTGAAGAGGTATAATAAGGTGAGCAATATTGAGGTTAGGCGTCGAGTGCTAGGTTAGGAGGCGGGGGGAAATCAACCGATGAGGCTGTGAAGCTGTATTGACTGAGATGGTTAGGACATGTGTTACGTATGCCTAGTCATCGCCTTCCTCGACAAAGGGCAATATTAGCTGACATAGGGTCAGGTTGGAAAAGAGGTAGCGGCGGTCAAACCAAAATATGGCGCCAGTCAATGAAATCCACAACAGCTAGTTTAAGCCAGCCAGCCACGTAGGAAGGTGTAGACGTCGTGGTTGGGGTCCTCGGGACGGTAAAAACCAATGGAGGCTGGAAACAATTGGTGATATGGCTGGCTCAAAATCGTTTTCAGTGATAGAGAAGATGCATCCACTCCCTGTGACTTATGATTTCCAATCACACTATATTTTTCTTCGTTATTACTATTCCTTTGTCTCATATCCGTGTCTACTGTCTCTATTATACATTTCTACTTTCTTCTCTTGCTTTGTGTGCTGCAAGGAGGGAGTGTGGCGACTTGAACTGCTGCACATCGGTGCAAAGTTCTATGTCGAAAATAGACAGACATACAGTTCAAACAGCCCATGTGTGTGTATCAGGCCTCAAGGCGTTATCTCCTGAGCTCTGAGCGGTCACTCAACACTAACTAAGTCTTTTTTCTGTTCCTGAGTATCCCAAGAAAAACAATCAACTTCCATAGTGTGGCCAGGTGGGAAGTAACAACCGCCTACCCACTAGCTCAATAACACATAAAGCCTCTTTGCGATTCTGTCTATCTGTCTGTTTTTGACAGAGAACTTTGCACCGATGTGCGGCAGTTCAAGTTGCCACACTCTTTCCTTGTACCACACAAAGAGAAGAAAGTAGAAGAAATGCATACTAGAGACAGTAAACAGAGGTGTGAGACAAGGGAATAGTAATAACGAAGAACAATATAGTTTCACTGGATATTATAAGTCAGAGGGAGTGGATGCATCTGTGCCAGCCATTGAGAACGATCACTTTGAGACGGCCATATCACCGGTTGTCTCCAGCCTCCATTGGATTTTACCGTCCCGAGGACCCCAACCGGGAAGTCTACATCTTCCTAGGTGGATGGCTTAAACTAACTGTCCTGGTGCTTGACTGGTGCTATGTTTTGGTTTGACCGCCGCTACCTCTTTTCCAGCCTGACCCATCCTATGTCAGCTAACATTGCCCGTTGTCGAGGAAGGCGATGACTAGGCTTACGTAACACGTGTCCTAACCATCTCAGTCGATTTAATTTCACAGTCTCGTCGATTGATTTCCCCTCATCACCTAGCAATCGACTCAAGCCTCACCTCAATATTGCTTACCTTATTATACCACTTCACACTGGGGAGAGAGCACAGGCACCTATGATCGAAGACAGCTAATCTTTTCATGTCTTCCACTCTCAATGGTCAAGTCTCACAGACAGTCATAAAGGAGGACGGAGCGGACTAATGAGCAGTACACCCGCCCTTTCGTCGATACCCAGATATCACGTCTACTAAGCCAGAGACGGCGTAAACTGGCATATGCGAAACCAGCCCTTTGTATCCGTGCTGATATTTCGTCAGAGATCAACCCGTTGGCGTTGGCTGATGCAACTTCCCAAATAAGTGAAGCGGTCAACGTGCTCCACCATTTCACTCCCTCTTTCTAAACTAAGAGTCAATGTAGTCCAGTCCTGTAAGATCATCTTACATTTGACGGGAGCGAATTGCATGCCAAACATTCGTAGATTTCAGCCGAAGGTGTTCAGAAGACTCTGCTCTACTCTGTCAGCGTCCTCACCTAGAAGGACTATGTCATCTGCATATTCTAAGTCAATGAGATTATACCCTGGTAACAAGTGAATATCTAAGTCTCTGAAGTGAGTCAGGGTTAAATCTATTAATACATCTATGATGAAATTGAATAGAAAGGGGGATAATGGGCATCCCTGACGGACACCACTTCAGATGACAACTCACCGTAAGCCCTCACCTGGCTGCATGAGTACGAGTAGAGTGCCTTAATCAGTGCAATATATTTTCTCGGCATTCCCTTTACAGCCAAGCATTGCCAGAGTACCTCTCGGTCGACAGAATCGAATGCTGCCTTTAGGTCAAGAAATATAATGACTGTTGGAGGCCGGCAGGAATGCCTGTGTTCTTGAATCTGTCTCTTTGTGACTAAATTGTCAACATGAATTCATATTGTATCCTTCTTTTGTTTTTCTTTTTATGTCTATTATAGATTATCAAATAAATGGTCAACGCTGAATCGTCTTCTTCACAAAATCAAAATGCCTCATCTTATCCCTATAAAAATAATAATGTTAATATCTTATCCAATCTGGACAGTACACATGGATATGTGGATTTAAAGTGTATAAAGGGGAAAAGTCTTCGAGAACGATTTCACGAATTATTATCGTCATCCTCCTCCACATCTTCGGTTTCAATCAAATATGAATTAGACAATCGTATTGATCGTTTCAAAGAAGCTTGTCTCCAGTTAATCGGTAAAGATTCAATCAGTCTAAAAGAACTTGGCACTTCTGCTATATTCATACTACTCGGTGATATGGGTGATCAATTCGTAGAGTTGATTAGTCGTAGTGTCTCCGTCGTGGATATACCACGTCATTGTTCCCTGAAACAATTCAAACCGAAAATATTGTGTAAAATTGGAGCTTCTGGTGCTGTTAATGTTGATTTAGCCTGGATAGATGTATGCAAATGTTTAGGGTCGTTGTTAGCCTATCATCCATTTAAAACAGTTGATCGTGAACAATTCAGTGAGCTATTTCGTCAATGTCGTGTTGTTTCACAAAATGAAGAACTTATTCTAAAACTTGTAAATAATAATTATAATTCTACTAGTAGTAGTCATAAGCAAAGAAAAGCATTTCATCGGAGTACATCTAGCAAAAAGAATCCTGGTGAAAAAAGGAATGGAAGTGTAGAAAAACAGGAGGATGGCTGTAGTTATGCGCTTCAAGAGGACGATGTGACTGATCCATTCAGGTAAGACATTTTGATACTCTTTTTCCTCATCCCTTGCTTTTTATTTGAGTGGAACATTCAAACGTGAGGTGAAGTGGCGTGGGTGGAGGATTGGATTGGTTAAAAGGTTGACCATGGTTGACTGATAGCTGCGATTAAATGTAAGGGGATGCTACAGGACTGGACTACACTATATTGAGCGTGTTGACCACCACTTCACCTATTTGGGAAGCCTGTGTTCTATCTCCCGTTTTAGGTGGTTGATATGTAGTCACGTGATGTCTGCTTTGTTTTTGACAGTCTGATATATCTTGCTATGTGTATATTGATCGATATTCCATTATAACTTACAATATGCTTTGTCTGTCCATTAACTAAATAAACAATGTACGACCTTTATGTCACATGACATTACAACCAATCAGAATCCATTCATGGTAAGATGTCTATCTTATTGGTTCATGTATATTAGTCATTTTCGTATATACTTTTATATTGTACACTTTTTATGCACACTTGTTCACACCTTCCGTACACTACGTACCCTTTCACTCACACACTTGTGTGACAGTTAATTTCCCTTGTTGGAAAATACACATCATCGTGAACGTGGTGGTCTTCTGATTTTTCTCTTTCCGCGTCAGGACAATTAACTACTCAGTAGTACATAACAGTGGTACATTAGGGTGAGTAAGATTGAGGTGAGGCATCGGTCGAGTGCTAAGTAAGAAGGGAGGAGGAATTGTTCAACGAGGTGGTTCTAAAGCAGCTGCATCGATTGAGATGGTTACGCATGCATCCCTAGATATCCATCGCCTTCCTCGACAATGGGCAATGTTATCTGACTGACATAGGATGGATGAGGTGGCACAGTGGTTAGGACTCTCGCCGACCATGCACATGGTCCGGGATTCGAGCCCACGCCGACGCACACCTGATATTTATGGTCGGCCTGCGAGATTTGGGCTACCGATATCCACGCTGAAAATTCCATACTTGTACCAAAAATACGGTGTGGAATCAAGCTATAATCAAAAATAAAGAAATAAATAAAAAATAAGAGTTAGCTTTCCAATTAACAGTGTTCTCTGAGCTCAGAGAACACTATTAGTTCCAAATTATCTACCTGAGCTACAAATCTTCTCTATCATTTCAAAGAGTTAGCTAGTGGTGGTCAAAGCAAAACATGGCTTTATCAGTCAGTGAAATCCACAACTGTTAGTTTAAGCCAGTCAGCCAGCCAGTTAGTCAGTCAGTCACGTAGGGGGGGAGGTGTAGACTTGCTGACTGACTGGTTGGTTGTTGTCCTCGGGAATGTAAGAACCAAATTTTACCAGCATCTGATTGATTTTATGAATTCCTTATTAAATATAATTACGATTGTACAACAGCTTATGCAAATGAATTGTCGAAAAAGGAATTTTTCTTCCCTGTATACGTCTTGTTATCTATTTGTCTCTCTCTCTCTCTCATATATTATAGGTATATTATAGGTAAACGGGGGAAATCAATCGACGAAGTCGTGAAGCTACAAAGACTGAGATGGTTAGGACATGTGTTACGTATGCCAAGCCATCGCCTCCCTCGACAAGCAATGTTAGCGGATATAGGGTCAGGCTGGAAAAAAGCTAGCGGCGGTCAAACAAAAACTTGGCATCAGTCAATGAAATCCACAACAGTTGGTCTAAGCCACGTAGGAAGGTGTAGACTTCCAGGCTGGGGTCCTCGGGACGGTAAAAATCTGTGGTTGGAAACAATTGGTGACATGGCTCAAAATCGTTCTCAGTGGCTAGCGCAGATGCATCCACTCCCTGTGACTTATGATCTTCAATGAAACTGTTTTGTATTTCTTTACTACTCCTTTGTCTCACACCTCTGCTCACTGTTTCTATTATGCTTTTCTTGTACTTTCTTCTCTTGCTTCGCGTGCTACACGGAGTGTGGCGACTTGAACTTCCGCACATTTGTGCAAAGTTCTATGTCGAAAACAGACAGACATATTATACACACATATCATTCTGGGACATTATTCACTTCACTAAGTTCAAGTTTTACATTATATCAAGTTGGCGATTAACAATTTACGCTCATTGCGTGGAGGTGAAATTTTATAACCCAGTTTTCTTTGGATCAGATCACAATGTACGCATGGTCTGCTTGACACCATAAATGTGTAATCAAGATCAAGGAGGCAAGCGTTGCTAGGTAGCCAGCCAGGATGAAGTGATCTAAAACGCATTAGGATGGTTATTTTGCTTATTTTTGGAGTTGAAGACATCAGTGGCGTACTCGGTTTGACTCTTAGCTCAGTGTGCTGATTCCTTTCTGAGACCACCTAATTTCTCAAAAGCTAGCTACTTGAGCCGATAAGAAGACTTCAGAGCATTTTGATCTCGTGGATGATTTATGTCTAACGTGAAACAAACTCGAAGACTTGCAGGTGGGGGCGAAAACCAAAAACACAAAAAAAAACTGGCAGAAGAAGTAACAAGACTTCAAGTGAACACAGAGAGGATGGAGGTGATAAAGATTAACCAACCAATTATAACGACAACAACACGCGCATCAATCGCTGTCGACGCAAAGGATTTGAAAGAGATCACTTCCTGTACTTATCTAGGAAGAAGCATTGTTTCAACTACACGTGGTGACACAGATGAAGATGTTAGGAGCTGCCCAACCAGAATCGGATAGGCAAGATGCACCTTGGTCATTCTGAAATGGGTTTAGAAATCTGCATACAGTA
Source organism: Trichobilharzia regenti (assembly GCA_944472135.2). Classification (NCBI taxonomy): domain Eukaryota; kingdom Metazoa; phylum Platyhelminthes; class Trematoda; order Strigeidida; family Schistosomatidae; genus Trichobilharzia; species Trichobilharzia regenti. The sequence continues at coordinate 55,869,239 of OX235266.1, forward strand.
TAAAACAACAAGATTTGGATTTCCAACACAACAGCTAAGTCGGTCAGTTCTTCTGCGCGTCACCAAATAGCATTTTAAACTGGACAAGCAGAACGAATTAGCAACAAAGAAGTCTGGAAACAATTCAACTAAGAAGCGATTGCTCTACATATATGTAGGCGAAAATGGAGATGGACCAGGCAGTCACTGATGAGACCGTCGAATAATACTACTCTCCAGGCCCTCGGGTGATGATTGCGGCATCCAAAGGTGACATGGAGGAGATTGTGTAGTGAGGAGATGAGAGACTATGGGTAATCGTGGGGCGGCCAGCTAAAGAGGACGTCAGAAAGGAGGACAAAGTTGGGATGTGCTGTCGAGACCCTGTGTTCCACTTGGAACCTATGGAAACAATAATAATAATAATTAAACTTGAACCTCGGTCCGAAACGAGCGAAACGGTAATCTGATGGTTTTTAAAACAATTTGACCTGCCTAACTGGCTGGAGAGCACTACCGTTTGATGCGAAGGGCGTCCAACTACTCATTTCCACTAATCAGTAGTATATATAGAGTCATGCATGCAAATTTTAAGGGATTATAACTAACCAACTGATTATTATTCTTATTTATTCCTTTTACAGGCGACTTCTTCTAGCTCCTCTGCTTGAACAAAATAAGAAGAAATCTATCAACCAACCAGAAGCTGCTTCTTCGTCGTCTACGTCGCTACAGTCGACCAGTCTTTCTATGCTAACAAACAAGTTATCTCATAAAGCTAGACAATTAGACATCTCGGATGAACAATTTATTCAAATGATCTTTGATATTTTAGCCTCTTCTAAGTCAAGCGATGAAGTACAAGAAGAGGTGAGATTTGTTCGTTTTTTTCTTCAAATGTGAAGATGCTTACTGGCGGACTGACACTTCTGGTTATATGTAATAATAATAATTATTATTCCTTTAAGCTCTGAGTGAAACTTATGGCTTCAACAGTCCTTTATGTTGGGCTCTTTGACTACTCTCTAATCTTCTGTCTGTCTGTTTTCGACATAGAACTTTGCACAAATGTGCGGAAGTTCAAGTCGCCACACTCCGTGTAGCACGCGAAGCAACAGAAGAAAGTACAAGAAAAGCATAATAGCGACAGTGAGCAGAGGTGTGAGACAAAGGAGTAATAAAGAAAAACAAAACAGTTTCATTGGAGATCATAAGTCACAGGGAGTGGATGCATCTGCGCTAGCCACTGAGAACGATTTTGAGCCATGTCACCAATTGTTTCCAACCATAGATTTTTACCGTCCCGAGGACCCCAACCAGGAAGCCAGTCTACACCTTCCTACGTGGCTTAGACCAACTGTTGTGGATTTCATTGAGTGGTGCCAAGTTTTTGTTTGACCGCCGCTAGCTTTTTTCCAACCTGACCCTATATCCGCTAACATTGCTCGTCGAGGGAGGCGATGGCTTGGCATACGTAACACATGTCCTAACCATCTCAGTCTTTGTAACTTCACGACTTCGTCGATTGATTTCCCCTGTTTACCTAGAACTCTACGCCTAACCTCAATGTTGCTCACCTTATTATGCCAGTTTACATGGGAAATAGAGCACAGGCACCTATGATCAAAGACAGCTAGTCTTTTCATGTCTTCCACTCTCAGTGACCAGGTCTCACAGCCATCCATAAAGGAGGACGGAGCGGACTGATGAGCAGTACACAATCCCTTTGGTCGATAGTCGAACTATCTAATCTTCTCCTTACATGACCTCGTCCATGTCACCGCCGGAATCACACTCAGCTCGTCTTTCCCCATTTGTGTGTCGCTTGAGGGTCTGCGTAGCCTCCAATGTCACTCAATGGTCTTCTCAACTTGTGGCGGTCTGATTGATCTCCATTTCCGTCAGCATATTTCTTGGGCGATAGGTTCCTAGTTGGTTCGGCGTCTGTCAGAGTTTCTTCTTACTAGTCCTTTCTGACTGACCGACCATCTGATCGATCTTCAGCATGCAGCCGATGAAGGCATCTGGTGTAATAGTTGTGGCCAATATCTCCTTGTCCCCCCCTCCCCGGCCAACCTCCTGTAGAGACTTCATATATTCGGTTGGTTGAAACATGACATCTGTCTGACTGGTATTCAATAATGCACTGATTTTGGTATGAGTTTTTGTTCCAAACAGGTTAGGCTACATTCCACTGTGTATTTTTCTTCTTTCTTTCATATATCTTAATTCAGTTGTGGATGATTGATTTCCGAGCCTAGTTTTACAGTCATCAGGTTACGCGTTCGAGTCTCGCTCCAAGGAATACTTCAGCCTAAAGGCAACTAACTGGATAGTATCATCGGCTGTCAAACGGTAATAAGTTTGGATCATGTAGCCTGATGTAAGAAAACTGTGTTCCGACCAAATGAGTCTAATTAACAAACATATATGATATGTAAGACACTCGAGTCATACAGTCCTGAGAAAATAATTCGATTTTCAAGTTGGAACTGATTTTTTTATGCTGAGAACTGCCTGCAAGCCAAAATCGTAGACAACAACATACGTCCCGAATCGGTGTCATGAGAAAAAAACACAATAAAAAAGCTTAATCTTGAGGAACTCACTAACCAATCATAGCAGACTTGACGTGTGCAAATATGATTCGCAGATATATGGCCTGACTTTCTGAGAAACGGTCACAAGCAGGATAGAATAACCTTCAGCAAGAAAACGACCAATCAGAAGACGTCGCTTCTCCGCTGACAATAATATACATAAAAATCTATAAATATCTGTTGATTTTGTGAATAAACGACCTGTTGCCTGGCTGGCCTTGTCTTCTGTCATTACAATTTGACCGTTCGAGCTGAGTTAAATCGGGTACATCTCTGATGAGCTCTGCCTCAAAATGGGTGAAAAATGCCGCCCCCTAAGGTGTTTAGATCACCTCGATCTGGCTGGCTAGCTAGCTAGCTAGTAAGCAGTTTTTCTCACATCTTCCAATACTCCTAGTAATTGTGCGGTGTTTTCCATTCCTGCCTGTATATACAACATACATATGTCAAGCTTTGCATTTTCTGTGTTTCTTTCTCCCCCCCCGTCCCACTCCGCAGTTATTCGAATTAATCGGATTGGATTGTGTGGATATTGTCTTCGATCTGGTAAATCGACGTGATGAATGGATAAATGTTTACTTTCCAAGTGATGGTAAGATTTTTGTGCGTTTAAAGAAAAGTATTTACCAGGAAGCTTTTCTTTATATGTGTCCCTTCCTCCCTCACTCGCTCACTCATACACTCGTTTCTTGATTTCATTATACACGAGCACGTCTGTTAATGGTGATGAGTTTCAAAACGGGACTGTGCACAAGAGTCTAGCAGTTCAACTTGCCATATTCCATGTAGCACACAAAGGTAGAGAGAAATAGGAGGGAGATAGGGATAGGAACATGGAAAACGATGATGGTTTGGTGGGTACGGGGGATCTCACACACACACACACACTCACATAGGGAGTGAATGCATCTACGTCCTTAGTTAACAATGAATTCGAGACCTATCAGCAATATAGCGAAAAATATTCGTTCAGACATCTATCTACCAATTTAACTGCTCCTGTGGAGTGCGTCAGTTACATAGGCCGTACAATTACGCGTGTTTCTCGTCGAATTTCCGAACATCACCTTGCATGGCTGGTTAAGTTAAGGACAAACAAAATCCATTCGTAGCGTCATTTTTTATCTCATCTTGTGGATATACAACACAAGATTGATGATGTTAACGAGGCAGCTTTCAATGTCATTTACCGCATACCAACAAATTCCAATTTTGCCTTAAGATTTCGTTTACCAAATATTGCTGAAGCTGGTTTTTAGGATCTACATTAAGAAGCCTAATTTATGTGTCCAAAGGAAGTTAGTTCAGATATTGTTCATCTAGGTTCTAATGATCGTCAATTTTTGTAGAAATTTCTTTAATTTTAATTGATATTCTATTTGCTATTATATTTTTATAATTGTTATAATTTAAGCATCTTTAATGAACTGTGGTAATTCCATTGTGATCTTACTTAACAAATCGATATTATTTAAAAAGCACACTAATATTGTTATCGACTACTATTCTAGAATATTCTATGTATATAAACATGCGTATATAATTGTAGAGCCAGAAGAGAGGGAAATTATCGACAGGGATATTCTTTGCTTTATTATTTGGTGCTTTATAGGTGTCAGCAATAGTCTCCAGCCACTGATCCTTTAGTATCCCTTCGAACCTAACCGGGCAGTCAACACCTCTTGATGTAGCTAGCTTAAAGCTACAGTCAAAGTCTTCGTGAATCGATGTCAGATTTTGATTTGTCTGTCTGTGTAAAACTCTTTTCAATTATCATTCTTTGTCAACTAATACTACTCGGTGAAGAAGGCGTTGCATTGAAATGTGCAGCAGACATGTTCAAGTAGACGTGTCAATGAATGTAATTTTACAACCTCATCGATTGACTTACTGTCCTTAGCTAAAACTCTACGTCTTATCGCAATACCAATTAATAACAATAATAATAATAATAATAATAGCACCTTTATTCCAAACAGTACCTTTGGTACAAATATGGAATTTTCAACATGTAACGCAATAGTGCATCTGAGTTTCTCATTACAGGGGCAATAGTCAAAATAGGGATTTAAATTAATAGTATTGTTCAATAAGAATATAAATATAAAATTAAATCAGGTGAAGACATCAGTGACAATGTGATATTGAGAACAGAAAACAGTGCCGTATACCTAGAGTTGCGCAATAAGTTGGTAATTAACTGCCTTACACTTTTCTTATCCCATAAAATGTGTGCCTGCCGAATAAGGTATTGTAGAGCTTCTGTGCTTAGTCGTCCGAGCATACAGTCTTCTATAGTTGCTTTCAGTTCTACCGGATGAGATAGAATCAAGCAGATAGTTGTGTATAGAGACAGGATGTTCAGAACCTGACAGGATAATATTTACTAATTTCTTACAGGAATCCAAGTGTTTATTTACAATAATATTAATGATTTCTTTGAGTAACACCCCACTCGTCCTGCTGACGGCTTTTAGTGCCTTTTGCAGTATGACAAACAAAGTCTTTCTTGAATAGCTCGGGAAAGATTTAGTTGTGTGGGTAGAGTACAGAAGGATAGGCAGAATATAGGAATTAAGAAACTTGGAAAGTAGTGATGGAATGATACCAGATCGAATTTAACTTCCTTATATACAAGGTTATACAAGGTCAAACGAAATATCTTTCTGGAAGACCAGGAGAGATCAAGGGAAATACACAATCAAAGGCATTTAACATCCAGTGCTATTTGTGATAGTGGAGTTGTACGAACTTACCAGTTCACATATAAGTCGCGCTTACATCTGAAAGTGAAGTTAACCACTAAAGCCTAAAACTGACAATTTGACTAGGACCACTGACTGATTTCTAATAAAAGATTATTAATTTTGGAATAGTCTGACTGAGAAGTAACCGTTGGCATAGAAACAGTCAGATGGATCATCGGTATACTTAAGAATATTGACTTCGTCAGATTGGGGCAAATCATGTAAGAAGAAAGAAAACAGAAAAGGAAAACGAACAGCTCCCTGAGGAGCACCAGCTAGAGTAAAGGAAGCCGTTGACATTGGCTGGCAGGTGATCGCGTGTGCTAAAATATCACGAATTTAGTAGAAGTTAAAATTCATGAGCGATTGGATTCCATCCTAGTGGTGGTGGTGGTTAAATGGTCTACGAGATCGCCTTGTAAACTGGGACGTCCTGGGTCCAGACTCTGATGGGTGCGTACCACTGACGAGTCTCGAACTAAGTCGAAACAGCTGTCCGGTACTCTCTGACTTTTTAGTGATTCTCTAGCTGGTGTCAGCTTGCGATCAAATCCTTACAAACCAGCAACTCTTGAGAATAAATGATTTGGTTGATTATGGTCGATTATTAAGGAATCATCTTTTGCTGTCTTTAGAAGATGTACTGAGTTACATTTTCATCATTAGTTTACGTCGTCTAGTAGTAATAATAGTAATAATTTAGTTTTGTTTCGAAATAATGTCTTATTCCTCTTTTGTTCTCTGATTGTAGATCAGAAATCTGCTGAAGAAGCTAGCTGTACTGATCAGGTGTGTAAGGTTGAAATTTGCATAATTCAATCCCGGTTATTGCTTTGTTTGCCATATTTTTTTCCTGTCTATTTTGTGTTATATTCTAGTCAGTATTTGTTCCCTCGATTCCGAGTGATACGTTGTATTTGGCCACTGTAGTAGTAAGTAATTCCATATTAGTTTGTTTATTAGATGTATCACACAGTGAGTGTAACAGTATTATTATTTACTGGATGACAATGTTTCGAATAGTACGCAAAAACTAAGTAGTACCAAGGAAAATCCTATACAGGAAGTGAGGCATATAAGACAGGCTTTGAAACTTAATAATTACCCTGATAAATTAGTAAAAAAGTATGTAGGAAAATGTAAAAATAAATAATGATAGTAGGGATAGTGATAATAATAATATTAATGACGACATGCATGTCAAACATGCACAAGGCAACGCCAACAATAAGGAATCTAAATCATCAGTAGTAATTCCATACAAGGAAGGAACCTTAGAAGCTACCTTACGCAGAATTCTTAACAAGGCAGAAGTGAAAGTGGTTGGTATTCAAACCCACCAACTCAATTAGAAATTAGCTTTGTCGGTTAAAGGATCGATTCTGTGTGGCGAATGAAACCAAAACAATTTAGTTTATCTAATACCCTTCTGGAGTAATTGTCAGTTAGGTGAAATACCAAAGGTCAAACTAGTAGAACAGAGGCAGTGAGTCATAAAAACATAGCAAAATCTAGATTGGTTGACCGGAAGAAGAGAGGCAGTCTAGAGAATGCAATTACACACAGCAGGATGGGATTAGATGAAAGTTAAAAAAATCTAATGTTACACCAGGGTGGAGAGAGAGAGAGAGATTGACAACGGATGCTTTGTTTGTTGAATCAACTGCAAATGCGTGTAATAGGAATGATTCAATACCTGTCCACGCGAATATCTGGAAAATTCTACTACCCCAATGACGAAAAATAGGAGAAAACAAATAAAACTTTGAAACTCAAGTTTCGAAGTCGTGTGGTTATAATTGATGAAATGATTATGAACAATAAGTAAATTTTGTTCGAAACACTGTCATCCAGTAAATAATAATACTGTTACACCCACTGTGTGATACACCTAATAAACAAACTGATATGTCATTTCTTTCACCTTCTATACAATCTCTCCCACATCACCCTCAAACCCACGTTCCACTCGTCACCTTCCTTTAGGGGTTCTACAAGACGGTCTCCTCTTGTGTGCGGTATCACTTAAAAGTTCGCTCAGTGTATGTCCTACTCCCATCTTCGTTACTTTTTACAGAATTGTTGGGCTTTAGTCTATTGGTTGATTTGCTGTCGGCGACCGTATTTCGTTGAAGAAAAAACCCACCGATTGTCAGTGAAAACTATGTGACTCTTTTTTTTTCAACGACACATTTACAAGCTATTCAACCAAATGTGTACACATTATATTGACTGCATATTAGATATATCGCACACATGCCCAGTGAGACAATCTTATTTTACTGGATGACAACATTTCGAACACAATTTCTTGCTACTCATAATCATATCATCACTTATAACACTACACAACTTCGAAAGTTGAGTTTTGTAGTCCCCCCCCCCCCATATTCCTTCCTATTCGTTGTAGGAGTAGTGGGATTTTCCAGATGTTCGGCTGAATAGGTGTGTTGAATCACTCCTGTTACATGTGTTTGCAGTTGATTCGATAAATGAAACCTCAGTCAACTGAGTGAGGTTATCAGTCTCACCATCCACCCTTCTGTTATATATATATATATATATATATATATATATATATATATATATATATATATATATATATATATATATATATATATATATATATATATGATTATAGCTTGACTCCACACCGTATTTTTGGTACAAGTATGGAATTTTCAGCATGACAGAGGATCGAACCCCGGGCCATGTGCATGGTGGGCGAGATACCTAACCGCTGTGCCACCGATGCACATCTTATCCTATCCTATCGTATTGTATGCTTGTGTGTGTAATTGCATGTGGTGTAGTGCTATAGCTGAACTATTCTCCAGGTTTCCTGTCTTATTAAGATCAAGTAATCTAGATTTTGCTAGGTGTTTATACTCCGCTAGTCCGACTGAGTAAACACCCTTCTACTACTTTGACCTGACACAAACAGTCATTCCAACAGGGTATTAGATAAACGAAATTGTTTATTTTAATTGCCTCCACAGGATTGATCCTTTAACCGACAAAGCTTGTTTCTAATTGAGTTTTTGGGTGATTGAATGCCAGCCACTTTCATTCCTGTTATGTTTAGAGTTCTACATTGGGTTTCCGAAGTTCCTTTTTGGATATGGAAGTACTATTATTGCTTTGAGTACTGTACTGTTGGTGTTGTAATCATTTCGTGGGCCATCAGTAGGACTTCCATACAAAGAAGAAATTTCAGGAAGGTTGCTCCTTCAAGCACACGAATTCACTTATTTTGGTTAAAGGATCTTGTGGAGCCTATTATATATATATATATTTATTTTATTTTTATTTTCGATTACAGCTTGATTCCACACCGTATTTTTGGGACAGGTGTGGAATTTTCAGCGTGGATATCGGTAGCCCAAAATTCGCAGGCCGACCATAGATATCAAGTGTGCGTCGGCGTGGGCTCGAACCCCGGACCATGTGCATGGTCGGCGAGAGTCCTAACCACTGTGCCACCGACGCACAAATAAGGGCGGCCTATTACTCGGCCAGCCACAGGCAGGATAAATTTGATTTAATATATATATATATATATATATATATATATATATATATATATATATATAATTGTAACACATCGCGATTGCACTCTGTTCCCTGCATTCCTTTTTATATGGCTTCACGATTGTCCCTAAACTTTCATCTCTTCCTCCCACGATCTCTTCGATATCAACTCCTGAGTGACATCCAACTCTTCGTTTCTCATTCGGATTCTTCTCGTACGATGTCTTGTCATATGATGTCACTCACTGGTCTCTTCATGGTGCTTCTAATCCATATTCATTTGCATTTCTGCATTCTCGTGTAGGTGATAGTTTCTTGATTAATTCCTTCTTTTACGATTGGTTGAACAATCGGATAAACAGTATAGAGTTGTGTTCTCTTCAGTGTGAAGTCTACGCTTCATCCACTCAGTGTCTTTATACACTGTTATTATTATTGTCTCCTTTGGTCGTGAGTGAAACACACAGCTTTAACAGCACATCTCTAGTTTGTTCTATTTTCTGTGGTTCTCTTTAGATGGCCCCACGATTGCCTATAGTCACTCATCTCCTCTTCCTCGCCACACTATTTCCTCCATATTACCCTTATTGTTTCCCTTTTAGATTCCATTCGATTGATGGCCTGGCACGCGATATCATTCGAAGGTCTCCTCAGTGTGTGCCCTATCTATCTTCCTTGAGCAATAGGCTCTTGGTTTGTTTGTTCCCAGTCGGAGTTCTTTGTGACTAATTCCTTCTTTCTGGCTTGCTATTTGGTCTTCAATATGAAACTGTTGTGAGAGGCGTCTGCTAGCCAAAATTGGTAGAAAGCAATTTGCGTCAATGTTTACTTCTCAGATCTTGGTGATGAGAAAAGAACAAAAACGAAGACTAATTCAACAACCAATCATGGCAGACACTGCGTGGGCGGATACGATTCGCTGATATATGGTCTGACCTTCAAAGAAATAGCCACAAAGAGGTTACAGAATAACCTTCAGCAGGAAGACAACCAATCAGAATAATTACGTACATAAAAATCCATAAATATCTTTTGATTTTCTCAATAAACGATCTGTTACTTGACCCTTGTCTTTCGTCGTTACATTTGGTGTCGCCGCCTACCGACAAATAGAAAGCCTTTGCCCTTAATTTTTTGGTGAAGACTTATGGATCTTCGGGCAGGATTTCGAGGCCGTTGTACAGTTGGGTGGCGTTCAAGATCTGTCAGCTCTGAGACTGTTACTTGGAACGCTGCTGGGAGGTTGAGCAAAGGCAGCATATGAAAGTGTGAGGCGAAACACCGACGAATGTGCGCAAGGGTCAGGCAAACTGCATACAAACTGGGAGACGTAGACACAATGGCAAACGTAAACAACGAGAAACTGGTGAATGTCAGCTACTGTCGGAATTACAGACAGCAAGACTAACGAATGAAGTCACCAGAACTAAGAAGATCGAACCAATTTCAGTCGAGAGTCTTTGATGGAGGGGGACAAGTGTGGTGAGAGCTGTTTGCTAGCCAAAATTGGTAGACAGCAATTTATTTGTGTCCAAACCAAGTTCACTTTTAACAGTTTGAAAAAATTTGGGTATTGGGGATATGATATTCATTATAATAAAGGTTTTCCTGTATTTCTCAATGAATGAATGAAAAACAGAAGGATATTGGTTTTACTGACGTTTCGCTATTTAATACTAATAGCTTTATCAAAGTATTATTAAACCAGAATTTACAAAATCTAAGCATATATAGAACAAAGAGTTAAGAGGTGAGAAAATAGACTTCCTTCAAGTTAAAGGGACATATTGAAAGTCAAAATAACAATAAAGATCACTAAACTAAATAACAAAGGTAATAGTACATCTGTTATGATATCAAAACAAAGTTTACTAACTTGATCATCGTTCGTCAGTCTGGGGTCATTTTTTGTTGTCAAGTTGGTCAATTGGTAAAGATAACGAAATGAAGTTTAGATTGTTGGATTTGATCAGTGTGTAAAATTATAAAAGCAGCGTGTGTTTACATGGTGAACTTGCTTATCACATTCGTGTTGATTTTATCGCTTTATGGGGGAGGGAGATGTTGTAACCATATCAGATTCTGTTTGAGTCCATCATTGCTATTCACACAATTTGGATTTCACTTGATATGAAGTGCTTCTGATAATTGACGTTCTTTTTGATTTCTGATGTTATTCTGGATTATTTCAATATTGTGGCGTGATTCTATAGCGTAGCGTGTAAACGACCTATGGCTGATGGTTTTTCAAGTTTTTCTAGTTCAACCGGATTTCTCGCTAGTAGCATTAAGTAGCGAAACGCCAGTAAAAACAATATCGTTTTGTTTTTCATTCATTGAGAAATACAAAAAGATTTATTATAAGCAATTTACGTTAATGTTTACGTCCCAAATCTTGGTCATGATAAAAGAACAAGAACCAAGACTAACTCAACAACCAATCCTAGCAAACTTTGCGTGGGCGGATACGACTTGCAGATATTATGGTCAGACCTTCAAAGAAATGGCCACAAAGAGATGATGGAAAACAACCAATCAGAAGACGTTGTTTCTCCGCTAATAATGCCGAATAATAATGTGCATAAAATGTATAGATATTTGTTGATTTTCTCAGTAAACGATCTGTTGCCTGACTGACCTTGTCTTCAGTCGTTACAAAACCAGCGAAGGTGTCAGCTGCCGATAGAATTGGGAATTCTTTTCGTGACGTTTCTTTATATATATACTAAATATAACTAAACTTTTCATTTGAAATCTGTGAAATATTTCAATCATTATTCTACTTTTATTGATCCCTTTTTTGTTATTATTTTTGTTATTAGAATCAAGTTAAAAATGATCAAAAAGGATCAAATGCTGCACTCATTGAACGCTTGTTAACTGATCCAATCAGTGCATCGAATAGTATACAGGCTAGAATCGAGGTGAATGCCAACCAGACAATGGAACGTTTACGTAAAGCTTTAGCTAATCGTTCTACTTCTTCACAGTTGAATACTATGCCGTATGTTTTCGACGCATCAGCTGAACTACGTAAAACAGTCAACATTGGAGATACTTCAAAGGTAAAGTGTACTTTTTCTATTTTTTTTGTGGTGGAATCCAGGATGTGCATTTCACTACCCACCCCGCCACTGTATTTGGGATGAGTTGTCAACCAGCTGGCTGGATGGATGTATTTGCATTCCCCAGTGAGTGAGTGAGTGGTAGGGCTCAAACCCTGGTACCCATCGCTTCAAACGCTAAAGCGTTATCCCCAGGAGATGAGTTCCAGAGAGGACGAAATGGGATTCTTGGATTCCACTGATAATGACTATCTACAAGATTACTTCAAGTTAAATAAAGCAGAAATCGTCGAAGCATCTGAACTAGGAGGTCGACATGTCAATCTGAGGCCCTGAATATTTTGACACAATCAGTCAGCGAGAAATTCCAAATTGAATGGAATTACATAAATGCATAGACGGGTTTGTGAAGACCTGTCCGGTTGATGAGTGCTAATAAGCACGGAGCCTTTGCTCCTGGAATTTTTCCAGATTATTTGAATCGGTAGAAAACGAAAGACATGGTAAAGGAATATTGTTTGAGTTTAACCGTGGATTGGTATCAGTTAGAGAACCATTGAAAACCAGCACTGGGATTACTGGACAGCTGTTTCATCCCCCTAACTTAGGAATCATTGACAGTATGTACCCACTACAGTGGGTTAGAACCCAGGACCTTCCGGTTACACGGCAAGCTCGTATACTATTCAGTCACTGGGACCCGATTCAATGAATAACCCATGAATTCTAACTTCTACCTATTTGTTCTCTAACCGATATAAATCCGTGGTCAAACTGGAAAAACAAATCAAAGCCTTACAAATCAACCTGTGAAAAAAAAGGAATAGGGTGAGGGGGGCGGTGAAGTTGTCCTGTTGATACATTCATGTAACGATAATGGCCAACATAAGGAAAGTGGTTGTACCAATTTCTTCTGAACTCACAGGTTTGGCTTCTTCAGGTGGATTCCTATTGGCAAAGTTAGAATTTCAGCATCGCTAACAACCAATCAGCAAATGACCTTAAACGGACCAATCACATTAAGAGGGCATTTATGATAAAGGGAAACGTATATTTATAGAAAAAAAGCATAATACTGTTACAGGGGGTATCTTTCCCTAACATGTGAGAGAAACATCTCCCAGTTAAGCATCGGACTGTCAATAGAAAAGTTACACCACATTCTGTACATATATTTATCCAAATGACTATAAATGAGATCCTTTTGAGATCCATTTATAGCCCTTATCCTATTTTTCAACCTGCCCCAAAATTCTTCAATAGAATTTGTATGTGTTCTCGTAACGGGTTCGACAAAGTCACTTGAATGGTTGACTCAATGATGAATACGTCCCGGTGATGACAGAGAATTGTAACCTTTCCATTCGTCCGTATGTATTATAGATCCCCGTTTTACAAATCCTGTAAAAATAGGTATCAAAGTAGTTGCCTTCCTGTTTGCTATCCTTTCGACGAATCCCTTTCGGAGGGAGGTGTCATGGAAACCAACTACCCAAATATTGTTCGCTCGCTGCCGACCACGGTTGTATTTCTTCTTTACCAACACAGTTTCGTTGATGTGCACAACAATGTCTTCTCCATTCAATATAGAAGTGATGTTCTCCATTTTTCACGAAGCAATATTTCTGCAATGCTGATACCACTGAACTGTTGAGGCGAGGCTATTCTCCGTTTCAGCAGCTGCGGCTCCCACTGGCTGTTTCAAGACCCAGTAGTCGCAAATATACAAGATCTGCGTTAAGGAGAGATGTGACCTTGCAAAAAGAGTTCCTCCGAAATATTAAAATTATCAGCTTACCTTCTTTAACTCTAACTCACCGTCTGTCTGTTTTCGACATAGAACTTTGCACAAATGTGTGGCAGTTCAAGTCGCCACACTCCGTGTAGCACGCGAAGCAACAGAAGAAAGTACAAGAAAAGCATAATAGCGACAGTGAGCAGAGGTGTGAGACAAAGCAGTAATAAAGAAAAACAAAACAGTTTCATTGAAGATCATAAGTCACAAGGAGTGGATGCATCTGCGCCACTGAGAACGATTTTCAGCCATGTCACCAATTGTTTCCAACCATTGGTTTTTACCGTCCCGAGGACCCCAGCCTGGAAGTCTACACCTTCCTACGTGGCTTAGACCAACTGTTGTGGATTTCATTGAGTGGTGCCAAGTTTTTGTTTGACCGCCGCTAGCTCTTTTCCAGCCTGACCCTATATCCGCTAACATTGCTCGTCGAGGGAGGCGATGGCTTGGCATACGTAACACATGTCCTAACCATCTCAGTCTTTGTAGCTTCGTGACTTCGTCGATAGATTTCCCCTGTTTACCTAGAACTCGACGCCTAACCTCCATGTTGCTCACCTTATTATGCCACTTTACACGGGAAATAGAACGCAGGCACCTATGATCAAAGACAGCTAGTCTTTTCATGTCTTCCACTCTCAATGAACAGGTCTCTCAGCTGGCCATAAAGGAGGACGGAGCGGACTGATGAGCAGTACACCCGCCCTTTGGTCGATAGTCGGATATCACGTCTACGCCAGAGTCGGCGTAAACTGGCAAATGCGAAACGAGCCCCTTGTATTCGTGCTGAGATTTCGTCAGAGATCAGCCCGTTGGGGCTGATGGTACTTCCCAAATAAGTGAAGCGGTTAACGTGCTCCGCTTCACTTATTTGGGAAGTACCATCACCCCCAATGGGTTGATCTCTGACGAAATCTCACCTCAAACATATTGCATAACGATGCATAACAAATCCATCAGTTGACCTGTCAAATCTTTTTAAAGTCATGACACCACCACACAAACAAATTCTCTCCTTCCGAAGCAACCCTAAATCCAGGCAATACGGAAAAACACTATCCTCGTAACGTTTGTAACACTCAGAAGCAACAGGCACACCCAATAAAGGAAGAAGACGAAGATACGAAAGAAAAGGTCTTTTATTCCACCACGCATGGTTTAAACTGTCCGGGTACAAGCTAAATATCGTCATTTATAACAAGCTTTGACAACCTGTCCTCTTCTTGCTCTAGTACAGCCAGGTCAGCCTTTCTTTCTGAAAAAGAGGAAATAAGAAATTCATTTAGTCTGTCTGTCTGGATTCAACATAGAACTTGCCACCGAAGTGCAGCAGTTCGAGTTGCCACGTTCCAAATAGCACACAGAGGTAGACAAGAAGATGAGTGAAGAGAATTAATAGAGTTTGACAAATATAAGAGTGAAACAGAATGGGTAATGGTAGAAAGGAATATGAAAGATTACAGAGATTGAATACATCTGCGCTGTCATTGACAACGATTTTGAGCCATGTCACCTATTGTCTCCAGCCATTGATTCCTAGAGTCCCGAGGGCCCCAACCCGGGAGTCTGCATCTCCCTACCTGACTCAGTTTAACTGTCAAGGATTTCATGGATTGATGACATGTTTTTGTTTGGCCACCACTGGCTCTTTTCCAACATGAACCTATATCAGCTAACAATGCCCGTCGGGGGAGGAGGTGGTTAGGCATGCGCACCACGTGACCTAGCCATCTTAGTCTATGTAACTTTATAACCTCGTCGATTGATTTTCCCTCTTTGCCCAACACCCTACGCCTAACGTCAACATTACTTATCTTGTGAAACCACCTAACGCGAGACAGAGATCGCAGACATCTATGATCGAAAGCAGTCAACCTTTTCATGTCTTCAACGCGTATTGGCCATGTTTCAGAGCCATAGAGAAGGACGGAGCGAACTGATGAGCAGTACACACGTCCCTTGGTTGATAGCCGGATGTCACGCCTACGCCAGAGATGGTGTAAGTCAGCGAAAGCAGCTCGAGCTTTTCGGATCCGTGCTGAGATTTCATCGCCAATCAGTCCGTTGGTGCTAATACAACTTCCCAAGTAGGTGAAGTGGTCAACATGTTCTATCACTTCACTCCCTATCACTAAGTTAGGGGTTGACGTCGTCCAGTCCTGTAGCAGCATTTAGTGGTATCATGCTAGTTTTTATCTGATTACACCTTGTTAGGGCACGCATTATAAGTGAATTAAGCGCTATACAACATTGAACTAATGTTCGTGGATCTCATTGGATAATTCGACGTCGTTCGCTGATTGGTAGTTAGTGGTGCTTAAAGTTTAACTTGGCGTTCCTATTGTTTCATCTGTGGTATGTAGAAAAGGAACTCGCAAAGCAAAATGAAGATTAGTAAGAATGCGATAAAGGAATGTGTATTTGGAAATTGGTATCTCTTTATAGCCGAAGTATGTACACTTCTTCTTTTCCAACGCACCATTTGCTCAGAATCTTCTGTGCTGTGCCTGCTACTTCTGGTCTTTCATATTGTGTGTTTCTTTGTGTTCCCTTCACGTTGTCTCCCATGTGTATCTGCAACTCTGTACCATTTAATATCTCTGACATCAAATCTATCTCCCTGCTATTTGATGTTTTTATACCGATGAACATTCCTTTGCATATATATATATATATCTGTGTGCTTTTGGAAGTGTGTGGGCTGTCGCTACTTCCCGGCTGCCCACACCGATGAAGTTGATTGATTCTTTGGGTACCTGAAACAGAAATAGGGTTAGTGTTGCGTGACCGCAGAGCCCAGAGGACAACTGCTTGAGGCCTGTCGCACACGGCCTGTATCAACTGGTTTCTGAGATTGGTTCCGTATATGTAAACTTACCGCCGGTTACGGACCACCGTAGGTGGGGTAAGTCGGGATGTACAATTTTTGGGGTCGACGTTTTCTAACCCCTTCTCTCCAGAGTGGGGAGACAGCATAGCTGGCTGGCATGCTGGTCATCTGAGGGAAACACCTTACTGCTGTTACACACCCTGTTCTCCAGCAGTACGACTTCGCCTTAAGACCCCCAGCATAGTGTAGGAAAGATACTTACACAATGCCGGTAACTACTTTTAGTCTAATCGCCATCCTAACAACCTTCCTGGCATGGTAGGACCTGCAGGAACATTGGTTTCATCCAGTGCAGCTTGTTAGGTCATCGCGATGTGCAAGCCGGACCACCACCACGTCGAGGTAGCAACTATCAGTCGGGCATATATATGTGTATACTACTGATAAATCTTATCAGTAGTACTGGCCACAGGTTGACAGTAATTCCAACAGTATGACCAAAAAATATCTTCGTAGTCATGCAAAGCTTATATACACGTACATACATACTTGAGAAGTTGTCATTTAGGTTACATTTTTATTTCTTATATCTATCTTCTTAACCCCGCCCCCCCCTCATTTTGACCATTTAGCTTTTATTGCCGGAGAATGTAAAGTTTCAACAGTCGACAATCTGTGATCAAGTTGATTTCCCGTTATCTTCTAAACCACCAGAAGATTTACTCAATGTAGAACGTGTAAAAATTAAATCATTAGATGAAGTAAGTTCTTGTGTGTGTATATATTTTGCATACAGTGTATTATTACGACGGTTATTATTATTATTTTTCTCTTAGATGTTTCGAGTAGAACATAGGGCTCCAATGGTTCACCTCTATATTCCCCTTTGTTCTCTGTGCTTTTTTTGTTCCTTCTTTAACCCCACTGACCGACTGACTGACTGGTTTCAAAGTGGAACTTTGAACAAATGTGCAGCAGTCCGACTTGCCACTCTCCCTACGTGTAGCACATAAACCAAGAGAACAGAGTAAAGAGAGATTCAATAGAGAGAGAGAGAGAGATGATAAACAGAAGTGTGAGTGAGGGAAAAAGAATAGTAATGTGGAAGAACAGTACAGTGTTATTGACGGGGGGGGGGGAGGTTGTGATAAATCACAAAGAATGAATGCATCTCCCCCAGCCATTGAGAATGATGACTTTAAGCCACTGATTATCTCCAGCCGCCGTTGATGTTGGTTCTTACCATCCGGAGGACACCAATCAACCAATCAGTCAGCAAGTCTACATCTCCCTCCTTACGTGACTGACTGGCTGGCTGGCTCACTTAAATTAACTGTTGTGGATTTCATTGACTGATGAAGCCATGTTTCTCTTTGACCACTACTACTAGCTAACTTTTTTCCAACCTCGTCTATCCTATTTCAGTCAGGTAACATTGCCCATTGTCGAGGAAGGCGATGGATGGGCTAGGGATGCGTGAGTAACACATTTCGTAACCATTTCAGTTGATGCGGTTGCTTCACAACCGCTTCATCGAGTTATGTCTCCTCCCTCCTAACCTACCACTCTACTGTTGCCTTACCACAATAATGCTCACCTTATTGTATATATGTGCATGAGTCCCCCATAAGTATGTGTGGCCACACGCGTAGATTGCAAATTGGTTAATACAGTGGGTTGTGACATCATTATTATTGTTATCATTATTATGGTTTTTTTGTGTGTAGAACTTCTGATTGATTTTACTGTAGAACTTCGTCACGAACCAACATCAGTTATAGGTGATTGATTTCTCTACCGAATCGATTGCACAAATGTCCTGAATTTGTACTGAGAAGTTATGACCAGTGGTGGTGGGGTTCCACCAAGTCCAAGTGAAGTGCATCCACTAATCAAAGACATTGGTTGAAGGTGGCGCCAATAATATGTAGCACGAATTAACAAAGTTAACGTCTATGGGTCATTAAATTTTCGGCCAAAGTGTGATTGTGAATAGTGAGCGAGCTTAGTTTCGTGACAATCTGAAGGTAGGTAGTAGGTTCAGGGTTCTATCCCTAGTGATATTAGGTCGTGGGTGTGAACTGTTGAAGAGTGCCAAACTAAGGTGAAACTGTCGTATTCAGTCAACCCTACCGGGTTTCAGTGGTTCCCTAAACAAGGTTGCTTAGTAACGAAATATACATTAAAAAAGTATGATTATTATTACCATTATAAATTTGATTACATTTTTTCTCTATGATTGTGTAGGTTGGTCAGATGGTATTTCAAGGCATAAAAGAATTGAATTTAATCCAATCTGTGGTCTATCCAACTGCCTATCATACATCAGAGAATCTTCTGGTCTCAGCACCAACTGGTGCGGGTAAAACAAATGTTGCCTTACTGACAATTGTTCATCTACTACGTTCACATATGAAAGGTGATAATGTATTAGATTTAAAAGCTTTTAAAGTAAGTGATATTTATCATATAAGAAAAAGAATTTGACTTTTAATCAATAAGTCACGTGTGAGTGTAGTTGTGATGAGAACTCCGCCGATCTAAAATCAGTCTGAGAAACTACAGGTCGGAGTGTAACGACAGAAGACAAGGGCAAGGCAACAGATCGTTTATTTAGGAAATCAACACGTATTTATCGATTTTCATGTACATTATTATAGATTTTTGTAAGCAAATCTAGGGAGCACTGTCTCAACTACAGGAGGAACGGACGAGGATGTTAAACCGAGAATCGGGAAGGCGAGAAACACATTCATCAACCTGAAAACCAATCTGGAAATCTTCTTCACTCAGCCAGCATCAACAACAAAATTCCGTCGGATTTTCAATACAAACGTCAAGTCAGTCAGTTCTTCTATACGGAACGGATCAGAAACTTGGCGGGCGGGTCACAAAGAATATTTCCAACAGGCTAACTCACACCTTTATCAACAACAACAGCTGTCTTCGCTGGCTCTATACTGAAGATCAGATGGCCGGGTCGGAATCACCAGAATCACCAACAAGAAACTATGGGAACAAACAAAACAAGAACCAATCACCCAACGAATATGCATGAGAAAGTGGAGATGGATTGGGCACTTTTTGAGGAGGGCGCTGGGTGACATCGCGCGCGCATCAGGCCATTGCTCGAGTGGATCCAGGCCGAAAGGGAAGCGGCGAGTGGGTGGTCAGTGCAAGGGTGACATGGAGGAGATGGTGTGAAGAGGAATTCAAAGAGTATGGACTAACTAAGATGGATGCAGGTGAGGAGTGCAGCAGAAGACAGAAGCAAGTGGAGACGTGCAGCTGAAGCCTTATGTTTCACTAGGAACCCAAGGGAACAACAATAATAATAATTGTAAGCGAATAAAGACAGTCTTCTGATCGGTGGTTTCTCGCTGAACTTTAATCTTTCATCTCTTTGTGGCCGTTTCTTGAAGTTCATATTATCTATCTGGAAGTTGTATGCACCTACGAAAAGTCTGCTGTGATTGATTCTTTAGTCAGCTTTTGTTCGTATTTTCCACATGACCAATATTGAGGACCTAAGTATTGACGTAAATTACTGTCTACCAATTTTGGCTAGCCACCAGCTCTCATCACAGTAGTATCTGAAATCTTGATATAATGATATAACTTGGGCACTGTGGATGAAATTTTATTTTGATGAAATCACACAGTGATATTATAGTATAAGTGATATTTAATGATGACCACATTTCGAGCACAATTTATGCCTGCTGATAATCATATCAAAACAATACTCACACAATTTTCTTGTTTCATTTATATACATGAGTAAAAATTGATGATTAGACATTTAAATAAAATTAACAATATAAGACTTGCATGAAACAGAATGGAAGATAAAGTACATCCGGAAATAGTAATATTAGTGTTATCAATAATTAGAGTACGATGGGAAATAAGACGAGTGGTGTTAGTCAATAAGATGGGACAGAGACAAGGTCTGTAAGTTGACCCAATCAGACAAAGTAAAATAATTTACAAAGTACCTTGCAATGACTGTGAGTGAGGTCAACTACACAGGTCAAACTAGTTGATCGGGAGTAGTCAGGTCATCAGAACATAAGCGTTTACTCAGGGTTAGAATGATTGGTCTCACAAAGATAAGTAATTTAGAAAAAAACACTAAGTGATTGCACTGCATGCACTAGCACTCAACGATACAATAGGGTGGGAGAGGGTTAAAATTCTGAAAAGTAATCTAGGTAGGTGGGTGGAGAGCGAGAGAAATTGATTACCGTGAATCCTGGTTCATCCAGTCCACAACCAACACATGCAACAGAAGTGACTGAAGGCAAATATCAGATATATGGAAAATATTATTACCACCAGTCAAATCAGAGGAGGTTAATCAATAATCTTAAAATTCTGTTCCAATTCAAGTACATGATAACATTCTAACAAGTTTCTTATTATGGCTATAAAAAACACTCTTCTTATATCCCATCTGATTGCATTTTCTTGATAACACTAACATTATTTCTAAATGTACTTTATTATATATTAATTTTATTCGTCTGTCTAATCATCAGTTTTTACTCATGTATATAAATGAAGCAAGAAAATTGTGTGAGTAGTGCTCTGGTATGATTATGATCAGGCATCAATTGTATTCGAAATGTGGTCATCAGTAAATATTACTTATATTGCATAACATTGTGAGACTTAATCAAAAGAAAATTTTATCCACAATGGAATTATCTGAAGTCTTCATTATTGGAATATCTTACCTACTGTAGTTAAAGATTGATTAATTATTATTGGATCTGTGAAGTGGGCGGTTTCTTCTTTTGGAAGTCACGATATTAGGAAAATATGTCGAGAAGTCTCATTAGCCCGAATATACATATGTAGTTGTTGGTGAAATAATCCACCCAACCAGGTGGTTGTGATCTACCAATTGATAGCAACCCAACACAGATATCCTTCATCCTATGACACCGCTTCATAGACTGGCTACTTCTCGGCGTTTTCTATCCAATCCCAGGAATAGCAAACAGAGACGAGTACAGTGGACTCTGAGATGAAATTTGTAGCGTAAAAGATGCCACCACTCAGTGACTGCTGACCCCCGTTTCAATGTGCGTATAGTTTTATTCGAACCTTTGTGAACTTAGGGTGGGATGTGTTCAAGAATACGATGATGAACTTTCCTGATCGTACGCCCGCCCAATATAAATAATTCCATCCACAGGAGCAGTTAAACTGGTAAATTCATCTATGGTAGAGGCGAAACAAGGCAGTTATTCTCTATTTCTCGATATGAATATTGGTTGGTTGCCTAATGATGAACAGACAGGATAATTTAGCTGTGTCAAAGGTCCATATGAATAACCTTTTCACACGATGTTATGATTCGGACTCACTACTCACCGATTTACTTTTTTGTCAGTTGAATGTTATGGTGAACTAGATCATATTGAGGGATCGGTCTAAGTGGTAAGCTGGTTACTTATTGAATTAATTTTGTGTAACTCATATTTATTTTTTATTTTTCTAGATTGTATATTTAGCACCAATGAAAGCACTTGCAGCTGAAATGGCCGACACCTTTTCAAAACGTCTTAGTCCTTTAGGTGTACGTGTTAGAGAGTGTACTGGTGATATACAGCTGAGTAAACAAGAAATACTTGAGACCCAGGTATGTGTTGCGTAATCAGTTCTATATAAAAATTTACCATAAGATAATATGGCCTTATATAATGATTATATTGTGGTCTAATGCAATTCAGCCGTCAAGTACATATTTCTGTTCCGTCAGTGGTGGTTTAGCGGCAGAACGGTCACCAGCAACGACGCACGTGGTCCGGGGTTCGATCCTCGGCCGACGAACTCACTGACAAACCTTTCTAAACTGGTAAAGAGGGAAGTTTTGGCGTGAGGCTAGCAAACCTACCCTGTTAAACTGACAAGGAACTACTGCTACAGGAACTTCAAACATCCAGGTTGAAGCGCTACGTTCCACTCAGAAATTAAAGGAAAAACTGTGTGTTGAGCGCAACGTCTCTTCGATAAAGACTAGCGATTCATTCTGGTGGTTGAAACCCCGGCTGAGATTGGTCAATGGATTCGCTTTCCCCTCACCCTCCCCCTCCGATAACCTAATTCTCTTGTATTCGATTCATTGCATGGGCTTGTTGATGCGAACTGCCTACGAAACAGTTGTCTAGTGCTTCATAGTTTTCAGAATTTTTTCAATTTAATATCGATTTGTGATGAAATCTACAGTGAAGACAGTCTAAATCCTTCTGCAAACTCAAAGTCTATTATGTTGTTATTTTATTATTATTTCCTTGGGTTCCGAATGGAACATAACGTTTCGATTGCGCACATCTCCACTTCGTCCTATTCTCTGAAGACCTCGTTAGCTGGCCTCACATGGCCGCCTTCATGTCACCCTCTAAGCGATGCCCAACTTGCCGTCACTCATTCGGATTCCAGTCAAGCGGATGGCCTGGTGTGTGATGTCACACAATAGTCTTCTTGGCGTATGTCCAGTCCGTCTCCATTTTCTTTGGCATATTCGTGGAGCGATAGGTTCAGAGTTTCTTGTTGATGGTTCCCTCTAGCCATCTGATCTCCAGCATGGAACGAGGGGAGCTGCTGATAAAGGTTTGCGGACTGTTGGAAATGCTTTTAGTCACGCGGCGAGAACGTTATTGTAAATATACAGTAGTAAATAGCTGTTTCATCGCAGTGTGGGACTCTTCACTGGCACGTACCTGAGATCCCACCGCCTAGGATCGCATCCAGTACCTTAAGGTTTGCGAAGTAGGTCCGTTAACCATTATTCAGCTACTGGAATGGAATTCAATGGTCCATGAATTCTAAGTCCTGTCAGTTTGCGATTTGTAGCGCTATCACTAGCCGGTTTCATCAGTAAGTGTTTTTCCTCACATCTGATCTGTTGTAGCCTACTATTCACAATATCCTACTAGAACTCCGAACAACCTTGCTATGTATTCAGTTATTAGTGAGTTATAAATTAATTTTTAAGTGTCGGTTTTCAGGAGGATTTCATCGATTTCAGCATAGATATCACTAACTGATGACTTCAATACTCTCCTCACTGGTTCTTCCAATGTCCTTCAATGACTCAAGTCAAAATCATGCGAAACAACAGATGTAAATGTTTTTCAGGTCTTGTTCAAGGCAGACAAGTGGGAAAGGAGTATAATAAATTTAAAGAATAAATATCTTCGGAAGGCTTCATCGATAAATATTCTAAGGAAATAAACCCTGCAAACAAATCCCTACCATCAGTTTCAAAGGAGATGATGTAAAAGAAGTAACCAAATGAAGGCTGGATAAAGCTAGCTATCATCAGAACTTAATATGCTGCAGAACGCGTGTTGCTTAACACTATCAAGCGTGTGCTACAAAAATCTAGGAAAGACCAATGTTCGCCAATCCTCAACACATCAAAACTGCTGCATACAGCAATTTGAGTGTGTTTATGAATTGAAACGCGTACAGCGTTCGTATAGAAAGGCGATTGTCTACCCGCACGTTAAAGTACTTGCCTAAATGGTTGGAAAAAAAAGTTGAAATCAAAGTACTACAAAGTTCAGTAGTAAAGCATTTTGGTTGGAGGATTTCATCATGAGCTGACATCACTTTGAGAACCATTGGAAAACCACCTGGAAATACTGGAGAGGTGTTTCGTTCTAGTTTTGCCCTCTTCATCAGTACAAATTCATACCCTAGACCTTCTGGTTACAAGGCGAACTCATAGACCACTATGCCACTGGGACCAGATACAGTGGCTAGCTCATATATTCTAACTTCTGCCAATTCATGACGTAGCGCGACCATTTTGCAATGTCTTCTTCGATGAGTTATTGTTACACCGTCAACCTGCTGTACCCTACTGGTCACGGCTTCCCACTAGAACCTTAGGTCACTGCTTGGATAGGGTCAGTTGCTAGTAAGCATCAGATGAATTTTCAGGTATTCTTTTGCTGGAGGGACTTAGTTTTGATTGGTTAGAGGATTTCATCATGAAAACTTCATGAGGTCATCATGCTGAAGAGTCCCAAACTAGGCTGACGAAACAGCTGTCCACTACTCCTAGTTCGTTTTCCAATGGTTCTCTAACTGATGTCAGCTCGTGATGAAATCCTCCAACCAATCAAACTAAATCCTTACAAAAAAAACCAATACTTGATAAAGCATTTTGTAGACTACGAACATAATATTGACGCGCTGTCAAGTCCTTCACTGTTGTTGTCAGCAGACAAACAAACAGAAACATGCTTGAATTTGTGGAGGTTTGTCCAATAAGAGACAGGTCTGTAAACCCTGTCTCTTTGTGTTCAGGAGGAAGCGGTTGCCGCTCTGAATCTACCATGGTAATATGTTTTACTTATTACCTATTCTTGTTGCCGTTTTTATCAATGTTATTCATTTTGCAATTCTTGATGTATTCAAGTTCTTTCTCTGGTAACTGATTGTTTATTTAAGTGATGTAACTGAACTCTAATGCATTTGTATCTTAATTTTGGTTTCTCAGACTCACTTTTGCCATATCTATCTGAACATGATCTGAAAAATATTCACACTTGTTATTTTCCATGACTGATCCAATGTTGTTTATTTACATTTCAGTTGTGTCTGATTTCCGTTATGAAATAGCATCAGTTTGAGACATCTCTGAAACCCAGTAGTGATCGAGTGTTTCGCCCTATTTTGGGGCTCTTCATCAGTATGCACCCTCTGTGGTTTAAACCTAAGACTATCCGGTTATAAACAAATCTGACTCTCACTAGGAGTTGTCTGGAGTTCTAGTGAGAAGTCATGATCCCTAGGCTCCACCAGGTAGGTTCTGGTATGTGAAAATAAGCACTCAACGAAAAGATTGGGCGGTGTCAGTCGCGCTAAAATCATGAATCGGTAGAAGTTGGGATTCATGGGTTATTCGATTCCGGGACAATTGGTTGAGAGTGGTCTACGAGCTCGCTCTTGTAACTGGAAGGTTCTGGGTTGTGGAACTCTAGTGGTTATGTACCTCTGAAGAGTCGTCTCAAACTAGGACAAAACGGCTGTCTACTTCTACTACTCCTCTGTCGTTTTCAATGTTTCTGTAACTGATATCAATCCTTGGCCAAAACTTATACTTCTTGTTCTATTATATTTCAGATGCTTGTTAGTACACCAGAGAAATGGGATGTTATCTCTCGTAAAGGGACTGGTGATGCTACTCTAGTGAAATTAGTTAAATTGCTTATCATTGATGAAGTTCATTTATTACATGAAGATCGTGGTGCTGTTATTGAAGCTCTGGTGGCAAGAACATTACGTCAAGTAAGTTATTGCTGAGTCTTTCTTTTTTTTTTCGCTTAACTATTTTTCATTTATTTATATTTCAAAGTTTTATCCTTGATTTGTTAAAATACCTTTTTTTTCAAAAGTGTTCAATTTGTTAAAAGATGCCTGGCTCACTGGAAAATTTCAAAAGACTGACTACTACTACTACTGTAATAACAGAAGATAAGGGCCAGGCAACAGTTCGTTAATTGAGAAAATCAACAGATATTTATAGATTTTTATGTACATTATTATTATTATTATCATTATTAGCGTTGTTGTTACCAGAGAAGCAACGTCTTCTGATTGGTTGTTTTCTTGCTGAAGGTTATTCTGTACTGCTTGTGACCGTTTCTTAAGAAGTAAAGCCATATATCTACGAATCGTAATTGCACATGTTAAGTCTGATGTGATTGGTTGGTAAGTTCCTCAAGGTTAAGCTTTGTTATTGTTTTTCTCATGATCCCGACTACCACTGCTAGTAGTAGTGTTGAACTGAGAGTATATTATGACGCGAACTACAGCGTGGTAGACTAGAAGGGAATACTGACTTAATTAATACACTGTCTAGTCTGTCGTTAGTCACACGACAACACCGCCGGCACGCAAAGACAAAGAAGAAAAGACTGGGCGTTGATAAGACAGCTTTTACT
This sequence comes from Trichobilharzia regenti, assembly GCA_944472135.2. Lineage (NCBI taxonomy): Eukaryota > Metazoa > Platyhelminthes > Trematoda > Strigeidida > Schistosomatidae > Trichobilharzia > Trichobilharzia regenti. Next base: position 55,895,754 of record OX235266.1, read on the forward strand.
TTCTCAAAACAACAGTCAGTAAGAGATTGACAGCGCAGGGCCACCGTTTCTATATCGATTTATTATTGATTTCTTCGTTTTTTTTTTCAGGTTGAAAGTTCCCAGACAATGATACGGCTAGTTGGTCTGTCAGCCACACTACCAAACTATATAGATGTTGCTCGTTTCCTTTGTGTTAATCTACAACGTGGTTTATTCTACTTTGATTCAAGATTTCGACCAGTTCCCCTTGGAATGTCATTTATTGGTATACGTGGAGCTAATCGTAGAGTACAAGATGTGAATATGAGTTCAGTGTGTTATGATAAGGTTTTAGAACAAGTGAAAAAAGGGGAACAAGTGAGTTTATGCTGTTTAGTTGAATCACATACGCGATGTATTTGTTTTAATTTTTTGTTTTGTGCTTTCCGAATAAAACAAAGAGGGTCTGCAGACTTGAACGTTGAAGTTTTTAGTTACGGCAGTGGTGTTGCTATTATCATGCTTGACTTAATGTTGACACTAATAGACTGGACTGATACTTAGGAGTGCGACTGGTGGGATTCGAACCAGAAACTCTAGCTGCTTGACAAGGAAGCACTTCTACCGCTGAACCAGCGGAATACTCAATAAATAAAGACGGAATTATGCGGGACATCGTGCGTGGGGAGCGAGAAGACAGGAATACCTTGGAGGGATAAGAAGACTCTGAGCTTCGTGGATGATTTATGTTGAGCGTCACATAAACTTCAAGATTTCTAAGCGAAAACCAACAAGTTTGTAGAAGAGTCTCAGACAAAGAAGACAGGACTTCAAGTGAACATAGGGAGGACGACAACAAACACCAATCATTATCCAAATCAACTGTCGTCAAGATTTGACAGAATAGTTCGAAAATATTTGGACGCCGAGTAAGAAGTAGACATTTGTAAAAAATTATTAATATTTGTAAAATCTCAGCGAGATTGAAATGAGTAATCCCAACGTTTCTTGAGTTCGGCAATCTGGTCCGAAATTCTCCAAATGTCTACTTCTCACTCGGCGCCTAAATATTTAAAAAAATATTCTGTCAAATCTTGATGACAGTTCATATGAATTATTTTGCAATCGAATTAAATTAACAAAGAAACTATGTGTAATTGGCACAATCATCAATCGTGTTTTCACTCTCCGTTGTCTGCAACAGAATGCATATCCTAAATCCGTAGCTGTCGAGTTACCTGACGACTCCAGTAGGTCGAATAAAGCAGCTCAATCTTCAGCAAGTGATAGGAAAAGTCCAAGTAACATTAGTCAGGTATGTCTTTGGAGCGTAATGTTCACTGCTAAAGACTTGAAAATCAAGAGGAAGTGTCTCTTTCCAGTATTTCTTGGTTTTTTTCAAATGGTTCTCCTAATAGTTTCGTTTGCTGATGAGGTCCACATTACATATTATTATTATTATTCCTTTGGGTTCTGAGTGGAACATAGAGATTCAACAACACACCTTCACTTTATTCTATTTCCTGCTGTCCTCTTCAGTTTCGTCCACGATTTTCCATAATCCCTCATCTCGTACAACTTGCACGATCTCCTTGTCACCATCAGACGACCCACTCGTTGCTTCCCATTGGGATTTCACTGAAGCGACGGCCTGCGTTGTACACGATGTCATTCGACGGCCTCCTCAACGACCATCAGCCCCAACGGGCTGATCTCTGACGAAATCTCAGCACGGATACAAGGGGCTCGTTCTGCATTTGCCAGTTTACGCCGACTCTGGCGTAGACGAGATGTTCGACTATCGACCAAAGGGCGGGTGTACTGCTCATCAGTCCGCTCCGTCCTCCTTTATGGCCAGCTGTGAGACCTGGCCACTGAGAGTGGAAGATATGAAAAGACTAGCTGTCGTTGATCATAGGTGCCTGCGTTCTATTTCCCGTGTAAAGTGGCATAATAAGGTGAGCAACATGGAGGTTAGGCGTCGAGTTCTAGGTAAACAGGGGAAATCAATCGACGAAGTCGTGAAGCTACAAAGACTGAGATGGTTAGGACATGTGTTACGTATGCCAAGCCATCGCCTCCCTCGACGAGCAATGTTTGCGGATATAAGGTCAGGCTGGAAAAAAGCTAGCGGCGGTCAAACAAAAACTTGGCACCAGTCAATGAAATCCACAACAGTTGGTCTAAGCCACGTAGGAAGGTGTAGACTGGCTTCCTGGTTGGGGTCCTCGGGACGGTAAAAATCTATGGTTGGAAACAATTGGTGACATGGCTCAAAATCGTTCTCAGTGGCTAGCGCAGATGCATCCACTCCCTGTGACTTATGATCTCCAATGAAACTGTTTTGTTCTTCGTTATTACTCCTCCTTTGTCTCACACCTCTGCTCACTGTTTCTATTATGCTTTTCTTGTACTTTCTTCTGTTGCTTCGCGTGCTACACGGAGTGTGGCGACTTGAACTGCCACACATTTGTGCAAAGTTCTATGTCGAAAACAGACAGACAGACAGACAGACAGACAGACAGACATTAACATATATATATATATATATATATATATATATATTAGTTCCTTGGGTTCGGAGGGGAAATCAAGTCTTCAACGGCACATTTTCATTTTGTCCTGTTCTTTGCAGTTATCTCTAGCTGGCCACACAAAAAACTTGGAGGATATGGACTTCGCCGATGTGATATATGTCTGACTTCCCACAAACTGGATGATATGCAAGTGAAAACCAACAAGTTGGCAGAAGAAGCATCAAAGATAGGACTTCCTTCAGGTGAACATAGAGAAAACAGTTGTGGTGATGAGGACTCCTAGCCAATAACAACAGCAATAACAACAGACAACAATCAGCCAGCATAAATGGGAGGAATCTGAAAGGAGCAACCTCCTTTACCTACCCACCTACCTGCGATGCATCATCATTTAAACTACAGGTGGACGAAAGTGATGAGGATATCGAGGTGAGGATCTGGAAAGCAAGACAAACTTTCATTACTCTCAAGTGTGTGTGGAGATCAACATTCAGCACTCAGCATGGAGAATAAGATCCGGATATTCAACTCCAGTGTGTAGTCAGCGCTACTTACTATACATATCAGAGACGTGGCGCCGCGTCACGAAGGGCACTTCGAACAAACTACAAACCTTCATCAACAGCTAGCTGTCTTCGCTCAATATTCAAGATCAGATGGGCGGCTAGAACAGATCAGCAACAGGGATCTCTGGCAATAAGCAAACCAAACCAGCAGGAAACGATTGTTCAAGAAATAAGCAGGAAGGAATGGAGGTGGATTGGACATACTCTGAGGAGACCATCAAGTGACATCACACGACAGGCTATCGCTCGAGTGGAACCCGAATGGAAAGTGGCGAGATGGTCGTCATTGCGAGGGTGACATGGAGGAGGTCATGCTGAGGAGAGAAGATGAAAGGATGTGGTCAGAGGTGGAGCCAGATGAAGAAAACGTTGTTAGAGAACCGAACTCGATGGAGACGTGCGGCTGAATCCCTGTATTCCTCTAGGAACTAAAAGAAACAAAGAAATGATAATAGAATCCCTAGCTGGAGCCATGATTCCCCATAGACTCCAATTTCCTTCTCACACGAAATCCGCCTGTACAACCACGGACAAATACGCTCAACTGGTTGTTTTCCATTCGCGTTCCACTCGATCGATGACCTTTCGCTTGATGCTACCTAGCAGTCTCCTCAGTTTATTTCCAATCTATCTCCATTTTCTTTTCGGAATGTCTGTTGAGCAACAGTTTTTTGATTGTTTCGCTACCCTTCAGAGTTTCCTGTTGTTATTTTTTCTGCCTATTTAATCTTCAGTACGGAGCACAAGAAGTCGACATTGAAGTTATGCAAACTCCCTATCAGAATCTACAATCTTGAAGTACCATTCAACGCCTATAAAGATGGATATAAATTTTTTGCATTCCATTGTTTGTTTGTTTGTTTTATTTTCGATCAGGTAATGGTATTTGTTCATGCTCGTGGTGATACCTTTAGAACAGCTCGTGGACTACGCACATCAGCACAACAACTTGGTCATATGGCGTATTTTCGTAATGAAGATAATTCTTCAGTGAAAATGTGTTTAAAAAAGGTTAGTTCCACAGATTCGCATGGCTTACTTAATAGTAGTAGTATAGTTAGTACCTATCTTATTATTAGTACACTACAGGCAACATATTTCATAATTTATGCGAAGGTGGAGATACTGTCCGGTCGCGCGTAGACCCCCCTTTGAGTCGATGACTTAAGGGTTGAACCGTGAGGTAGTGGAGGAGGTACATCAGGAGATAAGTTTCTGCTGAGATTGTTTTTGACTGAAATAAGATCATGCATCATTTAACCCTTTCACAGATTTTAGGGAGTGCACGCAAGGTTCGTAGGTTTGGAATGAGCCTTTTTTCAGCTTCATTAGGCTGATTTGCATGCCTACCATTTCGGTTGCTGGTGCCAGACGTTCATATTTACCCTTTCGCAAGGACCACTCCTTCCATTTTTGACGTACGTGGACACCAAAATTCGAGAGGATTGAGTGACATATGAAGCTATTTTATCCATAGCGGAAACTATGGGAACATAGCCGCCGTCGCTGCTCCATTGCCTTGTGATGAATCAAACATCAAGTGAAAGGATTGCGGAGAGGAATGGCCTCTTAAAACAACTGTCTGCTTGAGTCTCAGTGTCTGTGTTAAGGTATCCCAACCCCGAGCACCTTTCGGATAATAATAGTTTGCTTTGATTCGAAACTAGTAACTAGTGCGACCTGTCTAATCCTTTCTTTGGTGCAGACTGAAGTCTATCAGTTAGGTTTGCAATGTGGCTCGCTATCATGGTGCACATTGATTTTTATGATATTACATAATTGGAGGCAATCGGTAGGAAGCCTTAGACCTAGAGGTTTCGTAGTAGTCGATACTCAGCAGTCGGCAAGGTCTAGTGAGAAGTCATTATTAGTAGGGTCCACCAGGTCGGGGGATTGTGAGAGGACAAATATTTCCAGTTGACATTGATTTGTGGTGTTGCTAAGATCAGGAATCGGTAGAATTTGGAATTCGTCGGCTGGTTGGTCTACGAGCTTTCTTTGTAAGCAGAAGGTTCTGGGCCCAAACCTCAGTGGGGTTACATACTACAGATGAATCCAAAATTGGGAGGAAACAGCTATCCACTTCTCCCAGTTGGTTTTCAATAGTTCTCTAAGTGATATCAATCCGTACTCACACTTGAAATACACACAAATCATATCCCTACAAACTAAATCTCCTTAAAAACTGCTTATTCCAATTAGACTTATTTTTCCTTGTAATTGATTTTTGTAGATACAAAAATCGTCTGATTCAGCTATTAAAGATCTAGTTCCAGATGGTTTCGCTTGTCATCATGCTGGTATGCTACGTGTTGATCGTAGCCTTGTTGAAAAGTTGTTTGCTGATGGATATATACGCGTGTTGGTGTGTACCGCGACTCTGGCTTGGGGTGTGAATCTTCCAGCGCATGCGGTTATTATCAAAGGTACACGTGTATATAAGGCAGAGAAATCAGATTTTGACAATTTAGATGTATTGGATGTACTGCAGGTGAGTGTATATTTGTTTATTTGTGTGTGTGTGTTTGTAATGGCAATTATTTCGTAATGTTATGTGTGAACCTGAACGTTGTCGTACCAATGAGTTAACGTTGAAAAAACACCGGTTTTCTCCGCAATACCGAAATTAAGCAACGTTGAACCTCGTGAAGGTAGTTGCATGAGTGAGCTTTCAGGAATACTAGGTGTTGTCGGCTTTCGGCATTGTCGGTGGTTCAGTGATAGAGTGGCTTACAAGTCACGCACGTCGTCTGGGTTCCATGACAGAAGCAGGCAGGCTTTAGACCAGGAGGAGGGTGTATTGATCATATCTTCACCTTTCGACAGATTCTAAAACATAGGCATTCCTACCGACGTGCAACAATCGTTATATTCCTTGACCTAAAGGCGGCATTAGATTCTGTCGACCGAGAGGTTCTTTGCTGATGTTTGGCTGTGAAAGGAATCCCGAGAAAATACATTGGACTGATCAAGACACTCTACTTGAACTCATGTAGTCAGCCAGGTGAGAGCTTACGGCGAGGTGTCACTTGAACTGGTGACAACTAATGGTATTCGTAAGGGACGGCCACTATCCCTATTTCTATTCAATTCCATCATAGATGTACTAATAAACTTAACCCTAAATGATTTCAGTAACTCAGAGATTGACTTGTTACCGGTGAATAATCTCGTTGACTTAGAATATGCAGATGATATAGTCCTTCTGGGTGAAGACGCTGACAAAATGCAGAGTGTTCTGAACACCTTGAATTGCAATCTGTGAATGTTTGGTGTGCAATTCACTCCCGCCAAGTGTAAGATGATGCTGAAGGACTGGACTGGACCATATTGACTCCTAGCTTAGAAATAGGGAGTGAGGTGGTAGAGCACGTTGATCACTTCACTTATTTGGGAAGTTACATCAGCCCCAATAGGTTGACTGCCGGCAAAATTTCAGAACGGTTACAGAAGGCTATTTTTGCATATACCAGTTTACGTCGTTTCTGGCGTAGATGTGGTATCTAGCTGACTGTCGATCAAAGGGTGTATGTTCTGCTCAGCAATCCACTCCATCCTCCTTTATGGCTGTGAGACCTGGCCATTGAGAGTGGAAGAAATGAAAAGGCTGGCTGGTTGTCGTTGACTGTAGGTGCCTGCGTTCTATCTCCCGTGTGAAAGGGTATAATAGGGTAAGCAATATTAAGATGAGGCATCGGTCGAGTGGCAGGCTAGGTAAGGATGAAGGGGAAATCAATCGATGAGGTTGTGGAGCTATACCGACTGAAATGGTTAGGAGATGTGCTACGTATGCCTTGCCATAGCCTTCTTTGACAACGGGCAATGTTAGCTGACGTAGGATGGGTCAGGCTGGAAAAGAGCTAGCAGCGGTCAAACGAAAACATGACTTCACCAGTCAATGAAATCCACAACAGTCAGTTAAAGCTAACCAAGTAGGAAAGCGTAGACTTCCTGACTGGTTGAGATCCTCGAGACGGTAAAAACCAATGATGCCTGGAGACAATTGGTGATATGACTGGCTCAAAGTGATCGTTCTAAATGGCGCAGATGCATCCACTCCTTGTGACTTATAATACCCAGTAAAACTATATTGTTCTTCGTTATTACTATTCTTTTTGTCTTATTTCCCCGTCTACTGTCTCTATTTTGCATTTCTTTTACTTTTTTGTCTTGCTTTGTGTGTTACATGGAGGGAGATTGGCAAACGGAATTGCTGCACATCGGTGCAAAGTTCTATGTTGAAACCAGACTGACTGAGTTCTACTCTCGTCCGATGGACGCACTGGTAATCTTAAGTAGACAATAATAAGTCTAGTAAAGAGAGAATGTTTGCTTAGAAGAACATCGCCGCTAGTGAACATTCAAAGATATGAAGCTTGACCACCTCAGTGTTCCACTCGGAACGCAAAGGAATGACAAAAAAAGAGTTTGTATTCAGTTGAAATCCTAGTGATGGAATTCAATAATAATGTCTGTCTGTCTGTCTGGATTCAACATAGAACTTGGCACCGAAGTGCAGCAGTTCGAGTTGCCACGTTCTAAATAGCACACAAAGGTAGACAACAAGATGAGTGAAGAGAATCAATAGAGTTTGACAAGTATAAGAGTGAAACAGAATGGGTAATGGTAGAAAGGAATATGAAAGATTACAGAGACTGAATACATCTGCGCTGTCATTGACAACGATTTTGAGCCATGTCACCTATTGTCTCCAGCCATTGATTCCTAGAGTCCCGAGGGCCCCAACCCGGGAGTCTGCATCTCCCTACCTGACTCAGTTTAACTGTCAAGGATTTGATGGATTGATGAGGCCATGTTTTTGTTTGGCCACCACTGGCTCTTTTCCAACCTTCACCTATATCAGCTAGCAATGCCCGTCGGGGGAGGCGATGGTTAGGCATGCGCAGCACGTGACCTAGCCATCTTAGTCTATGTAACTTTATAGCCTCGTCGATTGATTTTCCCTGTTTGCCCAACACTCTACGCCTAACGTCAGCATTACCTACCTTATTAAACCACCTAACGTGAGACAGAGATCGCAGACATCTATGATCGAAAGCAGTCAACCTTTTCATGTCTTTAACTCGTATTGGCCATGTTTCAGAGCCATAGAGGAAGACGGAGCGAACTGATGAGCAGTACACACGTCCCTTGGTTGATAACCGGATGTCACGCCTACGCCAGAGATGGTGTAAGTCAGCGAAAGCAGCTCGAGCTTTTCGGATCCGTGCTGAGATTTCATCGCCAATCAGTCCGTCGGTGCTAATACAACTTCCCAAATAGGTGAAGTGGTCAACATGTTATATCACTTCACTCCCTATCACTAAGTTAGGGGTTGACGTAGTCCAGTCCTGTAGCAGCATCTTAAATTTTGTAGGGGCGAATCGCATGCCAAACATACGAAGATTGCTGCTCAAGGTGTTCAGAAGACTCTGCATCCTAAATGCACACAATAATAATGATAATAGCACCAGGAGTACTGGACACTTGTTTCATCTTATTTTAGGAATTTTCAGTAATAGGTATTCATGAGTCGACCGGCGGTCGACTGTATGACTTTGTAGTCTCTAGGCAAAGACCGTTGACCTTTCTTCAGCTGCTTGACCTTTTTGAGTACTTGTCTTCTCATTCGATGTGGTGGAACTCCACTGGTTACGATTTCTCATCTCGAAGAGCTCCAGACAACTTCGTCTGGTTATCAGTCACAAATTGACAGAAGTTACTGTTCATCGACCATCGGAGTTTGCCACGTTACCGGAAGGCTTTGGGCTCAAACTAATAAAGACTCTTAAACTAAGACAAAATAGCTGTGCCCAGTACTCCCCGCTGGTTCTCTAAGTGATACCAGTCTTTGGTCAAATTTTAATAACTTGTATTAATTACTGTTTAGGCCTCCAGTGTATTCTACTTGTTTATTTTTTATTTGTTTTTAATTTCTGCTATAATATTTAGATATTTGGTCGTGCTGGTCGACCACAGTTTGACACATATGGTCAAGCAACATTGATAACTACTCAAGACTCTTTGGTGCATTATTTACGTTTAATTACAAATCAAGGACCAATTGAAAGTACTTTACTAGCTAACCTACATGATCATTTGAATGCAGAGGTATGTGAGTTTATTACTACTGATTATTATTGTAATTATTGCTGCTTACTGGTAGATACTACTGATTAGATTGGTGAGTAGTTTGTCAACCAAATAGTGTTTGCTAGCCAGATTGAGTATATGTCTAAACATCGAACAACTGTGCTGCTTATTTGTAGTCGTGCTCATTAGATATGAACGTCAGGTCAACTCAACTGAGAATCAGTTCAAATATCGTAAAACTGTAAATGTCATCAGTCATACATACTTCTCCCGACAGTTACTGACGATGATTGCGGTTGGTTGGATGTCTTCTAGTGTTTTCGCCATCAAAATAAAGTAAAAGTAGAGAGATGTGCAGAATTTCAACTTAATGTGTATAGGTAGTGTCAGCATAATATATAAATCCTTAGAGTTCCGCGTATAACATAGGGCTTCAACGGCACATCTCTATTTCCTTCGGTTTCTCTCAGTATCATCATCTTTAGCGGCTTCCAAGATTGTCCGTAAAGCCTCATCCTTCATCGTCACATGATCTCCTCAATGTAACCCTCATACATAAGCCTAACTCGCCATTTCCCATTCGAGGTTCACTCGAGGGTTTGCCTGCCGTGTAATGCCACTAAAATGGTCTTGTTAGGGTATTTCCAATCTATGTGCATTTCCATCTGCATATTTGTTGGGCAATGGGTTGTTTTTGGTTGATACATTCCCGGAGTTCTTTGTTACTAATTCTTCATATTTTTATTGCTCCCTTGCTTTCCGAGTGGAACGTAAGGCTTCAACAACACATCCACACTTTGTTCTATTTTCTGTCGTCCTCTTCATCTGGGTCCACGATTGCCCAAACTCTCTCATCTCTTCGTCCCCACACGGTCGCCTCTATTTCACCCTTGGACTCACGACCTACTTGTCGCTTTGCATCGGGATTCCACTCGGGCTATGGTCTGCATTGTCCGCGATTTCACTCGACGGTTTCCTCAATGTGTGCTCAACCGACATATCTCCATTTTTTCCTACTTGTTTGTTGACCGATCGGCTCTTGCTCAGTTGGTTTGTTCCCAGCCAGAATTTCTTGTTACTAATTCTTTCTGGCTATTTGATCTTCAGTACGGAGCAAACCACCGAAGGTGGTAGCTATTGATAAAAGTCTGTAATGACTTGTTGGTAATCCTTTTCGTGACACGCTGCCAATTTTTTGGCCGCTGTAGAAGGACCGACTTCACGGTGGTGTTGAAATTCCGAATCTTGTTCCTTATGCTGGCTGAGTGAGGCAGACGATTTTCAAACTGGTCCCAGGTTGATGAAGGCGTGTCTCACTTTTCCGATTCTCCCTGGTTTTGATATCTTCATCCGGTCCGACTGCCTGTGGTTAGAACCATGCTTCCTAGCTGGATATGTGAAGCAAGTGACCTCTGGTGGACCTCCCCCCACAATGTTGATTGGTTGTTATGGTTGTTGGTGGTGCGTGGGTATCTTCAACACCTCCGTCTTCTCTATGTTCACTTGCAGTCCTGTCTTCACTGCTTGGTTCTTCCGCCAGTTTATTGGTTTTCGCTTATGAGTCTTCGAGTTTGTGTGACATTAGACATATATCATCTACGAAGTCCAGATCTTGTAGAATCTTCTTATCTGTCCAACGTATTCCTGTCTTCTCACTCTCAAGGACAGTCTGACTCAGAATCCAGTCCACCACAATTAACTCTTGTCTTCACTTCGAACGCCTTGCTGAATTTCCCGTTGTGGATCTTTTAACACGTTGCATTGTCATGTAGCCAGCCAGCTGTTGAATGAGGTCGATGAAGACCCGAGGAACGCCATAGTGTTGCAGTAGTTTTCACTGTCTGTTGAAGGTCTTTTTGAAGTCGATGAAGTTGAGGTAGAGAGAGAGAGAGGTTCGACAGGCACATGATTTGCCTTTCTTGAACGCAGGTTTTCCACTGGGTAACGTTTTGAATCCAGTGCGTATTTTAATCTCTCTGGGATGAAATCCTTCATGACTATCTACATTTCAGTGTGCAGTAAAGTAGTCAGCTGTTGATGAAATTCTCCAACGGCCTGTTGGCCGCTGCTTTTTGTTGACACACTGAATAGTCTGTGAAGTATACAGGAGATTTGACTGACTTGACATTAGTGTTAATAACTCGAATTGTGTTCTTTATACCTTTGAAATTTTCATTCGTCCTGTATGTAGTTGAAGCGATCTCTCTCCTGATTAGATAAGTGAAAGATATCCTGGCTAGCTGAAGGGAGTGTGGAAATTTACTCTGTTCAGTTGCTCGGATTGGACACGAGCCAGTGACTAGTGTGACGTGTCTAGTCCTTTCGTTGGTGCAGACTGAATTCTATCAGTCAGTCAAGTTTACAATGTGGCCAGCATGCCACTAGGTGTCTCGCCATCATGGTGTACAATCGTGAACCCGAATAACTCAGTGGTAACGTCTGTGGCTGCAGACAGCACTGTGTTACGTGGGTTGGAATTTCACAGAGTTGGGACGTGAGTTCCTTCAAGGCGGTTGCACATAGGCCTCGCTGACTGGTGAGTGCCAACTTGTGCGAAACCTAGGTCGAAGGCTTCCTGTAGCCGATTGCCTCCAACCATCTAATATCAGCTAGAAACTGTGACAGGCAGCGAATCAACCAAGAACCTGTTAGCCAACTAATATGCCAAAGAAATTGGAAATGGACTGGACATACACGCTGATGAGATCATTGAGTGTGTGACATCGCAAACTAAGCGAACGGTCGAGGGGAAACTGAATGGGAAACAGTGAATAGTTGGGCGAGAGTCCAAGGCGGGTGGTATATGCAGGAGATTGTCTGAAGAGGAGATGAAAGCCGCCTATGGAAAGCTGAGAAGCCAGTTAAAGGGAATAATAATTGTAATAGTCTCAAATATCTTATTAAATCGTTCTCAGTGGATCAGATCGATATTACTTACAGTACACATTTTTTATTTTTTTTTATTCCTGTACGTTCCCAGTGAAACATAGGGCTTCAAGCTAGAGACTTGGAGTTTCGGTAGCAGTAGTTTTTATTTTTACAGGATGGGGTTGTTAACCTCATGCCCAACCTTCTCACTTTACCAGTATTAATACTGGTTTAGCGAGGTAAAGGAGTGTGTCGGCCGGGAATCGAACCTGGGACCCCATGCGTGGTTGGTGAGCATTCTACCTCTGTGCCACCGACACACTACGGTACATATAGGGATACAAATGCATGAAGTATATTAACTTTGAGTTATAAATAATAGAGACAAGACCAGTAGTTCAGCGTATAGTCTCTTTATGGCAAATTCATTTTCACTGTTGTACAATCTCAAATATATTTATATGGTTATTTTGTATGTGTGTGAGTGTGTACATTAAATTTGTCAAACGAAAATACAATTAGTAAGTTTCCGGTGGAATTACGCATTATAAAAAAGCGTTCAGAGGAATTGGATGTTGATACAAGAGGGTAATATCAAAGACGATGATTTGTCACACATGATTGTTAAAGAAGAGTTGCGTAATAACATGAATAGTTTGATGAAAGAGTTGTGCTCAGAGTGCTCATGGAAACAAACTAAATTCGGAATTAAGTGAGAATTTTAAAGGAATACAAGAGTGCTCCCTAGTCGCCCGCTGATCTGTTCAAGCCCAAAAGATAAGATTTTGCACCTGAGTACTTCTATGTGTATGTATCAGTTCACCTGTTGCTGTGATGTCAGATACATCAGACGTTCGACGCGCATCCTGCCGAAAAGGGTCAAAGAACACTATCCAGCGTGGTTGCAGAAAGGAAGTAGTGGCCATGTAAGGAGTGTAGTGATCGAACATCTCGTCACCACTACTGGTCATTCCATCTCAACAAACGCCTCCCCCTTCAAAGTAATCTACAAATTGAAGAATAACCTGCCAAAGACAATATGTTTCCGTCTTGTTTGCATTGCAGAAGCCTTAGTCATCCAGTTAGAAGAATCAGAACTATGCATACAAAAGCGAAACTTATTCAACCACTTCTACTTCCATGGTTAAAAATCTGTTGAGTTGACTTAACTTTTATCTGTTTGCTTGTTTTTTCTAACTACTTAAAACTTTTGCGAAATTCTGTATATTATTCTGTTTCCATGTACACCCTGAGCACAATTCTTTCATCGAACTATTCGTGTTATTACGTAACTCTCCTTTAATAATCATTCCTGACAACTCATCACCTTTGTAACTACCCTCTTGTATCAACATCCAATACCCCTTAATGCTGTTTTGTACTGCATAATTTCACCAGAAACTTACTAATTGCATTTTCGTTTGACCAATTTAATGTACACACTCACACACATACAAAATAACCATATAAATATATTTGTGATTGTACAGCAGTGAAAATGAATTCGCCGAAGAAAGAGACTCTTCTCCGAACTACTGGTCTTCTCTTTATTGATGTTCGAATGTGGGATTTTTCATAAATTATAATTAATAAAATTTTTTTTATTTAATTGACTGATTTTCTAAAAATTTTTTTGTTTTCGTTTTGCGATTGGGGTGGCGATGGGTGGTGGGCTTGTAGATTGCTTTAGGCACTGTCTCAAATATTGATGAAGCTGTCACTTGGTTGAGTTATACCTACCTATTTATTCGTCTAAGGCAGAATCCTCTTCAATATGGTTTAACTACAGCTATACTCGAAGTAAGTGCCTCTTTTTTCTAGCTCTGATTTTTTTAGTTTTGATTATCCTTCACGTCGCTTTGTCTACTACATTTTCTCTTTTATTTAGTGTAAATATATTAAGTCTTATTTATTATTCAATAACTGCAAAGATGAGTATTCTGTTATGACCGGAACTACGACCTAGTAGACTTTGGGAGAATACTAAGTAAGTGCGTTGACTAATCTGTCCTAACTGCACAACAACGATAAAACCACCGGGCAGCAAAACGATAAAATAGAGAACTAGACGCGCGTAAGAGGGCCATTTACTGTCTTACGACAGTCAAAAAAGGAGATTGACAACGCTTGCGTGTGTGTATATACATGCTCAAATGACCTTGAGAAGCATTAATGTCATTGGTGAATTATGACGATGAACAACCAATAGGGTTTCAAAGGTCATAAGTAAGGTGAGAGAAAATTAGACCAATAAATGAATAAATGGAGCGAGGGAAGTACAGACACATAAAAATGACGTGTAGAAAATTAGTTCTATGTATCATATTCTAATCTTGTAAGATAATTGAAATCTTTCAGATTGACACGTCGTAAACAAGGAAAACCAATGGTGTACTGGTGTTGTTGGTGGCTTGATGATAATATGTCCACTGCCTTGTGGGTGAAACTTCAAGTTCAAGAATCAGGAGGCAGTGGCCCTTCAAGACATATTGGTTGCAGTCTGGTTTATTTTCTACGGATAAGTGCAACTCTATTCAAGCTAGTACTCGTCCTCAGTTCAGTGATAGAATACTCGCCGACCACGCCCGTATTTAGTTTAGGGTCCGATTCCCAACCAACACACTTCTTAATTTTGCCTAGCCATTGTAAGTAAGTCCCGATTAAGATGTAAGGTTGAGCATGAGGCTTGCAACCTTACTCCCAGAAGTGTTACTGAAAGTTCAGAGCTGAAGCTTCTTGAAGCCTTCTGTGTTCTACTGGGAACTGGCTGGCTTCCACAATTCCTCGTAATCTCTCATTTCCTCTAACTCGCACTATCTCTTGCATGTCACCCTCGCACCGACGAACCACTCATCGCTTCCCATTCCGAATTCCACTCAAGCAATAGCCTGCATTGTCCGCGATTTCATTCGACGGCCTCCTCAATGTACGCCCAATCAATCCATCTCCATTTACTCGTACATTTTTGTTGACTAATCGGCTCTCGCCTGTTGGTTTGTTTCCAGCCAACCAGAGTTTCTTGTTGCTAATTCTTTCTGACTGACCAGCTGGCGATTTTATATGCAGTATGGAGCCTGTGAAAATGGCAGTGTTGAAAAAGGTCTGTAACCTGTTAAAAATCCTTTTTGTGACAGTCAGTGCAAAGTTCTGACCCGCATAGAAGAAATCACTGACTGATTAACTTCATATTCTTGTTGAATAGAATCCGAATCTTGTTCTTTAGTGCTGAAGTGTAGTGCAGATATCCAAACTATTTTCAAGTTGATCAAGGCGTGCCTTGCCTTTTCAATTCTGGTCGGATTGCCATCTTAATCCGTTCCAACTACCTGTGGTTGAATTCGTGCTTTCTAGCTGGATAAGTGATAAGTCTCATAGTTTCTGCGACAGCTGGGATCGAAGCAGTTGATCGTATTATTATGGGGCTACTTCAGCTGTTGGCTTTTGACTTGAAATCTGATCCACAAGGCGGTGGAACAGCGCCAGTATCTATGTTGCCATGGTTTTCAGTGAAACGGGAAACACTTACATACACCACTCGATCCAATCAGTCTAGTGCCCATACTCACCACATAAGTAAGAGATCATCGTTTACCAGTTCCCGCCAAAATATACCTACATCTCCACCAGTTCAGTTTCACTTTTGTGAGGAACAGCTTTGTCGCGTAAAGACAGAGAAAGTAGGAGACTTACGTGGCAGAGACTATGAACACGTGACAACATGCGACTATTTCAAAAGGAAAACGGAAGTATACCGATCCTTGACCGTACCGGTTCGTTTATGGGAGTCTGGTTTATTGAATTTATTGTTTTTATTACTTGTTACTTTACACAATATTGATATATTTATTGATTTCTTTCTTTCTTCCCTTCTTTTTTTAAAAATCAGCGTGATCCAGATCTAGTTGAATTTTTAGGCCGTGTTGTCAGAACTTGTGCTACTGACTTAGATTCAGCTGAAATGATACGTTATGAACCAGCTACTGGGCAGTTGGCTTCAACAGATCGTGGACGTACAGCTAGTTTATATTATATACGTTATGCAACTGCTGCAATGGTGAAAGATGCCTTAGAGCCGACAATGATGATTCCACAGATATTTACTATGCTTAGTGAAGCGGCTGAGTTTGCATCAATGAAGGTTAGTTGGAAAAGAGAGAGAATTCAATAATTAAATCAATAAATAAGTTTACGAGAGAAAGTTATAAACAATTACTGGCTTTGATAAATTTGAATAAGGCATTTAGAAGAAAAATTTTGCGAGACGATATCGTCATTTCGTAGTTTCTTTACAATCGCTTTATAACTAACCTGGTTCACAATAATAAGATGTAATAAAGTACATGACAATTACTCAGTTATATAAAACAAAAGTACATACTAATGACCAATCATATTTAAATAGGTCAAGTAGTCAGTCCACAGTAGGCAACATTAATTGAATGCTGTTGTTTTTTGTACACATAGTTTGGGATCTATGTGATTAATCCAACAAAGGGCTTCCATCACCTTCAATATCCAACGTTGAATTAGAGTTATGTGGAAAAGTCAATAATATTGATTTTGTCACCTGACATTAATAAGTGTTTTGCAATGGGTGATGGTGATGGATTTCTATTCAGATTAGTGATTGCTTTGGGATTTTCTAAGTGTTTTAATAACCATTTTGGAAGACGTCCTTTTTGACGACCACATAGAAACATTCTATTGGTTCTACCTATTTAAGTGTCACCGCAACAACTGCAGGTGAACTTGTAGATACACTTTGAAGTGGAGTCTACAGAATGCCCTCCTTTAGGTGTTTTGCATGTGAGGGAAAGAGATGCGGCGTAGAATGTGCGTTTGACGGCTGATTGAAGACTTTGAACTAGCTGTCAACTGTATAATCTGGTCCCCCTTGATTGGTAGGTAGGTTATAAAGATAACTTTTTTTGGTACAGTAGCTGTCTTTTCAGCATGTGGTCTCTCCTTGCTGTGACAGTTGATAAAGTTTTCTGGATAACTACTAGCTAATTAAACTGAATATGTCGAAGCCAGGCGAGGTTATATATATATGTATATTAGTATTATTAGAATCGAATTGGAACCGTTTGTACTATCCATTATCTCATATATATATATATTTTTTTTCCGTCTATATTTAGGTTCGTGAAGAAGAAGGCACAGAGCTTGTTGATATCAAAAATAATGTCTGTCATCTACCCATTCAACAGGCTGGTACAGTTGATACAGATGTTGTAGCTAAAGTCAATGTCCTGCTACAAGGTTATATTAGTCGACATATGCCCAGCTGTCATTCACTAATGTCTGATATGAATTTTGTTCAACAAAACGCCGGTCGACTAGTTAGATATTTGTTTGAAATTTCATTGCGTCAAGGTTGGTCACAATGTGCTAGTATTACACTGACATTAGCTAAAGTAAGTGGCCTTTTTTTGTTTATTGATCGCATAGTCATTCTTTTCACCTTCAGCGTATTACTATTATTATTGTTATTATTACTTCCTTGGGTTCCGAATGAAATATGTCTGTTTTCAACATAGAACTTTGCACCGATGTGCAGCAATTCAAGTCGCCACACTCCCTCCTTGAAGCACACAAAGCAAGATAAGCAAGTAGAAGTAATGCATAATAGAGACAGTAAACAGAGATATGAGGCAAAAGAAATAGTATTAACGAAGAACAAAACAGTTTCATTGGAAATCATAAGTGACAAAGATTGGATGCATCTGCGCCAGCCAGCCATTGGGAAAGATTTTGAGCCAGCGATATCACCAATTATCTCCAGCCTCCATTGGTTTTTACCGTCCTGAGGATCCCAAACATTCAGGAAGTCTGCACCTTCCTACGTGGCTTAAACTATCTGTTGTGGATTTCATTGACTGGTGCCATGTTTTGGTTTGATCGCCGCTAGCTCTTTTCTAGCCTGACCCTATGTCAGCTAACATTGCCCGTTGTCGAGGAAGGTGATGACTAGACATACGTAACACATGTCCTAACCGTCTCAGTCGATGTAATTTCACAGCCTCATCGATTGATTTCCTTTCCCTCACCCCAATATTGCTCACACTATTGTACCATTTCACACTTGAGATAGAATGCAGACACCTACGGTCACCGACAGCTAGCTAGCCTTTCCATGTCTTCCACTCTCAATGGCTAGGTCTCACAGCCATAAAGGAGGACGAGGCGGACTGACGAGCAGTACAGCCGCCCCTTGGTAGACGGACAGCCGGATATCACGTCTGCGCCAGAGACGGCGTAAACTGGTTTATGCAAAACTAATAATAAATAAATAATTTTTCCTTCACGTTCCCAGTGGAACATAGGGCTCCAAGCTAGTGGCTTGAAGTTTCTGTAGCAGTGTTTAATTTTTACAGGATGGGGTTGCTAGCTTCATGCCCAACCTTTCCTCTTTACCAGCATTATTTCTGGCTTAGTGAGGTAAAGGAGTGCGCCGGCCGGGGATCGTGCCCCCGGACCATATGCATGGTCGGCGAGCGTCCTAACCGCTATACCACCGACGCACTTATGCAAAACTAGCCCTCTGTATCCGTACTGAGATTTCGTCAGAGATCAACCCGTTGGCGATGGCTGGTGGTACTTCCCGAATAAGTGAAGCAGTCAACGTGCTCTACCACTTCACTCCCTATTTCATGTCGCTCTCGAACTCTCATGCCCAACTTGTCGTTCCGCATTCAGTTATCACTCGAGGATTTCTCAAAGTGTGTTTATTGAATTCCGTCTCCAATTTCTTCGGCACATATTTTATGTGGAAGGCTTTTTGGTTGGTTCGTAGCACTGTACAATACCGTGCCGCTAATAATAATAATAATAATAATAATTTTTGCTTTATTCCAAAAACGGTACTAATGATACAGCAAGGAATTTTCAGCATTCAGTACAATATTGCATCTAATTTACTCAAAAACGACAAAGAAAAAATTAAAAATACACATTACATAATAATAATAAAACGATTGTTACAGCAGCTACATAGCAAAGTACTGTATGCAATACGGTGAAAAATATGCATAAAGTATAGAATTGTAGTAATAATAGTAATACCAACTAAAATAAAATAGCAGAGTAACAATTAAACGACAGAAAGTGTGACACCATAAAATACAGAAAGATGAACGATGAAAGGGTCGATTTACTGTGCTAATTACATAGTAACTTATGTGTTTCACGTCTAACAGAGTCTTCATCACATAAAGTACGGGCTAAATAGGGTATTGTAGAATTTCTGTACTTAGTGGTACGAGCATATAACTTCTTATATCGACTTCTCGTCCTACCTGATGAGATACAAGGGGATAATTGTGAATAAAGAGGGTGTAGAGGGTCTGACAGTACAGCCTTTGTCCATTTTGTACAGGAATTTATATGCCTCTCAACTATAGTATTGGCGAGCTTACGCAGTGGCAAGCCACAAACCCTATTCACAGCATTTAACACCCTCCGTAATATGATATAGTCTTTTTTGAGAAGCCCAGTAAAGAATAATGGAGGTAAAATACAAGAGTTTACAAACTTCAGAAGTAAAGGTTGGTTGATACCTGATTGTTTTAACTTTTTGAATATAAAAGGTAAGACGAAACATTTTCTTAGAGATTGATACGATGTAAGATGACCATAAAAGGTCAGAGGAAAGAACTAATCCAAGGTATTTAATGCTTGACTTGGTTTTTCAATTTCAGTACCATCTATGCTACAGGCATCATGCGAACTAACTAGTTCATGTATGTCACGTCGATGCTTGAAAGTGAAGTTAACTGCCTGACATTTAGAAAGATTTAACATAAGACTATGTGACTTAGACCACTTGTTGATGTCCAACAGAAGGCTGTTAAGTTTGGAGTTGTCAGACTTAGAAGTGATAGGCAATGACTAATACAGTCAGATCATCCGCATATTTGACAAAGTTAGTTTCGTATGAATGAGGCAGGCCGTGTAGGGAGAAAGGAGAGAGGACGACACTTTGAGGAACACCGGCTTTTGGAAGTGAGGTAGAAGATTTGCCAGTATATACAGTAATTGGCCATTTGATCATTGATATTGAGTCAGAGAAGATGATAGTTGTTGGTAATGCTTTTAGTTGCACACACTAAGTGTTTGAGCGCTAGTCAGAAACACACTGACTAACTTGACATTAGTGTTGAAATTACAAATTTTGTTCGCTATGCTGAGTATATACGATTTCCACACTGATTTCAGCATAATGATAGTTTGTCTTGTTTTTCTCACCTTAGCTGCCTTCGATATTCCCATGTGTATCGCCTGTAGTTGAAAGAAATCGACTTTGCATTTGGTAAGCGAAAGAAGTGATGGCCTTGAAATTTCTTCCATTGATATAGGGGTTGGTGCTTATGGTGGTGGTAGTTGGTTGTTGGGCATGTTCATCAGCGTTGTCTTCTCTCCTCTCTCAACTTGTTGGTTTTCCCCTGTGGTAGTAGATCTTCGAACTTTTACCCATACTAGGCATAGATCGTTCGCAAAGTGCAAATTTTTTCTTCTATGATTTTCACCTTAGGTCTCACGGATACTTTGGAATGATTTAATTCAGTCCTACATGCCCTTGTCTTTATTGTTTTACTTTATTGGATACTACTGACAAGATTTTGTTAGTAGTATTTTGTGTGTGTGTGTGTGTGCGCAAGTGTGGCACGTTTTCGGCAAGAATTTTGAATATCTGAGAACTGTGATTATATGAGGAAGACGTAGCACAGAAGCATTTTGTGTGAGATAACTTGGAAAACATATTTCTTGGGTTGTAGGATAGTTGGCTGGTTCACTGTTTGCCAGAGTTCTATTGTTTGTTATTCTTCCTAGACCTGGTTATCTTATCTTCAGGATTGACATAATAAAGGCGACAAGTACCGATGAAATGTTCGTATTATCCTGTTGGAACACTCTGGATTCAGGCGAAACAAATCATGTATCGATCAAATCTCAACACTACATGTCATCATTGAACACAGCTTGGAATAGCAGTCAGCTCTTTATCTTAACTCCATCGATGTTGAAAAGGCCTTCGATAGCGAAGCGTCAATCGAGAAGTGATTTAGAAACTAATTCGCTACTATGGGGTGAGGCAAATAATTATACACCTCATCCAACAGTTGTACGATAATGCTCCATGTCAGGTAATCCACAACGGGAAAGTCATGGAATCCTTCGAAGAGAAGGCGGGAGTAAAACAAGCTGGCCGCCTACTATCTCCAATGATTGTGGTAGACTGAATAATGCAACAGATAGCGGCGGGCAACAAGGAGATATGCATACAATGGACCAACACAGAAAACTTGGAGGATCTGGACTTCGCCGATGTGATATATATACATATATGTCTGATTTCCCACAAACTGGAAGATATTTTTTTATTTTTTATTTTATTTTTGAAGTGAAGAGCAACCAGTTGGCAGAAGAAGCATCCAGAGAAGATTGGTCTTCAGGTGAACATAAAGAAAATAGATGTGATGATGAAGATTCCTGGCCAACAACAACAGACAACAATCAGCATAAATGGGAGGAACCTGAAGGAAACAGCCTCCTTTACCTACCCACATGCCTGGGCAGCATCGTTTCAACTACAGGTGTACGGAACTGCTGAGGGTATCAAAGTGAGGATCAAGAAATCAAGGCAAGCTTTGATTACTCTCAAGTCTGTGTGGAAGTCAATAGCACTCATCATGAAAAATAAGATCCGGAGTTCCAACTCCAATGTGAAATCCAGTCAGTGCTACTTACTACATGGATCAGAGACTTCGCGCCGTGCCATGAGGGGAATTCGAACAAATTGCAGATTCTTATCCACAACTGTCTTCGCTGAATACTACTTTAGATCAGATGGCCAGCCAGAAAAAAAGATCAAAAACAGGGATCTCCGGGAGCGAACCAACCCAAGTGAGTGACATCACACGCCAGATCATCGCTCGAGTGGAAGCCAAATTAGATGCAGCGAGTTGGTCGCCACTACGAGGGTGGGGTGACATGGAGGAGGTCATGCTGGGAAGAGGAGATGAAAGCATGTGGGTAAATGTGAAGCCAGGTGAAAACGTTAGCGCATGACCGAACTCAATGGAGACATGAGGCTGAAGCCATATGTTCCTCTAGAAACAATAATAATAATAATAATATCCTGTTGGAAATGTTTTTTGGTGACGTACACGCCAAGTTTCTGGATCATATAAAAGCAGTGTCTAATTGACTCATTGACTTGACATCAGTGTTGAAAGTTTGAATTTTCTTTCATTGTATTGAGATTAGTAGATTTCCACATACCCACACACAGAGTCTTGTCTTAAGTCGTAAACAAGTGTGTGAGGATTGGATATGGAGCTAGATACTCTCTACTGGGAAATTAATCGAATCTCTAGAGGAAACGAAACTTCAAAGCTATATTGCCTGAAGTTACGCCTATCAATTTTTCTTTCTCTCTTTCCTATCCTATTTTTCCCATCTTAGATGTTTGAACAACGACTGTGGGATGGACAAAGTCCATTATGGCAATTTGTAGAAAATGGGAAACAGCGGTTAATTCAACGTGTTGAAGAACTTCACCTGTCAATTGATCGAATACGTGAAATTGATGTCAATGAATTAGGTAACGTTTTAGTCTATTTTATTCGAAATTTCTGGATTATGTGTGTGTGTGTGTTTAAGTATATACTTCATGAATAATCTTCATGCGGACATTATTGATGAAAACGAAGAGGTTATTTTTGACGAAGTTATTTTCAATTTTTACAGCTTTATAATTGCATTTCTTGAAAACATTTAGTTCCCTTTATGAATTTAGACAAAGCAATAAGAAGACGTAATTTGTCTGAGTTGTGTAATGTTGTATTTGCGCAACACACATTTCGAACAATCTGATCACACTCCATGTACTTGTCATAGGAATCTACATATGTATGAAATTAATAAAGAGTTAAGAGGTGAGAAAATAGACTACTTAGGTCAAGTTAAAAGGCCGCCATATTCAAGATCCAAATAACAATGAAGACCACTAAACCAAGTAAGAGAGGTGATAGTACATCTGCCCTGGCATATAGGTGGTTTAAAATTCCAGACTGCTATATAGGGCTTCCACAAACTTGAAGATATGTCCTCCTCGAAGCATGTTCTATAGACAGGTTTCAAAGACGCGTGTAAACATCAATTTTGTGTCCTTTCTCCTTCGTTATATGTTTCGTGATAGAGGAACTAGGTTGTGTGTTCTCACCATTATTTAATGTGTTTTAGGGATCCTATTTGCTTCTGAAGCTACTCAGAAATGCACTCTGTAGACAGCCTTCAGTCGCTGAGATCGATGAGTCCTCCCTATGTATGTGTGTTCACTCGTACATTCAAATTGGTAAATACAGTGGGATGTGACGTCATTCTTCGCATGTTTGAAAGGGCTTAGATAGATATA
This sequence comes from Trichobilharzia regenti, assembly GCA_944472135.2. Lineage (NCBI taxonomy): Eukaryota > Metazoa > Platyhelminthes > Trematoda > Strigeidida > Schistosomatidae > Trichobilharzia > Trichobilharzia regenti. The sequence continues at coordinate 55,919,198 of OX235266.1, forward strand.
ATGGCTTTACATGCTTCTCTATTATTATGATATTAGCTGCAGAAAAAGTCTTTATAACAGCAGCGTTCAGTCTTTGTCTAGTTATCAAACTGCTTTGATGTCCCATATAGGATAGCTTGATGTACACGTCTTTCTTAGGGGCGAGTTGGAGATTGGGTCTTGGTGTTCCACTGACTACTTTATATCTCCTAATGGACTTGTCTGGATAATTGTTATCAACTAGAATTTGTGTTAACTTACTTTATTCTTCATCAAGTTTGTCTTGAGTGCATATTCGTTGGATTCTACTAAAGAGGCACCTCGCTCACTAAGTCTCTTTTGTACTGAACAGGGCATAAACTGTGATATTTAAGATGCTGTCCTGTCCAGGTTGATTTTCTGTAAATAGATCGTTTTATCGATCCATCCAGCCGTCGACTAAGCAATATGCCTAGGAAAGATAAACAATTATCTTCCTCTTCTACAGTTAGGTGTAAGTGATATGTTATTCTGAATGAACTTCATTCATTCGATTTGAAATTGAAGTGGAAGAACAAGGCGCTTCATCATCACTTTTGATTACAATATTTTTTGCATACATTCGATAAAGTGGTACACATTTTCGATTAAATCCTCCGATAAACTCTCAATGTACGACATAATGATAGTGCAGTCTACGAGAAAAGCGGATAATAATTACAAAGTTAATTGAAACATCCAAATAAATATTGTGTGATTTGATCATCCACTAGGGATTTTCCAAAGGATTTTTCTGTTACAATCATATTTTACAGTCGCATCGGTATTAGGATCTCTTATCTGGCATCGAACAGACACAAGATAAGACAGGATGTATTTTTATGGATCGACTTTTGCTAAACTTCACTCCGACTGCAGAGCGAAGGCGTAATAATTAGTCATTCGTTCCATTGAAACGCTTTACCTATGTTCCCTCCGTATTCACCAGTAGTGTTCTATTGTAACAACGGAAGACAAGGGCCAGGCAAGAGATCCTTTATTAAGGAAATCATCACATATGTATATATTTTCATGTAAATTATTATAGATTATTTAAGCAAAGAAACACAGTATTCTGATTAGTTTTTTCTTACAGAAAGTTAACCTTGCATCTCTTTGTGGTTGTTTCTTGAATGTCAGATTATCTATATGTTAACTTTATTTGCCTACGCAAAGTCTACTGTGATTGGTTGTTGAATTAGTCTTCGTTCATATTTTCTCACGACCAATATTGGGGACGTAAACATTGACGTAAAATACTGTCTACCAATTCGGTTAGCAGCCAGCTCTCACCACACTATGACTTCACCCCTTCAGACTCCTAACATAGTGTCAACAAGTTATACACAATGAGAGTAAACCACCCTTTAGTCTAACCTCTATCCAAACAACCCTTCTAACGTGGTATTAGTAGTATACAGGCTTTATTGAGGAAAAATATCCTATGTATTCCTAACTGCAGTAAAATTCGGCTAGGTCACAGGAGAATACATTCTTCTGATTGTTTGGTGTGCAACTGGCTCCAGAGTTAAACAACTCTAATTGATAAGGTTATTCCATGTCCACGAACGTCAATTTGTGGTTACAGCTGGCTGCTAGCCAAATTGGTAGACAATTATTTACGTCAATGTTTATGTCCCCAATATTAGTCGTGGGAAAATATGAACGAAAACTAATTCAACAACCAATCACAGTAGACTTTGCGTAGGCAAATACAGTTAACATAGAGATGACCTGACATTCTAGAAACGGTCACAAAGAGATGCATGCTGAACTTTCTGTGAGAAACAACCAATCAGAGGACTGTGTTTTTCTGCCAACAATAATCTATAATAATGTACATAAAAATCTATAAATATGTGTTGATTTCCTTAATAAACGATCTGTTGCCTGACTCTTGCCTTCTGTCGTTACAAATTAAACGAAATCCAGATTTGAGGAATAAACGCTTTGTGCCTCTGTGCAGTCAGCCATTGACTCACTCATATAAGTGTTGATTTCACTTTTTTTGGCTGCTTCCTATCAATCTGCACCCCACCCCACCCCCACAGTAGAATGTGCAGACATATTTGCAAGCTGTCGAGTTGCATGTCAATGACAATAGATTATCACTTTAGTTGTAGTGTATTGAGGGCTAGCTGCAGGCCGAAAATTGTAGACAGCAATTTGCCTCAATATTACGTCCCAAGTCGAGATCACGAAAAAAAAACAATAACAAAGCTTAACCTTGAGGAGCTCACCAATCAATCACAGCAGACTTACCATGTGCAAATACAATTCACAGATACATGGCTTAACTTTCTAAGAAACAATCACAAGCAGTACAGAATATCCTTCAGCAAGAAAAGAACCATTCAGAAGACGTTTCTTCTCCACTGACAATAATGTACATAAAAATCCATAAATATCTGTTGATTTTTTCAATAAACAATCTGTTGCTTGGCTGGCCTTGTCTTCTGTCGTTAGTATTTCCCACATGAGTCCTACATTCTACTCACTTTCTCTCGATGTCTTTTTCTTCGTTTCAGCTTTCTTATTTCACTATCAAGGGAAAGAAGGTGCACGAGAGATTAGTCGATTAGCTTCATATTTGCCTAGAATTCAATTAGATGTTGAATCACAACCAATCACGCGTACAATACTTCGTGTAAAGTTAACTCTTCAACCTGATTTCACATGGTCAAATCATATACACGGTTTACAACAATCCTATTGGGTATGGATTGAAGATCCTGATCAAGGTGTAATATTTCACTCAGAATATTGGACATTAAATAAACGTATGGTAAGGTTGAAATTTTTCATCTGTTCATTTAAAACTTTACAACAAAAGCATATTACGTGATGAGGAGCTTTGTAAGTCCATATTCACAGTGAAAAAGCAATCTGTCTGGTTACTGGTGCCTTGTGTTAGGTGGATTCCATGATTTACATATCATCATCCTACTCTGGAACTCATCAGCTCTTCATGAGCATGCATTTCGGGTGAATGATATAGTGCTCCACTCAGACTCTAACCCACTACCCTTGTGTGTACAGTGCTTTTGAATGAAGCAAGTAAAACGGTGGTTTGTGGCAGAATAAAGCGGTAACATCGTTGATTATTTCGTTGGCTTCTCATCTCTGCTGTGTACACCCTAAAGAAATCAATTCAGTTTGTTTATAGTCGAATTTTAACCAATGTGCAAATGTTACATAATGTCAAATAATTACGGAAGACTCCAAACTCGACAAACGTTATTTTGATTGAACAGTCGTCAGTAACCAGTGTCATGCGTCTAGTCCTATTTCCGGTGCAGACTGAGTTCTATCAATCAAGCTTGTAATGCGGCCAACAAGCCACTAGGTGGCTTCCTATCGATTACCTCCAACCATCTAATACCGACAATTCACAATGCACTGTAATGGCGAGCCATCTAGTGGCATGGTAGCCATATTGCAAGCTTAACTGATAGAATTCAGTCTGCATCAAAGATAGGACCAAACACATTACACTAGTTACTGACTAGTATCCAATCAAAAATGTCCAATACAGTCCCACTGGAGGTCAATCGCGACCCTGAATAGCTCGGTGGTAACGTTTCTGACTGCAGGCAGCACTGGCTGATGCGGGTTCGAATCTCAGGGAGTGGGACATGAATTCCTTCAAGTTTGCAGTTACGCCTTACTGATAAGTGCCAAATAGTACGAAGCCTAGGTCCAAGTCTTCCTGTGGCCGATTGCCTCCAACCATCTAATATCAATAAACACTTCTCACAAATCAATAAATGCCAGGATACCATGGCAACAGAGTTGCGCAATAAGGACAACAGGTGCATAAGATGATAAGTAACTAATGAAGTTGAGTATTGATATGGTGAGTTCAACTCAAAGCATAGAAACAAGAGACAAGCAAAGTTGTAGTATATCCAAGGAGGTGGGGGGGCGAGATGAAAGCCAGAGATTACATAATCAAAAGAAAAAGAAATATTACAGATATCCAGTATGTTGCCAGGGTAAGGAAAGACTAGTAACTGCCCCTTTCTGAACACATATGTCACGTAATCGTATAAATGCTGCATTCATTGAGATTGCTAGCGTCTTCTTTGTCGAGTGATGTTAGCTGACATAAGAGTAGGTTGGAAAAGAGTTAACTGCGGCCAAATCAATGCATGGCGTCGGTGGCATAGCGGTTTGGACGCCTGCCGACCATGCACATGGTCCGGGGTTAGATCCTTGGCCACAGACGCACTCCTTTACCTCGCTAAACCAGAAATAATGCTGGTAAAGAGGAAAGGTTGGGCATGAGACTAGCAACCCCATCCTGTAAAAATCATCACCACTGCTACAGAAACTTCAAGCCTCTAGCTTGAAGCCGTATGTTCCACTGGGGAACGTGAAGGAAAAAAATCAATGCATGGCATTCATCCATAGCGTCTGTGACTGTTATTCTGAACTAACCACGTAGATAGGTGTAGACTACTTGTCATGGGGCGGGGGGATTACAAAGATGCTGAGGTTCGACAACCTAATACTGTTTGTGATTATGACTCAAAATCATTGTCAATGGAATAGGCGTCAATTCATTCACATAAAGTTTCCCCATGTCAGTATATTTTTGTCTGCTGCACGTTTCCCTTTTGAATGTTTATTCTACTTTTGCGTGGTGGTGAATTGAACTCCGCCTGCAGTTTTGTACAAAGTTGAAATTCTAGTCAGTTGGTCAAACAGACTTGATTTTTGGATACTTTAGGCACTGTTTTAGACCCTAACCTGATTTAGGAACTTAATCAAGGCTTTTTTGGGTTTATATATATATATATATGCGGTATACAATGGTGTGTGTTCATTTGTATATGGGGAAACAATTGCAAATTATTTATTAGCCCCTCCATAAGAAAATATAGACAGTCGGGAATTTTGATCAAGTATGGTTCATCAGTGATACATATCCATTTTTATTTATTTATTAATCGGGACTTCAAGTATTGGTTTGCAGGGACTTGACTGATTGGTTACAAGATTTCATCATGAGCTGATATCAGTTAGAGATCGATTGAAGAATCTTCAGAGAGTACTGGACAGCTGTTACGTCCTAGTTTGGGACCGGTAGGGTACAACAAGTCGGGCGTGACAACAGGTACTCGCAGAAAACATCGGTTTGTCATCGTGCTATGTTTTGAATTGGAAAAAAAACCGGAATTCATGGGTCATTGTTTCGGGTTCTAGTGGATTAATGGTCTACAAGCTCGCCTTGTGACCAGAAGGTCCTGTGTGCGGACCCCTGTGGGTGCGTACTGTTGAAGATTCCCAAAACTTGGATGAAATATCTGTTCAGTACTCCTAGGTTTTCCAGTGTTTCCCTGATCAGTGTCAGCTCATAATGAAATCCTGTAACTAATTAGGACTTGTCATGCGCCAGCTAACTTTACACTTTCACGTCTGTTCAAACTTTTGGGATTCACCAATTATATATTACTTAGTGTGATTAATCAGTAGTATAGTTCTATTACTTACAATTATTTTATTGTTTATTCAATCATCCATATTCCTTTTGTTCTTCCTCTTTTGGTATACGACATAGTACAGTACAAAAACACCTCAAGTGCTAAATTTTACTATTCCATTGTATGAACCATATCCAAATCAATATTTTGTACGTGTTCTCAGTGATTGTTGGCTTGGTGCTGATTCTACATGTCCAGTGTCATTTAAACGTCTTATTCTGCCTAGCAGTGATCCACCGCATACAGGTAGGCCTATATGTATATGTATATGTTACTAGGTGTGCGTTATTATTATTGTTATTTTTACATATTAAAACGACTTGGAAGGATGAGAGTATGAACAACGTGGTATGGTCTGTGGTTGCTAGATTCCGATCATCTTTTCGAAATGCTATCAAGCGACCAAGCATTCATGGCCTCTTCTAGGTAACTGTTATTCATATCCCTCACGCGGCGGAAGGAATGTTTCTCACAGAAGTGAAAGAGGCGAACACATACATCTGGCACGTAACACCTAACCACTGGACATGCATGTCCGCCTAGGGAAGCTGAGAAATCATAATAATAATAATAATCCGAGTAAAGGGCAAGGTTGGACGTATGTCTAGGTGGCTAGCAACCTCCGTTATGGGTAAATTTTTGTTTTGATAAAGTCTCACAGTGTTTGTTATACAGTAATGTTTATTGGTGACCAAGTTTCGGGTACAATTTATTACTGCTCCTAATCATATCAAGTTACTCACACGACTTCTTAACTTCATTTATATAGTTCCATTATTTTTCACTCGATTTTCGCTTGATTTGATTGGCAGTAGAGCTTTCCATTATTATTGTTTCCTTAGGTTCCTAGTGGAACATAGGGAACATATTTCGGGTATGAGTGTTGAATCATTCCTATTGCATGTGTTGGGTGTAGACTCGAAGAACCAGGATTCAGTAATCAATCTCACTCTCCACCTGCCTATATTACTTCTTAGAATTTTAACCCTCTCCCACCATGCCATTGTGTGGTTGTGTGTTAATACATGCAGTGCAACTGCTGAGCTTTTTTCTAAATTACTTATCTTCTCGAGGTTAACCATTTTTACCTTAGCTAAATTCTTATGTTCCGACAATCTGACTACTCGTGGCCTACTAGTTTGACCTATGTAGTTGACCTCACAGTCATCACAAGGCATTCTATAAATTATATTATTTTGTCTAATTGGGTCAACTGGGTCCTTTAACCCACACAGTTTGTCCTACCTGAGTGAGTTTGTAGGTTTAAATGCCACTCTAATTCCGGCTTTATTAAGAATCCTACGTAGGGTCTCAGATGTCACCTCTTTATATGGTATAACTGTAGATGACTTATATTCTCTCTTATTTATGCTTTTATTACTAGTTTCACAATTATTTTTCTTATTCTTTTGGCCTATTTCGATCTTCTTAATGAATTATAAAGGATAGTTATTTAACACCAACGCCTCTTCTATCTGTTTTAGTTCATCATTTAGGTCTTTTCTTGTGCTACTTAGTGCTACTGCTCGGTTTGTTAAACACTTAACTAAGCCTGCCTTAACAGTTAAGAGATGAGGTGAATTAAAGCATCTATTAGTATCTATTAGAATGTGTTGGTTTTTTTGTACACACTGGTGTGCAAATCAAGCGAAAATCAAGTGAAAAATAATGGAACTATATAAATGAAGTTAGGAGGTCGTGTGATTACCTTGATATGATTATGAGGAGTAATAAATTGTACCCGAAACTTGGTCATCAGTAAACATTACTGTATAACAAACACTGTGAGACTTTATCAAAACATAATTTACCCATAATAGAATTGCACTCTACCACCACAGTGCACAAGTTTTATTCTTATATCAAGGCTAACAACTTCACCTCCTTGAAAACGACGAAAACACCGCCTCTGAGTCTGTGGTATCTTGAAGTTCTATATTTCCACTTGGAACTCAAGTAATGTGAGAGGAACAAAAAATCTTCTTTCAGTCAACATATTATTATATTCTAAGAGCGAATATTACTCACGGTTATTCTTCTTTTTTTTATCATATTCTTACAGATCTCCTTCGATTACAGCCTTTGCCTATTACAGCATTGAAAAATTCCAATTATGAATTATTATACAATTTTACTCACTTTAATCCAATTCAAACCCAACTATTTCATACACTGTATCATCAAAATGTTAATGTGTTGTTGGGTGCACCAACAGGATCTGGGAAAACTGTAGCTGCAGAACTAGCCATCTTTCGTGTTTTCAATGAATCACCTAAACAGAAGGTTAGTTGTGTGTTTTGTGTAGGGTTTGTCTTACTTTCTTTTCTCGATATTTATGTTAATGCACAGTATTGATTATGGAGAGTGTGTGTGTGTGTATGGAACTTAAGGCTTCAACACACAGTGTGCATTGCATGGCTTCTCTTCCTGTTCTCGGTAGTCGTCTTTTCCTAGCTTCATAATTGCCCGTCAGCTTTACTCTCTCATCTCTTCGTCCTCTTCACGTAATTCCCTCCGTGTCACCCTTGACAGACTGAATGGTTCCAACTTAGACCTTTGCACTGATATCTAACAGCTCGTGTCGCCACACTTCACTCGGTACACTAAGCAATTATTATTATTATTATTGTTCCCTTGGATTCCTAGTGCCAACATACAGCTTCAACTGCACGTCTCCACTTGCTTCTGTCTTCTGATGTACTTTTCACCTACATCCATGTTAGTCCATACTGTTTTAACTCCTCTTCACACGATCACCTCCATGTCACCCTTACACTGACGTCCCACTCACCGCTTCCCTTTAGGCCTGGTTCCACTCGAGCAATGGCATGACTCGCGCGCGATGTCACCTATTGGCGGCCTCCTCAGCGAGTGTCAAATGTGTCATCTCCACTTTCTCCTGCATATTTGTGTTGGGCGATTGTTTCTTGTTTTGTTTGTTTGTTCCCAGCCATAGTTTCTTGTTAGCGATTCTTTCCGGCCCCGCTGGGCCATCTGATCTTCGGTATAGAGCGAAGACAGTTTTTGATAAAGGTCTGCAACAGGCTGTTGGAAATATTCTTTGTGATCCGCCCGCCAAGTTTCTGATCCGTATAGAAGAACTGACGTGACGTTTGTATTGAAAATCCGACTAAATTGTGTTGTTGATGCAGGCTGAGTGACGAAGATTTCGAGATTGGTTTCAGGTTGGTTGATGAATGTGTTTCTCGTCTTCCCGATTCTCGATTTGACATCCTCGTCCGTTCCGACTGCGTGTAGTTGAGACAATGCTCCCTGGAAAAGTGACATCAAACATAAATCATCCACGCGCGAAATACAGGTCTTCTAGGTTCTTCACGTCGGTCCAAGATATCCCTGTATTCTCGTTTCCCACTGTCTGACGCATAATCCAGTCCACCACAATTAGGAATATCATTGGTGATAATAAGCACCCTTGTCTGACTCCTGTGTTTGCCGCTAACGCCTCGCTGAGTTTTCCGTTATCGTACAGCTGTTGAATAAGGTTGATGAATATTTGGAGTATGGCGTAGTACTCGAGTAGTTTCCAAATTACTTCGCGGTCAACCCTGTCTGTCGAAGGCCTTCTCAAAGTCTATAAAGTTGAGGTACAGAGAGGTTTTATTGCCATTCCGTGCTTTGTTCGATGATGATGCGTAGAGTTGCAATAGAAGAAAGTAAAAGTAAATGCAAAACAGAGACAGTAAACAGAAATATGAGGCAAACAGAATAGTAATATCGAAGAACAATTTAGTTTCATTGGGTAGTATAAGTTACAAGCAGTGGATCTATCTGCGCCAGCCAGTCATCGAGAGAGATTTTGAGCCAGCCACACCATCAACTGTCTCCAGCCGCCATTGGTGTTTACCGTCCCAAGGACCCCAACCAGTCAGGAAGTCTACACCTTCCTACGCGGGTGGCTTAAACTAACTGTTGTGGATTTCATTGACTGATGAAGCCATGTTTTGGTTTGACTACCACTAGCTAACTCTTTTCCAACCTCATCCATCCCATGTTAGTCAGCTAATATTGCCCATTGTCGAGGAAAGCGATGGCTAGGCTAGACATGCGTAACACATGTCCTAACCATCTCAGTCGATGTAACATGACAGCCTCCTCTCCTTACCCAGTCCTCGACTTATGCCTTACATCAGTATTGCCTGTCTTGTTACTTAACATACACAAGTGACAGAACGCAGATACATATGATCAAAGACAGCTAGCCATAAAGGAGAACGGAGCTGACTGTTGAACAGTATACACGCTTGTTTGGTCGATAGCCAGCTGGATATCACGTCTATGCCAGAGACGGCGTAAACTGGCTTATGAGAAACTAGCCTTCTCTATCGATTCTGACATTTCGTCAGCAATCAACCTGTTGGTGCTTGCTCATGCAAATTCCAAAAATAAGTGAAGTGGTGACCACGCTCCTTCAGCCACTCCACTCCCCTCTATTTTTAAACTAGAAGTCAATGTAATCTAGTCCTGTAGCATCATCATCTTACGTTTGACGGGAGCCAATCGCATTCCGTACGTGTTCAGAAGACTCTACATTTTTTCAGCATCCTCGCCTAGAAGGACTATATCATCTGCATATTCTAAGTAAAGGAGATTATTCCCTGGTAGCAAGTCAATCCTTGAGTCTCTGAAGTCACTTAGGATTAATTCCATTATTACATCTATGATGAAATTGAATAGAAATGAGGATAGTGGGCATTCCTCTCTGACGGACACCACTAGTTGTCACCAGTTCAGATGACAACTTGCCTTAAGCTATCATCTAGCTGACAGCTTGAGTTAGAGGAGAGTGTCTTGATCAGTTCCATATATTTTCTCGACGTTCCTTTCACAGTCCATGTCACCCTTGGACTCCTAACTCGTCGTTCTCTATTCGGCGGTGACGCATCAAGTTTCTGACCCATGCAGAAGAATTTACTTGACATTATTGTGGAAAATTCGAATATTTTGTTCTTTATGCTGTGAGTTCAGGATATTTCCTAACCGATTTCAGGGAGATGAACGTGTTTGTCTTGTCATTTCTGCTCCTGGTTTTTACATCCTCTTTCATGCCACGTGTCTATAGTTGAAAGGATGGTGCGAAGTTAAGGGAAAAAAGTAACCTCGTTCAAATGCTTCCTGTTAATAATAACTAGTGCTTGTAGTAGTAGTAGTTATTTTTGTTGAATGTTTTGATCACTTTTGTTTTCTGTATATTCGTATAAAGGGCATTTAGAAGACAAATTTTGCGAGACGATATCGTCATTTCGTAGTTTCTTTACAATCGCTTTATAACTAACATGGTTCACTATAATATGATAAAACAAAATGCATGTCAATTACTCATTTATATAAAACAAAAGTACATACTAATGACCAATCATATTTAAGTAGGTCAAGTAGTCAGTCCATGGTAGGCGAAGATTGAAGTCTGTTGCTTACTGTAAACATAGTTTCGGATTTATGTGATGATTAATCCAAACTGCTTCCATCACCTTTAGTAACGTTGAATTAGAGCTATCTGATGAAATAATTGTGAAACAGTCATTAATTGATATTGATTTTGTGACCTGACATTAATAAGTGTTTTGCAATGGATGCTGGTGATGGATTTCTATTCAGATTAACTGCACTGAAATTTTCTAGTGTCTTAATAACCTTATTGAAATATGTTCTTTTCGATGACCACAATGGAACATTCTGTTGGTTCTATCTAAATAGGTGTCACCGCAACAACTGCAGGTGGACTTGTACATACAGTTTGAAGTAGAGTCAACAGAATTTCGTCCTTTAATCGTAGGTACAGGGATCGAAAATGTGAGGGAAAGAGTTACGGCGTAGAATGTGCGTTTGATGGCTGATCGAAGTGTCTTTGAGCTAGCTGTCACCTGCATAATGTGGTCACCCTTGAATCATAGGTAGGTTAATAAAGATAGCTTTCTTTGGCACACAAGCTGTTTTGTCTAGATGTGGTTTATGCTTACTGTGACAATTGATAAAGTTTTCTTGACAACCATTAGCTAATAAAACTGAATGTATATATGTCGAATCTCATCCATCAATGTGTCGATCTTACATATTTTTGGGCCTTTGAAAACTAACATTTCACTAGGGAACATTTATACTGGATTCACTCAAAAGTTTCCTGTCTTTACTGCCTGCTTCTTCTGCCGACTTGTTTGGTTTCAGCCTGCACATTGAGTTTTTGTGACATTATGCATGAGACGTCCACGAAGCCCAAATGTTCTGTAGTCTTGTTGTGTTGTCAGCCAAACGTATTCCTGTTTTATCCCTTTCTCTCTCTCTCTCTCTTCTCATGTTCCGCCGATTGATTCAGTCTACCATAATCAGGAATATTGTCGGTGACAATAGGCAGCAGTCTTATATTACTTCTGTCTTCACTTGGAAGGCATCCTGGAGGTTTTCGTTGTGGATCACTTGACATTTGCGACATTTTCGTATATAGCAGTCGAATGAGGCGCCAAACCCAACACCTTTATGTAACCACATCAAACCGGTGACCATTCAGCTACTGAGACAGAATTCAGTAGTGTGTGACTAACTGACTACAGGATGAAGCTGCTTGGGAGTTCTGGTGAGAAATCGTAAGTAGCGGAAGGTCCACAAAGTAACTGGGTGTGCTATTAGCTGGCAAAACCTGGAGTTGATGAACCACTTTATTTTGTTCTAATGGCTGAATGTTCGACAAGCCTACCCTGTAACCTTAAAGTCCTGGGTCCGACCTCTGATGGGTGTGTACTGTATAAGAGCTACAAACTAGGAGGAATCAGCTCTTCCAATGCTCCTCGTTTTCAATAGCTCCATTCGTAATCAAACTCGAAATCAATAAAATCCTTGCAAATCAACACTTAGAGAATAATGTCTTTTTTCTTTGTAATATAAATACAACTGGTTCAACATGTGTGGTGAGAGCTGGCTGTTAGTCGAAATTGGTGGACAGTAATTTACATTAATGTTTATGTTCCCAGTATTGGTCGTGAGAAAAATGAGAACAAAGACTTTGCGTAGGCGGATACAGTTAACATATAGATGATCTGAGATTCAAAAAACAGTCACAAAGAGATGCAAGGTTAACTTTCTGTGAGAAACAACCAATCAGAAGACTTTATTTGTTTGCTTGAATAAGCTATAATAATGTACATGAAAATCTATAAATATGTGTTGATTTTCCTAATAAATGATCTGTTCCTTGGCCCTTGTCTACTGTTGTTACACATGTATGATAAAGTCGCTGAAAAGAAGTCTAATTTTTGAAGCACTACTGCGGTGAGAGCTGTCTCCAAGACAAAATTGTAGTCTACAATTTACGTCAATGTTAACGTCCCAAATCGGGGTCACGAGAAAAATGAAGAACAAAGCCTAACCTTGAGGAACTCAACAACCAGTCACAGGAGACTTAGCGTGGGAGGATACGATTGGCAGACATATCAACGGACTGTCTAAGACATAATAACCTTCAGGAGGAAAACAACCAATCAGAAGACGTTGCTTCTATGATAAGAATAATGAGTAGTAATGTACATAAAAATCTATGAATATCTGTTGCCTGACCCTTGTTTTAGGTCGTTACACTATTACTATTATCCAATAATATCATGGTATTTATCATAAAATATTCCTTAGTATGTCACCTTGTCTCATTTCCTACTATAGTGTGTGTATATCGCCCCATTGAAAGCACTTGTCCGTGAACGTATTGAAGATTGGAGTATTCGAATTGGTCAAAAGTTGAAGAAACGGTAAGCGTATTTCTAGAGTGTTTTAGTGTAATTATTTTATGTGAAAGTATGTAGTGTAGGGAACACTTTCAGTGTGACAAAAGATTTAATGACGAAATAGATGGAATCTATAAGTAGTTTACGAGCTTGCATTGTAACCTGAAAGGCTTGATTTAGAACCTCAGTGGTTGAGTGGGTTCTGTCGATGAGTCCGGAATTAGGACAAGACAACTGTTCAGTGTTCTAACTCATATCAATCCGTGATCAAACTTGCAACAAATCAGATCGCTATCCACTAACTCTTGAAAATTAATCTGATACTATCTTTTGATTGACTACAAGATGAAGTGGGCTAGAGGTCAGAGTGAGAATTTGTGACCTGTGGGATACACCCGGTCGGGAGTGAGAAGGAATACTCATCGATGATATTGTCTAGTGGTCGCGATGTTGATTATCACAGAACGAAAAATAAATAAGGCCAGTGTAGCAATGGGGATTATCGTAGTGTCTTTTCTGTTTTGATGGCTGTAACTTAAGCAATACAAATGAGTCGGATGCCTAATGATTTCGGCACATTATTTTTCCCCTCATATACTAACTTTAAAGGAAGAGGTTGTAGAGATAAAGTAGTCAATATCGATTATCATATGTTCAATTATTGCACTGTTTATAGCCGCAATTCCACCTCGTCATATATCCACTCAGGATAGTGTTCTCGAGGCATTTTGGACAGAATATGTGTCGAACAACCGATATACATAGCTCCACACGAATAGGTGAACTGGTGAACACACGCTTAAATTTCGTTGACTGCCGGATCTTCCCCTTCAGGTTATTGAACAGTAATGGTCAAATGAAGATCCCTATTTTCAACGGCAATTCAGCGAATGTCTTTTTCAGGGACTATTATTAGATCCTCCGTTTTTGGGGATGTCGGTGGCTAAGTCACCTTTGAATTTAGGATTTATAGGTTCTAATTGTATATTCTTGTCTATAATGCATTTTCCTCTGGGATTATTCTTAGAAGACTAAACTTTTTCTAAGTAACAGCATCAGGAGTATGCATTCGCCGACTGTCCCAGTAGCAGGTGTTCGAATAGGATAGTACTTAAAACTGCTGAAATTTGTCAACTGACCATTATTCTATGACAGGTGTCTATAAATTTGATATGATCCTTAATACACTTATAGTTGCACTAATCAATTTCCTACCTAGGTGATTCTCGAGCCTGTTGTTCTAACCAATATTATCAACAACGGTATCGTGATGGCAAGCTACTTAGAATGGTAGCCACATTGCAGATATCTAATACAGTCCTAAAAGAGGTCAGTCGCGAACCTGAATAGCTCAGTGGTAACGTCTCTGACTGCAGACGGCACTGGGTAACGGGGGTTTGAACCTCAGAGGAGTGGGACATGAGTTCCTTCAAGGTTTCAGATAGGCCTTGCTGACTGGTTAGTGCCAACTAGCACGAAATCTAGATAAAGGAGGGCTTCGTGTGGCGGATCGCGTCTTATCATCTAATAATATACGATACCACCGAAAATGCGATGTAAGATGAGATGGGAAGATTGACTGCTGACATAGAAATCAGTTCATTTTGTGCTAAAACGTGCTCTGAATATGTTGTCCATAAGGACGACGAAAGTTTCGCAATTAAACTAACCAGCTCATACCTGTCAAGATCATTCAACAGTCATCCCTTCATGTCGCTTTCAGAATGGAGGGGGGAAGAAAGAAGGGAATTTCAGCATGTTCAACACTGGTTGCTACTTTTTATCGTATGTTACAAACTTTCGAGTCACCGACTTCAACAACCTTCCGGACCCCAACCAGGGAGTCATGGTGTACCGACAGATACTAACTTAACACAAGTATCCTTCATCCCGTCGCACAACACCATAAGATGGCTACCTCTCTGTTTAATTCATCTATTCTCAGGACTAGCGAACAGTCTAATACGGAAGCCTCTGGTGTGAGATTCGTAGCACGTATCGAACTCCACTGTGTCCAGACTCACACTGCTGGGCCTCAGAATTACCCACACAATGATACCATTAAACACAAGCAATTTTGCAGAAACAACAATGGTTGAATACTCAGAGGTCCTATACATCCTCAGCTACGAGAGGTGGTTGGGTTTCATAGGCGTAGAACAAGTATTCGCACACCAAATTATTGTAAGTCCGACCTTTAACAACGAGGCTGACAACGTCGTGATGGTGCCAGAATTAGCCTAAATCGGCGTATGCCACTTCAGAAATCTCATCCGTCACACCTCCACCAATACTCATAGAAAAACCTAATTAGGTGTTGACAGCTTGAAGTAGTTCTCCAAAAAGGGTGATTGCAGGTACAATCTGCCGCATAAAAATACTATTTTAAGACAAATCTAAAGAACTGTGACTTTAGTACTCAAGATTACGACATATTTTTAGCGATTAAGCTGTTTGGATGAAGGATTCCATCAAGTGGTGACATCAGTTAGAGGACCACTGGAAAACCTGGGAGTACTGGACAGCTGTTTAGTCCTAGTTTGGGACTCTGATTAAGCAATACGCATCCCCTGACCGAAAGCTGCTACCTTGACGTGGTGGTCGGGCTTGAACACCGCAATGATCTACTCAAGCTATACTGGCTGAGACTTATGTCTCTTGAGGTTCTACCATGCCAGGCAGGTTGTTTGGATAGCGGTTAAACAAAAAGCAGCTACCCCATTCAATACCATGATTCAAACAAATTCACAAAATTTCATGCCGGATCGGCCGTGGCCCAGATTAACAACGACCGCGCTTCCTGCTGCCGTGTCACAGGGCAGGAGTGATAAGTATGCTACTGAGGCACACCAAACAAAAGAGAACGAACAAAAACAGGCCGCGTGTGACCGGCCTCAAGCAGTTGTCCCCTGGGCTCTGCGGTCACGCAACCAACTTCCACGGTGTGGGCAGCCGGGAAGTAACAATCGCCCTCACAATCCAAAACGCACGCGAAACCTCTCTATATCGCGTGCTACACGGAGTGTGGCGACTTGAACTTCCGCACATTTGTGCAAAGTTCTATGTC
This sequence comes from Trichobilharzia regenti, assembly GCA_944472135.2. NCBI lineage: Eukaryota > Metazoa > Platyhelminthes > Trematoda > Strigeidida > Schistosomatidae > Trichobilharzia > Trichobilharzia regenti. The sequence continues at coordinate 55,935,478 of OX235266.1, forward strand.
GAAAACAGACAGACAGACAGAGAATACGCATCCACTGGGGTTTGAACCCGAGGAACTTCTGGTTACAAGTCTAGTGAGCTCGTAGACCATTAAGCCACTGAGACCCTACTCAGTGACCAGTCCATAAATTCCAACTTCTGCTAATTCATGACCCTACTGGTCACGGCTTCCCACTAAATGATGAAATCCTCCATCCAATCAAACAAAAGTCGCTACAAACCCAATACTTCCAATCTACTAATTGTCCAAGTAGGTAACGTTGTGAATCATCGATTAAAATGTAAGCGGTTCATTGACGTATTTTAGTTTAATTTGTTCGACTTTATTTGCACATTTCAATACAGCCATGCATTTCCTCCTTTCTGCCTAATTCCATCCTGTGATTTTGCTCACATAGGGTTGTTGAATTAACTGGTGATGTAACACCTGACATCCAGCATCTATTACGTTCTGATTTAATTGTTACTACACCAGAGAAATGGGATGGTATATCACGTTCATGGCAGCATAGATCATATGTTCGTCAAGTCGCTTTAATTGTTATCGATGAAATTCACTTACTTGGTGAAGAACGTGGTCCTGTTCTTGAAGTAAGTGTATCTTTTCCATCTTTTTTGTATTTGATGATGTCGCTCTTTTTTTTGAAACGTGTCAATGTAACAGGACCTCATAGAATGACTCTAGAGATGTTTATGAACAGTGGTGAAAATTCGCTTTCTGGGTTGGTTAAGATATTAAACAATGTCTGGGAGTCCGACATAGTTCCGTCGGACTGCTGTGAGTCATTGATTATTCCAGGATACAAAGAGATAAGCTTACGGCGAGCTGTCATCTGAACTGATGACGACCAGTGGTGTCCGTCAAGGATGCCCACTATCTCCTTTTCTATTCAACTTCATCATAGATGTGTTAATGGACTTAACCCTAGGTGACTTCAGTGACTCAGGAATTGACTTGCTACCGGGGAATAATCTCGTTGACTTGGAATATGCAGACGATATAGTCCTTCTAGGCGAAGACGCTGACGAAATGCAGAGTCTTCTAAACACCTTGAGCCGCAATCTACGAATGTTTGGCATGCGATTCGCTCGTGCCAAATGCAAGATGATGTTACAGGACTGGACTACATCGACGCCTAATTTAAAAATAGGAAGTGAAGTGGTAGAGCACGTTGACCGCTTCACTTATTTGGGAAGTACCATCAGCCCCAACGGGTTGATCTCTGACGAAATCTCAGCACGAATACAAAGGGCTCGTTTCGCATTTGTTAGTTTACGCCGACTCTGGCGTAGACGAGATGTTCGACTATCGACCAAAGGGCGGGTGTACTGCTCATCAGTCCGCTCCGTCCTCCTTTATGGATGGCTGTGAGACCTGGTCACTGAGAGTGGAAGACATGAAAAGACTAGCTGTCTTTGATCATAGGTGCCTGCGCTCTATTTCCCATGTAAACTGGCATAATAAGGTGAGCAACATGGAGGTTAGGCGACGAGTTCTAGGTAAACAGGGGAAATCAATCGACGAAGTCGTGAAGCTACAAAGACTGAGATGGTTAGGACATGTGTTATGTATGCCAAGCCATCGCCTCCCTCGACGAGCAATGTTAGCGGATATAGGGTCAGGCTGGAAAAAAGCTAGCGGCGGCCAAACAAAAACTTGGCCTTACCAGTCAATGATATCCACAACAGTTGGTCTAAGCCACGTAGGAAGGTGTAGACTGGCTTCCTGGTTGGGGTCCTCGGGACGGTAAAAATCTATGGTTGGAAACAATTGGTGACATGGCTCGAAATCGTTCTCAGTGGCTAGCGCAGATGCATCCACTCCCTGTGACTTATGATCTTCAATGAAACTGTTTTGTATTTCCTTATTACTCCTGCTTTGTCTCACACCTCTGCTCACTGTTTCTATTATGCTTTTCTTGTACTTTCTTCTGTTGCTTCGTGTGCTACACGGAATGTGGCGACTTGAACTTCCGCACATTTGTGCAAAGTTCTATGTCGAAAACAGACAGAGACAGACAGACAGATAATCATAGAGGGATTAGCTTGACTAATATAGTATCTAACATCCTAGGCTCAATAATAATGCGTAGACTAAGTGTTGCCCGGTTGGCGCAAACACGAGAGAACCAGATCGGCTGTAGATCAGAAACAGGGTGTATCGATCATATCTTCACCCTTCGACAGATTCTAGAATATAGGCATACTTATAGGTGTCCAACAATCGTTATATTTCTTGATCTAAAGGAGGCATTCGATTCTGTCGACCGAGAGGTACACTCTGGAAATGTAGAAGGAATTCCGAGAAAATACGTTGCACGGATCAAAGCACTCTCCTCGAACTCATGCTGTCAGCCAGATGAGAGCTTACGGCGAGTTGTCCTCTGAAGTGGTGATGACTAGTGGTGTCCATCAGCGAGGGATGCCCACTATCCTCATTTCTATTCAATTCATCATAGATGTAATTATGGAATTAATCCTAAGTGAGTTCAGAGACTCGGGGATTGACTTGTTACCATCAGGGAATAATGGTCTCGTTGACTGAGAATATGCAGATGATGTAGTCTACCTTCTGCGTGAAGACGCTGACAAGCACTACTGCTTGCTGTGAATGAATAGTACACAACTACTCGTCTCAGTTAATCAGTAGTATATAGCTGTACATTTTAAGATATTCCCTCTAATATGTACTTATATTTATATTTTCTTTCAGGTTCTTGTTTCACGAGCCAATTACATCGCAAATCAACTTGGCCAGTCTGTTAGAATAATTGGTTTATCCACTGCTTTAGCGAATGCCCCCGATCTGGCGGCTTGGTTGCATATACCATCTACAATGACGTCTATCTCAGAAGTAGCCTCGATATCAGGTGTTAGCTATGGCCTGACGGGTAGAGGTTTATTCAACTTTCGACCGTCAGTTAGACCAGTCCCATTGGAGGTTCATATTCAAGGCTATCCTGGGAGACATTATTGTCCACGTATGGCTACAATGAATCGACCGATATATCAAGGTGAGTAGTAAAATATTTCATGTGCTCTTATTTTTGTGTTTTGTTAAGTAACTAACTAACTGACTGACTGAGTTAGGATATGGAACTTTGTTGCACAGAAGTGTGCACTAACACTTCAAGTTGTCACACTCCATGAATCGCACAAAGGCAGAGAAAAAAGAAACAGACAAACAGGGATTTAAAAGGACCAGAACAACGCATTTCCATTCCTCGATGTACTTCTCACCAGAAGACATGACTATACGATCCAAAGATCGATATATCGTAAGCCAACATGGACTGGACAGTTTATCAACTTCCAGAGCTTTGTCCCACTGATCCGAAACCGAAACCTGGTATATGCATTGTGTTCGGGAGACGTGGTAAAGAAAGAATAAAATTTATTACGTGAAACCCTACTAGAGAACACGGGTATCCACCAAGATTTATCGACAAAAACATGAAGGAGAAGCCTCTGGTGTCAGACATCGCAGCGGTTCCTAAGAAGACTCTCTTCATGAACGAACTTAGAATTCAAAGGTGATATCGCAGCGGAAATTCTCAGAAACCGCTTTTCTAACAGCCACCTTACGTATCACATTTTCCTACAGACAGTTAATCCAGTCTAACTCTAAGGACAAGATATCGCTTCTGACCACTTCAGTGTGTATTGATCAATTTAATTGCTCGTGTGGAGCAAAGTATATCGGCTGTACGCAACGTCGAGTCAACAAACGTCTTCTGGAACACTGTCCAGCTGGGTTAGCCAGAGGAGAAAAGAAGAATAGCACCAGCTGTATCCTCAAACACCTTGCCATCTCCGGACATCGAGCACCTCTACATGCATGAATGCTTCACAGTGATACACAGAGTCCCTCAATATCATCGTACAAAGGGACTTCGGATACGCCATCTGTACATAGCTGAAGCATTAGCTATTCGAGACCTGACACCGGATCTCTGCATTCAAAAGTGATACATACATTCTCTTGCCCTACCATGGCCAGAGTAAAGTTCTTACTAAAATATTGCTTCTTTACCTTATTATGTAAGTTCACTATTATTATTATTGTTCTTAATACTTTTATTATCACTATTTTTCCTATCATCCACACTTTATAACCACTCTATTACTGTTTACCAACAACATTGCTTTTCATACAGATTTTATATAAAAACACTATTGCCTTTCCACTAGTTCCTGTCCATTCTACACCACCTTATTGATTAGTCATTATCTCAAACTTATTACGTCATGCCAACTTCTGTCTCTTTTCTAACTTACAATTAGTCATCTCTTCTAACACCTTACATTATGTAATACAATTTTGCAAGGACAAAGTTTACCAGTATCTGATTGGTCTAAAGACTTCTTTATTTAATATAATTACGATTATTGTACAGCAGCTTATGAAAATGAATCGTCTAAAAGGGAAAATTTTCTTCGCTATTTGTGCCTTTTTCTTTTTACCAGAATATGAGCAGGAAATTGAAGGAGTAAGAATATGATTAATATGGAAAAACATTAAGGTTTAATGAATATGAGTACATCTGTGCCAATGAGAACAATTTTGGGACGTATCACCCATTGTCTCCAGCCATCATTGGTTTTTATCATCTCGAGGACCCCAACCAGTCAGTTAGGAAGTCTGCACCTCCCTACATATCAAGTTCAAAATAACTATTTAAGATTTCATGAAATCATTCCATGTTTTTGAATTGACCACCATTAGCTCTTTTCCTACCTCACCGATCCTGTGTCAGCGTTAACATCCCCTGTCGAGGTAGGTGATATCTTGGAATGCATAACACAGCTCTCAGCCGTCTGAATCTACTTAGCTTCACAACTAAATCATTGATTGACTTCCCCTCCTATCCTAGCAGTCGACCGACGCCTAATCTCAATATTACTCACGATATTATACCACTTAACCTCTATGGTCAAAGACAGCCAATCTCTTCAGGTCTTCCATTTTGAATGGTCATGTTTTAGAGTCGTAATGCAAGACGAACGAAGTGCTGAACAGTACGCACACCTCCTTTGAATAATAACCGGATACTGCGTCTACGCCAGAATAGACGTAAGTTGGCAAATTTCACTTTTGAGCCTTTGGTATGCGTTCTGAGATTTCGTCAGCAACTTCTTTTGCAACCACTTCACTTCCACTAAGAGCCGATCACTCAAACAAATATGCAGAAAGAAATGGAGATGGACTGATCAGGGATAAGTTGAGGAGACCATCGAATGACATTTCCTGACTGGCCATCGCTCGAGTGGAACCCGAATAAGACGTGACGAGTTGGTAGTCGGTCCGCATCCACCGGGTTTTGAACCCAAGACCTTTTGCTTACAAGGCGAGCTGGTAGACCATTAAGCCCCTGGAACCTGATTCAGCGATCAGTCCATGAATTCTAATTTCTGCCGGTTCACGGCATAGTGCTACCGCTAGTCAATGTCATCCGTAGCGGTGAGTATTTATCCTCACACCTGACTTGCTGGACCCTACTGGTCACGATTTCCCATTAGAACCCAGGTAACTACCTACCTGAATAGGGTCAGTCGCTAGTGAACATTTCATTGATATTCAAATATTGGCTGTTACAAATTCTTTTTAGCCATTTGATCCTCAGTATGCAGCCAGCCAGTGAGGGTGACAGCTGTTGATAAAAGTCTGCAGTTGCCTAGCAGGAAATCCTTTTTAGTTACACGCTGGCCAAGTTTCTGACCTGTATAGAAGGACTGAAAATGCGAATCCTGTGCAATCACAATGGATATGAAGGTATATTCTAGCTCCTTGTAAATTGCATAACTAATCTCATTTTCATATTCACCATTGTTTTATATATTTTGCCTTTATTTCTAACCAAACAGCTATTCGCAGTCATTCACCGACAAAACCTGTACTAATATTTGTATCAAGTCGTCGTCAGACTAGGCTAACTGCGCTGGATTTAGTCAGCTTTGTTGCCGCCTCTGAAGATTCTAAATGTTGGCTACACATGAAACCAGAAGAGGTAAGTTTTGCAACCTCTTTTGATCTATTGTTTATCCGTGTGACATGTTTACCAGATTAATTCTATAGCCTCTTTTGGGCTCCTCTTAGTTTAAGACTACAGGGAAAAGGCACTGTCTTTATTCTTTGACGCCTTGGAAACCTTACCTCTCCAATATACAACGATATGCGGCTGTCGTCGCTATCCCCGTGGAATTCTAAGGTCTGGGAATCTGTATTATTTGGAGATGTTGGTGCTTACCGGTCATCTTGTGCCTTCACCTTCGGTGGTTTGTGGACATGTGTTGTGAATGTTGCTGTTCGCTAGCCAACCCTGAGACTGGATGCAAAAAGGTAGACAGTTGATCATCCTATGTGAAAAAGCAAAGTAATCATTAAAAATATTTTAAAAAATTCATAGGAAGCGGTTAATGGTGATGTTAAGACCATGGTAGCATAAGAGACTGGACAAACTTTTTCTGCAAGTAAAGGACCCAATGGCGACCCCATTGCCACTCCATCTCTCTTTCTATAGAGTGTGTTGTTAAACTTGAACTGGACATTGAAAGCGCATCGCTTTATTGGTGAATCACAATACCCATGTCTAGATTATTTTCGTCGACGACTTAACATTTACTGATGACAACGTTTTGAGTACAGTAATTTATTGCTTTTCATAATCATCGTATCTGTACTGACTGTAGTAGGGAAGTAAGATGATGGGGGTGATGTGGGTAAAATGAGAATGCTGCTCAGGAGGGCTTTGTGTGCTTTTGGAAGTGTGTGGGTGATTGTCACCTCCCAGCTGCCAACACCTTGGAATTCAGTTGAATCTCCGTGTACCTGAAACAGAAAGAGGGTTAGTGTTGCGTGACCGCAGAGCCCAGGGGATAACTGCTTGAGGCTGACCAGTAGTCACACACGGCCTGTATGAACTGATTTCTTGGATTAGTTCTGTATTAGTAATTCACCGCCGGTTACGGACCACTTTAGGGTATGTTGGGGTGTACAATGTTTGTGGTCTCTCCAGTATATACACCCACCAGGGTTTGAACACACAGGACCTACTGGTGACAGGGAAAGCTAGTAGACCATTCAGCCAAAAGGACTTGACCTAATGTCCCATGAATTCCAACTTCCGCCATTTCGCGATATACATACGTATACTTCTCATTACGAAGTCGTCTATGCGCTTGGATTTGTAACCGGAAACTGCTGGCTTCCAACTCATGTGACCTCGTGAACCATAATGACAGATCTCTACAAAACAACAGGAAGTTTATTTCTGACTGTTTCCCTTTGACCTTTCTCTTTTACATTTAGATGGAATTAATTTGTGAAAATATACAAGAAGCAAATCTCCGATTAACTTTAACCTTTGGGATTGGATTACATCATGCTGGTCTGCAGAATAAAGATCGTTCATTAGTTGAAGAATTATTTGCAAATCAAAAAATTCAAGTAAGGTAGTCAGTTTTCTGAAGAATTTGTCTTCAAAAATGTTATAAAAGAGAAAATAGGAAGCTTTTAACATTTCATTATGTTTTCTTTTTAGTGTATTGTACAGGGGTATTGTGGCTGCTTAACAGTTTGTTTTGTCGTCTTGCAATCTGCGAATGTTTGACATGCGATTCGCTGCTGTTATATGATTGGACTACATTGGCTCCTAGCTTAGAAATAGGGAGTGAGGTGGTAAAGCGCTTTGAGAAGTTCCATCAACCTCAACAGATCGATCACTGACGAAATCTCAGCACAGACACGGAGGGCTAGTTTCGCATATGCCAGTTTACACCGTCTCTGGCCTAGTAGACGTGATATCTGGCTGTCTGTCGAGCAAAAGACGTGTGTACCGCTAAGCAGTACGCTCTATGCTCCTTTATGGCTGGCTTTGAGTCAGACATGGTCATTAAAAGTGGAATGCATGAAAAGGCTGTCTGGCTGGCTGTCTTTGATCATAGGTGCTTGCGTTCTGTCACCTGTGTGTGTGTAAAATGGTATAATAGGGTGAGCAGTATTCCGCTTAGACATCAGTCGACTGCTAGGTAAGGAAGAGAAATCAATCGACGAGGCTGTGAAGTTTCCCCAACTGAAATGGGTAGGACATGTGTTTCGTGTGGCCTAGCCAGTGCCTTCCTCGACAAACGGGCAATGCTTGCTTACATAGAATGGATCAGGTCGGAAAAGAGTTAGTTAGTGGTTGTCAAACTGGAACATGGCTTCGTCAGTTAGTCACGTAGTGAGGGCGCTGTGGACTTCCTGTATGGGGTCCTCTGAACGTCAAATATCAATGGCTGACTCAAAATCGTTGTCAATGGCGCAGATAAATCCACTCTTTGTGACATATATCCAATAAATATATATGGTTCATCCATATTACTATTCTTTTTTCCTCATAGTTAAGTTTAATCTTTTTGTTTTGCATTTATTTTTATTTCTGTCTCTGCTTTGTGTTCTAAGGGAAGTGTGGCGACTTGAACTGCTGTACATCTGTGCAAAGTTCTACGTTGAGACCAGTTAGTCAGTCAGGTAATTCAATTGATGGTTTCATGAAGGCAAATCGGTTGAGATAGCTAGAACGTGTGTTGCGCCTGACAAGGCACCACATCTTCCTCAATAGAAACAGTGTTAACGGACATAGGATTAGATTGGAAGAATGGTTGGTTCTTGGGATTCTAAGAACAAGTGACTGCAGACTGGTGGTGATGTGGTTCAAAATCGTTGTCATTAAACCTTCATGTTCCCCATGTTACTATTCTTTCTCCCTCGCATTATTATTCCCTATGGTTCCGAGTGGAATATATATGGCTTCAGCAGTACACATCTCTATTCCTCTTTGTTCTCTGTAGGCTTTATTTTTAGATACCTCCATAATCGTTTAATAGACTTTGATTTTCTCTTCACATGATCTTCTCTATGTCATCCTTGGGTCTCACACTCAAGTCGTCATTTCTCAGTTGGGTACCTGGTGTATGACGTCACTCAGTGGTCTCCCGAATGCGTGTGTCCAACCAATCCCAATTTCCTTCCGCATGTCTGTGTAACGACAGAAGACAAGGCTAGCCAGGCAACAGATCGTTTATTGGGAATATTAACAGATATTTATACATTTTTATATACATTATTATTAGCGTTATTGTTAGCAGAGAGGTGACGTCTTCTGATTGGTTGTTTTCCTGCTGAAGGTTATTCTGTCATCTGTTTTTGGGCGTTTCTTAGAAAGTCCGATCATATATATATTTGCGATTCGTATCCACCCACGCAAAGTCTACTGTGATTGGTTGTTGATTTCCTCAAGGTTAGGCTTTATTCTTGTTTTTTCTCTCATGCCCCCGATTTGGGACGTAAACATATTGACGTAAATTGCTGTCTACCAATTTTGGCTAGGAGACAGCTCTCACCACAGACTGAGTTTCAGCATGGAGATGCAGCTATTGATGAAAGTCTGCACGTTTTCTTCAAACAGTTTTTTGTCTACAGATAATCTATATATTAGAGTTAGTGTTGAATAGACTTTATCTATACTTCTTCAAATCTCTAACTGTATTATTTTTGTTCGTTCTTACATCACAAAAGATATTAATCGCCACTTCAACATTAGCTTGGGGTGTAAATTTTCCAGCGCATTTAGTTATTGTCAAAGGTACTGAATATTATGATGGCAAAACAAAGACATATGTAGATTATCCAATAACTGGTAAGTAATCATTTGTGAGGTTTCATTGTTTTCAACTTGGTTTTATTATTATTATGCGTGTGTGTGTGTGTGTAGGACCAAAATGTTCAGTCTCTTGTGACACATCAACTCCTAGTACAGACTCTTAGATGTCTGAAGACTAACACGCTGATTATTCGGTTACTGGTGACCAGCGGTAGAATCCAAAATGTGCATTTCGTGCGGATGATGAATCCCAAATAGAATGAAATACCTTCTGGTTTCCAATGCTTCTTTAACTAATGAGGACAATTCGTAGTCAAAATTGAAATGTTTTATTGAGATCAGTGGGCTCTACTAAGTTTGGCGTGAGGACGGGTAGGTACTCATACTGATGACATTGGCCAGCGGTTTCTCCATAAAACCCGAATTTGCAGAGGTTAGAATTGATAAGTCAGTCATTGGATTCCGCCCCAGTGGTTGATTGATGTACAAGTTTGACATTGTAACCTGAAGATCTTGGATTCGAGTTGTGGGTGCGTACTGATGAAGAGTCGCAAACAAGGAGGAAATACATATCCAGTAGTTTCTAGTTTCCAAGTGTCTATTTGTAATGCTATCCACTCTTTCAACTAACTTACCATGGAAGTTATAGTTGTTCGGTTATTTGTCTGTCTTTAATATACTATATGTTTCAGTTACCTGGTTAGTTTATTGTTTCTGCGTTTGAGTTTTTGTCAACAATGAGTTAATCGCGGTTGATCCACCTACTCAAATAAGTGGAGTGGCCGGCCGATAACTGCTACCTTGTCGTGGTGGTCGGGCTTGAATACCGTAATGACCCAACATGCTAAACTGACTGGGACTCTATCCCTGCAGGTCCTACCATGTCACGAAGGTTGTTTGGATAGCGGTTAAACTAAAAGCAGTTACCACGTGGTACATCATCTCCAGTATCCGATCGGATCAAATGGCGTATGAACCCATATGGGTCACCGAAAACCATGGGAATGCAGCTCCTGACGCTGCTCCGCTGCCTTCCGGATTAAACTCCAAGTCAAAGGCTCGGGGGTGGTCCCTTAATATAACCACCTGCTTCGGTCTGGGCGCCCGGGCACTATCTCAGCCCTCACACAATGAATTGAATAAAGCAACAAACAATCAATGAAACTTATCGCGTGCTATTACACGTGTTGCAGTTTCCTTATTTCTTCCCTTCCCGATGACAGTTAACGAATACTGTTTGAACTTGTTAAGCATGACTGTTTTCCTTCCAGATGAAGTTCTTTATCCGTTCTCTACTTTATATATATATATACTCTTCTTTCTTTTTTTTCTTTTGATCTATGATGTTTTATTATTATTGTGTGGCGCATCCTTCTTGGTGCCATATTGTACCAAGTTTTTATGCGCGTAAATAAATAAAGTGGAATGGTCAACACTTCCTCTACCATTTCACTCCCAAAATCTTTAAGCTAGGAGTCAGTGCACTTCAGTCCTGCAGGGATCATCTTGTATTTATTAGGAGAAAATCGCATGCCAAACACATTTGGAGATCTTTGCTCTTAGTGTTGAGAAGATTCTCTGAACTTTATCAACCAATTCACCTAAGAGGAAAATAGCATCCACATACTCTAAGGGCACAAGACTTTTCCCTGGTGGTAACAAGCCACCCTCTGAGTCGCTAAAGTTAGTTTGGGGTCATTTCCATTAGTAAGTACATACATAATGAAATAAATTGAACAAAAATGGGTGGGGGGACAGTGAACATCTCTGACGTGGACACCGCTGTTTGTCGTCATCACTTCAGATGACCTCTCTCTCCTCTATATAAGCGTTCTAACACTGCTGTGTCATCACTCCTTGCTGACACCTTTGCTCACGTTTGATTGCCGATTGAGAGAGAGAGAGAGGAAGAACCATCAGGGAGTACTTGACACAGATGCTTCGTCCAAGTATAGGACTCTTCATCGATTCGCGCCCTCCACGGTTCGAGTCCAGGATCCCCCGGTTATAAGTCACGCCCATTGAGTCGGAATACAATGTCTCATAAATTTTAGTGCTCACCAGTGACTGCCTACAAGATTGACGTTGCCGGGAGTTCTAGTGAGAAGTAGTGATCAGTGTAGCCCACTAGAGGAAGAATTGTCGCCGACGATATCGGTTGGTATTCGTGCTAAAATCTCCAGTTGGTAGAAGTGATAGTTCTTTATTAAATTTTACATTTTATTATTTATACCAATAGATGTTCTACAGATGATGGGACGTGCTGGACGTCCACAATTCGACGACCAAGGTAAAGCTGTAATTATGGTACAGAATTCAAAGAAAACATTTTATAAAAGATTTTTGTATGAACCATTCCCTGTTGAGAGTTATTTAATTCATGTACTGCCGGATCATTTAAATGCTGAAATTGTTGCCGGTACAGTAACAACTATGCAAGAAGCATTGGATTATTTAACATGGACATTCTTTTTTCGACGTCTCTATTCAAATCCATGGTAGGTGTTGTTATTTTGTGAATTCAATAACTTCATTTCATTTTCAAGTGTTGGTTTATAGGGATTTGATTGATTGGTTGCAGGATTTCATCATGAGCTGACATTGGATAGAGAATCATTGGAAAACCAACCAGGGAGTACTGGACCACTGTTTCGTCCTAGTTTGGGACTCCTCAGAAGTACGCACCCACCGAGGCCATTGGATAGGCTCCCAGCGGCTTAATGGTATACGAGCTCGCCTTGTAACCGGAAGGTCCTGGTTTCGAACCCAGGTGGTTGCGTACTGATGAAGTAGAGTCCAAAACTAGGACGAAACAGTTGTCCAGTACTCCCTGTTGGTTCCCCAATGGTTCTTTAACCAATGTCTGCTAATGATGAAGTCATTTCATTTTCTTTGAATGATGTATTATGTGGTAGTGTTTGTGGAAAAATTTCACATCTGGCGCTTACAAACGGACTGGTGAGTATGCTTACTGGTGTACCTATGGGAGCTGGAGAAACCCTGAAGAGATTGAATGACGTATGAACTTGTTTCTGTTTTAAAGTGGAAACCATGGGAACGTAGCTCTTGACTCTGCTCCACTGCCTTATAGATGAGGCTCAGGGTATGGGCTCTGCTACTACGTTCTGGTTGTTCGGGTACTATCACACCTGTGGAACAATAAAATTTTGTGTGGCGTATCTCTTGGTGCAGTGTGGTTAGGACTCTCGCCTACTATGCACATGGTCCGGGGTTCGATGCCCGACCAGTGGACGCACTCCTTTTCCTCGCTAAGCCAGAAATAAAAGCTGGTAAAGAGGCTAGCCATCCCATCTTGTAAAAAATAAACACTGCTACTGAAACTTCAAGCCTTTAGCTTGAAGCCCTATGTTCCACTGGGAACTTGAAGGAAGAAAAAAATATCTCTTGGTGCCCACAATGTCTCAAATTTGTGTTTTAATAATAATTATTTATCTTCATATATGTCACTAAGATGTATATAAGATAAGCGCATCATTTGGACGCTGTGTTAACTGCGTTATGCGGAATAGATATCTCATGTTATTAGATAGTTGGAGGCAATCGGCCACGTGAAGCCTCGGACCTAGGCGTCGTGCTAGTTGGCACTCATTGGCAAGGCCTATCAAGCATTCTTGAAGGAACTCATTTCCCTTCTGAGATTTGAACCCGCGTCACCCAGTGCCACCTGCTGTCAGAGACGTTACCACTGAGCTATTCGGGCTGGCTCGCGATTAACCTCCTGTAAGACTGTAGTGGATATTTTCATTAGACACTTGTAACTAGTGTGATGTGTCTACTCCTTTCTTTGGTGCAGACTGAATTCTCACATCAGTCAGGTTTGTAATATGCCCACCATTCTATGTAGCTCGCCATCACGGTGCACATTGATTTGAGGATATTAGATAGTTGGAGGTGATTGGCAGGAAGCCTTGAACCTAGGTTTCATGTTAGTTGACACTCTTCAGCAAGGCGTATCTGCAACTTTGAAGGAAATTATGCCCCTTCTGATGGCGAGCTACCTAGAATAGTGGCTACATTGCAAACCTGACTGATGTGAGAATTCCGTCTGTACCAAAGAAAGGACTAGACACGTCACACTGGTTACTAGTGTCCAATCAAGATATCTCGTGTAGCAGACTGTCTGACTCATAATTATTCTGTGAGACCTGAATAATTTCAGCTAAACTGAACTCTGGCATCCACGGGCTGTAAGTTGAGTTCTTTAGCTAATGAATCACAGCTGGTAGGTCGATTCTTTCCAATGGATTGCGTAATTTCAGTAAATAGTAATGCCTGTTTCAATGGTTCCACTGGTTGAATAATATATAAGTTTGATTTGTGATCTGTAGGTTTTGTGTTGGATGCTTGGTGGTGTCGCTAGCTCGCGTGTTGATGAAAAGTCCCGAAAAAGGACGAAACACCTGTCTAGTACTCGCTACTGGTTTTCAATCTTTGATCTACTCTTGGATGTTCACTGATGACGCTAATTAAAGGACGAAGTCGTGACTACCGGGTCTTACCAGGTCTGGCTAGAATATGGTCCAAGAGCTCTCTTTGTAACTGGAACGTCCTGGGTTCGAACCCCCCTTTGATGGATACGTTCTTCTGAAGAGTCGTTAACCAGGACGAAACGGCTGTCCAGTCATTTTATTGTTATTATTATTCCTATTCATTCATGTATTAATTCTATACATGTATACTTTCTTATTTCAGTTATTATGGTTTAGAGGATTGTGAACCGCAATCAGTGAATACCTTTCTATCAGGTATCATTACATCAGCATGCCAACATTTGGCTGAATCTTCATGTTTACATAAAGATGCAATTAGTGAACAAATGTTAGTATCAACACCACTCGGTCGATTAGCTTCATATTACTATTTATCACATTTAACTATGAAATTATTCACGAGTACAATTCGACCAACATCAGATGTGCATGAACTATTGAAAATATTATCAGTAAGTTTAAATTCTTTATTGCATTGCCTATTTTGTTTTCATCATTATCTGATTGGTTTTCTGGTGTAGGGTGTCTGGTCCCGCCGCCTAACATTCACTGTTATTTTTTGGGAGTAGGACTGACTAGTACAACTAGGTGGTCAGCCTCTGTAAGTATGGTGTGCGTTGTTACACGATTGGCAGCAGCCTGTACCTGCACTCATCCTTGCACGTGAACCGCTTGAAGTTTTCGATAAGTTCCTGAATATCTAGGTAGTTGTGTGAGTGCTGACTGAGGTGTAACGGACGGGATTTCTAACCGTATAGTATAAGGAAAGGTAGGGTGGCATTATGCCGATTTGTGTCGTGTCTGGCGCCGTTGTGACATTAGATCAACTGTCAAATGTCTGGTTTACATCAGTACTTCGGCGCTCTCTGTCTTGTTCTACGCCTGTGAAACGCGGCCTCTTCGAGCTGAGGATATGCGGCAACTCTGCATATTCGATCATCGTGTAAGTAATTCCGGCAGCTTGTGTTTTGACACAACACGGAGATCATCATTCATTGAGTGACGTTATCTAGATATATCGGCTTCAGAGGCTTGTATATTTTCTACGAATATCATTGTGGAAGCCCGTGTACCGGTGACTGTTTGCCAGCCCTCAGACTAGATGGAAAACGTGGGGAGGTAACCACCAACTGCCTATGACGTAGTGTTGTGGGATGAAGGATATTTTGTGTTAGTTTAGCATCAGCTGGTACATCACAACTCGGCACGAGGGTAAATTATCGTTTTACCTACAGATGACACAGATGGTGTTGATTGTTTAGCTGATGTGTTAGTTTGTGAGGAAGTCTACACTGGATATGATCAGTATTATGAATAGATATTGTTATGTACTGGTCGAGTAATTAATAGTCCTGACGCAAGAAGGCGGAAATCAGGAAACCACCAGGTTCACGACGATACTTGTATTTTTCAAACAACAAGAAAAATCAATGTCACACAAGTGTATGAGCGAATGTTCAAAAAATGAACGAATCAATAGACAGTTTTAACATGATTGGTTGTAATGTCATGTGACAACAAGGTCAGACATGTTTGTTTAGTTAGTGGACAGACAAAAACATATTGTTAATTATAATGGAATATCGATCCATATATACATAGCAAAAAATATAACAGACTGTCAAAAACAAACACACATATTGTGTGGATACATATCAGATATTCATAGTTGATCTTCTCCGACTGGCCCTCTGACCTTCAGTGTGTAACCAGTGAAGGCAGCCGCTGATAAAAATGTCTACAGTAGCCCGTTTGACTCGTGCACGAAGTCTCTGAACCATATCGAAGAAGTAACTTGACATTACTGTTGACAATGAGAATGTTGTTCCTTATAGTTAGTTAGTGCAGTAGGTTTCCAGACTGATTTTACAATATAGAAGGCATTTCTTGCTTTGTGTTTCCTATCTTTTGATGTGGTTTTGTTCTCTGAGCTGGATGGTTAATTTGCGAAGCTTTCATCACCCTACTGGGTGACATCTTCAGCGCATACTTCAATTTGAAGTGAAGTGAGCTTTTAGATTTCTCCACGAGTCTATTAATCATCTCTCCTGGTGACCACCTTGAACGGGATTGGTTGTTTATGTGTGTTTTCACATCTTCTAGATTACTTGTATTGGAACTGACTGTTTCTTTGATTTGAACTTTGACCCTTTGTGTGTGTGAAGTTTCTTTCTTATTGGTTTCCTATCTTATCTTTTATATCTTTATCCGTAATGCCTATATTTGAGACACTGCTTCCTACATAAGTGAAACGAAGGATTCTCTTCGAATTTCTCCAGTTGATACTGATGAATTCGATGAATTGATCATATCTTTACACTTCAACAGAATCTGTCCAACAATCGTCATATTTCTTGACCTAAAGACGGAATTCGATTCTCGTCGACCGAGAGGTACTATGGTTGTGTTTGGCTGTGTAGTGAATGCCAAGAAAGTACATTGCACTGATCATGGCACTCTACTCGAACGCATACAGACGGGTCATAGCCTACGGATGGTTGTCATCCAAAGTGATGAATGACTTCAGTGACTCAGGGATTGACCTGCTACCAGAAAATAAATTCCTTGACTTAGAATATGCAGATAATTTAGTTCACCTTCTAGGTGAAGACGATGACAAAATGCAGAGTCTTCTGAACACGTTGGGCTGCAATTTCAGAATGTTGGCATGCGATTCGCTCCTGCTGTCAAATGTAAGACGATGCTACAGGAGTGGACTACATTGACGCCTAGCTTAGAAATAGGGTGTGTGAAGTGGTAAAGCACACTGACCATTTCACTTATTTTTGGAAGTTGCATCGGCCAGCACCAACGGGTTGATCGCTAACGAAATCTCAGCACAGATACATAAGGCTAGTTTCGCATATACCAGTTTACGCTGTCTATAGCGTAGACGTGATATCTGGCTGGCTTTTGACCAAAGGGCATGTGTACTGCTCAGCATTCCGCTCAGTCCATTTTTATGGCTGGCTGTGAGTGAGACCTGGCCATTCAGAGTGCAATACATGAGAAGGTCGGCTAGCTGCCTTTGCTTATAGGTGTCTGCGTTCTATCTCCTATGTATTAAGTGGTATAACAAGGTGAATAAGATTGAGGTGAGACATCGGTCGAGTGCTAGTTAAGGAGGGAGGGCGAACCAGTCGATGAGACGGTGAAGTTATACCGACTGAGGTGGTTAGGACATGTGTTACTTATGCCTAGTCATCTCCTTCCTTGAGCGATGGACAATGTTAGCTGACATAGGGTCAGGCTGGAATAGAGCTAGCGGTGGTCAAACCAAAACATTGCTTCATCAGTCAATCAAATCCACAACAGTCATTTCAAGCCAGGTAGTCACGTAGGGATGGAGGTGTAGACTTGCTGACTGACTGGTTGGTTGATTGGTGTTCTCGGGATGGTAAAAACCAACATCAATGGTGGCTGGAGACAGTTGGTGATGCGGCTCAAACCTGAGTCAATAGACAAAATTTATCAACCGATAAGAAAGAAGCCTAACACACAAAGGGTCAAGGTTCAAGTCAAAGAAACGATCTGTTCCAATACAATTAGCCGCCCAGAAGGTGTAAAAATACACAAAAACAACCAATCCCGTTCAAGGTGGTCACCAGGAGAGATGATTAATAAACTCATGGAGAAATCTAAAAGCTCACTTCACTTCAAATTGAAGTATGCGCTGAAGATGTCGCCTAGTAGGGCGATGAAAACTTCGCAAATAAACTATCCAAGCAGCTCAGAGAACACAACCACCTCGAAGTTATCCACCTGAGCTAAAAATCTTCCCTATCATATGTTGTGAGTCACTCGACATGTGGTGTTGTCATACAGCTGTTGAATGAGATTGAGAAAGGCTTGAAGAGCACTCTGCAGGTTATTGACCCTTCAATTAAAAACTAGAAGAGTCCACTGCCATTCCATGCCATCTCACAGATTCTTAGCTTTACCATAATGTTCCTTCTTGTTTCTTTGAGGACACTGTTTGAACATTCTATCTCACCATACCTACCTGTTCACTGGTAGGCCTTCACCAGCCTGTATCATTTTGTCTCCGATTTCAGTAAGGAGCATGTGTTTGTTTTTGATATTTTCTATAGAGCACTTGGATTGTTTTCCCGCGATAGGGTAGCTAGACCGCCGTATCGAACCTTCCTTCCTGCCTTCCTTCCTTTTTCGGGGAGTAGGACCAACCATTGTTATGAAGAGATATTTGTAGCTTCGGTATATATATCCCCCCCCTCGCTTAATGATAATAATACTCTTTCTCTTATTTCTATCCTCCACACACTTAGAATGCTCATGAATACTATTTATTACCTGTTCGACATAATGAAGATGAAATGAATAAACTACTGGCGAATCAATTACCACTACCAGCTATCGGTCCAATGGATTCACCGCATACAAAAACTCATTTACTATTTCAAGCGCATTTTTCACGTATTGAAGAGTTACCGATTGTTGACTACAAGACGGATACACGTTCTGTACTAGATCAAGCGATAAGAATATTACAAGTAAGTAATAAGAGAATGCCCTGTATTATTTATAACAATAATAATATTATTATTACTATCTTTAAAACATATAGTTTCCTTGTTACGTTCCCAGTGGCGCCTTCAAGCTAGAGAGCCTTGAAGTTTCGGTAGCAGTGGGGTGTTTGCTTTTACGGGATGGGGTTGTTAGCATTATGCATGCCCAGCCTTCAGTGTCTGTAAGTATGGTATGTACTTCGCGTCATCTAATTGCAAAGTACTGTTACAAGATTGTCAGGATCCGCCTGTACCTGCACTCACTCTTGCAGGCGAACCGCTTGAAGTTGTTGATAAGTTTGTGTATCTGGGTAGTTGTGTGAGTGCTGGCGGAGGGGTGACAGATGAAACTTCCAACCGTGTAATGAAGGCTAGGGTGGCATACATCAACTTGAGGCACCTATGGCGCCGTCGCGATGTTAGCCTGGCTGTCAAAGGTCGGGTATACAATACTTCGGTGCGGGATGCCCTGCTCTACGCCTGTGAAACCTGGCCTCTCCGAGTAGGCTGAGGATGTGCGGTGACTCTGCGTGTTCGATCGTCATTGTCTCCGCAGGATTGTTTGCGTTCGATGGCATCATCGCGTGAGTAATTCTGAGGTTAGGCGGCGTGTGTTTGAACCCAGTGGACATCAGCATTCATCACCATTCACTACTGGTGTGTCACGACTCCCTGGTTGGGGTCCGTGAGATAGCTCGAAACGTTATCGGATATGGCCAAGAATTGTAATCAATGGTGAACGTGTTGCAATTTCCTTCTTTCTTCCCTTCCCGATGATAGTTAACGAGTACTGTCTGAACTTGTTAAGCATGAGTGTTTCCCCTCCAGATGAAGTTCTTCATCCGTTCTTTACTTCTTTTTTTTAACTTATAATCTATGTTGTTTTATTATTATTGTATGGCGCATCTTTCTTGGTGCGATATTGTACCAAGTTTTTTTATGCGTTTAAATAAGTGCCCAACCTTCCCTTTTTCTCAGTCTTATTCCTGGCTTAGTAAGGTAAAGGAGTGCGTCAGTCAACCAGGTATTAGTATTGAGATGTCGTTGGCGAACATTCTACTGCTGTGTTACTGACGCTGCATATCTCTACGCATCTTGTAGACAAACTATAATAGACATTGGTATTGACGCCGTCAAAGTTTGTTCACTGTTATCAACATGGGAACGAACGAAGAGAAAGATATTCAAGTGTTGGTTTTACAGGGATTTGATCACATCTACTGACATCAGTTAGAGAACAAACATTCCTTTGGGAAGCCATTAGTCATTTCAAGAAAACATTAATCGGGTGCGCTCACTCCTCACTAGCGTTCGTTGACTAGTTGGCTTTATACAGGAAGTTCCATAGAGTTTTCAAGTGTGAAATCTCAAGCAGTAGGGTTCATCAAGTCAGGCAAGATAAGAGGAGAGTTACTCTCCGGATGACATTAATCGGTATTTGCGCGATTCAACAGAAAATGGGATTCCATGAGCTTAATGGGTCGAGTCCCAGTGACTAGAATAGCCTACGAGCGCTTACCTTATAACCGACAGGTCCTAGGTTTCAAACCTTGGTGGGGTGTGTACGAGTCAATATCAGTTAGAGAGATCATTGAAAATCGGTAGGGAGCACTACTGGTCAACTGTTTTGTTCAAGTTTGGGACTCTTAATTGGTGCGCACCCAGGACGTTGCCAGGGATCGAACCTGTAGTCTTTTTGTCGCAACGAAACCAAGGTTTTTGACCATTCAGCCATTTATGCCGGTGGTATTCAATGACCCATGAATTATAACTTTGTTAACATGTTGTGATACAGCGTTGTACTCACCAGTTCCTTCGGTGAACATAGACTTCACCTTAACATGGTGCACTTTGCTGGTCACGACTCGCCACTATAGCTTCGGCAAATTCATCCAGTGGCAATTAATATTTAGACTATAGGATTTGTGGATTTTATTTCAACTGGTGTATATTCGTCACAATCGGACATCAATCAGAAAGATCATTGAAAACCATAAGGGAACACTGGATGGCTGTTTCATCTTATTTTGATACTCTTCAGTGGTATCCACCCAGCAGATCATTGAATTTTGGCTGAATTGGTTTAGTCTCGTTGTGACCTACATGTCACAGGTTCGACTCCTGGTGGTGGTGCGGTCGCGGTGCCCACTGATGAAGAGTCCTGAAGTGGAACGAAACCGGTTTCGCCTGCTCCATCTTTAACTAATGTTGATTCGTGACTAATATATATACATACATATCCACAAATTCTACAGTCTAAACTAATTAATTATCATACATACTGAGGCAAGTGTGAACTATGATCTTCAAGTGTTGTATATCAGGGATTTGACTGATCACAAACTGACTTCATTCTGAGAGCCATTCAAAAAGAAACCAACAGGGAGTATTCATGGATAGTTGTCTCGACTTCCTTGTTTTTGGACTCTTCAAAAATACACTTCCATGACCCCCCAAGAGGGGGTGAAGGATAGGACCCATGAACATCAATTTACTAGATGAACTGATTGACCGTTCATAATCACTTTACTGAGTCAAGAATCCAAATGAATAGTTCATGCATTCTAAAATCAGTCGATTCACAATTTCTGTTTATTTATCTATTTATTTTTACATCATTTTCTCATATTTGTGTTGTATTCAATCCTACTATGGGTTGTTTTGTTATTTTTTAGCGTTGTTGTTTTGTATTTTCCTTCTTTGCCAGGCTATGTTAGATGTTAGCGCTGAATGTGGATGGCTGCGTACTTGTTTAAATTGTATCCTGCTAATGCAAATGATTACGCAAGGATTATGGGTTGAAGAATATGGTAGTAGTCTTCTACAATTACCGAGAATAACACGTGAACATTTAGATTATTTCAGGTAGAAATATTTACGTTTGAATAACAACTATTATTACGATATATTATTATTATTATTACACATTATTATTATCCCCTTGGGTTCCGAGTGGAACATAGAGCTTCAAATGTCTGTCTGTTTTCAACATAGAACTTTGCACCGGTGTGCAGCAGTTCAAGTCGCCATACTCCCTTCATGTAGCACACAAAGCAAGGGAAGAAAGTAGAAGAAATGCATAATAAAGATGGTAAACAGGGATATGAGACAAAAGGAACAGTTATAACGAAGAACAATATAGTTTCATCGGGTATTACAAGTCACAAAGAGTGGATGCATCTGCGCCAGCCATTGAAAACAATTTTGAGCCATATCACCAATTGTCTCCAGTCGCCATTGGTATTGATTCCTACCATCCCGAGGACCCCAACCAGGAAGTCTATATCTTCCTAGGTGGCTGGCTTAAACTAACTGTTGTAGATTTCATTGACTGGTGCCATGTGTTTGGTTTGACCGCCGCTAGCTCCTTTCCAACCTGACCCTATGTCAGCTAACATTGCCCTTTGTCGAGGAAGGCTATCGCTAGGCATACTTAACACATATCCCAACCATCTCAGTCGATGTAGCTTCACAACCTCGTCGATTGATTTTCTTTCCCACGTGATATCTATGGTCTGCCTGCGAAATTTGGGCTACCGATATCCACACTGAAAATTCCATACTTGTACTGAAAATACGGTGTGGAATCAAGCTGTAATCAAAAATAAAATCAATAAATAATAAAATTACCTAGCACTCGACGCCTAACCTTGGTACTGCTCACCTTACTAATACCACTTCACTCATGAGATAGAATGCAGACACCTGGGATCAAAGATAGCCAACCAGCCTTTTCATGTCTTCCACTCTCAATGGCCAGGTCTCACAGACAGCCATAAAGGAGGACGGAGCGGACTGTTGAGCAGTACATACGTCCTTTGGTCAATAGCCGGATATCACGTCTACGCCACAAACAGCGTAAACTGGCACACACCAAACTAGCCTTGTGTATCGGTGCTGAGATTTTGTCAGCGATCAACCGGCTGGCGTTGGCTGATGTGACTTCGCAAATAAGTGAAGTGGTCAGTGTGTTTTATCACTTCACACACCCTATTTCTAAGCTAGGAGTCAATGTAGTCCACTCCTGTAGCATCGTCTTACATTTGACAGCAGAAGCGAATCACATGGCAAACATTCGCAGATAGCAGCTGTTCAACGTCTTCAGAAAACTCTGTATTTTGTCATCGTCTTCACCTAGAAGGTGGACTATATTATCTGCATATTCTAAGTCAACGAGATTATTCCCTGATGGTAACAAGTCAATCCCTAAGTCAGTGAAGTCAGTTAGGGTTAGGTCGATTAGAGTACATCTATAATAAAATTAAACAGAAATGAGGAAACTGGGTAACCACGAGGGACACCACCAGTTGTCATCACTTCAGTTGACAACTCTCCGTGGGCTATGACCTGGCCGCATGTCTGTCTGTCTGGATTCAACATAGAACTTCGCACCGAAGTGCACCAGTTCGAGTCGCCACCTTCCAAATAGCACACAGAGGTAGACAAGAAGATGAGTGAAGAGAATTAATAGAGTTTGACAAGTATAAGAGTGAAACAGAATGGGTAATGGTAGAAAGGAATATGAGTTCGATTAGATTGCCCTGATCAATGAGATGTGTTTTCTCGGGCATTCACTTCACAGCCACATATCACTATAGCACCCCTCGGTCGACAGAAATGAATGTTGTCGCCTTCAGGTCAAGAAATTTGACGATAGTTGGACAGCGATAAGTATACCTATGTTCCAGATTCTGTTGAAGAGTAAAGATATGATCGATTCATCGAATGCATCTGTATCAACTGGAGAAATTCGAAGAAAATCAATGCTTTCACTTATCCAGTAAGCATCGTCCTAACTATAGACACCACCTTAGTGGGTGCAGAAAATTTTTAATTGGTTTCAGGTTGATGAAAGCATATCTTGCCTTTCATATTCTAGCTGGCTGACTGACTCTGATGACAACTTCATCCGTCTCTCCCGCTGATGGTGATTGGTACTGGTTGTTCTTCTTCTTCTTCTTCTTCATCATCACCTCCCTATTCTCGTTGTTCACCTAGAGTCCTGTTTTCGCCATCAGACAGTCTCTTCCTCCAATTTTTCTTGGTTTTCACCTGCCTGCTTGTAAGTCTTAGAGTGAGTGTGTGTACGTGATATTAGACATGAATTATCCACCCACGAAATCTAGATCTTCTAGAGTCTTCTTATCGGCCAGTTCAACGTATTCCAGTCTTCTCACTCGCTATTTACAGTCTGATGCATAATCCAGTCCAGCATAATTAAGAATATCATCGGTGATAACAGGCATCCAGCCTTGTCTTACTCCTGTATTCACTGTAAATGCTTCAATGAGTATTTCCGTTGTGCATCACCTGACATGAGTTTTTCCACCGATCTTTCCTGGTCTTCCCACATCTTGCTAGTTACTAGAAAGATGTTTTGCTTAACGTTCTACATTAGGAAATTTAGGCAGTCTGGTATAAAGCAGTCTTTGCTTTCTCAGTTTGTAAATTCTTGTATTCTACCCATCCTCCTTTACTGCTTGCTCCCCATTAGTCTTTCCTGGACTACTTAAGAAAGACTTTGCTTTGCTGAGAAGGGTACTAATAGCCCCGTTGTAGGGCAAGTGGGATATCGTTAAACCAACTGGTTAACACTATTGTGGATAGACATAATATGTCATGTAAGAAACTAGTGAATACAATATTGTCAGACCCCGAGCATCCTCTCTATACGCATCTATCTCCTTGCATTTCATCTGGAAGAACTAGAAGCATCTGTAGGAGGATATATGCTATCACTGTCACCAAGTACAAAAACTCCACAATACCTTCCTTATCTGGCACAGCTGTTATGTGATGAGCAATCCGTTAGGTATGACACGATAAACTTACTGCAGCACTCTAACAAATAGTCTCATTAGTTTTTGTTTTCCTTTCCTCGTTACTACTACACTGTTGTTCTCATCTACTACCACACATCAACTTTATATTCCAAATCCTGTGGTGCATTGTTTGAAATGAAATACTCTACGCTGTTTGTTTTTTTTCTTCATTTTTAATATTTATTTATTTTATTTATTTATGACTTATTTATTTTATTTTTATTTATTTTTGATTTTTAAAAATCTTATATAATTTATGAGGTAATTAGATGCAATATACTGTAATGCACGCTGAAAATTCCATACCTGTACCACAAATACTGTTTGGAATAAAGCTGTTATTATTATTATTATTATTATTTTCATATAGCCAGCTGTTGAATGAGGTTGATAAAGACTTAGGGCAACAATTATGTATATAATTTTAATAAACTTAGCTATGTTGTTAAGTGATTAAAGAAGGGCGACTTCAGGGCCTGCAAGAACCGGCAAGAAATCATGCTGTGTTCTCCTCTACTCCAGGCTACTAGTAAGACTAAAACATGCTCTGGGTGCAAACCAGAACAAACTGGATGCAGAATCAAATAGCAACTCTACGCTCCATCATCATCATCGAACATAGGCATAGAATGGCTGTCAGTCACATCGACTTTGAATAGGCAGGCCTTCGACAGCAGTGACCACAAAGTCCCTCAAACCTTTATCAACTTAATTCAACAACTAGATGACAGTTGTGCATGTCAAGTGAATTCACAAGCGAAAACTCTGTGAAGACAGGAGTAAGACAAACCTACATAGATACACTATCACATGGTTGATATTCCTAACTGTGGTGTGGACTGGATCATGATAAACGTTGTGGAAAAAGAGCAAGAAGGCTGAATTTATTTGGAGCGATAAGAAGACTCCGGGAGTTCTGAACTTTTCCCGGACAATTTATGTCCAATGTCACAGAAAACCGAAGATCTTCAGACGAAAATCAACAGGATAGTAGAAGAAGCAGGCAGTGAAGGCAAGACTTCAATGTGATGAACATAGAGAAGATGAAGGTGACGAAGTTAACCAACCAATCAACCAAACAACACAAGCAGCAATCCCTATAAACGGGAAAAATTTGAAGTAATTCACATCTCACACTTTTCTGACCAGTTAGCATCGTTTTAAATAGAGATAGATGACACGGGATGAAAGTGTCAAAGTTAGTCGAAATCAGCAGTTTTTAGAAACTAGATTCGGATTTCCAACGATAATAATATCAAGTCAGTCACTTCTCTTATATAGTCCAGAGACTCGATGTTATAAAAAAAAAGACATTTCCAACCGGCTATTGCAAAATTTACGGCTACTTCCTTAACTGGCTCCATAATGTAGATAAGGTCTCCAGAAAGCATAAGCAAGCTATCAACAAGGAATTCTGGCGTCAAACCAACCTGCAAACCTGTTGCCCAACAATTATGAAGATGGAAATAGAGATGTGTTAGACACTCGCTGAGGGGGAGGGGCGGACTGTTAAGTGACGTCTGTCGAATGGGAAACGATGTGTTTGATATATGGGGGTCCGAGGGCGACGTGGAAGAGATGAGAGTTGATGGGCAATCGTGGATCCAGGTAATGACAACTGCAGAGAACAAGACTGAAGTGGAGCTATGTTGTTGAAGTATGTGATAATTAACTCCTCCCTACCCCTAAATTATGACTCCTATGACACCATCCGATCACCTAAAATTTTCTTTCCTTGTAATTCAATATTTTGAAAATTTAATGTCTCGTTTTACTCTTGTTTCTTTCAGAGGAAATCATAATACAAATATAAACTCACTACCTGAACTTATTGATTATGTTGCATCATCACCTAATCGATTAGATTCTATGCTACGAGGTCACATGGAGCCGAATATCATTAATCTTGTCAAACAAGTAAGCTATAATTTGATTGTAAAGAAGATTGAGGATGTATGTGTAAAACTTGGGCACTGTGGTAGTAGTAAGTGATTCCATATTGGTTTGTTTATTAGATGTATCACACAGTGAGTGAAACAGTATTATTTACTGGATAACACAGTTTCGAACAAAATTTATTGTTCATAATCATTTCATCAATTATAATCGCACGACTTTGAAACTTGAGTTTTATAGTTTTCTTTGTTTTCTCCTATTTGTCGTCGTCGGGGTAGTAGAATTTTCCAGATATCTGAATGGACAGGTGTTGAATCATTCCTATTACACGTATTGGTTCGCAGTTGATTCGATAAGCAAAGCTTCTGTTCCTTTCTTGTATGGAATTGTAACAACAGAAGACAAGGGCAAGGCAACAGATAGTTTTAATACGAAAATCAACACGTATTTATATAAATTTCACATACATTATTATATCCTAGTCAAGTAGACAAACAAAGTCTTCTGATTGGTTGTTTTCGAATTTCTCGGAAAGTGGAGCCATATATCTGCGAATCATATTTGCCCACGTTTAAATTTGCTGTGATTGGTTGTTGAAACAGCCTTGTTCATATTTTCTCACGGCCCATATTAGTGACCTAGACATTGACGTAGATTAATGTCAACCAATTGGCTAGCAGGCTGCTCTCACCACAGAATTACTACTGATGATTTAGAACCTCGGAAACCTTACGCAGAATTCTTAACAAGACATGCAGGAATAAAAGTGTCTGGCGTTGAAACCACCCACAAACTCAATTGGAAACAAGATATGACGGTTAAAAGACTAATCCTGTGGAGCCTTTAAAACAAAACAGTTTAGTTTATCTAATTAATACCCAGTTGGAAAAACTTTGTGTCAGATCAGATGCATAGATCAAACTAGTAGAACAGGGTCAGTCAGTCAGACTAACTGGACATAAAAACTCAGCAGCGAAATCTAGATTGGTTGACCCGAATAAGATAAGAAATCTAGAGAATAGTTCAGCTATAGCACTACACCACATGCAATTACACACAACCATACAATAGGATGACAGCTTTAAAATCCAATGTCACAGGGTGGAGGGAGAGATTGATAACTGACTGAGGCTTTACTTATCGAATCAACTGAGGAGAGCACGTGTAATAAGAATGATTCAACACCTGTCCATTCAGATATCTGGAAAATTCTACTACCCCGACGACGACAAATAGGAGAGAACAAAGAAAACTATAAAACTCAAGTTTCAAAGTCATGTGATTACAATTGATATGATTATGTACAATAAATTGTGTTCGAAACTGTGTTATCCAGTAAATAATACTGTTTCACTCACTGTGTGATACATCTAATAAACAAACGAATAAGGATTGAGGGTGGTTAAGTCTGTGTTTTTCACTTCATTCACGAATAGTCCAATTTGAAATGTGTTCAATATGATGACAAGACGAAAGAACACCTTTGAGTGGTTCCATAGTAGGATGCTCGCGAACCATGCCATACGTGGTCCCGGTTCGATTCCCGACTGACGAATACACTTCCCTAAATCTCGCCTAGCAGTCAGTAGTCAGTCGGGTATGGAGGATATGTTTGGCGTGAGACTAGCAATCTGACGACGCGGTGAAATCAACAAAATAACCAGTTCTGAAACTTTGATGCCTCAAGCTTCGAGCCCTTTGTTGCATTGGAAACACGGGAGCTGTTAGCCACAGTTATTTTATTGTTGTTGACGGCTCCTGCTAATATATTATCTAGTTAGCCAGTGTGTGAAATCGGTGGAGTGGGATTCTAGGCGGTGACCAACTAGCTAAAGGTGGAGATTTATGATAAAAATGCGTTGTCGACTGAAGTAGTAAAACTCGTCACACCATTCATCATTTTTTAAAATCGAGGAATATTTGATCCGATTATGAATGGTTTTTTCTTCCTAACTTCATTCAAAAGGACAGATGGTTAGAGACATTTAGCAGGCAGTTATGAACCTAGGTTTCGTACATGTTGGCGCTCACCAGTAGTCAGCAAGGCATATTCTGTAGTCTTGGACGACGAACTCATTTTCCTTCTAAGATTACAACCCAACTTACCCAGTTTTTCAGTCAGAGACGTTACCACTGAGCTATCAGTGCTCGCTACTGATAGAATTCAGTCTACACTAAACGAATCATCATTGAACAAAGCTTGGAATGGCAGTCACCACTCTATCTCAACTTCATCGAATTTGAAAAGGCCTTCGATAGCGTCGATCGAGAGGTCATTTGGCAACTACTTCGCTACTACGGGGTGCCATCGACAATTATACATCACATCCAACAGTTATACGACAATTCTGCATGCCAAGTAATCCACTACGGTAAACTTACGGAAGCCTTCAAAGTGAGGACGGAAGTGAGGCAAGGCTGTCTACTACCGCCAATGATTTTCCTGATTGCAGTAGATTGGATAATGCGACAGACAGTGGGCGATGAGGAAACAGGCATAAAATGGACCCTCATGTCAAACTTGGAGGACCTGGACTTCGCCAGTGATATATATCTGATTTCGGACAAACTGGAAGATATCCAGGTGAAAAGCAACAAGTTGGCAGAAGAAGCATCCAGAGAAAAATAGAACTTCAGGTGAACATATAGAAAACAGAGGTGATGAAGATTCCTGGCCAACAGCAACAACAACAACAAACAATAATCAGCATAAATGGGAGAAATCTGAAAGAAGCAGCCTCTTTTACCTACCTGGGAAGCATCGTTTCAACTACAGGCGCACGAAAATGACGAGGATATCAAAGCAGGGATCGGGAAAGCAAGACAAGCTTTCATTACTCTCAAGTCTGTGTGGAGGTCAAAAGCACTCAACATCAAAAATAAGATCCAGATTTTCAACTCCAATGTCAAGTCATTGTTACTATACAGATCAGAAACTTGGGTAGCGCGTCATAAAGAGCATCTCAAACGAACCTCAGACCTTCATTTACAGTTGTCTTCGCTCAATACTCAAGATCAGATGGCCAGAAAACATCAGCAACAAGGATCTCTGGGAGCGAGCAAACCAGGAACCGATTGTGAAACAAATAAGCAGGAAGAAATGGAGATGGATTGGCCATACTCTTAGGAAACCATCAAGTGACATCACTAGACGAGCCCTCGAGTGGAACGTGAATGGGAAGCGGCGAGTTGGTCGTCAGTGCAAGGGTGACTTGGAGGGGGTCATGTGAAGAGGAGATGAAAGAGTGTGGGCAGACTTGGAGCTGGGTGAAAAAATTGGCAGTAAACCGAACGCAATGGAGACGCGCGTTCGCATCCCTTTTGGACGCTATTGGTGAACTTTACCGTGAAGTCTTCTGATGATGTAAATTTGCAAGGGTATTTATTGTCTCATAATTTCAAGACAATAATAGCCTCATGATGATAGGTACTTATACCCGCATTGTTCAGTAATGTTACCTAATCACATTATATATTGCCTTCCTGTCTCTCTTTGTGTGTGTGTCCCTCTTTAGGCAGTGAAACGTTTTCCTCTAATTGAAATCCATTCATGTTTAATTGGTCCAAATCCATCCTTATCATCATCGCTTCAGTCAACAGTTAGAGAATTTATTATCAATAATAAAACTGGTCAAAGTTCAAACTGTTTAACAGTATACTCTGATATAGAATATGTTCTGCGTATTGAATTGTTGCGTTCATCGCTTGATAATGAATATTATGGAAATAAAGTAAGTAAGCAGTTGTTGTTGTTGTTGTTTTTTTAGAATTTCTTATTAGTTTGTGCGTACTACTTACTGACAAGACTTATAAGTAGTATATAAGTAGACGTTCGTCTGAACAAAAAATATTGTAACAACAGATGATAAGAGCCAGGTAACAGATTGTTTATTAAGGAAATCAACACATATTTATAGATTTTGATGTACATTATTATAGATTATTATTAGCAGACAAACACAGTCTTCTGACTGGTTGTTTCTCACTGAAAGTTAGTCTCTCATCTCTTTGTGGCCGTTTCTTGAAGGTCAGATCATCTATCTGCGAATTGTATCCGCCCACGCAAAGTCTGCTGTGATTGGTTCTTGTTCTTTTCTTATGATTTTTTATTACAGCTTGATTCCACACCATATTTTTGTTACAGGTTTGGAATTTTCAGCATTTGATATCGGTAGTCCAAATTTTGCAGGCCGACCATTGATATCAGGTGTCCGTCGGCTGCGGAACGAACCCCGGACCATGTGCATGGTCGGCCAAAGTCCTAACCACTGTGACCAAGATATGGGACATAAACATTGACGTAAATTACTGTCCATCAATTAGGCTAGCAGACGACTTCATATATGGTATAATAATTTCTCAGTATCTGTATGTATCAAATGGTAAATTAATAGCCCGTTACCAACCACTCGTGTGTGTCCTTCCGTAACATTTCGAAAGGAGGTGGTCTACACGCGCGGGTCGGGTCGTCACATGGCCACCAATAGCATGCACTAATCCACTACTGCACCACACAGGGACTTCTGTGTACTGGGTTTCCCTCTTAGGTTGATCCGCCCCTCTTTTGTCAACTCGCCCTCTGACAGGTCATCCATACCACCTGCGTCTTTGGCTTGGACTCCCGATCAACATGGAAATCCATATGCCAGAACTCTCTGTCCTGCGAAATCCTTCCCACCATGACCACAGCCTGGTGGCGACACCAAATGTAACTGTAGAACACAAGATTGGTTAGTTACGAAATGTTTATTTGGAATTTGATATCTCTATATGGGGAAATTATGTACACCTTATATGAAAACATTCGATTGCACAGATCTTCCATGTTGTTTTACTTCCGCCATTTTTGTATTGTATTTCTTTGCCTACTTTTCGTGTCTCCCATGTTTCCCCCGCAATACTGGTTCATTTCCTCCGTCGATGACATCAAATCTATTTCCTACCTATTTGATATTTTTGTGCGGATGAACGTCTCTTTATATACTGCTGATGAATCTTGTCAGCAGCACACTCCACAATACTACCCTGGTTGTTAGACCTGAAACAGGCTTTTTTCTTGACGTACCACTCTAGTACTACTATTGAGCCTTCAACTTGAAGTGTGTTCTACAAGGCAATGGAACAGCTACGGGAGGCTGTATTTGACGGTGAGACAGACCAAAACGGAAAGTTCATACGTCGCCATTCTATCCTGTTGGATTTTGGAGCCAATGTACACCACATAGGTCTGGAATCAGTGTTCTTTTATTAGCTCACCACTTTAGGCAGATCAGCATGTCCATCAGCCTGGTTGTAGGCTACAGACTCTTTCTTATGAGGAACACCTCTTCCCTCGATGGAAAACAGTTTTGAATAATACTTACCCAAGGAGGTGGAGGATCGAAGTCTACCTACCCTCGGCCATACTGGGTCTTTTATGAGAACTATTCCAAACCACAGAGTACTGGCCAGCTGGTGCTTTTATAGGTAGGCCAACCGGTCCAACAGTCCGGTTTGTAAGCGCCAAATGTGCATGGAGTAATCTCTGAATAACAACCACTGGATCTATCTGTGAATGATGACAATTCGAGTTTCAGGTGGTATTGATTCTGTCGAGGTTGCAGATACTCCTTGCTCACAAGTAGTAAAAAGCATAAAATCGTTGGTCCAGAACTACTCACCAGTTCCCTTCAACTATTTTACCGTGATATGTATCTAATGAGTTACCCACCTCACTTGCTGATGATAATCATATTGTAGACTTAAGGGGTGGAAAATTCAGTCAACATCAGGGAAGCTGACTTATGAGAGTGCTCGTTACTCTGTATGGATCAACCAGTGTTATCTATTAAAGTCATCTAGGAGACCACTTATCAGTCAGGTTCAAATCTCACCGGAGGCGTTAATTAATTCCTTCACTGTGACAGAATACACCATGCTTACGACTGCCATTAAGCCAGATCTAGTTTCAGGGTTTATTAATATCTGTGTAAAACTTGGGCACTGTGGTAGGAGTAAGTAATTCCATAATAGTTTGTTTATTAAATGCATCACACAGTGATTTAGTGAAACAGTATTATTTACTGGATGACAGAGTTTCGAACAAAATGTATTGTTCACAATCATTTCATCAATTATAATCAACACGACTTCGAAACTTGAGTTTTATAGTTTTCTTTGTTCTCTCCTATTTGTCGTCATTGGGGTAGTAGAATTTTCCAGATATCCGGCTGGACAGGTGATAAATCATTCCTGTTACACGTATTCTCCTCAGTTGATTCGATAAGTAAAGCCTCAGTCAGTTATCAATCTGTCCCTCCATCTTGCTGTGACATTAGATTTTAAAACTGTCATCCTATCCCATGCCATCCTATTGTATGGTTGTGTGTAATTGCATGTGGTGTAGTGCTATAGCTGAACTATTCTCTAGATTTCTTATCTTATTCGGGTGAACCAATCTAGATTTTGCTAGGCTTTTATGCTCGGTTAATCTGACTGACTTCCCCTGTTCTACTAGTTTGACCTGACAATCATCGCAGGCAGGGTATTAGATAAACTAAATTGTTTTGTTTTAAAGGCTGCACAGGATTGATCCTTTAACCGACAAAGCTTGTGTCTAATTGAGTTTGTGGGTTTGAATGCCAGCCACTTTTATTTCTGCCTTGTTAAGAATTCTGCGTAAGGTGGTTTCCGAGGTTCCTTCCTTGTGTGGAATTACTACTGATGATTTAGATTCCTTATTCTTGGTGTTGTCTTGCGCATGTTTGACATGCATGTCGTCATTGTTATTATTATTATCACTACGATTATTATTTATTTTATCTCTAAATTCCCCCTACCTATTTCCTGACTAATTTATCAGGACTTTCTGTCAATCGCCTTCAACACTTCCCATTACCTTCCAGCATTTATACGATTGTAGCCTGTTGTTGTTGTTTTTTTTTTCATTGGTCGATGATGGATTACTAGCCTACCACCATGCCATAGCGCACATCGTCTGGGTTCTGTTCCCAGCCGGTTAACTCACACTCCGAAACCTCATCCAATCAATAATAGGAAGTTGGTAAAAGAAATAAGGAATGTGACTGTGATGTTATCAACACCACTCCATAAAAATAAACACCATTGTGACGAGAACGTCGATGCCTCAAGTCCTTCTGTATGTGTGTGTGTGTGTGTTATTTTAACTCATTTTTGCCTGTTATTTCTCTTTTTTCTGTACAACAGCCAGTCATTACAGCCTCTTTAATCAAATCCAAATCCTACGAAGGTTGGTTCCTTCTGTTGGGGAATTGTGAAGTCAACATCAACACTGGTGGAGAGTTGCTAGTGCTTAAACGTGTACCACCGAAATCAGTTGTAATTCACAAAAAACATCATACATCGAAAGGAAAACATTTTATCAATTTAATGGTAAAATTCCCGCCGCCAATAACACTAACACCATCATCAGCGGACAGTAATCGTGGTGTTGATGGTATCATTCCTTCCCTGGAATGTAGACAACGTTATCAACTCACTTTATTCCTAATGTCAGATACTTATTTAGGATTAGATCAACAGATTGATTTACTGTTCGACGTGATTCGTAAACCACCACCACCACCACCACCTGAGAATGACAAAGATGATGGCGACTTTGTTGGTGATGATGATTATGATGATGATGTTGGTGATGCTTATGATAATGTGGATTGTGTTGTAAATTCTGTCTGATACGATAGAATTTCGTGATGAAAAATTGTAAATGTATTACTATTATTGTGATTATTTTTAATATTGTTTTTCTAATGTCCTTCCTTCAGAGAGTTTATCCTCTTCTTCATATTATTTGGTGATGATGATGCTGTAGACGATAAAAAAACAAAACAAAATGGTCTTTCATGTATTGATAAAATGTTTTTTTATAAAGATTTTTTGCCCCTTAAAAATCTGTTGCCTATTTCTTTAGATTTTGTATGTATTTCTCCTGGTTTGTGTGTTTGGTTTTCGTCGCCTTCTGTAACATTTGTAATGCGTATCTTTCTATTTTGAGGAGGACGAACGGGGGGGCGGGGTGAGCAATAAATATCTTTTTCATGCTTGTAGCTTGATACCTTTTTTTTAGAAGAATTCTCGGCAAAATTTATGGCAGAGTGAGGAATTCTCTCTTTGCCTGGTAACTAACTACACAAGTATAACAGTAATTCTAGTTTGTATTAGGAAAACAGTTGCAGTGAGGAAAATTTTCTTTTCGACGAAGTGTCACCGTCAACTAGGCTGTACATTCGTGTATTTATTTATATCAAATGGATGGGAAAGTTCCAAAATAATCCCCGGTTAAGGGTCAAATTAATAAAAATTACAATTAGGAATTAGAATGCCATAATAAACAGGAGGGAGGACGGATAAAACTCAAACAAAGTAGCATCATGATAGCTAAGAAGATTGACATTGTGCAATTGGGGGTTAGAATTGTAGAAATAACGAAAATAGACACGATGTTTGGGTAAAAAAAACTAATGCGACGAATAATTGTTTATGCAATTAGGGATTAAATATGTAGAAATAGTAAAATGACAAAATAAATAGGAAGTTCGGGTATGAAAATATGGTAGTGTAAACAGGGATTAAGAAAAACTTAAAAATAACATGAATAAACAGGAAGTTTAGATAAGAAAGGTGATGGGATGATCATTGCTAAAAGAATTACCTGTTTATGATGACCATGGCAGGGACTGGGGTTGGACGTATTTCTTTTGGATACATAGCGTGGGTTTGAGCTTTTGGATGATTGGTGCCTTGGCTATGCCCAGATGTCTTAATTTTACTCCCTTTGATAGGTTTGATTGAATCTTGTATATTACTTTGAAGGATTTTATCGAAAGGCGCTGAATGTCCTGAATTGACCAGATGTTCTGTCACTGAATTGTATACACGCTTTTGGTCTCGTTTTACTAACCAGGCTGGGTAGTGTTCATGGGCTGAAACCCACACTTTGTATCCAAAAGAAATACGTCCAACCCCAGTCCCTGCCATGGCCATCATAAATAGGTAATTTTTTTAGTAATGAACATCCCATCGCCTTTCTTATCTAAACTTCCTGTTTATTCATGTTACTTTTAAGTTTTCTTAATCCCTGTCTACACTACCATATTTTCATACCCGAACTTCCTGTTTATTTTGTCATTTTACTATTTCTACATATTTAATCCCTAATTGCATGAACAATTATTCATCACATTAGTTTTTTTACCTAAACATCGTGTCTATTTTGTTATTTCTACAATTCTAACCCCCAGTTGCACAATGTCAATCTTCTTAGTTATTTAATTGTCAGCTCTAATGCGGTTATTGTAGTGGTAGTGTGAGTAATCCTGCATAAAACAAAATTTTTAAGATGGTGATAATGGCGTTCACAACCAAGATTGTCAGTTAATATTATTGCTGAACAAAAGCAACCACAAAACTAATATTACAGGAAGGTTAATGACAGGCCAATTTTGTGATACTCATAGCGATAATATAGCCGGAACCAGTAGAGACACAAAAGAAGGAATACAGTAAAGTAGAAATAAGTAAGCCAATGTTAATAATTTAGGTAGCTATGTATGTTTAAGGTATTCACTACAGAATACAAATAAGAGAGAAATAAAAAAGCCTAAAATTATGTTATTAACAACAAAGCAAGTCATAGGTTTCGCTCTTAACATTGTCTCTGCCACTCAGAACACGGGTCCAATATGGTGGCGTAGTGAGGAATTCTATCTTTGTCCGGTAACTACACGAGTGTAATAGTAATTGTAGTGTGGACAAGGATTAATAGCAGTCAGAGAAGAAGTATTGAAAGACAATGGAGAGTAATTAAACACCATTGCGTTCTGTCCTAGGTTAGGACTTCGCTTCATCAGTATGCATCTCTTGGGATTTGAACTTGAAGTAAACCAAAACTTGATAATTAATCTAATTTTCAGTCGTTGCGTTAAAAAAAACTTGAAGAAACTGCTAGGTTTATTGTCTTACTTAAAAAGCTATATCAAGCAGTTATAGTACAAACCTTCAGTTATAAGGTTATCCAGCATTCGAATGTCAAGAGCACAGTGGTGAGCATAAAATGACTCGCAGTTAACAAGATGTACTTTCAAACAAAAGAGTATACAGCGGTCAAGAACATACCGCGAACGGTCTGATTTATACAGAAACGTAAAATGGTGTATAAAGTGCATTTCTGGTAATTAAAGGCGTAGTACCAGACATTACAAGAGGTATTCTGGTTCCAACAAATGTTGATCCTTTTCAGTACGACGTATGGGTTTCGAACGACTGCATGAGTGGTGTCGTCGTTTGCTGGTAGTGTTGAAGCTAGTCGACCAAAAAGTACGCTTAACAGAGTCACACAACTCTGTCATTTCCTGGTTACTACTCGAAAATTGTTTGCTAACCGAGCTAACTTCATTTACCAACCTCAGTGATCTTCTTAGGATTCCATCAACCAACGCGACTAAAAAATCGACAGCAAGCGCAGTCTGTACTGGCTATAACACCTTAGGTAGATCTGACTTGGTTAAAAATAAAGCTTGAAGTCATTTCCTTCGTATAACAATAAAATGCATCTTATAATAATAAATTCTCACTTTATGCACATGAGGGACTCCAGATAACAGGCATCATCAATATGAAAATAATGTATGCATGGAGTAGGCATGTTGAAAATTTTTCACCGACACAAAATATACATTCAAGGGAAGGTAATGACAGTAAGCACACTTTGCATAAGTTACAAAAATTTATATGACATAATCCTAAGCACCATATGGTGCTTACAAAAATTCTAAACTTATTCTAACCCATGCGTCGATAATGCCTTTTTTTGGTAAATGATTATTTTTTCTACCCACTATGTTCTGAAATAACGCTGGTCGTGCTTAAAAATAGAGCTGGGTGCTTAATTAATGCGACAAATTCTTAAAAATAAGATCACCATCTGAAATAATGTCTTAAGTGCTGAAAATAAGCACTGCATGCTAAACTGCTGCGGTTAATACTGAAAAATAGCACGTCCTCTCTCTCTCTCGACATCGTCTATTGAAACCAACCAACCAATCAGCAAACAGTAGGTTTCACACAGAGTACGTAGTGTGACGGCTTCACACTTGTCTGTGAATTTAATGTGATGTGATTGGTTTATTTCCCCGGAGGTGTGACAGTAAATATGAATACAATGAAAACATAATTCAACAGGGGGTAGGGGAATGTGAATTGATAACATATGAAGATTGTAATGAATAATATATTTCGTTTGTGGAGCGTCACTGTATTTGATTACAATTCAGTTGAGACGAGGTCACAATTGAAAAAAATTATAAGCAAGGTAGGCTGTGTCTAATGTGTATCCTAGTAGCTATGAGGATAACATTTTTAGTTCATCGCTTCGAAATTTGATAACAGCTCAGTAAAAGTGAGGTAAAAAAATGGAAAACCAAAAACAAATTTGATAGAACATATTGGGCCATGTTTAATGCACTTTATACAGTCGAGGGAATACATTTGTCATGATTTGTGTATACGAATAAATGATAATTATTCACTTATGACAAGCCCACGGTTTAAAAGTTCAAAAGTATTTGAACTTAAATGGATTAACTACAACAAATGAAAACCTATACTTATCATGACTGAAATACAAAGAAATATAAAACACAAAAATTCAAAACGAATTAAAGGGGGGGGAGGGGATGAAAAATGAAAACCCTTAGATGGAAAAGGATACTTGTCATAAGTGAAGTGTAAATTTTTTTCATTACTGAGCACAGTTTACGAGGTTATGTACTTAAACCTTGGGAATCCAAACGAAACAAGGTGGGGGTGATTGTGTTGATTCATAGACGAAAACATATACTTCCCATAAGGAAAATGTTAACAGTTGTGATAACAGTTCACCCGTCATCCCTTTTCATATTAAAAGTACGGATGTTTGCATAGAGGTATATAAACAGTACGCCGTACATACAGAGATCATTCTAACAGGATTTATAAATCATGCAGGTGAGTTAGATTTTGGGTGTTTATTTGTCCAATTCTCTTATAAGGAAAACAACTCCGATAATGTGTTAAATACCGGTATTCAACATTCTACAAGTCGTAAGAGAAGAATATCTTCTGGCAGACTGCATGAATGCCTTGGATACAGCTACTCAACATTTTATAGCCGTCAAAAACGGTTACGTGATGCAGCATTTAGTGACTGGGACTTGTGGAAACGTTACTGCTCATCTACAGAAGAGGTGGCAAGGGATAATACAGTAACTATACCTTCAAGTTCAGCTGTCCAGGGAACAGCGGGTTCACCTAGTAGTAGTGAGACCGTCGCTGTTGTTTCACAAATTGTAGAGAATGGAAAGCCCTTCATTTTCAGTACTTCGGGTGCCCCCCAATTCCAGTCTTCATCTCCTATTGCCAAAAAGAAGTGTGTGTGTGACCGGTAGGAATAATTGTCACAATTTTTATTTATGCTTTAGATTGCCCTCTAACGAATATGCTACTGAATCCTTAATTAAGAAATTACTCGGTAATTACTTGAAAATAATTATTTAAAGATACAAATATGGAAATCGTAAACCTGTGCACGAAAATTTTGAACATTATTACTACTGATAGAAAATTTCGACAGCAAACCTACCCTCCAGCAAACGGGGACCTAACACTGCAGTTTCCGATCGAGAATGAAGACCAGTTAGAGATGCTGGAAGCATCTTTAAGAGACGACAAGCACAAACAGCAATATGTGAGTTGACGTATTCAATTCTTATTTCTTGTAGACTGCTAAGATGGCTAGCTGCCTTCAGAGTGATCCAAAGTTGTCGCTTAAGGTCATGATGCACCAAGTTATCAAACCTGAATTGGGTTTGAAGTTTACATTCCAGGGGACTTTGTCAAAGTCAAGCATTGTGCCTTATGCCTTTTATAAAATAATGAGAAGTAAGTTTCATTAATGAAGTAATTAGTTCTCTAGCTTTAATTATGTCGCACTTCTCCGGCCAACAAATGACGACCGGAGAGATTGGTGAAATGATGGATAAGGCCACGAAATCGTACTTTCATAATTTGAAAGATCGTGTCCAGAGGCGTAAGCGGAAGCAAGGAATTCAGGTAATATTGTGAAACGCCTGCTTACTTCTATAAGTGAACGTTTGTTCAGCATGTAGTAATCACAATATTGTTTTCTTTTCTAGGCAAATGAAAAAGACACTGGGGGATATAACAGTGGCACTTATGTAAGTAAACTTCTATCAATGTCAGTGCTCAGAATGTGCTGAGCACAATTTTTCACACACTAATATTTTATTCTACTTATTTGCAGGATGCTGCCAGTGGATCGCACTTGACGGGATTGCAGTGACGTTGTACTACAATTTATAAATACAAAAGTCTCAATTATAAAAACTGATTTCTTCTGCACTTGAATAAATGAATTTCGCCGGCGTAGGATGATAATAAGTAGATGTCCTTTCGTTCTGAATTAGTGCTAGTCAGTGCTGAAAATGATCTGCAAAGGCTTAAATTAGGCTGAAAAAATTGCCACTATGTGCTGAATTAAGTCTTTTCGTTCTGAATTAGTGCTAGTCAGTGCTGAAATTATAACAAACAATAATATTATTGTTTGAATTTGTCGAATATGCGTATAACAACTGAAAGTTGCGTTACAGTTGGTCTATGTGGTGGCATACTCACAAAAGTATAAAAGTGGGTCATAAAACGTTGTTTGCTTAAAACGATGTTTTAAGCAATATAATGGCAACTGTCAATGGAGTTGAAGATTGAACGATCAATTCATGGTTGTTTGCTCAAAACCAACTTCCCCAATTTTCGCGGAGGCATCAATACGACAGTCATCGTCTCATCGGTCGCTGTTCAGAAAGAAGAGTGAAACATCGTCAGAAGTAATCTTATG
The DNA here is from genome assembly GCA_944472135.2 of Trichobilharzia regenti. Taxonomy (NCBI): domain Eukaryota; kingdom Metazoa; phylum Platyhelminthes; class Trematoda; order Strigeidida; family Schistosomatidae; genus Trichobilharzia; species Trichobilharzia regenti. The sequence goes on from OX235266.1 coordinate 55,975,785, forward strand.
ATTTATTATTGTAATATTTGTTTTCAGACCTTAGTTCGCTTATTCCTTTTATAGGTTGGTGTAAGAATAAACAAATCTCAAGCGGCAGATCAGTGTTTTGGTTTTTGCGTCCGTTATAACTAAGCGTTTCTGAAAATCTTCGAAGAACAGCGTGGGCCCGAGCGTAGCGAGAGCTGGGCATTAACGGTTTATGAGACGTGATTGACGGCTGAAATTATCCGTCACTTATCAAGGTCATTGGTGGAGTGAGGCGCTCGAAGGTCATTTTCGTCCATTTTAGTCGGCCATGTTGGATCGCAGTTCCGTAGCTGTTCGTTAACGCGTTTGTTGTTCCGTTTATCCTGCCGTTATACACGACTTATCTTGTTGCGTATCGTTCACAAATGTTGCGTTTCACCTCATTTTTTGTTTCCGTTGCTGTTAAAATGAATTATTTCTTTGGTTTCGAAAGTTTTCACTACCAGGCCAGTGCATTCATTTCGGTGTAATTGTTTTCATACCTTGCATTCATGCGGCTTTGAGTGTTTTAGTTGGTTTTCAGCTGTTAATGAATTAGTACTGTGTAGAGGGTTTTGAAATTGTGCACATGAAGATGTTTGGCTGTCAGAAGCAGTTGTTTCCAGTCCATTAGTTGGTTGCCGTTACAATTGTTGGCTCAGTTACTTGCATAACATGTAGAAATCTGGAAAAAGAGTGTCTTTTTCGTTCATGTTTGCAGCATACAACAATCTGCGAGTGAATCTGTTGAAGAGAGCACCATCAGAGTTGGTATTAGCAAGGTTTTCGAAGAACAAATTAAACCCAGAGAATTTAGAACCTGGGTTGAAGTTGAAAAAGCTTTGAAGATTTTTGAGAATGTGAATATACCATCCGTGTGTCTGCTATCATTTAAAAAAATATATTGTGAGAGAATCTAAGCCAAATAAGGTTGAGCCGCATGAAAAGTATGAATCTGTTGTGCTTGTGTATATTTTGGGGGAACTAAAAGAACCTGGAATCCTTAAGGGTAAGTGTTACTTATGCTTATTATTGCTTGATGTACTAGATCGCAATAAATGAACTAGGACTACCCGTAATAGAGCCAGTGTTAACATCCATTCGATGGGTTGCAAAACGGTTTTCAAAGCGGATAAAATACGGTGATCTGGTGAGTGTTCAAACAATCCCAGTTAAAGGTAAGACATTAATTAGGAAGAATAACGTTTCGGGTTGTAGTCTACGATTGATGGTTTCCTCGAAGTTGTGATTCTTCCGTGACTATAGACACAGATGTTCACGATCTTAAAAAAAACTAAATAAATTATCCTTGAACCAGTAGTCTTCTTTTCTTCGGCGAAACATCCGTTAATACGACTATACGATTAGGTAGCGAAGTAAGATGTTATGTGACTGAGAATCGTGGTTGTTGTGTTTCTGACTAATTTCGCACATCTGACTTATAACCGCATGGAGATAGCGTTTTCCTCATGGTACATTATGATATCTAGAAATCATAAGCACGCTGCCATCGGTAAATTTATTTTTACTTTTTAAATGGCTGCAAATAGTGAGTCGTTTGCGGTGATAGGATGAATACCTCTGAACGTTTTTGTGGAGACTAGGGTATATTTAATTTTTTCGAGTAAGGGACGATCTTTTTACCAAGAAAGTTCTCGGAATTTTCGTTATTCAAAGATAACGCTAAGTTGCCCACTAAGGTAGTAACTATAGGAGATAACCTTCAGCGGAAACTATATTAATGTAGTTTTAGGTAATGCGTCATAGAAGTCAGCATCGTAGGTTAATTGTGTCTAAATGTATTAAACGTTGTATAACTGATCAAACCATAGTTCTTACGTGCGAGTTAGTTTTATAAATAATGAATGTACCGTACAAGCGTCTACCATGATTTGCATACCTAGCTCATAAACATTATGCCTGCATGTGGCATACATTTAGGGCCAACACGCTGCGATGAATCAGTCCGAGATACTTAGAGTCAGACTTCATTTCCATATCACTATTATCAATTTTGCAACGGTCATAGGAATTAACACCTTCAACTAACTTTCGTTTACATCGGAAACTGAAAATAACAGTCTGACATTTCGAAGGATTTAGTTTAAGAGCATTTTCCCACTCCTAATAGAGAGCTGTTCATCTTAGTACGGTGTAGTTGGCAGTTAACAGACATTGAAGTAGTTAGATCGTCCGCGTGTTTGAAAAAGTTCTTCTCGTATGCATTCGTACAATAACTTCATCAAACAAAAATACAATTGGTAATGGACGACTTCCCCCTGACCTACAGTGTTCTGCTTTCTCCCTGATAAATAAGAATGAAGCCATCTAACAATCCAATACTCAGTTTGAGTTTCAGCAAGCTTATCTAACAGAATATCTCTAGGTAGTGAGTCGAAAGCGGATGTGTACTCTAGGAAGGTGCAGCGAATTTAGCCCCATTGTCTATACTGGAGAAAATGTTGTGAAGCAAGACTGCAGCTGCATCTAAAGTACGTCTACTGTGTTTATAGGAGAACTGTTTGGGATCGTTAAAGGCTCTGAGTGAGGGTTAAAGATTAAGTAAGAGTAACTTTCCCTTAGTTCGTATATACCTCATTTGATTTGAAACAAAGGAAGCAGGTCTTATTAACGCTTGTAACACTAGAAAGTTTGGCATTTATGGGAGAATTTATGAAAGACTTGTTTAGTTTACACACACCAAATGAATAGGAAATACTGGAGGTAATTACATGCATACAGGCGTAGGTTATTTAACATCTATAAAGTAGACATGCAAATACCGCAGTTTTTGATCACAGAAATGATGGATACTAGATAACATCCTATGATTCAACGGCATATTAAAATAAATAAAAAATGTTTCTTAGCTGATGGTCAAGTGAACAGTCTATTTGATGATGTCACTGCATATTAACGGATTAGTGAAGTAGATATCAAGCCTAAGTTACTACATTTACTTGTACTACATACTTGGCGTTTAACAGTAAACAGACTTTCAACTGGTTAGATAAGGCGACTTTAGAGTATCCAACAGTACAGAATTATTATTCAACTTGCTAAATCCCACTTAGCTTTTACAATGTGCTATTGTGTAGAAACAGACACGAAATCCTACTAATGACTAAAGTAACATTCTCATAATACTACAGTGAATTTCCATCCCACTAACTAAGCTTAGCGTTTATTATTCCTAATTCACTTATTACAAAAGCACATTGTATAGCGAGGAATTGAAGAAGTCTACAGGAAGAAGTAATCAAGAGTATATTAAACATTTGATTAATTTACAAAAGAAAATTCTGATGAAGGGTAATAAAGTTAGTTTGACCGAATGATGTTTCCGCTGATTTCATATTCGACAACCTCCGTAAACCTGGAAAAAATAAAGTACATGTTAGAACTAGCATAACATGAAGTTAACAAGAGACAATTCTACATATTAGCATACAATATGAATACAATCATTCTGTTAAAACTAAGTATTATCTCAGGGAGATAAATGTATTTGTAGTCTACAGCTGATATTTATGTTGACGCCGTATACATAAATATACATCATATGTTTTCCTGCATTTGAGGACTATATGCAAATTTCAAGGCAATCTCCGAAACATTCATACTATTGAGGCGTCATTCTCTCATCAAGCTTACTTGCAGATCAACTTCACACTAAACACTTTTACATGAAATGAAGTATTGCAAGTGTATAACTTAGAAGTTAATCCACAATCTCAGTAATGTCTAGTCCACAAGGTTTTGTGAATCCTACAGAAATCACATTTTCACATTTAGGAGACTATAGGCATCAAATATAAGCTGAACATGCCTCAACTCTAGACAGCTATGCACAGTGCTAACAACATAGTGAAACACTTCAACTATTGTAAAGTACACAGACCTGTTGTGTTGATGAGGATAATAATGTCATATAATGCAAACTAGAAAATTCAATCGTCATAGAGCATCTGTACTGCTTTGTCTAAATGGAAATCTCAGGAGAAATTCATCTCCACTATTGGTGATCAAAAATATTGTAGCATTAAGTATACAGTCAGTGGAAATTGTAAAAGAGAATAAATTCATATTAATGATAATAAAGCTGAATAGATTCAGTTCTAGTAACCACCTTCGTTTGTTATCCTATCAGTCAGCTTAGTACACAATGGCACAATATTATTATAGTTGAGATATTTTTGTACATTTAATTAACATAACCCATAGCACACTGCACCAACCAGTGCCAATATATATGAAATCCATTTAGAGATAACCTTTCAACTTACCATAATTCCTGTCCAACCACATATAAAGTGAAAAGCACATCTAAATGACAACTTAGGTTCCCACCAACGATTCTGATAACATTTGCAGGTGATTTCCAAGTATTGAGAGAGTTATTTTGTCAAAAAAGACTGTTCTTCACACGAAAATAGGCTGTATTGATATCCTGAGACATGAAGTCTTCATTGAATGATACTATGCCGAAAGATGCAGCTTCTACATGGAGTAAATGAGTGGTGCAAATGGCATTACCCTCTAACTATCCTATCTCCCTCATTACACCGACATTTTGATACATTCCATCTGAAACACTAATCATTGCAACCAATATGCTAAAAGTGTGTCGCAGTCAGATCACATGAGGCGGACACAAACATAACCAGCCAAAAAGTGGGAATTTACCTCAATCTAGATAACATATAATACAATTTTATTAAAAATTATTGGCAAAAAAAATTCCAAACGTAACTTCTAGAGTACGTGACGAATAAGTCCAGCCGTGATTGACAGCAACTCTAAAGAATAGCAGCCCAAACTGAAACGGCCTTTGAACGCACAGGTGACCTTGACAAGGACAACTTCGACCAATAAGAAGGCTTGTTGCGTGCTACAAGGAATTTCCTCGAGGTTTAGAGATGTTGTTCTAGAAGACATGATCTTTTTGAGTTCGGCGTCATCTCGTTGTAAGTTTGAGAGATGTTCGTAGTCGATGTCTGGGCATACAATGTTATCAATGTGCATACGTGATAAAGCGTCTGCCACTTCATTGTTTTTACCCTTTGTGTGTCGCAGATCGGAGGTGAACTGGGATTTAAACTCGAGATGTCGTTGTTCACGTGGAGAGTAGTTATCCTGTTTTGCTGATAAGACTTTCATTAGAGCCTTGTGGTCTGTAAAGACAGTAAAGGGTGTACCTTCCACCATATGTTGAAAGTGCTTGATTGCTAAATAAACAGCTAATAACTCTCTACTAAAGGTGCTATATCGACACTGAGTAGGATTCAGTCGTTTCGAAAAGAATGCAAGGGGTTGCCATTCGCCATGTACCTGCTGTTGTAACACTGCCCCAATGGTGACATCTGAAGCATCTGTCATGAGAGACAGGGGGCGTCATTCTGGCGTCTGACTAAGAGCGTCTTATCATTTAACGATTGTTTAACAGCTTCGAATGCTTTAACAGCTTCTGCAGGCAAATGGAATGAACGACTATGTCCACGTAAGCAGTCGGTCAACGGTTTCAAAACTCTAGCGCAGTTCGGGATAAAACGCCGGTAAAAATTGACTAGACCCAAAAATCGCCGTAATTTCTTGAAAGAATCTGGTAATTGATAGTCTTTGATAGCTTGCACATCGTCGGGGACTGGTCTAATTCCTTGACTGTCAATCAAGTGACCGAGGAATTTCAGTGATTTCTTACCAAATTCGCATTTATCTAAATTGATAGTCATGCCGTATTTGTGAAGTCTTTCGAACACCGTCTTCACATGTTTCACATGCTCGGTTTCGTCTGCACTTGCAATTAGTAAGTCGTCAATGTATGCGTAGACGAAGGGCAGGCCGCGGAGTACTTGGTCGATGAGACGTTGAAATGTCTCAGCGGCGTTCATCAGCCCGAAAGGCTTGCGTACGAATTCGTATAAGCCGAATGGCGTGGTGGTAGCAGTTTTTGGAACGTCATCCGGGTGGATGGGAATATGATGGTACGCTCTGACAAGGTCGATTTTGGAGAAAATTTTAACCTCTAGCAAGTTGCTGGCGAAATCGTGAATATGCGGTATGGGGTATCGATCAGGTACTGTTTGCTTGTTTAAAGTTCGATAATCCCCACATGGCCGTATCTCACCAGAAGACTTTTTGGGTACCATGTGCAGCGGTGAAGACCAAGAGCTGTTGGATGGTCGAATAATGTCGAGCTCTAACATTTTATCGAACTCTGTTTTTGCGATTTTAAGTCGATGTGGGTCAAGGCGTCGAGGACGTGCAAAAATTGGTGGTCCAGTGGTTTTAATGTGATGAACCACTTGATGCTTTAGTTCTATTGCTCGGAAAGAGGGTTGTAGAAGGTCAGGGAACTGATTTACTAAGTCAGTATATGGAGATGCTGATGTGCGTGCGACCATCAAGTTCAACGATGATGCATGGCTAATCGTACCAGCGATGTACTTTTTATTGAGCGAGTCTATAAGCTTAGGGCTTACCGGATCAACCAGCAGTTTGTGTTGCTGTAGAAAATCTATATCAAGGATTGGAGATGGGACGTCTGCGATGATGAAAGACCAATTGTAGGTATTCTGCAGACCAAAATCTAAAGTCATTCTTTTACTTCCATATGTAACAATATTAGACTTATTAACGGCTTGGAGCGTAACTGCAGGGTCAGGATGTTGACGTTCCTGCGTAGTTGGAGGGAGAACACTCCTGTGTCGACTAAGAACGTAGTACCGGCATTTCTATCTGTTACATAAAACAAACGACTGCTAGATCGTAGCTTGCCAACAGTAGAAGTTTTTCATACATGACGATATATCTTTTGGTTTAGCCAGAAAGTTGCATGGTAAACGACACCGTCGTGCATTGCTTCCGTAACTACGTTGGTACCAGCAAATATTATCGTGACGTGCTGGGTGACCGAGAAAGACGTCGACGAGAGCTTTTCCGTGTCAATGTCGTCGTCTCCGGAAGCAAGAACTTGCTGAATGTTTGCAGGCAGTCGTCGCAGCCAGATTTGGTAAAAGAGACGTTTGTCGATATCTCTTCCTGCTACTAGGCTTTGCATATGCCTCATGAGTTGCGATGGGGTTTTATCACCTAGCTCTACATTGCATAACAAACGATCGAGTGCTTGCCTATCTGAAAGTGGAGTGCATCGAAGTACCTCTTCTTTCAACTTGTCGCAAGGAGCGTCTGTGCTGGGTTGAACTATGTGCTGTCGAACCTATTCGGCGATTTCGTCTGGTAGTACTGTACTCAATATGCCGAATTTAGCCGTCTGTGATGTAAGCTTACTGGCAGTGAAATAATGTTGCAGTCGTACAAACCAAAGATGGGGGTCTCTGGGCCTAAAACAGATCCTAGCTGTAAATTATTAGAGGTATTGGAAGACATGATACAATTCGTAGAAAAATGGTTTAACAGTAACAAAATAGCAAGAATAATGCACACTAAGAATATAGCAAAACAGAAAAACATGCAATGCAGATGCTTGCCATAGATTACTGCAAGTTGTGCGATGAGAAAGCACAAGAATGAGTTCGAAATGTCAATTATATGAATATATATAGATCCGATAAGTTTAGGTTATAAATAATCCAGCAAGTGTAATGATGCGTCGTGGTGCACAAGTTGTCGTTGGAGTCAACAAGTTATCGTCGCGGTGAACAGGTTATCGTCGAGGACACCAATTTGTCGTCGCTGTCGAAATTTGTCGTCGGGTTCAGCAGTTTTGTTGCGTGCATTATTTGACTAAACTGCCGTACACGTATATTCTAGTATTTCTTCGTTCTTATTAATGTGCGCAGACGTTGTGGCTACTCGACGCCCACAACGTAAATCAAAAGGCACTTGCGAAGAGTATGATCGTGTATTGTAGCAGTAGTCAAATTCGAAATTGTGTCAAGGCAATATTCAACAGTGAATGGACAAGTATTTGCGAAGTACATATAAAATCGGTCTGTATACACATATAATGCCAGTATACAAATTAGATTAAAAAGCATGTTTACAGTTGGTATAGGGGTATTACAGGCTCAAAACTGTGCGCATTTGTAAAAAATAGTTTATATAATATTGATGCAATGTTAATAAACAGTTACAAAGGATAACGTTCTCGGGTATGTTTTAAAAATACCTCTCAATTCCTCATGGGAGTTTTCATGCTCATGTTAAACCAAGTTCTGTACATAAGCTTATCCAGATAACTGTAGATCATTGAATTTCTTGAATCATTCACGGATCTAATCCGTCTTTTTAGATGACTCCAAAAGCTTTCGATGGATTTAGTGTGAGTTCCATCCAAAGGATTGCGAAAACCGTCTATGTGGCTCACTACATGGTGAATATACCCGAGATTTGACAATTTACCGTAACTGCTCAAATTTATCCGTGTGAATAGTGGTCCCAGTCAGCACCAAGCGCTGGATAATAGGCAATAATACGCATGCACTGCGATTAGGGATCGCTTCAATATATCCTCTGCGGGGGGTGGTGTCTTAGATATCCAATATCCACTGCTGGTTTGCTCGTAATCTACCGCGATTATATTTCCTTCTTATTAATACGGTCTCATCAACATGGACGATTATATAAAACGGGAAACGTAAATTTATTTATTTCCTCGCCACAGTGAATGGAGCATCACCACATTCTTTTTAGAGTTTAACGTGCGTTTCGTAACTCACTTGCTGCGTTCAAGTAGAAAAGTAAGTTTAATTGTCAGGAAGTGCAAACGTGGACTGGTTACGTCATGTTCATGGATACTGGTTACAGCACACAGAAGCTTTTTTGGCATTGTCTGGTCACTATATGCATAATCTGGATGAGGATATTATTCGGGAGAATAAAGATAAGTTCGAGTGTCCAGTCACAAGCTTATGTTGAACTATATTGAAGTTATTAGCTGAATAAATGCAAAGTGAAAAGAACTCGCCTAAATAAATATAACAAACACCGGTGCCGAATTCACAAGCTTGGAAGATGAAGTTCGTATGCCGTTTCCCCTGTTACAAAGATGAAGGATGTTTACGTCAATGCAAAGTACACTGTATACAAACTCAAATTATTATCCACCAGCTGTTATAGTACTAGCTTCGAGGAGGGGCAAATTTAGGATTCCAAAGTACGAGAAATGTATTGGGTTCAGATTTGTTGGCTAATGATTGCTTGACTAGTTTAAAGATCTTACACGAACGACAGAATATATATGAAAACAATAGCATGGAAATGGCGAGGATGTTTCACCCTGTGTGTCCCACCCAGCAAGTTGATTTAATCAGAAAATGCCAGCATCAAATGTTGAGTGCAGAGCACTCTAGACCAAATATTCTGGAGAATTATTTGCCACCACTGCCTTGAAACCAATAAGTGAGATTAGGAAGTGAAGGTTTACACTTAAGTCAACTAAAGCTAACTCCATTCTCTAGCCTTACCACCAATTCGCCGTCAGTTCAACTTCAATCGGTCCCTTGTGAACCATAATATCTGCCTAATCTCGGTGGCACACCCGTGCAATGCTCGTCAAACACGCTTCACGTCGTCTGGGGTTCGACTCCCAGCTGACGCACGCCCTTGCTTCGTTGGTGAAAAGATTGGTAAATAGGGAAGTCTCAGCAAGAGGCTAGTGATACCATTCCGTAAAAACAAACATCACTGCTACCAAAATTTCAAGGCTGTGGTTTGAACCCTCACGTTCCACGGAGAATGTCAAGGAAAAATAAAATATACAATCTCAATATTACTCTAAATTGACCAGACGCCTGGCTTAGCACTCATACAATCCTCTCAATGCTTTCTGAACAAAACGTACAGTATTATTTACCTCATTTCCTCTCTTTACACTGACCTAGACTTCCGATGTCAGTGATGTACCTTCATTAACACCACTGAAATTCCATCCGTTTAAATGGTGTACCAGCTGTTATCCTCAATAAAAGTGCTGACATTTTATGTCATCCTCTCATGGGCATTTTCAATGATTCAGTTTCCAATAACACTGTACCCGCCTCTTAAGGGGACATTAAAATTGTCCCCCGCCTAAATCATAAATTCGACAAACTGTTTAGTTCAGACCTATTGCCATTGCTTCACCTTGTTTGAGAATAATGGAAAGACTGCTTTTAGGTAACCTTGGATCTCCATTGAAGGCTTTCAACGACCCTAATCAATTCGCTTATAACTTAGTAGGTGTACCTTAGATGCCACTGTCGTCTTACATGAAGATAGAAGTGAGAAATATGTTGGATGTGTCTTCCTTGATTACAAATCTGCCTTTGACTCTGTACCTAGGCCTCTTTTGTAAGTTAAAAAAGCTTGCTACGATACAAGCTTATTACTGGATTACCTAGTGGTTGCATTCCTCCTTTTCTGATAGGAGGGGGTACGCTGTTTACAATGGGAAGTCCCACAATGCTTCACTTATTCTAGCTGGTGTCCCATCCAAATGGAAAACTGTCAATCCCGGTTTTAGAGGCACGTTTGATTTACATGAACTGGTTTGTTCGCGTGATTCTAGTGTCACAGATGGTAGTGAAACTGAAGGTAAAACGAATATTAAAAAACTTGGGGTGTATAATCTATTTGACCTTGTACCATTTCTCACATCAAGAACGCAGGGGTCACCAAAACGTTTTAAACTAGGGTCACAAATAATGAATGTCTGCTGAAGTATTGGAATTTTAATTCTAAGATTAATGGACAAAACGTAATGGCCATTATTATCAGTAAAATTATCCCATCCACTATTACTGTTCGTTGTGTAAGTACAATCATTATGTTTCTAATTTTTTCTTTTTAAATGATCCTTCTTTGGCTCATGCTTACCATCAAATTAGGTTGGGCTAGGTTCAATAGTCACAGGGTTCTGTGTTAAGGACGTAATAAGGTGTGTCGCAGCGACCTTAACATAATCTGCTCAGGTGTTCTCTGGCTAAATTCCCGGCCACAAGGGCCGGAAATCTCTCCAGAAATGCAGACAGACGACCTACTAAGTACCTAATTTAGAAGTATTATCGTTAAGCGATTTGGCGAAATCAATGGTTTTCCGCTCAACTGACATTACCTTCCACTGAAGCCCTATGATTAGCTAGATGAAAGCAATTACTAAAATATTTGCGCCTTTTAACTCACTGAAATGACTTAACCTATTGTCCATCCGTTATTTTAGAAATGCTGTTAGAGGTTTGTTGTTTAATATTTGTTACATAAAATGAGAATATATTATTATTATAACTGCAGTACTATATTAGTCGATTGGAAATCCTAGGGATGGCATAGCCAGGAAATGCCTTTTAACACAAGCTGGTAGGAAATCCACATGAATGAGTTATACCTAGCTAGTTAAGAAACTTACACAGCATACTTCCCAGCACTCTCAAGCAAACACCATTAACTATTCAGCCTCACTAGAGGACTGAACTATAGGTACAGAGATCTATTCAATGGCTGTCTGTAAAGGTCTAAAGAAACTGTCAGCTTGATCAAGAGATGAAAACCTTATCCACCATGGATTAATCATGACAGCACCAGTTCTGGGACGCATTTCTCATTTCGAAGGGTCAAAAAATGTTCACTTCAGCTGGAAATCAACCTATCACAAAAATTTGTTAATATAGAATGAAATAAGTAATGTAGCCGGTGAGAAGTGCTATGAAACAGTGGAGGAAATTTCTTTGACACACAAATCTTGGTAGGGAGTACGCACTATAAACTCTTTAAATGCATGATTGATTTTGACGAGTAGCTATATACCACTAACACCAGCCAGTAGTGATCGCCAACCAGCCACATCGAAGTGAAGTAGACACCCGTAGATGGCTGCTCCTAACGTTTGGGGTCCAGCTGATCAGCGGCCTATCCACCATGGCTCAGCTCAGTGAGCCAAATCAAATCAGATCTTACAGTTTATGGCTACCTACCTCAAAGAACTGGCAATACGATAAGTTGAATTGGCAACTCACATAATAGTTTGTAGTCTTGCAAATTATTAGCACTTTTTCCAATGCAGGGCGACCAACTTACCACAGTTTTCTTTGGAAATTCAATCGAGCAAGATGGCCATCCAGCATTTAGATCATCACTTTTTAGCCAGCAAGCACTGCTGGCTCACGTGAATGGCATTTACCTACTCTTGTTCACCAATCAGAAGTAGGTAGTATTGTGCATTTATGTTTAGTTTCCCAATTACTTTTTGTAGTGTCGCAAATTATGACTCAAACAGTTTTGGTTTCCAGAAAGCTGTGTTGAAATAATCACCTTAAACTTTATAATGTGCGAAGTGATTTGTGGATCGCGAACCTGGTCTGTAGACTAAAACTTTATTATTGACACAGGCATGACTGGCTTAATAGAATGCTTGAAGGCAGTATGAAACTGGATCCTGGGGGATTATTCTGAGCGAATGAACTCTATCCGACTTTTCTCAAGTGTCCGTGAGCTATGATCACATGTCAGATAACTTCACTGTTGAGGCTTTACACTATGAAAGGAGTTTCAGCTGTTGACGGTCATCTCTCTTTTCTGCAGATGACTTAGGAATTATCACTGAGACAACAGCGAAATTGGTGTCACTGTTACCTCAAATGAGACATTGAAAAGAATAATCGAGATGGCTATGACATCCTTCAGTGAAAACTATAACTTATCATCCCATGCAGTTCATGATTTTTAAAGAAATCTGTTTTATCTAGCAGATCTCATCGAGGAAAGGGAGTCATGTTAACCGTAGGCATAAGCGATTGTGCGTTGGTGGTATAGCGGTTAGGACATTCGCAGACCATCCACGTGGCCCTGGATTCGACCCCCGGCCGGCGCACTCCTTTACCTCACTGAGCCAGAATTAATGCTGGTAAAGAGGAAAGGTTGGGCATGAGGCTAGCAACCCCATCCTGTAAAAATTAAACACTGCTACAGAAACTTCAAGCCACTAGTCTGGAGCCCTATGTTCCACTGGGAACATGAAGGAAAAATTATTATTATTTATTTACTATAAGCGATTGACAATGTCTTCGAGGATTTTTGCAGAACACTTTAAGTGGCCTGCTCATGAGGACAGACAGTTGTGGAACTGAAGAGAGGCTTTTTATTTTGATTGCACAATAGTTTGTTTTTTCTCATGTATTTTTAATCCATCTAACACATACTCGAGCTTTTTGTAAATACGGAGACAACATTTCTATATTGCTTACGTGCGCCATTGAACGACTAGTTGGCAGATAGTTCCCACAAACTAAATTCAAGGAAGACAGCATCCGCGTAATTTCACCATAAACCAAATTTACGCAATTCAAATAATGCTTCTCCATGACTATAAAAGTGATGCGTCCTACATAGGGAGGAAAAAATAACTACTGTTATCATTATCGACAGTGAGTGTCAACTCTAAACTGTCATGCTGGACGACAGTAGAAATCAGTGTAGGTACTGTGATTAGTGCTGTGAAATTGACAATTTACTTTGATATTTACCCGGGTTGCTATCTCCCACAATTCGCCGAAAATTTCGTAGACTAACCGGAGTCAGCAAAATTTAGTATTTCAAATAAATCTCAAAACTATACTTTGTGTCTTTTTGTTTAAATACGCAATCGTGCGCATCTGACACTCACGGAGAAGATACTTTAGTTTCTTGAATCCGATTGAATTACAGCTATATCATACGTTTATACCTCTGGGTGAGTGGGAATCGTAGGGAACACATCACACACAACCGGTATTCGAAAGGAAAAAGCCGTAGTGGTGTGTCCCCATACTTGGCCGATAATTTCAAAATATAAAGGCATCCCTAAATAACCATCAGTATCTTATCTTTTTATTAAGTAAGTAAGACTTTACCAGCAGCTGACTATCAGGTTATGGTGAGTCAGGCCAGGCAATCAGCTAGTTATTTGTTCTAAGATCAGGTCTTTCTGAGCGGCTTACCATATAGAAGCAATGAACATTGTTTCCAGCCGAGGTCATTCTGTAAATGAGTTCAGTTTTTGTAGCAATCTAGCCAAGAGGCTTCCTAGAATACCTCGCCCTTCACTTTAGACCCACACGCCATCGGAAGTTCTGATTTAAAACCAGTGAACGCTGCCACCTGCTTCTTTAGAGCCTTCACCACAATACAACGGATCTTTACTAGGATAATCACTGATATGCTGACCATAATATATTCCTTTGATCAGTCTGATCCGTGATATGACGGCCTTAGCATGTCACGTACGGTTTGACGCTCTGAATCACTTCTTATCATACCAGTGAGAAGGGACATCCCAGACTACACAGCAGCAGTTTGAAACTTAACGATAAACTGTACTGCCTCAGACTACTGACCAAACATTTTCTGGAAACCACTTCCGAGGAGGAGCACTGTTCGCACTTTCAATCGACTGTTTCCTCAAAGAGAGTAGTCAGGAAGTGACATCTGGTAGAGGATTACTAACATGAAATTCGGGGATGCGACACCCATTCAAAATCTGATTATGCCGAGTATCTTCGAAAGTTGACCTAAGTGCCATACAGACTGATTGTGGTGATAGTCCCTGCTTTATCCGCCCACTGTGATACGTTCGTCTGCTTTTAAGGGTAACATGTCACGACATTTTCGCTAGTGACAGCTTTCGTATGAACTGTTACGGGGAATGAACACGGGAGGCAGTCTGTTCGCTTTAGATTCAGATTTATTGATTAAGAGTGGAAGGTCTGAAGCCTATGCTAATATTTCCTAATGAGTTTTCTACTTCTCTAAACCCCTCTCAAACCAGCCAATTAAGGTCAATGCAATTCCTCTTCCGGTAGTCTCGCAGTTTATGACTCGGTATGAAAAACAGTGCTGCAAAGCTATTCAGTTCCAACGTGGCTTCCGAGCTTTTTTGAGAAGGGAAGAGACAAAGTATGTATAGTCCGTAGTCAATGTTTTCAATTTGAAAAACCATAATGTGATATTTTTTCTGTTTCTACGCTACAGTGGTGTGAGATGTGAGACTGGTGGGTCTGTTGTTCGTGAAGAAATATAGGTTGAATATATGAAAAGACATCAATAAAAAGCGGTAAAACACTTCGAAAATTCTCATCTGTTGCAATGGTTGCATAGCAGCAAAATGTTGTTTGGATAAGCAAATCTATCGACGTCGTGACCTTGAAGGAATTTGAAAGAGGTTGTGTTGGGCTGGTTTTTGGACGTATGGTTAGTAATGCTTCTGATTTTGGCATATATATTGTATGACATGTACATCTGTATTTCATAATTCGGACTTGATTAATCATGTAAAGTTCTGCTATATTTCATTGTCTGGAAGCTTTGCTTATTGTGTTTCAAAATAAAGCAGCATACCACTTGCATATATGTGATATCTTAACTACATAGCGTTTGAGCCATATGACTACACATGTGGTCGTTCTGCGGAAAATAACATCACGTTTCAGCGAGAAAGCTACACTTTCGGGAAAGAACTCGAGCAAAATTGTTTTTATGAGTTATCTTCTCTGTTTTTGGGTTTTTAACATCTGTTTCCATACTAAGCCTTAAATTTATTTTGGATATCCAGCTAGCTTCGTAATGTCTTATACAGTCTTCATTCATTACTCCTACTGTCAGTATTCAATGTTTCTATGCTTATATGTCGCCCATAACAGTAAAGTGCCAATTATTTAGTCACTCTGACTGTTGTACTGTTTGGGAAAGCATCATCCACAGCACAGTGATATCTGGTAATCTCTTGGATAGATTTCAACTCCATTGTTTTAGGTCGTATAGGCAATTTAAATTGTGGCGCTAGTTAACATAGTCATCTTAATTTTAATTCGAACTGGATGAGCAAGTACAAGCCGTTTTAGCTCTTGGACAAAATTGTCGGTGTCAACATTTAGTACTCCTCCAACTGGTTCCCCATTTGGCTTGCACTTGGGAGCCTGACTTGTGATGAACTCAATAGTATCCTCTGTGAATGTCCAGTACATTTTCACTCCTTTCTGCATCCCTGTTGGGTGATGGCTTCTATGCTAGTTCGTTGTCAGAGTTCTTTGTGACCTGCTTTTCCTTTCTTACCAACTGAGATGGCTGGTTATAAAAGTCTGAAGTAGCCCATTGAAAATGCTTTTAGTTGAAGGCGTCCTTACCAAGCTATAATCAAAAAATTAAATATAGATGCATTGACAGACTCAACAGTAGTGTTGGTTATTCGGATGTGGTTCCTTATGCTGAATACAGTGGATTTCCACATTGAATTCAGATAAGTGAAAATCTGTCTCGCTAGTCCTATCTGGGATGGCTTTCACATCTTCATCTCTTCTGTGTGAAAATCTGCACTTATAATCAGACCGGTAAACATGCAGATCCACGTAAGAGGAGCTGGAAAGCCCTCGTCTCTCAGCCTATCTTACATATCAGTCTCAGGACTTAAAGGGATCAAATGATATGTGGACCTGTTTTAATCACGGGAAATTATGGGGACTCAGTTACTTATTCTGCATCACTGCTTTGGATATCAAAACTTCAAGTTAGAGGCTCAGGAGGCGGGGGGAATTGGTCCCTCAAGACAACCATCTACTTTGGTATGGGTGTTCATGTATAATATCCCAGCCTTTGCATAAATTATAAAACAACGATCAATCCGGTGCTGACTATTGTCCTCTATCAACTTTCCTATTATTCACTGAATGTACCAATGTACTGTCCGTTTTCGACAGACAAACCTATAAAAAAAAGTAAAATTAAGACATCTGGGCATAGCCGAGGCACTAGCCATCCATAAGCCCAAACCCACGCTATGTATCTGAAAGAAATACGTCCAACTCTTGTCCCCCACCTTGGTTATCATAAACAGTTATTTCTTTTAATAGTGACTATCTCATTACCTTTCTTACCCAAACTTCCTGCTTATTCGGGTTATTTTTTAAAGTTTTTCTTAATCCTTGTTGACACTATCATATTTTCTTATCCGAACTTCCTGCCTGTTTTTGTTATTTTATTATTTTTCCATATTTAATCCCTGATTGCATAAACAATTATTCGTCACATTAGTTATGATCCCACTAGATTTTTTATCCAGCGATCGTCGAAAAGAAAATTTTCTTCGCTGCAACTGTCTTCTTAATAATTCCTATGATCAAATTTTGCGTATATTCCCTGACTTATTATTCATTAACTTTTTTGAAATGTGATTTTTAAAAAAAGGTTATTTTACGTTGTGTTTCCTGTTTTTGTTTCTCCTCTCGATTTCAGATAGCAACTTTTTCTCATGCAAAACATAACGTGTAAAGAAAGAGGATAACGGTGAAATAATTTTGGTAAGATTCGTGTATTTATTTTGTTATAATGTTCACTTTTATATTTGCTCTTTTAGTTCTTTTTGTTGTTCTTATTGTTGCTATTTTCCATGGAATTTGAGAAGGCAAAAGTTGTTGTAGGCGGTGATTCTGGTAAGTTTGTGTTTAATAAATAGTAAAATCTCATAAACATTGTTTTCTTCAAAAGGCGTTGGTAAAACAGCCCTAGTTCATTTAATATGCAATCAACAACCTCTTCTACATCCATCTTATACAATTGGTTGTAGTGTGGATATTAAAGTTTGTAGTTTTTTTATTAATTAATCTTTTTGCCTTTCCTTCTAAAAATATCTTAATCGCTTTATCTAGGTTCATTTGTGTAAATCAGACCCAACAAAAGAACGTCCATATTTTATTGAATTATGGGATATTGGCGGGTCAAATGGACATGCTAATACACGATCAATATTTTATCAAAATTTACACGGATTAATATTAGTCTATGATTGTACAAATAGTAAATCACAAGCAAATTTAAGAAAATGGTTATGTGATATATTGGGAAAACATAGTATGAAAAAGTAAGTCTTTTGAGGCCTTTGTGTTTTAAATTGTGGCTTGACTGTGTACACTTTTAAGTATTGCTTTACCAGGGATATGGTTGATTTCATTCTAGTGAGAAGCTGTAACTAGCAGGGTCCATGAAGTTAGTTAAGAGAACAGTTACTAGTCGATGACATTGACTAATGGTCGCCCTGTATTGGGAATGGGCTTGTGTTCACCAAGGTGCTGTACTCTCCCCACTTCTCTTTTCTTTCTTTCTTTCTTTCTACATGACTTACCATCTTCAAATGACATTAATTTTGTTAATTATGCTGACGATCTGATTGTCTTTTCGCCTGTCAAATATCAAAGTGACTGCTCTAAACTAAATGACTTTTTATCAGAAATCAGCCAGTGGTCCACGGAAGACGGTCTTACCTTAAATCCGTCTAAATGCCAAACAGTCAATTTCACCTTTAGGCATTAATCTGACCTATACAAACTGGTTACCACTCACGAGGTCTGAAACATAGATGGCACTGAAATGGAGACCAAGTCGGAAATTAAATACCTAGGCGTCATTCTATCTGCTGTTCTTTCTTGGTCGTCTCATATCTTGATGATTTCTAAGAAAATATTCCGTCTAACCTTCTACATCAAGAAGTTAAGACATTCTGGTATAACCCAAACCAACCCTTACTCCTACGATTTGTTAACTCTTGCATCCTGCCTATTATTCTCTATTGTTCACCCTTAGTTATTCCAGGGCTGGCTACTGAAGAAAGACTTCGCCTTATTACGCAAGATGTTAAAGGTTGTCAGCAGGGTAAGCAACGTGCCACTTAACCAGCTTGTCAATATTCTGGTTGACAGGCATTTGGACTCATGTGAAAAATGGGCTAAATCCATTTTATCTAACTGACAACACCCTCTTCATTCACAACTCTCCCCTTGTATCTCATCAGACAAGCAGACCAGAAGCCTACATAGAAAACTGTATGCTCGCACTAGCAAGTACAAAAACTCAACTTTACTGTACTTAGCTCGTGTTCTGTGCGATGAAGAAAGCATTAGGCGTGATACCTATAACTTATTAAATAGTCAGTAGAACAACTGGATCTCGTCTTTCCAACTCCTCATATCATTGATAGGTATAACGCTTTCTTTCTTTCTTTTCCTTTTCTCTCTCTCTTTTTCTTCTTTGTTATGTGCTGCTTTGTTTCTTTCTTCCTTACAAACTCTACTTAAAACATTCTTCTTCGTTGTCTCACACTGTGTATATCTCGACCTTTGTGTTATCGCTTACGCCAGTAAATATGCTAGTAGTATCTACTTTTCTAACATCTTCAAACATTCTGTTCACTTTTGGCTTTGCTACTGACATGCTAATCTGTTGTTGTCAAAACTAACCGAGATTACCCTTAATTTATGTAGAATTTTACTTATTGTTAATGTACTAACTGGATGCAATACTGTATGTAGTGAAATGCTGAGAATTCCATTCCGTATCACAAGTACTGTTTTGGAATAAAGCAAATTATTATTATTAAAGAAGTTGGAATTCATAAGTTGGTCATTGGTTTGGGTCCTAGTGGCTGGAGTGGTTTACAAGCTTGCCTTGTAACCAAAAAATGCTGGGTTCCGAACCATAGCGGTGAGTGCGTAGTGTTGAGGACTCCCAACCGGGGATGAAACAGCTGTGTCCAGTACTCTCTGTAGGTTCTCTAACTGATGTCAACTTGTGGTTAAACTGACTGGTATCAAGTGTTGGTTTGTAGGGATTTGATTGGTTACAGGATTTCATCATGAACTGATATCGGTTAGAGAACCATTGGAAAACCTGGGAGTACTGGACAGTTGTTTCGTCCTAGTTTGAGACTTTTCACCAGCACGCACCCACTACCAGGGTTCTAACCCAGGACCTTCTGGTTACAAGGCTAGCGAGCTCGTATACCATTAAGTCACCGGGACCTGCTCCAGTGGCCCATGAATTCTAACTTCTGCCAGTTCACGACATAGCACGACCTCTAGCCAATGTCATCACAGGCAAGTATTTGTCCTCATACCCGACCTGCTGCACCCTAATGGTCACGACTTCTCACTAGAACCCCGGGTAACTACCTACATGAATAGGGCAAGTCGCTAGTGAGCATCTCATTGATATCCAATTATTGGTTTATAGGGATTTGGTTGATTGGTTACAGGATTTCATCATGAGCTGACATTAGGTAGAGAATGTCATGAATTGGCGGAAGTTAGAATTCATGGGCCATTGGAGCAGGTCCCAGTGGCTTAATGGTGTACGAGCTCGCCTGGTAACCAGAAGGCCATGGGTTCGAATCCCGGTGGGTGCGTACTGATGACGAGTCCCAAACTAGTGGGGCGAAACAGCTGTCCAGTACTCCCTGCAGGTTTTCCAATGATTCTCTAACTAGCTGCCTTTGATCATAGGTGCCTGCGTTCTATTTCCCGTGTAAAGTGGCATAATAAGGTGAGCACATTTGTACAAAGTTCTATGTCGAAAACAGACAGACAGACAGAGCAACATGGAGGTTAGGCGTAGAGTTCTAGGTAAACAGGGGAAATCAATCGACGAAGTCGTGAAGCTACATCGACTGAGATGGTTAGGACATGTGTTACGTATGCCAAGTCATCGCCTCCCTCGACGAGCTATGTTAGCGGATATAGGGTCAGGCTGGAAAAAAGCTAGCGGCGGTCAAACAAAAACTTGGCATCAGTCAATGAAATCCACAACAGTTGGTCTTAGCCACGTAGGAAGGTGTAGACTTCCAGGCTGGGGTCCTCGGGACGGTAAAAACAAATGGTTGGAAACAATTGGTGACATGGCTCAAAACCGTTCTCAGTGGCGCAGATGCATCCACTCCTTGTGACTTATGATCTCCAATGAAACTGTTTTGTATTTGTTTATTACTCCTTTGTCTCACACCTCTGCTCACTGTTTCTATTATGCTTTTCTTGTACTTTCTTCTCTTGCTTCGCGTGCTTCACGGAATGTGGCGACTTGAACTGCCACACATTTGTGCAAAGTTCTATGTCGAAAACAGACAGACAGACAATGATTCTCTAACTAATGTCAGTTCATGATTAGTATCAGTTGGAGAACCACTGAAAACCAGTAGGGAGTAGTACTCGATAGCTGTTCTGCTCTAGTCTGCAAGTAGTTCAACACACACACACACACGCACACAACATAGGGATGAATAGCCAAAGCAAGGTACAACATCACTGTATAAAGTGCTGTTGTTTGGTACTGATACCTTAGAGAAATATAAACCGTCTTCTTTGCGATCTACTTTCGCAGAACTACAGCAATTCAAGTAACCATATTCCTTATAAAACACAAAAAAGGAAAAAAATTTACACTAGACAGAAATGTGCAGTTATTGGTTCTCAGTGTCCTCCTTACCCTGGATAGGCAGTTTACACTTGCTTAAGTAGCTTAAACCAACTGTTAAATACTTCAGGGATCAGTAATACCTTAATTCTTTCCCAATGCTATCTATCTTATGTCAGTCAACATTGCTGATCGAGGAAGGTGGCGGCTTCTGCTAACCATTTCAGTCGCTGTAACTCTACAACCTTATCGATTGATTGTCCCTCTTTACGCGTAACACGAGGGATTACCAGACTTGTAAAAACAGATGACTCGACATTTTAATTATATTGAAATGATAGAGAAGATTTTTAGCTCAGGTGGATGATTCGCAATTAATAGTATTCTCTGGGCTGGTTGGTTTAGTTGCGAGGCTTTCGTCGTCCTTCTGGACAACATCTTCAGCGCAATTTTTAGTATAAAGTTAAATGATTTAAATTTTCCATGAGCGATAGAATTGTGTCTCCCGGTAACCATCTTTACATATGTATTGACCATTTTCTACTGACTCAGATTTTAAACTTTCTGGTCACATGATCTACTTTTTATTAGTTGGTATATTTGATCTATATTAACGTGTTTGTTAATTGCATTTTCGTTTGAGTACCAGGCTTCTAGGAATTCCCTGACTGCACTTTTGGTGTTTTCTCTGTTGTATGAACTGTAATAGGCATTACACCGGCCATAGTGAGCGTCTCCCTCGAATTAGAATCCAAGAACACAAATCAGCCGTAAAAAGACATGATATATATTCTTTCATATCAATGCACATAGGCAATTATGGACACCAGTTTGATTGGGATAATGTCAAAATCTTAGACAGAGGCAACACCAAAAGTGCAGTCAGGGAATTCCTAGAAGCTTGGTACTCAAACGAATATGCAATTGGCAAACACGTTGATATAGATCAAGTTTACCAACTAATGAAAAGTAGATCATGTGGCGGGAAAGATTAAAATCCAAGTCAATAGAAAGTGGTTAATACATATGTAAAGATGGTTACCGGGAGACGCAATTCTATCACTCATGGAAAATTTAAATCATTTCACTTTTTGCTAATTATTGCGCTGAAGATGTTGTCCAGAAGGACGACGAAAGCTCCGCAACTAAACCAACCAGCTCAGAGAACACTATTAATTGCAAATTTAAATGATATGACAAGAAGCTTTTAGAGGCTGTTTGGATGGATTTAAGCCCTTTTTCGCCTTATCAATAATATCACTTTTTTCCTTTTCACCTTCATGAAATTTATGTTGACATTGTTAGCACATTTTTGTCTTCTGTTTTATTGCTTTCTATGCGATGTAAACCGATGTGGAGTGTTAATTGAGTAATTTCAGATCATATTATTAATGATAGACGACCTGGTACTGGCTTAGGGTGGGTAGTAGACTTCGGTTTTCCTCTCAGAATATGCTCTCTCATGAGGGCCAGGATATCCATAGCCCGTCTGCCAGATAAATCCTATCCACTGGCTTCATTCGATAAAAGTGTTTCTCATTAAAGTGAAATTTTGAGTGTGAACGTCTGGTTGACGACGTGCTGGTGGTCAACCTAAGTTGGCTAGCTGGACATCAATCCCACCGCTTAAAAATATGCATATATAATATGTCCAGGGTTCTAACTCAGGAGCTTCTGGTTGCAAGGCTAGCGAGTTCGTATACCATTAAGCCACTGGGACTCTATCCAATGGCAACTCCATGAATTCTGACTTCTGTTAATTCATGCATAGCGTGACCACTTCGCAATGTCTTTTTCAATGAGTTACTGCCTCATCTTCAACCTGATGTACCCTACTGGTCACGGCTTCCCACTAGAACGTAACTGTGTGAATACGACCAGTTGGTAGCTAGTGAGCATCAGATTAATTTTCAAGCATTGGTTTTGTATGGATTTCTTGTGTGATTGGTTATAGGATTTCACCGGTTACAGAACCATTGGAAAACCTGCAGAGAGTACTGGACGACAGCTGTTCCGTCAGCCTAGTTTGGAACTCTTCGGCAGTACGCATGAACCATTGGATCGGGTCCCTGTAATTTAATGATCTACGAGCTTGCTAGCTTTGTAACCAGAAGTTCCTGGGTTCAAACCCTGGCAGTGGATGCGTGCTGGTGGAAGAGTCCCTAACTAGGCCGACAAAACAGCCGTCCAGTTCTTCCAGTTGGTTTTCCAATGCTTCTCTAACCGATATCAGTTCATGATGAAATCCTGTAACTAATATTTCTTTAATTATTACTGTCATACATGTGTAGAATCTGATGAAGAGGAATTTGTTGAGAAGAATATTGATTGTTTATTGATTAGTTATTTAGATTATTGTTCAATATCCGAGTGAATTTATTAATTTTGCATTGTATAGTGTTGTTGTCTTTCCCTCCCCCCTCTCTCTCTCTCTTTTCCTTAACAGATCAGAATCAGTAGATTTGGGAGGAGTCAGTGGAGCAGGACCAACAACAACAACAACCACAACAACAGCAGCTGGAGGGAGTGGTAGTGCCGGCGTCGGCGGTGGTACCGCTTTCTTAGGCAATAGTAATGGTGTAAAAGTCAACCTGACTACCAGTCAAATGGCAAGTTTACTGCCTATTCGTAGCACAGAGAATAACATAGTCAATCGTTTCTTTTCACCAATTGAATCGTTAACAAATAATAATAATAATAATAACAATAATATCAATGATGTAAGAGATCAAATCTATCCACCCGTGTTAGTAATCGGTACAAAACTCGATCTCCTTTGTCCGCGTAGTCTGAGATCATTGCGTAGAGTTACTTCACGTTTTGACGAAGCATCCGCATTGTCTTCGTATATGTTGTTGTCATCAAGTCATCATCATCAGCAGTATCATCGTGGTGACGCCGTGTCATCTGATAATAACTACTGTTATCCAAATATTATGATGACGCCTAGATCGTGTATCTCATCTGTACAGTTTTTTGAAGATACACCACAATCGTCAGTATCATCAGCTTCGGTAGCTGCCGCCTCCTCATGGAATTCAACATATCATCAACATCATCAACAGCAACTGACTACAGCATCGATGCCATTGTCAAGCTTTCAACACCAGTCACAAAATCAAAGTGTTTATGTCGATTTAAGTGATAGTCGTTTATCGTCAACTGTATTATCAAATGATTGTAATAATAAAGTATGGAACTTTGCTGCGGAACAAGGTTTTTCAGAAATTCTACTGGTAAGATTTTTTAAATGTTTTTTTTTTTGACTTTGGCTTTGAGTTTTTAACTACAAATGGAAGTATTGAGAACCACCAAGGGGTACAGGATGAACTGTAAGTATGGTATGTGCTTTTTGCCGCCTGAGTGCACAGTACTGTTACAAGATTGGCAGGAGCTGCCTGTACCTGCATTCACTCTGACGGGTGAAGAACCGTGTGAAGTTGTTAGTAATTTTGTGTATCTGGCTGGGATAGTTGCGTGCGTATTAGAGTGGGAGTTGGACGTGATGGATGAGATTTTCAACTGTATCAAGAAAGCTAGGGTGGCATACGTCAACTTAAGCCACCTATGGTGCCATTGAGAGAACGGTTTTGAGCTATGTCTCCAACAGTCTCCAGGCACTGATTCTTAGCATCCTGAAAATTCCAACCAGGAAGTCCCCATCTCCCTACATGGCTAGCTCAAACCGACAGCCAGGATTGTTATGGATTGATTCGAGGTTTTTGTTTGGCCACCTCTGATTCTTTTTCAACGTAATCTCTTGTTAGCTAACATTGTACGGACAGAAGACAAGGCCAGCCAGGCAACAGATAGTTTATTGAGAAAATCAAGAGATACTTATAGATTTCTATGTACAGTATTATTGGCGTTATTGTTAGTGGAGAAATAATGTCTTCTGATTGGTTGTTTTTCTGCTGAAGGTTATTCTGTCATCTCTGTGTGTCCATTTCTTTGAAGGTGAGACCATATATCTGCGATTCGTGTCTGTCCACGCAAAGTCTGCTATGATTGGTTGTTGAGTTAGTCTTTGTTCTTGTTCTTTTCCCATGACCAGGATTTGGGGCGTAACATTGACGTAAACTGCTGTCTACTAATTTTGGCTTGTTCTCAGCCAGCTCTCACCACAACATCACCTATTGAAGAAAGAGATGATTTATCATGCTTAACGCGTGTTCCAGATGTCTTAATGGATGTAACTTGAAAAGCTCATTCATTAATTAACGTACCCTGCTTACCTAACACCCTACACATAACCTCAGCATAACTCTCACCATATTATAACTTCTTAGCACAAGAGAGAAAACGCTAACCGTCTTTGGTCAAAGACTGCTAGCCTTTTCATATCTTCCACTTTGTCACAGGCATAAAGGAGGATGGAGCGTACTGCTTTGCAGTACATACGTCGTTTAACTGGGGACAGGTGGGTACCACACCTTCGCTAGAGATGATGTAGGTTGGTAAATACAGCACTACCGCCTTTTGTATCCGTATCCAGTTTTGGTCAGCAATCAATCCATTGGGGCCGATTTAACCTCTTAAAAAGGAGAAGACATTACGTTTGCCGACTTCACTGTTTGCGTTTAAGCTAGGAGTCAGTATAGTCCCACTCTGCAGCATTTACCTTACATTTGGCAAGGACGTATCTCATTCCCAAGGTGTTCGTTGCCAAAAGACTTTGTTTCCTGTCAGTTTTTTAAACTGGCATGCAAGACGCTTTTAACTGGAAATATCTTACTTCTGTTATATGCCTTATTCCCCAGTGGTAAAACTCCTCGCATAGACCTCCACTATTGTATAAATAACTTACACATTATAAGTAGTAAGTTGTTTTAGTCTAACCCAGTGATCCAAACGACTTTTCTGGCATGGTAGGACCTTCAGGAACACTAGTTCCAGTCAATGTAGTTCGTTGACTCATTGCCATATGTGTACGTGACCAACAGCATGACAAGACTGTAGTGCAACAGCAGAAGATAGGAGAATAATGATAATAATTTGCTTTATTCCAAAACAGTACTTGTGATACGGAATGGAATTCTCAGCATTTCACTACATACAGTATTGCATCCAGTTAGTACATTAACAATAAATAAAATTCTATATAGATTATAGGTAATCTCGGTTAGTTTTGACAACAACAGATTAGCATGTCAGTAGCAAAGTCAAAATTGAACAGAATGTTTGAAGATGTTAGAAAAGTAGATACTACTAGCATATTTACTGGCGTAAGCGATAACACAAAGGTCGAGATATACAGAGTGTGAGACAACAAAGAAGAATGTTTTAAGTAGAGTTTGTAAGGAAGAAAGAAACGAAGCAGCACATAACAGAGAAGAAAAAGAGAGAGAGAAAAGGAAAAGAAAGAAAGAAAGCGTTATACCTATCAATGATATGAGGAGTTGGAAAGACGAGATCCAGTTGTTCTACTGACTATTTAATAAGTTATAGGTATCACGCCTAATGCTTTCTTCATCGCACAGAACACGAGCTAAGTACAGTAAAGTTGAGTTTTTGTACTTGCTAGTGCGAGCATACAGTTTTCTATAGAAGCCTCTGGTCTGCTTGTCTGATGAGATACAAGAGGAGAGTTGTGAATGAAGAGGGTGTTGTTAGTTAGATAAAATGGATTTAGCCCATTTTTCACGTGAGTCCAAATGCCTGTCAACCAGAATATTGACAAGCTGGTTAAGTGGCACGTTGCTTACCCTGCTGACAACCTTTAACATCTTGCGTAATAAGGCGAAGTCTTTCTTCAGTAGCCAGCCCTGGAATAACTAAGGGGGAACAATAGAGAATAATAGGCAGGATGCAAGAGTTAACAAATCGTAGGAGTAAGGGTTGGTTTGGGTTATACCAGAATGTCTTAACTTCTTGATGTAGAAGGTTAGACGGAATATTTTCTTAGAAATCATCAAGATATGAGACGACCAAGAAAGAACAGCAGATAGAATGACGCCTAGGTATTTAATTTCCGACTTGGTCTCCATTTCAGTGCCATCTATGTTTCAGACCTCGTGAGTGGTAACCGATTTGTTTAGGTCATATTTATGCCTAAAGGTGAAATTGACTGTTTGACATTTAGAGGGATTTAAGGTAAGATCGTTTTCCTTGGACCATTGGCTGATTTCTGATAAAAAGTCATTTAGTTTGGAGCAGTCACTTTGATATTTGACAGGCGAAAAGACAATCAGATCGTCAGCATATTTAACAAAATTAGTGTTATTTGAAGATGGTAGGTCATGTAGAAAGAAAGAAAGAAAGAAAGGAAAGGGAATTGGGGACATCAGCTTCAGTGAGCACAGCAGAGGAGGATTTACCTTTATATGCAGTGTACTGCATTCTGTTTGAGAAGTAGGAATGCAACCAGTTACTGAGTCAGGACTTATTTTGTGTCACAGAGAGCTTATTTAGCAAGATACATCTAGGTACAGAGTCAAAAGCAAATGTGAAGTCGCGAAACGTGCAACGAACGTATTTGGCACCTTTATGTAAAACGGCGTCTAAAGTGCTCCTACCCTGTCTATGTGCAAATTATTCGGGGTCTTCAAAGCTTTTAAGGGAGGGTTCAAGTTTAAGAAGTACTAGTTTTTCTATCAGTTTTAGAGACGGGGAAGTAAATTGGTAACAGACCTTCAATAGTGGAAAAAAACATCATATTTATGCATTCTTAGTCCCATTAAATTTCGGCTAGGTACGAGGAGGACACATTTTTTCTGATTGGTTGGTTGGAACTTGGCGCAAGGTTATTTGATGTCCACGGCATCAACGTAAACTAAATCCAGATTTGAGGAGGAATAAAGACTTCTACTTGCTCAGTCAGTCGTTGAATTTAAATGCTGGTTTCTGTTTTGACCGCTTCCTATCACAACAATCTGCATTATGCAACAGTAACTATCGGTTGAATTGTGGTATGGGGTCATGTTTCAGTGACTTTTAGTCGTTTCTTATCAGTTTCTCGCCAACGTGTTCTAATGTTTATTCCATATAATTCTAATATACCTTTTGTCATTTCACTTCTTCGCAGAACTGTAATTCAATCGCCAGTGTAAGTCCTGGTAGTCCACAGGAGGCTGTGCTGGATCGATTTTTTAACGAAGTAAGTTCTACACACTTTTAAATGTCTGTATATGTAATTTTGTAAAATGTACTAGTGTAGAGAATTTTTTTATTACCGTTGCTTCTGTGGAGTTTGAAGAAGTTTGATTCGTACTTCTGTTTTAGCCAGATTCCCACATATTCTGTAGATAAGTTTAAAGTTCCTTTGTGGGTTTGTTAGCTTGGTGTCCAGATTCGATCAGGTGTTCCAGGATATAGAGATGTGGCGTGGGGGTATCGTTTTTCTCCTTTATAAAACCATTACTATGGGCAAGTGTTCGATGATACGTTTGGATAGCGAACGCTAACAGGTGAAGCAGGTAAATCGGTAGATGCCTATTGATGAGGCTGGCCAACAGTGACAGCTTATCCTTCACAGTGTTCATGCTAATCATTGGTTTCGTAGAGAAAGTTAGTGGAAGTGTAGCCACGAAGAAGGTTTTTTTCACTGAACGAATTTGGTGGCTTCTTAGTATTTCTACCGATGAGTCTCCATTGAATTGTAGATTCAAGTAGAGAAGTTTTTCGAGAGCATAGAATTAATTAGGTCAAGTTCTGAGATATTTTTGTGGTTACAGGATTTCATCATGAGCTGGTATAATAGGTTAGAGAACCATTGAAACACCTGCAGGGATTACTGGAGCGCCGTTTTGTCCTAGTTTGGGACTCTTCATCAGTACTCACCCATCGGGATTCGAACTCAGAGCTTTCTGGTGGCAATGCTAGCGAGATCGTAGACCATTAAGCCACTGGGACGCGATCCACTGTCCAGTCCATGAATTCTAACCTCTGCCAATTCACAACATAACGCGACCGCTAGCCAATGTCTTTAGCGAATATTTATTCACACACCCGATCTGCTGTACCCTACTGGTCACGTTTTCCCTATAGAACCCCACCCAGGTAACTGCCTGGATAGGGCCTGTCACTATCTATTGAGCATCAGATTAATTATCAAGTATTGGTTTTCTAGGGATTTTATTTGATTGGTTACAGGATTTCATCATAGGCTGATATTACAAGGCATAGTCATAATGAAATCTTCCAACCAATCAAAAAAAATCCCTACAAAATCAATTCTGAGATATTTGTTGAATTTTTTTAGAATATTTCCAATGGAAGTTAGAACGGTTACCGAGAAAAATTTATCGATAAGGATATGTATCAAAAGTTAGAGTCAGGCCAAGGTACCAACAGTTCCGAATAAGGAAAGCCTTATTCTTACCAATCCACTTCTTCGGGGATATCATCAGCGAGATATTAGCAGAATGCCTAAGGAATGCGGTAAAAAATAGCATTCAGTGCTGCTGAATTACGCTGTGTCTTCAAAACTGCCGCTATTTTGCCTTCGGAAGTAAAAGAGAAACTGCCTAATTCCGCCTCTTCTATGTGTATCTACCAATTTGACTGCTCCTGTGGAGTGAGCCAGTTAGTTGCATAGACCGTACAATTAGGCGTGTTTGTCATAGGATTTCCGAAGATCACCTTGCTTGCTTGATTAGGTAAGGGACAAACAAAATCCAGTCACATAGCGCTATCCTATTTCATCTTGTGGCTGCAGAACACAAAAATTGATGTCAACGAGGTAGCTTTCAAAGTCATCTACCGCATACCAACTAATCTTAACTCCGCTTTAAGAGTTCGTCTACTACATATTGCTGACTCTGGCTTTTGGGATCTACATTAAGAAAACTAACTCATGTATCCAAAAGAGGTTGGTTGGTTGGTTCAGACACTGTCCCCTTACATTGGTTGTCAATCAAGGATTTAATCCTCTTCAAATTGTTGTGGAAATTTCCTCAAGTTGTATCTGATATTCTATTTACTATTACGTTTTTAAGCTTATTATGGCTTAAGCGTCTTTATGGATAAAATTTTATTTTGATAAAGTCACACAGTGTTGTTTTACAGTAAGTAATATTTACTGATGACCACGTTTCGGGCAATTTACGCCTGCTCATAATCATATCAAGGCACAACTCACTCACACAACTTTTTCCTTCATTTATATACATGAGGGGAATTGATGATTAGACATTTGAATACAAAATCAACATAGGATAATGTACATTCAGAAATAATAATATCCAGGGTTGGGGCCCTCGGGACTCTAGGAATCAATGGCTGGAGACAATAGGTGACAT
This sequence comes from Trichobilharzia regenti, assembly GCA_944472135.2. Taxonomy (NCBI): domain Eukaryota; kingdom Metazoa; phylum Platyhelminthes; class Trematoda; order Strigeidida; family Schistosomatidae; genus Trichobilharzia; species Trichobilharzia regenti. Next base: position 56,006,162 of record OX235266.1, read on the forward strand.
GGCTCAAAATCGTTGTCAATGGCCAGCGCAGATGTATTCAGTCTCTGTAATCTTTCATATTCCTTTCTACCATTACCCATTCTGTTTCACTCTTATACTTGTCAGACTATTGATTCTCTCCACTCATCTTCTTGTCTACCTCTGTGTGCTATTTGGAACGTGGCAACTCGAACTGCTGCACTTCGGTGCCAAGTTCTATGTTGAATCCAGACAGACAATCAAGTATAATCAGATGGGAAATAAGATGAGTGTTTTTATAGTCAAAATAAGTAACTTGTAAGAATGTTGTGATATGTTTGAATTGAAATAGAATTTTAAGATTAGTCATTATCCTCCTCTGATATAACTGAGTGGTGGTAGTAATACCTTCCATATCTCTGGTATTTGTATTGAGTCATTTCTGTTGCATTTGTTGGATGTAGACTCACTCGAAGAACCAGGATTCAGTAATCAACCTCTCTCTCCACCTACATAGAGATTACTTCTTAGAATTTTGACTCTGTCCCGCCCACCCTATTGTGTGATTGTGTGTTAATGCATACAGTGCAATTGTTGAGATTTTTCCTAAATTACTTATCTTCGTAGGTGTGGGGTCAATCATTCTAACCTTAATTAAAACCTTATGTTCTGACCATGTGACTAGCCCTGATCTACTAGTTTGATCTGTATAGTTGACCTTAGTTACAGTCATTGCAAGGTATTTTGTAGATTATATTATTTAGCTAAATTTGAAGGTCAACCTATTAGGTCGTTTAACCTACAAAGCTTGTCCTACCTGAGTGAGTTTGTACGGGGGGGGGGGGTTAAATGCCTCCCTATTTCCTGCTTTATTAAGAATCCTACGTAGAGAGGGTCGTAGATGCCCTCTCCTTATCTGGTAAAATTGTAGGTGCCTTTTTTTATTCGCCATTACTTTTATTTTGAGCTTTTTTTTATATTTCTAATGAATTTTCCAGGATAGTTAGTTATTTAACACCAACCAGCTGTTCTTCTAGCTGTTTCATTTCGTCGTTTCGGTTTTTTGTTGTACTACTGAGTCTGTCTCGCGCGCGCATTTCGGATTGTGAGGGCGATTGTTACTTCCCGGCTGCCCACACCGTGGAAGTTGGTTGCGTGACAGCAGAGCCCGGGGGACAACTGCTTGGGGCCGGTCACACGCGGCCTGTTTTTGTTTGTTCTCTTTTGTTTGGTGTGCCTCAGTAGCATATTTATCACTCCTGCCCTGTGACACGGCAGCAGGAAGCGCGGTCGTTGTTAATCCGGGCCACGGCCGATCCGGCATGAAATTTTGTGATTTTGTATTTATCATGATGTTGGATTGGGTAGCTGCTTTTTGTTTAACCGCTATCTAAATCACCTGCCTGGTATGGTAGGACCTCAAGAGACATAAGTCTCAGCCAGTATAGCTTGAATAGAACATTGCGGTGTTCAAGCCCGACCACCACGTCAAGGTGTAGCAGCTTTCGGTCGGGGTACTACTGAGTGCTATTGCTATTCATGTATGTAAATGAACCAAGAAAGTTGTTTGAGGAGTACCTTGGTGTAATTATGAGTGGAAATAATTTGTGCTCAAAACGTGGTTATCAGTAAATATTACTGTATAACAGTGTATGATTTTATCAAAATAAAATTTTCCCCATAATGAAGTTATACTCTACCACAGTGCACAAGTTTTATCCTTAGGTGTCTTTCTTGAACTGTAATTCCATTGTGATCTTACCTAACAAATCGATATTATTTTAAAAAGCACTAATATTGTCATTGACGAGACTATTCTAGAATATTCTATGTATATAAACATATGGATATAATTGTAGTGCCAGAAAAGGGGGAAATTATTGACAGGGATATTCTTTGCTCAATTATTTTGTGTTTTGTAAATGTCTGAATGAATATTTTTGCTACATTTCATTTCAATATTGCGAAAATATTCATTCAGACATTTACAAAACACAAAATAATTGAGCAAAGAATATCCTTTTCGATGATATCCCCTTATGGCTCTACAATTATATATGCGTGTTTATATACATAGAATATTCTAGAATAGTAGTCAATAACAATATTTGTGGTTTTTAAATAATATCGATTTGTGAAGTAAGATCACAATGGAATTACAGTTCATTAAAGATGCTTAAATCATAATAAGCATAAAAATGTAATAGTAAATAGAATATCAACTAAAATTAGAAAAATTCCACAAAAATTTGAAGATCATTCAAACCTGGATGGCTAAGGTAAGGATAATGTCTGAACTAACTTCTTTTGGATTCAAAAGTTAGTCTTCTTAATGTAGATCCCAACAACCAGCATCAGCAATATTTAGTAGTCGAACTCTTAAGGCGAATTACAGATTTGTTGGTATGCGATAAATGACTTTGAAAGCTACCTCGTTGACATCAATCTTGTGTTCTGCATCCATGAGATGAGATAGAATAGAACCATGAATGGATTTCTTTTGTCCTTTACCGAACCACGCAGGGTGACGTTCAGAAATCCTATGAGAAACACGCCCAATTGTACGGTCTATGCAACTAACTGGCTCACTCCACAGAAGCAGTCAAATTAGTAGATACACATAGAAGAGGCGGAATTAGGCAGTTTATCTTTTACTCCCAAACGCAAAAGAGAAGAAGTGGTTTTGAAGACACAAGGTAATTCGGCAGCAAGGAATGCCCTTTTTACTATATTTCTAAGGCGTTGTGGTAGTATCTCGGTGATGTTGTCTTCAAGGAACTGCATCTGTAAGAATAAGGCCTTTTTTGGATCCGTTGGTAACTTAGGCTGCTTTGATTTTAGATTCATATTCTTATCAATAAACTTTTCTGGATAACCGTTTTCACTGAGCAACCGTTTAATATTATTAAGTTCCTCATCAATACATTCATTCGGGCAGATTGCTCTTGCCCTGTGAAACAAGCACTTTATCAGATTGCGTTTATATTTCAAGGGCACGAAGCTGAAAAAATGATTATGTTGACGAGTTGATGTATACACTTCTTATTGTGCCATTCTCTTTTCTGGTTATAAAGACGTCTAGAAATGAAATACTAGAGTCTTTTTCAGTAGTAAAATTTATTGCAGGATGAACATCGTTAAATTTGTCGACAAGGATGTCCTTTGCTTCATCCTCACTTTTCATATTCAAAAATGCATCATCCATGTACCGCCGATAGAATTCAAGTTGATTAACAACACCCTTCAAAGGCCCATTTTCTAGTTTCGGAAGGAAAATGTCAGGTAGAATGGATATTAGTGATGACCCCATTGACACACCGTCGATTTGTCTATATAGTTCCTTATTATAAATAAAAAGTAGACATTCATTGTACGTTTCAAGAGAAGCTCTTTCATAAAAGATATAGGAATACCAACATCGATGTTTCGTCGTCTTATTAGTTCTTTGCATACAAAGTCCACTGTTTCCATAAATCGTACGCATTGGTGAATAAGGAAGATACGTCACATGATATCATGAATTTATTGTCAACATGTTCCACCGCAATACCCTGATTCATTTTCACTCTTTGTTGGAAATCGATCTCTCCTCTTTTTGATATTTTTGTGCAGGTCAGTGTGTCTTTATATCATTATTTCCTTTAATTCCTAGAGGTGTAACAACAGAAGACAAGGGCCAGGCAACAGATCGTTTTATTATGAAAATCAACACGTATTTATACATCTTTCAACTACATTATTATAGACAAGCGCAGTCATCTGATTGGTTGTTTAGGTAGACAAACGCAGGCTTCTGATTGGTTGTTTCGGGATTCCTTGACAAATAGAGTTCTCTCTGCGAATCATATTTTGCCACGTTAACTTTGCTGTGATTGGTTGTTGACTCAGGCTTGTTCATATTTTCTCACGGCCCATATTAGTGACCTAGACCTTAACGTAGATTAGTGCCAACCAATCGGCTAGCAGCCTGCTCTCACCACACTCGTCCCCCCGTCAAATACGTGCGACTGAAGTCGGCTTGATCTACTTGGTGCAGGCGTCATCGTTGGCTTGTCTCGCTGTATCCATTTCTGGAGCTCGCTGACGTTCACGCGCCTCTTATTGTTCGTCATTGCGACTGTGTCTGCGTAACCCCATCTCGAAGTGACCATATATGGTCCTTCCCACTTTGAAAACTGTTTGCCTGACCCTGTCGAACATTCGTCCATACTTCGGCTCACACTTTCATATGCTGCTTTCACCCGACCTCCCAGCAGCGTCCCAAGTAGCAGCTCCATCGCTGACAGATCTTGAACGCCACTCAACTGCGCAGAAGCCTTGAAGTCCTGCCCGAAGATCCATATGTCTCCATCGAAAACAGCAGGGCATAGGCTTTCCATTTGTCGGTAGGCAGCGACACCAAATGTAACAACAGAAGACAAGGGCCAGGCAACAGATCGTTTTATTATGAAAATCAACACGTATTTATACATCTTTCAACTACATTATTATAGACAAGCGCAGTCATCTGATTGGTTGTTTAGGTAGACAAACGCAGGCTTCTGATTGGTTGTTTCGGGATTCCTTGACAAATAGAGTTCTCTCTGCGAATCATATTTTGCCACGTTAACTTTGCTGTGATTGGTTGTTGACTCAGGCTTGTTCATATTTTCTCACGGCCCATATTAGTGACCTAGACCTTAACGTAGATTAGTGCCAACCAATCGGCTAGCAGCCTGCTCCCACCACAGAGGAACATAGGGTTTCAGCCGCCCGTCTCCACTGCGTTCGGTTCTCTGCTAGAGTTTTCACCTGGCTCTAAGTCTCATCTCCTTTTCACATGACCTCCTCCAAGTCGTCCTTGGACGGTCAACTTGCCGCTTTGCTTCCGGGTTCCACTTGAGCAATGGCTTGTCTAGTGAGGTTGCTTGGTGGTTTCCTTAGAGTATGACCACCAATCCACCTCCATTTCTTCCTGCTTATTTGTTGCACAATCGGTTCCTGGTTGGTTCACTCACAGAGATCTCTGTTGCTGATCTTTTCTGGCCGGCTATCCTATCTTGATCAGAACTGAGGGAAGACAGCTGTTGATGAAGATCTGTAGTTTGTTCGAGGTGCTCTTCATGACGCGACAAGTCTTTGATCTATAAAGCAGCACTGACTTCACATTGGAGTTGAAAATCCGGATCTTATTTTTCATGCTGAGTGCTGTTGACCTCTACACAGACTTGAGAGTAATGAAGGTTGTCTTGCTTTCCCGATCCTTGCTTTGATACCCTCATCAATTCCGCTGGCCTGTAATTGAAACGATGCTTCCCAGGTAGGTGGGCAGGTGAAGGAGGTTGTTTCTTTCAGGTTCCTCTCATTTATGCTGATTGTTGTTGCTGTTGTTGTTGGCCAGGAATCTTCATCACTTCAATTTTATCTATGTTTACTTAAACTCCTTCCTACCTTTGATGCTTCTTGTGCCAACTTGTTGCTTTTCATCACTTGCATATGTTCCAGTTTGTGGGAAATCAGACATATATCATCGGCGAAGTCCAGATCCTCCAAGTTTTTGTGTGAGTTCATTTTATGCCTGTTTCCTCATTTCCCGTTGTCTGTCGCGTTATCCAATCTACTGCAATCAGGAAAATCATTGGCGATAGTAGACAGCCTTGCCTCACTCCCGTCTTCATTTCGAAGGATTCCGTGGGTTTCCCATTGTGGATTATTTGGCATGCGCACCGTTATTGTACAACTGTTGGATGAGATGTATAATTGTCGATGGGACCCCTCGGTAGTAGCGAAGTAGTTACCAAATCACCTCTTGATCCACACTGCGCTGTCGAAGGCTTTTTCAAGGTCAATGAAGTTGAGATAAAGAGATGTGTGATCGCCATTCCAAGCTTTGTTCAATGATGATCGATAGTGTGTGTCGTTATATACTACTAATAAATCTTATCAGTAGCATATGCCACACATTTATAAATAGTTTGTATCAGAGACTTTTTCTATTGTTTTTGTTTTTCTTCTATTTCTCCAGGTGATCAACTATAAAATGTTGTCAATGTCGATGAATTGTAATTTATCCTCACCAGATCTATCTCGAACGAGACGACGCCTAGTGGATTCACGTGATAATATTAATAATATTGCAGGATCTTTATTCAATTCATATAAATTGAATTGAATTGTATTGAATTCAACGGAAGGAATTCCACTGTATTTTCTTGTATTTATTAGTAGTATATATATCATATGTAAGTAGTATAATTTACTTGTATTATTGACGTATTTGATTTTACACCCCCGCTTAGTTTGTAGCTAGATATGTTTGATATGTTTTAAGTGTGATTAAATCAATTAGAGAAGAACTATTGCAGACTAGAAGAGACACAAAATTGGATGAAGCTGTTTCGTCCTAGTTTGGGACTCTTCTGGAGTAGGACCTAGTCACTGGGGTTCGAACCTCCGCGACCTTCCATTTAGTTACAAGGCAAGCTTCTGTAACCCGTGAATTCTAACTTCTGTAGTTCAGCTACTGTGACTGAGTTTTTTGAGTGGCCTCCACTGTCAGAAAGTTCAAAAACCAGGACTGAAAATAGCTGTTCAGTACTACTTCCGGTTGGTTTTCAATGATTCATTAACCAGTCCCATTCATGTGGGTAGTTACTTGGGTTCACGTTGTGACCAGTGTGGGGTACAGCAAGTCGGGTGTGAGGACAAATACTCACCAGTGATGACATTAGCTAAGTGGTCGCGCCATATGATGAATTAGCAGAAGTTGGGATCCATGGAATGGCCATTGGATCGGGTTCCAGTGGCCTAATGGTCTATGAGCTCTGTAGTCTTGTAACCAGAAGGTCCTGGGTTCGAACTCCGATGGGTTTTTTTTCTTTCACTTTCCTCAGTGGATCATAGGGCTTCAGGATAGAGGCTTGAAGTTTCTGTAGCAGTGTTTATTTTACAGGATGGGGTTGCTAGCCTGATGCCCAACAGTTCCTCTTTACCAGCATTATTTCTGGTTCAGCGAGGTAAAGGAGTGCGTCCAGTGGCATGGGGGATCGAATCCCGGACCATGTGCATGGTCGGCGAGCGTCCTGACCGCTATGCCACCGACGCACCTGATGGTAGGTACGTAATAATGAAGAGTCTCAATCTAGAACAGAACGACTGTCCAGTACTCCCTGGTGTTGGTTTTCCAATGGTTCCCTAACACATGTCAGTTCATGATGAAATCCTGAAACTAATCAAATCCCTGCAAACCAACACTTGAATATGAAGTTAGTCAGTTCATGAGTGATCAAACTGGCTGAGTTATCACTAAGCTGCACCTAAGTGTGACTCATTGGTTACAACGTAGAAATTTGCACCGATGTGTTGCAGTTCGAATCGCCACACTCCATGTAGCACAAAAGGCAAGGGAAGAAGCTAAAAAGAAATGCAAAACCGAGACAGTGAACAGACATACGAGGCAGAAAGAATAGTCATATGGAGGGACTGTATAGTATTATTGGGCATTATAAGTCGCAAGGAGTAGATGTATGTGCGCCAGCCATATCACCGATTTTCTCCAGCTTTCATTGGTTTTACCATCCTGAGGACCCCAGCCAGGAAGTTTACACCTTCCTACATGACTTAAACTAATTGTTTTGGATATCATTAACTGATGAAGACATGCTTTGGTTTAATCACCACTGACTGTTTTCCAACCTGACCCTATGTTAGCTAACATTGCCGTCTAGGAAGGTGATGGATGGCTAGGCATACATGCCCCATGTCCTAACCATCTCAATCGATGTAACTGCACAGTCTCGTCGATTGTTTTCTCCTCCCTACCTAGCACTCGACCAATGCTCAACCTCATTATTGCTCACCTTATTATAGCACTTCCCACGGGAGAGAGAACGCAGACACCTATGATCAGAGACAGCTAGCTAGCTAGCTATATAGCCTTTTCATGTCTTCCACTCTCAATGATCACGTCTCACTCAGGGTGTAGCGGTTGAATTTGTCACACTCCATGTGAAACACGAAAGTAGGCTAAAGGGAGAGTGAAAAGAGTTTAAAAAGTACTGTAATGAGCAGAAAAATGTGAAGGAGAAAGGATAGTAGCAAGGAAAAAAAACATGACAGTTTAATTGATCTTGGAGATCACAAAGAGTGAATGGATCTGCATCAGCCGCTGACAACAACTATACAGCTATACCTCCGATAGTCTCCAGTAATTCGCGTCAAATATAAGATGATACAACGAGACTGGACTAGAATACACCGACTATAAGGTTAAAGATAGAGAGTGAAGTGACTGACAGAGCGTGTTGACCACTTCACTTAATTGGGGAGTTGCATCAGCCAATCACAACGGGTTGATCGCACGGTTACCTAAGACTCGTTTGGCATATGCTTGTCGACTTACTCCGTCTCTGTCTAAGTAGATGTGGTATCCGGTTTTCTGTCGACTAAAGGGTGTGTGTGTGTACTGGTCTGCAACAGTTCACTCTGTCCTCCTTTATGGCTAGCTGTGAGTGAGACATGGTCATATACAGTGGAAGATATGAAAATGCTGGCTAGCTGTCTTTGATCATAGGTGTCTGTCTGCGTTCTCTCTCCTGCTTGAGTTAAGTGGTATAATAAGATGAGCAGTGCTGAGGTTAGAAATCGGTCTATTGGTAGGCTAGGTAAGGAGGGAGTGGAAATCAATCGACGAGGTTAGGATGTTACACCGGTTGAGATGCTTACGAAATATGTTACGCATGCTCAGCCACCGCCTTCTCCGACAACGGGCGATATTAGCTGTAACCATCATTCTAGGTGGCTCACTATCACGGTGCACTTTAAATTGCGTCGGTGGCACGGCGGTTATGGCTCAGGCCGATCATACACATGATCCGGGGTTCGATCCCCTGCTGACGCACACCTGATATCTATGGTCGGCCCGCAAAATTTGGGCTACCGATATCACATGCTGAAAATTCCATACCTGTACCAAAAAATACAATGTGGAAACAAGCAGTAGTCAAAAAATATTGTTGATAATAGATGGTTGAAGACAATCAGCAGGTAGCCTTGAACCTATGTTTCATGCTAGTTTGAATTCACCAGTCCACAAGGCGTATATCTGCAAGCTTGAAGGGATTCATGTTCCTTCTGAAATTCGAACCCGCATCACCCAGTGCTAGCTGCAGTCAGAGGCGTTACCGCTGAGCTATTCCACCTTCATACCGATTTCCTCCAACCATCTAATATCAACAATCAAATTTTACAGTCGGTCAGGGTCACCGGATCATAAGATGAGTCATGTTGCGATGACAACTGTCTGCAAGCTGAGATTGTAGACAACAGTTTACGTCAATATTTACCCCTCAAATCAGGCTCATGAGAAAAAACAATGACAGAGCCTAACTTTGAGGAACTCACCAACCAATCACAGCAGACTTAAAGTGTGGAAATACGATTCGCTGATATATGGATTAACTTTCTGAGAAACGGTCACAAGTATTACGGAATGACCTTCAGCGAGAAAACAACCAATCAGAAGACGTTGCTCTTCTGCTAATAATAATGTACATAAAAATCTATAAATATCTGTTAATTTTTTCAATAAACGATCTGTTTCCTGGCTGGCCTTGTCTCCTACTATATGATGAATCACAAGTGTTTTAAACCGATTCTTGTCAAAACCTTGCACACACACCCACACACACAAAACCATTGGATTGATTAACATTCCATTTTCATTTTATCTTACGTCAATATGAACAAATGCCTTACCTTTGTGTTTTTTCTTCTCTGCCTCGCTATTTTTTTTCTTTTTAGCACGTAGTTTACAAAACAGGGTTCCCGAGCTACGCTTTCTTTCTTTGTTGTCTTTCTTTCTCTACAAATGGTCACAGTTGCCAAGCATACTTCGTCAATCTTCATAAGGCATTCCTTCTCCACCACCTCCCGCCACCCATCGTCATCATCACCACCACTTCAAAACACAATGGTGATATTTTTAGCCTGACCAAATCGCGAAGAGACTAGTGGCGTGCAAAAGTACTTTCCAATGAATTCCATCGTTTCACACTCCGATTCATATATATATATATATATATATTCATACAATTATTGTCCTGATGTAAAGTTTGTCCCTCTGTTTCTTACTTGTATGTATGTATGTTTGTTTGTGTGTATGCGTGTCTGTCTGTCTGTGTGTTGATTTTATGTGTTTGTGTAAAGATAGATGAGTTTCTTCGACTTCGTCTTCTACCTCTTCTAATGTCTCTTTTTGATTCATCCTGTGAAATGATTTGTTAATGAGTGAACTAGCCAGCCAGTCAGTCAACCAGCCGTCAACCAGTCGGTCGGTCGGTTACAGAACTCAACGGTTGACTAAATTACTCTCAATCAATTCCAAGTGTTATCTCAGTTTTTCTCTCTTGAGTGTTTGTGTTTGCGTTGGTTTTGTTGTTCTTGTTGGTGCTGCTGAGATGCTCTGTATCTTCTCTGGGTGTTTGATTCTCAGTGAATCCTACCCTTTTTGCGTTTTTGTATTTTTGCTCAAGTTTAGAAGAGAGAAATGCGTTTTTTTTAAATAAAAGAATCTAAGCACTGTAAAAAGGATTTTTATACTTTTAACTGATTAAAAATGCCTATTAAGATTGTTCTTTTTTCTCTCTCCCTTCGATAACCTGCTCTTCTTCATTAGGTTCTACAGTTTTATACACACACATAATAGTCAATGAATGAATGAATTAGTGTTATTAACAACATTAATGTCTGAAGGTGTTAGGTTGAATCCGTGGTGGTGTCACTAGTTCGCGTATTGATGAGGAGTCCTGAAAATGGACGAAACACCTGTCTAATATTCCGTACTGGTTTTCAATCTGTGATCTTCTCTTGGTTGCTCACTGATCACTCTAACTATAGGATGAAGTTGTGACCATTGGGTTGTACCAGACTGTCCAGTCTTATTATTTCATGTTTTTTTTTATTATTGCTCCCTTGGGTTCTTAGTGGAACATAGGGCTTCAACTGCACGTCTCCATTTTCTTCTGTCTTCTGCTATACTTTTCGCCTGCATCCATGTTAATCCATATTCTTTCAACTCCTCTTCACACGATCTCCTCCATGTCACCCTTGGACGTCCCACACGCCGCTTCCCTTTCGGGTTCCACTCGAGGGCTTGGCACGCGATGTCACCCAGCGGTCTCCTCAGCGAGTGTCCGATCCATCTCCACTTTCTCCTGCATATTTGTTGGGCGATTGGTTCTTGCTTTGTTTGTTCCAGCTTTCAGAAGTTTGATTGCGTTCAAGACTTCAGCTCTCGTTGGGAGATTGGTGTCAACTTGCAGTTGTGTGCGCGCTGTTGTTGGTATTTCTGGACGGGTTGCAGGTGATGGTCGGTTCAAGAGTCCTTTGAAGTGATCCGCCCATTGTTTAATCTGTTTTTCTTCCTTGGTAATGGGCTTCCCTTGGCTGTCTTTTATAGGTTTCGCTTGTGTTGGTCTCTTCCCGGATAGAGATTTGGTTATCTGATATAGTGTCCTCAGGTCCCTTTTGCCTGCTGCCTTTTCAGCTTCAGTAGCTAGATTGTCGTAGAATCGTCTTTTGTCCTTCCTAGCACTTTTCTTCACTTCTTTGTCCAGTGCTTTGTAAGTTGAGCTCATCGTCTCCTTCTCCTGTCCGTCCTTGCATTGAATCATTTTCTCTTTCACCATTCTCCTCTCTTCTATTAATTTCCAAGTGTCCGTTGAGAGCCATTCCTTGTCTTGTCTCTTCTTTCTTCCTAGAACCGTTGAACACGTTTCGTTGAGAATCGCCTTCAGAGACTTCCAATGTTCTTCCACGCATGATTCTTCAGTGATGTCGCGTAGTGTTTCCTGCTTTGCTCTGACAGTTGCAGTGAAAGTGTCCTTTGTGGTTGTGTCCTTCAGTAATTGAGTGTTGAACTTGCATTGTGGCCTATCCCCAGCTATCCTCGAGGCTTTTAGTTTCACCTTGAAAGTCCCTTCTACTAGATAGTGGTCTGAACCCACATCTGCTCCTCTCCTTGACCTTGTGTCCAGTAGGCTCCGTCTCCACTTTCTTGAAATTGAGATGAAGTCTATTTGGGTTTTGGTGTTTCCATCTGGTGAAATCCATGTCGTCTTGTGTATATCCTTGTGTTTGAACACACTACCGCCAATCACCAAATCATTGAAGGCGCAGAAGTCTGAGAAGAGTTCACCATTGTCGTTCATTTCACCGAGGGCCTCACGACCCATGGTGAGTTCTCTTCCTGTGTTGTCTCGTCCCAGCTTCGCATTCATGTCGCCCATCAGGATTTTGATATCGCCATTTGGGACGTTGTCCATTATTGCTTGTAGTTGTCTGTAGAACGCCTCCTTCTTCTCTTGTTCTGAGACGTTTGTAGGCGCATAGCATTGAATGACTGTAACTTTCCTTCCTTTTGAGTTGAACCTGGCTGTCATTATCCTGGAGGAGATTGGTTCCCACTGCATGAGAGCTTTGGTTGCTGTTGGTGACATCATGATGGCCACTCCCTCGGTGTGCTCATGGTTGTCCTCTAGGTGGCCGGAATAGATTACTGTCTCTCCAGTAGGTAGTTGGCACCTTCCAGTTCCGTTCCATCTGCTCTCGCAGATTCCCAACACTTCTATTCTGTACCTTCTCATTTCAGCGGCTATCTGGGCAGCCTTTCCAGTTTCGTACATTGTGCGAACATTCCAGGTACCCATCCTTACTTTTGCTTTCATCGAAAGAAGGCACATCGGCTGACTGGCTTCCCGAAGGCTTTCACCAGCCTGCGTCATTTCACTTCCCCGATTCCAGCGAAAAGTAAGGCTATTGCTTATGTTTTTAGAATTTTTAATATATTTATTCGTTGAAGTTTCTGTAGCGATTTGGTTGTTTTACAGGGGTGGAGTTGCTAGCACCACGCCCCAACCCTCCCTCTTTACCCGGGCTTGGGACCGGCGAGAGAACTAGTAAGCTAGTAGCCTAGCAAGCTAGTATCATGTAGCTTGAGAATAATCCACATTGAGTCCTATGAAAAAGAGAAGACGTTCAGAAAAGAGACTGTTTTCGGTGGTGAGTTCATTCACATAGCTAGCTGTACAAGCGCATTTATATAGAGCTACTTTTGCACGTGTGTGTGTACTTGAGGTTTGTCAAGTTTAGATAATTAATCAGGTAATACAACAATGGTTTCAGGATTTCATCATGAGCTGACATTATTTAGAGAACCATTGGAAAACCTGGGAGTACTGGACAGCTGTTTTCTACGTCCTAGTTTGGGACTCTTCAGCAGTACGCACCCGCCGGGATTCGAACCCAGGACCTTCCGGTTACAAGCCTAGCGAGCTCGTATACCATTAAGTCACTGGGATCCGATCCAATGGTCCTTGAATTCTAGCTTCTGCCAATTCACGACATAGCGCGACCGCTAGCCAATGTCTTCGGCGAGTATTTGTCCTAACACCCGACCAGCTGCACCCTACTGGTCACGACTTCCCACTGGAACCCAGGAAACTATCTACCTGAGTAGGGCCAGTCGCCAGTGAGCATCTTATTGGTATTCAAGTGTGATCTAATAGAGAAAAAAGGTTAATTAGACAGCAACTAAAGTAAGATTGAGTTAGTTAGTAAGTTAGATGGATGACGTAATATAATTGACTAAAATGTTTCAACTTAGGTCAAGGTAACAACAGAGGTAATTACAGGTAGAGAGACAGACTAAGTAGAAGTGGGGAAGAGAATAATGCCACTTCAATTAGAACTGAAATTGAGCAAATAAGTTGGATGACGTAATATAAATGAGTGACTAGAAATTGAGTGATGGTCAAATCAGTAACAGTGATAGTGGGGTGTAGAAATTAAATCAGATAGGTGGGGGTAGAGAACAAGGAAGTCGAAAATGTAAAAATGTAAACAAAACAATTGAGAAAACAAAATAATACTAATGATGACAGAGAAAAAAGTGATTAGGTAGAATTCACTTGTCGGGTATTAATACAGATTACATCCATTGCAAGTGTAGTGATTGAACGAACTTCTTCTGTATGCAGAGTTCAGGACTTAGCAAGTGAATCGTCATTGCTTCTGCAGTTTTGAGGTAGTCTGTTGTTGTTTAAATAACATCGAATCAATAATAATAACATCAGTGGATTGCAATTCGATAGCATCAACATAACACTGCACTACACTGAATATCAGACAAATTAGTAAAGATAGTAATACCAATTTATAAATTTATAGTCTCCACTGAAGGCCAGTACAGCAACAGTGGCTGGCTTATTGTAAGTGTTTCTTCTGCACACAGAGCACTGGTTGTTTCAGGGGAATCGCGATATCCTCTGTTGTTTCACGTATGTGGTACCTTGATGACTTTGGCAATTTATTTGGTATGTGGTAGATGATGATAGAGAAGGATTCTTCAATGTTGGCCTTGTGACCAGTTTGGATCAGGTGGTCTGATATTTAGTTATTGACGCTTCTCACTTCAGTTAAAAAAAAAAACCAACTGTCGATCCTGAACTCACTCATAGGACAAAATTGAATAAAGCGAGAACAACATTGATTTGTGCAGAATAACATGGTACCATCATTTATTTCGTTGGCTTCTCGTCAGCTGCTTACAGCCTAAATAAATTTTCAGGTTTAAGTACAGAAACGTGTTAACATACTTGCAAATTTTACATGTTGTCAGTTGACAGAAAGTTTCACAATTAGTAAACAGTGCTCAGAAAATTGCGCTTATATAGTTTTTACACAGGCAGTTCAAGTTAAAAAAAAATAATAAATAAATGTATGCATAAAAAAAAAAAAAAAAAAAATAATAAAGATGGGATGTGCGTTGGATGCATAGTGACTAATAAGTTAGGTAACAATGCACTGAGTTGAACTCAAATCATAGAAACAAGAGACAAACAAAATTACAGAATATAAAAAGAGGGTGAGGTTAAAGACAAAGATTACGCAGTCAGATGAGAGGAAAAAAAAGACATCCAGTTACCAAGGTAAGGAAAGACTAATAACTGATTCTTTCTGAACACATAGATCTGGTTTCAAGCGTTTGATAGAAATTGCTTCGGCAAACTTGAGGAGAATGGGGCTCCTTTGTCTATTGATAATTTTGAAGGATTTCTCGATTTCCACCTCATGACCCGTGTCGAGGAGATGTCTGGTAATAGCGCTGCTATAAGAGTTTGTTCCCTTGAGACGTAGGCTTTTCGGCACATGTTCAGAAAATCGGAGGTGTGCCCTTCTTTCTGTTCTCCCAATGTAACTGCTCCCGCAGATACACGTAAATTTGTATACACAGTTGGAGTTAACATGATAAGGGTATCTATCGACTTTTGACTGCACCAAAGAGCATGTTGTTCGAAGGTGTAGTAATCGGATGGATCACGAATACCCCCTATCGTAGCGGATATATTTATGGACAGCTGGGAAAGTAGTGCTCTTAATACATTTAATCTTACTCCAAAAATATGGTGGAGGAGATACGTGGGCGACATTTTCACAGTGTTAAAATCAGAACATATCTCTCTCTAGCATCTTGACACAGATAAACTCACTACTAAAGGGAATAAAATTTACATTTGAGTGTAATGAAATAAACAAGGAGAATTAGCTATCATGGTAGATTGTGAAATAAAACGAATAGAAAAAAGTAAACTACAGACTAGTGTGTACAGAAAACCAACTCATTCTAATTGATACTTACACTTTAATTCATCTCATCCGATGACTGTTAAGGCAGGCTAAGTTAAGTGTTTAACAAACCGAGCAGTAGCACAAGAAAAGACCTAAATGATGAACTAAGACAGATAGAAGAGTCGTTGGTGTTCAATAACAGAAGAAGGTAAACTAAACACGATTATTATTATTTTATCCTTTAGTTCCTAGAGGAACATAGGGCTTCAGCCGCGCGTCTCCATTGCGTTCGGTTTTCTACCAACTTTTTCACCCCGCTCCAAGTCTGCCCACACGCTTTCATCTCCTCCTCACATGACCTCCTCCAAGTCACCCTTGCATTGACGACCAACTCGCCGCTTCCCATTCTAGCGGGTTCCACTCAAGTAATGGCTTGTCTGGTGATGTCACTTGATGGCTTGTTTCTTCAGAGTATGGCCAATCCATCTCCATTTCTTCCTGCTTATTTGTTACATAGCCGGTTACTGGTTGTTTCGCTCCCAGAGGTCCCTGATGTTTTCTGGTCGAAAATCTGATCTTGAGTATTGAGCTAAGGCAGCTGTTGATGAAGGTCTGAGGTTTGTTTGAGGTGCTGTTTATGACGCACCAAGTCTCTGATCAGTAAAGTGAGTAGCACTGACTTCACATTTAAGTTGAAAATCCGGATCCTATTTTTGATGCTGAGTGCCGAGTGTTAACTATCCCATAAAATTCGTTAGGAATATAAAAAATGGTCACAATCAAAGTAAAAATAATGGTGAAAGGAATAATGATAGCACAAATAAGAGAGAATATACGACATCTACTGTTATACAATATATATATGGAGGTGATATTTGAGAGCCTACGTAGGATTCTTAATAAAGCAGGAAATAGGGCGGCATTCAAACTTACGAACTCACTCGGGTAGAACAAGCTATGTAGGTAAAAGGACCCTGTAGGTTGACCCAATTAAACGATTAATACGATCTGCAAAATACTCTGCAGTGACTGTGAGTGAGGTCAACTACATAGGTCAGACTAGTAGGTCGAGAGTAGTCAGATTGTCGGAACATAAGAATTTAGCTAAGGTAAGAATGGTTGAGCGCGAGAAGATGAGTAATTTAGAAAAAAGCTCAGCATTTGCATTGCATGAATTGACACAACTACACAATAGGGTGGGGCAGAGTCAAAATTCTAAAGACTGATATAGGTAGGTGGAGAGAGAGAGAGAGAGCTTGATTATTGAATCCTTGTTCATCCAGTCTACACCCAACACATGCAACAGTAATGACTCAATGCAAATACCAGAGATATGGAAGATATTATTACCACCAGTCAGGCTAATCAGAGGAGGATAATGAATAATCTTAAAATTCTATTTCAATTCAAACACATCACAACATTCTTACAAGTTACTTATTATGACTATAAAAACACTCGTCTAATTTCCCATCTGATTGTAATTGATCAATAACACTGATATTATTATTTCTGAATGTACATTATCCCCTATTGATTTTTATTTGAATATCTAGTCAGTTCCACACATGTATATAAATGAAGGAAGAAAGTTGTGTGAGGTGTACCTTGATATGATACTGAGCAATAGTTTGTGCTCGAAACGTCATCAGGTGATATTACTGTATAACAACACTGTGTGATTTATCAAAATAAAATCTTATCCATAATAGAGTTATACTCTAGCACCACATTGCTCAAGTTTTATACTTATATCACTTCACCTGTATTCAGTCACATCACACTGGTAAATGTTCCCAAGCGAGTACGAAAAATCAAGTTCCTAGAGCAACAGTCAATATAACTCGCTCCATCACAAGTGCAGTTGAATTGGTGCATACAATTAGAAGTGGCTAGTCTAGTCTAGTCTAGGTACTTTATCTTTCAATTAAGGAATCATCATGAGTTATATAGAAAATAGGACTTGTAGTTTACGAGTATTGAAAGCTCTTTGAACAGATTTTGCTTAACTTGTTAGTTATTGTTGATATAAGTATAAACACTTGGGCACTGTGCGGTAGAGGATAACTCCACTATAGATAAGATTTTATTTTGATAAATCACACAGTGGTGTTATACATTAATAGTAACTGTCACTCATGCATATAAATGAAGCAAGAAAGTTGTGTGAGTTAGTAACTTGATATGATTATGAGTGGCAATAATTTGTGCTCGAAACGTTATCAGTTAATATTACTGTAGATCACTGTGTGATTTTGACATGGTTGTGTTCTCTGAGCTGGATAGTTAATTTGCGAATCTTTCATCATTGTCCTACTAGGTGGCGTCTTCAGCGAATACACTTCAATTTTTTGAAGTGAGCTTTTAGATTTCTCCACGAGTTTATTAATCATCTCCCCTGGTCACTTTCAGCCTGACTCTTTGGTTGTTCTCGTGTGTTTTCACATCTTCTAGGTTACTTGTATTGGAACTGATTGTTTATTTGACCTGAACATTGACCCTTTGTGTGTGAAGTTTCTTTCTTATCGGTTGATAAATTTTGTCTATCTCGATGTGTCTATTGATTGATGACTCACTAGAATGCCAAGCAGTTTTCTAAAAATTCTCTAGCATTCTTGTTGTTTATTCTGTCTAATATTTGAACGCTGGTTATCCTAGTCGAATTGACAAAATTTATCAACCGATAAGAAAGAAACCTCACACACAAAGGGTCAAAGTTCAAGTCGCAGAAACAATCAGTTCCAATACAAGTAACCTAGAAGGTGTGAAAACACACAAAAACAACCAATCACGTCCAAGGTGGTCACTGACCAGGAGAGATTATTAATAAACTCGTGGAGAAATCTAAAAGCTAACTTCAATTCAAATTGAAATATGCGCTGAAGATGTTGCCTAGTAGAGCAATGATGAAAGCTTCGCAAATTAACTATCCAGTCAGTTCAGAGAACACAACCACATCAAAATCATCCACCTGAGCAACAAATCTTCTCTATCATTGTGTGATTTATCAAAATAAAATCTTATCTATAATGGAATTGTTAGTAATTATTTCACTCGGCACTTCACCCTTGAATTACAGTCGCACACATAAAAGCTTCTTATTTGCAGAATTTCCTGCTTTCTTTGTCATATGTTTCTTGGTGACACTTTCTGTGGATAGCTATTTTCAATTAGGGTGTCATATACAATCAATCTTGAGTTCATCTTCAATTACCTCTTCTGAGCATATAGCTCTAACCCTGTCTGGCTGAGGGTTCTTACTAAATTTCTGTTGTACTGGAGAGGAACGAAGCTATGAAAATGTGTATTATTGTTGTGTCTATTTGCTTTTCCTATGCAAATTTCTCTCTGTGTGTAATACCATCTGGTTTTCTTGTAGGGAGGGAATCTAGGAAGGCAATTCTACTGCAGGGGATTGTTCTTCGCACGTAAATTCCATAGCAGAATATACTTCATTCAAATGAGTTATTATTGTGTTCGTGTCCGAATCATTTTCACAAAGAAGTTCCACCTACGTGATAGGATGGATGATTTTCAGGCAAGGGGTTGTTGGCCACCACGTTCCCTGTTTTACCGGGTTTAGGACGGGCTACTATAACTATTATTATTATTATTGTTAAAGTACAAAATCAGTAGGTTACGAGCTCCCAGAGATGTGCCACACAAAGTGTTGTCTCATAGTTTCTGCAAGGGGCTGTGATAGGATACTACATCCTGACTCTCACACCAAAGCAGCCGGGTTGTCATAAGGGGTCACTCCCCGCCCCCGGTTAAGACTTGGCAATATCACGATTACTCATATAATTATATGTACCTAATTTGTGATCAAAGCTTCTCGAATCAAACACAAAATGTGAGGAGCAACAAGAAGATACTGACTCTCGTTAAACGATGATGTAACTATGTAAGTTACATTTACATTTAATGAAAGGTGACGTAACAATCAGTTAAGGTCAAAAGATGTGTTTTACCAAGGTAAAGAAAGACTACCTATAGTCTCTTTGTGAATACATAAGTCAGGTTTTAACCGTTTGACAGCGGTAGTTTTGTGCTAATTGCTGCTATAGACTACAAATTGCTTGTTTGAGTTCATTATTTTGAGGGAATTAAAGGTGTCCATCTGATGTACTGGGTCGATCACTTCTGCGGTGTGTAAGCAACCTGAAAGTAAGAAAAGCTCATAGACTTTCAAAAGTACGCAAAGTTCTGTGGATCATCATCTTTCATCCTCTTACTTTCCTCCTACCGTTAATACTATTCTAATGATCCCACACATTTCTGTATTTTCCCCCTTCCAAATGAAAATAGGATCAATTTACATGATGTCCGGAAAAAATAATTTAAAAGCATAGTACTAGATCCGAATTCACTGACTCCAGTGGAATGACAGTCCCGTTGGCAGTTGGGTCACACAGCCTAGCTAGACAAGCATCAGACTAGTAATTCGAAGGCCACTCTTCCGAATCATTACATAATCAACTGAGCATTCTCAACCGTTAGATTTTAGAGATCCAATTGTTTTCATGTTTCATCATGGACTGCTATCATTTAGAGAATAGCTATTATTAGCTAGGGTGTTCCGGACAGCTGTTTCTTCCCAATTTGTGACTCTTCATTGGTCTGATACCACCGGAGTTTTGAACCTAGTACCTTTTGATTACAAGGTGACCTTATGCACCATTCCACCACTGGGATGGAACTCAGCGGTTTGTGAATTCCAAATTCTGTCAATTTTCAGTATTATCACGAAAGGCAACCAGTGTCATTGGCGGGTAATTTTTCTCTTACCTGACTTCATGAACGCGCTGGTTACGAATTCCGGCTTGTCAGTCCCTCGTGAGCACTGGAGTAATCTTCAGGTTCTCAGTATAGAAAACATGAAGATTGGGTGAAGTAATATTTACTTTTCAGTTAGATCCTCATCTCTCTCTCTCTGGCTCTACTCTGATATACACATATTTGATTTTTATTACAATACACAGCAATTCTCCAATCAAGTGGCGATAGGTTTGTCAACAATAATTAGTCCGTATCAACTTGTCAATGGGGTGATAATTTTTGAGTAGCTTGAAAATCCCCATTGAGTCCTATGAAAAAGAGAAGACGTTCAGCGAAGAGACTCTTTTCGGTGACGAGTTCATTCACATCTCTAGCTGTACAAGCGCATTTATATATATCTCCTTTTGCACGTGTGTGTGTGTACTTGAAGTTTGTCAAGTTTAGATAATTAATTAATCAGGTAATGCAAAAATGATCTAATATAGAAACAAGGTTAATTAGACAGCAACTAAAGTAAGTAACTAAAGTAATGAAATCCCTACAAACCAACACTTGAATAAGATTGAGTTAGTTAGTAAGTTAGATGGATGACGTAATATAATTGACTAAAATGTTTCAACTTAGGTCAAGGTAACAACAGAGGTAATTACAGGTAGAGAGACAGACTAAGTAGAAGTGGGGTAGAGAATAATTCCATTTCAATTAGAACTGAAATTGAGCAAATAAGTTGGATGACGTAACATAAATGAGTGACTAGAAATTGAGCGTTGGTCAAATCAGTAACAGTGGTAGTGAGGTGTAGGAATTAAATCAGATAGGTGAGGGTAGAGAACAAGAAAGTTGAAAATGTAATAATGTAAACAAAACAATTGAGAAAACAAAATAATACTGATGAAGACATAGAGAAAAAAGTGATTAGGTAGAATTCACTTATCGGGTATTAAGACAGATTACATCCATTGCAAGTGTAGTGATAAAACGAAACTCTTCTGTATGCAGAGTTCAGGGTTTAGGAAGTGAATCGCCAGTTCTTTTGCGCTTTGAAGAAGTCTGGTTCGTACACCTTTAGGAAGACTAATTCTTACTCTATAGATGACTTTGAAGTTTGTTCGGGGTGTAGCTTGGTGTCCGGATTCTATCAGATGTCCTAATATGGAGTTACGGGGACATTGTTTTTCTCCTTTGTAAAACCATGTTGGTAAGTGTTCGTCGGTACGTTTGGAAAGAGAACGCTGGTTACGGCCGACATACCTGGTGGGTCCACACGAGCAGGTGAATTGATAAATACACATTGATGAGGCCAGCAGTGGTAGCTAATCCTCCACGTTCACATGAATCATTGATTTTGTGGAGAAAGTTAGTTGTAGTTCAGCTGCGAAGAAGGTCTTCTTGAGTGAGCGCGACAGTCGATTTGTTAGTGTTTCTGCAGATATATCTCCATCGAATTGAAGGTTCATGTAGAGTAGTTTTTTCGGGACCCTAAGCATGGGCGGCTTTTGGGGTCTAGGATTCATATAAATCGCAGTAAATCTTTCTGGATAACAATTCTCAGCGAGGGTTCTCTTGAGGTTGTCCAGTTCATCTTCTATGGTGTCCGGGGTGATAATTAACGAAGAAAATGAATACACAAAATTACAAGATAGAGATGGTGGCAACACGTGGTTTGCATAATGCATAATTTTGGAAGAAATAAAAAGGTAATTAGGGAATAAGCGTATGCACAGGTTGATTACGTAACAGATTGTTAAAGAAAATAAAATGATTTGGACAACGATAACTTTTAACTGGGGATGAAGTGGTCATAAGAATAAAATAATTTTACAAGGATAAGATGTAATTAGAGCTGAAGTAGTCAGAAAAAATAATAAAATAATTTTCAAGTATTGGTTTTTGTAGGGATTTTGTTTGATTGCATGGAGGATTTAATCATGAGCTGACATCAGTTAGAGAACCACTGGAAAACCTGGGAGTACTGGACAGCCGTTTCGTCCTAGTTTGGGACTCCTCAGCAGTACGCACCCACCGGGATTCGAACCCAGGACCTTCTGGTTACAAGGCGAGTTAACCTGGGGTTCTAGTGGGAAGCCGTGACCAGTAGGGTACAGCAGGTCGAAGATGAGGCAGTAACTCATCGAAGAAGACATTGCGAAGTGGTCGCGCTATGTCGTGAACTGGCAGAAGTAAGAATTCAAGGACCATTGGATCGGGTCCCAGTGGCTCAGTGGTCTACGAGCTCGCCTTGTAACCAGAAGGTCCTGGGTTCGAATCCCGGTGGGTGCGTACTGCTGAGGAGTCCCAAACTAGGACGAAACGGCTGTCCAGTACTCCCAGGTTTTCCAGTGGTTCTCTAAATGATGTCAGCTCATGATTAAATCCTCCATGCAATCAATAAAATAATTTGTTCAATTATAATTTTTAAAGGTTTAGGCGGAGGGGGGCGAAGTAGTCCGGTTTATACATTCATGTAACGATGGCCACCAAGGTAAGGAAAGTGGCTGCACAAATTTCTTCTGTATTTCTTTCTGTATTAATTTTCTGTATTAATTATCACCCGTCACACTGACATGTTGATACTGACTAATTATTGTTAACAAACCTACCAGTGTGGTGAGAGCAGGCTGCTAGCCGATTGGTTGGCACTAATCTACGTTAAGGTCTAGGTCACTAATATGGGCCGTGAACAAGGCTGAGTCAACAACCAATCACAGCGAAGTTAACGTGGCAAAATATGATTCGCAGATAGAGAACTCTGTTTGTCAAGGAATCCCGAAACAACCAATCAGAAGCCTGCGTTTGTCTACCTAAACAACCAATCAGATGACTGCGCTTGTCTATAATAATGTTGTCTGAAATATGTATAAATACGTGTTGATTTTCATAATAAAACGATCTGTTGCCTGGCCCTTGTCTTCTGTTGTTACACCAGTGCCACTTGATTGGTAAATTGTTGTGTATTGTAATAAAAATGCTATACAGAGTATATTAGAGTAGAGCCAGAGAGAGAGAGAGAGATGAGGATCTAATTGAAAAGTAAATATTTCTTCGCTCAGTCTTTCTGTTTTCTAATCTTCAAGTGTCACTTTACAGAGATTGAGTTGCTTTCAAGTCCCATCATACACTGACATCACGGAGAACTATGTGGATGATGTTGACAGTTAGGTAATTTATGAATGAAAGTGAAACATCCATTTATCCGTGACTGTTTACTAATTACATACATCTGTTTTCACTTACATCAGGTATGGATATTTTTCTATTAAAATATTGGGCGAAGTTAAACTTTCGACACCACTAACTACCAATCAGCGAATTATCCAATCAGATTCACGAACGATGTCGAATTATCCAATGAGGTTCACGAACGCAGTTTAATGTTGTATAGCGCTTGATTCATTTCTAATGCGTGACCTTACAAGGCTATTGTTGCAATTCGAGGAGGTTAGTGTTTCCCAGTATTTCCTGGATTTGAGTTGCGCCGGGAAGAACGAATTTGATTGTGTGGTGGTATCATGACTTTAAAAAGCTATACCAAATCAACTGATGGGTTTGTTCATCGTTGTGCTATATGTTTGAAGCCTACTAACACTAGAGAGGGTATGCTGGTAATTTTATTATTTCGTAGGAACTTTTTTCGCTGGGTCGCTTCTCTCCCTGAGGATAGCAGATAGAAAAGCAACTACTCTTATACTTATTGTTTCTAGAATTGTTAAGTGGTGGTCAGTTATACTCACGGAAAGGCTACAATTCGCTGTCATCTCTGGGATATATTCATCATAGAGACAACCATTCAAGTGATTTTGTGGATCCTGTTACGAGGACACATACAAATTCTAATGAAGGATTTTGAGGCAGGTTGGAAAATAGGATAAGGGCTATAAATGTATCGCAAAAGGATCTCATTTATAGTCATTTGGATGAATATATGTACAGGATATGGTGTAACTTCTCCATTGACAGTCCCATGCTAAACTGGGAGATTTTTCTCTCACATGTTCGAGAAAGATATCCCATGTAACCTTTTTTATTATCTATTTTATGCTTTTTTTCTATAAATATACATTTCCATTCATCATATATGCCTCTTTAATGTGATTGGTCCGTTCGAGGTCGTTTGCTGATTGGTTGTTAGTGGTGTCTAAAGTTTAACTTTGCCAAATATTGGCTGAAGTATCAATACAGGGGGCTAATGTATCTACACTGAGGGAGGCTGGAGAAAGAAACAGTCAGCGTAGTAAACCTTACCGCCTTCCCCATTACCACAGAAATTAGACGATTAAATTGAAAGACACAGTGTAATAAGTGTTATTCTCCTGGATTCCGATTGCAGCACTGGGTTTCATGAACACATCTCTATTTCATCCTGTTTTGCACAGTCTCTATCTCTCTTAAACTGGTTCTACGATTTCGCATAAGCTTCCACCTTTGCTTAACACAATCCATTGGATGTTATCCTCTGACCAAAATAGTTATTTCTCAGTCGGGTTAAACTCACGGTCCTTCCTAGCCGACGTGATGTCAGTCAGCAGTCTAAACGGCGTGTTGCAGATCCATCACCATTTTCTTCGTCATATTTCGTGGGCAACTGGTTGTTGGTTGATTCGTCGCTTATCGGAGTTCCTTCTCGCCAGCTATCTGATGTTCAGTATGCAGCCAGCGAAGATAGACCAAGTCTCCCAACCATACTGAAGCACTGATTGACTTGATATTAGTGGTTTTAAACATCCGAACAGTAGTTTAATGTTTTATCTTTCATACATTTATTCTCTTTAATGAATTTGAATAAAGTGAGAACTACAGTTTTTACAGAATAAAGTGGTACCATCCATATACAATGGAAACTTTCGACATTACATATTCAGATGAAATAGAGGGTGAACATATCCAGTTACCGGGCAGGGCAAAGAAAGACGGATAACTGTTTCTTCCTGAATGCATAAATCAGGCTTCAGGGGCTTGATGCAGATGGCTTCACCAAACTTGAGGAGAATTGAACTCTTTTGCGTCTATTGATAATTTTGAACGATTCTGCGACGTCCACCTCATGACCCGTGTCAAGGAGATGTTTGGCGATGCCACTGTTAAAAGCATTTCTTCCCTTTAGATATATGCTCTTTCGTACATGTTCCAAAAACGTAGATATGTCCTTCTTTCTATTCTTCCAATGTAACTGCTCCCGCAGATACGTGTAAATTTCTATATACAGTTGGAGTTGTTAACATGAGAAGACTATCGATTGATTTATGACTGCACCAAATTGAAAGTTGTTCGATATACGGGGATAGGATTAGCTGCAGGATAGGCTCTGACTAGTGACGTCTTCAATCTTTTGTTGAAAAAAGCTCTAATATCTTCACCCTTATAATCAAGTTGAATGTAGATTGGCTTTTTCTCCACTGTGATTTGTTTTACATTCAAGACTTGAAATCTTCCATACTTGTTAATGAATCTTTGAGGGTAACCATTGACTCTTCAACACCTTTTCAGGAAAAATAAATTCTTCGTCTAATTTCTCTATAGAGCATATTCTCCTCGCTGTATAGTACAGAGTCTTGACTAGTCCGCGTTTGTTAAAATTGTTTCTGTAGGTATATTAATTAGTGAATTTGGTTTGTAAGCAGCAGATGATGAGAAGGCAATGAAATAAATGATGGTACCACTTTATTCTGCAAAAACTGCTGTTGTTCTTGCTTTATTACAATTTCTGATCATTATGTCATTATTCATCAACCTTATTCAACACCTGTACGATAACGGCACATGTCAAGTGATCCACAACGGAAAACTCAGCGAGATGTTTCCAGTAAACACAGGAGTCACACAAAGGTGCTTATTATCACCAATGATATTCCTAATTGTGGTGGACTGGATTATTCGTCAGACTGTGGGAAACGAGAAGACAGGGATATCCTAGACCGACATGAAGAGCCTAGAAGACCTGGATTTCGCGCGTGGATGATTTATGTTTGATGTCACACAAAATCGAAGACTTACAAGCGAAAACTGACAAACTGGTCGAAGAAGCAGCAAAGACAGGACCCCATGTGAATATAGACAAGATGGAGGTTATGAAAATAACCAACCAACCGACAACAACAGCAACAGCCAGCGACAATCACCATCAACGGGAGGGATTTGAAAGAGGTTACTTCGTTCACTCACTTATCTAGGGAGCATTGTCTCAACTACACGCAGTCGGAACGGACAAGGATGTCAAATCGAGCGGGAATCGGTAAGGCGAGAAACAGATTCATCAACCTGAAACCAATCTGGAAATCTTCGTTACTCAGCATCATTAACAAGATTCGCTCGGATTTTCAATACAAACGAAAGTCAAGTCAGTCAGCTCTTCTATACGGATCAGAAACTTGGCGGGCGGATCACAAGGAATATTTCCAACAGGTTACTTCAAACCTTTATCAACAACTGTCTTCCCTCGATACTGAAGATCAGATGGCCGGGCGGGGCCCGAAAGAATCATCAAGAAAAAACTTTGGGAACAAAAAAAGACAACAACCAATCGCCCAACAAATATGCAGGGGAAAGTAGAGATGGATTGGACACTCGCTGAGTAGGCCACTTGGTGACATCGCGCGCGCGTAAGGCCATTGCTCGAGTGGAATCAGGCCGAAAAGGAAGAGGTGAGTAGGACGTCAGTGCGAAAGTGACATGGAGGAGATTGTGTGAAGAGGAGTTGAAACAGTATGGACTGACTAAGATGGATGCAGGTGAAAAATTACAGCGGAAGGAAGACAGAAGTGGCAAGTGGAGACGTGCAGTTGAAACTCTATGTTACACTAGGAACACAAGGGAACAATAATAATAATGTCATGAGTAACATATTCATAATTTGAAATATCAAATCTATCTGAATGTTTTTGACTTCACACGTAAATAGCCTGGAAACACTCGTGAAAAAGGAGGAATACCTTGAATGTGTACATACCAACTGACAACTTTTTCCTCTTCCTTGTCATATCTTCCATTTCGGTAATAAGCAACAGTGTCATTTTTCTTTTGAGGAACTATTGTACCTACAGAAACCATCGACATGTTTTGGTTTGGACGCAGGAAACTAATCTTCACATTCTATTGCATAACTGACGAAAACTACCTTGAATGGTAAACACAGTTCGAAAATGCCCCAATGACTAAAATAAGACAGTCATTTGCTATAAAACCTGCGATTATTTATTTTCATTGCCATTTCCCTTGGTTTCCGAGTGGGACTAAAGGCTTCAAAAACACGTCTCCACTTAGTTCTAATTCTCTGCTGTCTTCTGCATCTGGCTGACTCCACAACTGCTGATGATCTGCCAACTCTTCCTCCTTCCAACACGATTTCCTCCATGTCACTCCCTCACTGACAACCCATTCGTCGTGTGCTACACACATTGGGGTTCGTTTCAAGCAATGACCTGCATCGAATGCGATATCAGTCAACGATCTCCTCAACGTATACTCAACCGATGCATTTATGCATTTTCTCCTACATATTTGTTGACCAGTAGTCGGCAGTGACCTGTTGGTTTGTTCCACTGAAGAGTTTCTTGTTGCTAGCTCTTTCTGACCAGCGAAGGTGGCAGCTGTTGATGAAAGTCCGAAGTGACCTGTTGGAAACCCTGTTCGTGACGTGCTGGCCAAGTTTCTGACTCGTATAGAAAAACATGACTGACTGATTTCACATTTGCGTTGAAAATTCGAATCTTGTTCTTAATGATGACTGTGTTAGTGCAGAAGATTTGCGAACTGGTTTCATCTTGTTGAATGTGTATCTTACCTTTGGGATCCAACTGTCTGTGACTGAAACAATGCTTCTTGGACAGATTAGTGAAGGAAGTTTTCTTTTTCTATTCCTTCACGTTCTCAGTGGAACATTGGTCACCTTCAAGCCAGAGGCTTGAAGTTTCTGTAGCAGTGTTTATTTTTACATGATGGAGTTACTAGCCTCATAGCCAACCTTTACTCTTCATCAGCTTTATCTATGTATGGCTTAGCGAGGTAAAGGAGTGCATCAGTTGGACAGGGATCGAACCCTGGAACATGTGCATGGTCGGCAAGCGTCCTAACCACACTGTGTCGTTATTGGTGCTGGTTGATATAGTTGTTGTCGTTGGTTGGTTATCTTCACCGCCTACCTCCTTCTTCTCTATGTTCACCTGGAGTCCTGTCATCGCTTGTTGCTTCTTCAACCAGTTTGATGGACTGTATGTTCACATATCAGACTGTTAATGATTACTAATACATTTTTAATCGATTATAAAGTTCTGTCAAGAATAAAAACGTTTCTTAAAATGCATTATTATTATTATTATTATTATTATTCAATGTAGCAATTCAACATTACGAAGTTTGCATTCAGTGTTTAATGTTGCGATGAATAATTTTCTACAATTTTGTTTTTTTTAAAATTAACACAGTGTTGATTCTTTTCTTTCTTAAACTCTTCAGGCCTACTAATATTATGTAATCATTTTGGCTGATTATCTTCGTGAGAATAAATTGAACCAAATTACATTTGTGTAATCAATTAATAAATCATTTAAAAGGAATTACACTAATTACAAATGCTAAATGTACTAACACACACACACACACACACAAAATAATAGAGCTCAATAGTGAAAACATGAGCAAATTATAATTACGAGAGGGTATGTATACTTGAAACAGTATAAGTGGTATTATGAGTATCTGTGCATGTTTGCGCATGTACCTTTTTAGCTATAATTTGTTTAAATAAATATAATAATGTGAGTGTATATTTCATCAGAAACCAATATTTATTAAGGAGATCAATAAAAGCTATTAGGGAGTACTCACTGGATAGCTGTTTTGTCCCTCCAGATTGTATATCTTCAGCAAGGGACACCGACGATACCCACTGTCAGGGATTCAGACTGGAACCCTCAGATTACGAGACTACGCCTATTGAAAATTGTCAATAGTGGTGCAATAAGGAGTGCGATAATTGAACACTTGGTTAACACTGATCATCGCATTTCAACAAACGCCTCCTCCTTCAAAGTAATCTGTAGAGTCAAGAATAACCTATCAAAGGCACTACGGTTTCGTCTCCTTTGTATCGCTGAAGCTCTGGTGATTCACATAGAAAAACCGGAGCTGTGCATACAAAAGAAGATTACTCAACCACTTCTACTCTCATGGTAACAATGTTTTCATTTGTCCTGAGTTTTTTATTTTTATGACTTAATTTTGTTTCTTTCCTGTTCCTTAAGTGCTTACAATTCTTGTATTCACTTAGGTCTCTTACATAATTCCGTATTACCTACTTTGTTTCTATGTGCATCCTGAATAAAACTCAGTCATCAAACTATTCATATTATTATTGAAACTGTTTGTGACAACTCATCACCTTTGTTACTACCCTAGTTTCATTAACACTTAATTTTCTTGACTTGTATTACCAACCTTCACCTGTTTAGTAAAAATGACCTTAACCAATTGTAATTTTGTTTGGCAAACTTAATGTACACATACATACAAAACAGTGCATATATATTTGCGATTGTACAGCTAAGAAAATGAATTCGCCATCGAAAAGAGACTCTTCGCTGATCTACGTGTTTTGTATTCATTATTGAAAACTGAACCAGTTAACCGGCTCGGAGGAATTCAATGACTCAGGGATTCTTATTTTGTCAATTCGTGCTAGATATATAGGACTTGCCACACATCCATCTCTGGTAGTCATCAGGGAGTTGAGTATTTATTTATTTTAGGTTATGGTATTTGTGGGGATGAATATCTCGACAAGTGTTGTAGTGAAAGTTCGTGAGCCATTAGGATACACCATATTAAGTTCTGAAGCAGATATTCATCGAAGACATTTGATTGGTTTCTGGTAGCGGTATTTTACGAATTGTCAAAGTTAGAATGAGACATGATGATTTCTTCTCGCTGAGATCAAATCATCAGTCAAATCATAAAATTTAAACAAGGATACACACGAAGAGATACGTCAAGCAATTGTATCGATGGTCAAACAGAAAAAAACAACGCACATACACACAGCGTTACTCTCAAGAACTGAAGGCTGTCAAACAGCTGAAAAGTGGGAAGGACATCATCATTCTACCAGCTGACAAAAGAAGAACAACAGTAGTCATGGATAGAGAAAAATACGCCAAGAAAGCTGAAGAACTACTCAAAGATAAGGATGTATGTTAACAACTCACAACAAATTCCATACAAACATTAGACAGTTGCATCCAAAGAACCTTAAAAAAGCTCAGCAAAACAGGTGGGATCACAAAACATGACCAATGGCGAATGAAATTTAGTGAACCAGTCCTACACCGATTCTCCAGAAGACCTAAAATATACGAATCAAATATCCCGTTACGCCCAATTCTATCACTCCCATGAACTCCAACATACAATTTATCCAAAGAATTATACAGAACACTAAAACACCTAACGGACTCCTGTGATCATTTCTGATATCTAGTTTCTAAAGAAAATCAGAGACATTCAAATACATGACCAAGAAGTAATGATATCCTCTGGCGTCACAGCATTATATACCTCAACTGGACAGAAACTAGTAAAAGAGACCATGGAGCAGTTATTCCTACAACATCAAAAATGAAACACACAAGTTGGATAGAATGCATAAGCCTATGCCTAACAACGTACTTCCAATTCAACGGCCAAATATATGAACAAGTTAAAGGAACACACCCATTGGAACCCCCATATCAGGTTTGATTGCAAAAGTAGTGATGCAAAGGCTCGAAAACATAATCCTACCAAAGATCAAACCCAAGATTTGGATACGCTACGTCGACGACACATTTGTAATAATCAAAAGAAACGAGTTGGATCAAGCTCATAACGTTATAAACAACGTCTTCAACGACATCGAATTCATAAGAGAAGAGGAATTCGAAGTTAAAATTCCATTTTTAGACGTCTTAGTCAAGCGAACAACCAATGGGGAATTAGAAACTCAAGTTCATAGAAAATCAACTCACATGAACCAAATACTGAATTACAACAGCAACAATCCAATAACACACAAAAGGAATTGCATACAAACACTACTCAAGAGGGTCAGAACTCACTGCAGTACTCCTACCTTCAGGAAAATTGGAGAAAGATATCTCATGGACGTCTTCCAAAAGAATGGATATCCAATCCAACCTACCGAATCAAAGGCCTCTAAAGAAAACACAAAGAAAATCGCTCTACCATATATAAAATACACGTTGGAAATCACTGTAAAACTCTTCAAACATTTAGGAATTGATGTAACACACAAACCAACAAGGTCACTTCACTCAGATGGCTCTGTATCATCGAAAAGACTCTACAGTGAAAGATGAAAACAACATCACCTGCAAAATAAATTGTAGCAATTGCGAAAAACACTAAATTGATCAAAGTGGACGTCCTCTTCGTCTTCGTATCCATGAACACAAACTAGCTGTCAAACGACATCACCCCTACTCCCTTATATCGTTTCATATAGACAATCGTGGACATCAATTAGACTGGGACAACCAACGTTCAAATATTTGACAGAGGAAACACCAATAATGCTAGAGAATTATTAGAAGCCTGGTATTCCAATAAATCGTCAATTTTGATGTGGTCAATTAATAGACACATTGACAAAATTTACCAATTGATAGACACAGATGGTTAAACTTAAGGTCAAGTAAACACTCACCGCCAATACAAGTAGCCTAGGAGGTGAGGAAATACACGAGACCAACCAAAAGAGTCACGTTCAAGGTGACCAGGAGAAATGACTAACAAACTCGTGGAGAAATCTAAAAGCTCACTTCAACAAATTGAAGAATGCACTGAAGATGTTGCTTAGTAGGGGGCAATAAAAGCTTCACAAATAAACCATCCACCCAGTTCAGAGTACACAAATACACCAAAAAGTTGGAATTGTTTCCACTTAGATCTTCAGGCTTCAGTTTGATTTACTTACATTTAACATATTAACTGATGAAGTTGAGTTTGTGTATCAATTAATAATTATAATAATAATGTGGTAAATGTTTTGAACGAAATTAATAACGATGATTATAA
Source organism: Trichobilharzia regenti (assembly GCA_944472135.2). Taxonomy (NCBI): domain Eukaryota; kingdom Metazoa; phylum Platyhelminthes; class Trematoda; order Strigeidida; family Schistosomatidae; genus Trichobilharzia; species Trichobilharzia regenti. The sequence goes on from OX235266.1 coordinate 56,038,568, forward strand.
TGATAACAAAATATTGATAATAAAGTTTATGCAGATGGCGATAAGAATAACGAAGGTGTATATGTAGACAATTCAATAAATAAATAGATTAGGTCAAATCTTAAAAGTTACGCAATACTTAAGGTAGGTGAAGTGGACAGATAATCGGAGTTTAAATAATAAATATCATAAAAGTACGAAGGAGACGGAAGATAAGAAAGGGTGGGAGGGTTTTGATTAGAATTCACCTCGGCCAAGAGAGACAAAGTTAGGACAAACTTCTTTTATGTATAAAGACATTAGGGTTATTCTCTCGAGTTAATTCCCATAGCTTAGGCTATGTGCAAAAGGTGGGTTCGAATTCCGTTCGAAAGGCTCGATGGAATGCAATAGATAACTTTGAAGGGAATTCTTCTTCTGTCCACTTGGTGACCGCTATCGTCAATCAAATGAGTCAAAATAGAACTTCTTATAGATTTTATTTGGCCGTTTCCGAACCATGAGTGAAGGGAGATGCTCATTAATGTGTTTGTTAAGTTGCCTAGTTATTCGCCTATATAGCTCTCTCTACGGGAGCAACACATAGAAGTGGCACAACTAGGTAGCTTGTCTTTCGATTGAACAGTCGGCAACTGGAAAATGACAAACAAGCGATGGTGGTGGCAGTATGTGTCCGTTTTGTTGTTCTCTGTAATCTTAGATGTAGGACTTGATTAACCACGCCGTAACTTTTTTCACTATTGTCAGTTTCTTTTTATTATGCCCAGTGTTCATATGTCTCCTTGCAAATCTACTAGACTAACCCATTTGGACCAGCGTATTTTGGATGTATCCTAGCTCATTTCCTACGGAGTCATCTGTACAGATCCGTCTTGCTCTATTCGTGAGGCATTTGACCAAACTGATTTTGTATCGGATTGATCTCTGAGTCTGAGTCTGTTTTCGACATAGAACTTTGCACAAATGTGCGGAAGTTCAAGTCGCCACATTCCGTGAAGCACGCGAAGCAAGAGAAGAAAGTACAAGAAAAGCATAATAGAAACAGTGAGCAAAGGGGTGAGACAAAGGAGTAATAAAGAAATAAAAAACAGTTTCATTGGAGATCATAAGTCACAGGGAGTGGATGCATCTGCGCCACTGAGAACGGTTTTGAGCCATGTCACCAATTGTTTCCAACCATAGATTTTTACCGTCCCGAGGACCCCAGCCTGGAAGTCTACACCTTTCTACGTGGCTTAGACCAACTGTTGTGGACTTCATTGACTGATGCCAAGTTTTTGTTTGACCGCCGCCAGCTTTTTTCCAGCCTGACCCTATATCCGCTAACATAGCTCGTCGAGGGAGGCGATGGCTTGGCATACGTAACACATGTCCTAACCATCTCAGTCTTTGTAACTTCACGACTTCGTCGATTGATTTCCCCTGTTTACCTAGAACTCTACGCCTAACCTCCATGTTGCTCACCTTATTATGCCACGGATTGGTACAAAACTGAAGAAATGTGTATATTGTCCTATAGATGTAGGTTTTCTATAGACACATCTCTTGAGTGGACCATCCTCTCTTCTCCTCAACTAAACATGAAGGAAGTGTAATCTACCATCATGGTCTTCTTCTTCACAAGTGAAGACAAGCGATGCATGTGCATCATTGAATTTTATTAACATTTCATTCTTGTCAGCTCCCACATCAAGAATAGTAAACGTATAATCAGCATAACGAAAATAAGAATCCATTTTATTGATTACTTGTTTGAATGAACCATTTTAAACCTTAGCAAAAAAGAAATCTGCCAAAATTATTCTTATCGCCACCTGCATAAACCTTACTATCAGTATTTTGTTATCATTATAATCATCTTTATTAATGACGTTCAAAACATTTACCACATTATTATTTGATCCACAATCTCACCGTGATTAGTTAAATTCTGTTTTATATGTAAATGTATGTAGATTACAGTGAAGGCTGAAGAAAATTCAATTGAAAACAACAATATTGTTCGCTTTTATGTGTATCTTGTTATAAAGTTAGAATTTAGAAGTCATTGGATTCTATATCAAGTGCCTAAACAGTCAACGAGCTTCGGCTGATAAAGTGAAACTCCAGCATTCGATCTCTAGTGTTAGGTTCAGGCGTGTGTACTGATGAAGCGTCTCCTCGTACTAGGACGGAACAACTGTCTAGTGTTTCTTGATGGTTTTCAAGGATCACTGTGACTGACGTTGCTTCATGATGAAATCTGCACTCAAATATAAAAATCCGTTATCTAAACATAAATGTGTGAAGTCATAAGAGAACAGACGTCATTATCCACAATGTTATTGCTCATTTAGCAACTGTTGGGTGTGTACTACTGACAAGATTTTTAAGTAGTATATAGATAAAGATATAAATCCATGTATCAGTTGTAAGAATATCGAATAGCGGAGAGATGGATTCAATGGCTAAGTGAAGAAATGAACGGTACTTGTGTGGCAACGCGAAAAACACGAATGGATGACAAAGAAACACAATGGGGAAGACATGTGCAAATGGTGATTTCAATATGTAGTAGACGTTTTGTGTCAATCTTTGTACATCGAGTTATCATTAGGTGATTCTGTTGCTAGATGGTCTTGAATTCCACCAATATTATTATGATTATTGCCTTGAGTTCCGAATGGAACATGGCTTCAGCAACACATATCCACTTTAGATGGTTCGAGGCAGGAAGCCTCAGACCAAGGTTTTGTGCTGGTTGGCACTTATCAGCAAGGCGTATCTGCAACCTTGAAGGAAATCATGTCCCATTCCGCTGAGATTCGAATCCGTGTCACCCAGTGCCGTCTGCAGTCAGTCAAAGACGTTACCACTGAGCTATTCGGAGTGGCGATTGACCTCCTGTAGGACTGTAGTGGATATTTTGATTTGACACTAGTTAACTGGTGTGACGTGTCTAGTTTTATCTTTGGTGCAGACTGAATTGTATCAGTCAAGCTTGCAATGCGGCCACTTTGCCACTAGGTGGCTCACCACTACGTTTGCCTCGAAGCATCTGTTACCAACAATTCACAGTGCACCATAATGGCCAGCCAACTAGTATGGTGGCCACACAGCAAGCTTGACTGATAGCGTTCAGTCTGCAGCGCAAATATGACTATACACATTACATTCTAATGTTTTTGGTTTGTAAGGATTAGTTATGTTTTACGAGTTGATCACGGATTGATATCAGTTAGAGAACCATTGAAAACCAGGGAGTACTGGACAGCTGCTGTTTCATCCTAGTTTGTGAATCATCGGCAGTACGCACCCACTGGGTTTCGAACCCAGGACCTTCCGGTTACAAGGCAAGCTCGTATACCATTCAGCCACTGGGACCCGATTCAATGGCTCGTGAATTCTAACTTCTACCAATTCGTGATTTAGCGCGACCCCAACCATTGTCGTTGGTGGGACATCCATCCACACACGTGACATCTAATTGGACCTCACTGGTCACGACTTCTCACTAGAACTCAGGAAACTCTAACCTGTAGAAAGTCACTAGCGAGCATCAGATTAAATTTCTATTGTTTTTGGTTTGTATGGATGGTTTGTAATTCCCAGTGGCTGAATGGTATACGAGCTTGCCTTGTAACCGGAAGGTCCTGGGTTCGAAACCCAGTGGGTGCGTACTGCCGATGATTCCCAAACTAGGATGAAACAGCAGCTGTCCAGTACTCCCTGGTTTTCAATGGTTCTCTAACTGATATCAATCCGTGATCAACTGGTAAAATATACACATTACACTAGTTACTGACTAGTGTGCAATCAAAAATATCTCCACTTTATCCTATCTTCTGCCGTACTCTTCAGCTTCGACCACGACTGGCCATAATCTTTCATATCCTTCGAATCCCACGACCTCCTCCATCTCACTTTAGGACGAGCCACTCGTGGCTTCTCATTTGGATTCCACTCGAGCGATGCCTTTCATTGCACACTATGTCATTCGACGGTTTCTTCAAGGTATACCCGACTGATCCATCTGCATTTTCTCCTACATGTTTGTTAAGCGATCGGCTCTCATCTATTGGTTTGTTCCCACAGTTCATTGTTGTTGATTCTTTCTCGCCAGCCATCTGACCATCCGTATGGAGTCAGCGAAGACAACTGGCAGTTGTTGATGAAAGTGTGTAACCTGTTGGAAATCGTTTTCGTCACAAGCTGGCTAATTTGCTGACCATTTTAGAAGAAGCAACTTGACAATGGTGTTGAAAATGTGAATCTTTTTACTCATGCTTAATGTAGAGGACTTCTTAACTGGTTTAGGGTTAGCAGAGGCGTATCCTGCCTTCCTACCATTATTTTATTATTATTATATCCTTTAAATCCTAGAGGAACATAGGGCTTTAGCCGCGCGTCTCCACTGCGTTCGGTTTTCTACCAACTTTTTCACCTCGCTCCAAGTCTTCCCACACGCTTTCATCTCCTCCTCACATGACCTCCTCCAAGTCACCCTTGCATTGACGACCAACTCGCCGCTTCCCTTTCGGGTTCCACTCGAGTAATGGCTTGTTTAGTGATGTCACTTGATGGCTTGTTTCCTCAGAGTATGGCCAGCCAATCCATCTCCATTTCTTCCTGCCTATTTGTTTCACAATCGGTTCCTGGTTGATTCACTCATTGCCAGAGATCCCTGTTGCTGATCTTTTCTGGCTGGCCATCTGATCTTGAGTACTGAGCGAAGACAACTGTTAATGAAGGTCTGTAGTTTGTTTGAGGTGCTGTTTATGACGCACCAAGTCTCTGATCCGTATAGTGAGTAGCACTGACTTGACATTGGAGTTGAAAATCCGGATCTCATTTTGATGCTGAGTGCTGTTGTCCTCCACACAGACTTAAGAGTAACGAAAGCTTGTCTTGCATTTCCGATTCTGGCTTTGATGTCCTCGTCAGTTCCGTTGGCCTGTAGTTGAAACGGTGCTTCCCAGGTAGGTAAAGGGGGTTGTTTCTTTCAGGTTCCTCCCATTTACGCTGGCTGATTATTGTCTGTTGTTGTTGCTGTCGCTGTTGATGGTGGTGGACAGGAATCTTCATCACCTCTGTTTTCTCTATGTTCACCTTAAGGAAGTCCTATCTTCGATGCTTCTCCTGCCAACTTGTTGCTTTTAACTTGCATATCTTCTAGTTTGTGGGAAATCAGACATATATCATGGGCGAAGTCCAGATCGTCCAAGTTTTTTGTGTGAGTTCATTGGCCGTTTTCTGTCGCATTATCTAATCTACTGCAATCAGGAAAATCACTAGCGACAGTGGACAGCCTTGCTGTTGCGTGCTTTATTTGACTAAACTGCCGTACACGTATATTCTAGTATTTCTTCGTTCTTATTAATGTGCGCAGACGTTGTGGCTACTCGACGCCCACAACGTAAATCAAAAGGCACTTGCGAAGAGTACGATCGTGTATTGTAGCAGTAGTCAAATTCGAAATTGTGTCAAGGTAATATTCAACAGTAAAGTGACAAATATTTGCGAAGTACATATAAAATCGGTCTGTATACACATATAATACAAGTATACAAATTAGATTAAAAAGCATGTTTACAGTTGGTATAGGGGTACTACATAATTCCCCCACCAGAACACTGAAATATAAAAAAATACATTTAAGTGTTCGAAAATAACATGCGTCAGCGTAATACGTAGCAGCGATAGTACACAGAAGGCGATTTATTAAGCTGAAAAATGAGCAGTTTAATGCGGTTAATAACATCGATAATAAATGCGATAATCTAGGGAAAGTGGAATTGTTAATCGTAATAGAATATATAAGGAACGATAAAATTGTCCGGGGATCTGTAGTCGGTAGACGAAGACGATACGTGAATAATATACGAGATGTGATTAAATGTAATAATATAGGAAATATCGATGTTAAAATAATAGTGACGTGATTTATGTATGAAAATATTAATCAGTTAAATGAGTAATCAAATGACAATTACGAATAAAGATAATAAAAATGAAAATTCGTAGTAAGTTATATTTCGATGACTTGCACGTAACGTTTAGGCCAATGGACTCGTCTACCAGATCGTGTTGTTTTCGCAGGCTTCTCTGTCGACGTTGAAGCTTTTGTGGATGTAGGTGTTGGCACGTCGTTCAGCTGGTTCTTATCGTTGACTTCGAAATCGTCGAGGAACGCTGGTTTGACTCTGTCGATACTGATGGCTTCTGTTTTATTCAATCTTTCTATCGTGATAACTTTCGCGTTTCTGTTTAGAACTTTGAATGGGCCATCATAAGCGGGTTGAAGTGGTCGTTGTACACCTTCTCTCCTGACGAAGACGTGAGTACAATCTGTCAGTTGTGACGGGATGTATGACGCTCGTTCCTGCTGACGTGGAAGTGATATCTTTAGCTCGTTCATGTGTCGTTTTAGCTGGTGCACGTAACCAGTCATATCGTGTGGAACTTGTTACCCGGGGTGAAAAATTCTCCTGGTAATCGTAATGTTGTTCCATAGACTAGTTCGGAAACACAGCAGCCAATATCTTTCTTTATAGTAGCTCGTATACCAAGTAATACTAGTGGAAGTTTGGTTGACCAATCGTTTTGAGTCAAAGAAGCAGCGAGCGCAGCTTTGAGTTGTCGATGAAATCGTTCGACCATACCGTTGGAACTAGGATGATACGCTGTCGTTCGTATTCGTTTAATGCCTAGTAATTCAGTTAGTTGGTCAAACAGTCGGCTTTCAAACTGGGCACCTCTGTCTGTAGTGATAATTGATGGGACACCAAAATTGGCTATCCAGTTTTCGACTAAAGCTTTAGCTACCGTTTCAGCTGAGACGTCGATTAATGGAACTGCTACTGGCCAACGAGTAAATCTGTCAATGCAGGTTAGAATATAGTTGAAACCATTGGAAGGAGGCAGTGGACCAACTATGTCTACATGTACATGGTCAAATCTAGAGTCGGGGTTAGGGAAGCGACCAAGTGGTGCTTTGGTGTGCCGGTTGATTTTGACAAGACAAGCAATTTCGTGTCCACTTCTTAACGTCGCTGTTAATGTTTGGCCAGATAAATCTTTCTCTTAGTAGCTTGGTAGTAGCGCTAACACCAGGATGCGACAAGTTATGTAACTTCTCGAATACTGTATGTCTCATAGCTATTGGAACGAAAGGTCGATATTTACCCGTAGAGGTGTCGCAGATAACTTTTGTCGTGCCGAAAGGAATTGCCTCGAGGTTTAGAGATGTTGTTTTAGAAGACATGATCTTTTTGAGTTCGGCGTCATCTCGTTGTAAGTTTGAGAGATGTTCGTAGTCGATGTCTGGGCATACAATGTTATCAATGTGCATACGTGATAAAGCGTCTGCCACTTCATTGTTTTTACCCTTTATGTGTCGCAGATCGGAGGTGAACTGGGATATAAACTCGAGATGTCGTAGTTCACGTGGAGAGTAGTTATCCTGTTTTGCTGATAAGGCTTTCGTTAGAGCCTTGTGGTCTGTAAAGACAGTAAAAGGTGTACCTTCCAGCATATGTCGAAAGTGCTTGATTGCTAAATAAACAGCTAATAACTCTCTACCAAAGGTGCTATATCGACATTGAGTAGGATTCAGTCGTTTCGAAAAGAATGCAAGGGGTTGCCATTCGCCATGTACCTGCTGTTGTAACACTGCCCCAATGGCGACATCTGAAGCATCTGTCATGAGAGACAGGGGGGCGTCATTCTGGCGTCTGACTAAGAGCGTCTTGTCATTTAACGATTGTTTAACAGCTTCGAATGCTTTAACAGCTTCTGCAGGCAAATGGAATGAACGACTATGTCCACGTAAGCAGTCGGTCAACGGTTGCAAAACTCTAGCACAGTTCGGGATAAAACGCCGGTAAAAATTGACTAGACCCAAAAATCGCCGTAGTTTCTTGAAAGAATCTGGTAATGGATAGTCTTTGATGGCTTGTACATCGTCGGGGACTGGTCTAATTCCTTGATTGTCAATCAAGTGACCGAGGAATTTCAGTGATTTCTTACCAAATTCGCATTTATCTAAATTGATAGTCATGCCGTATTTGTGAAGTCTTTCGAACACCGTCTTCACATGTTTCACATGCTCGGTTTCGTCTGCACTTGCAATTAGTAAGTCGTCAATGTATGCGTAGACGAAGGGCAGGCCGCGGAGTACTTGGTCGATGAGACGTTGAAATGTCTGAGCGGCGTTCATCAGCCCGAAAGGCATGCGCACGAATTCGTATAAGCCGAATGGCGTGGTGATAGCAGTTTTTGGAACGTCATCCGGGTGGATGGGAATATGATGGTACGCTCTGACAAGGTCGATTTTGGAGAAAATTTTAACCTCTGGCAAGTTGCTGGCGAAATCGTGAATATGCGGTATGGGGTATCGATCAGGTACCGTTTGCTTGTTTAAAGCTCGATAATCCCCACATGGCCGTATCTCACCAGAAGACTTTTTGGGTACCATGTGCAGCGGTGAAGACCAAGAGCTGTTGGATGGTCGAATAATGCCGAGCTCTAACATTTTATCGAACTCTGTTTTTGCGATTTTAAGTCGATGTGGGTCAAGGCGTCGAGGACGTGCAAAAACTGGTGGTCCAGTGGTTTTAATGTGATGAACCACTTGATGCTTTAGTTCTGTTGCTCGGAAAGAGGGTTGTAGAAGGTCAGGGAACTGATTTACTAAGTCAGTATATGGAGATGCTGGTGTGCGTGTGACCATCAAGTTCAGCGATGATGCACGGCTAATCGTACCAGCGATGTACCTTTTATTGAGCGAGTCTATAAGCTTAGGGCTTACCGGATCAACCAGCAGTTTGTGTTGCTGTAGAAAATCTATACCAAGGATTGGGGATGGAACGTCTGCGATGATGAAAGACCAAGTGTAGGTATTCTGCAGACCAAAATCTAAAGTCATTCGTTTACTACCATATGTAACAATATTAGACTTATTAACTGCTTGGAGCGTAACTGCAGGGTCAGGATGTTGACGTTCCTGCGTAGACGGAGGGAGAACACTAACCTCTGCTCCTGTGTCGACTAAGAACGTAGTACCGGTATTTCTATCTGTTACATAAAACAAACGACTGCTAGATCGTAGATTGCCAACAGTAGAAGTTTTCATACATGACGATATATCTTTTGGTTTAGCCTGAAAGTTGCAAGGTGAACGACACCGTCGTGCATTGCTTCCGTAACTACGGTGGTACCAGCAAATAGTATCGTGATGTCGTGACGTGCTGGGTGACCGAGAAAGACGTCGACGAGACGAGCTTCTAGAACGGCTTGGTCGTGTGCGTGTGGTCAGTGCTGCTAACTGACTCAGTAAGGTGTCGACTTTGTGTTCTAGAGTCTGTATCCTGTCGTGAGTGTCTGGTATTCTGCTAATGGAAGCAACAGATTGAGGTGTTGACCTCTTATACATGCGATCCGCAATTTGGAGAGCTTTTCCATGTCAATGTCGTCGTCTCCGAAAGCAAGAACTTGCTGAATGTTTGCAGGCAGTCGTCGCAACCAGATTTGGTAAAAGAGACGTTTGTCGATATCTCTTCCTGCTACTAGGCTTTGCATATGCCTCATGAGTTGTGATGGGGTTTTATCACCTAGCTCTACATTGCTTAACAAACGATCGAGTGCTTGCCTATCTGAAAGTGAAGTGCATCGAAGTACCTCTTCTTTCAACTTGTCGTAAGGAGCGTCTGTGCTGGGTTGAACTATGTGTTGTCGAACCTGTTCGGCGATTTCGTCTGGTAGTACTGTACTCAAAATGCCGAATTTAGCCGTCTGTGATGTAAGCTTATTGGCAGTGAAATAATGTTCCAGTCGTGCAAACCAAAGATGGGGTCTCTGGGCCTAAAAACTGGTACAGTAAGAGAAATGGTACTAACAGATCCCAGATCTAAGTTATTAGAGGTATTGGAAGACATGATACAATTCGTAGAAAAATGGTTTAACAGTAACAAAATGGCAAGAATAATGCACACTAAGAATATGGCAAAACAGAAAAACATGCAATGCAGATGCTTACCACAGATTACTGCAATATGTGCGATGAGAAAGCACAAGAATGAGTTCGAAATGTCAATTATATGAATATATATAGATCCGATAAGGTTAGGTTTTAAATAATCCAGCAAGTGTAATGATGCGTCGTGGTGCACAAGTTGTCGTCGGAGTCAACAAGTTATCGTTGCGGTGAACAAGTTATCGTCAAGGTCACCAATTTGTCGTCGCTGTCGAACATTGTCGTTGGGCTCACCAATTTTGTTGCGTGCGTTATTTGACTAAACTGCAGTACACGTGTAACAACAGAAGACAAGGGCCAGGCAACAGATCGTTTTATTATGAAAATCAACACGTATTTATACATATTTCACATACATTATTACAGCTTATGCAAGTAGACAAGCGCAGTCATCTGATTGGTTGTTTATCAGAAGTTAGGCAGACAAACGCAGGCTTCTGATTGGTTGTTTCGGGATTCCTCGACAAATAGAGTTCTCTATCTGCGAATCATATTTTGCCACGTTAACTTTGCTGTGATTGGTTGTTAAATCAGCCTTGTACATATTTTCTCACGGCCTACTCTCACCACACTCATCCCCCTGTCAAAGACTTGCGACTGATGTCGGCTTGATCTTCTTGGTGCAGGCGTCATCGTTGGCTTGTCTCGCTGCATCCATTTCTGGAGCTCGCTGACGTTCACGCGCCTCTCATTGTTCGCTATTGCGACTGTGTCTGCGTAACCCCATCTCGACGTGACCATATGTGGTCCCACCCACTTTGGAAACTGTTTGCCTGACCCTGTCGAACATTCGTCGTTATTTCGGCTCACACTTTCATATGCTGCTTTCGCCCGACCTCCCAGCAGCGTTCCAAGTAGCAGCTCCGTAGTTGACAGATCTTGAACGCCACTCAACTGCGCAGAAGCCTTGAAGTCCTGCCCGAAGATCCATATGTCTCCATCAAAAACAGCAGGGCATAGACTTTCCATTTGTCGGTAGACAGCGACACCAAATGTAACAACAGAAGACAAGGGCCAGGCAACAGATCGTTTTATTATGAAAATCAACACGTATTTATACATATTTCACATACATTATTACAGCTTATGCAAGTAGACAAGCGCAGTCATCTGATTGGTTGTTTATCAGAAGTTAGGCAGACAAACGCAGGCTTCTGATTGGTTGTTTCGGGATTCCTCGACAAATAGAGTTCTCTATCTGCGAATCATATTTTGCCACGTTAACTTTGCTGTGATTGGTTGTTAAATCAGCCTTGTACATATTTTCTCACGGCCTACTCTCACCACACACGTATATTCTAGTATTTCTTCGTTCTTATTAATGTGTGCAGACGTTGTGGCTACTCGACGGTCACAACGTAAATCAAAAGGCACTTGCGAGGAGTACGATCGTGTATTGTAGCAGTAGTCAAATTCGAAATTGTGTCAAGGTAATATTCAACAGTAAAGTGACAAATATTTGCGAAGTACATATAAAATCGGTCTGTATACACATATAATACAAGTATACAAATCAGATTAAAAAGCATGTTTACAGTTGGTATAGGGGTACTAAATTGCCTTACTCCCGTCCCCACTTTGAATGATTGTGTAAGTTTCCCGTTGTTGATTACTCGGCATGCAGCATTGTCGTACAACTGTTGGATGAGATGTATAATTGTCAATGGCACCATTATATCAGCGTTATTTTGATGTAGAATATAGGTATTAGTTAGCATACGTTTCATTATCAAGCGAGACACCATTTCCAGTGGTTTAATAATAATAGTAGAATGGTTACTAAACAAAGAATATTCTTTTCAATAACTTGCTATTCATCATCAGGTTCTACAGTTATATATAAATAATAGTGAATGAATTAAGTAGTGTCACGAACAACATTAATGTTGCTTAAGTAACACCGAATCAATGGATTACAGTTCGATAGCATCAAGATAAGACTTTACACAGCATATCAGAGAGATTACGAAGGATAATAATACATAATTTATGAATTTACAGTCTCCATTGAAGACCAGCGCAGCAGAAATGGCTGGATTTGCTTCTTCCGTACACAAAGCACTGGTTGTTTCAGATGAATCGCGGCAGCCTCAGCTGCTAATAATTAAATGTCACGTGTTTGGATGGATGTCCCACCAACGACAATGGTTGGGTTCGCGCCAAATCACGAACTGAAAGAATTTAGAATTCATGGGCTAGCCGTTGAATCGGGTCCCAGGGGCTGAATGGTATACGAACTTGCCTTGTAACTGGAAGGTCCTGTGTTCGAATTCTAGTGGGTGTGTACTGCCAATGATTCACAAACTGGGATGAAACAGCAGCTGTCCAGTACTCCCTGGTTTTCACTGGTTCTCTAGCTGGTATCAGTCCGTGATCAACTCGTAAAAACATCACTAACTCTTACAAACCAAATTTTAGAAAATGCTAATAATAGATAATTTTAAAGCTGTGAAATTTCACTTGTATACTTTGCGTGCTGTCTCGAGAGTGATAGAGTATTTAGTCAGTTTTTAAAAAGGGACACTAATAGCAAGAACCAATCACTAATAATGGAAGAAATTTCAAAGGAGTCGATACCTTAAGTTTTCTAGACAGCATCGTTCCAGTTAGAGGGAGTTGGAATGGATGAGGGTGCCAAAACCAGAGTAGGAAAGGCAGGGCAGACCTTCTTCACTCTGAAAACAGTTTAGAAATTTTCTGCACCCAGCATTAGATACCAGATTCAGGTCTTCAACAGAAATGTGTATTCGGTCAGTGAATTACTTTATACAGGCGAGAAACGTGCACTGCATTTCACGAAAAGAATTTCCAACAAGTTACAGGCTTCGTATGTGTCTCCAACCGTCTAATAGGATGGACTCTATCGATCGTGACTTCCCACCAGAACGTCAGGCAACTTCCTCCTGTAGCCAGCAGGTGGTAAGCATTAGATTTGACAAATATATTGAGAAAAGAAAACAGGTAATTTAGCGAAGAGATTTTTTTCCAGGGATTTCAAAATAGTACAACTGTATTACAGTCGCACTTATATACATATATGCTTCATCATAAAGTGGCATGGGTTAGTGGAGCATTGGAGAACCACCAAAAGTACTGGCCAGTCAGTCGTTTCGTCCTAGTTTGGGACTCTTCACAGTATGCACCCACTGCCAGGGCTCGAACCCAGGACTTTCTGGTAACACGGCGAGCTCGTAGACCATTAAGCCATCGGGATGCGATCCAGTGGCCAATCCATGAGTCCAAGCTTCTGCTAATTAATGATATGGAGCGACCACTAGTGAATATCATCGGTGGCCAATTCTCCTCATCATACCCAACCTGCTGTGCCCCATTGGTCACGACCTCTCACTAGAACCCAGGTAACTCTCTTCCTGATTAGGGCCAGTCACTAGTGAGCATCCGATTGATCTTCAAATGTCGCTTTGCCGGGTTTTGATTGGTTCCATTATTTCACCATGAACCTGGGAGTACTGATAGGTAGTTACCTGGGGTTCTAGTTAGAATTCGTAACCAATGGGGTGCAGAAGGTCGACTATGAGGACAAACACTCGCCACCAATGACCCTGGATAGTGCTAGTCACGCGATCTCTCGTGAATTAAAAGAATCTGGAATTCATGAGCCGGCCATTGGATCAGACCCCAGTGGCTTAATGGTTTACGAGCTCACCCTGTAAGCAGAAAGTCCTGGATTAGAGCCATAGCAGTGGATGCGTACTAATGAGTCACAGTCCAAAACTAGAGTGACAAAAGTTTGCCGAAGCAATTTCTATCAAACTCTTCAAACCAGACTTATGTGTTTAAAAAGAAGCAGTTATTAGTCTTTCCTTGCCCTGGTAACTGGATGTCTTTATTCCTTCTTTCATTTGATTACGTAATCTTTGTCTTTAACTTTACTCCCCTTTTATAATCTGTAATTTTGTTTGTCTCTCGTTTCCATGACTTGAAATAAACTCAGTACATTGTTACCTAACTTAGTCACTATGCATCTAACGCACATCTCATCTTTATCATGTAACTCCTTTACCGTTGTATGCATGCATTTATTTTGTTTTAACTTGACCTGCCTATGTAAAAAATATATAAGCGCAATTTTCTGAGCACTGTTCACTAATTATAGAATTTTCTGTCACCTGACAACATGTAAAATTTGCAAGTATGTTAAAACTTTTCTGTACGTAAACCTCATAATTTATTTAGGCTGTAAGCAGCTGATGAGAAGTCATTGAAATAAATGATGGTACCATATTATTCTACACAAACCGGCACTGTTATTCTTGCTTTATTCAAATTCATCAAGGGGAATGAATGCGTGAACTGACGAAACAACTGGTTGTTCTGTTCTCCCAATTGATTTCCCAGTGGTCCTCTTGTAAGGAAGAACGTACCGGAGAGGCCCGAAGGAATGTTTCTTCGGACAAATTGATTGTAAGTATACAAATTTGGTATTCCATATCTCCGATGCTTTATTTGCACATCATTTGCTAATTGGTTGAATATCACCGCATTAGATAGCATGTTGGATTCTGCACAGTGTTTTTAATGTTCTTGTCATAGTTCTGTTCTTCGATTGCTTTTTTCAGTGTTGGAAACATACTGCTGCTTTTCTGAACTCGTTTGCTGATATACTACTTATATCTGGCTATAAGTAGCACCCACCATATTCTAACCGATGTCAATTTACGATGAAATCCTGAAACCAATCAATCAAATCCCTACAAACCAACACTTGGATATATGAATTACACGAATTCGCCGAATAGATTTACATTCAAGAAACTTATATAATAACTAGTTAAGTCGACGTAAAACTATTAGAGAAATTCATACATTTTTTAAATGGTGGTCTGTATCAATTTGATTAATTTCAGTTTCGACTTTGTCAAGATTTCACCTTGAAACAGCTTAAAATTCTAAAATTAATCTATTACTGCTTACTAACTGATTACTACGAGATAGATATGATGTATGGATGGTTTTATCTATCCAGGTCCTCCAACGACGTAAATGACTAATATTGTGGGCCAAGTTAAACTTTAAGCACCACGAACTACCAGTCAGTGAACGACGTCGAATTATTCATTGAGATTCATGAATGTTAGTTCAGTGTTGTATGGCGCTTGATTCATTTTAAATGCATGCCCTAACGAAGCTACGTTGCAATTCGAGGAGGATAATGTTTTCCAGTACTGCTTAGATTTAGGGTTGCTTCGGAAGGGGAGGATTTGTTCGTGTGGTGGTGTGATGACTTTAAAAAGCTTTAGCAGGTCGATTGACGGATATGTACATCGTTGTGCAATATGTTTGACGCGAGTTAGCATTAGAGAAGGTAACTGATAATTTTAATATTTTGTAGGAACTTTTTTGCAAGGTCACATCTCTCCTTAACGCAGATCTTGTATATTTGCAGCTACTGGGTCTTGAAGCAGTCGGTGAGAGCCTCAGGTGCTGAAACGAACAGTAGCCTCGTCTCAACAGTTCATTGGTATCAGCACTGCAGAGATATTATTTCATGGAAAATGGAGAAAATCACTTTTTTGTTGTGTGGGGAAGACATTGTTGTGCACGTCAACGAAACTGTGTTGGTGAAGAAGAAATACAACTGTGGTCGGCAGCGAGCGAACAATATTTAGGTAATTGGTTTGTACGATACCTCCCTTCGAAAGAAATTCGTGGAAAGGATAGCAGATCGAAAAGCAACTACTCTTAAACCTATTGTTACAAGACTTGTAAAACGGGGATCTATAATACATACAGACGAATGGAAAAGTTACAATTCTCTGTCATCTCTAAATATATTCATCACAGAGTCAACCATTCAAGTGATTTTGTCGATTCCGTCACGAGGAAACATACAAATTCTATTTAAGAATTTTGGGGCAGGTTGAAAAATAGGATAAGGGCTATAAATGGTTCTTAATAGGATCTCATATATAGTCATTTGGATAAATATATGTACAGAATGTGGTGTAACTTTTCCATTGACAGTCCGATGCTTAACTGGGAGATGTCTCTCTCACATGTTAGGGAAAGATACCCCCTGTAACAGTTATATGCCTTTTTAATGCTTTTTTCTATAAATACAAGTTTCCCTTTATCATAAATGCCTCTTTAATGTGGTTGGTCCGTTCATGGTCGTTTGCTGATTGGTTGTTAGTGGTGCTGAAAGTTTAACTTTGCCATATTGTGGTGAGAGCTATCTGAGAACAAGTCAAAATTGTAGACAACAATTCACGTCAATGTTACGTCTCGAATCAGGGTCATTAGAGAAAAAACAATAACAAAGCTTAACGTTGATGAACTCACCAAACAATCACAGCAGACTTATCGTATGCAAATACGATTGGCAGATATATGGCTTAACTAATGGCTTTCTAAGCAACGGTCACAAGCAGAACAGAATAACCTTGATCAAGAAAACAATCAATCAGAAGACGTTGCTTCTCTGCTAACAATAACGCTAATAATAATGTACATAAAAGTCTATAAATATCTGTTGATTTTATCAGTAAAGGATCTGTTTCCCGGCTGGCCTTGTCTTCTATCATTACGATATGATCGTCAGTCTTGTAGTTTACGAGTCTCTAGAGTTTGAAAACAAAAATCTCCTACTTATAAAAATTTGTCAGTGTACAGCTATGATCACTATTCTCAAGCATAAAGACACAATACAATACACAATCGACACACGAAGCAAGGAAGAAAATAAAGTAAGCAGAGTAACTCCATTATGGATGGGATTTTATTTTGATATATCACACACAGTGTTGTACAGTTATATTAACTGATGCGACCACGTTTCGAGCACAAACTATTCCCACTCATAATCATACCAAGTTACTCACACAACTTTGTTTTTCCATTTATATACATGTGTGGAATCGATTAGATATTGGATTAAAATTCAATGTGAGATAATGTACATTCAGAAATAATAGTACGAGTGTTGTTGATCAATTGCAGAGAGATGGGAAAAAGGACGAGTGTGTTTTTACAGTCATAATATGCTACTTCTTAGATTATTGTGATGTGTTTGAATTGAAATAGAATTTTAAGATTATTTATTATCCTCTTCTGATTTGACTGACTTGTGGTGGTAATAATATCTTCCATATTTCTGGTATTTGCATTGAGTCGTTTCTGTTGCATGTGTTGTGTTGGGTTTAGACTCGATAAATTTAATAGTAGATGTTTAAAAAATCATATAATTCCAAAATATTTACGCATACGCACTCCAATTACTTCAAAGAAAATATCATCAGCAGCTGAACCTCTCAGTAGATTATGTCTAAGAGAAGAGCTACATGGAATTACTGTGAAACTAAATAATATACGAAATGAAATTGAAAAACTCAAACAGAAACTCAAATGTATGGTCAATGACGAAGATTATGTAATCGTTGTTGAAACATCCAAAAGAGTTAGAGAATCAGCCTTAAGAAAATCAAAATCCACACAAATCAAAAAATTCAAAAAACCAATGGAAGAAAAGAACACAATAAATGAAATTGACGTCGGCGTTTCATCCTCTGTTGACAGAACAAAATGGATGACCAACCTATCGTCAAGGGAAGTAAGCTCTAGTGAGATAAAAGTACTTCAGAAAGGACTAAACTTCAATGTAACAGTTAATAAATTAAAACCAGAGGATGTCATTCCTAACATAGAAGTAGCACTAAGCTCAATAGATAAGACGACAGCAGAAGAGGTTCGAGCACAATGTGCATTAACCCTGAAAAATCAAAAGAAGGCAAGATCATACTAAACAAAATCGGAAAGAGAAGCTTTAATTAGTCTAAAACAGGATAAAAATATTGTGATCGCAAAAGCTGACAAAGGAAACGCCACCGTAGTTTTGAATAAATCTGACTATATCAAAAAAGTTACTCAACGTATTCAAATGGGTCCATATGAGGAAATTAAGAAGCCTATAGATACAATAGTGAATAAGGTAAAGAAATCTGCAGCGGAATTAATACGCAGAATGAAGCCATCACTGGGTGAGTCTAAATGGTTTAATTTAATGCCTAAAACTAATAAAAAAGAATATATGGTACTATTAAAATACACAAACCAGGTTATCCCATACGACCAATAGTGGATTTTAGAAATACCCCCACTTATGAACTATCGAAACACTTTGCTCTAATATTATGCCCTATTAGAAATCGTTCAAGCTCTAGACTAACTCATTCATTATTATTATTATTATTGTATCCTTTAGTTCCTAGAGGAACATAGGGCTTCAGCTGCACACCTCCATTGCCTTCGGTTTTCTGACAACTTTTTCACCCTGCTCCAGGTATGTCCACATGCTTTCATCTCCTCCTCGCATGACCTCCTCCAAGTCACCCTTGGACGACCAACTCGCCGCCTCCCTTTCGGGTTCCACTCGAGCAATGGCTTGTCTAGTGATGTCACTTGATGGTTTCCTCAGCGTATGGCCAATCCATCTCCATTTCTTTCTGCCTATTTGTTTCACAATCGGCTCCTGATTGGTTCGCTCATTGCCAGAAATCCCTGTTGCTGATCTTTTCTGGCCATCCAATTTTGAGTATTGAGCGAAGACAGCTGTAAATGAAGGTCTGAAGTTTGTTTGAGATGCTCTTCATGGCGCGCTAGCCAAGTCTCTGATCCGTATAGTAGCACTGACTTGACATTGGAGTTGAAAATCCGGATCTTATTTTTGATGCTGAGTGCTGTTGACCTCCACACAGATTTGAGAGTAATGAAAGCTTGTCTTGCTTTTCCGATTCTGGCTCATTCATATGAGATGAAAAATAAACTGAACGACATTCAACTAGAGAATGATGAAAAAATGGTTAGTTTTGATATAACTAGTCTTTATACTAACATACCAGTCAATATGGCCTTAGAAGCAGTTTAAAAAGAACTAACTGCGGATCCTGAACTCAATCATAGGACAAAGCTACCCATTGAACAAATTATGTTAGGGATTCGGTTATGCCTCACATCTACTATCTTTAAGTTCAAAGGCAAGATATACAGACAAACAGAAGGTGTAGCAATGGGATCACCAATATCCCCTATTGTAGCAGACATATTTATGGACAGCTTGGAAAGTAGTCCTCTTAATACGTTTAATCCTACTCCAAATATATGGTGGAGATATGTGGATGACACTTTCACGGTGTTAAAAACAGAGCATATCTCTAGCTTCCTGACACATATAAACTCACAAGTTGAGGGAATAAAATTCACATTTGAATCAGAAAATGAACTAGGAGAATAAGCTGTGATGTTAGGTTGTAAAATAAAACGAATAGAAGAAGGCAAACTACACACTAGTGTTTATAGAAAACCAACGCATTCTGCCAATAGATAGTGAGACTTTAATTCGTCTCATCCGTTAACTGTTAAGGCAGGCTTACTGAAGTGTTTAACAAACCGAGCCATAGCACTAAGTAGCACAAAAAAAAGACCTAAATGATGAAATAAAACAGATAGAAGAAGCGTTGGTGTTGAATAACTATCCTATAAAATTCATTAGGAAGATCAGCAAAAACCAAAATAAAAATAAAAATAATGGTGAAACTATTAATGATAACACAAATAAGAAAGAATATAAGTCATCCACTGTTATACCATATAAGGAAAGCACATCTGAGGCCCTACGTAGGATTCTTAATAAAGCAGGAATTAGGGTGGCATTCAAACCTACAAACTCACTCAGAGACAAGCTCTGTAGGCTAAAAGACCCGGTGGATCCAATTAAACAAAATAATATAATTTACAAAATACCCTGCAATAACTGTGAGGTCAACTACATAGGTCAAACTAGTAGGTCAGGGATAGTCAGATTATCAGAATATAAGAATTTAGCTAAGGTAAAAATGGCTGACCCAGAGAAGGTGAGTAATTAAGAAAAAAGCTCAGCTATTGCACTTCACACAGTAACAAACAACCACACAGTAGGGTGGGATAGGGTTAAAATTCTAAAAAGTAATATAGGTAAGTGGAGAGAGAGGTTGATCACGGAATCCTTATTTATCGAGTCTACACCCAACACAACACATGCAACAGAAACGACTCAATGCAAATACCAGAAATATGGAAGATATTATTACCACCACAAATCAGTCAAATCAGAAGAGGATTATAAATAATCTTAAAATTCTATTTCAATTCAAACACATCACAATAATCTAAGAAGTAGCTTATTGTAACTGTAAAAACACTCGTCTTATTTCCCATCTAACTCCATTATGGATAAGATTTTATTTTGATAAATCACAAAGCGTTGTACGGTTATATTAACTGATGACCACGTTTCGAGCACAAACTATTGCTCATAACCATATCATATCAACACTCATATTATTATTTCTGAATGTACATTATCTCATACTGATTTTTAATCCAATATCTAATCGATTCCACACATGTATATAAATGGAAAAACAAAGTTGTGTGAGTAACTTGGTATGATTATGAGTGGGAATAGTTTGTGCTCGAAACGTGGTCGCATCAGTTAATATAACTGTACAACACTGTGTGTGATATATCAAAATAAAATCCCATCCATAATGGAGTTATACTCTACCACATTGTCCAAGTTTTATACTTATATCAAAGAAAGCAGAGTGTTGACAAGAGAGCTTTTACTCTCTCGAAAGAGGAGCTAAAATACTTGACGGCGATTCTGTAGATATAAGTTTTAAATGTCAATGAGAGATACTAATTTCATCGATAAGTTAAGACAATTAACCACCACTACGTGTCAGTCATTATAATGGCGGGAAGGGTGAAATACTAAATACTCAATGATGTCCTTAAAAGGAGAATTTCTACTTCTTTGAGAAGAATTCTACTCGTGGTAACATTGAGAGTAGTGTTCTCAAGTCTCTCGCCGATCTGTAGAAGACCAAATGACAAGATCTTGCACCTGACCACTTCCATGTGCATGTATCAGTTCACTCGTTGTGTGGCTCCAGTCACGTACATTGGTCTTTTGACCTGCATCCTGTCAAAAAAGGTTAAAGAACATTATCCAATGTGGTCGGACAAAGGAAGTAAGAACTCCGCATAAGGCGTTCAATAATGGAACATCTCATCACCTACTGGTCATTTCATCTGAATAAACGCCCCCTGCTTCAAAGTAATCTACAAAATGAACAACAACCAGGCAAAGACAACACGTTTCTGTCTTCTTTGCATTGCAGAAACCGTAGCCATTCAGTTAGAAGAAGCAGAACTATGCATATAAAAGAAAATTATTCAACCACTTCTACTTGTGTGCGTCGGTGGCACGGTGGTTAGGACTCTCACCGACCATGCACATGACCCGAGGTTCGATCTCTTGCCGACGCACACCTGATATCTATGGTCGACCTGCAAAATTTGGGCTACCGATATCACATGCTGAAAATTCCATACTTGTACCAAAAATACAGTGTGGAATAAAGCTGTAAATAAAAAATAAAAAAAATAAATAAATTTCATGGTAACAAACTGTTGATTTGACTCAACTTTTCCTTGTATGCCTACTTTGTTTGCCTCCCTAAAACTCTTGCGTAGTTCTGTATGTTATTTTGTTTCCATGTACACCCTGATCACATAACTCTTTCACCAAACTATTCATGGTATTATTATCAAAAAAAATATTAGCCTTGCTTAACGATTTCATCTTCTGCATCCGCTAAAGTAATCGGAATCCTCTTAAAGAGGTCAAACTAGTAGTCTCATGAGAAATTAATTCATACGCTCCCTTTACGTCGGTCATCATTACTTAATTGTTGCTATAATTTGATAATGTCTTCTTTTCCACTTAACCCTTTTTTCTTGTTTTAACCATCTTTAATTGTCTGACAAATTTTATGCCTAATTTTGTCTGATTTCCGATTTATTATTATTTTATCCTTTAGTTTCTAGAGGAACATAGGGCTTTAGCCGCGCGTCTCCATTGCGTTCTGTTTTCTACCAACTTTTTCACCTCGCTCCAAGTCTGCCCACACGCTTTCATCTCCTCCTCACATGACATCCTCCAAGTCACCCTTGCATTGACGACCAACTCGCCGCTTCCCTTTCGGGTCCCACTCGAGCAATGGATTGTCTAGTGATGTCACTTGATGGCTTGTTTCCTCAGAGTATGGCCAGCCAATCCATCTCCATTTCTTCCTGCCTATTTGTTTCACAATCGGTTCCTGGTTGATTCACTCATTGCCAGAGATCCCTGTTGCTGATGTTTTCTGACCGGCCATTTGATCTTGAGTATTGAGCTAAGGCAGCTGTTAATGAAGGTCGGTAGTTTGTTTGAGGTGCTCTTTATGACGCGCTAAGTGTCTGGTCCGTATGGTAGCACTGACTTGACATTGGAGTTGAAAATCCGGATCTCATTTTGATGCTGAGTGCTGTTGACCTCCACACAGATTTGAGAGTAATGAAAGCTTGTCTTGCTTTTCGGATTCTGGCTTTGATGTCCTCGTCAGTTCCGTTGGCCTGTAGTTGAAACGGTGCTTCCCAGGTAGGTAAAGGGGGTTGTTTCTTTCAGGTTCCTCCCATTTACGCTGGCTGATTGTTGTCTGTTGTTGTTGCTGTTGATGGTGTTGGCCAGGAATCTTCCTCACCTCTGTTTTCTCTATGTTCACCTTAAGGAAGTCCTATCTTCGATGCTTCTCCTGCCAACTTGTTGCTTTTAACTTGCATATCTTCTAGTTTGTAGGAAATCAGACATATATCATGGGCGAAGTCCAGATCGTCCAAGTATTTTGTGTGGGTCCATTTTATGCCTGTTTCCTCATTGGCCATTGTCTGTCGCATTATCTAGTCTACTGCAATCTGGAAGATCATTGGCGATAGTAGACAGCCTTGCCTCACTCCCGTCCTCACTTCGAAGGCTTCCGTGATTTTCCCGTTGTGGATGACTTGGCATGCAGCATTGTCGTACATTTGTTGGATGAGATGTATAATTGTCGGCGTCACACCTTGGTAGTAACGAAGTAGTTGCCAAATTACCTCTCGGTCGAAGCTGTCGAAGGCCTTTCAAAGTCAATGAAGTTGAGATAGAGAGATGTGTGACTGCCATTCCAAATTTTGCTCAATGATGATCCGTAGTGTGGCGATTTGATCAATACATGACTTGTTTCTCCTGAATCCAGCTTGTTCCGGTCGGAGTTTTTCATCCCGGTTGGCTAGTGTGATTCTGTCCAGGAAGCTTCGGCTTATTATTTTGCTTGGGATGGACGGAAGCATAATTCCACGCCAGTTTTTGCATTGACTTAAGTCTCCTTTCTTTGGTAGTTTGAATAAGTATCCTTTCTTCCAGTCCTCAGGTACTTTGCCCTCTTTTCACACCTTCTCCAATAGTGGTGTCATCAAGTCCGCTGTTGTCTCTGGGTCCATTTTCAATGCTTCTGCTGGGATTCCATGTGGTCCTGCTGCTTTTCCAGCTTTTAGCATTTTAATTGCCTTCAGGACTTCTGATTTCGTCAGGGGGTTGATATTCACTGGTAGTTCTGCTTCCGTTGTTAGTATTGTTAGGTGGTTATTGTGGGTGGCGGTCGATTTAGAAGTCTTTTGAAGTGTTCAGCCCAGTGTTTTCTTTGGTCCACCTATTTGATGATTGACTTTCCATTGTCATCCTTCACTGGCTTAATCTGTGTCGAACTTTTGCCCGATAGGTGCCTAGTTGTTTGGTAGAGTGTGGTGAGGTCTCCTTTGACTGTACTGCAGCTTGTTCCGCTTCACTTGCCATGGTTTCATAATATTTTCTTTTGTCTTCCCTGGCACTCCTTTATAACTCTTTTGTTCAGCGTATTGTATTGCATTCAACTCCTGTTTTTGTTGCTCGTCGATGCACTGGATAATCTTTTGTTTCACCATCCTTCTCTCCTCTATTAGTTTTCAAGTGTCCGTAGTGAGCCACTGTTTGTCCTGTCTCTTCTTTCTACCTAGAACTTCCATGCAGGTTTGACTCCACACCGTTTTCAAGTTGTGTCAGTGCTTTTCGATGCCGACCTCTTCGCTAATGTTGATTTGTGTCTTGGCTTTGTCCCTTATGTTTGCAATGAAGATGTCCTTTGTAGCCTGGTCCTTCAGTTTTTGAGTGTTGAACTTGGCTTGCGGTCTATCTTCAGCTCGTGATACTCTGAGAGCTTTTAATTTGATTTGGACTGTCCCTTGTACGAGATAGTGGTCTGAGCCAACGTCTGCTCCTCTTCTTACTTTTGTATCCAGTAGGCTACGCCTCCACTTCCTTGAGATTGAGATGAAGTCAATTTGGTTTTTGTTTTGCCCATCTGGTGACACCCACGTGGCCTTGTGGATATCTTTGTGTTTGTATACGCTGACACCAATCACTAGTTTGTTGAAGGCGCAGAAGTCAGCCAAGAGTTCTCCATTTTCATTCATTTCTCCGAGAGCTTCTCTACCCATGATCAGTTCCCTTCCTGTGTTGTCTGGTCCCAGTTTGACGTTCATGTCTCCCATTGGTATTTTAATGTCACCAGCTGGAGCATTGTTCATTGTTGCCTGTAGTTGTCTGTAGAATTCTTCTTTCTTTTCGAGGTCTGCGTTGTTTGTGGGTGCATAACATTGTATGATTGACACTTTCCTTCCTTTGGAGTTGAATCTGGCGGTCATTATCCTGGACGAGATCGCCTCCCATTGCATGGGGGCGTTTGTTGCCATTGGTGACATCATGATAGCCATTTCCAATTCAGTACAACATTTTTATGCATATTACAACACTTACGCATAATTTCTAAATGTTGTTTTACTGTAAGTTATTTGGTGGATGGTGACTAGCTGTACAATCCAGCTAGATGCGTCCTATTTAGGGATCGTCTTTCAGCCGGATGCACCTACATTCCACAGTGAGTGATGATGTTCCCACAGAGGCTGGAACCCAATGCCCATAATTTCGTCGAAGCATCTGTCTGCATAAAAAGCCGACATGTCAACCTGAGACCGAGCACTTCGGTCTAATCAATCGATGGGAAAATCTAAAATTGATTAAGATATGTGATTCTATTGGTCTTAACAATTCAATATTACAGAAAGATGGCGTAGCTGTGGGGTCTCCTTTTGGTCCACTCCCAGCTGACTGCTTCACGGAGAGTCTTGAAAACAACATCTTCGATACTTCGATAAGTTAACTGCACTTATACAGGAGATACATAGATGAAACGTCCATAATTTGTGATGAAAAAGTTGATTTAGAGTATCTCCTCAAAACTTTCAACGTAGCACACCTATCAATTA
The DNA here is from genome assembly GCA_944472135.2 of Trichobilharzia regenti. Lineage (NCBI taxonomy): Eukaryota > Metazoa > Platyhelminthes > Trematoda > Strigeidida > Schistosomatidae > Trichobilharzia > Trichobilharzia regenti. The sequence goes on from OX235266.1 coordinate 56,063,778, forward strand.
AAATTTACCTTAGAAAGTAAATCGAACATGGCATTTCCATTCCTCGATGTACCACTAGTCAGAAGACAAGACTATACAAATCCACTGATCGATATATCTGAAGTTAATATGGACGGGAAAGTTTATCAACTTTCAGAGTTTCATCGCATTGATCCGAAAGCAAAATCTGGTACGTATATTAAGTTTGAGGATAAAAAAATCTGTTCGGAAGACACGATGAAGAAAGAATTGAGTTTATTACGTGAAATCCTACTGGAATTGAACGGGTATCTACCAAGATACATAGACGAAAGCATGAAAAGAAAGCCAAAAAGTCTCCAAAAATTACAACTGTTCCTAGGAAAACTCTCTTCATGAACCTGGAATTCAAATGTAATATCGAAGCAGAAATTCTTAGGAACCACCTTTCTAAATGCCTTAAGAAGACATTTCAAGCAGCCAACCTACGTATTCCATTCTCTAGGAGATAGCTAATCCAGTCTAACTTTAAGAACAAGATACCGCTTTTGGCCACCGCAATATATATCTATTAGTTTACTTGTTCGTGTGTAGCAAAGTATATCGACCGTACACAACGTCAAGTTCGCAAACGTATTCTGGAACCCCACCCAGATTGGCTAGCCGTCCGGAGAAGAAAAGAAGAATACCAGGAGCTCCATTCTTGAACGCTTCATCGACTCTGGACAACGAGCACCTCCACCTACATGAATGCTTCACACAGAGTCCCTCAATATCGCACGAAAGGACTTCGAATACGCCGTCTGTACATAGCTGAGTCATTGGCTATTCAGGATCTGAAACCAGACCTCTGCATCCAAAAGCACTACATACATTCCCTCAGCCTACCGTGGCCAGAGTAACGTTCTCGTTGTAATTTAGCTTCCTTTTATTGTGTAAGTTCACTATTATTATTTTTTATAATTCTCATAATCCTTATTTTATTATCACCCTAATACTGTTTATTAATAAAGATGAGTTTTTATACAGATATTTTATAAAACCCCTTTATCACCTTCCCACTAGTTTCTGTCTACTCTACTTAGTCATATTAATTAGTCATTTTCTCATACTTATTATATCATACCAACTTTTCCCTCTTTTCTAATTTCCAATTAGTTACCCTTTTTAAGACTACACCCTACATTACGCAATACATTTTCGGATGACAAAGTTTGTCAGTATCTGATTGGTCTTATGAATTTTTTGTTAAATATAATTACGATTGTAGAGCAGCTCATGAGAATGAAGTGACGGAAAGAAAATTTTCTTCGCTGTTTAGGTCTACTTCTTTATCTTATAATTCGACATTAGTAATAGCAAGTGTCGATCCTTTCACGGGATACTAAGCAGTAAGTAATTCATGTCATGCGTCTAGACGTAGGCGTTTTCTGAAGACTGAATTCCATCAGTCAAGTTTATAATGTGTTCAGTATACTAGTTAGCTAGGTAACTCGCCGTGTGAGTACATTCTGAATGTTCAAGAGATTTTTGTTTGTAAGGATTAGATTTGTTTATACGCATTTGGCCACGGATTGATATCACCTAGAAAAAGCATTGAAAACCAGTACTGGATTACTGGCCAGCTCTTTCGTCTTGGTTTGGGGATCATCAGCAGTACGCACCCACTGCACTGGGGTTTGAACTCAGGACCTTCCGGTTTCAAAGCAAGCTCGTATACCATTCAGTCAGTAGGGCCCGATTCAATGCCCAGTGCATGGATGATAATTTCTACCAAATTTTGTGATTGAATGCAACTGGCACCAACCAATGTCATCGGTGAGAACTTCATCTTCACACTTAACTAGACGGTCCTCACTGGTAATGACTTCTCACTACTACTTCAGGCGACCTTTCCCTGTAGCAAGTCATTAATGAGCATCACGAATTGGTAGAGGTTATGATTCATGCACTGGCCATTGAATCGGGTCTCAGTGGCTGAATGGTATACCAAACAGCTTGCCTTGTAACCGGAAGGTCCTGGGTTTGAACCGCAGGCGCTGCGTACTTCCCAATAATTCCTAAACTAGTGAGATGAAACAACTATCGAGTACTCCAGTACTGGTTTTCAGTTCTCCTCTAATTGATATCAATCCATGGTCAAACTCGCATAAGCATTTCGAATTGTTGTTATTATTAAATAGTTCTAAGCAGTCAGCAGGAATCTCTTCCAAGACCTACGTTCATTACTTGTTGCTTGTCACTGAACAGTCAAAAAGGCATGCCTATAGTCTTGAAGGGACCCTTGAGGACTGTCTGCATTCGCAGATACTACACTCCCATAGCAGACATCCCTGAATAATCTAAATTCCAATCTAATAAAGAGACCTGTGTGTTATTCCTTCAAGACCAAAGATTCTCCTTGTTGATTAGTGAGGCTAACAACTAAAGCCTCGTATCGATTACCTCCAAAACATCTAAGAATAATGAAAGTAAAACAAAGAAAGACTTTGCAGACTTTTTACGCAAAACCTTTTTTACTACTTTTATCAGTAGTATAAATAAATTTCACAAAAATAATACTGTCCACTACACACACACACCCACACACTCACATACCGACACACCAAACATCGTAGGTTCTTTATCTTTAAGTGGACTTTTAGATCCACGAAGGCATGTTGCTGCAATTTCTACACTAATTGATGCACTGTGCTTTTAAAGAGACGAAATGAAATCCAAAAAAGGCCGGAGGGGGGGTGAGGGGGCTGTTGAAGATGTCTAGTGGAAAGCAAACAAGATGGGTGACAGCATGCATGCAAAATAATATTATTAAGTTTAAGGTCAACTCATTGAAATATGCATATGCACATATATATGTATGTGTGTGTGTATATAGAAATATATAAATACGTGTATCTCTTGAGAAAAGCGCATAGGTAGTCTCTCTCCACATCACTCTCTGCCATGCTCTCTAATGGCTTGAGAAGTTTTGGAGAGTTGAAAAAGACAATTAAAGCATCCCAAAGTCTCTATCATCCACAAGATCAATAGTATCGATTTCCAATATATATGTATATATATTGTCTTGATCAAATTAGATCGGATCAAAATTCAAATGAAAATCAAGGCTAAATCATTAAGTCGAAAGCAAGCCATAACAGCAACCCAAAAAAAGACAAAAACAACCACCACAACAAACAGAGGTTCATCAACAGAAAATAATATTTGGGAAAAACAATTTGATATGAAAAACAGTTTGAAAGATGTTTCTCTATTTCGTATGATATATATATATATATATATATGCGTATTTACTGGTAATTATTGATCGCTTGATAGAGGTATGATAGAGGTGAAACTGAAGAGTTAGAAAGATGGTTCAGTATACGAAACGGAAAACAAGCTCTTTAATGGTATTATTATTATTAATAATAGGATCAATAATAGGAGCATTACTCATAGCTGAGTTATAGCAGTCAAGGAAACTAGAATACTTCTTATATATAAATGAATTTGGCAAAAAGTGGGTGGGGGTGGTTGGTTGGGTGGTGAGGAGGGTCCTTTTAAAAAGCAATAAGATAATAAGTATATTTTTTCTTCGAGAAACAACAACTAGCAGCAACACACAACAGCAATTCGTCGTCACCATCATAATCATCATCATCATCAATTAACTAACTGGTTGTTTGTTGATTGTATAGACAAATTCTAGCTAGAGTCATTGCAATCCAATCAGGTGGTGCTACAGCCTTCAATAAAGAAGTGGTTACTTCCGGCGATGATGCTTGGAATTCATGTTTTGCAAGTTCGTGGAGTTGTTTCATTATTTCATTGATCACGTCATTGATTGATTCACCCTGGTTGATATGTAGATTAGTGAAGAAGGATTTCAGGGTGTTGTTATGCTGATTACTATCTTTTGATGAGTCTTTTTCATGCGTCTCCGACTTTGCTGCTTCGTCTTGATGTGAAGGAGAAGTTTGGTGATTCTGTTGATCGGCGGGATGATGAAGTTTTGCGTACGGTTTGAATATTGTTAAACAATTGGATGCTGACAGGATGAGTAGGATATTTTCTGGTTTCAAATCAAATTCTACTGATCTGTTGATGTCATGCGGTACTTCTTGTGGTGGAGTAGTGTTGTGTAAGCATTCACTTAGACTTAGTAGAACGCCTAGTTTTATGCAGTTCACGAGTATTTGTATATTAATGTCTGGTTGTTTCTCCTTATCGTCTAGGCTTAATATACTTTTCAGGCTTGTTGCCATAAATATTGAGTGTAATATCTTTTCGTCAGATGATGCTTTGGCTTTCTGGTCGAGTGTATTCGTCTTGTGGCTGGCATTTGTAGTTGGAGTTGGTGATTTTGTGGTTTGGTTGTCTAACCAATTGGTTAACAGTTTGTCTATTGTTTTTTGAGTATATTTCAGCTTATTTGAATGAATATTTGATTCTTTCTGTAGGTAAGGGAAATATATAAATAAAAAGGGAACTTAGTAATGATAATAATAGTATTTAGCATTTAATAATAATAATAATAATAACAATTTGCTTTATTCCAAAGCAGTACTTGTGATACAGAATGGAATTCTCAGGATTTTACTACAGTATATTGCATCCAGCTAGTACATTAATAATAAATAAAATTCTACATAGATTAAGGGTAATCTCGGTTAGTTTTGACAACAACAGATTAGCATGTCGATAGCAAAGCCAAAATTGAACAGAATGTTTGAAGGTGTTAGAAAAGTAGATACTACTAGCATATTTACTGGCGTAAGCGATAACACAAAGGTCGAGATATACACAGTGTGAGACAACGAAGAAGAATGTTTTAAGTAGATTTTGTAAGGAAGAAAGAAACAAAGCTGCACATAACAGAAAAAAGAGAGAGAGAGAAAAGGAAAAGAAAGGAAGAAAAACGTTGTACCCATGTAAATGATATGAGTTCGAAAGACGAGATCCAGTTGTTCTACTGACTATTTAATAAGTTATAGGTATCGCGCCTAATGCTTTCTTCATCGCACAGAACACGAGCTAAGTAGGGTAAGGTTGAGTTTTTGTACTTGCTAATGCGAGCATACAGTTTTCTATAGAGGCTTCTGGTCTGCTTGCCTGAAGAGATATGAGGGGGAGAGTTGTGAAAACAATAATAATAATGGTTATGTCGCTACTCTGGACAATCCATTTTTAATACAGAGAAAATATTCATTCAGACATTTATAAAACGCAAAAGAATTGTGCAAAGAATATCCTTGTCGATAATTTTTCCCTCTTCTGGCTCGACAATTATATATGTATGTTTATATACATAGAATATTCCAGAATAGTAGTCAATAACAATATTAGTATGCTTTTTAAATAATATCGATTTGTTAAGTAAGATCACAATGAAATTTCAGTTCATTAAAGATGCTTAATTTATGATAAGCATAAAAATATGACAACAAATAGAATGTCAACTAAAATTATATAAATTCCACAAAAATTCTAGATCATTCAAACCTGGATGGCCAAAGTAAGGATGATGTCTGAACGCATAAATTAAGCTTCTTAATGTAGATCCCAAAAGCCAGCGTCAGCAATATGCAGTAGACGAACTCTTAAGGCGGAGCTAAGATTAGTTGGTATATGGTAATTGACTTTGAAATCCTGGTTCACATTAATCTTGTGTTCTGTATCCACGAGATGGGACAGAATAGCTTCATGTGAATGGATTTTGTTTGTCCTTTACTTAACCAACCACTGTGAAGGATGATGTTCGGATATCCGACGACAAACACGTCTAATTGTACAGCCTATGCAACTAACTGGCTCACTCCACAGGAGAAGTTAAATTGGTAGATACCACGCACATAGAAGTGGTGAAATTAGGCAGTTTATCTTTCACACCCAAACACAAAAGAGGAGCGGTTTTGAAGACACAGCATAAGTCAGCAATAGGAAATGCTCTTTTTACCACATTTCTAAGGCGTTGTGTTAGTATCTCGATGATGTTATCCCCGAACAACAGGAGTTGTAAGATTCAGGCCTTTTTCGCAACTGTTGGTACTTTGGACTGTCTGGACCTTTTATTCATATTCTTATCGGTTAATTTAATTTTTATTCTTTATTTACAGCTTGATTCCACACCGTATTTTTGGTACAAGTATGGAATTTTCAGCATGTGATATCGGTAGCCCAGATTTTGCAGGCCGACGATAGATATCAGGTGCGCGTCGGCCGGGGATCAAATCCCGGACCATGTGCATGGTCGGCGAGAGTCCTAACCGTTTTCACTCAGCAACTGATTAATGGTATTAAGCTCTTCATTGAGACATTCATTAGAGTAGATTATTCTTGCTCTGTGACAGACCAAGCACTTTATTAGATTGCGTTTTTATTTCAAAGGCATGAAGCTGAAAAAAAATGAGTATACTGACTAGGTGATGTAGGTTTTCTATATAAACTTTTGCTTATTATACCGTCCTCTTTTTAGGATTATAACTGCGGATATTCCTGATTGTGATGGACTGGGTAGAGGTTGATAAGACAGATATACGCTAGACTGGTATTATTATTCCCTTGAGTTCCAAGTGAAACATAAGACTTCAACAAATAAAGCTTTACTTTCTCCTATCTTCTGCCGTCATCTTCAACTCTCTGGCTCCACAACTGCCCACAATCTCTCATCTCCTCCTCACAAGATCTCCTCCATTTTACCGTAGGACACCTACTTGTCTCTCCCCGTTGGGATTCTATTGTGGGATCTGGAGGGCGATGTCATTTGTCGGTCTCCTCATAGTATACCTGATCCATCTCCATTTTTTCCTGCATATTTTTCCATCGATTAGCTTTCACCTGTTCGTTTATTCCACTGCAGAGATTTTCTTGTTGCTAATTCTTTCTCGCCAACCATTTGATCTCTACAGTATGAAGCCAGTGAAAGTGACAACTATTGATGAAAGTCTGCAGTTGCCTGTTGGAAATCCTCTTCTTGACACTCCGGCCAAGTTTCTAACCCTTTATGGAAGCACCCACTTGACATAGGTGTTGACAATGAGAATCTTGTTCTTTATGCTTAGTGTAGAAGAATTCCAAGCTGGTTTCAGATTGATGAAGGTGTATCTTGCCTTTCCAAATACTGGCTGACTTGTTTTGATATCTTCATGTGTTCCGACTGCCTGTTGATATAAGTATAAAACTTGGGCACTGTGGTAACTCCATTATGGATAAGATTTTATTTTGATAAATCACACACAGTGTTGTTACACAGTAATATTAACTGATGCGATCACGTTTCGAGCACAAACTATTGTCACCCATAACCATATCAAGGTGCTTACTCACACAACTTTACCCTTCATTCATATACGTGTGTGAAGTTGACTAGATATTGGAATAAAAATCATTATAGGATAATGTACATTTCGACCACGACATTGGAACATTCTGTTAGTTCTACCTATATAGGTGTCACCGCAGCTGCAGGTGAACTTGTAGATACAGTTTGAAGTAGAGTCCACAGAATTTCGTCCTTTATTAATCGTAGGTACAGGGATCGAAAATGTTCGGCAAGTGAGAAAAAGAGATATGGCGGCGTAGAATGTGCCTATCCAGTATAAACGTTCCCTGGTGAAATGTTTGTTCTCAAGGGCTCGAAAAATATGTACGAGTGACACATTGATGGATGAGCTTCGATATATACATTCAGTTTTACTAGCCAATGGTTATCCAGAAAACTTCATCAATTGTCACGGTAAGGATAGACCACATCTTGAAAAGACAGCTACTGTACCAAAGAAAGCCATCTTTATTAATCTATCATTCAAGGGCGACCAGATTATGCAGTTGACAGCTAGCTCAAAGACTTAGGTCAGCCATCAAACGCACATTCTACGCCGCATCCCTTTTTCTCACTTGCCGGACATTTTCGATCCCTGTACCTACGATTAAAGGACGAAATTCTGTGGACTCTACTTCAAACTGTATATACAAATTCACCTGCAGCTACGGTGACACCTATATAGGTAGAACTAACAGAATGTTCTAATGTCGTCGAAAAGAACATGTTCCAAAATGGCTAATAAATCACATCGAAAATCCCAACGCGATTAATCTTAGTAGAAATCCAGCATCATCCATTGCAAAACACTTATTAATGTCAGGTCACAAAATAAATATTAATCACTGTTTCACAATTATTTCACCACATAACTCTAATTCAAGGATGGTTATTGAAGGTGATGGAAGCACTTTGGATTAATCACATACAGCCTAAACTGTGTGTACAAAATACAATAGACTTCAATCTTCGCCTACCCTGGACTACATGACCTATCTAAATATGATTGGTCATTAGTATGTACTTTTGTTTTTATTTAACTGAGTAATTTTCATGAACTTTATTTTATCATTGTTAACCATGTTAGTTGTAAAGCGGTTGTGAAGAAACTACGAAATGATGGCATCATCTCGCGAAATTTGTCTTCTTAATGCCTTATTCAATTACAATAAGATGGGGAATAAGACGAGTGTTTTTATAGTCAAAATAAATAAGTAACTTGTTAGAATGTTATGATGCACGTGAATTGAAATGGAATTTTAAGATTAGTTATTGTCCTCTTCTGATTTGCCTGATTGGTGGTAATAATGTCTTCTATATTTCTGGTATTTGCATTGAGTCATTTCTTTTACATGTGTTATGTTGGGTGTAGACTTGATGAACAAGGATTCCGTAATCATTCTCTCTCTCCACCTACCCATAATACGTTTTAGAATTTTAACCCTATCCCACCCATCCTATTGTGTGGTTGCTTGTTATTGCGTGAATAGGGTTAAAATTCTAAAAAGTAATGTAGGTAGGTGGAGAGAGAGATTGATTATGGAATCCTTGTTCATTGAGTCTACACCCAACACATGTAAAAAAAATGACTCAACGCAAATACCAGAGATGTGTATGGAAGATATTATTACCACCACTCAGTCAAATCAGAAGAGGATAATAAATAATCTCAAAATTCTGTTTCAATTCAAACACATTACAACATTCCAACAAGTAGCTTATTGTAACTGTAAAAACACTCGTCTTATTTCCTATCTAACTCCATTATGGATAAGATTTTATTTTGATAAATCACAAAGCGTTGTACGGTTGTATTAACTGATGACCACGTTTCGAGCACAAACTATTGCCACTCATAATCATATCATATCAACACTCATATTATTATTTCTGAAAGTACATTATCTCATACTGATTTTTAATCCAATATCTAATCGATTCCACACATGTATATAAATGAAGCAAGAAAGTTGTTTGAGTAACTTGATATGATTATGAGCAATAATTTGTGCTTGGAACGTGGTCATCAATTAATATTACTGTACAACAATGTGTGACCGACTGCCTGTTATCGAAACGATGCTTCTTAGCTGGATAAATGAAGGAATTAACCTCTGTTTAATATCTTCCGTTGATGGTAGACCGACAAGAAAACTCTGAAAGACCTACAGGCGAAAATCAACATTTGGTTGGCAGAACAATTAGGTGACACTGAAAAAAACGGGACTTCAATTGAGAACACACAGAATGCAAAGGTGACGATGATACGTGACAAACCATAGCAACAGGCACCAATCACAATAAACCGAAAATTCACTTTTCTGGCTAGTCAGCATCGTTTCAGACACAGAGGTAGGTAGATGGCACATATACGAATACCATAGGCAGAGTGAAGTTGAACAGGTAAGTAAAACCTTCATTGCTCTCAAGTCCGTATGGAAATCAGTTGCACCCAGCATCTTGGACCAGATCGGGAGAATTGACGAAAGCGTTAGCAAAAGTATGTCTAACAGGTCATTGCAGACTTTCATGAACAGCTGACTTGGCTGGCTATTGAAGAGAATAAGTAAGCATCAAACAGCTCTTGAAGACAGAGAACCAATAGATATCCAAGAGGAAATGAAGATGCACTGGACACAGGGATGAGGAGTCCGTTGAGTGGCATCAGACGCCTCGTAGACAATCTAATTGAACCCTAAGGGTAGGTGGTGAGTTAGGTATCACTTCAAGAGTGACATGGAAGAGGTCGTTTGAGGAGAAATTGAAAGTTTATAGACAGTCGTAGAACTAGTTGAAAAGGACTGCGGAAAACAGGATGAAAATGTAGATGTGTTGCTGAGACTCTATGTTCCACTTAGACTACAAGCGAGTAATAATAACAATAATGAATCACACTCAGATATAGGTTGGAGAAAAATTAGAAGTCGCAAGAGCTAAATCTTGAAAAACTGACAGAAGCAACATTTTACCGGTCAATGAATTTCATCGAACTAAGTGAATGGCCAGCGTGCTTAGCTAGTAACCTAAAAGTGCTGGGTTCGATTCCTGATGATGTAATGAGCGCTTAGTGCTACAGATTTCCAATGTATAACAAAACAGTTTTCCATTTTTACATTGGTTCTCAATAATCCTCTGATTAATGTTGATTCGTGACGGAATATACGATGGCATTGATCTGAATTCCTACAAAAGACCCTAGATCTCAAGATCAGTTTTCGAGTCAATAATGGCTACTGGATGGAAGCTTTGGACCAAGGTTTAGTGCTTGTTGGCAACCGTGTTGTCTTGAAATAACAACTCATATCCCTTCTGAGATTCTAACCCACATCAACCAGTGCTTCCTGCATTGGAAGACGTAATCATTGAACTATTTGGCCTCGCGATCAACCTTCAATGATTGCTCACTATTGTATATTATTATTGTCTCCTTTAATTACTAGAGGAACACAGGGATTCAGCCACACTTCTCAAGTGCGTTCGACTCTTCACCAACGTTTTCACCTAACCCCACGTCTGCCCACATGCTTTTATCTCCGCTTCACATCACCTCCTTCATGTCACCGTCACAATGATGACCAACTCGCTGCTTCATATTCGGGTTCCACTCGACCAATGGCCTGGCGTATGATATCACTTGGTGGTTTGTTTTCTTGGAGTATGGCCTATCCACCTTCATTTCTTCCTGCATATTTCTTGCATAATAGGTTCCTGCTCCGTTGGTTCGCTCCCAGACATCCTACCCTGTTGCTGATCTTTGTCCGAAGGGCCCTTCGTGATGAAGCACCAAGTTTCTCATCCTCATAGTAGCACTGACTTCACATTGGAGTTGAAAATATTGTCTTTTAATACTGAGTAGTCCTGTTGATCTCCACACAGACGTGAGAGTAATGAAAGCTTGCCATGCTTTCTCTATCCTCGCTTTGATATCCTCTCAGTCCCATCCACCTGTAGTTGAAATGATGCTTCACAGATAGGTGGGTATGTAAAGGATGTTGCTTCTTTCAAATTTCTCCCATTTATGCTGATTGTTGTCTGTTGTTGTTGTTGCTGTTGCTGTCGGCCAAAAACTTCATCACCACTCTTTTTTCTATGTTCACCTCAAGTCATATCTTTATTTGATGCTTCTTCTGCGAACTTGTTGCTTTTCACCACCTGTGTATCTTTCAGTTTGCGGGAAATCAGACATATATCATCAATGAAGTCCAGATCCTTCAAGTTTTATTTTTGTATGGGTCCATTTTTACCCTGTCTCCCAGTTGCCCGCTGTCTGTCGCATTATTCAGTCTACCAGAATCAGGAAACTAATCAATGGAGATAGTAGGCAGCCAGCCAGATTTGTCTTACTCCTGTCTTCACTTCAAAGGATCTCATGAGATTAGCGCTGTGGATTGGATTACTTGGCATGCGAAGCATTATCGTACAACTGTTGGTGGCACCCCATAGTGGCGAAGTAGTAATAGTTCCAAATCACCTCTCGATCGACGCTTCTCTATCGAAGGCCTTTTCAAAGTCAATGAAGTTGAGTGAGGTAGAAAGCTGACTGCCATTCCAAGCTCTGTCCAATGATGATACGTAGTGCTGGGATTTGATGATTACTCACTAGATGGTTAGTAATCAGTAGTGAACGTAACCAAAGCTGAATATCTGCTCACTAGGAAAGAAAAAGTAATTTAAGTAGTATATTTATAAATACAAAATAATCTAAATATTTTCACTTACTAATACAACATATTCATAATTAGTATTCGGTGCACAAACAATCGATAAATCTTCCCAACCTTCAATAGCACCATAATTATTCCATGATTTTTCATTGAAATGTTTCAATGGAAATACAAAGGCAGCATATTCACCCTGTAGATCTAATGAACGCAATTTCATACATGTGTATAAATATTCGGATAAACAATTAATCACCACTTTGTCCGACGGTTTTTGTTCATCATTTTGAGATCCGCTGCCGTCAACTTTGTCATTTTTATTTATCCAATCTTGTAAAAATGGATGCATTGATTTCAGGGTGTCTTTTAAGGTATTCAAAGCTTTCGGTGATTCCGATTGTATAATATCAGCTGAGACAACGATGTTATTATTGTTATTATTAGTGTGGTTAAAATTGAACTTTGCCAAACGTTTGTTCTCTGCAATTCTAGTGAAGTAAGGCGGCGTTATAAGATTCGATTTGTCAGAACTCATCTGAAATGAAAGCGAATATGGGGGGGGGAATGTGAATTACTACAATAGTATGGGATAGAAATATGAGATTAAGTCATGCAAGCGGTAAGCTGATAGTGAATGTGTCAGCGGCGGCGAATTGAAGAAGACCTTGTTAATTGACACAGAAGAAAGTTCCTTGGAAATAACACCACCACTCCAATTTGGCTTGGTGGCTCAGCACAGGATGCTCGCCGACCATGCTACATCTGGTACAAGGTTCGAATCCCGGCTGACACACACATGGACGTCGTCAAGTCGGTAATAAGACCAGTAACGAGGGAAAGTTGAACATGAGGCTAGCAATCCTACCAAGTAAAAATAAAAACCACTGCTAGCGAAACGTCAAATCTCTAGGTTGAAGGCCAATGTTCCACTGTGTCTGCAAAGGAATACAATAATTGATGATAATAATCTCATTTGCCACCCTTCTCCTGTATGTGTATCTGACAGTTTGACTGTTCTTTTTGAAGCCGGAGGGGGGATAAATTATCATCAGCCGTGTACTTTGTGGTTTAAGACAGATCAAAGAACCGGATCATTTCTCAAATCAGGCGATGTAAGTGGCATGTTTAACTACGTGTCTCAATTATTCAGTAGTATTTAATTTCATGTATTTGCTATTACGTCACTCTATGTCACTGCTCCCAATCAAATATGCAACCAAGCAGATTTCTATTTTGGTCTTATTTTATTTTGCGGCAATAATAAACTTATCATCCAAGTAACAAAACAGAATGGTAGTTCCATTTTCTGGACGTCATGCTAATTAGGGGAAGAAACTTGTATAGAAAAGGCACATTCACAGGGGAATACACATACTTCCTTAGTTACGTTCTTTTTTAAATGTAAAAGAAATGTCGTTATTTGTCTTACGAGCAGAACAAGAAAGATGTGTATGGTTGACCACCCACATCCTAGTAGTTTCATACAGACGCATATGAAAACATTGGGGAGACTATGGTTGCACGTAAAAAGCCTCTATTTATTAATTTACAATTTATTGGTGACTTATCAAGTGAGATTTTATTCCAGAGACTTTTCAGGAGTGTACGAAGAACGTTTAACGCAGTATACCTATGTTTTTCATTCTCCAGCCGACGAATAATTGGGACGCAAGCAAAGTATAAGGTAGATAGTTTTTCCACATCTATATGCATTTATCGATTCAACTGCACCTGCGGTGACAGTTATCTTGGGCACACTACTACTAGACAGCTTAGCCAGTTGACGTGTTAATGAACATCTCCGACCTTGATTTGGCAAAGGACAGACAAAAACAATCCATAGCTCAATTTTGTCATACCATGTTTAGTGGATAGTGGTCATGTAGTGGGGGAAACGAAGGTATTCAAGGTAATTTATCATATCCCACCGAATCTTTCAAAGAGACGATAAGTATTCGAACGATTGAACCTAAACTATGCATTCAAAAGAAGTTCGTACACAGCCGTTATCCCTTTCTTGGCCTATTGAACCCTGACCAACTGATAACATCTCCACCACCCCTTACTTATATTTTCAACCCCTCTATTATCATCCATTAGTCTTATCATATCTTCACTAAAAATGTATTTCATTTACTTCCCTTACAATCTGGCATTACTTGGTCCGTTCATTCGTCTTTCTTAGCCCTTATCGACTACTATTTCTACCTGAAAATTTGTTTGTTTAATCATGCTGGTTTTCGTTATTCTTGTTATCACAGATTGCCTCACTTTTCAACTTTATTATTGATAGAATTATTATTATTAATATTACTACTATTATGACTAATTGCACAATTTAAATGCACAGTCTTTGTACCCTGTAGACCAAACACTATGATTGGTTTATATGTATTATAATGTTTATTAGTAAAGTTATGTATATTAGAGTTAAGCTTGATGAGATCTAATTGAAAGCACATTAATATTCTAGAATTTAATTGAAGGATGGTGACTAGCAGTGGAATCCAGCTTGATGCGCATTTCGTCCTTTTTGGGACTCGTCTCCTAGCTGGATGTACCTGCATTTCCCAGTGAATGATAGTATTCCCACCGAGGCTCCAACCCAGTGTCCATAGATTCAAACGCCAAAGCGTTATCGACCAGACCACTTGGGTCACAAGAGCCACCTCTTGTGCAACGGGTCATATTGATTTGGCGTTTGAAACTATGCTCACTGGGTTCAAGCCTTGGTGGGAACATCATCACTCACTGGGAAATGCAGGTACATCCGGCTGGGAGACGAGTCCCGAATAAGACTCCACTGCTAGTCACCATCCACAAATTAAATTCTAATTAAATGCCTAGACATCGTCAAAGCATCTGCACAAAAAGCTGACATGTCAACCTGAGACCGAGCACTTCGGTCCAATCAGTCGACGGGAAAAATCTAAAATTCAATAAAACACAATAATTGGTGTACAATTGGTGGATGGTGGCTAGCAGTGGAATCCAGGATGCGCATTTCGTCCTATTTAGGACTTGTCAGTTGGATGTACCTGCATTTCTCAGTAAGTGATGATGTTCCCACCTAGGCTCGAACCCAGCACCCATAGTTTTGAACGCCAAAGCGTTATCCACTAGACCACTTGGGCCACGAGAGCCACCTCTTGTGCAACGGGTCATATTAATTATTGAACTGAATTTTTGAATTCAGGTTGTCAACCTGAGACCGAGCACTTCGGTCCAATCAATCGACGCGAAAATCAAAAATTCAATTCAAAAACACAATAATATTCGCTAAAACGTATTGCTTTTTAATTTGTATACTTGTTAGAATTATCTTCGTTGTTGTACACCGCAAGTACCAGATAAGTTTTCTAATTGGATTATTCTAAATTTTGCTTTATTTCTCTAAGTACTGATTGATACGTAGGGCTTCAAGCTAGATAGCCTTGATGTTTAGATAGCAGTGATGTTTATTTCTACGGGATCGGGTTGTCAACCTCATGCTCAGCCTTCCTTCTTTACCAGTTTCATTACTGGCTTAGTGAGGGCCAGGAGTGAGTTGGCTGAGGAGATCGAAGCATGTATCACATATGACGTGGTTAACGAGTGTTCCACAGTGGCATCACCGACGCGTAACTATATTTAAAGCGGATTAATTGAAAATGAAGGCTAGAGTTATCGAAGTGCGTGCACACGGACAATTCTTCGAAGGTGAACACATTTACGCCAGTATACATATAAACACAAGCCCACACAAATATACAGTAAATTGTAGTAGTGAAATAAAGTTCCTTACATAGAAAGCGTGAGTTATGCTTAGTATTCGGGTGGAGTGAAGGCGGGTTTGTGACCACCATAATCTTTAGTTTAGAACAGTTATAAACTTTATTCAGTTTTTTTTCCAGTGTGTTTAGCATAAGGTGATTTACAGCAATGTGAACAATCTCATGAGGTACTAGATAATGAAATCGTCATGGCATCCAAGATCCATAACGCTTCACAAGATTATGTATGCCCCACCATAAAAATGAAGTTTGTTATGGTAAGAATTATTATTCCGTGGAGTCCATGAACCAACATGCATGAAATGAATTGGAAAATAGGTGCCAAACGATTATAGCACTTAGGCTTGTTGCGTTAGCAAGTTACACAGCATTAGCGCCTTGAATGCTGTTGATCAAGGTTACTTACCAAACTTCTATCATATCCTGACATCCTGATCCCACATTGTGTTTCCTAGGAATAATTTATATTAAATAATAATAATAATAACAATAACAATAAACCGAGCACAGTAGTTATTGTATCTTAGGATTTCTAACTATCATTTTTTCCATTTATAATTCTGACCTTGTAACTTTGAAGTCTCATCTTTGTGCCCAGAAGGGTCGTGGGTACATACTGGTAAACAGTCACAAACTAGGACAAAACGGTTGTGTCCAGTGCTCCCTGAATCAAGTCTAAAATGGCCAGGTGAAGTGTACTCTGATCGAATGCATTGGTTGATAAAAGCTCTAGGCATCACGAATTGATACAGTTAGGATTTCACGGCCAAATGGCTAAATGGCCGACGGGCTTGGTCGCTTCATAATGGTAATAATAATATCAATAACTTACATTATATTTACTTAATAACCAGCTGTGGGCAACTAACATTATCGTTCCATATTAGTTTGTTTACTAGATATGTCACATAGTGAACCAGTATTAGTATTTACTGGATGACTTTTCGAACAAAATTTATTGTTCATTATCATGCCATCAGTTATAATCACACAACTTTGAAACTTGAGTTTTATAGTCTCCTGTTTTTCATCGTAAGGGTAAATCATTTCTATTACACGTATTTGCAGTTGATTCAATAAACAAAGCTTTTGTTATCAATCTCTCCCTCCAACCTGTTGTTACATTAGATTTTAAAACTGTCATCCTATCCCATCCAGCCTGTTGTATGGTTGTGTGTAATTGCATGTGGTGTAGTGCTATAGCTGAACTATTCTCTAGATTTCTAATCTTATTCAAGTCAACTAATCTAGATTTTTCTGCAAGGTTTTTATGCTCGGCTAGTCTGACTGCACCTGTTCTATTGTATCTGACCTGACAATCATTGCAGACAGGGTATTAGATAAACTAAATTGTTTTGTTTTAAAGACTCCACTGGCAGGATTCTTTAACTGACAGAGCTTGCTTCTAATTGACTTTGTGGGTGGTTTGAATGCCACTTTTATTCATGCACTATTAAGAATTCTCTGTAAGGTTTCTGAAGTCCCTTCCTTGTATGAAAGCACTACTGATGATTTAGATTCCTTATTGTTGGTGTTGTCATTATCTTGCGCATGTCTGACATGCATGTCGTCATTAGTATTATCATTTACTATTATTATTATTATTATTATTACCATCACTATTATTATTAATTTTATTTTTACATTTCCCTACATATTTCCTGACAAATTTATCAGGGTAATTATTAAATCTCAAGGCTCCTCTTATATGCCTCATTTCCTGTCTTAGATTTTCCTTGGTACTACTTAGTGTTTTTGTGCTATATTATCTGACCAATCCTATCTTCACTGACATAGGATCCGGTGATCGGAAGTCCAAATATCCGTTTGAATGTGTGTGTTTCCTGTAAACACACACTAGTGTGTTTAACATTCCATCTGCTTTCCTTTTTACTTTGCAATATAACATTGAAATCTCCCCTTCCTGACTTTTCAATTCATAAGTGAATTGAATTGCCTCTACCTTTGAGTTGATGTGTTGAAAAAATCTATCTATTTTGTACTAAGTACAGTGAATGTGTCATCTACGTACCTCCACCATACTTCTAAGGGGGGGGGGATGAACGTTTCAGTCACTAATTTTGCTCACCTAACATTACCGTTTACCACATAAACTGAAACAGTACAACATAATTTGACAGATGACTATAGCTGAAACCAAGCTATGGATTTTACCCCCTGTTTTATACTAAATGTATAACTAACTACAAGGACGAATTTGTTTACTGACTGTCATATCCAGTCAGGAAAATTCTCTATACCAATAAAATTGTAAAAGGTTACAATTATGTATATATGTAAAAACCAAGTTCACGTTTTACAGTTTGAAAAGATTTGAGTATTGGGTATATGATATTCATTATAATAAAGGTTTCCTTGTATTTCCCAATCAATGAGAAACAAAACTATATTCTTGTTTTTACTGACGATTCGCTATTTTCAAGTATTGGTTTTGTAGGGATTTTGTTTGATTGCATGGAGGATTTAATCATGAGCTGACATCAGTTAGAGAACCACTGGAATACCTGGGAGTACTGAACAGCTGTTTCCTACGTCCTAGTTTGGGACTCTTCAGCAGTACGCACCCACCGGGATTCGAACCCAGGACCTTCTGGTTACAAGGCGAGCTTGTAGACCATTAAGCCACTGGGACCCTATCCAATGGTTCTTGAATTCTAGCTTATGCCAATTCACGACATAGCGCGACCACTTCGCAATGTCTTCTTCGATGAGTTATTGCCTCATCTTCAACCTGGTGTACCCTACTGTACCCTACAGTGGTTCTCTCACTGATGTCAGCTCATGATTAAATCCTCCATGCAATCAAACAAAATCCCTACAAAACCAATATTTGAAAATTATTCTGTGCTTACTAGTCACTGGCCCTATTCAGGCAGTTAACCTGGGGTTCTAGTGGGAAGCCGTGACCAGTAGGGTACAGCAGGTTGAAGATGAGGCAATAACTCATCGAAGAAGACATTGCGAAGTGGTCGCGCTATGTCGTGAATTGGCATAAGTTAGGATTCAAGGACCATTGGATCGGGTCCCAGTGGCTCAATGATCTACAAGCTCGCCTTGTAACCAGAAGGTCCTGGGTTCGAATCCCGGTGGGTGCGTACTGCTGAAGAGTCCCAAACTAGGACGTAGGAAACAGCTGTCCAGTACTCCCAGGTTTCGCTATTTAATGCTAATAGCTTTATTAAAGTAGTATTAAACCAGAATTTACAAAATCTCAGCTTATATATAACAACTTAATCGTCGTTCCTCAGCATTTCTGAGTTGTCAATTTGGCTCATTGGTAAAGGTAACAAAACCAGGTGTGGATTGTTGGATTTGGTAAGCGTGTAAAATTACAAAAGCACCGTGTGTCTATAATAATAACATTGTTCCTCACATTCATGTTGATTTTGTCACTTCATGAGGGACGTGAGGGGTGTTAATACCAGGTCAAATTCTGTTTTAGTTCATTATTCCTATTCAGACAATTTGGATACCATTTGATATGAAGTACTCCTGATGATGTTAGACGTCCTTTGGGATTTCTGAAACGCCTTTTCTCAATGATTTCAATACTGTCAAATCAAATTTTTAGTCCGATTCTATAGCGTAGCGTGCAGACCTGTGGCTGATGATATTTCAAGCTTTTCTAGTTCACTAACTGGGCTTCTTGGTGGTCTAATAGATGTTCTACTGTGTTAATTTCTTCTGTTGACCTTGATTCCGCTCTGGCGATGTTTGTCCGTTGTATATCGCATCACATTCCAAGCGTTTTATTTTATAGACACAACTAGATTGATATTGCTTAGGAATTCGGTCTTTTACATGCATCACGTTACTTCCTAGTATGTCTGATGTTTTGAGGAAAATTCTAATGTTGAGCTTAATGAGTAGTCTTCTGATATCATCTGACCTCTCCGCTCTATATGGAATGACAACTGTTTTCCAGAATACGTTTTCGACCAAACTTAATGTTTGTGTTGATTTTGTTGATGAAGTCCCTTAGGTGGTTGTTTTACTTGAGAGTTTCAGTAATGTTTGATATTTCTTCTTCTTTTTCTTGCTCATCCGTTAACATCAAAGAGTGTGCTCGTCTAAGAAGACTTGAAACAACTGATACCTTGGCGCTGATGGGGTGTGATGATCTGAAGTCTTAATATTTTTTGGAGTGGGTTCTCTTCTTGTATACAGATATACAAAAGCATCTGTCTCCCCCACTCGTAACAAGCCAGGCGGTCTAGAAACGGTAGTTCACTGACGTGGGATTCTGCTACCAAAGTAAACTGGATTCTGGAAGATACACAGTTTATTTTCTCCAGGAATGAATTGTGTAGATCTCGTTTTATCACTACAAAAGTATATTAACCATATTTTAGGAGTAAGTATGCTTGAAAAGATGTTATCTTCGAATCTATTAATGAAAAAGTCTACGACTATTGAATAAACTGGTGAACTCGACAACGCGAAACGCCCTCATGTTTAGGAACGATGATTAAGTTGTTATAAATAAGCTGAGTGGATTTAGTAAATTCTGGTTGAATATTACCATGTTGATAAAGCTATTGGCAGCAGCATTAAATAGCGAAACGTCTGTGAAGTGAAACAACATCATTTGTTTTTCATTCATTGGGAAATAAAAAAAGCCTTTACTATCATGAAGGTCATCATTAATTAATTAATTAATTGGACCAGAAAGTAACCAATAATATTTAGAATAAAAATAAGCTTTACGTTGATTGATTAATATTTCAATATTATAGAAAAAATATAAATTAACTGAAAAGATACTGCCTTCTTTAGTTCTAATCTGCCGTACAATGAATAATTTGGGTAGCCAAGTGAACTGACCTCGGGATTTCAAAGTAGATGAAGACCACTGAGAATCTAAGAGTAAGTGATTTGATATATATTTCATCCTTTAGAAATATATACACTCACAAATTCATGTGCGACGAAGTTTTAAAAAGGTAAGATTTACAAACTAGTAAGTGACAGTCATTCGGCCGAAAGCGCATGTTTCTAACATATAACCAGTGATAAAACTCATTTATATATATGATTATACGGTTAATTCAAAATCAAATCACCTTAGCTTAGGTGCATATTCACCACAAGAAATAAGTGCATTTTAGCAATAAAACTTTCACTCAACTGGATTAACCCTATTAAATCACAGAGAAAAAAAATCGTTTCAAGAGATAACGTGTAAAAGTGTGGGCATTTGCGTTGAATGTGAACTAAGAAGGATAATAGAGAAGATTTGTAGCTCAGGTGGATGTTTTGCAATTGATAGTATTCCCTAAACTGGTTGGTTTAGTTGTGGAGCTTTCGTCGTCCTTCTGGACAACATCTTCAGCGCAATAATTAGCAAAAAGTGAAATGATTTAAATTTTCCATGAGTGATAGAATTGCGTCTCCCGGTAACCATCTTTACATATGTATTGACCATTTTCTATTGACTTGGATTTTTAACTTTCTGGTCACATGATTCACTTTTTATTAGTTGTTATATTTGGTTTATGCTAACCTGTTTATTAACTGCATACTCGTTTGAGTACCAAGCTTCTAGGAATTGCCTGACTGCACTTTTAGTGTTTTCTCTGTCTAAGATTTCGACATGATCCCATTTAAACTGATGTCTATAATTGTCTATATGCTTTGATATGAAAGAATATATACCTACAAACGGTCTTCAAAAAGAATGGTTATCAAAAAAATTTCATCAAAATGTGTTTAAAATCGAATCACAACACTAACAAGGAACCATCATCAAAGACCACAAGAAAATTCATCCTACCATATATAAAACATATCTCTGAAATAACAACTAGAATACTTAAACCGTTTGATATAGATATAGCACACAAGCTAGTCAAATCACTTAATTCGATATTATGCAAACCGAAAGACGCACCCAACAGAAAAAGGGAATAAAATTAATACCATTAAAAAAATAATGTATATGAAGTGTAAAAGCCATTACATCAGCCAGAGCGGGCGTCCACTTCGAACCAGAATCCAGGAACATAAATCAGCCGTGAAAAGACACGATATATGTTCTTTAGTATCAATATATGTAGACAATTATAGACATCAGTTTAACTGGGATTATGTCGAAATCTTAGACAGAGGAAACACCAAAAGTGCAGTCAGGCAATTCATAGAAGCCTGGTACTCAAACGAGTATGCAATTAACAAACACTTTAGCATAAACCAAATATACCAACTAATAAAAAGTAATGAAGAAATTTAAATCATTTCACTTTGTGCTAAGAATTGCGCTGAAGGGGATGTTGTCTAGAAGGACGACAAAAGCTCCGCAACTAAACCAACCCGCTTAGGGAACACTAATAATTGCATGTACATATGTTTATTTCAGGTTTGATAGTGGATTCATGTCATTTAGAGAACTATTGGAAACCAGCTCGGAAGTATTGGACGCTGCTGTTACGTCCTAGTTTGGGACTCTGCAGCAATGCACATACACCGGGGTTCGAAACCGGGACCTTCCAGTTACAAGGCTAACTCATAGACCATTACCAGCCAATATGAGCCAATCCAATGCCGCATGAATTCCGACTTCTACCAACTGGTGAATTCAGTGCCAGCTTACCTTGTAACTTTAAGATTTTGAGCTTTCTTATGATACTGACAGTGTGATTTTTTTTAAGAGAATGAAGTTCATTCTGATCTTGGATTGTCCGCGGAGATTTGTTGGTGTGTGATTCTTTTCGACGGAGATTTCGATCCTACCGCTTTGTGTATATTCTACTTTGTTCTAAGGTTAATCTTACAGTAGAATCGCGGTGAGCCAATTTCGTTATACAGTACTTGTGTTTGTACTTCGAAAGTTAACTGGTCTCTTTAGCTGCCTTACCACACTGTTGACTCACTCTTGAGTTTTAGATGTCATTATTGATTATTATTGATTAGAAACACACATAGATTCCAACCGCAAATAATCACCTATCAACCGTCTTTGAAGCGTTTTGTGACCGTGTGTTGCTCAAGAAACCTTCCGACAGTTATACACAGTACGATGCAAGGATAAGCTCCTTGCGTTTAGACCAACAGAAAGTCTGTTGTTCGTCTCTACACACTTTTTATATGCAAGACGATGCACTGAAGTGGTCTTATCTAGAAGGCAGTAACTTGCTAGCACTTCATGATGAAACTACTCGACTAGCTCCGAGAACTTAATTAAAATGAAAGTAGAATCACTAGGGTTAATATGCACTATCAAAATGCATATTATAAATACACAACACATAGAGGCACACAAATATATAGGAAGAAAGCACCATAAGAAGAATAGTATTTTTTAGCAAAACTGAAAGACAGGATTATGTGTGAACCAATATGAAATCTAATATTATTTTGTTGTTTTTCTCAACACTACTGATATTAGTACTATAATGACTACTGTTCAGTGTTTACCTGGGGTCTGTAACGAATAAGCACTGGTGATGTCTAATTTTATAGGAAAAATCAATCAATAAATATGTATATGTATGTATTTTTAAAATTTTTTTTACAACCTTTCGTCATGGAAACAGAAAAAAATACACTGAGAAAATGATAGAAACAAAAAGAAATCCCCAAGGATTTGAGCAAACAAATGCTTGTTTGTCTATGTCTCTACACTGGTGTATTTCTGATAGAAATTTTGATACAATCTATCGGTAGTGATAACCTTTTGGATGCTGGGCATAAATTTGATGGTGAGAAGACATTTCAAGTCATCTGTCGTAGTAGTGGCGATATAGTTAGTGACCTAGCGG
Source organism: Trichobilharzia regenti (assembly GCA_944472135.2). Taxonomy (NCBI): domain Eukaryota; kingdom Metazoa; phylum Platyhelminthes; class Trematoda; order Strigeidida; family Schistosomatidae; genus Trichobilharzia; species Trichobilharzia regenti. The sequence goes on from OX235266.1 coordinate 56,087,254, forward strand.
TATCATCGAACTCTAACCCATGGTTGCGACCCTAATTCGACTCCTAGTCAGTACACAGTGGCACCGGTGGTAGGATGCCGAGTAGCCACTTAAGTTATCTGACTTTGATTCCAAGCGGATGCATACTGCTGAGCTTTGGTTGGATCATAAGCCAATATTAATCCCTTGGAAAGAGAGGGAGGCCAGTAGCTCTATTATTACTGAAACTTCACAGAACTTAAAGACGGAAGCCCTACTTTCCATATGGAAGTCAAAGCCAAGATAAACAAATTCGTGACCAATCCGCGATCCCGTAAAAGTAAGCACACCTGCTACCGAAACTTCAGTGCTCTCTGGCTTGATCCGTATGTTCCGCTGGGAGCGCAAAGTTATAAAAAAATGGAATCTTAGACGAAAACAATTAGCACAAATACTTTCCTTACTTTGACAATCATCTTATGAATGTAAAAAATCTGAAAATTCCGTCTCTTCATCTCACCCTTCCCAACCATAAAGCATTTACAAATTATTATTATTATCCCAACTATCTTTCAGTTGATTTAATTGAATTTAAGATTTTCCCGTCAATTGATTGGACCGAAGTGCTCGGTCGATTAAATTCTAATTAAATGCCCAGAAATCGTTGAAGCATCTGCACAAGAAGCTGATATGTCAACCTAAGACCGAGTATTTCAGTCCAATCAATCGACGGGAAAATCTAGAATAAATTCAGTTAAAATTAATATGACCCGTTGCACAAGAGGTGGCTTTCGTTGCCAAAGTGGTCTATTGGATAACACTTCGGCGTTTGAAACTATGGGCACTGGGTTTGTGTCTCGGTAGGGACATTATCACTCACTGTAGAATGCAGGTACATCCCGGTGGGAGACGAGCCCTAAATATGACGAATTGCGCTTTATCCTGGATTTCACTGTTAGTCACCATCCACCAGTTATATCTTTCAGTTGCTTGCAGGATTTCATCATGAGCTGACATCGGTTAGAAAACCAATGGAAAACTTGCAGGAAGTACTGGACAGGACAGCTTTTTAGTCTTAGTTTTGAGGCTCTTCAGCACCAGCAGTTCGAACCCGGGACCTGTTCCCGAAAAATTCTGACATTAGACAATAGTCAATTATATATTCCCTAATTCTTCATAACTTGATCAATTTCTTTAATAATACAAATACTCTTTAAGTGTTTGATTTCTTCGAGGATTCGAATGATTTGAAGTTTGACCATGACATGATGTCGCTTAAAGAACCAGTGGAAACTGAATAAGGAGTCAATTCAGCGTCAACCTTGAAAACCATCAAATCCCCACATCGGCTAATCAAAACTTCAGAATTCGTCGAATGCTTACTAGTGAGTGAATGACAACAGAATGAAGTCGCCCTTAGTTTTATTTAGAAATTGTGAACAGCGGGATGTGCCAGTATGTTTTGCGGGGCTAGGGGAGGGAGGGAGTTGAGGACCAATTATTTGCCGGTTACACTGACGAATTCATAAAGGTTAGAAACCACAAGCCATTGGATATTGTCTCGAGTGATTAAATAGTTAAGCAGGTAGGCTCATAACCGCTAGATTTCAGGGACCGACGACCGTACTGCTGAAGTGCCACGAAATAGGATGAAACAGCCGTCAACGATTGTCTAACGGGGGTCGGTTTATCAGCTAGCTTGAAAAAGTTTTTTCCCTTCACGTTCCCAGTGGAACATAGGGCTTCAAGCTAGCATTATTTCTGGGTTAACGAGGTAAAGGAGTGCGTCGGCCGGGGATAGAACCCCGGACCATGTGCACGGTCAGCGGAAATCCTAACCACTGTGACAAGGATTCCCCTGGTCCGTGCCAGTTCTGAGTTAGCCGTCGCGCGCCAGACAATGGAAGCACAGCCGCTTGACGCAACGCAGAGAAAGTCAGCGCGCGTCGCTAGCCATACAACACTAACAGCTGAAACCGCCCAAGATCGATCGCTGTCAGAGTCCAGTAACTCTACAATAATGCACACTAAAGCACACAAAGCAGCAAAGCAACCAGCCTCCAACTGGGCCGACACATATCTGGTCTCAGCCTGTCTGACTCAGCTCCCAGAGCCAATCCTTCTCCCGTAGTTACGGATCCAATTTGCCGACCTACATTGTTCAATTGCCAAAGGCTGTTCACCTTGGAGATATGGGTACGGCCTGTCACGAAAATTATACTGCCTGGCTCAGATTTTCAAGGGCCGACAATCGCGTTCCGGACGCCACAAGAAGGATGGTGCTTTACGGATGAAAATAATTTGAAAATGATTTCAGTTATTTAAACATTAAACTGTAAATTATGCAATCAAGGATTACTCACTTGAGCACTTGGCATTTGTTTGTAATCGGCTATGAATAATTGATCTCTTGAAGCTGGTTCAACTGTTCGATTCGATTTTTCCAATAAAGTTGACCTCTGATAAAGAAAAAGAAGAAGAATCGTTTTATGAAGGTGTCAAGTATTATAGTCTCATGATGTTAAATTTATTAAGATTTGACTAACCTTCAATTGGGGTTTCATTGTGAAACAACATAAGCTAATGAAATATTCGAAAATAAAACTCTATGGACTGAAGTTTCGTTCAGGCCGCGTACTCTTCAGTGTAATACATCTGGTCATACCCTGGATAGATACTATTATGTTATTAGGTGAGCCTGTGACAAGTTCGAATTTGACTCTACCAGTTGGCTGAATTAGCTAACCAGGATTCATGTGGTTTCAATGCGGATTCAGTTCTCCGAGCTGACTCAAATAGCCGTTCCGGGGGGGGGGGCACACCTCTGATGAGATTTGGCCTAAACGAGAGATACGGCTATCACAAAGTGTTTATACTACTTCCAGTAAGCACTGCTGAATAATATAAGTAGTATACAACCACTCATCTCAATTAATCAGTAGTATATAGTTTTTTTGTGCAAATATGTTTGTCTCTTTTTTATTTCTGTTTATGGTATCGATCAGATCATGCATATTATTGTGATCTGACTGATAACTTCTGATCCCGTCATGTTTACGATGTTGATAGATATTTCTGTCTTTAAGTATTCCCACTGTTAAAATTAGAAGAAGACACATAAAAGCGAACAATATTGTGGCTTTCAATTAGATCTTCGGGCTTTACTCTAATCTATATAGCTTTATATATCAATATTGAGTTAGTTTCGGTGAGTTCGCGGATCAAATACTATATATATATATATAGAGAGAGAGAGAGAGGTCCATCGGAATAAAAGCATCAAATGGCAGGGTGATAGATTTGATGTCCGACAAAGCAAATAACACTGCATTGCGGAGATATTTTGGGCGACGACGTGAAAGGAACATAAAGAAACACAATATGAAAGCCAAAAGTAGCAGGCAAAACACGGAAGATCTATGCACATGGTGCGTTGAAGATGAGGTGTACATAATTCAGCCATATAGAGATACCGAATTGCTAATAAACATACCTACAACGAGTGTGGCATTTTCTACCGTTACACTACCTCTAGTCATAGTAACAATAATGTGTTAAGTGGTTTTTGAATATCATTGATAACGACGATTATAATGATCTGGAGGTGGCTAGTGAAGTCCCACATCTAAGATAATCGAGAGCAATAACATGAACTTATTCTGCCCTTCGTTTGTTGACTTTCACCTGCTGACAAATTATGATTGCTTAAGTGAAACACAAGCTGCTTAGCTGTGCCATTTAAAAATTTAGCTGTTGCTATAGAAAAGGCCAAGTAGGGCGAACAACTAGACACCTCAGCAAATGCATTACTGAGCATCTTCCTTCATGGTTTGGAGAAGTCAAGTAAAATCTGTACGAAGTTTTATTTTGTCTCATTATGTGCGTCGGTAGCACAGTGGTTAGGACTCTCGCTGACCATGCACAACATGGTTCAGGGTTCGATCCCCTGCCGACGCACACCTGATATCTATAGTTGACCTGTAAAATTTAGGCTACCGATATCATATACTGAAAATTCCATACTTGTACCAAAAATACTGTGTGGTGTCAAGCTATAAACAAAATTAAAATTAAATTAAGTTTAACTGATGATAGCGGTCACCAAATGGACAGAAGAAGAAGTGCCTTCAAAGTTATCTATCGCATTCCATCAAGCCTTTCGAACGGAATTCGAACCCGCTTTTAAACTTAGCCATGGCGATTGGAATTCCAGAGAACAATCCTAGTGTTTGCTTACGAAAGAAGTTTCTTCTACCCTCGTGTCTCCCTTGGTCCAGGTAAATTCAGATTGTAGACCTCTCATCCACCATTTTTCATTTTTCATCTTCTTCGTACTTTTATGATATTTATTTAAACTCTGATTATCTGCCCACTTCACCTATAGTATTACGTAAATTTTAAGATTTGACCTAATTTATTTATTTATTGAATTGTCTATACATACACATATCACTCAATACCTTCGTTACTATAATCGCCACCTGCATAAACCTTATTATCAATATTTTGTTATCATTCTAATCATAGTTATTAATGACGTTCAAAAAAAAAATAACAACAGCTGGTGTAATCACACGTAGTAATTTTGCTTAAAATATCACCAAACGTTTTAGTCGCATGCACGTTGAAAACACTTAGCACATTTTTATTATTTAAACATTGGTTAGTAAGCATTTGGTTTGATTGCTGACATAATTTCATCATGGGCTGACATCGATTAGAAGACCAGTAGAAACTCTAAGGGGGGGCACTAGACAGCTGTTTCGTCCTAGTCTAGAACTCTTCAGCAGTACGCACACCCCCCCTTAGTGTTTGAACCCAGGACCTTCTAGTTACAAGGCGAGCCCGTAGACCACTGAGCAGAAGAAAACGGAAATGGATCTCTGAAGATACTCTGAAGAGACCGTTGAGTGATATTTTCGTGTTTGGCCCTCTAATTTTATCCGAATCGGAAACGGCAATTTCGGCTTGAGTTCAAGGGTAACACGGAGGAGATCGTACGAGAAGGAAGTGAAGAATTAGAGGCAATCATGGCGCCAACCAGAGAGGGCTGAAGTGAACGGTGTGAGAAGTGAAGACAAAATTGTTTTAAAGTCCTGTGTTCCAATGGAAACTTAGGGGTTGAATATTCGAATAAATCTTATTGGACAGTTGAATTAGTTTTGTTCTCAAGGAGCGGGTTGATTTAATTGCGATGCTTTCGTCTACCTTCGGAACAACATTTTCAGGGCAAGTTTTAGCGTAAAATGATTCATTTTGAATTCTCAATGAATGTTACAGTTTTGTCTCCTGGCAACCATCTTCGTGACTGCTGGTCGATTTACACCGGTATTGATCGATGTTTTATTGACTAGGAATTCGAACTTTCTTATCATGTGATTTACTTTTTATTACTTAGTAAATTTGGTCTATTATAATATGTGTTTGTTAATCGCTGGCTGATTCGCTTGAGTACCAAGCTTCTAGGAATTCCCTGCGACTGCTTTTGGTGTTTCTTCATTTAAAATTTCTACAATATGCCAATGATCGAATTGATGACCATAAGTATCCATTTGCAGTGATACCAAAGAATATATGTCATATTTTTTTATAGCCAATTTGTGTTCTCGGATTCGGATTAGTAGGTAACTTTTACCTATGTTATGTTTATTGCAGTTCTTATCATTATTCTTCCCTTGAGTTCCTAGTGGAATATAGGCCTTCAACTGCACGTCTCCAATTGCTTCTTTCTTCTGCTGGTACTTTTCACCTGCATCCATGTTAGTCCATACTGTTTCAAATACTCTTCACACGATCTCCTCCATGTCACCCACCCTTGGACGTCCCACTCGCCGCTTACCTTTCGGCCTTGTTCCACTTGAGCAATGGCCTGATGCACGCGATGTCACCTAGCGGCCTCCTCAGCGAGTGTCCAATGTGTCATCTCCACTTTCTCCTGCATATTTGTTGGTTGGCGATTGGTTCTTGTTTTATTTTGTTTGTTCCCATAGTTTCTGGTTGGTGATTCTTTCCCCCCGGCCATTTGATCTTCAGTATAGAACGAAGACAGTTGTTGATAAAGGTCTGAGTTAGCCTGCTGGAAATATTCTTTGTAACCCGCCCGCCAAGTTTCTGATCCGTTTACAAGAAGTGACTGACTTGACTTTTGTTTGTATTGAAAATCCGACCGAATTTTGTTGTTGATGCAGGCCGAGTGACGAAGATTTCGAGATTGGTTTCAGGTTGGTTGATGAATGTGTTTCTCGTCTTCCCGATTCTCACTCGATTTGACATCCTCGTCCGTTCTGACTGCCTGTAGTTGAGACAATGCTCTCTAGATAAGTGAGTGAATGAAGTGACCTTTTTCGAATCCCTCCCGTCGATGGTGATTGACGCTAGATTTTGCTGCTGTTGTTGTTGGTTGGTTGGTTGGTTATTTTCATAACCTCCATCTTGTCTATGTTCACCTGGAGTCCTGTCTTCGCCGGCTGCTTCTTCGACCAGTTTGTCGGTTTTCTCTTGTAAGTATTCGATTTTGTGTGACATCAAACATCAATCATCCACGTGCGAAATCCAAGTCTTGTAGGTTCTTCACGTCGGTCTAGGATATCCCTGTCTTCTCGTTACCCACTCACTGTCTGACGCATAATCCAGTCCACCACAATTAGGAATATAATAGGTGATTTATTGCAGTTAATGTATGCAATTTATTTTGTAAACAGTATTAATTTTATATCATTTTTCTGTTTAGTGGATCTTTCGGTTTGTGGTCACAGCCGTCTGCAAGCCAAAATTGTAAACACCAATTTACGTCAGTGTTTACGTCCCGAATCGGGGTCATGAGAAAAAAAAATAAAGCCGTTTAACCTTGAGGAACTCAACAACCGATCACAGCAGACTTAACGTGTACAAATAAGATTTGCAGATATATGGCTTAACTTTCTGAGAAACGGTAACAAGTAGTACAGAATAACCTTGAGCAAGAAAACAACCAATCAGAACACGTTGCTCCTCTGCTAACAATAATGCCAATAATAATGTACATAAAAATCTATAAATATCTCTTGATTTTCTCAATAAACAGTATATTGCCTGGCTCTTGTCTTATGTTATTACAGGTTTGCACAGTATCGAATGAAGTGCTTATGCTGGCTGGCTGACTGGGTTGTGTGGTATACCTATTTCAAACGGTCTTAATATTCTAGCTGTTATTTCAGAGACAATTTTTCTTATATATGGTAGGATGGATTTTGTTCTGGTCGTTGATGTTGGTCTGTTGTTGTCGTCGTCAGTATTACGACTCAAGTTTGAACACTTTTTGATGAAATTGCAAGGATATCCATTCTTTTGAAGATGGTTTGGACAATCTGGTATCGTATGCAGTAAATCAGAATAAACTATTTCACCAGTGACCTTGCTGCGGGTTGTACAAATGTACGCATACCAACGTAAGGAAAAAAATATATATAACTCAAAAATCAATAATTGTTTTTTTTTAATAAACCTGAGTTTTTATTATTATTAGTAGTAGTATTAGTATTGTACTTACTTGTAACGAATGAAGACTAGTCACTTGTCTTTCTGGTGAATAACTTGAATCACGTTTATTATAACCCAAAGTTTGACATTGTGGACTGACCTTTAATAATAGCAATAAGGAGAAGAAATTTACTGTGAAACATTCGAATTTTTATTGAGATAACGAAAAAAAACTGGTTCATCAATATTAAAAGGTTAAACTACCCAGTTAACTCTTAATTCTCTTCGGACTCAGTTACATTGGATGGAAGTGAATTTTTTTTTATCCCCCAACGCTGTTTTCATTACTCCTTTGGACTGTGAGTGGAAAATGGAGTTTTATCAGCACATTTCTGATTTGTTTTGTTCTCTGCTGACGTCTTTAGTCGGGTCCACGATTGTGCATAATCTTCGAACACCTCTAAGTCACCCAATTCGTTGCCTTCCACTCGGATTCTACTGAAAGCGATAACCATGGCTTGTGCTATTTATTTATCTGTCTCCTAAGTGTGTCTTTAATCCATCTGTATTTTCAACGACATATTTATCAGGTCACAGGTGTTTGATTGTTTCATGCTCAGAGTTCCTTCCTGTTATTCCTTATTAGTTTGTTTATTAGATGTATCACACACAGTGAGTGAAGCAGTATTATTTACTGAATGAAAAGATTTCGAACAAAATTTACTTATTGTTCATAATTATAACATCAATTATGATCACACAACTTTGAAACTTGAGTTTTATAGTTTTTTTTGTCTTCTCCTATTTATCGTCGTTGGGGTAGTAGTATTTTCCAGATATCTGGGTGGACAGGTGTTGAATCATTCCTATTACATGTATTTGCAGTTGATTCGATAAACAAAGCTTCTGTTATCAATCTCTCCCTCCAACCTGTTGTTACACTAGATTTTAAAACTGTCATCCTATCCCATCCAGCCTGTTGTATGGTTGTGTGTGATTGCATGTAATGAGTGCTATAGCTGAACTATTCTCCAGATTTCTTATCTTATTCAGGTCAACTAATCTAGATTTGGTTGCTGGCTTTTTATGCTCTGCTAGTCTAACTGCCCTTGTTCTAATACTTTGATTCATGTATTTGACCTGACAATCATTGCAGGCAGGGTAACAGATAAACTAATATGGAGTTACAATGCTCAGGTTTTACACATATATTAATATTCCTTCCTGTTAATCCCGCCCGACTGGCCGTCTCGTCTTCAGTATAATCATGCATAAGTAAAAGCTGTTGGATAAAGTTTACAGCCTGTTAGAAATACTTTACGAGACCGATGCACCGGGTGTCTGAACTACTTAGAAGCAATGAATGACTCGATATTAGTGTTCTTTATTTATACTGAATGTAGCAGGCTTCAACACTGATTCTAACTTTAAGATTCTCATTCGTGTTACCTGTAGTTGAAGCATTACTCCCTCGATATGTGGGAGAAATAATCCTTATAATGAAGGTTTTTGTATTTTCCCAATAAATCGAAAGCAAAACGAAATTATCGTTGTTTTTACTGACGTTTTGCTATTTAATGCTGCTGCTAATAGCTTTATCAAAGTAGTAATATTAAACCAGAATTTACAAAATCCACTCAGCATATATATAACAAAGGGTTAAGGGGTGAGAAAATAGGTCAAGTTAAAAGGACATATTGAAAGTCAAAATAACAATGGAGATCACTAAACCAAATAAAAAAAGTAATAATACATCTGTTATGATATCAAAACGAAGTTTACTAACTTGATCATCGTTCGTCTATCTGGTGTCATTTTTCATTGTCATGCTGGTCTTTTGGTAAAGATAACAAAACTAAGTAGAGATTACTGTTGGATTTGATCAGTGTGTAAAATTATAAAAGTAGTGTCTGTTTACATAGTGAACTTGCTTATCATATTCGTGTTGATTTAGTCACTTCATAGGTGAGAGAGATGTGGTAACCAGAATCTAATCTGGTTACAACAACTCCCTCCCTTACAATATTTTGAGTGTCCTTTTCTAGTGGTTGTAGTTCCGAGATTGGAATCCAAATTGCATGAATAGGAATGATGGACTAAAACAGAATCTGACCTGGTTGCAACACCTCCCTCCCCTCCACCATGAAGTGACAAAATCAACACGAATATGATAAGCAAGTTCACTATGTAAACAGACACTACTTTTATAATTTTACACACTGATCAAATCCAACAGTAACCTCTACTTAGTTTTGTTATCTTTACCAAAAGACCAACATGACAATGAAAAATGACCCCAGATAAACGAACGATGATCAAGTTAGTAAACTTTATTTTGATATCATGACAGACGTACTATTACCTTTGTTATCTGGTTTAGTGATCTTCAGCGTAATTTTGACTTTCAGTATGGCTACCTTTTAACTTGACCTAAGTAGTCTGTTTTCTCACCTCTTAACTCTCTGTCAAATATATGCCGAGTGGATTTTGTAAATTCCGGTTTAATAACACCAATTTGATAAAGCTATTAGCAGCAGCATTAAATAGCGAAACATTAGTTAAAACAACGACAGTACCGTTTTGTTTTCGATTCATTGGGAAATACAAAAGTGGACGTCCCCTTCGTCTTCGTATCCACGAACATAAGCTCGCCGTCAAAAGACATGAAATCCACTATCTCCCTCATATCACTCACTCCACACAGACAACCACGGACATCAATTTGACTGGGACAACTTGCGTTCAAATATTAGACAGAGGAAACATCAAGAATGCTAGAGAATTTTTAGAAGCCTGCCTGGCATTCCACTGGATCATCGATCAGTAGACACATCGAGATAGACAAAATTTATCAACCAATAAGAAAGAAACTTCACACACAAAAAGTCAAAGTTCAAGTCAAAGAAACAACCGGTTTCAATACAAGTAACCTAGAAGATGTGAAAACACACATAAACAACCAATCACGTCCAAGGTCACCAGGAGAGATGCTTAATAAACTCGTGGAGAAATGTAAAAGCTCACTTCAATGAATTGAAGTATGCACTGAAGATGTCACCCAGTAAGGTGATGAAAGCTTCGCAAACTAACCATCCAGCTCAGAGAACAAAACCACATCGAAATACAAAAGCCTTTATTATAATGAATATCATATACCCAATGCCGAAACTTTTTCAAACCGTTAAAAGTGAACTTGCTTTGGATATATATGTGAAGAAATAATCCTTTTTTAAATTTCCCACCTCCCCCGCTTTGAGAGTGATTAATACTCATTTTGGTTGAATAGACATCTTTATTCCGTCTGCCCTTTATATATGTTCACTTGAATTCCTGTCTTCACTGCATCAGTCTTATTCTGCCAACTCGTTTGATTTTTCTGGGGTGGGGGTGGGGGTGGGGGGAGGAGTAGATTAAAGACTCTGCAGTTATTAGTTTCAATGAGTTCACTTCCATTGAATTCGATCTCACGGATTCCTAGCATTTCTATGCCATATCTTCTCATTTCTTTAGTAACCTGAACAGTCTTTTCAGCATCGTACATTGAGTGAACAGTCTTCATCCTCAGGCCTACATTTGTTTTTATCGAAAGGAGAAATATCGACTAACTTGCTTCTCAAAGACTTTCACCAGCCTCTATCATTCCATCTTTCTAATTCCACTGAAGAACAAATTCATTTCTTGTATTTCTGCAGTGATTTCAGCCTTCTGTGGCGATTAGGTTGATTCTCCTGGGAAGGATAGCTAGACTGACACTCAACCATCTATCTTTCTTTCAGATGAGAACTGCTGAGAACGCTATGGGGTCCACTTATTGTGTGACGGTTAGTGACGCTACCAGGTTGCCTAGACTAAAATAGGTGAGTGGTAGTTTAGACCCTAGGATCAGTACTTACAAGTAAAAAGGCTTAAGTCAGGAAAAGCCATAACTGTGTAGACTTCTAGGTAAGGAAGAATTACAGTGCCAATGTCAAACATCTTCTTGATAGAGGTGATGACATGAAAATCGAAAAATCATTTAAAATTGTCAGCAGACAAAAAAAGCTCAAGATATCATCATGAGCTGACATTAGTTAGAGAACCATTGGAAAACCTGGGAGTACTGGACAGCTGTTTCGTCCTAGTTTGGGACTCTTCAGCAGTCCGCACCCGCCGGGATTCGGGTGTGAGGACAAATACTCGCCAAAGACATTGGCTAGCGGTCGCGCTATGTCGTGAATTGGCAGAAGTTAGAATTCAAGGACCATTGGATCGAGTCCCAGTGACTTAATAGTATACGAGCTCGCCTTGTAACCGGAAGGTCCTGGGTTCGAACCCCATGGTGTGGGTGCGTACTGCTGAAGAGTCTCAAACTGGGACGTAGGAAACAGCTGTCCAGTACTCCCAGGTGGGTGTCCAATGGTTCTCTAACTAATATCAGCTCATGATGAAATCCTGAAACCAATCAAATCCCTAAAAACCAACACTTGAGAAAAAGCTCAGTTCTCCTTAAGTTTAACGAAGCAATGGTTGTGAAATGCCTGCAACCCGATTTATATGTTCAGAAAGAATCAGTTGGCAGTCTTTCTTTACTCCGCCTGGTAACTGAATGTCGTTATTCTCTCTTCTTTTTTGAACTACGTGATCTTTGGCTTTAACCTCAACCCCACCCACCTTTTGATGTTGTGTAATTTTGCTTATCTCTTGTTTCTATGGTTTGAGTTGTACTCAGTACATTGTTACCCCATTTGTAAGTCACCTATTATGTAACAAACCTCTCCTCTTTATTACGTAACTTCTTTACCACTGTACACATATATTTACTTCACTTCAACTTGAACTCCCTGTGTAAATTCTATATAAACATAGTTTTCTGAGCACTGTCGACGAAATATCATGTATAATTTGAAAGTATGTTAAACCTTTTCCGTACATGAATTGAATAGTAATTTATTCAGGTTGTAAGCAGCTGACTGAGGTTGTAATATATTGTTATGAAAACTAGTGTTCTTGCTATTAAATTGAATTTGAGATTTTCCCGTCGATTAATTGGACCGAAGTGCTTGGTCTCAGGTTGACATATCGGCAGATACAGATGCTTCGACGATGTCTGGACATTTAATTTGAATTAATTTGTGGATGGTGACTAGCAGTGGAATTCAGCTTGATGCCCATAGTTTCAAATGTCAAAGTGTTATCCCCTAGACCACTTGGACCACGAGAAGCGGATATGTCAACCTGAGACCGAGCATTTCGGTCCAATCAATCGACGAGAAAATCAAAAATTCAATAAAATTAATATGACCCGTTGCACAAGAGGTGGCTCTCGTGGCCCAAGTGGTCTAGTGGATAACGCTTTGGCGTTTGAAACTATGGGTACTGGGTTCGAGCCTCAGTGGGAACATCATCACTTACTGAGAAATGGAGGTACATCCAGCTGGGAGACGAGTCCCAAATAAGACGAAATGCGCACTGTCCTCGATTCCACTGCTAGTCACCATCCACCAGTTAAATTCTAATTAAATGCTCAAACATCGTCGAAGCATCCGCACAAGAAGCCAACAGACATGTCAACCTGAGACTGAGCACTTCGGTCCAATCAGTCGACTGGAAAGTCACAAAAAAGAAATTCAATTGAATAATTAATATGAACCGCTGCACTAGAGGTAGCTGTCTCGGGCATTGGGTTTGAACTTCGGTAGGAACATTATCGTTCACTGGGGAATGCAGGTATATCCAGCTAGGAGACGAGTCCCAAATAGGATGAAATGCACATTATCCTGGATTCCACTGCTAGCCACCGTCCACAAATTAAACACTTGTTCTTGCTTAACTCAAATTTATTAGTCAGAGGATATACAACTGGTCCACACTAGATTGGTAGTGAGCCGGCTATTCCCACCCTCGGGTCTTTGTTTCCCACTTCACGAAATGCATATCAATGACTCCACGGCATACTGAATAAAAGCTGCTGTCAATTATGTCACGCCAGTGCTTCAAACAGATTGAAAATTTGATCAACAGTTAGTTGCCTTCGATGCTTCCAAAATGATAATCAAATAGTTGGACTGAGTGACATTGCACACCAGGTTGTTGAGTGGGACCTCAAAGGGAAACAATGAGTTAGGTATGTGTTCCCCAAGGTGACATAGAGGAAGCTGTGTAAGGAGGAAGACTCGCTACAAAAGATTAAATCGAATAATGCGTGTAAAATTGCGATGTTTTGCTGGGGCGTCTTGTTGCAGCCAGAATCCACGGGAAGAGTAACATAATAATAAGAGTAGTAGTAATAAAAATAACACTAATGAAGTGTTACAATTTTATTGACTCACCTTAATACAGTGTACAGGTTCAGATGATCGAGTTTGATTTGTTAGAGTTGCTTGATAGTTCACAGGTTGTCTAGTCTGTGACTTAATCACTACATGATCTTGTGCTGTATGAATTTGTTTCGGTGGGTGTGTTTTACGTCTTTTCAACTTTGGGAATTTCGGTGGCCAGTTGTAAACTTCACTGCATTTGTAGTGTTCTGCTATCGGTTTTGGTTTACGTGGTTTCAATGTTCCATTACGACTATATTCATCATATTGTAGTGTTCCTGCCATAACACCACCAGATGCTGATACTGGTCGATACACATGAATTCTTTCACGAAGTCTACTTGGATAATCTGTAGGCTGTAGAGTGTAGGTTATAAAGAAGAGAAGGTAATTAGTGTATGTGTGTTCTCCATTAAATCGTAATTTATGCATATACTGACATGATAACCTGATTGGACAATTTTCGATTCGTTTATTTATGGCTTAACTTTCTGAGGGATTTCTGGATGTCAGACAACCAATCAGAGTTATTTATTTCTGGTTTTAATTTCTGAGGGTTTTGTGTAAACACACTATGCCCTATTTTCTGACTTTTGAGTCTATCTCAGTGTGGGAGATATTCCCAAGGAATCAGTTGGTTAGGGCGTTTTGTTGTTTCTAGTGTTCTTCGAGTAGTTGTCATGATGTGAGTCTTTTTATTTAACTCTATTAAGAATTACACGAATCTTCGAAAAACGCATAATTAAAATATACATCAATCTCAAGCTGATTAATGGCTGCTGGGTGGTATGACGTTCTGAAGCTACCCGGAAAAGTCGTGGCCAGTAGGGTACACTATATCATGGTGTAAATCGAATGCACATTGACAGCATTGGTTGGTTCAGGGTAGCGCTACGCATCACAAATTGACGAAGAAATAATCCACATAACATCGAATCCTAGAGGCCAAGGTGGCTGAACGATGGCACACAAGCTTGCTTTTGTGGTTCGAAAGTCCCAGGTTCCATCTCTTACGGGGTTAACGTCATAGGTGTGTACTGTCGGAGTTGTTCAATGTTCTAAGTGAGGTTAGTGCTTGACGAAATCTCACTCTCGAATAACAGTGTTTACAAGTGTTTGTAAATAGCACACCTACATAATGTTCAATAAATTCCAGTGAAGTAAAATTCACCTTCTGTGTTAACGAATTATTTAGTTAAAAAAAATCACCATTAGGAATTTCAATCAGGTAAAGTTAAATTTTAAGCACCACTGACTAACTACCAATCAGCGAGTGACCTTGAACCCACCAATCACGTGAAGGAGGCAATTTTGGTTGTATGGAATACGTATATTTATGAAAAAATTGCACACACAAAAGCTGTATAAAAGTGGTAATAAAAGTGTGATAAAAATAGCTCTCAGTTTTAGGTTAGAGTATATAAACAGAGTCTAATTCCATTCTGGGTGTTATACAGTAATATTTACTGATGATCATGTTTCGAGCACAATATACTGCTCAGTAAATATTACTGTATAACAACACTGTAAGATGTTATCAAAATAAATTTTACCCACAATGAAATTGTACTCTACCGCACAGTGCACAAGTTCTATTCTTATATCAACAGAGCAATTTAATCACGTTCTTTTCAAGTAATTATTTAGGTCTTCTAACCCTAACCTCAACACTAATCTTTCCTAAACTGAGCCTAAACTAACTGTAATCTAACTGGAACCAACCCAAATGTCGCCTTTATTAGGTCAACATATAACCCTAACTTGTCCTTAGCCTAAAGCGTATATTAATCGTTCCCAGACCTTAGCTGAAACTTGCCAGATATCCCATTTAATAGATAACATAACACTTCGATGAGAATATTTTATTGATGATGACAACATTATTTGCGTTTCAAGGTCATTTGTGCGGTCGCGCTCCGTTGATAGTTAGTTAGTGGTGCTTAAAGTTTAACTTGGCCTTCCATTGATTTATTGTCGAACGAAGATGATTCTTTTGGATGACCTGCTCTTCTTTATCAGCTTCTACGCACCCACCGGGGTTCGAACCTAGGACATTCTGGTTACTCTTAATGACAATATTAATGTGTTGTTAAAGGTTACATTGAATGACTGACATCAGAATTCCCAAAGGTCTGTGCAAACAGATTGTTGATAGATTATAATCCAAAGTATGCGGGTTTGGTAATATGTAAAAATGTAACACCACAATTTAACACAAGTATTCCAAAGCTAAGGATTATGAATAACAACGAATATATATAATACAGAATTCTCATGAATCAAGCTACTAAAGAAGGGCGACCTACGCTTCACTCTGCAAGAACTGACTGACTTGGAATGATGCTCTTGTCCACGCCAAGTAAATCACTAAGTCGCATCATCCTGCAGAGAATAAAAGATGCACTGGAAGCGGAACCCCGCTAGCTCAGCACAATCTGGATCCAAGAAGGACAAATCATATGCTGATCAAATTGAAACTCTATTCCTCAACATCGTTGAACAAAACAAACCTCTTTCCACCTTAACTTCATCGACCTCGAAAAGGCCTTCACAGACAGTGTTGACCGAGAAGTAATTTGGAAACCGCTTCAACACTACGGTGTGCAGTGCCCAAGTCATTATCAATCTCACCCAAAAACTGGCTATGTGACAGTGCCACACGTCAGGTGATCAACAATGGAAAACTCAGCGAGGTGTTCGAAATGAATACAGGAGTTGGACAATGCTGGCTCCCTATTATCACCGATGTTATTCCTAATTGTTGTGAACTGCGTTATGAGCCGGACTGTTCACAGGGAGAGAGAAGATAGGAATACGCTGCAGTGATCGATAAGAAGACTCTATGAAATCTGGATTTTGTGCATGGATGATTTATCTTTAGTGTAACACAAAATTGAAGACTTGCAGGCGAAAACCGACAAAACTGGCAGAATAGGATGGCGGCGAAGACAGGACTTCAGGTGAACGTATGCAGGAGACAGAGGTGATGAAGATAACCAACTACTACCGATGGCAACAGCAACAACAACCAGCACTAATCAGAGGTCACTTATTTCACTTATCCGGCTACGAAGTACGGTTTCAACTATTGGTACACGGCAGGGGTAAACATGACAAAGCCAGCCAGAATCGGAAAGGCACAATACACCTTCATCACTTTGAAACCAGTTTAGAAATCTCCTGCACTCTATCTCAGCATGAGGGACAAAATTCGGGTTTTTCAACACAAATGTGAAGTCAGTCACTCAGTCAGTTCTTCTATAGTGGTCATAAACTTGACCAGCTTGTCGCAAAAGGGATTTCCAACAGGCCACTACAGACTTTAATCAACAGTGGCCTTCCCTGGCTCCATAGTGAAAGTTAAATGGTTGAATTACCGGCCAAAAAGAATTAACAACAAGGAATTCTGCTGTGGAACAAACCAACAGGCGACAATCGATTGCTGAACAATCATGTAGGAGAAAATGGAGATGGGCCATCGCTCGAGTGAGTCGTCACTGCAAGAGTAACATGGAAATTGTGTGGAGAGGAGGAAGGACCTATGTTCCACACGGGATCCGAGGGAATAATAATAATAACATTGATAACTAGGGACAGGGGAATTTATATGTGCAGGATAGAGGGCTATATCAAAAAAAGGTCAACGTAATAAGATATTTATGAACTTGCAAACTCCACAGCTGGCCAGGGCCACGGTAGTCATTGGACCTGTTTCTTCTGTACTCACAGCACCCATTGTCTGAGGAAAATCACTATCTCCTCTGTTGTTTGAGTATTCGGTACATGGATGCTTGTAGCAGGTTATTTGTTACTCGACAGATGATGTATAATGATACCCAATAAATAACACCAATTACAAAACAAACAGCAACAATAACAGAAAACAATCAGCATAAACCTAAAAGAAAAAACCTCCTCTACCTACCTGGGAAGCATCGTTTCTACTACAGACGGAACTGACGAGAATATCAAAGCAAGACAAGCTTTCATTACACTCAAGTCTGTGCGGAGGTCAACAGCACTCAGCATCAAAAATAAGATCCGGATTTTCAACTCCACTGTGAAGTCAGTGCTACTTACTTTACGGATCAGAGACTTGACGCGTCATAAACAGTCTCTCGAACAAACTACAGAGCTTCATTAACAGTTGTCTTCTCTCAATAATACTCAAGATCAGATGGCCGGCCAGAAAAGATCAGCAACAGGGATCTCTGGAAGCAAACCAACACAGCAGGAACCGAATGTGAAACAAATAGGCAGGAAGAAATGGAGATGGATTGGCTATAATCTGAGGAAATTATCAAGTGACATCACTAGACAAACCCTCGAGTGGATCCTGATAGAATTGGAATCGGCGCGAGTGCAAGGGTGACTTGGAGGAGTTCATGTGAAGAGTAGATGAAAGCGTGTGGGCAGACTTGGAGCCGGGTGAAGAAAGTTGGCAGAGAACCGAACGCAGTGGAGACGCGCGGCTGAAGCCCTATGTTCTTCTAGGAATTAAAGGAAATAATAATAATTGCAGAACAACCACATTCACATATCTTTTGATTTATAACTATAGGAATTCTGATTTCACTGATTCGACGTAACCTCTGAAAAGAAGACACATCAGTGGATATATAACTGTGGAAACTGACAATAAAGAACAGGTTATCGTACGGAATATTCCTTGTTCAGCAATTCACCAATCATGTTCCAGTCTTTCAACAATCAAAACTCACAAACTTACAATATATTACTGAAGAAAATGATATAAAAATTGCCCATGTAACGCTAGATGATACAATGAGGTGGAGCGTAAATTAAAGAACACTCAAATATGCAAAAAAAGCATCTGATTTTTGAGTAAGTTCACATGAAAGGTGTAGAATCATTTAATAAGGGCATATATATATATATATATATATATATGTATCCACAGTGTTAATTAACAACAAACAGTGAGCAGTTATATTTAGAAGAAAAATGAAAATCAAAGTGTATAAGTGATAAAGGCATGTGGGGAATTTTTGCAGAATAATTACGTAATCGAGAAGGTTGACAGGTAATTAGTCATATTAAAAAAACACATTTATTTCCCAATACGAATTTAAAACAAGCAATAAAGGTTGAAACCTCGCCTAGACTACTAGCTCGCTAGTTTTCTAGCCACTCTCAAGCCCGGATAAAAAAGGGAGGGTTGGAGCATGGTGCTAGCAACTCCACCCCTGCAGAACTCAACCAAATCGCTACAGAAACTTCAATGCATAAATATATTGAAAATTTTAAAAATATAAACAGTAACCTCATTTTTCGCTGAAACTGGGGAAGTAAAATGACACAGGCTGGTGAAAGCCTTTGGGAAGCCAGTCAGCCGATGTGTCTTCTTTCAATGAAAGCAAAAGTAAGGGTGGGGACTTGGAATGTTCGTACAGTGTACAAAAACGGAAAGGCTGCCCAGATAGCCGCAGAAATGAGAGAGTATAGAATAGAAGTGTTGGGAACCTGCGAAAGCAGATGGAACGGAACTGGAAGGTGCCAACTACCAAATGGGGTGACAATAATCTATTCCGGCCACCCAGAGGACAATCACGAGCACACAGAGGGAGTGGTCATCATGATGTCACCAGCAGCAGCCAAAGCTCTCAATACAAACATCAAGTCAGTTATTCTATACGGATCAGAAACTTGGTGGGTCACAAAGAACATTTCCAACAGGCTAACTCAGACCTTTATCAACAACAACTGTCTTCGCTCTATACTAAAGATCAGATGGTTGGGCCGGAAAGAATCACAAACAACGAACTATGGGAACAAACAAAACAAGAACCAATCGCCCAACCAACAAATATGCAGGAGAAAGTAGAGATGACACACTAGACACTCGTTGAGGAGGCCGCTGAGTGACATCGCGGGTCAGGCCCTTGAGTGGAACCCAAAAGGGAAACGGCGAGTGGGACGCCAGTGCAAGGGTGACATGGAGGAGATCGTGTGAAGAGGAGTTGAAAGAGTATGGACTAACATGGATGCAAGTGAAAAGTACAGCAGAAGGAAGACAGAAGTGGCAAGTGGAGACGTGCAGTCGAAGCCCTATGTTCTACTAGGAACCCAAGAGAACAATAATTATAATAAAGGCTGATATAGGAGGACTTAATGATGGATTCATAAAATTTCGGTAGAACTGGTCAACGAGTAGAGAATCACCTTTCTGTACCACCTATGTATTTGCCTCCACAAACACACTCAGAATTGTTGTAAGCAGCAGTTTTAGGATTGGCGTATATCAATTTGAGTGTGTTTGTGGAAGCAAATGCATAGGTCATACAGAAAGGCGATTGTCTACTTGCATGATGGAACATTCGCCAAAATGGTTGGTTGAAAATAGCTAAGTGCAAATTGACAAAACCCTCAATAACAAAACATCTTGTGGACTATGGATATGATATCGATGCTGTCAAGTCATCCACTGTTACAGTCAGCAGAAAAAGAAACAGGAAGATGCTCGGCATGCCAGAGGCTTGTGGATCTCGAGTTTATGAACCAGGTACAAAAAGGGATGGTCGTGACTCTGAATCTACCATGGTAACACGTTTTACTTGTTATTATTATTCTTGACTCATCGAAAACTATCCTTTATCAGTAGGACTTTGTTAACACACTTCAACACTATTCAAATGATGGTTTTTAGGGATTTGATTGGTTTCAGGATTTCATCATGAGGTGACATTAGTTAGAGAACCATTGGAAAACCTGAGAGTACTGGACAGCTGTTTCCTACGTCCTAGGTTGGGACTATTCAGAAGTACTCACCCATCGGCATTTGAACCCAGGACCTTCCGGTTACAAGCCTAGTGAGCTCGTATACCATTAAGCCACTGGGACCCAATCCAATGGTCCTTGAATTCTAACTTCTGCCAATTCACGATATAGAGCAACCGTTAGCCAATGTCTTCGGTGGCGAGTATTTGTCCTCATACCCGACCGGCTGCACCCTACTAGTCACG
This sequence comes from Trichobilharzia regenti, assembly GCA_944472135.2. Taxonomy (NCBI): domain Eukaryota; kingdom Metazoa; phylum Platyhelminthes; class Trematoda; order Strigeidida; family Schistosomatidae; genus Trichobilharzia; species Trichobilharzia regenti. The sequence continues at coordinate 56,107,949 of OX235266.1, forward strand.
ACTTCCCACTGGATCCCAGGTAACTACCTACCTGAACAGGGCGTACTGATGAAGAGTCCCAAACTAGGACGAAACAGCTGTCCAGTAATCCCAGGTATAACCCTGATCCTATCTTACCTCAAAACAAGTTTAAGCGGGTTGATTCTCAAGCCTCGGTTAGCAGAGATTCTATTCATTACAGGTTTGACCACGATCTGACTGATTTCGGTTACAGAACATTTGGGAAGCCTTCAGAAAGTACTTAGCATAGCTGTTTCCTCCTTGTTTGAGACTCTTCGGCGGTACACATCAGCCAGGATTCGAACCTATGACTTTTAAGCTGAGCTTGTAGACCATTCAGCTACTGAGATCCTATCCTGCAACCCATGAATGCCAACTTTTGGAGATTCGCCATATCTGTATATAGCGCAAACCTTAACCAGTTTCGTTAGTGGGTGACTTTCCTTTTGCCTGACTTTTTGGACCCTGCTGTTCATGACTTTCCATTAGGACACTAGGTCACTATTGGTGCAGGACCAGTCGTTGGTGAGTGAACCTCAGGTTAACTTTGAAATGTTAGTTTCCAGAGATTTGATTGATTGTAGGCTTAAACACGAGTGGGATTCTTCTTCACTGAGTGTAAGGATGAAAACACGAATTTGCAACACCAGTATCAAACTGGTGGTTCTATTTTGATGTGGTTGTGTTCTCTGAGCTAGCTGGATAGTTAATTTCCGAAGCTTTCATCACCCTACTAGGCGACATCTTCAGTGCATACTTCAATTCATTGAAGTGAGCTTTCACATTTCTCCACGAGTTTATTAAGCATCTCTCCTGGTCAGTGACCTTGGACGTGACTCTTTGGTTGTTTTTATGTGTTTTCACAGCTTCTAGGTCACTTGTATTGGAACTGATTGTTTCTCTGACTTGAACTTTGACGCTTTGTATGTGAGGTTTCTTTCTTATCGGTTGGTGAATTTTGTCTATCTCGATGGGTCTATTGATTGATGATTCACTGGAATACCAGACAGGCTTCTAAAAATTCTCTAGCATTCGTGGTGTTTTTTCTGTCTAATATTTGAACGCTAGTAGTCCCAGTCGAATTGATGTCCGTTGTTGTCTGTATGTGTGATGAGATAGTCGATTTCATGTCTTTTGACGGCGAGCTTATGTTCGTGGATACGAAGACGAAGGGGACGTCCACTTTGGTCAATGTAGTGTCTTTCGCAGTTGTTACAATTTATTTTGTAGATGATGTTGGTTTTATCTTCTTTCGCTGTTGAGTCTTTTCATTGATATAGAATTGAGTGAAGTAACTTTGTTGGTTTGTACACGGCGTCAATTCCTGAAGGTTTGAAGAGTCCTGTAATAATTTCTGAGATATCCTATATCTATGTCAACCAAAAGACTCAACAGCGAAAGAAGACAAAACCAACATCATCTACAAAATAAATTGTAACAACTGCGAAAGACACTACATTGGCCAAAGTGGACGTCCCCTTCGTTTTCGTATCCACGAACATAAGCTAGCCGTCAAAAGACATGAAATCCACCATCTCCCTCATATCACTACATACAGACAACAACGGACATCAATTCGACTGGGACTACTAGCGTTCAAATATTAGACAAAAAAAACACCAAGAATGCTAGAGAATTTTTAGAAGCCTGTCTGGTATTCCGGTGAATCATCGATCAATAGACACATCGAGATAGACAAAATTCATCAACCGATAAGAAAGAAACCTCACACACAAAGCGTCAAAGTTCAAGTCAGAGAAACAATCAGTTCTAATACAAGTGACCTAGAAGATGTGAAGACACATAAAAACAACCAAAGAGTCACGTCCAAGGTCACTGACCAGGAGAGATGCTTAATAAACTCGTGGAGAAATGTGAAAGCTCACTTCAATGAATTGAAGTATGCACTGAAGATGTCGCCTAGTAGGGTGATGAAAGCTTCGGAAATTAACTATCCAGCTAGCTCAGAGAACACAACCACATCAGAATCATCCACCTGAGCTAGAAATCTTCTCTATCATATGCAAATCTTACGAGTGGGTGGTTCTATATTGTTCAGAGATTTGGTTCAGACATCCATCATCAAGAGCGTTTCTAATATTCTACAAACTGTCATCAATGACTGTCTTGACTCTATGCTAATGAGCAGATGACCAGATGGTCAGAAAGGATAACCAAGAAGGAATTCTGACGACGAACCGACTAAGAAAATTATTGGAAACATTTATTTCCTGATATGATTTTGAAACGAGCAACAGAAGTTGGTAAAACAGGATTTAATGAATGCATCAAATATCGGTAGAACTCTTCATCTGCGCAAGAACGTATTGCCTAGCAGAAAGGTTGAAGTAAGTCAGGATAAATCAGATTCACTTCGAGGAGACCGTTGATTAATATCACATACCAAGTGGATCCTAAGGTGAAACGAAATGCTTAAAGACAAGCTAGGAGTGTGTCCAAGGTGACAGCATGGGAAGGACAACCACAATGTCATCTGAAAAGGACTACAAAGAATAGTGTGTATAAACTGGAGGTGTACTGCTGAAGTGCCACGTTCCACTCAAAAACCCAAAGGAGTAATATCAAATACATATATAAAAATGGCTAAAATTATAACTATAAATAAATGAAGATAAATGGATATATATATACATATATAAGTTTTGCCTAGTTCTTTTCTAAATCGATTACTTAATCAATTTATTTCTTACTCTCATTGTTTGTATTCGACGACTTTCATACGGATATTGTTCATACTCTTGTGGATATCTTCCATCCAAACTGCCAGATACATTGTACGGCTCATCAATTCTTTGATCTGCTCGCATTGTATACGAATAATAGTGTGGTTGATATTGACCTTGTATAGTCTTTATTCCATAATATCAGAGGTAATACAACATGAAGGTGTAGTTAGGATAGATTGCGCCAGAGCAGAGCAGAGCAGGATAGGACAGGACAGGATGGAAGAGGACAAGGGTGAAGTGGAATACATGAACAATGCATTACCGAATAGCGATATACAATAATGATAGATAGATAGACAGATAGATAAGCGAGGTTAAAGTAATCTGAATAGGCTAATTTACTTTTAAATAAGACTGAGTCTTGAATACTACTGAATTTCGTGTTTCAGTAGTTACCTAAAGAGCAGAAACAGACTAGAAGCTATATATTGTCATGCGATTATGCATTCCTCACAAGCAAGCAGTTAACGAGACATAAGATACTGGGGTAGAGCATACAAGTGGCATGCAAGTGATAAGATGAATCATGACTGGAACTAGTGATAACATCTTAATAATAATATGACTGTGTATGAAGCAGTGTCTCTGTTCAGCACAATCTAACTCATTCAATAAACTCATGTTGTGGTGAAAGCAGGCTGCTAGCCAATTGGTAGACATTCATTTACGTCAATGTCTAGGTCAATTATGTTGGCCGTGAGAGAATATGAACAAGGCTGATTCAACAACCAGTCACAGCAGACTTAACGTGGAAAATTAGATTCTCAGATGTATGGCTTAACTTTCTGAGAAACCAGAAACAACCAATCAGAAGACTATGTTTGTCTGCTTGAATAAGCTATATAAATGTTCAGGAAATATATATAAATACTTGTTGATTTCCGCAATAAAACAATCTGTTGCCTGCCCTTGTCTTCCGTTGTTACAATGTGATCATAAAAATAGAAGTTGTTCAGATAACTTCTACCCTCCATACTTTTTTCTTTTATAACTCTAAGAGACAGAGTCATTTTAATGGAACCCATCAAGCTTTTCGCCCGTAGCTGGGTCTCTTCAGAAGGGGGAACCAACAAATCTTGAAGTTATGATCCGTGGTTTGCAGTAGGCGAGATGTTTGGAAACGTAGTCATCGAAAGGCACATCCTACATTTGGATTCCAGTTAGCAATGAAAGCTGAAGAAATCAGTGATGGAGCGAATCCTTTTTTAATGGGTAGAATAATTGACTCTACCACAGGGCTTATGGGTGAGGCAGGGGAGGGGGTTATATATCATTACAAGATTGGAAATAATCCTTTCTAAAGAGTTCTAATAAATTTGAATGGAAGGCAGTTCCAAGGCTTCCTGACAAGCAGACTAACAACAGGGAATCTCATATCAACTGGATTCTTTCAAAGTTGTACTCTATTCTGTGTGAAAAATGATTTCATTGCCAACCAGCTATTGAATACTTATTCTGAAAGCTTAATTTAGATTATCATGTGACATTTTTTCGTCAAGGCTTCGAGCTCTTTAGCAGTAAATAACTTTGGATTTACTAGAGATTGAACACAAGACCATTTCATCCCTAGCTGAACACGTCCACACCCAACCACTGTATTGAAGTCGAACAGCACACGACTAATAGCTTTCATCACCTTAGAAATCATGTATTCTGATGCCTATCTTAGTAGACCTTACTAAAAGTCCTAGGAAAATCATCCCATAGGCAGTAAAAATCAGCACATGGTACGTTATCACTATCCACTTATATTTTCCTTATATCTGATTTTGTCAGCCCGGCGTAACCAAGCCAACTGAGCTAAGTGAAAGGTGGTTTTATGGGGTAGTTCTTTATGACAACCACTGGTCGATTGAAGCAGAATATTAGAGTTTGAAACTAGAGAACGTAGAAAGAGAGAGAGGTGGAAAAGTGGGTAACCTGATCGCCTGTAACACAACTCAGCAATAGTGTGGTTGTGTTATACAGACGATGTGTTCCAACGGAATATGATTCTTACATATTTCCACGGTTCGAAACCGCGTTAGTAACAGAATATTCTGCCCATGTAAATTTGAACATTCTATTTCATGTCGTTTAGTGTCTTACCTACTGATGTTACAATGGTAACTACGTTAAATGCTTGATGGGTAAATACCACTAGCAATTTCGCATGACATTTCACTGAATAGAATGCCTTTACTGATATTGTAACATCCGTGAAGAAAAGAATGGATTATAATAATCATCACATTACACAGATGACATCAAGAAAGTTCATGTAGACTATGCAATCAAAAGAGTTGCTATTCTATAAGATGTAAATAGGTATTAAGTGAGTGATGGCAATTAGTAGGGAGCCTTAGAACCCAGAAGTTTTCAGAAGGACACGTCTCTGCCATCTTAGAAAAGATTTCACCTCTGACAGTTGAATCAGCATATTTGAACAGTGCCTGCTTTCTATCTTTTGTGTGTGTGTGTTAAGAGGTAGAATAGGGTGAGCAATATTAAGGTAAGACATCATTCGAGTGCTTGTTATGGAGGGAGGGGAAGTCAGTAGACTAGGCTGTGAAGTTACACCGGTTGAGATGGTTAGGTATGCCTAGCCATCGCATTCCCCAACACCGGGCGATTGTTAACTGACATAAGGTCAGGCTGGAAAACAACCAATAGTGGTCAAAGCAAAACATGGCTTCATCAGTCAATGAAATCCACAACAATCAGCTTAAACCACGTAGAAAGGTGTAGACTGCCGTTTTGTTTTGGGTCCTATGGCTAAAAATCGTTCCAATTGGCTGGCGCAGATTCATCCACTTCTTGTGAATTATAACACCCAATAAAATTATATTGTTCTTCGATAATACTGTTCTTTTTGTCTCATATTTCTGATTTTGTGGCGCCTCGAACTGCTGCACTTCGGTGTGAAGTTCTGTTTTGAGTCCCAGTCAGTCAGTCAGTCATTCGAGCCGTCTACTGACCTCCTCTATACCGCTAATGCATACCTTAGTCTAATCCTCGTGGAGAAATCAACCAGTCCACATTTCTACACATAAGACGAATGATTCAATATTATCACTAGTGAAGCCCAAATATAGAGACTGATAGTTTTATGCAGATATTTACAAACTAGTGGTATACATAGAAAAATAGAAGCCTTCCGAATCCAGCTATTCCGTGCAAAATAAAAAATATCATCAACAAGGCAAGAAGCTGCATGGAATACAAAAGCATAATGCATAAGTAACTAGCTGATATAAGCATTCTGATAATATATATAAAAACAATGCGTCTAGTGTTATACCGGATAGATACTACTTATAGTTGTGAAATTCAGTAGCATAGTGTGTTAGTGTGCATTAATAAAAGATGACAGAGACAGAATCGAGTAACTAGGGGATATATTATTATTATTATTATCCTGTAGTTTCGAGAGGGACACAGGGCTCTAGCCAGAGGTCTCTAGTCCGTTCGGTTCTCTGCCAACATTTTCACCTGACTCCCTGTCTGACCACATGCTTTCATGTCCTCTTCACGTTACCTCCTCCTCATCCTCCATGTCACCCTCGCAATGACGACGAACTCGCCGCTTCCTGTTTGGGCTCCACTTAAGCTATTGTCTGGTGTGTGATTTCACTCATCAAATGGTTTTCTTGGAGTATAGTAGCACTGACTTCACATTGGAGTTAAAAATCCGAATGTTATTTTTCATGATAAGTGCAGATTGTTGATCTCTACACAAACTTGAGAGAAGTGAAGGCTTTCCTTGCTTTCCCGATCCTCGATGCTTTGATATGCTGATCAATTCCGTACGCCTGTAGTTGAAACGATGCCTCCCAGGTAGGTAGGTAGGTATGTAGGTAAATAAACGAGGTTGCCTCTTTCAGGTTTCTCCCATTTATGCTGATTGTTGCTTCTGCTGCTGTTGGCCAGGAATCTTCATCACCTCTGTATTCTTTTACCAACTTGTTGATTTTCACTTGCATATCCTCTGCTTTGTGGGAAATCAGACAGAAAGTGTTTTTATGTGGGTCCATTTTATGCCTGTTCCCTCACTGCCCATTGTCTATCGAAATCAGGAAGTTAATCATAGGAGATAGTAGGCAGCCAGCCAGCCTTTTCTTACTCCCGTCTTCACTTCTAAGGATTCCGTGAGTTTCCCGTTGTCGATTACTTGGCATGCACAGCATTATCACACAACTGTAGGATGAGGTGTATAATTGTCAGCGGTATCCCGTAGTAGTGAAGTAGTGGTAGTTCCAAAACACCTCTCGATCGAAGCTGCGCTATCGAAGGTATTTTCAAAGACGATTAAGTTGAGTGAGGCAGAAAGCTGACTACCAGGTCAAGCTCTGTGTCAGGGAATATATCTTTCTTTTAAAATTCTTCTTAAATAAATGTTAGTTTCATAATTAGGGTTTCTTATCGTTGCTTTTGTTATTTGTAGGTGAGGGATGCATTCAGCTAATTAGGCTCAAATATACAGCTACTACTGATTAAGTGTGAAGTAGCATTATCAGTAATTGTGGCGTTGTAGAAAGCAGCATAGTTAAACATGCTTGTGTCAGTGTACGTGTGTGTGTGTGTGTGGTTGGTTGGGTATCTATTTTTGGGTTTGTGCGTTGGTGATACTTTCTTCATGTTATCGCATCATCAAAACTTAAAAAATGGATTTCAGTTCACAAGACTAATATATATATAGAATTCAAGGGATATTTTGACATACGAAACATATTCTTTTGAATAAGTAGAATTCCATTTGAAAGGCATACAGGAGTAAAACAAGGCTGCCTGCCTATTATCACCGACGAAGATATTCTTCATTGTAGTGGACTGGATTATGCGTCAAACTGTTGAGAGGGGGGGGAGGAGTCAGGAATACACTGATTGACCGTTAAGAAGACTCCAGAAGATCTGGATTTCACAGATGATATATGTCCAATGTCACAAAAGCTCGAAGACTTGAAGGCGAAAACCGGCAAACTAGCAGAAATAACCGGCAGTGACGACGGGACTCCAGGTGAACATAGAGAAGGTGGAGATGCAAGTGATGAATATAACCAATTAACAGCTACAATAACCAGCAGCAATCACCATTAACGGAGAAGATTTAACAGAGGTTTCCGCCTTCGCTTATCCAGCTAGGAAGCATCACTTCAGCTACAGACGGAACAGACGAAGGTGTCAAAGTTAGTCAGAATCGGAAAGGCAAGATACACCTTAATCAACCTAAAACGAATTTAAAAATCTTCCTCACTCAACATGAGCGACAAGATTCACATTTTCAATACCAATATCAAGTTGGCCCTTCTATACGAGTCAGAAACTTGATCGGTGTGTCACGAAAAGGATTTCCGGCAGCCTGTTGCAGAATTTCATCAACAGCTGCCCACTTCATTGCCCCTATACTGAAGATCAAATAGTCAGAAAGAATAAGGAACACGAAACTCTGGCGATGAACAAGCCAAACAAGAGCCGATCACTCAACAAATATGTAGGAGAAAGTGGAGATGAATTGGGCATTCACTGAGGAGGCCGCCGAATGACTTCGCATGCAATGCAGGCCATCGCTCGAGTGCAGTCCAAATAGAAAGCGACAAGTGGGTCATTCTAGGGTGACATTGAGGAGGCCGTGTAAAGAAGAGATGAGAGAGTTTGGTCAATCGTGGAACCAGCTGAAGAGGATGGCACAGATCAGAGTAAAGTGGAGATGTGTTGTTGAAGCCCTATGTTCCACATAGGACCCAAGGGAAATAATAATATAATAATATATATATGTATATATGTCGTGATACAGACAAATGTAACCAATCAATAAGAAGGAAATCTCATGCATGAAGGGTCAAACTCTTGGTCGAGTAAACAACCAGTACCAATAGAAGTAGACTAGAGGGTGTGAAAACACACAAAAACAATCAAAGTGACCAGGAAAGATGACCAATAAACTCTTGGAGAAATCTAAAAGCCCACTTAAACAAATCGAAGTATGCGCTGAAGATGTTACTTAGGAGGGCAATGAAAGCTTCTCATTGTATGTATATATATATATTTATATCACGGAAAAATACCCATGCAGTCATGGAGAAAATGAAAGGCAATTCAGGAGAGAAAATGTTTTTCTTTATTACTTTTATTAAAATTATTATATTTTCTTTATCAACGAAATCATATTCAGAGGCAGGAAAGTCCTATTTATTTAATTGGTGGATGGTGGCTAGCAGTGGAATCCAGGATAAAGCGCATTTCGTCCTGTTTGGGACTCGTCAGCTGGATGTACCTGCGTTTCTCAGTGAGTGATGACGTTCCCACCGAGGCTCGAACCCAGTACCCATAGTTTCAAACGCCAAAGCGTTATCCACTAGACCACTTGGGCCGCGAGAGCCACCTCTTGTGCAACGGGTCATATTATTATTGAATTGAATTTTTGATTTTCCCGTCGATTGATTGGACCGAAGTGCTCGGTCTCAGGTTGACATGTCGGCTTCTTGTGCAGATGCTTCGACGATGTCTAGTCACCATCCACCAATTAGATACTAACTAAATGCCCAGACATCGTCGAAGCATCTGCACAAGAAGCCGACATGTCAACCTGAGACCGAGCACTTCGGTCCAATCAGTCGACGGGAAAATCAAAAATTCAATTCAATAAGTCCTATTTATATTTAGCAAAAGTATATAGTAGTCTATTATTGAGTAATAGGGGAGGGGACGGCCTAACACTAAAGTAAAGCGGAAGACCTGAATAACCCAGACGGTGCTGAAGAAACTGCTATTTATGAACATTGAATATAAAGGTGATATCGCACAGCTAAAATTCTAAAGAACCATTTATGCACACCACATTGAGGAAAGCCTACTTTACGGCTGATCAATTTTCGCAGCCAGCAAAATGATCAATGTATGCGTGAAGGATAAACCGTCGCTTTGGACGGGCCACTTCAGTGTGTGTTTATAAATTCACCTGCTCTTCTGGAGCTAGTTATATTGTCCGCACAAAACTGGCACACACTTTCCAAAGGCATCCCTGAACATTTATCCGGCATGGTTAGCAAAAGGACAATACAGACAATTACTAGCTCAATTCTTGAGCATTTGTCAACTCAGGCCACGTAGCTTCACCAGATTCGTCTTCCAAGATTATCTACGAGGTGAGACCGAATTTTACAAAGGGTGTAAAGTTTCGGAATTCGTGTATGGTGGAGGCGTTGGCAATTAGTCAATACAAACTCGAACTTTGTATAGAGAAAAAAGTTTGTCCGCTCTCTTGTTCTATCTTGGTCTTAACCTCCTCATTAGTCGTTCCCTGTTAGATTTTTTATTCTCTGCTTTTATAATTAATTAACTGTTATCACTTTCGCATTCTCCTTTGGTACATTTTCTCACCCTCTTCACACTTGTTAAATGGACACTTAACCACTACCTTTCCTCTCACTCAATAACAATTTTAACCTTATCAAATTTCTAACACTTTATTCCACTTTCTGCCGTTGAGTATTACGTAATTTACAACTTTTAATTTTTACTTGTGAAGCCACCTCTGTGTAATTTTATCAATTATGTCACCGCTTACCCTATTACTCATGAATCAACTACTATACATTTTTGTTAAAAATAGATACGACAGTACAGCCTATGAAGATGATTTCGTCGGTAAAGAAAACATTGTCTTCATTGAATGTGCCTTTTACTTTCTTCATATGGTTATATAATTCTGGACTAAGGGGAACAAGTTGTGAGACAGTCGTTCAGTGGTTGATACACTCACCAGAGAAACACGCACGTGCTCTGTGGTTATTTTTTTTACAGCCAACGGCTGTATCACTTAACCCCGTCGCTTTCATTCTTAGTTGTTAGTAAGAACAGGAAAGAGGGAAAAGTTGATTCTGAGTAAGCTTACCAACCCTACCCTGCAAAAGGTAGGCGGCGTAACTGCAATCGAAACTTCAAGGCTCGTTTTTTATAACCCTTTATCCCGTTTGGAAGGCTAAGGAATAAGCCTAATCTAAATCTAATAAGAAACGGCACAGTTTGTGTGGTGTTTTTCACTTAGGCAGGTAGTTAAAGAGTAACTGAGAATATGACAACATCTACCACCTGTTAAGTGTGCACATGCAGAACGCAAAACAAAATGAATTAAAAATACAGGGCAGTAGTAGGGTGTCATGTATTACTGACAAGATTATTATCAGTAGTATATAAGATGACGTTCATCGGTACACAAAAATATTAAATAGCGGCGAGATAGATTTGACGTCAAAGAGAGAGGAAATCAATGAGTTTTGCAGCGAAACATGAGAGACATGAAAAGTTGAATGAAATGATATCGATTTTATGCATGACTTCTATTTGTTGAACTCCATATTCTTCCTGAGTGACAGCCATAAGGCCTGAGTACTGATCAAGGCTGTCATTTCTCAGCCATACTCAGTATGAGTTGAAATGGACGTCTTATATGGTTCGCTCTGTATGTGTGACGACGTAATCAGGGAGCAGAAATTCAACGGTTTTTGAAAATAGGATGAACAATTAAAAACAAATATCATGGAGTACTGGATACAGCTATTTCGCTCCACTTTGAGACTCTTCAGAGGTACGCAATCCCCGGGGTTGGAATCCAAGGTCTATCAACTACAGGGAGGGGACGTAAAACGACTCAGACCCTGGGAACAGACCCAATCGCGCTTCATTTCCAACTTCTGCTAAACTGCAGCCGCTAGCAAATGTCTTACTGTATAACCCACTGGTTCTCAATAGAACTTTAGGTAGTTTCGTTATCTGGCAGAAGTTGGAATCCATTGGCCACTTGATCGGGCCTTGGATCTCAAATCTCAGGTTGGGTATTTGAACAGTCTTGAACTGGTGGTTTTTCATCAGTCTAGTAAGTGATACCAGCTCAGTGATCCGGCGTGTAACCAATCAAATCCCAGCAAGACAGAAACTCTTAATAAATATCAGTTAGAGAACCATTGAAAACCAATACTGGAGTACTGGACACCTGTTTGATCCCCCTAGTTTGGGAATCATCGGCATACGTACCCACCGCCAGGTCTCCAGCTCAGGACCTTCCGGTTTCAGGGCAAGCTGGCTCGTATACCATTCAGCCACTGGGACCCAATTCAATGGCCAGAACATGAATTCTAACTTCTACTAATTCGGGATTTTGCGTTACCATCAACCACTGTCATCGGTGAGACATCCCTCTGGAAGGTCCTATGTTCGAACCCTAGTGGGTATGTAGTGCCAATGATTCCTAAACTAGAATGGAACAGCTGTCCAGTACTCCAGTGCTGGTTTTCAATGGTTCTCTAAATTGTATCAATCCGTGGTCATACTCGTAAAAACAAATCTAAACCTTACACATCAACTCTTGAAAACTTGATAAATAAGAAATAATCAATATCAAGTCATATAATCAATAATTAATCCTACCCCTCCCCTCCACCTCAATTTTTGAAGTTTTACACTACACTACTGATGAAATCAATTTTCATCAGTAGATGTACTGAATTATTAATGCATCGAAATAATTTTTGGGTTTCTTCGGTTGAAATAATAGACCGAATGTTGTGTGTAAAACTTGGGCACTGTGGTAGTAAGTAATTCCATATTAGGATTTCATCATGAGCTGACATTAGTTAGAGAACCATTGGACACCCACCTGGGAGTACTGAACAGCTGTTTCGTCCTAGTTTGGGACTCTTCAGCAGTACGCACCCACCGGGATTCGAACCCAGGACCTTCCGGTTACAAGGCGAGCTCGTATACCATTAAGCCACTGGGACCCGATCCAATGGTCCTTGAATTCTAACTTCTGCCAACACTTGAATTCCATATTAGTTTGTTTATTGGGTGTATCACACAGTAAAAAAAGAGTATTATTTACTGGATGACACAGTTTCAAACAAAAAAGGTTAAAGGATCCTGTGGAGCCCTGCCTGCAGTGATTGTCAGGTCAGATACATAGGTCAAAGCAGTAGAACAGTGGCAGTCAGACTAGCTGAAGATAAGAACCTAACAAAATCTAGATTGGTTGATCCGAAGAAGGTAAGAAATCTAGAGAATAGTTCAGCTATGGCACACACTGCATGCGATTACACACAATCTTACAATAAGATGGGATAGGTTGACAGTTTTAAATTCTAATTTAACAGAGAGGGTGCAAGGAGAGACTGATAACAACGGAAGCTTTGTTTATCGAAACAAGGAAGAGCGAATACGTGTGTAATAGGAATGATTCAACACCTGTCCACCCAGATATCTGGAAAATTCTACTACCCCAACCACGACAAATATGAGAGGACAAAGAAAACTATAAAACTCAAGTTTCAAAATTTGGGTGATCATAATTGATGTTATAATTATGAACAATAAGTAAATTTTGTTTGAAACCTTCCCATCCAGTAAATAACACATGCTATAGAGAAGATTTGTAGCTCAGGTGGATGATTTTGATGTGGTTTTGTTCTCTGAGCTGGATGGTTAGTTTGCGAAGCTTTCATCACCTTACTGGGTGACATCTTCAGCGCATACTTCAATTTGCTTCATACTTCAATTGAAGTATGCGCTGAAGATGTCACCCAGTAAGGTGATGAAAGCTTCGCAAACTAACCATCCAGCTCAGAGAACAAAACCACATCAAAATAACACATGCTTCACTCACTGTGTGTGATACATCTAATAAACAGACTAATATGGAACGAATATTTGTTAATAAGGTTAGCGTATATATTAACATGATGCAATCAGGGAGATATAAGTGAGGATTATACATTATGGTTAGACTTTTCACCATGTTTTAAGTTCAAAAAATAAGGAATATATTTCAAACTTAGAATGGTTAAAAATCTTTATTGAGAAATAAAAAATGAAAATATAATAAGGATAAGTGATTAGTGAATTGTTAAGTGTTAGGGTTTCTATAAAAGTGTGTATAGAGTACTGTTTGAAATGTATTAATCGAGGTTGTTATTCACAAAAAATGCTATTACTTGTAACTGCACATTTAATGTCACACACAGACACACACACACATAAACTTGAAGATTAACAGACGAAAACCAACAGGTTGAGAGAAGAAGCAGATCAATCATCGTAGACTGGAGGAATTCGAAGGGGATAGCCTTTTTCAGTCAGTCATCTAATCTGAATCGCTTCGCCTATAAGTAAGTGAAACGGATGAAGATGCCAAGGCTAGACGGAATCAAACAGGCAGGACACGTCTTTGGTAATATGAAATCAGTGTGAAAATCTGATAAACTCAATGCGCGAAAGAAAATTTAGATCTTGAATAGTAATATCAGAGATGCGGATGCCCGGCGCTCTTCACCGGGTTGACTGTCCATTGGATGACAGTCTAGGGGAGATGGCTAAACCCTGATTTCAAACCTCCAACGACTGGTGTATGAAGCTCACCGGAGTTCACCGGCAGACGTATGGACAAAGAGCTTATTGGATGCCCTGGATGTCTGGCCCCATTCAAAAAGGCGTATGAACCGGACTCCGGTCACCGGCTGCCAATGGATAGTGGACTCCCTACTCCACTCCTACTACCTTGTAGGTCACACTTGGTTGTGTAAAGGCTAGAGCTGTACTCTCAAACAAAAGGCCGAGCGATGTTGGGGACATCACTCGTACCCAATTCACATGAAACTACAACAACTCCCTTACAAACATTCGAGATGTTCATGAAGCCAGTTCAACCTCCCGTAGGAGATAGCCGAAGTAAAGTAAGTAAGTAGTATCAGAGACTTAGCTTGAGCATTACAAAAAGCTGCCTGTAGACTTTTATCGATAGATGCCTCCTCTGGTTCCATAATGAAGATCAGATGGCTAGCCAGAAAAGATTAGAAACAAGGAATTCTGGCTGGCAAGAAACCAATCAAAGATATGTAAACGACCAAGGATACATGTAAAGAAGACGGTTGACTGACATCACGTGACAGGCAAACCGTCGAGTAGAACGCAAACAGGAAACGACGGTGACATCGGGGAGATCCTGTGAGTAGAATGTGAACAATTCTGGGCAATCGTGGTGCTATCTATAAGCAACTGGAGTAAACAGGATGAAATGGAGACATGCTGCTGAAGACGAATGTTCTACGAGGCCTTCAAAGAGAGAATAAGACGTCGGTAATGTAAAAAAGATATTGTCAGTTGCGTGTCAACTTCACTACCACTATTAGTTAAATCCATTGAACCAGCTTTAGTTTTATTGCTGGAGTATTTGGATATCAGTCGTATACCGAGTTCTTCTTCCAAGTGAGAACGGATTGAGAACAACAAGATTTGGAAATAATTTCTGCTGAAAACTAACCAGAGTAATCCAAATTCTCATCTCTATTGCTGATAAAATACTACAGATAACTTAACCTATCCTAGTGAAATAAAGATGGTTACCAATATCCGTTGAATCACTCAGACTATTAAACAGTACATCTTTCGCTGTGAGAATCTTAAGTTTCCCCCGAGATATCTGAGAACTAGTCAATCTAACTATGAGTTTTTCTGGAGATTACTTTAGTTATTCTTGTCAGGACACATTATTTGGCGGCAATGTGACCCTTTGTGAATGTCCTGCTTCAGTGGTTCACCAGCAGAATGACTACCGACCACATTGGATACCTGGGTGTCGATTCCTGGGGTAGAGCTGTAAAACCTGGGAGCACTGCACAGCTGTTTCGTCAGCCCAGTACTCGCCCACCACCAGGGTTCGAACCAAGGACCTTCTGGTTACAAGGCGAGAGAGCTCGTATACCATTAAGCCACTGGGACCCGATCCAATGGCCCATGAATATTAAATTCTGCAATTCACCACATAGCGTGACCCCTAGCCAATATCTTCAGTGGCGAGTGTTTGTCCTCACACCCAACCGGCTTCACCCTACTGGTCACGAATTCTCAATAGAAATCCAGGTAACTACTTACCTGAATAGGGCAAGTCTCTAGTGAGCATCTCATCGCCCTATTCAGGTAAGTAGTTATCCGGGTTCTAATGGGAGGTCGTGATCAGTAGGGTGCAGCAGGTCGGATGTGAGGACAAATACTCGCCACTGAAGACATTGGCTAGGGGTCGCGCTATGTTGTGAATTGGCAGAAGTTAAAATTCAAGGACGATTGGATAGGGTCCCAGTGGCTGAATGGTATACGAGCTAGCCTCCTAACCAGAAAGTCCTGGGTTCGAACCTTGGCGGTGGGTGCTTACTGCTGAAGAGTCCAAAACTAGACTGGTGAAACAGTTGTCCAGAACTCCCTGAAGGTTTTTTAACGGTTCTCTAACCAATGTCAGCTAATGATGAAATCCTGTCACCAATCGACCAAATCCCTACAAACCAACACTTGAATAGAGCTGTAAGTTTGCAAAAGGTGATGGGTGCAATTAATCGTGAGAACAGCTACCCTGACCCGTTAAATGAATACAACATACCACACCCAATACTGAAACTTCGAAGGTTGTGTTCGCTGTATATTCCACACTCAGATGGCAGAGCGATGAATACCGGAAGAAGATGAAGAAAAGGTAAAACTTTCCGTACGTGCGTCAGTCAGTAAAAGTGTGTGTGTATGTTTGTCTATGTCTGTGTGAATGAAAAGCCTTCAAAATGAGTTTCCAAAAGGATGTATGAAGATAAGATATCCGAAAAAGTGTAGGACCAGTAGCAAAGTAAACCACCACGAATATACACCGGGATCAAAAACTCCGTGTGTGTGTGTGAATGTGTGTGTCAGTGTATTAGAAACCATATGTGAATGTGAAGCATATCACTATAGACATACATCTATCTATATATGTATGCAAAAACGATGACACAAGGGAACAGAAATAAATGAATGAAGGCTAAATAGTAAAAGAACTTTGTAAACACCCGTTTCTCATAAGACTCGTTAATCACGGCTAGCCTCTAATGCATTTCTAAAATTATATGTACTTAATCAATGATGGCGATGATAAGCAGCACAGTGTGAATGCGTAGGATATGAAAGAACGTAAAAAAAACCGAAACAGTGATTGTATTTGTATTTCTTCACCACCATCATCCCTCCCGCTGCAACACGCACACACACGCATACGCGGAAACCACCGTCTCACCTCTCTGTAACCTCCACTATCCGTATGATCACTTTCATAATCCAAATGTTTATTATGTTGTAGTTTCATTGAATTCACTATATCCAATCGTCTGACGTTCACTTCATGCCTATTGGTTGATACATGATCAGGTATTTGTTGATCCAATGGTGACAGAATCGGTGGTTGGTTAGGTCTTGCTGGCTTCGGTGAAGATGTTGCTCGTGAGCGTAAATCTGGTGTCATAAAAGGTTTCACCGCTCTACTGTTTGTCAGTTGACTTTGTGATCTACTCACAGGATGTGGTGAACACTGTTCACTGCGTATGAAATGATTTTGTCGATAATTATTAATACTTGATCGTGGATGTTGAACATTTCTCCAATAAGTGGTCTCTTCATAGGCCAGTTGATCTATGATAACCGAGTCTGCTATAGCAGCGGCTGCGAACTCCTTTGCCTGATTTGATGAATAAATCGGGGTGTAGGTAGGCAGGATATATACATACAGAACAGTACTAATTGAATATTAATTATTGATTTATTCAGACATTTATGTTCAATAGCAAAAGATTTACCACTTATCGTTTAAATTTGATATTGAACAAGGTTAACTACTGAAATATATAAAAGTAGTTAAAAACCGTATACATAATTTCACCGTGAAATGTACTTGGATCAATAGATTGTTCTAAGGGAGAGCGGGGAAAAATACATTGTATCAGATATCGATATAGTTTCAAGAATGAATAGGTAAAATAACACGAATAATGGGAGTGAAACTTTTCAGTAGTGTCTACCCATAAAACAAAATTCACAGTTTCCAGTGTAAAAAGTTCGAGGCGTGACATTTCCGTCACAGTTTCTTTGACACCATAAATGGTAATCAGAAAAGCAAGTACATTTACATAAGACTACATACTACTGATTGATCGGAGTGAGTAGTTATATACTACTTATATCAATCAGTGTCGCTTGAGTCTATGGCTTAGAGTCAGTAGAATGTTCACCAACCACGCATGTTGTCCGGGTTTTGACTCCCGGCCAACTGACGCACTCCTTTACCTCACTAAACCAGTAATAAGACTGATGAAGAGGAAAGGTTGGATGTGAGGCTAGCAACGCCACTCCATATAACGAAATACTACTGCTACCTGAAACTTCAAAAGAGCTCTAGCCTGAAGCCATATTTTCCGTCAAAAAACCTTAGATGGCCAGAGACTGGGTTGTTTGACCTGATTTTACTCCCTGAGATGAGCCATACAACGTAAACCACGAATGAACCCGGCCCCGAAAAAAACGGAACGGAAAGGCCGTTCACAGGTGGCTAACAAGTACTGGCGATCACCCATCACTACAGTCAAGGAGGAAAGAAGTGGCTCACAGAAAGGCACTAGTTAAGCATAGCGCCATGTGGCACCAACTGACACAAGTCACTGAATTTCAAACAAATGTGACTCGATGGTAGGTCAACCAAGTTGGTCGCGGGTATGCACTGCCGAATAGTTTCAAATCGGGAAGGAACAGCCGTCCAGTATTCATCTAAGACGTCAAACCACAGAGGTAAGGATCTTCGGAATCTTCAAGTTAGTAAGGCACCCTCGTTAAGCAGCATGTAGCCAATGACACGCAATGACCTACCATCAAATCTGATTTCTGACAATTCACGTCTCTAGAAGCTAGCTGAAGTGGCATGGAGAAAAAAGGTGTGTATGTCTGTCTGTGTATGTTATTGTAAGGAAACATGCTTTTTAAAGACGGCGGTGATTGTGGTAGGAGGGGAGGGGAGGGGAGGGCAGGAAGGACAAAAGGAATGTAAGTGTGTGCCATAAAAGTATTAGAAAGACATGCAATCGTGCAGTACATTGGTGTGTTAAACACGTAGACTGTTTATTATTTCTCCGAGTAACATCTATACATTACACAATAAACAGACACTCACACACACACGCACACACGCAAGCACACGGACACACAGGGATACATACGAGTACACAGAATTACACATACACTATTTTATACACATCAAGCGATGACTAACCTTTCGAGCATTGTTCAACTCTTGACTATTGGCATATATATGTTTATCAGTATCCTGAATAATAAAGTATTATAAGTATATATATGTAGATAGGATATATATACAAAGAGTAAGTATAATAATGGAAGCATAGAATTTGAGCACACTGTAGGAGGAGAGTATAGTTCCATATTGGATAAGTTCATTGCAAACCGATGACTTATATTTACAGAAATAAGAAAGATAAGCCGTCCAAACTTGTCAGACCTCACAGATATGCTTAACACATTGTTCCCCAACTCCAACTTTCCACACGGATACTAGAATATATATTCTAGTTTTATAAGGCAGAAAGGAAGAGTTTACAGTGCTCTGTGCTAGAACACACTTGATCAAACCTCCTATTACTCTACCAAACCTGATCATGATTTAAAGATCATCATGGGTCCTGGGTTCGAGTCCCGGGGGTGCGTACTGACTGATGAAGAGTCCCAAACTAGGACGAAACAGCTATCCAGTATTCCCAGGTTTTCCATTGGTTCTCTAACTAATGTCAGCTCATGACGAAATCCTGAGATCATCATCTGCCGAATTTGATTACCACAAGAAGCTAAGCCTTGGACCTAGGTTTCGTGCTAGTTGCCACTAACCAGTCAGCAAGGCGTATCTGCAAACTTGAAGGAACTCATATCTCACCCTTCTGAGATTCGAATCCGCGTCACCCGGTGTTGCAGTCAGAGACGTCGCCACTGTACTATTCGGGCTGGCTCGCGACTGACCTCTTGTAGCACTGCTGGCAACTAGCACGAAACTTATGTCCAACAGGGCTTCCTGTGACCGATTACCTCCAACAATCGAATATCAACAAATCAATATACACCGTAATGGCGAGCTACTTAAAATGGTGGCCATATTGCAGAGCTGACTGAGAGAATTCAGTCTGCACCGAAGAAAGTACTAGATACATCACACTAGTTGCTGGATAGTGTCCAGTCAAAGTATTTATCGATTTATCTATTGATTACATCTTGTCGATATGGCGTACTGCTCAGCAGTACATACGCTCCATGCTTCTTTATAGCTGTGAGCAAGACATGGCTACTGAGAGAGCACGACATGATAAGGCTAGCTGTCTTTGATCATAGGTGCCTGCGTTTTTTTGTCTCCTGTGTGAAGTGATATAATAGAGAGAACAATATTGAGGTAAGACATCAGTCGAGTGCTAGGCAAGGATGGAGGGGAAATCAATCGACGAGGCTGTGAAGTTAAATTGACTGAGATGGTTAGGACATGTGTTACGCATGTGTTATGTCTAGTCATCGCCTTCCTCGATAATGGGCAATGTTAGCTGCTGACATGGGATGAATAAGGTTGGAAAAGAGTTAGTGGTAGTGGTGATAAAAGCAAAACATGGCTTTATCAGTAAATGAAATCCACAACAGTTAGTTTAAACCATGTAGGAAGGTGAAGACTTCCTGACTAGTTGGGTTCCTTGGGATGGTAAAAAACAATGACGGCTGGAGACAACTGGTGATTTGGCTCAATGTGATTGTTCTCAATGGCGCAGATGCATCCACTCCTTGTGACTTATGCTTTCCAACGAAACTGTATTGTTATTCTTTAATACTATTCCTTTGTCTCACACCTCTGTTTACTGTCTCTCTCTTATGCATTTCTTCTGCTTACTTCTCTTGCTTTGTGTGTTACATGGAGGGAGTGTGGCGACTTGAACCAGTCAGTCATTCTTCTCTTATACTGTCTTGTGGTATATTTGTTCCACGTGTCTTTTCTTTTATTGTCCCACTCGTCAACGAGTAGACGACCACCTCTCTGTGTGACCTATGTATTTACATCCACAAACACACTTAAATTGATATACGCAGTTTAAAGTGTCGAAGATTGGCGTATATCAGTTTGAGTGTGTTTGTGGATGGAAGTAAATACATTTGTTGTACAGAAAGGCGATTGTCTACTTGCATAATGGAACATTCGACAAAGTGGTTGGTTGAAAACAGATGAATACAAAGTGCTAAAGTCCTCAATAAAAAAAAAAAATCTTGTGGATTACGGACATGATATCGACACTGTCAAGTCATTCACTGTTATTGTCATCAGACAAAGAAACAGGAAGATGCTTGGCATGGCTGAGTCTTGTGCCATTCGAGTTTATAAACCAGGTCTTTGTGTACATAAGGAGATTGTCATCACTCTGAATCTACTATGGTATCAAGTTTTACTTATTATTTTACCTCTTATTATTATTATAATTCTTTATTCATTTAAAACTATCCTTTATCATTAGGATTATCTTAACTCACTTCAGCACCATTATTATTATTATTGTTATTGTTATTATAACTATTACTATTGATATTACTCTGTTTGCAATTCTGGTCATATTATTTAATGACTAACTGTTTATCTAAGTGATGTAGTTGAAGCGTAATGCAATTGATCTTAATTTTGATCTCTCATACTCTCTCTCCCCTTATCTATTTAAACATGACCTGGAGAACATTACCACCTGTCTCTCTGCATGACTAATTCAATGTAGTTTGTTTACTTGTCAGTCTTATATCTCCCAATGTAATTTCAAAAGTATGTATATATATATCCGTGTATGTAGAGTACTGAGCAGCTGACGAGTTCTACCAAAATTTGATGAATCCGTCATTAAAGCATCCTGCTTTATTAACACCTTTTGTTGCTTGTTTTAAACCTTGGAAATCTCTTTCAAGCTTCACTATTGAACAGCTGGACATTGAAACATTTTAAATTCTGATTCCAATTGAAACAACTACATGAAAAATTGTGATTTGTCACATTTTTCGAAAACGCGGGTCGCTTTCCCGCCTAGTAGTTGTAATATGAAAAGGAGTTGGTTAAAACACACGGCGTTAAAAATACAACCAACAAAAAAAACGTAACATCTGGCCTGCTGATTTATGCCATATCCCTGTGAAGCACATGCAGTACACATCGTAAACGGCAGCTACCACTGTATCAACCTGCATCATTGCTTTACTGCACGATCACTTCTCGTGGTGACATTGTTTTAATTCATATAGGCATGATTCCCCTTTATGGTATTATTTACTCTCACAGCTTACTAGTTGACAGGTTTCTACTAAACTTGAGGGAATGCATAATCGTCAGGATGGCAGAATATTCCGAGACTGAGATTTCTGGCACAATGAACGAAATATATTCAGATATGGTGTCATGAGAAATAGTAGAAGACATAAATAGCGAAGGAAAATTCTCTTTTCGAAGATTCATTCTCATAACATGCTATACAATAATCGTATTAATTATATATTTACCAAAGAAATCTTTAGACCAATCATATAATGGTAAACTTTGTTCTCGAAAAATGTATTACGTAATGTAAGGTGTAACCTAGATGGGATGACTAATCGGAAAGTTAGAAAAGGCGGCAGAAGTTGGCATGACGTAATAAGTGTGAGGTAATGAATGACTAATCAATAAGCTCGTGTAGAATGGACGGGAACTAGTGGAAAGGCGATAAAATGTTTTTATATAAAATCTGCATGAAAACGCAGCGTTATTATTAAGCAGTAATAGAGTGATAATAAAATACGGATGATGGGAATAAAATAATGATAATAAAATAATAATAGTTAACTTACATAATAAAAAAGAAGCATAGTTACAGTAGGAACGTTACTGTGGACACGGTAGGCCCGAGTGAATGTTAGTAGTGTCTTTGAATTCTGAGGTCCGGTTTCAGATCCCGAATATCTGATGCTTCAGCTATGTACAGGTGGCGCATGCATATGTGTATTTATTGATTTATTTGTTCGTGTGGAGTAAAGTATGTCGGATGTACTCAACATCAAGGCCACAAATGTATTCTAGCTAGAGGAGAAAAGAAGAATAGCAGCAGCTCCATCCTCGAACACCTTATCAACTGTGGACATCGAGCACCTGTATCCTGCATGAATGCTTCATAGTGCTACACAGAGTCCCTCAGTATAGTACAAAGGGATTTTGAGTACACCATCTATACATAGCTGAAGCATTAGATATTCGAGATCTGAAAACAGACCTCTGCATTCAAAAAAAGCTGCATACATTCTCTCACCCTACCGTGACCAGAGTAAAGTTCTTACTATAATTTTGCTTCTTTTTACTATTTAAAACAATTAGTGTTCCCTTTATGAATTTAGACAAAGCAATAAGAAGACGTAATTTGTCTGAATCGTGATATGCTGTATTTGCGCAACACACATTTCAAACAATCTGATCACACAATCACGGACTTGTCATAGGAATATATGTGAAATTAATAAAGAGTTAAGAGGTGAGAAAATAGACTACTGAGGTCAAGTTACAAGGACGTATTGAAGGTCAAAATGACAAAAATGAAAATCACAAAACCAAATAACAGAAGTAATATGACATCTGTTATGGTGTAAAAACAAAGTTTACCAAGGAAGGTGGTTTAGTGTGATGACCTATCGTTGCTTTGAACACATAAAGCTGGGCTTCCACAAACTTTATAATACGCCCTCCATCAAACACGTCTTATAGATAGGTCTAAAAGACACTTGTCTCCTCTGTGATGTGTTTGGCAATATAGGAGCTAGGTCTCCTGTTCTCACCATTATTGGGTCCTGAAGATTATATTTACCTCTGGAGCCATTTTAGAATATGCTCTGAAGTCAGCCCTTACTTGCAGAGATTGTTCGAATTGTGTTGCACAAATATACATTACACAATTCAGACAAATTATGTCTCCTTATTGCTTTGTCTTTTCCTTATGTAGGTTCGCTATTATTATTATTGTTGTTGTTATTACTAGTATTATTTTATTATCATTATTATTCCCATCATCTATAACTTAATACTACTCTACTACCAATGTGAAATATTCCCATAACATGAATTAAAAGTCAATTTGAACGAAGAATATTCTTTTCAATAATTTCTTCTCTTCAGGTTCTTACAGTTATAAAATATTATAATATTTCTTGTCGTCACAATAATGATAGCCAATTATGCGGTGGATGCATTTTTAACGTAGAATAACAGATTAGTAGTTATGGGGTGTCAAAAAATATAAATAGTCGTATTTGAGTGTGACAAACGTCGTGCTAGTTGGCTGAAATCGATTACAAAATATATCAGTGAAATGGGAGACAATGGTGGTGATTAGTCATCACAATGGATTTGTAGAGTGTGGGGTAGGAAAATTGACAAACAAGTCGGTTCAAGGTTATAAAAGGTATCAGGTGAGTGGTGAGTACAAAGTGGTCTGTCTTAAACAGGAGATATTAAGACTACAATGAAAAGTTCACTAAAAAATAACAAATATGTGGTGAAATAAAATAGGTGGAGGCATCGTATATTGAGAAAAGAGATAATACCAATAATAATAAGTCCGGGTAGTATAAATGGAAAATTCGAGAGTATTGAGGGGATGTTTGGATGAAGGGCATAAATTATGACGAATAATAAAAATAATAATTGTAATGAAAAGCAAAGGGAAAAAAGACCAAGAGGGTTTAAGGGGAAAGAACACTATTGGTGAAAAGAAGAATTATCAATCCAAGTTTGGCCACGGATGGAACAGCGTCTGGACAACAAATATTGCATATTTTATAATTGTAAGAACCTAAAGAGGAGACATTATTGAAAATAATATTCTTCATTCAGATTGACTTTTAATTCACCCTATTACTGTTTATTAATCACAATGCGTTTTCACACTGCATTTACATTGAAAACACTTTATCGCCTTTCCACTGGTTCCAGTCCATTCTACACGAGCTTACTGATTAGTCATTATCTCACACTTATGACGTCATGCCAACTTCTGCCGCCTTTTCTAACTTTCCGATTAGTCATCCCATCTAGGCTACACCTTACATTAGGTAATACATTTTTTGAAGACAAATTTTACCAATATTTGATTGACCCTATGATTTGTTTGTTGAACATAATGACGATTATTGTGCAACAGGTCATGGAAATGAATCGTCAAAAGGAAAAATTTCCTTCACTGTTTACGCACTCCTTAGGAAATCATACTAACTCCCTGAAGTCTTTAGTCATTCAATCATATCATCAGGTCGGAAAATGTCTTCATGCGTTGTATACATTTCAGGGAATATGTCACGCGGTCTACTACTATGGATCACCATTTACCTGATGGTGCTGAACTTACTGAAAATATTATTCTATAAATCCTGCTAGGAATTCTGCACATTTCTTCATAAAATGTCTCGATTAAAGCTATTATTATTATCATTCGTCATTATATAAAAGCAACTCTACCTGAGTAAATCCAAATTCAAATTGCCCGCTTCCAGCTGTGTCTATTTATTCAAGTATATATGTTAAAACAAAAGAGCGGTAAATTTCTTTTCGCCATAACTACTCAACTCTTAACTATTTATCATACTTCACAAAAGAAATTCCAGTTATTATCATGCATTTAGACAGGTAAGTATCATCTAATTAAAAATCAATATCCCACTGTCTTCTTGATTAATGTTTAATCTTTTTTTAAAATCCAGTGTCATCTCAAGGTTGAAATGAGATGATTGGTTGATGTTAGGCTGAATGGGCAAGCTTCCTTTCCAGGTTATAGCTGTGAAATCATGCATGTATTTATGCATTCACTAAACACGATAATCTGATTAGACAGTTTATCTGATTGGTTTATAAACGGCTTAAAATCCTGAGGGTTTGCGGCGTCACACAACCAATCAGGTTTGTTTATTTATCTATTTATTTATGGCTTAAATTTCTGTGTGCATTTTCGTGTAATATAAAAACGTTGTCGAGCGATTGTCGCGGTTGACTCTGACGTGAATAATTAATCTTTCTTGAGACAAGTATGTTTTACCCTCATTCCTCTCTTTAAAAACACAAAACCGCTAAGCCATAATAAATTAAAATAAAAAATAAAAAGCAAATCGATTTTCGTAAACACCTACATCATTAGCCTTTTTATCGATAGTCGATGAGTGGAGTGAATGATTCACATAGATTGGATTGTTTGGATCGGCAGACATTTTTGTTGGTATCGCTGGTGGAGCTATATTGCCAAGAGAATTGACAGCTTCTATTTCGTTTTGATTTTTTCGATAATTGTTGGTATCTGAATGACGTTTAAATTCTGGTGAATCGTTGATAGACTAATATTTAGAAAAAAAACACAAATAGAATTATTGATTAAAGATGCCATAGTAATTTAAAAACAATTGTTATTACCAGCAGTAATCTTGTTTCCTAAATAATACTAAATCAATAAATAATATCGATTGATTACAGTTCAAAATAATCTGTGAGTGATGAAGTAGTGTAATATAATCAACTGAATATCAGATACAATGATGAGAAGTAACGGAGAATGCATGAATTTGTAAGCTTCACAGCAGGCCAAGTTAGCGATAGTGACACACAGAGCTTCGGTTCCCCAGGGCGAATTTCACTGGTCTCTGCTGTTTGGTAACAAGAAGCTTTTGGTAATTTATTTGATACAAAATGGAGGATAAAGAAAGACTTTTCAAAACTGCTAGCATTGTGGCCTTCTTGGACGAGGTTCTCTAGTCAATATGTATAGAATTATCCATGGTTCTTACCACACCTATTTATTTGGTTAGCCATACTGGTATGTGTTCTCAAGAACGTAAAATTAGGCTCCCAGAGAGCAGCAACCAAAATACAGCTGACTTTATGGGAAATGGAAACAATAATTGATAACGTCAGTAATTGATTTTTGCAGATTGTTCAGCCTAGATTTCATCATGAGTCAACATAGGTTAGGAAATCACTGAAAAACATGCAAGTACTGGGCAGGTGTTTCACCCTAACAAGTAACTAACTCTAATTGGTGTCAGCGCTTGCTAAAATTCCTCCAACCGATCAAACAAAGTCCTTACAAAAATCAATACCTGAAACTTGACCTGACGCTCAATAGCAACTGGCCATATTCAAGTAGGTAGTAACTTGGGGCTCTAGTAGGTAGCCGTGACCAGTAGAGAAGAGCAGGTTGAAGGTGAGGCAGTAACTCATCGAAGAAGACATTGCAAAGTGGTCGCGTTATGTCGTGCATGAATTGGCAGAAGACAGAATTCATGGACTGGCCACTGGTTCGGGGCCCAGTAAGTGGCCTTATGGTCTATGAGCTCGCTAGCCTTGTAACCAGAAGTTCCTGGGTTCGAACCCTGACGGTGGGTGCGTACTGCTGAGGCCGATTTCCAAACTAGACCGATGAAACAGCTGCCCAGTAACTCCTGGTTGATTTTCCAATGGTTCTTTAACTGATATGAGCTCATGGTGAAGTCCTCCAACGAATCAATCAAAATCCCTGCAAATATCAACACTTATAAAACTAAAAATTACTTCCTGATTACAATGAAGGGTATCAGTTTTTAAGTTACATAGCTATCAAAAATCGGTTTCCCAATTCTGACCCTAACCCTACTATTAATGCTAAACACAACCCTAACGAGGCATCAACCCACTGTCCAAGTTATACTTAAGACGGAAATGTAATTTGCACTTCCATTCGTGTACATTCGTCATGCCAGGACTGTAATAATGGACAGGTTCTGTAACACCAACGAAAGCTGTGTGTTGAAGGTCACTGAGGCGTTCACACTGCTTGGTCGGTAGTCTTAAGGTTGACCCTCACTTTGAAACCGAACATGCATCCCAGTCTGAATGCCAACACTTAAAAACTATTATTGTTACTATTATTGGTTAAAGGACTTCATCATGAGCTGACATTGGTTGAAGAAGCATTGAAAAACCTTCAGGACATCTGTTTCATCAGTCTAGTTTGCCATTCTGCCTCAGAAGTACGCACCCACACCACGGGGTCGAACCTAAGACCTTGTGTACAAGGTTAGCTATCTTGTAGACCATTACGCCACTCACTAGGATTCCATCCAATGGTCAGCTCATGAATTCTAACTTCTACGATATAGCATGAACGCTAGCCAATGCCTTCGGTGGCGAGTATTTGTCCTCCAACCCGACCTGTTGCACCCTGCTTGTCACAACTTCCTACTAGAAACCCAGGTAACTATCTACCTGAATAGGGCAAGTCGCTAGTTAGTATCTCATTGAAGTTCAAGTTTGGTTTGTATGGATTTTGGTTGATTGGTTACAGGAATTCATGAAGAGCTAACATTGGTTAGAGAACCATTAGAAAACCTGGGCGTACTGAACAGCCGTTTCGTCCTAGTTTGGGATTCTTCAAAGTATGCACGCTCCCCAGGGGTTCGAACCCAAGACCTTCTGGTTACAAGGCTAGCGAGCTCGAATACCATTAAGCCACTGAGAAGCAATCCAATGGCCCAGGAATTCTGATTTCTACCAATTCACGACATAGTGCGACCTCTAGACAATGTCTTCGGTGGCTAGTATTTGTCCTCACACCCGACCTGCCCCACCATACTGGTCATGACTGCTCAACAGACCCCCAGATGACTACGCGCTTGAATAGGGCCGGTCGCTTGTGAGCATCTCATTGATTTTCAAGTATTGGTTTTTGTAGGGATTTGATTGGTTGGTTATTACTATTATTATTATTATTACTTAACCTTAGTTCACATCCATCATAAATAAAAGATATTTATCAAATTCAAACTGAAAGTAGCAAGTGATAAATCAATAAACGCTTTTGCTCTTTTTGTCTCTTCAGTTAATCAGTCAGTCAATAAAGTACTTAATTTTTAGTGATATCTATTCAAATTTACTCATTATTATTCTTATTATTTTAAATTTCAAATATCAAAGGACTTTTAAATTAATCTATTAAGATGTAAAGTCCTTGTGTGTGGGTGTGTGTATTTTACATAGCTGTTTTGCATAATTTTTGAAATCATAACCAATCGATAAATAACGAAAAAAGAAATCAATAATTATATTGCGTTGTGCTTAAAATTACTGACAAATGATTATTTCAGTAGTACAAATAATCAAACCTAATTTTTTTTTAATGGGGTCATCTAAGAATTGAGTTGCTATTCTGTGAACATCAAAAGCACCTTCTAAATACTAACATAAGTCAGGTATGGTATGGAATTGCGTGGATGTGGTTGTCAATAATGATTAATGCTGATAGATGGTATTCAGATTTCACCGTCCATTACAGGTTTGGTCATGAGCTGATAACAGTTAGGGTACCATTTAAAAATCAAAGAGGATTAGACTGTTAATTCATTCTAATTGGTGACTCTTCAGTAGTACGTGCCCACAGGGGTTCGAATCCGGCATCTACCGATTACATGGCGAGCTGGCAGACTAATCAGTCAATCTAACCTCACTCACTGGCGCATGAATCCTAATTTCTGCCATTTCATGAATTTTTTTGATTTTCGATTACAGCTTGATTCCACGCCGTGTTATTGGTACAAATACGGAATTTTCAGCATGGATATCGGTAGCCCAAATTATGCAGGCCGACCGTAGATATCAGGTGTGCGTCGGAAGGGGATCGAACCTCGGACCATTTGTATGGTCGGCGAAAGTCCTAAGCACTGTACCGCCGACGCGGTTACCTCTATTTCTAGTGAGAAGTCATGACCAGCGGGTTTCAACAACTTAGCCTGGAGAATAGTTACTTGATAGTGATAGTGGCTGGTCGTCGCACTATGTGTGTATCGTTAACTGACAGAAGCTGGACAGAGTAACACTGGCTGAATTGTCTACAAGTTGGCCTTACAGCTGGAGAGAGACCTGGCTTCAAACCCTGATTGGTGCGCTACTGAAAAGTCCCAGACTCAAATTAAATATCCACTGGTCCCCTAACTGTTGTCACCTCGTGCTCATACCTCTAACCAATCAAATTTCCGCCAATCAACCTATCAAACATCTTTTCTCTGATTCTTTTTAGATGTAGGACTTCAAGACAAAGTGGACATAGTTTCTTTTGAAGACGCGAAATATTTAGATCACAGTATACATATGCATGAGTTGTCATTGGGAGCCAACATCTGCTGCACAATCTAGTCCACCACAGTCAAGAATATCATCGGCGATAACAGACAGGAGGCAACTTTGTCCTACTCTTATCCTCATTTCAAAATATTGTTGTCATATGACATCATCATATAGCTGTGATTAAATGAGGGTTGTTAAAAGTTTATGTTACGACACTTCGTTCGCTCTTTGTTTAAAATTTAAATCCGATTCAAATAAGATAATCAATAAATTATATATATGCTACCTACAATATATTATAGTTTAATTTTTTTAAAATTTAAAATGCATATACGAACATCCAAATTATATTTTATTTATTTTGTAGATTTAAGGAAAACAATCGACACCCGTGGATTTTAAAAAAAAGTTTAAATTACCCGCCTAAATGTGATGAGTTCATTTGAACAAAATTATTCAATGTTTCAATCCTTTTAATTTCGCTTAATAAACCACATGTATGCATACATATATATATATATACATATAAGAACTAGATCAATTCATGTGCAATGAATTTTTTTGTGTGCATTTGGTGTTTTCCACAAATAAGAAATTTGAAAAAAAATAGATATTCGAATTTATCACGCACAAACTCTATAAAAATATACTTTACTGATAGAAAGGTAGATAGATAGATAGATAGCTAGATAGATAGATGGATAAATGATTTAAATGAGAATTTATTCACAAGATAGAAGGAGATAATGTTGCTGTGTCAGTGTGTGTTATTTTGTGTACTGAGGTAGATTTTGACATAAACTCGCGGTGGGTTGGTGGGTGGGTTGGTTGGTTTGATTTGGTTAGGGAAGGAGGGGTGCGGGGGACAGTTAGTTGCAGTACAAATTGTCACGTGAAACGCATGATATGTCAATAATGATATAAGTAAAATTATTTTATTATAAAAAATGAGAGGAGTAATTCTAATTTTTGAAGATGCTCGATTCAGCTGATGATAACTTGTGCATAGTTACTTGTGCTAATATTGGTGTAGGTTTATGTGTTTATGTGTGTGAGTGTGTGTGTGTGTATTTAGGCATGCACTCATCACGTAATAGTATATTGTGTTCATGCACTATTCAAAAAACCAAAAGTTTCAATTACTAATAGTGATTATGCATATATATATATATATATATATATATGGATCTAGTTATCGCCAGTATGAGATAGGCTATTTAAATTCAATATGGGCTACAATTATTAGATAAATGTTAATGTTTCGTCATATCTCGTCTTCATTAGGAGTAGTCAGCTGATGAAGGCAGTTAGTTAACTTTTGAATTGTCAATTTCTAGAACGAGTTTACTGATTTCAACTTCAATGATGTCTTGATGACATCAGCTGTTTCATCCCAGACTAAAGACTCTTTATTATTACAACCCTGATGACTCTACCTATCAGGAATCGAATTCAGGTGTTTTAGGTTACAAGATGAGCTCGCTGATCATTATTCAACCACTTGGAAGGTGTCTAATGAACCGTCGTCCATGGATTCTTGATTATTGATCCATGGTGGAGTTAGGAGTGCTCATTGTTGAACTTAATAATATTAAACGGTTACTGAGTGGAAACTGTTATCTGGAAACATTCATTGATAAGGATATAAATCAAACTTCGAAGCAGCCCAAGGTACTAACAGTATCGAAAAACGAAGGCATTATTCTTACAAATTCATTGCCTTGCAGATAACATCAGCGAGACACTAACTCAACGTCTTAGAAATGCGGTAAAAAAAGGCATTTCGGGAGTTAAAGGCAAACTGCCTAATTTCGCTTCTTCCTTGTGTGTGTGTGTGTGCATCTACTAAATTTCACTGCTCCTGTGGAGTGAGTCAGTTAGCTGCATATTCCGCACAATCAGGCGTGTTTATCATCGGATTTCTGAACAGCATCCTGAGAGGTTGGTTATGTGAAGGACAAACAATATCCATTCACATAGCGCTATTCTATCTCATTCATCTTGTGGATACAGAACATAAGACTGATTGATGTTAGCAAGGCAGCTTTCAAAGTCGTTTACCGCATACAAACAAATCTTAACTTCACCTTAAGAGTTCGTCTACTACATATATATATCTGCAGCTCTCTGCTGGGAAGCACAACAAGAAACCTAATTTATGTATCCAAAAGAAATGGTTCAGTTCAGACATTATCCTTACCCTTCTGGCCATATAGGTTCTATTGATACTCAGTTTGCCGTGGAAATTTATGCATCTTTAATGAAGTGTAATTTCATTATGATCTTACTTAACAAATTGATATTATTTAGAAAAACACTAATATTGTAATTGACTACTATTCTAGAATATTCTGTGTATATAAACACATATACAGTTTATTTTTATTTTTTTATTTTTTGATTACAGCTTGATTCCACAGCGTATTTTTGAGACAAGTGTGGAATTTTCAGCGTGGATATCGGTAGCCCAAAATTCATAGGCCGACCATAGATATCAAGTGTGCGTTGGCGTGGGCTCGAACCCCGGCCCGTGTGCATGGTCGGCGAGAGTCCTAACCACTGTGCCACCGACGCACAAAGCTGGGCTCGTCCGGGATAAGTGTAGAGCGAGAAGAGGAAATTCTCGAAAAGGATATTCTTTGCTCAATTATTTTGTATTTTCTAGATGCCTGAATGAATACTCTCGCCATGCTGTTGAAAAGTCAGAAACTAGGTCGAAATAACTATTGTTCAGAACCTTCTGGTCTATAAAAGATCTCTGACTAATATTGATCCGTTATCACACTTGTAAAAACTCATAATATTAAGTCTATAAGAGGAAAACTTTGAGAAAGTTCTGTTTTATTGATATATTACGTAGAAATTAAGAGGAGAAAACTTTTTATGGATATTCGGGTATTCTCACTTCACCTGTCAAATGTTTTTCTGGTTCAATGAATTCAGAAGATTAGCAGCATGACAGGAGAAAAGTTGTCGCTATTACATTGAAGTCTAATCGTAGACTAGAATTGAGACTAAAGTTTACATTTAGATCCAGTTTTCATTTTAGATTATCACGTAATTGGCTCAATTGTGTTATTGGCGATTTCCATAGTTTCAGTTGAAATTTCACCCGATTTACCTCTAGAAATGGAACTTGAGGCAATACATCACCGATTGATCAAAGTTGCCAGCCAGAATTTGACTGATGTGAACTGATTTAGCTTTTTAAAGATGAGCTTGACGTCAGAAAAGAGTCCAAAAGCTGACTAGGGTTGATTGACAAGCAAGCACTAATGACTGATGTTCAGCTATTCACATCAGTCAGTCAGTCAGTAGCATCATTCTTACAGGAATTTCTGAGGACACTGTAGCTTTGGCTGATTTGGTGGACACCAGGATATGCATTTTATGAGATTTTTATGACTAGAGAACGTTTTTGGCGTGGGTTGGAGGTTCACCAGTGTAAGGAATGGAGGTGTATATTCAGATAACAAGTCTCACATAGGACGAAATGCGCATCCCAGTGGATTCTACAATGCTAGTCACTATTGTCCTCAGGAATCGTTGAAACCTTTGTGCTAAGAGCCAAGATGTTAACACAATGGCCAAACATTTCAGTCCAATCGGCCAACAGGAATATAATAACATACTTTCAAAAGAACATCGAAAAAAACTGACTGAAAAATTAATAAACTGAAGTTTTCTCTTTCTCTTTTTGAAGTCAGTATATTCAAATTTTCAGAAATAAGTGGAAAGTCCTTTGTTTTCACCTCTTCTGAATGTGTGAACATTTTGACATTATACTCAATAAATAGAAATAGTAATAATGATAATACTGTCGTTCGTTATTAGGAATGAGCATGTTCCAGATTCGAGTAAAACTGTATTATACCAGAATCTCCAAAATATAGTCCTGTTGGTGAGAGCGATTCCACAATAAACCTCTGTAACTATTTCTTTCCCCCTGCTTAAGAGAAAAAACTAACGGTAGATATCTATATTAAATGACTTTGAAGTACAAACAACTTCTCCTTCCTTCTTCGCTAGTGACGCCAAACATCGTCTAATCTGCATTCAGTTCCCTACCTACGGAAGGACGTACTCTTAAAACTCACACCCCTACTGCCCTGGTAATAATCCAAGAAAAGGGAGGAATGCTGAGCGTTGGGCCAGCGTCGCCCTTGTCCACGTTTTTAACGACCGACACTATTGCTTCTGAAACCTGAAAAGGGTTTGACGCCATGTATACATGGCTCAGAATGCAAAGGAATTCTGCTAACCCATTATTCTGCCTCAGAAGTTGATTCCTGTCTGTTGGTGAAATTCAAGACTCTCGCGTTTCATTCGCCCCGTAACGTATCAATTCTTTTCCAGTCTGTGTTCTCCTGCCATAACTCTAAGTATTTATTTTCACTATTTTAGTGATGATATGGTAATTACTGTCCAGTCTGAAAGTAAACCAATCAGAATTGGCCTACATAAATGATCGATATCCAGTCTGGGAATCCTCAATCAGAAATAGCCTACTTAAAATAAAGCCCACCATTTTATTGATCACGACTATAGACTAATTGATATGACGCTGGTGACTTTTTAATGATATATTGTTGAGTGAATACGTATCGTCTATTTTTGTTGCGGAATAAGGGATCGGTTAGACTTTGTATACATACATATCTGTTACCATCTCTAAGTCCCTTTTTCAACGACATATTTTGTAAAATGTAATAGGTAGAATATAGTTTGTTATTTTGAATGATAGCATTTCAGTTCAACGTTCTATCTGACGACAGAAACGTTAACTGGAAATCCGTCGTCAGCTTGAATGACAGTTCGATTCAACACGGAGCAAATCTAATAAAAACATGACTGCCATAATAGTATCCGAGAAAAGATAATAGCGTGATCAGTTATAGATTTAAACAAGTGACAATTGATCAATGAATAAAATTGAGTATTTTAATCTGGTTCTCATGAATCCAGCCCCTGGCATTGGTAAAGACTGGATTCTACAGGTCTTTTACTCGTTGACTATACTTGAAACTGGGTATACTCGTCAGTGAGTTCCCCTACCCTTAAAGGAACCAAATGTCAGCCCACTGATGTTTTTGCACCACTTCAAAATACCTTGCACGCACTAGTGGATGACATGAGTTATAATTAACTACTTAAATGAACTGATCAATAGTGCATACCACTGGTACTATTATTATTATTTATCACTGGAAACTGACTGCGTCAGCACCATTGATTAGACACATGCTCCTACAAGAGATCAATTATGAACCCAAATAACTCAATGGTAAGGTATCTCTGACTGCAGAACTAGGTGAATTATGCTTACATCTCAGACGGCAGAGGGCGGTGGGTACCCATTGCTGGTCTATAAGGAAGGAACTAGTGCCAGTTAGTTCTTCCAGCACTGTTTTTGGAACTATAATTCTACCACAGTCTATTGTATGTAGCTGGGTGTGTGAATGTATGCAGGGCAACTGCCGAGTTTCTCTCCAAACTATTCATCTTCATAGGGTCAATGATTCTACGCTTAACTGGATTCTTTTGTTCCGACAGGCTGAATAACCCCTCGCCCCCCAATCTACTTGTATGACTGGCCCATGAAGCCCACCTCACAATCACTGCAAGGTATTCTGTAAACTATATTATTCTGTCTAATTGGGTCAACAGACAATTATTAGCCCGTAGGGTTTCTCGCTGAATGAGTTTGTGGGCTTGAATGCTACTCTGATTTCTGATATGAGCAAGAGTCTTTCCTTTCTTTATACACTATAACTGTAGATGTCTTAAATTCTTTCTTATTTATGTTATCTTGTGTGCTTTTGCGGTCTTCACAAATGAATATTCTCCAGGATAGTAGGCTGAAAGACCCTATGGACCCAATTAAACGAAATAGCGTTATCTAATATATTAAATTGCAGTGACTGTGGAGTCCACTATATAAATCAAACCAGTGGGTCTGCCGTAATCAGATAAATAGAACTGACAAGTTCCAAAACGGATTCACAAGTGCCAGACACCAATAATCTCTCATTTAGAATCTATTTGAAATTTGTGCTCATATTCCAGAAAGGCGTGTTGCGTAACATCTGGCTCCTAACATCTAATTATGCCGTGTTCTCTTTTACTAGGTGTAGTTTAATGACCATTGAGACGAATAACTATCCTAAGATACAAAGTTAGCCGCCTTCAGTTAATGTTACATCAAAGTGTCGATGGAGTAATCGAATTCCAGAGAGAAACTGATGACAGGAATCAAAGTAAGACATAAAGTTAACGGTTTGATCAAGTTAAAAATCAAAGACCTTCAGTTGTAGGTTCATTTAAACATTCTATCTTCAAAGAGCTTCAACACCATCTACACAACACCCATCCTGAAGTTATTTCAGTTACACAAACAGCCTAATAGAGGAGCTCTTCATCTGAATGCGACTCTGAAATCATTCTGTATTGACTGACAGTAGGATAATACAGTTTCATACAAGCAGCTAGCTAGCTCGCCAATTAGTCAAAATTAGGATGGTTTAAACTTTTTTGACTCTCTGAGGTCAGTCGAACCAAGCAAACACACACCGCTGATGAGTTCATTACCCAAATAGACGAAACCCCCATCTACAAGTGTTTAGATCACTTCAGACTGGCTAGCTGGAAAGCATTACTGATTGATGTGAGTTGTGTCCGACTACTTATGCTACCTAATCAGTAGTATATAGATAGGATCATGCATTTATATTTGCTTTTATGCCGTCAAACAGATCACATATTGCAACTGTGATAAAATCTCATCTCCTCGCAGTGTGTGTGTGTGTGAAATGCAAATCGGGAATCGGATTCAACGTATTACCAATTCGATGAAGTAACTTAGTGGCTAGAAATCGGATGTTTTACGCCGATTCACCTGGTCTATACTGAGTCAGTGAGCACTCTCCAACGACTCATATAAACAAAAAAATTAATCGATCAACCAGCAGTACATACCCCAGAATAAATGTTCACCATGAACACTGAAACTGCCAGCGGACACCAGTTCCCTAATGAATGCAGAAATCTTGAGTTCAGAAGCACTCACAACAGATGAAAAGACTGCAGTGAGTATGCTCATGCCCCTATGGCAGAATGTTTGGAAGGAAGAAAATTTACCTACCGATTGGAAGAAATACTACCAAAGAAGGACGACATACGCCTCTGCAAGAGCTGTCATGGGATTTAGCTTTTATCCACGCCAAGTGAAATATTAAGTCGCGTCATCCTGGAGAGAATAAAAGACTCACTGGATGCAAAACCGCCCCAACTAGGAACAAGATGGAATCAGGAAAGGCAAATCATTTTCCGATCAAATTGCAACTCTACGCATCATCATCATCAAAGAGCAAAGCATAGAATGGCATTCAAACCTTTACATCACAACCTTCATCAACTACAAAAAAGCCTTCATCAGACAACGGTGGCTGAGAAGTAATTTAGAAACTTCTTCGGCTATACCACGTGCAGTGCTCAAGTCTTTATAAACCTCATTCAACAGATCCCTGCCATATATCAGGTGCTCCACAAGAGAAAACTTAGGGAAAATACTAATTGGGGTGGGATACATTATGTATCAGATTGTGGGGAGAGAAAGGACAGGAATACGCTGGACCGATCAGAACCCTCTAGAAGAAGTGAACCTCACCTCTTTTCTTTGAGCAGTATAGTTTCAACCACAGGTGGATGACACGCATGTGGTTGTCAATATCAGAATCGGAAAAGTTGAGTACATCTTCATTACTCTGATATTGGTTTGGATATCTTCTGCACGAAGTATAAACAGCAAATTTGAACATTCAATACCAATGTTAAGTCAATTAGTTCTTCTGTGTGCGCCACTTGAAACTTTACGAGCACGTCGCGGAAAGTATTTCCCAACAGCTATCTTGGTTGGCCAGTAGGAAAAAAATTAGGAACCGAGCTAACCAAGAACGTATTCCTCAGCAAATATGGCGAAAAATCAAGACATGGATCGGATACATGGTGAGGAGACCGCTGAGAGACATCGTGTTCAAGTGGAACCCCGAAAGGATACGTTCTTGGGCGTGGGTCCTAGGGTGACATAAAGGAAACCATGTAACGAAGAGATGACAGTCTATGATCAGTCATAAGACCAGATAAGGAGAAATCTAGGGGATAGCACAAAGTGGAGATGTTCCTTTGGAGCCGTACGTTCCAGTCGGAGCCTAAATGAATAATCAATACTAGTGGTAATAAAATAACACTGAAGAATACTACACTACCTATCAAACCCTTATTTAAAAATCAATCTTTGACAACATAAATGAACAATAATAATAGTAATAATAACAATAGTAATAATTATAAAATACACAGATAGTCATTCAACTCACAGATACTGACTGAGTACAAATCTGAGTATCGACTGTAGTCAAATAGTGATCTTCATTACTGTAAAACTAATTGAGTGATAGACAACAGATCAGTGCAACTAATTGATCTTAACCACACACAGATACACACAGAAATACGTGATCACAAAATGATCTCTTATCGATTTCTTTTATTATTCGTTGATTATGAGTTCAGTAGCCATTTATTTGTCGGTAGTCAAGTGAAAAACCTCACTCAAGTGTGTGTGAGTGTGTACGGATGTTCACTATTAGTGGTATAAAAATACAAATATACGCCCACCATACTTCCCACACACACACCCCTGCCCCGAGTTCTTGCTACTGTTCTCATATGTGCACATAGTGTTGCAGAGAGAGAGAGAGATAGAGGACGCGAGAGAGTGGTGCTAACTCAAATCATGTTATCAGTGCAGTTTGAGTTGTCTTCTATTGGTGAAAAACTAGCCGATCAAACCTTTAAACCATCATTTATGCACTCACTCCACATAGCTTATTAAATATTTAAGATAAATTTAAATTAAAGTTTATTGGTTGATAAGTTAGTTAGCTAGCTAGCTACGTTGCTAGCACTCATGAGCACTTCTGTATGTAGGTGTGTATGTGTAGGTGTCTCCTTGTGTGTGTTCGTGTGTGTGGTTGTATAAACCAAAGTTTGTTGAAACCTTGTACAACATGTTTGTGTGTGCGTGTATCGGTGTTTTTAGAGCATAACGCAGAAGACATACCAATGGCACTCGTGATCATCACCATTTTGGCTTCCTTTTCGCAGTATACACATATGTGCATATCTACGCATTTCTGACTCATCATTTATTTCATGAATGTTTCTTTTAACCTGTGAATGTTTCTTAACCTGGGGTTCTAGTGGGAAGCCGTGACCACTAGGGTACAGCAGGTCGAAGATGAGGCAGTAACAGATCGGAGAAGACATTGCGAAGTGGTCGCGCTATGTCGTGAACTGGCAGAAGTTAGAATTCTAGGACCATTGGATCGGGTCCCAGTGGCTCAATGGTCTACGAGCTAGCTCACCTTGTAACCAGAAGGTCCTGGGTTCGAATCCCGGTGGGTGCGTACTGATGAAGAGTCCCAAACTAGGATGTAGAAAGCAGCTGTCCAGTACTCCCAGGTTTTCCAGTGGTTCTCTAACTGATGTCTGCTCATGATTAAATCCTTCATGCAATCAAACAAAATCCCTACAAAAACCAATACTTGAAAATGTTTCTTTTTGTCAATGTTTTTTTGCCAACTAATTCGTCTATTGTGCTAAACTTTGTTCTTCCCCCGTTATTTAGCTGTTTGGCTTCTCTTTGTTTCTCTGAATCTTTCATGTGAATAATTAGCCACAGATTCTAAGAAGAAGAAGAAGAAGCCAGAGAAACACAACGAAGAAGAACATTTGTCTCACGGGATTATCCTACTCATCAAAACGGGTTCTTATTATTAAGCACGCATACTGTCGTGTATTCGCTGTGACAAAGTTAGGGTATTTTTAGTCGTATTTTATTTTATTATTTATTGTTCCCTTGGATTCCTAGTGGAACATAGGGCTTCAAATTCACGTCTCCACTTGCTTCTGTCTTCTACTGTACTTTTCACCTGCACCCATGTTAGTCCATACTGTGTTTCAACTCCTCTTCATACGATCTCCCCCTTGTCATCCTTGGACGTCCCACTCACCGCTTCCCTTTCGGATTCCACTCGAGCAATGGCCTGACGCGTGCGCGATGTCACCCAGCAGTGGCCTCCTCAGCGAGCGTCCAATCCATCTCGACTTTCTCCTGCATATTTGTTGGTTGGCGATTGGTATTTGTTTTGTTTGTTTGTTCCCATAGTTTCTTGTTGGTGATTCTGGTGATTCCGGCCCAGCCATCTGATCTTCAGTATAGATCCAGCGAAGACAGTTGTTGATGAAGGTCTGCAA
This sequence comes from Trichobilharzia regenti, assembly GCA_944472135.2. Taxonomy (NCBI): domain Eukaryota; kingdom Metazoa; phylum Platyhelminthes; class Trematoda; order Strigeidida; family Schistosomatidae; genus Trichobilharzia; species Trichobilharzia regenti. The sequence continues at coordinate 56,147,996 of OX235266.1, forward strand.
TATCCTGTTGAAAATATCCTTTGTGATCCGCCAAATTTCTGATCCGTATGGAAGAACTGACTGACTTGATGTTTGTATTGGAACACCGACCGAATTTCGTTGTTGATGCTGAGTGACGAAAACTTCAAGATTGGTTTCAGGTTGATGAATGTGTTTTTCGCCTTCTCGATTCTCACTCGATTTGACATCCTCGTCCGTTCCGACTGCGTGTAGCTGAGACAATGCTCCCTAGGTAAGTGAATGAAGTAACCTCTTTCAAATCCCTCCTGTTGATGGTGATTGATTTTTAGTCGTATAGAAAACAATAAATGCTTATTTGATAGTTTAATTGTGGGGTATATGTGGAATCTACTCACAAACATCTGTAAGTAGTTGTTTCGATGAAGTATTGACAGTGAAGTGACATCGTGCACTAGGTAGGCTATCGATCGATTGGAACCTGTTTGGGAAATGATGAGTTAAACATCTCTCCAAGGGTGATATGGAGGAGATCATGTGTGCATAGGGGGGGGGAGATGAAAGCTCAGGGTTAATCGTAAAGTCGACCAAGCGGGACTGCAGAAAGGAGGATAAAATTGGCGTGTTATCATGGCTGAAGACATATATTTCACTCGAAACTCAAGGAAATAATAATAACAATAATAATAAAAGTAATGATAATAGTCTAGTTTCGTGTCTACTGTAGAAAACTTGAACAAAAGAGTGAGAAACGAAGTAACGAATAAAATTACTTAATTGAATTTTAAATTTTCATGTCGATTGAATAGGCTAAAAATGTGCTTGATTTCAGTTTGACATGTCAGCTTCTTGTTCGGATGCTTCGACAATGTCTCATCATCTAATTAGAATTTAATTGGTGGATGGTGACTAACAGTGGAATCCAGGATCCAGGACTCGTCTCCCAGTTGGGTGTACCTGCATTCCACGGTGATTGATGATGTTCCCACCGGGACTCGAACCAGGTGCCCATGGTTTCAAATGTGAAGGAGTTATCCACTAGACCACTTGGAACAAGACAACCATCTCTTGTGCAACGGGTCATATTAATTATTGAATTGAATTTTAGATTTTCCCGTTGATTGATTCAACCTAGTCCCAAATAGGACGAAATGTACATCCTGGATTCCACTGCTAGTCACCATCTACCAACTGACTTCAGGTTACATGACCAGACATAGTCGAAGCATCTTCACAAGAAGCCGACATGTTGACCTGAGACGAGGCACTTCAGTCCAGCCATTCGATGTGAAAATGTAAATTATATTAAATAATTAATTAGTATCCGTGCTAAAATTTCGTCAGTAATCAACTTGCTGGGACTCATGCGAACTCTCAAATAATTAACGTAGTCAACACATTCATAGCCACTTGAATCGATTTCGTCAGCCGATCACATTCTGCAACCTTAAAACTGATCAAATCCTTACAACAAGCCATAGAAATGGAATAATTCATTCAACTAACTTTGGACAGTTTGTCACCCTAAAAAACTAATCGATCTAATTACTGTGTGAAACAGGATACACTTTTGAAAAATATATTACGTAATTTACATTAGTGTAGTGAGAGTGTAGTACAAACTGAATTCAATATCGGCTACAATATATATGTAGATAAATATGCGCTAAAAACGAAGTTATGCGGTAACAAGTGTTGCTACATTGAGTGTCATGCAAGTATATACTGTTTCTCTGTCCAACCATTTCACCCACCCTCACTCCCCACTGACTATTCCTCTCTCTCTCTCTCTGTGTTTTTACACAATCTATAGATGGAAAAAATGTCTAGTAGTGACATTAAAAAGGCTTTCTTTTTTATATAATTTACTATTATTTGGACATATTTTGAAACGTTATAGTTTCTCAACTATCTGTTGTATAATGCACACGTTATCAGTACATACACCTAATGTATAGATTAAATTTTAGTCTTGTTTATGGTGTAGGTTTTTCTTTCTTGTGTGTGTATGTTGAAGTTCCCAGAGGTTTTAATTTCATCGAGTTTGAAAAGGCATTTGATCGCGCGTTGATCGTGAAGTTAATTGGAAATTACTTCAATGCTATGACGTAACCGAGGACTTTAAAAATTTGACTCAATAACTAGCTATATCACAAAAAAACACCCCTTTACTCATAAGTAAAAACACAGTGTTTGGGTTCAGCGAAGAAATTTCTTTCAACGACTTCATTTTCAAGCCAAATGTACAGTCTTATTCATTTATATTACCCGCATTTTCCTTTATATATTTGTTGAGCGATTGCCTCTCGCCTGTTGGTTTGTTGCCAGCTAGTCCAAGTTTCTTGTTGATAATTCTCTCTGACTAGCTGGTCGGCTATCCGATATTAAGTACGGAGCCAGCGATAGAGGCAGCTGTCGAAAAAGGTCTGTTACTTGTTGGAATTCCTCTTTGTGACACGATGGTCAAGTTGCTGACCCATTTAGAAGAACTGACTGACTTCACATTTGTGTTGAACACAATCCAAATCTTGTTCTTTACGCTGGCTGAGTTCAGACGATTTCTAAGTTGGTTCCAGTTTGAGATTCTGGCTGGCTGGCTGGCTGGCTGGCTGGATTTGACATCTTCTTCCGTTGTACTGAATATGGTTGAAGGTGTGCTTCCTAGCCAGATAAGTGGGGGAACCAACCTCCGCCAAATCTCTCTCGTTGATGGTGATCCGTGAGGGCTTTTGTTGCTGATGTTGCTGGTTGGTCAAGTATCTTCTTCTCTATGACCACCTGGAGTCCTCACTTTGCTATCAGCCAGCCTCTTCAGCATGATTGTTAGTTTTCCCCTACCTCCAAATCTTTGTGCGTGGGACATTCAATATATAAAACATCCACACTCGAAGTCCAGATCTTTTAGAGTTATATATCGGATGGTCTAGCGGATTCCTGTCTTCTTAATCCCATTCCACAGTCTGATTCATAATCCAGTCTTCCAAAGTTGGGAATATCATCCTCGGTGATGACAGGAAACCAGCCCTGTCTCACCCCAGTATTCAATTTAAAGGCACCTCTGAGTACTCCTTTATAGATCACCAGAAATTGTCATAAAAACAGCATTTTGTTCACCGAAGAAAGTTTTCGTCAACGACTTCATTTTCAAGCCAACTGTACAGTCGTATTCATTTATATTACAGAAAAAGGTTATTAAATGGCACTACACAATTGCTCAGTCAATATACATAACATAAGTGATAAGAATAACGATAATTAAAATGTCATAAGGGGTAGAGTTGAACAAGGATGAATTACAAAATTATTAAAGATTGTTTCATAAGTGGATTGATACCGAAAATATTTTCAAAAGAAAAATGTCAAACGTTGTCTGAAAACTTTTGGAAAAAAATTAGGAGTACGATTACGATAAGAATAAAGATGTGAAGTGAAGTGGAGAGAATTCAAGTGGTGAGAAATAAAATAAAATAAAAACTAGAAAGAACATCACCATGACCAAGGTAAAGAAAGAGGGTTTGACAAAACGATTTTGAACACATAATTTAGGTTTCTGTTCATGTATAGCTAAAGCTTCGGCTAGCTATGCATAAGTGAAGAAAACGTAAACTTTTGGAGCGATTCAATTTTGCCATGTAGATAACTTTGAAGGATGAATCACGTGAGGCTACGTGACCAGACTCTAACAGGTGATCACAAATAGACGACTTCCAGTTCTACGTTCGCCTTTCATTAACCAAAATGGATAGTGTTTAGCTACACTTTTTCGGAGATTACGCTTACAACGTCCAATATAAACAGCTCCACAAGAGCAAGTAAAAGAGTAAATGCACATAGATGTGGACATAAGCGGTAATCTATTCTTGACGCATTGTCTAATCATATTTCGGATGGTAAAAACTAGTCACAAGTCAGCTGCAGGAAAAGTGCGTTCAGATAAACATTAAGATAAACGATTTTTAATCAAATCAGAAATGGTTTCACCTTTGAATGAAAGACTCATACACAGTTTTTTCTTTGTCACTGTTATTTGTCTAGAGGTGGATTCTTTCTTCATTTTACGTTCAATGAACCTTGTAGGATGTCCATTGTAAAGGAGATTTGATCGAAGGTTATCTAGTTCCCTATTGATTGTCTCTGTAGAGCAGATTTTACGAATTCCGGAGCATTAGGAATGAATGAGATTTCTCTTTCTCCCTAAAGGTACCCAACTGTTGAAGTTAGTGCACTGCCCTGTGAATGTTGGCTTTCGGTAAATCGACCTTAACAGCGTGTCATTCTCTCTTCTATCTAGCTTAACGTCAAGTAAGTCAGACAAGGAATTCGACTCTTTTTCGATCGTGAAACGCAAAGTTGGGTGAGAACCATTAAATATTCCAAGCAGTTCGGCAGTTGAAGAGTTTTCCTCACAGACAATGAAGGCGTCATCTATACATCTTCTATACAAAAACAAACAAACATTGAGGAGTAGCATTGTAGCATACTTTGGACAAAACAGTATCGCCTCTTATGATGTATACCCATTTGTTCATAAATAAAAAGACAGTTGTTCGTTCAGCAAACAAATTTCTTTTCAACAACTTCATTTTCAAGCCAACTGTATGGTTGTATTTATATTATTGTGACCGGTAAGCATATGATTACGTTAGATGTTTGTTCATTGTCCACAATTATACCACTAGTAGACACCATCTGCTGTCTATGCTAGTATATTGATTTAAATAGCAAGAACATTGGCTTACCAACTGATTATCTTAAACAACTATTATTGAGATGCACACTGAATGTGCAATTTAGATTCAATGAAGTCATCTAAAATCAAAGAGATGGAGTCGCCATGAGGTTTCCTTCAGGAACGCTATTAGCGGATGTCTTCATGGCTAGCTTGGAGAACGGTCTACTAAAGAAAACCATCGAGAGCATGTTTATGTATAAAAGATGTATAGATGACGCCTTCATTGTCTGTGAGGAAAACTCTTCAACTGCCGAACTGCTTGGAATATTTAATGGTTCTCACCCAACTTTGCGTTTCACGATCGAAAAAGAGTCGAATTCCTTGTCTCACTTACTTGACGTTAAGCTAGATAGAAGAGAGAATGACACGCTGTTGATTTAGTTGCTAATGTTCAGCAGTGTTTACAGGTATTTTAATAAATATAAATATAGGACTACAGACTATACAAGTATTATTTATAATAAATTAAAGGACACGGAATATGATGTATGACACGAGGAATAAACACTGTAATATTGATAATGCTAGTGTAACTGTTAAACTATAGTGAACACATTTCACTAATCAATTGATCGGTGCCTGTAAAATCTGATTTTATGAGTCTTTCATTCAAAGGTGAAACCATTTCTGATTTGATTAAAAATCGTTTATCTTAATGTTTATCTGAACGCACTTTTCCTGCAGCTGACTTGTGACTAGTTTTTACCAGCCGAAATATGATTAGACAATGCGTCAAGAATAGATTACCGCTTATGTCCACATCTATGTGCATTTACTCTTTTACTTGCTCTTGTGGAGCTGTTTATATTGGACGTTGTAAGCGTAATCTCCGAAAATGTGTAGCTAAACACTATCCATTTTGGTTAATGAAAGGCGAACGTAGAACTGCAAAGTCGTCTATTTGTGATCACCTGGTACAGTCTGGTCATTTAGCCCCATGTGATTTATCTTTTATAGTTATCTACATGGCAAAATTGAATCGCTCCAAAAGTTTACGTTTTCTTCACTTATGCATAGCTAGCCGAAGCTTTAGCTATACATGAACAGAAACCTAAATTATGTGTTCAAAAACGTTTTGTCAAACCCTCTTTCTTTACCTTGGTCATGGTGATGTTCTTTCTAGTTTTTATTTTATTTTATTTCTCACCACTTGAATTCTCTCCACTTCACTTCACATCTTTATTCTTATCGTAATCGTACTCCTAATTTTTTTCCAAAAGTTTTCAGACAACGTTTGACATTTTTCTTTTGAAAATATTTTCGGTATCAATCCACTTATGAAACAATCTTTAATAATTTTGTAATTCATCCTTGTTCAACTCTACCCCTTATGACATTTTAATTATCGTTATTCTTATCACTTATGTTATGTATATTGACTGAGCAATTGTGTAGTGCCATTTAATAACCTTTTTCTGTAATATAAATGAATACGACTGTACAGTTGGCTTGAAAATGAAGTCGTTGACGAAAACTTTCTTCGGTGAACAAAATGCTGTTTTTATGACAATTTCTGGTGATCTATAAAGGAGTACTCAGAGGTGCCTTTAAATTGAATACTGGGGTGAGACAGGGCTGGCTGCCTGTCATGACCTACGATGGTATTCCTAATTGTGGAAAACTGGATTATGAATCAGACTGTGGAATGGGATTAAGAAGACAGGAATCCGCTAGACCATCCGATATATAACTCTAAAAGATCTGGACTTCGATTGTGGATGATTTATATTTTGAATGTCCCACGCACAAACTCTAAGATTTGGAGGCAGTGGAAAACTAACATTCATGCTGAAGAGGCTGGCTGATAGCAAAGTGAGGACTCCAGGTGGTCATAGAGAAGAAGATACTTGACCAACCAGCAACATCAGCAACAAAAGCCCTCACGGATCACCATCAACGAGAGAGATTTGGCGGAGGTTGGTTCCCCCACTTATCTGGCTAGGAAGCACACCTTCAACCATATTCAGTACAACGGAAGAAGATGTCAAATCCAGCCAGCCAGCCAGCCAGCCAGCCAGAATCTCAAACTGGAACCAACTTAGAAATCGTCTGAACTCAGCCAGCGTGAAGAACAAGATTTGGATTGTGTTCAACACAAATGTGAAGTCAGTCAGTTCTTCTAAATGGGTCAGCAACTTGACCATCGTGTCACAAAGAGGAATTACAACAAGTAACAGACCTTTATCAACAGCTGCCTCTATCGCTGGCTCCGTACTTAATATCGGATAGCCGACCAGCTAGTCAGAGAGAATTATCAACAAGAAACTTGGACTAGCTGGCAACAAACCAACAGGCGAGAGGCAATCGCTCAACAAATATATAAAGGAAAATGCGGGTGGATCTGTCATACACTGTGGAGACCACTGAATGACACTGCACGCAGTGCACGCCATCTCTAGACAAGGACGCAAATAGGGAGGGGCGACGAGTGGGTGATCATTTCGCTGGTGACATGTAGGAGATCGTGTAGGGTAAGGGAGGAGATATGAGATAATGGTCAGTCGTGGGCCCAGCCAGAGAGGATAGCAGAAGACAGAACAAAGTGGAGTTGTGTTGTTGAGGCCGTATGTTCCACCTGGAACCCAAGGAAATAATGATGGAAATATACAATCGAATCCAGATACCAAGTAAGTTAGTAAGCAAAAATGTCGCCTACATTCAGCTTCCTATAAAAAATCACAAAAGTTAAATTAAAATTCGCTAACCAACTCTCTAGACTGTTTATTAATAAGAAGTCGAGTGTTATTTACTGGCTTTATCCATGACATTTTTTGAGGTTATGAAGCAGTGCGTCAAGTAGCATACGATGTAAAATTTTCACTCCTCACAGCATTCTTCCTCACTGGTGTACAACTATGACTATTTATAAGATTTGGCTTATTTTTCAGGTATTGGTTTTTTATAAGGATTTTTCTCGATTGGTTGGAGGATTTCATCATGAGCTGAGATCAGTTAGAGAACCAGTGGTAAACCTGGGATTACTGGACAGCCGTTTCGTCCCACTTTGGGACTCTTCACCAGTACGCACCCATCACTAGGGTTCGAACCCAAGACCTCCTGGTTATTAGACTCGCTAGCTTGTAGACCGTTGAGCCAATTACTGGGACCGGTCCAATGGCCAGTCCATGAATTTTAACTTCTGCCAGTTTACAACACACCGCGACCATTTCGTGATGTCTTTTGTTGATGAGTTATTGCCTCACCTTCACTCTGCTGCATATTTATTCACTGAATATGTAGTGAGCTGTATTCACAGTTTGTAATTTTTCCTGGTTTCAGCTCAGATGACCTCACTAGATACGCTTTCTCATCATAAATTAGGTAAATACGATTAGAATTTAGTCAATAGTATCCCTTTTGCTGGCATACATCTACGATCGCATGAGTTATTCAGTTCAAATGGAGGTTGAGGGAGAGTTGATCTCACACGAATCTCATTGTAATTCACGGATCACAGCTGTACCTCAGTGATGTAGAATTTATTACCAACAACTCGGTGATAAGGATTTTACCAGACATCCGAGAGATCCAAGTTCAGCCATCGCCTGACCAATTCTTGAAAGTAACCGGTTATAATCCCTGAGTGGGTAGGGCTATTAAGCCCACCTTTTAAGATCAAGGACATCACTGGTGAAACTTGACAAGCCTAAGCACTCTTCTTATTGAAATCGTAATGCAATCTAATTCAGCCTTAGAATTCATGAGATACTTAGCGATCAGTTTACACAAATTTATCAATGACAAATTCTTCTCCACAGCTGAAAAGTTAAACATTTTCAAATGAAGAGAGATACTTTCCCCATCCGGCTTATTTAACCTTTAGTGTAAAACAATCTAAAGACACTAATTGGTAATGTAGTACGACTGAAATACGACTGAGGCTAAAAAGCAAACCTCTTTGACAGAAAAATGACAAATCAATTACACTCTGACTATTAGGTAGGAGGTCGATCAGATGCTCTGTGTGAGTTTTCAACCTTTCACTTATCCTATGAATAAGTTACACGTCATTTTAGATTCGAGAACCAACCAACCCACCTACCAACCACAACCAGTTTCCAAATTTGAAAAATATTCATTCAGGCATCTATAAAGTACAAAATAATTGAGCAAAGAATATCCTGTCGATAATTTCCCCCTCTTCTGGCTCTAGAACTATACACTGTGTTTATATACATAGAGTATTCTAGAATAGTAGTCAATAACAATATTGGTGTTTTTTTTAAATAATATTGATTCGTTAAGGAAGATCACAATGGAATTACAGTTCATTAAAGATGCTTAAATAATAATAATAATAATAAAAATATAAAAGCAAAAAGAATATCAACTAAAATTAGGGAAATTCCACAAAAAATTGAGGATCATTAGAACCTAGATGGCCAGGAGGGTAAGGACAATCTCTGAACCAACCAAATACTTTTGAATATAAAAGTTAGGCTTCTTCATGTAGATTACAACAGGCAGCCTCAGCAATATATAGTAGACGAACTCTTAAGGCAAAGTTAAGATTTCTTGATATACGGTAAATGACTTTGAAAGCTGCCTCGTTAACATCCTCAATCTTATACTCTGTATCTACAAGATGAGTGAGATTGAATAGCGCTATGTGAATGGATTTTATTTGTCCTTTACTTAACCAACCACTGTGAAGGATGATGTTCGGAAATCCGACAAGAAACACTCTCAATTGTACGGTTTATGAAAGTAACTGGCTCACTTCACAGAAGCAGTTAAATTGGTAGATACACACACACACACATGGAAGAGGCGAAATTAGGCAGTTTATCTTTTACTCCGGAAAACAAAATAGGGGTGGTTTTGAAGACACAACGTAATTCAGCAGTGCTGAATGCTCTTTTTACCGCATTTCTAAGGCGTTGTGTTAATATCTCACAGATGTTATCCCCGAGGAACTGAAGTGATAAGAAAAAGACCTTCCTTCTTTGGAAATGTTGGTACTTTAGCCTGCTTCGATGTTTTTGATTCGTATTCTTATCGATGAAGTTTTCGGGAAAATCGTCGTTCTCACTCAGCAATAAAATGTGATAATCACTTCCTTGTGGAAATATTTTAACAAATTCAATAAATATCTCAGAAGTGGTTTTTTGTAGGGATTTTGTGTTTGATTGGTTGGAGGATTTCATCATGAGCTCGCCTTGTAATATCAGCTTGTGTTGAAATCCTCCAAGCAATCAAACACAAAATCCCTACAAAACCAATACTTTAAAGTTAATCTGGTGTTCACTAGCAACCGGCCCTATTCAGGTGGGTAGTTACCTGAGGTTCTAGCAGGAAGCCGTGACCAGTACCATACAGCAGGCTGAAGATGAGGCAGTAACTGATAGAAGAAGACATTGCGAATTGATCGGGCTATGTCATGAATCAGCGGAAGTTAGAATTCACGGACAGGCTATTGGATTGGGTCCTAGTGGCCTAATGGTCTATGAACTCACTAGCCGTGTAGCCGGAGGCTTCTGGCTTCAAACCCTGTCTGTGAGTGCGTTCCAATGAAAAGTCTTAAACTAGGCTGACGAAACAGCTGTCCAGTACTCCATGCAGGTTCTTCAATGGTTCTCTAACTGATATCAGCTAATGATGAAATCCTCTAACCACAAAAATATCAGAGGACTTTACCTAATGAAAGTCTCTGCTCTCAAAAAAATTCTCTACTTAAATCTACAATTCAATGCTGGCGTATCTGCCTCACACTGAAATCTGTTTTGAAATCTACTGCACTCAGCAACACCAATGTTAAGTAAGTTCTATTATACGGGGCAAAAACTTGGTGAGCACATCACAAAAAGCATTTCCAACAACCAACTAAAGACAATTCGTTTGGAGTTTACACAGAAGTCAGACAAGGGTGCTTATTATCACCAACGATGATATTCCTAATTGTGATGGACTGACTGGATTATGTGTCAGACAGTGAGAAACAAGAAGACAGGGATATCCGGGATCGACGTGAAGAACCTAGAAGACCTGGATTTCGCGAGTGGATGATTTATGTTTGATATCATACAAAATCAAAGACTTACAAGCGAAAACTGACAAACTGGTCGAAGAAACAGCCGGCGAAGACAGAACTCCTGGTGAACATAGACAAAACGGAGGTTATGACAATAATCAACCAACAATAAAAACAGCAGAAACACCCGTCGCCAATCATCATCAACGGGAGAGATTTGAAAGAGGTTACTTCATTCACTCACTGATCTAGGGAGTATTGTCTCAACTACAGGAAGTCGGAACGGACGAGGATGTCAAATCGAGCGAGAATCGGGAAGGCGAGAAACACATTCACCATCAACCTGAAACCAATCTGGAAATCTTCGTCACTCAGCATCAACAACAACAAAATTCGGTCGGATTTTCAATACAAGCAAAAACGTCAAGTCAGTCAGTTCTTCTATATGGAACGGATCAGAAACTTGGCGGGCGGGTCACAAGGAACATTTCCAACAGTCAATTGCAGACCTTTATCAACAATAACTGTCTTCGCTGGCTCTATACTGAAGATCAGATGGCCAGGCCGGAAAGAATCACCAACAAGAAACTGTGGGAACAGAGAGAACATGAATCAATCGCCCAACAAATATGCAAGAGAAAGTGGAGATGACACATTGGACACTCGCTGACGAGGCCGGTTGGTGGCATCGCGCGTCAGGCTATTGCTCGAGTGAGACGTCACTGCGAGGGTGACATGGTGGAGATGGTGTGAAGAGTAGTTGAAACCATATGAACTAACATGGATGCAGGTGAAAAGCAGAGCAGAGGGCAGAAGCAAGTGGATACGTGTAGCTGAATCCCTATGTTCCACTGGGAACCCAAGAGAACAATAATGATAATAAGCTATAAACACTTATCAACAGCTGCCATCTCTAACTCCAGACGGAACATCAGATGGTCCAGAAATAACCGGCGACAGGAATTCTTATGACAAGTCAATTAAGAACCTACAAATCAGTTGACATTCCGAAGAGAATGAAAATGCATCCGATATACACTGAGGTGGCCATTTAGGCTATCGGTCTAGTGCAGCCTAGTTGAGAACCAACGGATTGGCTGTAGGCCTGAGAATGACTGGTGGATATCGTGTGTGAGGAGGAGGAGTCGAAAGCCCATGATCAGCTGTAGAACCAGCCAAAGAGGACAGTTTGTAAGATGAAGATCTGCCCCAGTTGAATGCCTATGTTCCCTTCGGTATTATTATTATTATTATTACTAATAAATGATAAAATAATCTCATTAAAATAAATAATATTCATCAAAAACGATTTTAAAACTTTGCAATACCATCCATAACTAACCTTCTTCTTCTTGATTTTACATTATATACTAACCGCTTCAAAAAGGAATTAGTTAAAAGAATTAGGCCACCAGAAATTCAGGGCAGCACGTATTTTAAAAAATAAATCGCTTCAACTTGTTATAAACTAAAAGAAATTAAACTAACATTTTTGTCAGGTGTTTGACTGGTTGGTGTTCATAGGTCAACCAATTAAAGTTTAACACTAATTAATTAAGATTAACCAACCAGTGAGAGAGACAGATCCAGTGTATTTGTGTGTGTGTGAGTGTGTGTGTGTGTGTTTATCGAAAAGCAGCATGTCCACAACCAGTTCACATCAATTACTGTCCATAATTAATCACACTGGACAGTGTTATGCGTACTATATTCAAGTCAAATAGACGCCTTTAAGTGTTATTTTGGCGGGAAATCTGTGATCGGGTACAGAATGGATAACAGATTGATAAAATCATGGAGACAACCGGGAGAGAGTCTACAGCGGAGCAGTAACATCCAGCGGTATCCGTCAGGGATGCTTACTGTCCCCAATCCTGTTTAATTTGTTCATAGAATTAAACCTAACTGATGACTTCAGGGACTCAGGGACTGACTTCGTCCCCAGAAAGAGAATAATCTCGTTGACTTAGAATATGCACATGATATAGTCCTTCTAGATGTAGTGAAGACGCTGACAATTATGCAGCAGAGTTTTCTGAACACCTTGAGGAGAAATCTCCAAATGTTTTGGCATGTGATTCATTCCCATGGTACAGGACTAGACTGCATTTATCCGAGTAACTATAAATCATGGTATTTTTGGGATTCATTGATATTCCTGACACGATGCTTTAACCTAACCCTAACTTTAACCTCAAAATAGCCTTACTCTAACTCTACTCCACGGTGTAGAATTACAGAAGACGTGTCTATGGAATAAGTAGAATATATTGTCCCTACTCTTACCAAATGCATAACGCCAGGTACGATATGATTAAGAATGATCTTTCGTAACATCTCTTAAATCTGATTGGTTCTTGAAGGTCGACACTCGACCTTTAACTTCGTCTTAGTATCAGTTACAGCAGAAGCGTTGAAAGCCAGCAGAAGTTAGTGAATTGATATCAATGGGTGATGAAACCTTTTAAGCGTCAAAATAAGTTTGGAACAATCAGAGTTAGTAGAATCGAATTCTTGATATTTTTAAAAAAAAACTACACTTCATTCGGAGGTGATGTTACCGTTTGCGAACGGACATCAAACGAACAGAACTTTGCATTCTTAGAAGAATGTTGAAAGGCGTTTCAAGCTAGAAGGTTTTACTGGTGATAGCGTTGAAAGACTCAGGTTTGGTGTTTCCTCTTTTCCAGGCTAAAATTACAGCTGGATAGTAAACTAGGTAAGGTTTTGTGCTGTGTGTGTGTGTGTTTGTGTGTGTGCGCGCGTGTATTGGTAAAATAATCGAATACAAACCTCCAATGTAGTCGATGTGCATTCTGAGCAGTGAACCACCCACCGACTTATATGCTCTATTGGATAACGGAGAAAAAAGGTGTTCAAAGGGATTCATTCCAATTCTTGATAATTCTAAAGAAGATAGAGTCACAAGTCTCAGAATATACATCTTAGTCTCCGGGAGACAAATCTATTCTGACAACTTTCAAGTGTGGCATATATATTCAGTGAAAGTGTACAAAGGGTTTATTGAATACAAAGAGGATGGAACTAGTACATCTCACTGTTACACAGATTTTTCGTAACTTTCGTTCCTAGTGAAATATAGAAAGGGACTTTAAGCGATTAAATTTCAGTGTCAGTGAAATAGATCTTTCGCTTTACAAGACGAACCCACACGTCCGGGAATGCCTCTGTCAACTGACAGTTGAAAATCGACGTTTTCTAAAAGTGAACCAAATGACACTACGTTTCATATATCCAGTCACAGAAAATGCAACTGAAAAGACAAACTACTTATGAGTACTCAGGTTTTTATATAAGAAAAAATTATCCGAGTTATATGTATTTCTAAATCATATTGCAGAACGCTTCATATTGAAGATAAAAACGGTCAACCAGAAAGGATTATTAAAAATGATCTGTAGGAAGGAATCAATCGAGAAATTGCGAAAAAGAAAGAAAATGGATCAGACACTCAGTGAGGAGATTGCTAATTGAAATCGCGCTGCGGACTATCAGCTAATTGGAACCATTAAATAAGAAATGAGTTAAGTAGAGGTGTGAGGGTGATACTGAGTTCATATGAGCAGGGAATGAAAGATTATGGGCAACCATGAAGTCAGACAAGACAAACTGTCCAGAACAAAGAAAACTGAAGCCTGATTCATTCACTGAACCACAGAATCCCCAGCATTTACAGCTTTGATACTATGGAAGGGGAGCTAAACTCTCTAAAGGGAATCTTCCTCATGTCTGTTGCTGGGTCGTAATGAAATCCTGGCGAATGAAATCATGAAGAAAATAGAAAGAAATTCAGTGAATAAAATGTTTTCTTTATTGACAAAATCATCTACAAAGGTTGTACACAGTCGTATTTATATATTATAGAGAAGATTTGTAGCTCAGGTGGATGATTTTGATGTGGTTTTGTTCTCTGAGCTGGATGGTTTGTTTGCGAAGCTTTCATCACCTTACTGGGTGACATCTTCAGCGCATACTTCAATTTCATGAAGTGAGCTTTTAGATTTCTCCACGAGTTTATTAATCAGCTCTCCTGCTTATATTGGACGTGATTCTTTGGTTGCTTATGTGTGTTTTCACACCTTCTAGGTTACTTGCATTGGAACTGACTGTTTCCTTGACTTGAACTTTGACCCTTGTGTGTGAAGTTTCTTTCATATCGGTTGATAAATTTTGTCTATGTCGATGTGTCTATTGATTGATGATTCACTGGAATGCAAAGCTTCTAAAAATTCTCTAGCATTCTTGTTATTTCCTTTGTCTAATATTTGAACGTTGTCCCAGTCGAATTGATGTCCGTAGTTGTCTGTGTGTAGTGAAATGAGGGAGTGGATATCATGTCTTTTGACGGCTAGCTTATGTTCGTGGATACGAAGACGAAGGGGACGTCCACTTTGGCCGATGTAGTGTTTTTCGCAGTTGTTACAGTTTATTTTGTAGATGATGTTGGTTTTGTCTTCTTTGGCTGTTGAGTCTTTAGGTTGACATAGAATTGAGTGCAGCGACTTTGTTGGTTTGTGTACGACGTCAATTCCTAAAGGTTTGAAGAGTCTTGTAGTGATTTCTGAGATAGAGAATTTTTAGAAGCTTGGCAGTCCAGTGGATCATCAATCAATATACACATCGACATAGACAAAATTTATCAACCGATAAGAAAGAAACCTCACACACAAAGCGTCAAAGTTCAAGTCAGAGAAACAACCGGTTCCAATACAAGTAACCTAGAAGGTGTGAAAACACACAAACAACCAATCACGTTCAAGGTGGTCACCAGGAGAGATGATTAATAAACTCGTGGAGAAATCTAAAAGCTCACTTCAACAGATTGAAGTATGCGCTGAAGATGTCACCCAGTAAGGTGATGAAAGCTTCGCAAACTAACCATCCAGCTCAGAGAACAAAACCACATCAAAAACAGTCGTATTTATATTTACCAAAAATGTATAGTACTCCATTGCTGAGTAATAGGGTAGGGGACGGTGACATAATTCACATAAGTACTCAAAAGTCGCTTTGGAAGTAAAAAATACAAAGTCACAAATTACGTAGTACTCAAAGGCACAAAATGGAAGTAAGCGTTGAAAATTTGATGGGTTCAAAATTGTTATTGTGTGAGAAGAAAGGTTGAAGTTGAGTGTTCATTTAACAAATTTGAAGATGGCGCAAAAAATGTACAAAAGGAACATGCGAAAGTGTTAATAGTGAATTAATTAATTAAATTAGAAGCAAACCAAAAGTAAAATAAACAAATAAAAAATTTACAGGGGACGATTAGTGAAGAGGTTAAGACCAAGGTCGAAAAAAAAGAGACTTGACATACATTTTCTCTATACAGAGTTCGTGGTTGTATGGACGAATCGTCATCAGCCTCCATCATACACAAATGCCAGAATCAAACAGCCTTTCTACCATTTGGTTACACGTTGAGGATAATCTTGAAAGACAACTCTGGTGTCCTGAGTTCTCGAAGTTCTCAAGAAGTGATCTAGTAAATGTCTTGCGTTATCCTGCTGGATAATGTTCAGAGAATCGTTCGGAAAGTGTGTGCTTTGTATTGCCTATATAACTACCTCTATAGAAGCAGGTGAATTCATAAAACAAAACACATTAAAGTGGTCAGTCCAAAGCAGCAGTTTATCCTCCATACATCCGTTGATCTTTTGTCGGCTGTAGAAATGGTTCCGTATCTCAGCCGAAAAGAAAGCTTTTCTCAGGATCTGGACAGGTGGTTCTTATACTTTGATGCTTAATTCATTATTATCACTCTCATACGTTCTTTTTGTACATTTTTTGCGCCATCTTCTCACTTGTCAAATGGACACTCAACTTCAACCTTTCTTCTCACACAATAACAATTTTGAACCCATCAAATTTCTAACGCTTACTTCCATTTTGTGCCTTTGAGTACTACGTAATTTGTGACTTTGTATTTTTTACTTCCAAAGCGACTTTTGAGTACTTATGTGAATTATGTCACCGTCCCCTACCCTATTACTCAGCAATGGAGTACTATACATTTTTGGTAAATATAAATACGACTGTATACAACCTTTGTAGATGATTTCGTCAATAAAGAAAACATTTTCTTCGTTAAATTGTTTTCTATTTTCTTTTCTTTTCTTTTCTTTCAGTAATCGAAATTAATCAGAAATTCCCGCAAAATAATCCCATCATCTGATTATATAATGTTTCTAAATTTTATTGACATACAAAAGTACGAACATTAAAATCCAGATACATAAATTTTATAGCATTAAAAACTACGTTTCTTCTGCTTTACTACATGTGACATTTGCCCTAATTATCTCTATTTGTTATATACTGACAAATAAATCAAATCAAATGAAATAATTAATTAATTCATTAATCAATTAATTAGTTTTTAAATCAATTTGTCTTACAATCAATAAAAAAAATTTAAAATGTGTACTTGTTATTTCTAATGGTATACATCCTATGACCACATTATATGTCCGTATGTAATGATCGATTTTCTTTTTATGATTAATAAAAAACAAAGTTTAAACTTCTTATTGATTATGGAAAAAGGTCATATGCCTAAGTGCATTCATATATTTACTTACATTTAATCAAAAAGGGGCATGTGTGAATTATTGATTGTCCAAAATCTGGAACAGACAACTTCATAAAGACATTGTCCTAGCTAGCTAGTATTGAAAGACATCTAAGCAAAAGGTGACTATCAGGCTGATAGTTTGGGCTTAATCTGGAGATTTGGATTTCTGGCTTTCATCAAGGTGCCATAGTTTCTATCCCCCACATCGGTAGAATGCTCACCAATGACGCCTCATATTTTCTGAAGCAGCTAGCCTGAAATCCTATCAGGAGCTTTTAGCCAATGGGGACCACCAAATCGGGGGGGGGGTTCTGAATGCCAATCGCAGTGTGTGTTACTCTTATCGCCAATTCACTGAAGTTAGGCTTTACGAGTGACTGAACGGTAAACACGATGGCCTCATAACCTGAAAGATCAGACTGGGGTGAAACAAAGCTCTTCTGGACTACCTAGTCTTCAGTACCATCCCTCCCCCGGGAACTGACTGTTCCATCGTGATGAAATCTACTCGGAAAGTAAACTGAATCCCGAAAAAAACCTCACTACTTGTTTACGCATAATTTGAAGTGTTTTTCAATAATTTTTTTTATTTTTATTTTCGCTATTCCTCTGTGTATATCGATTAAAATCAATAAAAATGTCCATTTATTATTACTTTTATTTATTATTTCTTATTTTGAAATAAATATGTCCATCAAATGGTTTTGATTATGAATTGATGATATAGGCTAGAGGAACTATTCCATAACCAGCGGGAGTCCTGGGCGCAGCTGTTTCGTCCTAGTTTGAGATTTTTCAGCAGGTATATATGCATCATTTTACACTAACAGAAATAGAACTCAGAAAGTGCAAGTTACAAGGCCAAGCTCTCTTTGATTGTTGTTCACCGATCGGGTTCATGTTTGATAATCAGGTTGGATAACCACTGGAAACAAGCAGGTGGTACTGGGAAGCTTTATTCCAAAGAGTACTTTTTGGTACAAATATAGGATTTTCAGCATGTAGTACAGTATTGCATCTGATTTTATCATTACAGGGGTAATTATTAACTAAAATAGGGCATTTACACTCGTACTAATGTTCATTAAGAAAGTGTATATAAAATTAGATCAAACGAAACTATTACCGACAATGCAACAGTGGGGAACAAAAATCAATGCGGTTTGCTTAGAGTTTCTCAGTAAGTTGGTACTTTTCTGTCTTACACGCTTTTCTCATCCCATCTAAATCTGTGCTTGTCAAATGGGGTATTCTGGAGTTCTTGTACTTTGTCGTTCGAGCATCTAGTCATTAAGGCTGCATCTAGCTCCCATATCTGATGAGATGAAGCAAGTGGAGAGTTGTGCATGGAGAGGATATTCACAGTCTGACAAGATAATATTTGCTAATTTCTTGTAGGAATCCAAGTGTCTATTCTCTATAATAGTATTAACGAGTTGGTTCAGCAACACGCCCACTCGCCCTACTGACGGCTTTTAGTGCCCTTCACAGTATAATAAACAAAGTCTTTCTTAAGTAGCCCGGGAAAATTAAATTGTTAGGGAACAGTAAAGAAGGATAGATAGAATACAAGAATTAACAAACGGTAACATTAACGATGGAATGGTACCAGATAGTCTTGTAACAATAGAAGACAAGCGCCAGGCAACATATCGTTTATTAAGGAAATCAACACATATTTATATATTTTCATATACATTATTATAGATTATTGTATGCAGAGAAACACAGTCTTCTGATTGGTGCTTCTCGCTGAGCGTTAATCTTTCATCTCTTTGGGGCCGTTTATTGAACTTCCGATTATCTATCTGCAAATTGTATTCGCCTACGCAAAGTCTGATGTGGTCGGTTGTCGAATCAGTCTTTGTTCTTGTTATTTTCTCACGACCAATATCGGGGACGCAAAATTACTTGACGTAAATTACTGTCTACCAATTTGGCTAGTAGCCAGCTCTCACCAATATCTTTACTGAAAACTACCATGATGTGGGAAGACCAGTAAAGGTGTCCATGGTATTTAACACTCTATGCGGCTTTATATTCTGTGTTATCTATGATAGTGAAACCGTATGAACTAACCAGTTCATGTGAGTTGTACTTGTGTCTGAAAGTTGAATTAACCACCTGAAATTTGAAGCAATTAAGTCTAAGACCATTTGAGGAGGACCACTCTGACTTAGAAGTAACCGCCGGCATGGAAACAGTCAGATGGATCATCGGCACAGAAAAGTAGAAAGAACAGCTTCCTAAAGAACACCAGTTAGAGTAAGTGAGGCAGTGGAGGACTTCCCATTGTAAAAAACAGTGTACGCTTTCTATTTCGAGAATCACCAGCACCACACTTTCTTCAGGGTTCGAACCCACAGCCTTTTGGTTACAAGGCAATCTCAAGGGCTAATCCATGAATTCTAACTTCTAACAAACTGTGAGATTAGCACAACTGCCAACAAGAAGAAAGGCTAGTCAAGCGAATTAGAAGATTAACAAATACACATTATTATAGACCACATTTACCAGGTAATAAAAAGTAAATCATTACATGACGAGAATGTTCTAAACGAAGAACATAAAAGACAAATTCAGTGAAGAAAATGTTTTCTTTATCGATGAAATCATCTTCAGAAGCTGTTCAGAAGAAACTGCTATTTATGAACGTTGAATTTAAAAGGGATACCGCACAGCTGAGATCCTGAAGAATCGCTTATCCTGAGGAAAGCCTTCTTTACGGCTGATCAATTACAGATCAACTTCTACAGCCGACGTAATGAACATTGGATGTGTGAAGGATAAACTGCTACCTTGGACAGACCAGTTCAATGTGTGTTTATAAATTCCTCTGGTCATTTGGAGCTAGTTATATTGTCCACACAAAGCGCACACTCTCCAAACAAATCTCTGAACATTATCCGGTATGGTTGACAAAAAGACAGTACAAGACATTTACTAGCTCAGTTCTTGAGCACGTGTATGGCGAGGCGTTCGTGACTCATCATACAACCTCGAAGTCTGTTTACAGAAAAGCTTTGTCCAGTCTCTTATTCTGCCTCAATCTTAAGCTCTCTCTGTAAGAATTTTCTTTTTTTTTTCAAATTTTAAATCTTGCTTTTAGTTTGATAAATCACACAGTGTTACACAGTAACATTAACTGATGACCACGTTTCGAGCACAAACTATTGCTCATAATCATATCAGGTTACGCACACAACTTTTTTCCTTCATTTATATATATATATATATATATATATATGTAGCAATGGGATCAGCAACATCCCCTACCGTAGGGGATATATTTATGGACATCTGGGAAAGTAGTGCTCTTAATACGCTTAATCCTACTCCAAAAATATGGTGGAGATATATGGATGACACTTTCACAGTGTTAAAAACAGAACATATCTCTAGCTTCTTGACACACATAAACTCCCTACTGGAGGTTTAAAATTCACATTTGAATCCAAAAATAAACAAGGAGAATTAGCTAGGAGTTAGATTCTAAGATAAAACGAATAGAAGAAGGTAAACTGCACACTGGTGTGTACAGAATACCAACTCATTCTAATATTCGATATTTAGACTTAAATTCGTCTCATCTGTTAACTGTTAAGGCAGGCTTAGTTAAGTGTTTAACAAACCGAGCAGTGGCACTAGCTAGTAGAAGAAAATAACTAAATAATGAAATAAAACACATAGAAGAGGCGTTGGTGTTAAATAACTATCCTTTAAAATTCATTAGAAAGATCATTAAAGGCCAAACGAAAAAGAAAAATAATTGTGAAACTAGTAATGATAACATAAATAAGAGAGAATATAAGTCATCTACAGTTATACCATATAAAGAGGGGAAATCTGAGCACCTACGTAGGATTCTTAATAAAGCAGAAATTATTGTGACATTCAAAATACAAAGTCACTCAGGGACAAGCTTTGCAGTCTAAAAGACACGGTGGACCCAAATAAACAAAATAATATAATTTACAAAATACCCTGCAGTGACTGTGAGTCAGGTGAACTACATACGTCAAACTATTAAAGATCGGGGGTAATGAGATTGTCGTAGCATAAGAATTTAGCTAAGGTAAGAATGATCGATTCCACGAAGTGGAATAATTTAGAAAAAAGCTCAGCAGTTGCACTGCATGCATTAACACACAACCACACAATAGGATGCGATAGGGTTGTGCGTCGGTGGCGCAGCCGTTAGAACTCTCGCCGATCAGGCACAAGGTCCGGAGTTCGATCCTCTGCCGACGCACACCCGATATCCATGGTCAGCCTGCAAAATTTGGGCTACCGATATCACATGTTGAAAATTCCATACCTGTACCAAAATTACGGCGTGGAATCAAGCTGTAGCCAAAAATAAAAAATTAAAATTAAAAAATTCTAAAAAGTAATATATGTAGGTGGAGAGAGAGGTTGATTACGGAATCCTGTCTGGTTCATCGAGTGAATCTACACCCAACACATGTGCAACAGAAATGACTCAATGCAAACACCAGAGAAATGGGAGACATTATCACCACAAGTTAGTCAGATCAGAAAAGGACAATAAATAATCTTAAAATTCTATTTCAATTCAAACACATCACAAATTCATCACATTACATCTAACAAGTAGTTTATTATGACCACAAAAACACTCGTCTTATTTACCATCTGATTGTAATTGATCAATAATACTCATATTATTATGTCCAAATGTACATTATCACATACTGATTTTTATGCAAATGTCTGGTCAACTCGACACATGTATTTAACTGAAGTGAAAAGTTGTATGAGTAACTTCATATGATGATTATGAGCAGTGATAGTTTATGCTCGAAACGTGGTCATCGGTAAATATTACTGTACAACACACTGTGAGACTTGATCCAAATAAAATCTTATCCATAATGGAGTTATGCTCTACCACAGTGCCCAAGTCTTATACTTACTTATACTTTTATTTTGCTTTTATTTTTATAATTAATTCATTATCATCACTGTCGCAAGTTCCTTTCGTACATTTTCCCACCATCTTCACACTTGTTAAATGGACACTCAACTGCCACCTTTTTTCTCACTCAATAACAACTTTAGCTTTATCATATTTCTAACGCTTTCTACTTATATGCCATTGAGTATTACGTCATTTACAACTTTTAATTTTCACTTCTATAGCCACTTATGATTATTTATATCAATTATGTCACCCTGTATTACTCAATAATAGACCACTACACACTTTTGGCAAATATAAATACGACTGTACGGCCTCTGAAGATGATTTCGTCGATAAAGATAACATTTTCTTCGCTGAATTTATCTTTTTTTCTACTTCATGACTCATAGTTCGAATTCCATGTCAAGTAAGAGTGTGATCAATCGAGACGTAATTCAAGTGTTCGTTTGTAGGGATTGGGTTGATTGGTTACAGGATTTTTATCATGAGCTGACATTCGTTAGAGAACAATTGGAAAACCATCTGGGAGTACTGGACAGCTGTTTCGTCCTAGTTTGGGACTCTTTAGTAGAACTCACCCTCCGGGATTCGAACCCAGGACATTATGGTTACAAGGCTAGCGAGTTAGTATACCATTAAGCCACGTGAGCCACTGGATCGAGTCCCAGTGGCTTAATGGTATACGAGCTCGCTAGCCTTGTAACCATAATGTCCTGGGTTCGAATCCCGGAGGGTGAGTTCTACTAAAGAGTCCCAAACTAGGACGAAACAGCTGTCCAGTACTCCCAGATGGTTTTCCAGTTGTTCTCTAACCAATGTCAGCTCATGATAAAAATCCTGTAACTAGAGACGTAATTAACAACCGGTCACAATATACAAATAAATATGACTCATGGGGAATTCAAAGAAGTTCCTTTCATAAAATAACCTGATCTGAATCCATGCTGTCTAGAAGGTGGAAAGACTCGCAATTAAATCAATCAGCTCCTCAGAGAACACAACTAATTCAAATCTCATCCAATAATGAATCAATCGGTCGGTCTTATGTTGCGTAATATGCGATTTCCCCCAGCTAAACCAGTAAAGAAGGCCGATTATAAGCTGGGTAAAAAAAACAGTCCTAAATCCAAAGGGGTGGGGGCAAAAATAAATACCCATAGAAACTAGAACATCATATTGATTTAGTTGCTAATGTTCAGCAGTGTTTACAGGTATTTTAATAAATATAAATATAGGACTACAGACTATACAAGTATTATTTATAATTAATTATATGACATGGAATATGATATATGACACGAGGAATAAACACTGTAATACTGATAATGCTAGTGTAACTTTTAAACTATAGTGAACACATTTCACTAATCAATTGATCGGTGCCTGTAAAATCTGATTTTATGAGTCTTGCATTCAAAGGTGAAACCATTTCTGAATTGATTAAAAATCGTTTATCTTAATGTTTATCTGAACGCACCTTTCCTGCAGCTGACTTGTGACTAGTTTTTACCAGCCGAAATATGATTAGACAATGAGTTAAGGATAGATTACCGCTTATATCCACACCTATGTGCATTTACTCTTTTACCTGCTCTTGTGGAGCTGTTTATATTGGACGTTGTAAGCGTAATCTCCGAAAACGTGTAGCTGAACACTATCCATTTTGGTTAATGAAAGGCGAACGTAGAACTGCGAAGTCGTCTATTTGTGATCACCTGTTAGAGTCTGGTCATTCAGCCCCACATGATTCATCCTTCAAAGTTATCTACATGGCAAAATTGAATCGCTCCAAAAAGTTTACGTTTTCTTCACTTATGCATAGCTAGCCGAAGCTTTAGCTATACATGAACAGAAACCTAAATTATGTGTTCAAAAACGTTTTGTCAGACCCCTTTCTCTACGTTGGTCATAGAAATGTTCTTTCTAGTTTTTATTTTATTTCTCACCACTTGAATTCATTCCACTTCACTTCACATCTTTATTCTTATCGTAATCGTACTCCTAATTTTTTTCAAAAAGGTTTGAGACAACGCTTGACATTTTTTCTTTTAAAAGTATTTTCGGTATCAATCCACTTATAAAAGAATCTTTAATAATTTTGTAATTCATCCTTGTTCAACTCTACCCCTGATGAAATTTTAATTATCGTTGGTTTAATCACTTATGTTATGTATATTGACTGAGCAATTATTTAGTGCCACTTAAAATAACTTTTTCTCTAATATAAATACGACTGTACAG
This sequence comes from Trichobilharzia regenti, assembly GCA_944472135.2. NCBI lineage: Eukaryota > Metazoa > Platyhelminthes > Trematoda > Strigeidida > Schistosomatidae > Trichobilharzia > Trichobilharzia regenti. The sequence goes on from OX235266.1 coordinate 56,172,438, forward strand.
TTGGCTTGAAAATGAAGTCGTTTAAAAGAAATTTCTTCGCTAAACAAAAAAAAACTGTGTTTTTACTTATGAAATTCTGATTTATTTAAGCGTCAACCTAAGGGGAGGTAGAATATTGATTTTCAATACATATATTGCTCTCTTTAGGTTCCTGCATCTATATACTATAATATTTCTTATTATTACTAAAGTCTTTCTAGTTTAACCGAGAATTGATATCATTTTGAGAACCATTGAAAATCAATACTGAAGGACTTGACAGTTGTTTCATCTTAGTTTGGGATTCAATGGCAGTACTCACTCACAGCAAGGGAGCTCGAACCTAGGACCTTCCGGTTACAATGCAAGTTGGCTGGTACACCATTCATCCATTTGGACCCTATTCAACGGTAAGCCCATGAATTCTTACTTCCGTCCTGGGTTCGAACCCTCCATAGTGAATGTGTACTGCTGATGATTCTCAGACTAGGATGAAACAACTGCCCAGACCTTCAGTAGTGGTTTTCAATGGTTCCCTAACTGAAATCAATCCTTGGTCAAACGAGTATAAACAAATCTAATCCACACAAAGAAAACTCTTGAATATTACTTAAAGTACCAAGTGCAACATAGGGCTTCAGCAGAAAAGCCTTCCCACTTCGTCTTAATCTTTGAGATCCTCTTCAACTGACCTAACTATTGCTCATAATCTCTCACCTCGTCCTCACTACAGGATCTTCTCCATGTCACTTTCGGACGGAAACCCAAGTCGTCTTTTCTCATTCGCGTTATCCTCGAGAAATCTCGTGGCATGCGATGTCATCAGAGCGTGTATCCGATCCATCTGCAGTTTCTGAGGATTACTTGTTCAGCAATACGTTTATGGTTGATTCCTTCCCATAGTTTCATGTTTCTAATATTCTCTTTGACTAAATGATCTTAAAAACGGAGTGGAGGCTGTCTGGAGTCGCCCGTTCAAAGTGCTTTCCCTGTCTTGCGAAGTTCCTGACCCATAAAAAAGGACTGATTTAACACTGGTGATGATGGTCTGCCTGGCCTCTTCAGTCCTGTTTCGACATCCTCATCCGTAATTTCACCAGTATTTGAAACGAAGCTGCCTAGATAGGGGAAGGAAATGACCTCTGTCAGATCTCTCACGTTGATAGTGATTGGCGCCGGTTATTGTTGCTATTGGTTGGTTATTTTCATCACCTCCGTCTTGTCTATGCTCGCTTGGAGTCCTGTTTTCGCTGGCTGATTCTTCAGTCAGTCAGTCAGTCGGCTTTCGCCTGGGATGTCTTCCTATTAGTCTAGAATGTTCCTATCTTCCGGCTTTTTTCCACTTTCTGATGCATGGTCCATTCAACTACAACTATGAATGTAAGCAGTCTTGCCCTAGTCATGTCTCCACCTCGAAGGTTTCGTTGAGTTTCCCGTTGTGGATCACTTGACATTTGGTATTGTCATGTGCCTATTAAATAAGGGGTTGATAAAGACTTTTGGCACTCCACAGGGTTGCAATAGTTTCTAAATATCTTCGTAGTCAACGCTGTCGAAGGCCTTTCTGAAGTCGGTGAAGTTGTCGAGGTAGAGGTTTAACTGACATCCTACATTCTGTTCGATCACCATGCCCAGAGTTGATATCTGATCAGAACACGGGTTGTTTTTCCATGAATACATCTTGTTTCGATTAAAGTATAATTTGGCTCTAGTTCTTGCGGAGACCTAAATCGTCTATCTATGTCAGTTTGAAAAGGTGTCCTTTCTTCCGAACGTTTAGCAATTATATCCTTACAAAAATGACCATTTATTCGTTGGATACGTTTTCTACGTTGAATGACAGATTACAGTACAAAGTGATTCGATTTCAACCCACTACAACAGTGCTCATTTTGGAGATCTATTTCACGTATAAAGGAGAATGCATAGACTGCCTAGGCTTTCTCGACTTCTTACTAAGGAGAACAGGGGGTGATTCCATTGGAGGAACCATATTAAGGAAGCTAGTGACCAAAGCTTAATATATAAACACTTCCTGAGGTTTATACCTATGAAATACAAACATAATTTTATTAGGAGCTTAGCTCTAAGAGTGAGTTCTACTTTCTCCAAAGTTTATGTATGGATAGCATCCCACGTCATCTAGGATATTCTGAACGTCATAGGACATGAATTTCTCTGACTGCAGAACTGGGTGACGTGGGTTCGAATCTCAGAGGGATGGAATCTGAGTTCCTTCAAGGTTGCAAATACGCCTTGATGACTGGTGAATGCCAACTACCACCAAACTAGGTCCCGGCAAGACCTCCAGTGGCCGATTGTCTCTAACCCTCTAATATTAACAATTCACAGTGCACTGTGATGGCGAGCCATCTGTGTAGCATGGTGACCACATTACGATTTTGACTGATAGAATTCAGTCTACACCAGAGGAAGGACTAGGCACATTACACTAGTTACTGACTGGTGTTCCAAAGGAGGACAATCGCAAGTTGAAATAGAGCTCAGTGATACCGTTTTCGACTTCAGTTTTTTCATCCTAGTTTGGGAATCATAGGCAGTACTCACCCGCAACAGGTGATTCGGATCCAGGACCTTCCGGTTACAAGACAAGCTCGCTGATGACTATTCAGCCATTCGGACGTGACTCCTCATTCGTCAACCCATGAATTCTTATTTCCACCAATTCGGGATTCAGGGAGACTGGCACCAACCAATGTCATCGGTGGGAACTCCACCCTCATTGCAGACTAGATGGAGCTTACTGGTAACGAATTCCCACTAAAGCTCTAGGAAACCACCTCCCGTTGTCAGTAACTAGTGAGCATCAGATTAATTTTCAAGAGTTAACTTGTAAGGATAAGATTTATTTTTGGAGTTTGACCATGGACCACTCAATCGGGTCTCAGTAACTGAGTAGATGGTCAACGAGCTTGTCTAATAACCAGGATGTCCTCGGTTCGAACCACTTGTAGCAGGTGAGTACTGCCTAAGATTCTTAAACTACGACGAAACAGCTATCCAGTCCTCCAGTGCTAGTTTTCAATAGTTCTGTGGTGACTAGTGTGCAGTCAAAAGAATCAAAAGTGATCCTGCAGGAGGTCGATCACGAGCCGAAATATAACTCAGTGGTAACGTCTCTGACAGTAGGTGGTACTGGTTGTGGTGAGTTTTCGAATGTCAGAGGGGTTTGTGGCACGATTTCCTTCAAGGCTGCAGACACGATTTTCTGACCTAGGTAAGGCAAGGCTTCTTTTGGCCAACTGCCTCCAACCCTCCAACGGACATTAGACATCACTGAAGCCTAAATTCCCAGGTACCTATATGTCAGTCGACCTAGTATAAAAATCAATTCCCATAGAAAATATAAAATCATATGCATACTTCACTACGCTAATCTAAAATGTCATTTAGAAAACAAAATGCCTATTATGAACAAGAATAGGTAAAACTAGTGAAGTGAAATGAAGTGAAGTATGTTTCAGCGTCGAAAGGTGAGGCGGAACTTGGATGGGTGGGTGGGTGGGTGGTTGGTACTGCTTGGAAAACGGGTTTGAAAAACAAATAAAGTAAAAAGCAATCTTCGACTTTATAGTTTCAACATCATTATTTTACATCACATGTTTGTTGACAGGGTGATTTATATACAATTTAACATTTATACTAATGTATGTATAATCATTCGGAAGCGTGTTTAAGTGCTTTTGTGTGTGTGTGTGTGTAGATGTGCCGAAGTAGATAGGTAGTTGCGTATTCATTCTGAGAATTGATAAAATGCATAAGATTATTAGGTAATAGATTCATTCGAAGGTATTACATTGAATTGTAACAGTTTCTTAAGAGGATTCTAGTCATTGGGTGGGTATATGGGTGCCAGTTGTACGTCTTTAACACAATGATTTAACACCTGCTTAGTTAAATGTCAAAATAACATGTCCAAAGGCAGCATTCAGCACTGCAATATTGTACGTGAGCGTCTGCAGATTTTACAGAAAACTGTGTGGAACACCTGAAAACTTTAGAAGTTGTTGCTATGCAATCAATCAATCGATATATGTCAATGTAATTGGGTATATTCTGCTTTCCGTAATCATTTACTCCTCGGATTTTTTGATGGTTTAGATAGATAGTCTGACTATCAGCCAGTAAAATCGGCGAACGTATTTTGTTCTCACATCTAGCATCACCAGATTATAAATTCCATTGATCATGAATTCCTAACAGAACTTTATGCATGCTGACTACTGTATTCCATCTAAAATTAGTCAATTAGCTCGCTTCCCAGTGTCAAAGTAGTGGATTTTATCTTTGATAGGTGGGGTGATTGGTGCGTAGGTAGTGCTGGAGAGTCCGAAAATAGAAAACAAACATAAAAACCCAGCAGCAAAATCTAGATCACTTGACCAGACTAAGATAAGAAATCTAGAGAATAGCTATACCACTACACCACATGCAATTACACACAACTACACAATAATATAGGATGACAATAGTAAGATGACAATTTTAAAATCTAATGTCACAGAGTGGAGGGAGAGATTGATATCAGAAGCTCTGTTTATCAAATCAGCTGCAAATACATGTAATAGGAATGATTCAACACCTGTCCAGCCAGATATCTGGAAAATTCTACTACCCATACGACGGCAAATAGGAGACGACAAGGAAAACTATAAAACTCAAGTTTCGAAGTCGTGTGATTATAATTGATATGATTATGAACAGTAATAAATTGTGTTCGAAACCTTGTCATCCACTGTGTGATACATCTAATAAACGAACTAATAGGAAAGCATTTATCGAAAAGAATATTCTGTGCTGGATTATTTTGTGTTTTATAGATGTTTGAATGAATATTTTTGCTATATTGAAATCTTCTGAGCATCATTTTGTGTTAAAAGTACTCAACGAGTATTTGAAGTATAGCGCAAAGCCTCAACGAAGCAAAGACTACTACTGTTGACTTTATCCACCAGTGTATTGAAACAAACAGACCGGTACCCTAAATCTTATTGGAAATCTCTACGCCGTATTAGAGTCCTGCCTAATGATAAGACACTCAAACGCGCGCGCGCGCGCACGTAATCAAATTGACTCAATTCAATCATGTATTACTGAGCTATCGAAGAACGTAACGGAGAGGTTCTATGCTGTCGATGAATTACCAGAAAACTTAAAGAAACTATTTTTAGACTATGTGGATGTAATCGTGAGTAATCGGATAGAAAAGAAACGCATGAACTTGGTACAGAGCTTAGAGAACAAGGCACCTGAAACAAGGTTTCCTCCGAACCTAAATCGTTTTGCGTTTAATTTTTCGGATGTAATACTTAGTGAAGTGGATCTACAAGTCTTATCGTTTGGCCCTAAATTTTGCGATAGTCTACACCAATCAGAGGACTAGACGCATCACACTAGTTGCTAGTCTCCAATCAAAGTCTCCACTTCTGTCGCGAGTCCAAATAGCTCAGTGGTAACGTCTCTGACTGCAGTGCCCACTGAGTGACGCGGGTTCAAATCTCAGAAGGGACATGAGTTCCTTCAAGTTTGCAGATACGCCTTGCTGACAAGTGGCAGCTCGCACGAATCCTAGGTGGAAGGCTTCTTGTGGCCGATTGCCTCCAACCACCTAATACCATAAAAAAACAGCTGTTCAGTACAACCCGGTTTTCTAGCGGTTCTTTGACTATTAGATGTTTACAGGTAATTGTCTGGAAGACCTGGATGGTCCTAGGGTTCATACTTGTAGTCTGGCATTCACCAAGTTAGCAAGGTATATCTACGATGTCTTTTCTGAGATTCTGACCTGCATCAAACAGTGGTGCAGTCAGAGATATATTATCATTGAGCTATTCAGGTTCATGATTTGACCTCCTCTAGGACTTGTATTGGACAAATAGGCAGTAATTAACTGTTAACATATGTCTACTCCTTTGTTTCGATAGTCTGAATTCCATCAGCCAAGTTGACAGTGTGGCCACCATGTTGGGTAGCTGGCCGCTACAATGCACTGCACCATGAATAGTTGGTTGATATTAGATTGTTAGAAGAAATCGTTCAGAGGAAGCCTTGTTTGACTTAGCTTTCGTGCTTGTCGGCTGGTACTCACCAATCGGCAAGGGGTATCTGCAACCTTGAAGGGACTCATGCTACACCCGCTCTGAGATTCTAACTCACGTCACCCAATGCCGCCTGCAGTCAGAGACGTTACCACTGAGCTATTCGGACTGGGTCGCAACTGACCTCCTTTAAGACTGTAGTGGATACTCTGACTGGACACAAGTAACTAGTGTGATGTGTCTAGTCCTTTCTTTGGTGCAAACTAAATTCTACCAGTTTGGTTTACAGTGTGGCCAGCATTCTAGGTAGCTCGCTATCAAGGAGCACATTGATTTGATGATATTAGATGGGTTGTGAGCAATTGGCAGGATACTTTATACACCAAACAAAGGACATTAGTTACAACCTAGTACAAAATTTATCGTTCTTTAACTAATAAAAGTTTGTGGTCAAGCCTGCAACCAATCAAATTCCTGCAAACTAACACTTGATAACGACCTTGAACTTTGAAACTCTCGTAAGACTCATCACTGTGTCCAACCTCACTGAATTTCTCTCAGTCAAAGTTTTATAACTGTCTGCTATTACTACCATCATTAAACACAGATCTTAGGACTTGATGGGAAATTTACATCAGACAGGAAAAGATGTCTCCTGATTAATGATATCTTTGGATAACATAAAATCGTTAATCACAAATGTAACTCTAATAGAAACAATTAATTACATATGTGAACAAGTGGACAGGCAGTCGATAAACATTGGGGTCTATACTGATATCCTGAAAGAAGTGATTTTAAGATGTACCATGAATTTAAATTTCAAATTTGACGGCAAGCTTTACAGATAAGTGGACGGGGTGGCGATGGGCTCCCCATTGAATCCCATTCTGGCTGATTTCTTTCTAGGTAAGCTAGAAAATGGACCTTTAAACAACCTTATCAGTAAGTTCTCATTTTATTGCCGGTATATGGATGACATCTTCATTCTTTGTGATAATGTTTCTGATAGAAGTACAATAATTGCTGAATTCAATGAAGTACATTCGGCTATGAAATTCACATGCGAAGGGGAATCCCTAGACAGAATTACCTTCCTGGATGTCCTACTTACGAGAAAACCAGATGGTAACATAAAAAGAAATTTGCATAGAAAAACCACTTGAACAGGACAATATACACATTTTGACAGCTTCGTTCCTATCAAGTACAAAGAAATTTAGTGAAGACCCTCAGCCACAGACAGAGTTAGAGCTATATGCTCAGAAGAAGTAAGTGAAGATGAATTAAGCATTGTATATGATACTTTGATCGAAAATAGCTATCCCGACAAATTTATCAAGAAACACATGACAAAGAAAGCGGAAAAGGACTACTCACTATCTGTAAACAAGAAACCTCTTTATATACGACTAAAATTCAAGGGCAATATACCAAGTGAGATAATTACGAGGAAATTGAGGAAAGCAGTTCAAAGAACTTTTAATGCTGGCTAACTACACGTCGTATTCTCTTCACTGTGGATGGTGCTACCTCGACTGAAAGATGAAGTACCTAGACTAGTCACTTCGAATTGTATCTACCGATTCAACTGCACTTGTGGGCCGAGTTATATTGGCCGTCACTCTAGAAACTTGATTTTTCGTACTCGAGAACATATCTCACTATGATTAAGTAAAGGTGTAGTCAAAACCATTAACAGTTCGATATTGGAACATCTGGTACAAACCGGCCACAAAGGCAGCCAGCTTAGAAAAATCCTTCTCTATTATCCACCGGATGCCTAATTAACTGCCAAAATCATCGAAGCACCGCATACTTCAAATAGCATGGGTTTGGGCTTCGTCTCAAACAACCAGTGGTCTGTATTCAAAAGAAGCAAGTCAAGCCCCTACTACTGCCCTGGCCTTCAGTCGAAACTTTAAACTCATAAATTTGTGATGTTATCTTTCCTAATTTTTCAGACATTCAGCTTATTTTATGTTGATGCCATTGAATTGTAATCTGTTGATATTATTGATTCGGTGTTATTTAAACGACGTTAATGGTATTCATAACACTAATTCATTCATTCGCCATAATGTATATATAACTGTGAAGCCTGATGATGAAGAGGTTATCGAAAAGAGGACCATTGGAAACCAGGAAGTCCTGTACAACTATTTCATTTTGGTTTTTGACTCATAGGCAAAACGCGCCCACTAGGGTTCGAACCTATGACCTACCGGTTAAAAGAAAAGCTCTTTGACAGTATTCATCCCCTATGATCTGACTCAATTACCAACCCATGAATTGTGCCTTCTACCAATTCGTGATTTTAACGTGATCACCAGCCAATGTCATCGGCGGGAAAACCATCCTCACTCACACTGGTCACAACTTGACACTAAAACTCACTCCAGGTAACTTCGTTCTGTAGCCAGTTGCTACCGAACATTAGATTTATTTTTTCCAAGTATTTGTTTGTGGAGATCTGAGTTGTTTTTAGAGTCTGTCTAACTGTAATCAGTTTGTGATCACTCTTCAAATCGATTCAAAGCCACTTCAACAAACCAACACTTGAAAATGATACTAATGCTTATTAGTCACTAATTACAGGATGAAATTATCTGGAATTCTCTTAGGAAGTCAGGATCAACAGCATCCGCTAATTTAGGTCTGACGACTTATACCGATGACATCCGATGGTGGTAAAGCTGAAACTCCTAAATTAACAGAAATTAAAATTAACCCATCAACTGGTTGGCCACAGGGTTTTTTGTCTCCGTAGTTGGATGAATCACTAGCTTGCCTGGTAAACTGAGGCTCTTGGTCTAGATCCCTAGTGTGATCATAGAAGCGTACTACTGAAGAGTCGCGAAAAAGGACGAAATAACTCTCCAGTCCTACTCATGTCCCTTCACTAGTTCTCTTAATGAGAGAATAAATTATCAATTTCATCCGTTTGTTCCCCTACTAATTATTGAATCCTAAATGGCACCAACTACTCAGATACTACTGAAATCTAAGTATTCAGTAGTTGAGTTCAAAGACACACAAGAACATGTGAAATAAGATACATGTACAAACATACAATATATGGGTTTAATTTCGTGTAGGACAATCAAGAAAGCAGCCATATTTACTCAGAATGCCATATATTACTGATTCACCGAGATGAGTAGTCAGTTACGGTTATCTGATAGGTTTGACTCCAAAAGAATCTAAATTGTCAACCCTCAGGGGTCTTTTAATCGCTTCAGTCAATGGCTGGCTAAGTAGTTTCCAACTTCTGACCTCAATCAATCAGTTGTATGTAGTTATAGAGATGAGTACTGGAAACCTGTTTCATCCCATATTGGGACTCATCAGCCTTCCATAACTGTGACTGCATTGTTGACTAAAACCAGAGACTATAAGTGTTGTAATGTAATCTCATTGAACCACTTGAACAATAGGATCCGATCCAGTTATCTACTAATTTCACCTTCTGCCAATTCACGAGTTTAGCACGACTACCAACCAGTGTCACAGGGCGAGTATTTATCCTCACACGGTATTAGTCACGACATCTACCTAGGTCTCCAGGCAACATCCTCTTGTAGCCAGTCACCAGAGAGCCTCGTCATGAATTCACAAGATTTCATCATGATTAGAGAACTACTGGGAAACATTGGCATAAATGACAGCTGTTTTGTCCTAGTTTGGGACTCTTCAGGATTACCCCTGCCTCATGATATAATCTGATATCAAAATACATTAATGTATCAATGCTTTTTTCTACAGGTTGAAGATGAATTCATCAGGAAACAAAAACAACAGCTGTTGTGTGTGTGTGTGTGCACATAACACGCTGAGATCAAAATGTATTTACAAATCAATTATTTGACATAGACGTTACTTTACTGACAGAATTTCCACTTATCAAAAAATTCGCAATATAGAATAAATCATAAAAAATATATATCAACATACATTGAAGAGTATTTACGATATCTACTACTGATTGTTTCATTTCGTTATTTTTCAATTTATGGACATATTATATCATGTGATTTGTTTTGTTTTTTGGAATTTCCTAGGGTAACTAACTTTGATATATCCTGTAGATATATGGGAAAAAAATGGGGAGAATGATTGTAATCAATGAGGACGACAGTCGATGATATAAATCGCTATTGCTACTATTTGTTAATTTTGGTAAAAGTATGAAGGACAGGGGAGAGAAACACGACGTGTTAGTTACGAGTTAGTTGCTTGACTTATTTGCCTAAAAAGCCTGGATCGTTTCAACCAGTGGCAGGCGGCATAGATGAGGATGTTGAAAGACAGGATGCGATCAGAAAGCCAGTACAGATATTCAATGGGGAAGTTTATTACACTCAGACGAATACATAACACAAAATAAGTGAGCAGAGAATATTCTTTTCAACAGATTCCTCTTCCGGCTCTACAGTTATATATATGTTTATATACACATATGTATGATACTTTTTCGATTATGAAAAACGAGAAGGAAGCAAAGAGCATCCTGGATAAATTTAATGAGGTACATCCTGCAATAAATTTTACTATTGAGAAAGAAAAGGATTCTAGTATTCCATTTTTAGACGTTTTTATGACCAGAAAAGAGGATGGCACAATAAAAGAAGTGTATGCATAGAAAACCTACATCAACGGGCCAGTACACACATTTTCTCAGTTCTGTGCCTTTGAAATGAAAACGCAATTTGATAAAGTACGCGGTCCACAGAGCAAGTGAGATTTTCCCGGACGAGTGTCTTGACGAGGAACGTAACAATATTAAACGGTTGCTAAGGGAAAATGGTTATCCAGAAAATGTTATTGATAAGAATCTGAATCTAAAACCAAAGCAGCCGAAGTTACCAACAGTTCCAAAAAAGGCCTTATTCTTACATATCCAGTTCCTTTGGGACAACACCAGCGAGATACTCACACAGCGCCTTAGAAACACGGTGAAAACAGCATTTCCTACTGCTGAATTAAGCTGTATCTTTAAAACTACTCCTCTTCTGTGTTCGGGAATAAAAGACAAAGTGCCTAATTTCGCCTCTTCCATGTGTATTTAACAATTTAACTGCTCCCATGGAGCCAATTACATAGGCCGCACAATCAGGCGTGTTTCTCGTCGAATTTCCGAATATCACCATGCGTGGTTAAGCAAAGGTCAAACAAAATTCATTTGTAGAGCTATTCTGTCCCATCTTGTGGAGACAGAGCACAAGATTGATGTTAACCATGCTTTCAGGATCATTTACCGCATACGTACGTATCTCAATTTTGCCATAAGAGTTCGTCTACTAAATATTGCTGAGCCTGTGAAGATTCATATTAACGAGCCTAATTTATGTATCCAAAAGAAGTAAGTAAGATGGCTTGGCCGGCCATCTAGGTTTGAATAGTCCTAAATTTTTGTGGAATTTCCCAATTTTATCTGATATTCTATTTGCAATTATACTTTTATTATAATTATTATAATTTAAGCATCTTTAATGAAGTGTGATTCCACTGTGATCTTACTTTAAAAACCGATATAATTTAAAAAACCAGCCGATATTGTTATTAACTACTAATCTAGAATATTCTATGTATATAAACATATATATAATTGTGGAGCCGGAAGACTAATTTATCGAAAAGGATATTCTTTGCCCAATTATTTTGTGTTTTATAGGTGTCTCAATGAATACATAACAAGCAAAGTATTTCATTTAACGTCACTAATGTCAAGTAAGTCAATTATTTTATATGTATGATTCAGAGACTTGAAGCGTCAGACTTCTATCAGCACCCATTTTTGCCGGTTTCATATTGAAGGTCAGAAAGTCAATCAACAAATAGGTGTACAGTGTGACGAACTCTCGCGTCATGCCTATTATTCTCTATTGTTCCCCCTTAGGTTTTCCAGGGCTACTGAAAAAAGATTATATCTTATTAGGCAGGATGTCAAAGGTTGTCCGCAGGGTAAGCAACGTGCCACTTAACCAGCTCGTTAATATTCTGGTGGACAGGCACATGGACTCATGTGAAAAATGGGCTAATTCCATTCTATCTATCTCAATCACACCACCCTCTTCATTCACAACTCCCTCCTTGTATCTCATCAGGCAAGCAGACCAGAAGCCTATATAGAAAACTACGTGCTCGCACTAGCAAGTATGAAAACTCAACCGTACCCTAATTGGCTCGTGTTCTGTGCGATAAAGAAAGCATTAGGCGTGATACCTTTAACTTATTAAATAGTCAGTAGAACAACCGGACCTCGTCTTTCCAACTCATATCGCTTATAGGTACAACGTTTTTCTTTCTTTCTTTTCGAATAAAGCGAGAACAACATTGATTTGTGCAGAATAACATGGTACCATCATTTATTTCGTTGGCTTCTCGTCAGCTGCTTACAGCCTAAATAAATTTTCAGGTTTAAGTACAGAAACGTTTTAACGTACTTGCAAATTTTACATGTTGACAGAAAGTTTCACAACTAGTAAACAGTGCTCAGAAAATTGCGCTTATATAGTTTTTACACAGGCAGTTCAAGTTAAAAAATAATAAATAAATGTATGTATATAATGGTAAGGGATGTGCGTTGGATGCATAGTGACTAATAAGTTAGGTAACAATGTACTGAGTTGAACTCAAATCATAGAAACAAGAGACAAACAAAATTACAGATTATAAAAGGAGGGTGAGGTTAAAGACAAAATTACACAATCAGATGAGAGATGCAAAGTGACTAATAAGTTAGGTAACAATGTACTGAGTTGAACTCAAATCATAGAAACAAGAGACAAACAAAATTACAGAATATAAAAGAGGGTGAGGTTAAAGACAAAGATTACGCAGTCAGATGAGAGGAAAAAAAAGACATCCAGTTACCAAGGCAAGGAAAGACTAATAACTGATTCTTTCTGAACACATAGATCTGGTTTCAAGCGTTTGATAGAAATTGCTTCGGCAAACTTGAGGAGAATGGAGCTCCTTTGTCTATTAATAATTTTGAAGGATTTCTCGATTTCCACCTCATGACCCGTGTCGAGGAGATGTATGGTAATAGCGCTGCTATAAGAATTTGTTCCCTTGAGACGTAGGCTTTTCGGCACATGTTCAGAAAATCGGAGGTGTGCCCTTCTTTCTGTTCTCCCAATGTAACTGCTCCCGCAGATACACGTAAATTTGTATACACAGTTGGAGTTAACATGAGAAGGGTATCTATCGACTTTTGACTGGCCTGTGTAAAAACTATATAAGCGCAATTTTCTGAGCACTGTTTACTAGTTGTGAAACTTTCTGTCAACATGTAAAATTTGCAAGTACGTTAAAACGTTTCTGTACTTAAACCTGAAAATTTATTTAGGCTGTAAGCAGCTGACGAGAAGCCAACGAAATAAATGATGGTACCATGTTATTCTGCACAAATCAATGTTGTTCTCGCTTTATTCAAATTTATCAAGGGGAATAAATGCATGAAGTTTCTTTCTTTTCCTTTTCTATCTCTTTTTTCCCTGTTATGTGCTGATTTGTTCCTCCCTTCCTTACAAACTCTATTTAAAACATTCTTCTTCATTCTGTCACACTCTGTATGTCTCGACCTTTATGTTATGTTAGTAAATATGCCAGCATCTACTTTTCTAACACCTTCAAGCATTCTGTTCAATTTTCGCTTTGCTACCAACATGCCAATATGTTTTTGCCAAAACTAATCTGAGATTACCCTTGATCTATGCAGAATTTTGTTTATTGTTAATGTACTAACTTGATGCAATACTGTAGTGGAATGCTGAGAATTCCATTCTGTTTGGTGAGAGCAGGCTGCTAGCCAATTGGTGGACATTAATCTACGTCAATGTCTAGGTCACTAATATTGGCCGTGAGAAAATATGAGCAGGGCTGATTCAACAACCAATCACAGCAAACTTAACATGGGCAAATATGATTCGCAGATAGATGGCTCCACTTTTCGATGGTTACGCGAAACAACCAATCAGAAGGCTGCGTTTGTTTGCTTGAAATATGTATAAATATGTGTTGTATTCCGGCCCTTGTCTTCTGTATCACAAGTACTGTTTTGGAATAAAGCAAATTTTTATTATTATCAAAGGAGATGGACTGATAAGATGGTGAAGATACCACTGAGTGATGTCAAACGCCATGTGGACTCTTGAGTGGAACTCTAAGCAAAAATGACAAGTTGTACCTGTATTGAAGGATAATATGGAAGAGATGGTATGAGTAGGAAATGAGGGCCTATGAACAATGGTGTAGTCAGCTAAATACGACTGTAGAGAACGATGTGTGTGTGTGTGCTGAGAGCTCTCTGTTAGCCAAAATCGGTAGACAGTAAGTTACGTCAATGTTTACTTCACAGATCTTGGTCATGAGAAAAAAAAGGCAAGAACCAAGACTAACTCAACAACCAATCATAGCAGACGTGGGTGGATACGATTAGCAGGTATATCGACGGACTGTCTAAGAAATGGCAACAAAGAGGTGACAGAATAACGTTTGAGTAGGAAACCACCAATCAAAAGACGTTGCTTCTCTGCTAACAATAACGAATACTAATAATGTACATAAAAATCCATTAATATCTGTTGATTTTCTCATTATTTATTTTTTTTTTTTATTTACAACTTGATTTCACACTGTATTTTCGGTACAAGTATGGAATTTTTAGCATGTGATATCGGTAGCCCAAATTTTGCAGGCCGACCATAGATATCAGATGTGCGTCGGTGCGGGCTCGAACCCCGGACCTTGTGCATGGTCGGCGAGAGTCCTAACCACTCTGCCACCGACGCACGATATGTTGCCTGACTCTCGTCTTTTTATCGTTACATGTGGAGTGGAAATGTTCTATTGGACAGACAAATTCTACTAGGAATCCGAAAGAATGCTAGGGATAATAATAATACTGTTTTATCGGTGGGAAACAAACATCACTGGACACTTCTGTCATCTTCATTTTGAACTCAGCCATAAGCACTCAACAAGACTTGAACTTCGAGACCCAATGACTCATAAATTCTAACTTGTATTGTGATCAAATATGCATTTTGGAATAAATTAGGTTCTAACAAAAAACCAGCATATTGTAACTAGTTAACGGAATACAGAAAACCCGGGAGTACTGGTCAGATCTTTCGTAGCAATTTGGGACTCCAATTCAGCTGCACGTACCCACCGCCAGGGTACAAACCCAGGACCTTCTTAGTACAAGGCTAGCGAGCTCGTAGACCATTAAGCCAATCGGACCCGATCCAATAGCCAACCCATAAATTCTAACTTCTGCCAATTCACAGCAGGTTGAAGATGAGGCAGTAACTCATCAAAGAAGATATTGAGAAGTGATCACTCTATGCTATGAATTGGTAGAAATTAGAATTCATGGGCCATTGAATAGGATCCCAGTGGCCTGATGTCTATGCGTTCCTTAGCCTTGTAACCATAAGGTCCTGGTTTCAAACCCCGTAGTGTGGGTGCGTACTTCTAAAGAGTACCGAATTGGGACTAAATGACTAACTGTCCAATACTCCCAGTTTTTCCAGTGTTTCTCTCTAACTGACGTCAGATCATGATGAAATCCTCCATCCAATCAAACAAAATCCCTACAAAACCAATTCATCGAATAAAGACAGTTTGAGCAGTTGTAATGAGAAGTCATGAGTAATAAACGCCTAAAAAATAGGCTATCAGGATGGCTATTAACTGATGACATAAGATATCTATAGTGCTTGCTGTACTGACAATTCAGGGAAATAAGAAATTGAATCTAAAGACGTTGGGTTTACTTCTCCATACAGTGATGTGGGCAAAATTTCCAATATGAATTAGTTTCAAATTCGCTCTACAAGTGATCTCAGTTTATCAGTTTGAAATCAAAATTTACAGAATTATCGTGTTTTTATCACGCCATATGTTTCAAACAGGTATATGTCGTAATGTGGTTTATATACATATGTACAACGTTTTTGCGATTATTCAACGAGATTAATATCGTATGAAATGTTGTTTTTAGAATTCTTCATGTGGAAAAATCCAATTCTGACAAAAACAAAAAAAATTTAGTAGATTTTTCTTCCGTGAATTAGATAATTTCGTGTGTTACTCTAATAAAAAGATATTGAGGGGAAGAAATTTGAATGAGGCTCAATTTTTTCACTTATCTACCTAGGCAGCATCATTTCAACTCTATGCTATAGGCACTCATAAGGATGTTGAAACCAGGATTGGAGAGTCAAGATAGTCATTCATACAGCTGAAATGAAGATCTGGTTTGCAGGGATTTCATTTCTTTCGAGTTTGATCTTGGAATGATGTTTTTCCGTGAATCATTGAATGATAGGGAGTACTGGACAGGACCAAAGACCTTGTAGTTACAACGTTCTGGGTTCAAAACCCGCCGATGAACCCCAAACTGGAGGTAGGCAGCTGTCCAGTATATCTCGTCTTTCAGTGGTTATTTAAATGACAGACAGTAGGCAGCGGGGCAACAGGCATAAAATGGATCCATACAAAAGAAACTTGGATGATCTGGATTTTGCCAATGTGATATATGTTTAATTTCTCACAAACTGGAAGATATGCGAGTGATGAAAAGCAACAAGTTGGCAGAAGAAGCATCAAATATAGGACTTAAGATGAACATAGAGAAAACAGAGGTGATGAAGATTCCTGGCCAACAGCAACAACAACAGACAACAATCAGGGTAAAAGGGAGGAATCTGAAAGAAGCAACTTCCTCTATCTACTGACCTGGGAAGCATCGTTTCAACTACAGGCCGACGGAACTGATGAGGATGTCAAAGCAAGAATCGGGAAAGCAAAACAAGCTTTCATTACTCTGAAGTCTGTGTGGAGATTAACACTCAGCATGAAAAATTAGATCCGGATTTTTGACTCCAATATGAATTCAGTAAGTGATACTATACGGGTCAGGGACTTTGTGCCGTCACGAAGGGCACTTCGGACAAGCTGCAGACAATCATCAAAAACTCTCTTAGCTCAATACCACTCAAGATCAGGTGGCCAACCAGAAAACATCAGCAACAGGGATCTCTGGCAATGAGCGAACCAATCCAGCAGTAACCAACTGTGCAGCAAATATACCGACAGAAATGGAGGTGGATTGGTCATACTCTGTAAAAGCAAACCATCAAGTGAGTGACATCACACGCCAGGCCATCGCTCGAATGGAACCCAAACGGGAAACGGCAAGTTGTTGGTCACTGCGAGGGTGACATTGAGTAGATCATGCGAACAGTAGATGAAAGCATGTAGGCAGACGTGGAGTCAGGTGAAAACCTTAGCCCAGAACCGAACGCAATGCTGACGTGTGGCCGAAGCCCTAAGTTCCTATAGGAACTAAAGCAAACAATAATAATATATAATAATCACAATAATCAAAATGACATCAGTCTGTGTTGAAAGGCTGAAATCAGTTTGGAAAATCTTCTGTGACCACCATGAAGAGCGAAATTCAAATTTCAAACACCTGTTTATTTAGTCAGTGTATCCTTTCTAAGTGGGTTAGAAATTTGGCGCACGTGCCACCAAAAAGGCGCTTCAACCACTCTGATGTAGACTTTTATTAACATCTGCCTACTTGCTGTATACAAAGATTAGACAGCCTAAAGGAACTAGAAAACAGAAACTCTGCAGTGGAACGAACCAACCAACAACCTATTGCTCAACAAATATTCAGAAGAAACTATATATATATATGGATTTGGCACTTGTTGAGGAGACCATCAAATGACATCGACCGCCAGTCAAGGCGTCAAGTGGATCCAGAGTAGAAACCACTGACTTGTGGGTAGGTCCTAAGGTGACATAGAGGTGTACGGCCAGCCAAAGGGGACTGAAGAGAACAGTATGTAATGGAGACTTCTGTCGAAACCGTAAGTTCTACTGGGAACCTAAGGAAGAAGTAATAATAATAAGAGGGGTAACGATAATATTATATTGATTTTTGGTCAGTACAGATAATTCGCTTCATATAAAGCCCACGCTAAATATGAATAAAGTTGAATTTCTGTATATCTGGCAGACGTATAAGAATAAATTCGAATGGAATTTACTGTCTGACTTTTACTTGAAGAGATACAAAGGTAGAAAGCTGCGAATTACAAAAAGATGGATGTCCAGTTCCTGGATAGATTATTTAAGCCGATTGTTTCCAGGCATCGAAACGCAAAACCAACAAAAGATGTTTTAAAGAAATCAAAAAGATACGGGACACGCAGATGCCAAGAAGGGTAATAGTCGATTTTTGTAAGAACTCTTGAGACTAAATCAGTCTGAGTAGGTCTTGTGCATGTCTGAAAATATTGATAACTAGAGAGTAATAAGTCATTGTTTCGTCCCGTTATGAGCCTCTTAAGTGATACGCACCGAACCCAGGACCTTCCGATCAGAAGGCAGGCTGGTAAGCTATTCAACCAATCCTTCAAAAATAATTTCTGAATCAGTGTGATGCTAGCTAATGACTGGCTAAAACACGAGTTCTTCTGGAGTTCTAATGAGAGATAGTGAACACTGGTGGTGGTGGTCGCTGTAGAATTTATGGGTCAATGAATAGGTAGCCAGCAGCCGAAAGACTCCCAAGCTTGACTTGCAGCTGGAAGGTCCCAAGATCAAACTTTGGTAGGTGCGTATTGATGGAAGGCCAAAAACATTGACGAAAAAGCTCTCCAGAACTGCTTTCTGGAAATCAATGCTTTTGTGACTGACATCAGTCTGTGATCGAATCCCATAAGGTAACTCTTGAGAAAGAAGTGTTCAGTGTTCAACATTTATATTGATTTTCTTCTTAGTTTCAATAAAAGTTTGACAAGAAACCTAATATTGGTATGAAAACCTTGATATAAAACAAACACACACACACACACCCACTCACACATAGAAATGCTTTGAATGTAGAAAATTATGTCACAGTCTGGCATGAACTTTAGTCACACTATTTGCAAAATTTGTGACTGCGTGTAGAATCAGACGTATTAGTTATTTTTTGTTTTTGATAGCCAAAAAATTGATGACATCGATGAAAAGGTTAGTGTGACAATAATTTATACAAATTATACTTCACGTTGATGCTACGTGTAGAGTATGAAAGAAAAATGACTATTGAGAAAAGTTTTTTACTGTTCTGTTTACTCTTGTAACTGTTCTGTTTTGGTCAGATTATACACAGTGACGTAATTAGTGTGTTGAAGTTGAATAGAAAGAGTCATGCAATGACTTGTTACAACATATAATAAACTTAATAGAACTTAACTGGTTAGTCAATGAAATCAGTACCAACTCGCGTTGGTATATTCTAAGGTAGAGACAAATTCCACTTTTGATCGGACAGTAACTAGTAACTGGTGTGATGTGTCTAGTCCTTTTGGTTACTTCAGACTAAATTCTATCGGTCAAATTTGCAGTGTGGCCACCATGCTAGATAGGTGGCTCTCCATCACGGTTGATATTAGATGGTTGGAGCAATCGACAGGATTCGTGCTAATTGGCATTCACCAGCCAGCGAGATGTATCTGCAGTCTTGAAGGAACTATTCATGTCACACACTCCTCTGAGATTCTAACCCATGTCACCTGGTGCCACTTGCAGTCAGAGAAGTTATCATTGAGCTCTATTTGGGCTTGCGATTGATCTCCTTGAGAAATGCATCGGTACCTTTTACCTGAGCACTATGCGGTAGCCAGTGAAATGTGTGTAGTCATGTCTTTAATGTTTGTAACTTTGGGAGGAAACATTTCTCACACATCCACATACACACACCCACACTACAGGAGACTATTTATAATTTAATTGAAACAGAAAAATAATAGCCTGATATACACAAGTGTTAGTTTGCAGAGAGTTGATTGGTTGGAGTATTTATTATGAGCTGAGAAACATTTAGAGAATCATCAGAAACCAGCAATGGTGAGTACTAATGTGTATTATATCATATATTATTGTTCTCTTGGGCTCCAAGGGAGATGTAAGGCTTCAGCAATACATCTACACTCTGTCCTGTTCTCTGCAATCCTTTTCTTCTGGGTCCACGATTGACCATAATCTCTCGTCTCCCCCTAACTCGCCACGCGATCTCCTCCATGTCACTCTCGCACTGACGACTGACTCGTCGTTACCCATTGGAATTACATTCGGGCGATAGTTTGCATTGAGTGAGATGTCATTTTGTGCTGAGACGTGGTTGCTAGCCAAAAGTGGTAGACAGTATTTTACGTCAATGTTCACGTCCCAAATATTGGTCATGAGAAAATATGAACAAAGACTGATTCAACAAACAACCACAGCACACTTTGCATAGGTGGATACAGTCAACATATAGATGATCTGACATCTAAGAAACAGCCAAAATGAGATGCAAAGTTAACTTTCTGTGAGAAACAACCAATCAGAAGACTGTGTTTGTTTGCTTGAATAAGGTATAATAATGTACATGGAAATATATAAAAACGTGTTGATTTCTTTAGTAAAGGATCTGTTGCCTGACTCCTGCCTTCTGTCGTTACAATTTGATGGCCTCCTCAACGTGTACTCGAAGAATTCACCTTCTTTTTCTCCTACATATTTGTTGAGCAATCGGCTCTCGCCTGTTGGTTTGTTCTCAAACAGCCAGAGTTACATGTTGGAAATTGGATTGAACAATTGCTGAGGATGCCGCCGGGTGACATCGCACGTCAGGCCCTCGAGTGGAACCTGAAAGGGGAGCGGCGATTGGGACGACATTGCAAGGGTGACATGGAGGAGATCGTGTGAGGAGGAGGAGTTGAAACAGTATGGACTAACTAACATGGATGCGGGTGAGAAGTACAGCAGAAGGAAAACAGAAGTGGCAAGTGGAGACGTGCAGCTGAAGCCCTATGTTCCACTAGGAACCCAATGGAACAATATTAAAAAATAAATGTTCCTAGTCAGCCAACCAGCCATATGATCTTCAATATTAGGTTAACAAGGTGGGCAACTGTTGATAAAGTGTCTGTAACTTGTTGGAAATTTTTCTCTTGGCACACTGGTCAAGTTTCTGACCCGTATAGAAGAAGTGACCAACTGACTGACTTCACATATGTGTTGAAAATGGAAATCTTTTTCTTTATGCTGAGGAGTGAGTGCAGAAGATTTCCAAACTGGTTTCATGTTGACGAATAGCTGTTGGTTGGTTGTACAGTGAGTACTGGACACAGTTTTTTTCGTCCTAGTTTCAGTAGTCAGGGGTGCAACCAGTTGTTCATGGCATGAGTACACCCCGAAATAAATTATTCGTCTTTAAATAGTGAATACAGAATGTGTTTTTAACCGGGAATCAATACTTTCTTGAAGTGTGTCGGTATACACTCCTGATGAGAGATCCGAGATACGAAACTTAAGCATTACACTCTCATCCATATTTATTGGCTAGAATATCTATAACTATTAAGACTAGCATGTTGTATGCTGTTTTAGTAGAAACGAGAAAAACACTTACAGTGATACAGAGTAGGAACCACTGCTGCGTCGAATGATATTACCTCTTAACCTCTTTCGTTTTGTCCTTAGATGGTCGTGTACAGCCAGGAGAAAGCCTTTGCTGGTTTTCATCATGGCGTATCTGCATTTTTGAAGGATTCATGTCCCTTTTGAGATTTCTACCCGTGTCACTCACCCCAATGTTACCTACAGTCAAAAATGTTACCAGTGAAATATTCGGAGTGACAACAATTTTGAGTCACATCACCGATAGTCTCAAGGTGTTGGAAACCAACCAGACGGCCTACACATCCTTACATGACTAGTTGAAACTATAAAATTAAACACTGAAAGACTTCAAAGATGGATTCCAGTTTTTGGTTAATGACCGCCGCTCCACTAATTCCAATGTCAGCTAATATTGCTCATCAAGAATGGTGGACTGGATTTATGTGAGTGTCACTCACACTAAACTTCACCTCTTCCTTCCTGGTAGTGTGTCTGTCACCTAGGCATGGAATCCGACACTTTTTGCCACTGAAGTTGACTAGCGTACAGAGAGGTGATTGTTTACTCGCGTGATGGAGCATTTTCCAAAGTGGTTGAAAACAGCTGAATGCAAAGTGCCAAAAGCCTCCATAACAAAACACCTTGTGAACTAAGGACATGATATTGTCTCTGTCAAGTCATTCACTACTGTCAGCAGATAAAGAAACAAGAAGATGCCTGGAATTGTAGAGGATTGTTCAATTCGAGTTTATAAACCAGGTCTCTGTGTACATAAGGAGATGGTCGTCACTCTGAATCTACCATGGTAATATGTTTTATTTTTTATTCTACCTCTTATTATTATTATTCTTGATTCATTTAAAACCATCTTATATCGGTAACATTATCTTAACTCACTTCAACACTATTATTATTGTTATTATTATAACTGCTACTATTGATGTTACTCTGTTTGCCATTCTTGATATATTTCCCAATGACTAATTGTTCATCTAAGTGATTTAATTGAAGCCTAATGCAACTTATCTTAATTTTGATCACCCATACTCCCTCATCCCTTATCTATTTGAACATGACGTGGAAAACATTCGCACCTGTCTTTCTGTGTGGTTAATTCAATGTGGTTTATTTGCCTATCCGTCTTATATCTCCCGATGTAAATTCAATACCATATATATATATCCGTGTATGTAGAGTATTCAGCTGACGGGTTCTACCGAAATTTGACGCATTCATTAAATCCTCCTTTTGATTTGACACTAGTAACTAGCGTGATGTGTCTAGTCCTCTCTTTGGTGCAGACTGAATTCTATCAGTCAGGTTATAATGTGGCCACTATTCTAGGTAGCTCACCATCACGGTGCACATTGATTTGATGATATTAAATGGTTGGAGGCAATCGGACACAGAAAGCCTTGGGCCTGGGTTTCGTGCTAGTTGGCACTCGTCAGCAAGGTAGGCGTATCTGCAACCTTGAAGGAAGTCATGTTCCTTTTGAGATTCGAACCCGCATCACTCAGCGGGCACTGCAGTCAGAGACTCTACCACTGAGCTATTCGGGGTGGCGATTGACCTCCTGTAGGACTGTAGTGGATATTTTGATTTGAGACTAGTAACTAGTGTGATGTCTCTGACTGTAGCACTGGGTGACGCGGGTTTGAATCTCAAAAGGGACATGATTTCCTTCAAGGTTGCAGATACGCCTTGTTGTTGAGTGCCAACTAGCACGAAACCCACGTACCAAGCAATCCAATGTCAACAGATTTCTCAGAGTGACCCACATTCACACTCAACTCTCCCTCTCTCTTCTCGACTTATGATCAGGTAATAAACTAGGGGTGCAGCTTGGTAGTGTGTCTATCGCCTAAGGCATGGAACCTGACACCTCTTGCCACTGCGATTGACTAGCGTTCCACAATAGAACTAGCGAAGCACAATCATCAATATAAAAGCCATTGTATAAGTATATTTTTTTCTGTGTGCTTCTGTCTATCTTGAATTTAACCTTTATTTTAGAGAAAGTGTCAAAAGTGATATTTACCAAGGCTTCAATAAATAAATATGCATGCATGCATGCCTGCTTGCATACATGAATGGATTTGTGTATGCCTTTGAATACTGTTCAGTATGGCCTTCCTTTTTTTCTACAATATTTTGAAATGCCATCATTAGAAAGTAAAGATATTTGTAGAGAGAGAGAGAGAAGCCAAACAGTGATGGTCAAATCACCACTCTCCAACACCCTCAACCTGCATACATCCACCCACGCACACACGCACGCACACCCACACCCACACACATACCCTCTTACATATGCATGTCATAATAGCTTGATAACATTCAGAATATGACGTTATCTACCCCGTTTTTTAGAATGCAAAAAAATAATACACACAGAAGAAAATCACCAAAGATTTAAGGATGACAATATTTCAGATATGATAGGTTTTCACAATGACAATGTATTGAAAATTATGGAGTTTTGATTTAGCATATGACCAAGTGGCCTAAGTAACCAGTTACCTTGACCGCTAACTAGCCATGATTAGGATGGTTTAAACCCTCAGCTGAAGTCCACAAAGTACATCAATGATGAGCTTGGTGTCAAAGGAGGGAAATGGTCTCAGTTTGGCTAGAAGGCACTACTATTTGATGTGAGTGAGTGATATAAAACTACTCATTCCAGTTATTTAGTAGTATATCGTTTTTTGTGCAAATATGCTCACTTTTATGAACAACAATCAGGGTGTGGTCAAACAGATCTTTGATCTGAATAATTCCAGTTTCCACAATGGGAAATATGCTGTGAAGTCTCACTTCACATTTTGAATTACCAGTTCATCTAATTAACTAGGTAGCAGTTGGGAGTGGTTTGAACGGATTCAGCATTCTCAGCTGAATGCAACCGGGCGTACTTCTGATAAACTCAGAAGAAACTACCCCACTGTCAAATGAGTAAAACAGCTGCTATCTACTGATGCTTAAAGTATTTGACTAATTGGTGACATGTTTGAGTTGTAAAGAAAACTAAAGCTTTAGGGTTTGGTCCCCTGATATGGCATCGAATGTATGGTGTCAGAGATTTCTGAATGGATGTACACTCCTCAAATGGTGGATGGTGACTAGCAGTGGAATCCAGGACAGTGCACATTTCGTCCTATTTGGGGCTCGTCATCTGGATGTACTTGCAGTTCCTAGTGATGGAACATCATCATTTACTGGGAAATGCAGGTACATCCAGAGGACGAGCCCTTAATAGGACGAAATGTGCATTGTCCTGGATTCAACTACAAGTCACCATCTACCAATTAATTTCTAATTAAAATGCCCAGACATCGTCTAAGCATCTGTACAAGAAGCCGACATGTCAACCTGAGACCGAGCACTTCAGTCCAATCAATCGGCGGGAAAATCTAAAATTCAAAGAAAGATGTACACTCCTACCTAGTAATCAATAGTTGTTTGACTGATTCCTATGGAAACCTATTTTGAAAGTGAGATAACTTTTACAGATCAATTGTTAATTCATTGATCGTCAAACTATTTGACATAGTCTTGAATTAGTTGTCTCAATGATGCAGCGGATGCAACAGCCTCTTAGATTCTAGTGTGCAGAACTAGATTCACGGAGTGAAAATGACGCGGTGGGTGATGTTTAATTAGTCAGTATCTCTTAATCACTATGAAGTCATTTTATGAACTGTTTCAACACGAAAGAGTACAATTCCATTATGGGTAAATTTTTGTTTTGATAAAGTCTCACAGTGTTATACAGTAATATTTATTGATGAAATTTCAGGCACAATTTATTGCTCATAATCATATCAAAGTATTCACACGAAAATTTACCCATAATGGAATTATACTCTACCACAGTGCACAAATTTTATTCTTATATCAACGAAGCAGTACAGTTCTACAAACTTTTGTCAACTACATTCAACAGCTGTATGATAATACCGTACGTCAAGGGATTCAAAGCGCAAAGCTTCGCAAAGCCCTTCAAGTGAAGTCAGGAGTAAGATAGGGTTTATGTATCATTACCGATGGTATTCTAAACCGTCGTGGAATAAGGAGACAGAACCGTGTTGAACTAACCAATGAGAAGACTCTAGAAGATCTGTCTTTCATGGATGATTTATGTCTAATGTTACAAAGACTTGAAGATATACAGACGAAAACCAAGAGTAGATAGATAGAATAAGCAAGCAAAGAAAATAGGACTTCAAATGAAAATAAAAAAGGCATAGATGATGATGGTATCCAACCAACCAACCATCCAACCATCCAACTAGCAACAACAGCAACAACAAGCACCAGTCAACTGAAAAATAAGTCGACTGCTTCAATTATGTAGTCTGGATTGTTTCAACTTTACGTCAGGGTAGATACGGATGTCAAAAGCCTGCATGAGATTGGAAAAATGAGACCAACTTTCATTATATTTAAGTGAACGCAGTCTAGAAATCTACTTCACTCAGCTTGAACAACAACTGCAATTGGAATCTTCATCACCACTGTCGATACAGTCAGTGCTTCTATATAAGTGGTGCAGACACTTGGGCCACACGTCATGAAAAAACAATTCAAACAGGCTACTTAGGACTTCTGTTGTCAAAATCTGCCTTCTCTGGCTTTATACTGAGTGTAAGATGACCAGAAATCTATCATCTAACATCTATGACGACGTAAATAGAAATACAATGGACATATACTAACTGACATGATATTAAATAGTTGAAGGTAATCGGTCACAGGATGCCTTGCCCGGAACTAGGTTTCGTGCTATTTGGTACTCGTCAGCAAGGCATATCTGCCTGTCTGTCTGTTTTCGACATAGAACTCTGCACAAATGTGCGGCAGTTCAAGTCGCCACACTCCGTGTAGCACGTGAAGCAACAGAAGAAAGTACAAGAAAAGCATAATAGAAACAGTGAGCAGAGGTGTGAGACAAAGGAGTAATAAAGAAAAACAAAACAGTATCATTGGAGATCATAAGTCACAAGGAGTGGATACATCAGCACCACTGAGAACGATTTTGAGCCATGTCACCAATTGTTTCCAACCATAGATTTTTACCGTCCCGAGGACCCCACCAGTCAGGAAGCCTACACCTTCCTACGTGGCTTAGACCAACTGTTGTGGATTTCATTGACTGGTGCCAAGTTTTTGTTTGATCGCCGCTAGCTTTTTTCCGGCCTGACCCTATATCCGCTAACATTGCTCGTCTGTCGAGGAAGGCGATGGCTTGGCATACGTAACACATGTCCTAACCATCTCAGTCTTTGTAGCTTCACGACTTCGTCGATTGATTTCCCCTGTTTACCTAGAACTCTACGCCTAACCTCCATGTTGCTCGCCTTATTATGCCACTTTACACGGGAAATGGAACGCAGGCACCTATGATCAAAGACAGCTAGTCTTTTCATGTCTTCCACTCTCAGTGGCCAGGTCTCACAACCATACAGGAGGACGGAGCGGACTGATGAGCAGTACACCCGCCCTTTGGTCGATAGTCGAACATCTCGTCTACGCCAGAGTCGGCGTAAACTAACAAATGCGAAACGAGCCCCCTGTATTCGTGCTGAGATTTCGTCAGAGATCAACCCGTTGGCACTGGCTGATGGTACTTCCCAAATAAGTGAAGTGGTCAACGTGCTCTACCACTTCACTTCCTATTTTTAAACTAGGCGTCGATGTATTCCAGTCCTGTAACATCATCTTGGATTTGGCGGGAGCGAATCGCACGCCAAACATTCGTATATTGCGGCTCAAGGTGTTTAGAAGACTCTGCATTTCGTCAGCGTCTTCACCTAGAAGGACTATATCGTCTGCATATCTGCCACCTTGAAGGGAGTCATTTCCCACTCTTCTGAGATTCGAACCCATGTCACCCAGTGCTGTCTGCAGTCAGAGACATTACCATTGAGCTATTCGTGCTTGAGCTCGTTTCTTTGTCATTCAAAGAGATTTTACTATACGTTATTTTGGATCCATCTATTTAGGTAAGACGATTCCGAATTGGTACACACTTTGATCAATCCTAGCGAAGACTTTCTCAAAGAACAATATTAGCTAGAGAATTATTAACATAAGGATAAAACTTGGCCACTGTGTGGTACAGTATAACTCTATTATGGATAAATATTTTACTTTGATAAAAACACACAGTGATCTTATACAGTAAGTAATGCTTACTGATAACAAGATTTCCAGCACAAATTATTGCCTGTTGATAATCATATCAAGGCAGACACTCACACAACTTTCTTGCTTCTTTTATGTGCATGGGTCGTCCACTCAGAACAAAAGGGAGTAATACTAATAACTCTCGGACAATATGCACCCTGTGCCACTCATTCCTATGGTAGTAAGAAAAAAAATGTCACAAATTAGCTATTCATCGGGTTCACAGTGAACTGATTGACATGAACAACATTCACGCCTTAATAGAGAAATTAGTATTTAGTATGGGCTTGAAACCTGGTGGTGGTTGCATACTACCGATGATTCTCAAAACTCGTCTGATGAAAAAGGCTGTCCAGTATTCCCTGTGGCTGGTTTTCAATGCTTATCTAACTGATATCAATCCATGATCCGCTCGTTAAAAAAACAGAAACTAATCCTTACAAATCAACTGTAGAAAATAGATCTGATACTCGCCAGTGACCAGTTCTAGTGAGCAGTCGTGACCAGTGAGAGCATGCGCCCGAATAGCTCAGCGGTAACGTCTCTGACTGCAGGTAGCACTGGGTGACTCGGGTTCGAATCTCATAGGGTCGAGACATGAGTTCCTTCAAAGCTGTAGATACGCCTGACTGAATGGTGAGTGCCAACTAGCACGAAATCCAGGTGAAAGGCTTCCTGCCGATTGCCCCCAACCATCTAATATCATCAAATCTATATTCACCGTGATGGCAAGCTACCTAGAATGCTGGTGGCCACATTGCACAGCTGACTGATAGAATTCAGTCTGCACCAAAGAGAGGACTAGACACATCACATTAGTTACTAGCGTTAAATCAAAATACTGATTGATATACATAAGAAGCCAGGCCAACTGTTGAAACGAACCTAAATGGAAAATGAAAACGGGGGTATCACTTCGAGTGTGATGTGAAGAGGATAGTTTACGTAGGGAATAAAAGCCTGCGGGAAATCGTGAAACCAGTTAAAATGTGTTGTAGACCACTGAATGAAGTGAAGACTTGACGTTCATTTTCACACACACACAAATGCATAAGGCAGAATAACAAACTTCGTATTGACTAAAATCGTACTAACATCTTAATTAAATTTTGAGTCTTATAACCTGGTAAGTAAAGTATTCATCTTGAGAAACCTAAAGGTCATCCATTCTAATGACAA
The DNA here is from genome assembly GCA_944472135.2 of Trichobilharzia regenti. Taxonomy (NCBI): domain Eukaryota; kingdom Metazoa; phylum Platyhelminthes; class Trematoda; order Strigeidida; family Schistosomatidae; genus Trichobilharzia; species Trichobilharzia regenti. The sequence continues at coordinate 56,201,309 of OX235266.1, forward strand.
AAAAAATATTCAGTAAATCTTTACTCTAGGCATTTGTGGAATTCAAAAATGAGAAAAAGAAATGGCGTTGCATACACTATACGATGTTTGTGTTTTACAGAGTGTTCATAGAAAACTGTGAGAATAAACCTAATGAAACTTGTAGAGCAGTTGACTACTATGAAGCTACATACTATTGAATTATTGACATGAGTAGTTAGATGTCAGTTATTTTCAATAGTGAACTGTATTATTCAGCTATTTCTAATACATACAAACTACGGGGTTCCAACCCAGGACGTTTCGGTTACTAGGTGAGCCGGCTGGTATACCATTCAGCCAATAGGACCCGATTCAATGGCCACTGCATGAATTCTGGCTTTTACCAATTCTTGATTTAGCGCAACTCCAACCAGTGTCGTCGTTGGGACATTCATTTTCACACTTGACTGGATGGAACTCACTGGTCACAAATTTCTTAACAAGAACTCCAGGAAACTCCTTCCTTTAGCAAGTCACTGTCGAGTACCAAATTAATTTTCTACAGGGGGCTTGTAAGGATGAGTTTTGTTTTAACGAGTTGATCACGGATCGATATCAATTAGATAAGCATTAAAAACCAGCACTGGAGTACTGGACAGTTGTCTCGTCAGCCTAGTGTTGGGAATTTTATTCTTATATCAATAATTCTCCACCTAATATTGTTTCACGAGAAAGTCTAGGCTAATGTTGATCGATATGTCTACAAATTTGGAAAATTGTAAGTAGATTAATTATATTTGTGTAAAAAATGAAACACAAGATTGTGGTGAAGTTGTCGTTCACTGATCTAAGAGTTTATCGTTTAACCTAGTTAGGTGGATTCATAATAATTTTTAGTAAAATCTCTCTGATTGATCAAGAAACGCATGAACTATGTTTTGCGGGAAACTTTAAAGAGATAGAATCAAATTCATAGTTTTCAAAAGGCACACAGATCGAAGTAAAATTCCACCACGATCTTTGTTTGGATGCTAAATTTCATTAGATCATACAATGCATATATGCTTATCTTCAATATCAGGTTGGTCTTTCTATACGGGTCAGAAACTTAGCCAGCATTCCACGAAAACGATTTCCAACAGGTAACTGCAGACATTCCTCAATAGCAGCCTCCTTCCATGGCTACCTCCATAGTGAAAATCGAATCACTAGAAAGAATTAGTAACAAGAAACTCTGTACAATGGAACAAACCAACCATCAGGCGAGAACTGATTGCTCCACAAATATGTAGGATAAAATGGAGATGGATGGGTCGGACATACATTGAGGAAACCTTCAAGTAATATCGTCTGCCAGGCTGTCGTTCGAGTGGAGTCTGGATCGCAATCGACGAGTGGGTCATCGGTGAGAGGTTGACATGGAGGAGATTGTGTGGTGAGTTGGAGGAGATGAGAGTTTATAGTTAATCGTGGAGTCAGCTAGCTGAAAAGAACAGCAGAAAATAGAAGAAAGGGGAGGTGTGTTGTTCATCAGCGTATCAGAGACTAACTAGGTGAAGCGTCACCAAACCACGTGAGGAAGACTGCTGTTCAGTCATCTTGTTCAGATTCTGTGATGCTTCGCTGTTTCCTTCTTTTTGTATCAGTAATTTATTTCCAAAGAAGTCTGTGAACGAGCAGAGGTTGGATGTGAGAGACTAACAACTTCGTGACTGGAACTTTAAACTTGGAAGCATCAGTCAAAAATGTTCCACTGTACTTTGACTTCAAACTTTAAAGCGGTAATTGGTATAATTTCATAAATGGAATACTAAATTAGAGAGTACTAGACAGGCGTTTCGTCCCAATTAGGGACTCTTCATCATTTTACACTATTGACTCTATCGGTGATTGAACCCAGAACCTTCAGCCACTGAGATGGAGTCTTGAAGCCCCTGAATTGAATCACTGATGGGTGCACACTATTGAAGAATATCAAATTGGGACAAAACAGCTGCTTGGTAGTTCTCTGTTTTTCACTGCTTCTTATCTTACTGAAATCAATCCACAATCAAACTTGAAACTAATTCAATCGCTACAAAGGCTTCCTTAGTCTTTCAACTATGAGTCTAGTGCTTATTCAGTAATTACAAACGTCTTCGAAATTTTTGTCACAAAAGAAACGGATCCTGTCGAAAGATCACTTCTAAAATAAGCAAGTTAGGAAGCAGTGTAACGTATTACTGTGTAGTATAGCTGTATCCACCAATCACGTCGCCTGTGGTCAAGGCTGGATTCTCAGCCAACGGACGCACTCCCAACATTTACCCTTGGTTTGATAGTTAGTTCTCAGCATGGAGAAGGACAGTTGGAGGGGGTTAGTGAAAAAACGAACACTATGGGTACTTAAACTTCAAAGCTTGAGGCCTTATTTTATAGTCGGAACGCATAGGAAACAGGGAACCGCATATTCATTTAATTTGAATTAATTTTAAAAAAAATTTCTACGTATCCCAATTATAAATGTAGTGAATTCAAACAAACGGGCCTCCAAGGTATTGGGCTGTCAGCTGTTTACGCCACTGATCTCATCTCTCAAGCGGCAGGGGTAGGTGTGCTCGGTACTACTGAAAACCCCTGTTTAAATACCCAAGTCAATGAGTGTATCATCGTGTGAGGAGCTCGCCTAATTTATCAGTTCCCTAGTTTTTCATCCGATCCTTAGCGTGTGAAAAGAGGGAAGGTTGGGCATAAGGCAAGCAACCCAACCCTGTAAAATCGACTAATCGCTACAGAAACTTAAAAATACAACGAAATATAGTTCTTAAATAACAGTTTGTATTAGATGAGACAAGTGATACTCTAGTCCAAGTTGCGATTTCTGTGAATTCAAGGTGATACTCTTCAGCTGCATGCATTCGCATCGCTGTCAAACTTGGCCCTTAGATAGTTTATTCCAAACGCACTTAAGCGTTGGGGAGCCCCAAAAAGGACGAAACCTGAATCATATATCTCATGCTTAGCCATCCTCTATTATTTATCATCATCAATCCATGCTAGCAACTGATACACCAAGACAAATAGATTAATTCGGTTCATTAAAACAAACAGCACACAATGTTCAATGGATTTAATAGATCAATTTATGTACACTGTAACATAATGATAATATCTATAAATGTTACATCTAATCCATATATGTGAGTGAATGTAAGCGTTACTTTCATTATTTAAACACAATAAATCAAGTATCATAGTTATGTTTCCTCAATTCTCTAGCTTTATTTCTATTCTGTTGCATTATTCATTCAATGTTCAATGTACAATGGTTAATTTATGCCTTTACATACATATGATTGTTTAAATTCAAAACTATTTATGTATCCAAGCGGTAAAAATGATAATTGGTTTAGTCAGTTTTTCTTTAATGGATCAGAAACTTGGTGAATGCATCACAGAAGGCATTTCCAACAGGCTGCCTTCATTCTTTGCTAATGATCAGAGGGCTAGACAGATATAATTAGCAAAGAGAAACTCTGAAGACTAACTAATCAATAACTTACTATCCAGTAAATATATCGAAGAAAACGGATAAGGACTAAAAAATACAATGAAGAGGAAACTGAGCAACATCGCATGCAGTGTCATCGCCTGAGAGAAACATAAATGGGTAATGACTAGTTGAGCGTGGTTCGGAGTGGGACATGGAGGAGAGGACAGCTCTTTCGACAATCATGGAGCTAACTAAGTAGGATTGAAGAGAACTGTGTATGTTGAGATGGAGATGTTCTGTTAAAACGCGATATTCCATCCGGAACCCAGCCAAGAGATGATCCTCTCATCCTGCTATATGGGACTCGTCACCTGACTGCCATAGCCTAAGTGGACGTGATGGCTAAAGTTTTGGCATTTGAAACGATGCAGATTCTGACTACGTTCACGTCTTAATGAGGAAATGTCGTCGTTATTCACTTCCTGAGAGAACTGTAAATACATCTAACTAACGAGTTGGCCTCTATTGAGGACGACAGTATAGGCATTTCTGAGTGGAACGCAGACGTCTCCAGTCTTTTTTCATTTACTTGGCTTACTACTAGTCAGGAATCGGATCCTGGAAAACGTGAGGCTTCGCCAGTAAGTATTCTATCACAGAAGCAACGATACACTAGATTTTGAACTACCATTATCATTAATATTTACAGACAATGAGACCATTTAGCATCTTTTCAACGTTGCAATCTATCAAATAAAATAACAATTCATGTTATTTCAAATGCAAAAAGAAAACAGTGGAAAAAGGTCATTCAGGACAGACAACTCACCAATTTCCACGTTTGTATAAAGACGATGGTAGCGCAATTAGAAAAGACTGCGAGAGAGAGAGAGTGAAAGACACAGTGACAGAAGCAGGAGAAAACGGTTCCTTTTAATTCTTCAATATATATTCCCTCTACTTTTCTGTTTAACACTTGTGTGTTCACAGTGTAGCATTTACCATCTAATGATCGTGAATACTATTCCGAGTAATGTTCACTTTACAAAACGTGAACACACATACACACACAGTCACACACGTGAATACAAACATACAGACAGCAATACAAACTCTCACTCTTTCTGTCTCTCTAACTCTCTGTGGAAAGTCACATGCACCATTTTTCCCAAAGGACAAAAATAGATTTCACCTCTAAAAATGTCATGCTTGTTCAGGTGTTTAGTACTTGTAACTAACTAACCAACTTACTCTTTCTATACTGCTGACGGTCAAGTGATGTTGGAACACGTGACAGACACGATGAGGGAAAAACAAAGAAGGTGGGTGGGTGGGTGGTGAGAAATAAATAGGAAGACAAAACGTAGTCTTTCCTTGGTCTCCCTGTTATGTAATCGTTTCCTCATTTAAAAAAATATATTTTGACGCCAGTGTATTCAAGCTGTTATTGCTGTTGTTACTGGAGGCGTGATTTGGGAGCGAAGGGTGTGTGACTTTGAAAGATAAACGACATTAGGTGATGATTTCGTCCTAATTTAGAATTGTATTACGCAACAGAACACATAATATATAATATAAAGACAGCAAGTTATCAGTGAGCGGATAAATAAGATCTTGTAGAGATCTATGATCCCTAATATATATATATATATATATATATATCACTGATATGATATGATAGATAGACATTTGGTCTCAAACATTCAGCTTGGTATGTTTGGTAATTTAGAGTTTTTCATTGTATCACACTGTGCATCTCTTTGAGTTCCCAGTAGACCTTCCTCTGTGGTCATTTTGTAACTAATTTAACGTGATCTCCTAGGAAAGCTGACCTATCACTTTCTAATCGCGTTCCACTCAAAATACAAGCGCGTATAATTTCACTCAAACATCTTCTCAGTATACTGAATCAAAATTTATTTTTATTTTTCCTCTGGATATCTGCAAGATTTAGTTCAGGGGGATTCGACTTGTTTCAAGTTTAACGACGGATTGATGTCAGTTGGAGTACTGGGGACAACTGTTTCGTCCTAGCTTTGGAGTCATCAATCTGTGACCAAACTTGAAAATAATTAGACACTTGAAAATAACCTGTTACTTGGCAGTGATTGGCTGAAGGACGAAGTTGCTTGAAGTTCTAGTGAGGGGTCGTGACCAGCGGGGACCACGATGTCTGACAACCTGCCTAAAACATGGGCTACCGAAAACAACCGTCATCAATATATCGTATTTGCTTTCTCTTATCCAGTTGGCTTACATCTGGCAAAATATGATGTCTAGTAGTGTGCAACGTTGGCTCAGCGGTAGAATGCTTGCTGACCACTTAGGTGTTCCTCGATTTGATCCCCGACCGACTGATGCACTCCTTCACCTCGCTTGCTAAGCCAGTAATACGACTGGTAAAGAGAGAAGGTTGGATATTTAAGTGTTGGTTTGTACAGATTTTGTTTGATTGGTTGAAGGATTTTATCATGAGCTGACATCAGTTAGAGAACCAATGGAAAGCCTGAGAGTACTGGGCAGCTGATTCCTCCTAGTTTGGAACACAGCTGCAGTAGTACGCACCCACCGATAGGGTTCGAATTCAGGACCTTTTGCTTACAAGGCTAGCTCGTATACCATTAAGCCACTGGGACCCAATCCAATGGCCCATGAATTCTAACTTCTACCAATTCACGACATAGCGCGACTCCTAGCCAATGTCTTCGGAAAGTATTTGTCCTCACACCCAACCTGCCGCACCCTACTGGTCGCGAGAATGTAGGGCGTGAGACTGGCAACCACATCCTGTAAAAATAATCACCACTGGAACTGAAGCTTCAAAAGACCTCTAGCTTGAAGCCCCCATATTTTCCACTGGGAACGTAAATGAATAAAAGAACTGTAGTACTGTTAACTCTGGCGAGTATTTAAAGCATTTACAACCTGCCGATTCTCAATTTTCCAATAAACCTGAAAAAAAGCATCATCCTGGATGGCAGCTTATCCTACCTAATACATGAAATGACCATTCCTGAGTGGTATCCTTGGTTCACAAAATGTACCCCTGAACATTTTCTAATTAACATCCAACCAAATGTGGTGAATTTCTCAAAGGAGAACAAGAAGACACATCACAAGGGATTGATTTCCACTTCACTTCAGATAGAACTGCGTCACTCGACCTACTGTCAATTAATCCTTTATTTGAAGACCCTGACCAGAGAAAAAATCTTATGCCATAAACTCCGCTGAAAATTCTGTGGTACATTATACTGACATTGTTCAGAATAATGTTACTATCGCGATCATTAAGTGGACAATGACTCATCGGGGAAACTGGCTAGTTGTCGCGGTAAAAATCAATAAATAGTAGGAGACAGAATGTCTTCTACCAGAATGTCTATGGTTCAAACTCTTTTGGTAGGTGTGCTGCTGCTGATGAGTTCCAAACTGGGACGAAACATGTGTCTGGTACTACCTGGTTTTCAGTGGTTCTGAATATTTGTTGGACGATAGGTTCCTGATTTGTCCATCATCCATTGTAGTCCTCCGTGGGTAATCCTTTCCGACTAGTCATTCGCTCTGCAGTATCAAAAGAAGATAGCTATTTATAAGAATTCGCAGTCTGCCGGAAAGTCTTTCAATGACGCGCAAAGTCTTTGAACCATACAATTTACTAGTTTTTTAGTTTACGAGGTGATCCTAAGCCACTGTTGAGAGGAGAGGTCTACCGCTGTGACCGTGAACCCCCCCCCCCCAAGAAAAATCAACTCAATAGCTTTAGAAATTTGAAAGCACAAAATATAAATTTCTCATCAGAGTCTAAGAAGGTCGATCAAATTACAGTATCCCCTCACAGGTTGAATGATAAAACTCATGCCTTAAAACTTAGGAAAAAACAGAATGTATATCGCAGGAGAATCAGCGAAGACAAGAATTCAAGTGAACCAACCAGTCAAACAAAATCCCTACAAAAACCTACCTACTTGGAAATTAATCTGATGTCCACTAGCGACCAGCTCTATTCACGCAGTTGTCTGGGTGGGTTTCTAGCGGGAAGCCGTGAACATTAGTGTAGAGCAGGTTGAAGGTGAGACAGTGACTCATCGAAGAAGACATTGCAAAAGGCAGAAGTTAGATATCATGTGCCGGCTATTGGATCAGGTACTAGTGTGATAATGGTCTACGAATTCGCTAACCTAGTAACCAATAGGTCCTGGGTTCAAACTCTGTCGGCAGGTGCGTACTGATGAAGAGTCCTCAACTAGATTGACGAAACAATTGTCTAGCAGCACTCTCTGCAGATTTTCCATTGGTTCTCTAACCAATGTCACCTCTTGATGAAATCTTCCAACCAGTTAAGTGAACAACTTATCTAGGCAGTGTCATTTCAGATATGAGCGGGAGAGATGAGGATTTCTAAGACACTTCTCTTTTGGAAAGGCAAGATAGACCTTCATTCATCTAAAATCAAAGTTGAAACCTACTGTACTCAGCAATGAGAATAAGACTGACACTTTCAACACGATTATCAAATCAATCAGTGCTTCTTCTACATAGCTTAGAGACTATAAGTCATGAGAAGCATTTCAAACACTTTTCAGACATTCATCAACAGTTACCTTCACGAGCTCCATCGTAAAGATCAGAAGACCGGTCACAGACAGTAAACTATAAGAGACTATGCCAACCAAGTGAGAACCCATAGTTCAAGAAATATACCGAATAAAATGGAGATGAACGGAACACATATCGATGAAATTGTGTAAGTCTATAATCACCGTCGTCGTTGAAAATGATGACCGCACTCTTTCAAATCATTTTTAATTGTTTACCCCTACTTAGAGGTGTCAATTTAAACAAAAAAATTAATTCTTTAATATTCATCATGACAAATTTTCAGTTATTGAACAACTGAATTTAGAGGCAAAATAATAATTTATCTATTTTCTGTTGAACATTGAACCTGTTGGCTATAGTGACCTTGACTTAGAAGTTAATAATTCAAAATCGTCGGTTTAAAATACAAGAGGAGGATTAAAGTAGTCCTTAGGTGTTTTCGCGCGATGTAGCATAGGTAGACAGAACAACGGATATTCCAGTGATGTAAAAACATAATCGATAAAATGCCTTTTAAAACGACCGAATATAAAATTTGAAATGAGTACGGTATAGTTTTGGACAGGCACAATACCAACTTGATATAAGGATAAAAGTTGAACACTGTGGTGGTAGAGTATAACTCGATTATGGAGAAAATTTTAATTTTGATAAAATCACACAGTGATGTTATGTGCAGTAAGTAATGTTTACTGATGACAGCGTTTTGAGTAGACATTATGCCTGCTCATAATCATATCAAGACACTCACTCACAAAACTTTCTTGCTTCATTTAAATATACTTGAGTAAAAATTGATGATTAGACATTTGAATAAAATCCATACAAGAAAAGGTACATTCAGAATTTATATCAGTGCTATCAATAAAATACAATGAGATCGGAAATAAGATGAGTGTTTTTATAGTCAAAATAAGTAACTTGTTAGAATGTTTAAAATGTGAATTCAATACATTGCAACACTATTTATTATCCTCCTCTGATTTGACTGACTGACTGACTGGTGGTAATAATATCTTCCATATCTCTAGTATTTGCGTTGAGTCATTTCTGTTGCATGTGTTTGGTGTAGATTCCCTTGATGAACCAGACAGAATTCAGTTATCAATCTCTCTCTCTCTTTCTCCGCCTACTTATATTACTTTTTAGAATTTTAACCTTCTCTCACCCTATAGTATGGTTGTGTGTTAATGCATCCAGTGCAATCCCTGAGTGTTTTCTTCTAAATTACTTATCATCGTGTGATTAATCATTCTACATTTAGTATTTAATTGGTGGATGGTGATAAGTAGTGGAATCCAGGATACGCATTTCGTCCTATTTCGGACTTGTCATCGGAATGTACCTGCATTTCTCAGTGAATGATGATGTTCCCATCGAGGCTCTAACCCAGTGCTAGTCACCATCCACCAATTAAATACTAGCTAAATGCCCAGACATTGTTAAAGCATTCTACATTTAGCTAAATTCTTATGTTCTAGCAGACAATCTGACTACTACTTCTGATCTGCTTGTATGACGTATGTAGTTGACTTAACTCACAGTCATTGGAAGGTACTTTTGTTAATTATATTATTTTGTTTACTTAGATGTTGTGTGAGTGCTTTGATATGATTATGAGCAACAATCAATTATGCTTGAAATGTGGTTATCATAAAGAATTTTCTCCACAATGGAGTTATAACACCAAATACCTGAGAAAAGTCAAAATTTAAATTAACCGCCATTGTTGCATACTGTCAGAGAGGCAGAAACGAAGCGGAGGTATATTCGTTTATTGTCGACTTTTTTTTATCTTTACTAGTTTCAAAGGTGATCTGTTGATATTTTCACATAGCTAAAATAATTACTGTTACAATCAAATCCGAATCGTTGTTGTGTGAAGGTAGGAAACCGATCTCTGCGTCCTACTTTATTTATTTATCGATTATTTGATCATGTTCCTAGTGGAATATAGGGTAGAGCTCAAGGTAGAGCTCTGAATTATTAGAGGCAGTGGTTTTGTTTCTTTACAGGGTTTGATTGCTACGTCGACGGAGGGTGGGACCCCCGTCCAAATGGGGCTTAGTTGGCAGACCTCCTACTGCTAAATCACTGACGCACATACTACTGAACAGCTGACCAAAACGTCTTAGAGACACGCACAGTTAAAAAACGCTCCAGAAACATGGAAAATGATGATTGTTCGTGATTGGAATCTCTATGCGCGTCTCTCAACAGTGACGTTAGACACATATATACAGTCAACAGAACGTCCTAATTACGAAATAAGTACTTCGAATCAATTAGAATATTCTCAGTAAAGTGAGGTGAATAATTCTGTTCTCCGCGAATATTACACACCATTTATTCTTGAAGCCAGTTCAAGGTCACAATGACGCCGATTCACTCAACCAAAATCATATCACACAGTCATGCGATGTCAGTGTAATGCGGGACCACAGAATTGGAGATTAAACAGGGACAAAAACAAATAATAAGAAGCAAGTCAATAAATGGTTTGTAAGCGTCACAGTAGTAATATACATTTTAGGAGAAAGATGGATAATGAGTAGACAGGTAGTTGAAACATAGATATAAGTTTAAATATTGTATTTTAAGAGTCGATCACGGATTGATATCAGTTAGTGAACCATACTATAGAAAATCAATCTGATTCTCGCTAATGACTTGCCACAGGACGGAGTTACCTGGAGTTCTAGTGAGCAGTCGTAACCAGTGAGGTCCATCCAGATGACCCGTTTGCGGATGGAGTTACCACCGATGACACTGGTTGTTGCCAGTCTTGATAAATCACGATTTAGTTAGAAGTTAGAATTTATAGACTGGCCATTTAATCGGATCTTAGTGGCTGGATGGTATACGAGCCCATTTTTCCCTGTATTCGGAAGGTCCTTGGTTCGAACCCCGTAGTGCGGATCATTCCCAAACTAGGACGAAACAGCCCTCCAGTACTAGCACAGCTGGTTTTCAATGCTTCTCTAACTATTATCAATACGTGATCAACTCGTAAAAAAAAGCAAAAATAATCCTTTCAAACCAACTAAAGAAAATTAAATATTGTAATAAAATCGTTCTGGAGAGATTTTCCAAACATTTATTTCTTTAAACCTGCTACGTAATTTGCCATAATTAACGTGAAAAAAACACCTTGACGACTACTTATCTGCTCACCGAAAATACACAAATGCAAATTGTGCTTCTGTGTGTGTGTGTGTGCGTGTTTAATCACAAGATGATATCAGTCAAAAAAGCGTCTGAAATCTGTGTGGAGGTCAACAGCACTCAGGAAGAAAAATAAGATCCGGATTTTCAACTCTAATGTAAAGTCAGTGCTACTATACGGATCAGAGACTTGGCGAGTCATAAAGAGCATCTCAAACAAACTTCAGACCTTCATTAACAGCTGTCTCCGCTCAATACTCAAGATCAGATGGCCAGAAAATATCAGCAACAGGGATCTCTGGGAGCGAACCAATCAGGAACCGATTGTGCAACAAATAGGCAGGAAGAAATGGAGATGGATTGGCCATACGCTGAGGAAACCATCAAGTGACATCACTAGACAAGCCATTGCTCGAGTGGAACCCGAAAGGGAGGCGGCGAGTTGGTCGTCCAAGGGTGACTTGGAGGAGGTCATGCGAGGAGGAGATGAAAGCATGTGGACAGACCTGGAGCAGGGTGAAAAAGTTGTCAGAAAACCGAAAGCAATGGAGGTGCGCAGCTGAAGCCCTGTGCTCCTATAGGAACTAAAGGATACAATAATAATAATAATTGGGCGGTCCTTTCGTCCTATTTTGCGACTCTTCAGAAGTACACACATTATTCAGCGAGGTTTAAATACAGAACCTTCCAGTTACAAGGAGATTTCGCAGACGATTCGGACCACTGAGGCCCAACAGAAGGGCGCAAAAATTCTAAATCCTACCGATTCACGAAAATTGAATATTCCAAATTCATATCACTGATTAAATAAACTTATTCGTGCATAAAAATTATTGATTTAAAACCATTAATATCGTGCTGCTTTTCAAGCAAAGGACCCTCTCTCTCTCTTTTGATTTGAAGATAAAATTAATTCAAAATTGTGTGTGCAACAGTTATTTCAGTTGTGTAGTAAAAACTCGATAAAATAATTTTGAAAACGATTGCAGAAAAAAAAGTAACTGCTAAGTCAAAGTAACCGCCTTTTCATTTCCCCTTTTCCTCTAGATAAGCTAGAACAAGGGTGGTCAATTAGGAATTTAAATTTTTGGGGAGGTTGATTTTATTGTACATGGACATCTGTGATTTTGTGACGCCTGTTTCTATGAGAAATACTGTAATCATTCCAAGAATGTTACATTTAACTGTGATTAAAATGGTTTCCTTTGGATGTTAGTCACACAAATGGAGTACTTGTTACGGTTCTAGATACACTCTGCTCAAAACTGGCCGGACGATTAAAATTCCGTGGAGAATCTTGCTAAGAAGTTCAGCAGTTCGGGTTGAGCAAACTCCAGATACCACACCAATTTAAAGCAGTGCGAATGAATGGAGATATGGATCGGAAGGATGGTCTAATGGATCCAGGGGGTTACACAAAGAGTGAATTCCTCCAAGACAACGAGAATGATTTTTAGATATGATGGAGAAGATTTATAGCTCAGGTGGATAATTTTGGTGAAGTTGTCTTCTCTGAGCTGGATGGATGGTTTATTTAGGAAACTTCCATTGCCTTCTAGGCAACATCTTCAGTGCATACTTCAATTTGAATTGAAGTGAGCCTTCAGATTTCTCCACGAGTTTATTAGTCATCTCTCCTGATGGGTGACCTTGAATATGACTCTGGTTGTTTTCGTGTGTTTTCACACCCTCTAAGCTCCGTGTATTGGAATTGATTGTTTGGTTGACCTAAAGTTTGACCCTTTGTGTGTGTGAGATTTCCTTCTTATTGGTTAGTACAATTTTTCCTGTTTCGATGTGTCTATTGATTGGCGATTCACTGGGATACCAGGCCACTAGAAATCCTCTGGAGTTCTTGATGTTTCCTCTGTCTAATGTTTGAACATTGTACCAGTCGACTGATGTCGGTGGTTGTCTGTGTGTATTGATATAAGGGAGTGGATGTTGTGTCTCTTGAACGTTAGTTCTTGCTCGTGGATTCAAAGACGAAGAGGACATCCACTTTAGGCAATGTAGTGTTTTCCGCAGTCATTGCAACCGATTTTGTAGATGATGTTGGTTTTACCTTTTTTCGCTGGTGAGTCTTTTGGTTGATACACAGCTAGCTAAGAGAAGTGATTTTGTTGGTTGGTTGGTGTATGACATCAGTTCTTAAAAGTTTGAAGAGTCTTGCAGTGATTTCTGAGGTGTCTTTTATATATGGTAGGCCGATTCTCTTTGTTCTCTCCTTTGGGCTTTCGATTTGGTTGGTTAGCTTGGGGATATATGTCTTTTGATGAAATTCCGTGGATATCCATTTATTCTTTTTGAAGATGTCTGTGAGATATCTTTCTTCAATATTCCTTAAGGTGAGAGTGTTGCAATGAGTTCTAGCTTTATTCAGTAGTTTTTGTATACAACTCCTTTTGTGTTTTATAGATTGATGCTGTTGTAATTGCGCATTAGGTCTGTGTGAGTTGATTTTCTATAAACGTGAGTTTCTAATTCCCCTGTATAGTCGTTCGTTTGACTAAGACATCTAAAAATAGTATTTTGTTCTCAGATTCCTCTTCTCTTTTGAATTATGTATCGTTGAAAAAGTTGGTTATTAAGTAGTGAGTTTTGCTTAACTCGTTCTTCCTGATTATTACGAATGTTAGTAGACAGAAGACAAGTAAATCAGCGAAGAGTCTCTTTTCGGCGAATTCATTTTCATAGCTGTACAATCGCAAATATATATGGTTATTTTGTGTGTGTGTGTGTGTGTATACATTAAAGCAAGAGACACCATCCGTGCCAAAAAGGATACTTTATATGAACCTAGACTTCAAAGGAGACCTACTTAGTGACGTCCTCAGGAGGAGAATTTCCGCCTCTTTAGGAAGAACTTTCCCTGCGACAACACTAAGAATACTGTTCTCCAGTCGCCCACTGATCTGCAGAAACCCAAAGGACAAGATTCCGCACATGACCACTTCTATGTGTATATATCAGTTCACCTGTTGCTATGGAGCCAGATACATCGGTCGTTCAACGAGCATCCTGTCAAAAAGGGTCAAAGAACACTATCCAGCGTGGCTACAGAAAGGAAATAATGGCCATATAAGGAGTGCAATAATCGAACATCTCGTCAACACTGGTCATTCCATCTCAACGAACGCCTCCTTCAAAGTAACCTACAAAGTGAAGAACAACCTTCCAAAGACAGTAGGATTCCGTCTTCTTTGCATCGCAGAAGCCCTAGCCATCCAATCGGAGGAACCAGAACTATGCATACAAAAGAAAATTATCCAACCACTTCTACTCGCATGGTAACAACTCCGTTGATTTGACCTAACTTTTCTTTGTTTGTTTGATTTGACCTTACTTCTGTTTGTATGCTTATTTTTCTAACTTAAAACCCTTGTGTAATTCTGTATATTATTTTGTTTCCATGTACACCCTTTGAGCACAACTCATTCATCAAACTATTCATGCCATTACGTAACTCTTATTTAACACACAAACACAAAATAACTATATATATTTGTGATTGTACAGCTATGAAAATGAATTCGCCGAAAAGAGACTCTTCACTGAACTACTTGTCTTCTGTCTACTAATATTACGAATGTGTCATCTACCTAACGGTCCCAAATTTTGGGTTTGAATTTCGGTAGGATTATGACTTCTAGTCCATGCATAATGGCTTCTACAATTAAACTTGATATAGGCGTTCCCATGGGTGTTCCTTTATCTTCAAATTGAAGTATGAGTTGATGATTTTGCCTAGTAGGGCGTAGAAAGCATCGCAAACAAAACCATCGCAAAGCACAGAGAACACAACCACATCAGAATGAATGGAGGATTTTTTCATGAACTGATATCAGTTAGAGAACCACTAGAAAATCTGGAAGTACTGGACTACTGTTTCATCCTAGTTCAGGACTCTTCATCAGTACGCGCCCTGTCGTCTACGATTTAGCCTTGTAACCAGAAGGTCCCGGGTTCGAACTCTGTCGGTGGGTGCGCACTACTGAAGTCGAGTCCTAAATGAGGACTAACCAGTTATCTAGTACTCCCAGGCTTCCCAATGGTTCTATAACTGATGTCAGCTCATGATGAAATCCTCCAACCAATTAAACAAAATCCCTACAAAATCAATACTTGAAAATACATGAGAAAGATTTTTAACCGTATCGCTGATAATCCGCAGACATTGGTTCTCAACAACCTGAGGACTTCCCTACCTAGTTGGCTTAAACTGATAAGCAAAGGCTTCGTGGACTGATTCCCGATTTCGATCTAATCACTCCTAACTCCTTCGCAATTAAACCATACGTCACCTAACATTGGTCAACGGAGGGAACAGCAGCCCTTTAGGCTTAACACGAGTTCCATCCATCTGAATCAATGTAGCTTTCAAATCCCTCCAACTGGTTTCCATCCTTTCTTGCCTACGTAGTACTCTACGCTTAACCTGATAATTACTCACTATATTATATCATTTAATATGTGAAACAGCATGCAAACTTATGGAATCGATGACAGCCGGTCTTTTCATTTAATCCACTTTCAACAGCCCTGTTTCATTGTCATATAAGGTGGATAGGGCAAACTGTTTTGTATATTACCCATGTAGTTTGAATGGTCGCCACTTTCATCCTCACCTGGATTTATCTACCTCGATCCTCTGGATGTACGTAAAAATGTCATGTGTTAAGGCATTTTCTTGTATTCCTTTACGTTCCCAGGGTAACATAGGGCTTCAAGGTAGAGTTATTTTGAAGTTTCTGTAGCAGTGGGGGTTTTTGTTTCTACGAGAAGGGGTAGCTAGTCTCATGCCTTTTACCTTCCTTTTTTACCAGTCTTATTATTGGCTTAGCGAGCGAGATAAAGGAGTGCAGTCCCTGAAAAGAACATTCCCTGCTGCCTCCCTGAGAATAGCTTTTACTAGCCGACCATTATTGTTCAATAACCTGAAGGACAAGATCCCAATGTTGACCAACTCTATGTGCGTTTATCAATTCACCTGCTCTTGTGGAGCTAGGTATATCGGTCGTTCGACTAAAGTTTTGTCCAAGAGGGTGCAAGAACATTATCCTGCATGGCTACGAAAAGGTGGAAGTGGAGCAATAAGAAGCGCGATCATAGAACATCTGGTCGAAAATGATCACCCTATCTCTATAGCCTCCGCCTTTAAAATCATCTACAAGGCAAAGAGCAATCTACCTAAATCCCTACGTACCCGACTCATCTGTATTGCTGAAGCTTTGGCTATCGAAACAGAAAAGCCAGAACTCTGTGTACAAAAAAAGTTCGTTCAACCCCTCCAACTTTCATGGTCTTAATCCCTCTATGCTAAAATATGGTAATCCCCAATCATATTTTAGCTCTATCAATTTTTCATTTTTCATTTTGTCTATTCAATTTGTATACTTTTCCTTATTAAGTCAATTGTTATTATTAATATTCTCACTTTGAACTGTCCCCGGTATTATTTCACTTGTTCCACTTGTCATTCTAAATCAATTCTTTTTTTTTTTTACAACGATAAATTCTATGCTATTAAATTTCACACAATATTACGTAACGTTTTTGTTTTATTCGATTTGCCTATTAATCCTATAATTGCACATCCTTTTTCAAGCTCTATCCCTCCTATGAATTATTCTATATATGACATTAATTTGCTTTGCCACTTGACATTTAACTACGATTATAATCACAAACATTTTAGTTTTAATTGAACTTCATATGATTATTATTATTATTTTGTGCATTCACACCTAAGATTCAATTCCCTCACCGGATATAACTTTTGATGAACCATATATATACGACTGTACAGCTTGATGATAAATTCGTTGAAAAGAGTCTCTTCGCTGAATCACTTGTTTTGATTTTCTAAATGTTACAATGGGAATTTTCCATGAGATAAAGGAGTGCATCAGTCGGCCGGGGATTGAATCCTGGTTGGCGAATATTCTACCGGTATGCCACCAACGCATATTAAGGCATTACGTAGGCAAATGCAGCAGAAAAAATAGGATCATTTAAAGGGAAGAAGAGGATGAGGCGAAAAAGAAATCTAACTGTTCAAGGATATTTATTATTCAATTTCTGGTCAGCTGATTAAAACTCAATAATAACGTTAAATTATTGATAATCTATTTTGATCATTAAGTCCCGAAAACAGGTCAAGAATAGTCCTATAAGTAGGGTTTCTTCGTGAGAACGTGCCAATGTTCTCTACATGAAAACATATCAAATCGAAGTCCAACAGGTTGGCTAATCACCTAGTTTTGTGATCACATCGCAAAAGTCCCATTGACTGATTGATTTCAGTCAATAGTAGCACTAAGGAACAGACTATTGATGAGCTTGAACAAATCACTTGTGGCGGGTGGATCATTTCTTTCTTGGCCGCAAATATTGCATGCCGATAAGTCTTTGTAGGCAGGAAAACTAGATTTCTGAGACTTCCTCCTACGATTCCTGCAGGGTTCGAATCCCCGGGGGAGGTGACGAAATGAGCACCTACTAGATCTCACCGCTAATTAATACCATCCAGTAATAATGGATTTAAGTTTGAAATCAAGGCATTAGCTGTTGAAGATTCCTACGAAAGACGAGACCCAGGATGAGTAATAATAACAATCAATAACCAATAAACAATCAATTGAAAGATATATAGTCCCCCATGAAATCAATAATCAATAATTACCGACTTACTGAATCAAATGATTGAACATTAGATAACGATTCTTGTAATTCTTCTGATGTTTTATGAACGTCACCATGATGATAATCATTGTCCACATTATTATTATTATTATTACGATGATAATTATTTCTATGCGTGGATTTCTGAGATGGTTGAAAATCATTTGGATTCGGTGTCTGGTCTTTACGTTTAAAACTTTTGCGTATATTACTGAAGGCATGTTTTAAATTTGATTTGAAAGATGGACGTTTATATTCAGGTGTTGCTTCTTGATTATGGTGTTGTTGTTGTTGTTGGGGTTGATGTTGTTGTTGGTGTTGTTGATTTTGGCCTACTCCATTTGTGATGACATCATTTGACGGTGAAGTGGACAGAGTTTGTGTTCTCTTGCCTTGCTCAGATAACTTTGGTGGAGGTGGTCTTTGTGGATATTTAGCATCAGACAGATCTTGCACTGACGGTTGCTCAGTACTTTCTGCCTCCGCTTTATCCGTGTTATTTCCTCGTTTGACAACAGTTTCTGTCAGTACAGGTTCTATGACTTCGTCAGTTGATGTTACCGTAGACTCTTCTTTTGGTGTTTCGTCTACTTTTAAACTTGCATCATCAGGTTCTTCTAATATTTCTATAATTGGAGAGCTTGTTGGTAAAGCTTCAGTCGGTTTAGTCTCCTCTGTTACAACTTTGCGTATCTCATCTTTGACTACAGTGACAACTGTCTCTTTGATAACTTGCAACGGTTGATCCTTTATACTGTCACCATTGATTAGATTTGATTCGTTAACTGTTTGTGGTGGAAGGGTTTCAGGTGCTGATGACGATGATAATGAGCCAACTGGCTCAGGACTGATGACAATAGTTTGTTTAATCAAACTGGTAACATTCTCTTCAATATTCTCATCATCAATACTTTGATTTGTCCGCTCAATGGTAATACTACTTGTCGTGATTGTAGCAGTAGCATTAGGCTCAACAATACCCTCAGATTTCACCTCAACTGGATGATCCACAGTTGTAGACACAATTTCTGTTGTAGATTCCATTATTTAAAGAAGTCAGAGCAATAAAGGATCGTTAGCTGGAGAATATCCGATAAATACTTCTTTTAAATATTATTTCTCTGATCTGTTCAACACGAAATGAGATCTGTTTCTCTTGTTTGTTTGCTTTTTTTTTACTTTTAGTACATATACATATATATCTCAATGGAATAGGTCATTCCACAATGTCATATTGTTGTGATTTAGTAGTCGTGTGTAATATACTGTTCTGACTTTTTATTTTTTTTTCTGTACTCTGTCAGTGGATAAGAGTGCTCACGTACGTATTTGTGCGTGTGTGTGTGTGTGTGTGCGGGTAGTGCTTCTTTTTAACGTCGTCTGTTCGTAAAATCTTGTTTTGTATGGTTTTTAAGAGATAATGCACATGAATTCATTAGATGAGAAACATACACTCACACACACAGTATTTGTGTGTATAGTTTCTGTCTTTTGTAATTGCCTTTCTTCTTCAAAAATTATTTTTATGTGTGATAAGACGGATGTGTGTGAATAAAGAGACTGTATGTCTTGAAGGTTGCTGGTTCCTATTTTCTGCGGAGAGATTAGTCGATACTTCTGTGCTGTTGTTCTATGCTCAATTATTCACGATAGATGGATAGATAGACATATACGATGTGTAGGTGGAATGTGTGTGTGTGTTAGCGCGTCTGTACGTCTATGTGTATACGACCAATGAAAGATAGACACATGCGGTACATATATATATATAAACTGCGATCGATAGATAGACAGACACACGGATATAGGGATGTGTATGCTTCTTGTCTTCCTGTTAGTTAGTTAGTCAGTCTGTCTATCTAACTCTTTCTCTCAATCGCACTTTGTGTATCAATCATAAAGAATTGATTTTATTATTTGTTGTGTGTGATATGTGAAACCAATAAGTTCTCATGTGATACGATTAATGATGACGATGTTAATGATAATAATAATAATGATAACAATGATAAACTGCGCAAAAAAAATCTTTGACCCTTTACACTAGCAGCTATCAGTTTTCAATCAATAGCGTCAGTGTCATTAGGAGTTGAAGGAAGGCTGTGTAATAAATAATTACCTAGAATGTCTCGTTATATATATGAGAAGTTTTCGACTGTCTGGGTTGGTCCACTGTTAACCAATCAGAATTATTCAGGTGGACAAATTTGCGTGGGTGGACAGTTAGTTATGTAGGAAGTAAATACGTATTTCAGTTAAATTCCCATCCAGGTATTAATTAGAAAAAAAAGCAACCCGAGAACAAATAGTGTTCAGCCAAAAGAGTCACGTCGGCGAATTGATTTCCCTCATTACCTGTACATTCACACCCATGTAGGAATAGTAACATAAGTGGAGAATTTTTTCATAATCAATTGATAAAAGTAACTGAATAAGGGAGAATAGTAGAGTGATGTAATGAGATAAATAATATATTATGAATGATTTCTAATAATCCGGAAGCAGACAGAAGCGGGAAGGGGAGTGGCGGAATGCAGCTACGGATTAAGAGTTAAACACTAATTAGATTATTAATCCCCAGTGAGACACAAAAACAAAGAATTCAGAGAAGAATATTCTCTTTTCGACCATTTCATTTCATATATATGAATTATAATATTTTTAAGTAATGGTTTTTGTAAGGAATTTTTGTCTGACTGGTTGGAGAATTTCATCATGAGCTGACATCTATTAGAGAAGCATTGGAAACAATCCGGGGAGTATTGCTGGACAGCTATTTCGTCAGTCTAGTTTAGGACTCTTCAGAAACACGCACCCACCGACAAGGTTTGAGCCCAGGACCTTCTGGTTACAAGACTAGCGAGCTCATAGACAATTAGGCCACTGGGATCCGACCCAATTGCAATTCTTTGAATTCAAACTTCTGCCAATTCACGGCATAGAGCAACCACTTCCCATCATCCTCATCTTTGACCCGCTGTACCCTAGCCAGATGGGATTCTCACGATGATGTCAGCTAATGATGAAATCCTCCAACCACTCAAACAAAATCCCTACAACAGGCAATACTTGAAAATCGATCTAATGCTCGCTAGCAGCCAGCCCTATTCGGGCAGTTACCTGGATGAGGTTCTGGTGGGAAGCCGTGACATTTAGCGTACAGCAGGTTGAATTTGAGGCAGTAACTCATCGAAGATGACATAGCGAAGTGGTCGCTCTGTGTTGTGCATGAATTAGCAGAAGTTAGAATTCATGGAGTGGCGGCCATTGGATAGAGTCCCAGTGTCTGTAACGTCTACATACTGGCTCATCTTGTAACCAGATGGTCCTGGATTCGCACCCTGACTGTGAGGTGGTTGCGTACTGCTGAAGTGGAGTCCCATACTAAGCTGAAGAAACAGCTGGTTGTCCAGTACTCCGAGTTGGTTTTCCAACGGTTCTCTAACTGGTATCAGCTCATGACGAAATCCCGTAACCAATTAATATCACATTCTTATGCATACTGTCACATTTACAGAATCTTTTGAACTGTAAAAACTGTTAATATTATTGATTCACTATAATTAAGAACATCATTCATGTTGTTATTCAGAATAATTACATAATTATTATGCATGTATGTAACTGTAGAACGTGATGAATACGAAGTTATTAACATGAATATTAAGTAATGAGACTTTTAAAATTTTTTAATGAGCACCTTCAACCACTTAAAGTTATTTTCATAGAATAAAAGAGTTGAAGTAGTTGAGTAATTTTTTTTCTTATATATTCAGGGCTTCAGTTTCTCTGTCTGTCCAGAGCTTCATCAATTCAGAGAAGACGAATGGGCAATGTCTTTGATAATTTGTCATTCAATCCTTAAAGGAGTACTAATATCTTTTCATCATGCATATGGAAAAATATTCTTCAACCCCTTGAGACAGGATACGCATCGATGGACGACACCAATTCTCTCTACAGAAACAAGTGAACTGATGTATATGGTTGTTTTGTAAGAAGTTATATCCGGTGAGGCAAATGAATCATAGATGTGAGTGAATACATGAAATAGTAATAGCATGAAATGCAATTAAAATTAAAATAGTCAAGAATTGAGCTAGTAATTGTCTTCCATTCTCCTTTTGCTAACCATGCCGGATAGTGTTCAGAGATGCGTTTGGAAAGCGTTTGCCAATTTGTCCTGCCAATATAACTAGCTCCACACGAGCAGGTGAATTTATAAACACACATTGAGGTGGCTCAAAGCAGCACTTTATCCTTCACACATCCATTGATCATTTGTCAGCTGTAGAAATTGATCTCTAGCTCAGCCATAAAGAAGGCTTTCCTCAGTGTGGTCTGCATAAGCGATTCTTCATCATCTCAGCTGTCGTTTCACCTTTAAATTCAACACTCATGAATAGCAGTTTCTTTGGCACCATCTGGGTGACTAAGACAAGTCCTCATAGAAAATGGATATCCTCCAAGATTTATCGAGAAAAACACGAAATTAAGGCAAAAGCCTGAAAGCGTCCAGATGGTATCGAAGAAACTGCTATTCATGAGTGTTGAATTTAAAGGTGAAACGACAGCTGAGATGATGAAGAATCGCTTATGCAGACCACACTGAGGAAAGCCTTCTTTATGGCTGAACTAGAGATCAATTTCTACAGCTGACAAATGATCAATGGATGTGTGAAGGATAAAGTGCTGCTTTGAGCCACCTCAATATGTGTTTATAAATTCACCTGCTCGTGTGGAGCTAGTTATATTGGCAGGAGAAATTGGCGCACGCTTTCCAAACGCATCTCTGAACACTATCCGGCATGGTTAGCAAAAGGAGAATGGAAGACAATTACTAGCTCAATTCTCGAGAATTCGATGAACTCAGGCCAGGAAGCTCCGTCAGAGTCGTCTTTAAAATTAAAATGTTTGTGTTTATCATCATAGTTAACAGTGAAGTGGCAAGACAATTAATCTCACACGTAGAATAATATATGAAATATATGGTAACTGAAAAAGGTATGTAATTGTAAGATAAGTAGGCTAATCGAATAAAATAAAGAAGTTACGTAATATTGTGTGAAATTTGATAACATAGAATTTAACGTTATAAAAAAGAGGAATTGATTTAGAATGACAAGTGGAACAAGTGAAATAATACCGGGGACATTTCAAAGTGAGAATAGTAATAATAAGGAAGAGTATACAAATTGAATAGACAAAATGAAAAATTGGTAGAGCCAAAATGTGACAAGGGATTACCATACTTTAGCATAGAGGGATTAAGACCATGCAAGTTGAAGCGGTTGACCGAACTTCTTCTGTACAGAGAGACCTGCCTTTTTGTTTCGATAGTCGAAACTTCAGCAGCTCAACAGATGAGTCCGGTACATAGTGATTTTGCCTTGGAGATGACTTTGATTTTGATTTACAGCTTGATTCCACACCGTACATTTGGTACAAGTATGGAATTTTCAGCATGGATATCGGTAGCCCAAATTTTGCAGGCCTACCATAGATATCAGGTGTGCGTCGGTGTGGGCTCGAACCCCGAACCATGTGCATGGTCGGCGAGAGTCCTAACCACTGTGCCACCGACTTTAAAGGCGGAGGCTATGGAGATAGGGTGACCATTATCGACCAGATGTTCAATGATCGCACTTCTTATTGCTCGACTTACACCTCTTCGTGACCATGCAGGAAAGTGCTCTTGAACCCTCCTGGACAAAACTCGAGTCGAACGCTCGATTTACCCAGCTTCACGCGAGCAGGTGAATTGATAAACGCACCGAGAATTGGTCAAATGCGAGATCTTGTTCTTCTGGTTATTGAACATTATTGATCGACTGTTAAGGACTCTTTTCAAAGATGCAGCAGAGAATGTTCTTTTTAGGGACTGTGATATCCTTCTTTTCATGATATCGGAAGCTAAGTCACATTTGAATTCCAAGCTCATGAACAGCATTTTCTTGGGTGCGGATGATAGGTCACGTTTCACTTTGTCTATTCAATTTGTATACTCTTCCTTGATTACGTCAGTAGCCAATATTACTATTCTCACTTTGAACTGTCACCGGTATTATTTCACTTGTTCCACTTGTCATTCTAAATCAATTCCTCTTTTTTACAACGTTAAATTCTATGTTATCAAATTTCACACAATACTACGTAACGTCTTTATTGTATTCCATTCGATTTGCCTACTAATCGCATAATTGCAAACCCTTTTCCCAGTTCTATCCATCCTATGAATTACTGCATATATATGAGATTGATTGTCTTGCCACTTGACATAGAAGTGGTCAAGTGCAAGATCCTGTCTTTTAGGCTTCTGTAAACCACTGGGCAACTGGAGAACACTGCTATTAGCTTTGGCGTGAAGAATATATCCTCCACAAAGACGATGAAATTCTTACCTCAAGGATATTGCATATAAGGTCTCGCTTGAATTTAAGGTCCATCTAAAGTTTCGGTAGCCCAAATGTTTTGAGGTCGACCATTAATATCAGGTGTGCATCGGTAGAAAATGGAATCTCAGACCATGTGCACGGTTGACGAGAGTCCTAACCACCATGCCACAGACGCACGTATTGTTGATCATTCCATGGAGATTTCCTATGGACGGAACTTCAAGGCACTTCATCGGTATCTTCTCCTTGTTAGTTCAACAGCGGATTACCCAATCCGCTTCAAAAGTGATTTATATTGCAAGAGAATAGTTCTTAAATATATGTAACAACTTATTTAGTTCATAACGTTTACCAATAATATCGTCCGCATTACCTTGTGTATATTTCAAAGTTATTATTATTTTAGTTAAACGGATCATTCTCGAGGTATATATATATATATATATATATATATATATATATATATATATACCGTTAACAGTCATCACTTCGCTTAGGATGAGCTTTAGATCATAGCTGTGCGTTTTATTACATTATTGTTGTTAGATGGTTGGAGGCTATGAGCCACAGGAAGTCTTGCTTGCTTGGACCTAGGTTTTGTGCTTGTCAGTTAGCACTAAGCAAGGCCTATCCGCAATCTTGAAGTAACTCATGTCCCACTCCTCTGAGATTCGAACCTGCGTCACTCAGTGCAGTCAGAGACGTCGCTACCGAGCTATTCGGGCTGGCTCGCGATTGACCTCCTGTAGGACTGTATTGGATATTTTTTTTTATTTGATACCAGTCAGTAACTAGTGTGATGCATGCAGTCCTTTCTTCGGTGCATAGTGGACTCTATCAGTCACGTTTACGATGTAATTGTTATTCAGCCTATATTAGAGATAAGACTAGAAGGCATCACACTAGTTGCAAGTGTCCAATCAAAAAATATCGAACACAGTCCTACAGGAGGTCAGTCTTGAGCCAGCCCAAATAGCTCAATGGCAACGTCTCTGACTGCAGACATCACTGGGTGACACGGGTTTGAATCTCAAAGGATTGGAATATGAATTCCTTCAAGATTGCACATAAGGCCTCACTGGCTAGTGAATACCAACTAGCATGAAACCCAAGTTAGTCAAGTCTTCCTGCCGACTGCCTCCAAACATCTAATATCGACAGTTTACAGTGCATCGTAAAGGCGAATCACTTAGCATGGTGGTGGTTACAATGCAAACTTGACTGATAGAATTCAGTCCGCATTGAACAAAGGACTGGAAAAACTAAACTAGTCACTGACCAGCGCTTGTTCAAAAGTATATTACACTGCGCAGGCAAAAAGTGGATGGAGTGTACACATTGATTTGAAACGCTGTAAGTCACGCTAAGAGAAACGTTTATTACTACATCTTACCACTGTTTGAATTCTTTCTATTGTCAGGCCATCATTCTTTTTTCCAACAATTACAGTCTAAATGTTCTCAAATGCTTTCCCTTTACATATTTATTTTATAGAACTGATCTCTGCAGTGTCAGTGTAGATACAGGACGATGTATTCCGAACTGACGAGGACCAATTAGACAGACGTAGGATAATCTTCAAGGTTAAAATGTATATTGATTTTAGATGGTTACAGACAGTGGGCGGCGGAGTCCTGGAAATGATTTTCATGCCTATTGACACATTTCAGCAAGGCATATCATCACTTTCGTAGTAAATGTTGTCTATCCTCTAGAGGATTAGAAGTCATAGTCGTTAGCACTGAGATGTCTGTACCGTGACTGACCTGCTGTAAGTCTAAAAATGTATTAACTTATGAGAAGTTATGAGCACTAGTTAGCGAATGAAGATGGAAACTTTACTATGAAAATGCAGTGTCTGAAACACCTTTGTAGTCAATTTTAATGTCCCGGTAGATTGACGGACGTACGCAGGTGAATACTCTCAAACTGCGACAGAGTAGCTTACTAGTCCTACTTCCTGGGTATAAGTGGTTATCCAACTGACATCAATCCATGGTCAAACCAGTAGCCAATCAAATCTCTACAAATCAACACTTGAAGATTGGTCTATTGATCGTATACAAGAACTTACCTGGAGTGCTACGAGGGAAGTTATGACTAGTAGAGTATACCAATTTAGGTAGAATGTCAGTTACCCATCTGTGACACTGGCCTGAGGTTGCTCCATATATTGGAAAGTGACAGAAGCTAGAATTCATAGGCCCTCAGATTGGGTCCTTGTGACTGAATAATCTATAAGCTCACCTTGTAACCTAAAGATCCTTGGTTCTAACGCCTAGTGAATACCAACTAGTGTAGAGTTTCAAACTAGGACGAAACAGATGTACATAATATCCCCCACCCGGGATTCCTAATAGTTCCCTACCTGAAATCAGCTTGTGTTCTAACTTGTAAATATACCTTACATGGATCTCCATCCACGTGATTGATATCAGCGCATAATCAAAAACCACATATATATTATCTTATTTTTATTAAATGCGTGAGAAAGTTTCAGAATCATTTACGGTCAAAGGTTAAATTAATAAAATTACTAAGTGTAATAAGCCATCTCTTCTCTTCTGTTTATTACACTTAGTTTGACCTTTGTCCGGAAGTGATTCTGGGACTTTCACATGCACACACACACTGATGAGGATTGCCAAACTAGGCTGACGATATAGATGGCTGTCCAGTACTCCCTGGTTGGTTTTCCAATGGTTCTTTAACTTATGTCAACTCATGATGAAATCCTCCAACCAGTCAAACAGAAAAATCTCTACAAAAACCAATACTTGATAATTAATATAAATACACGAATGTAGAGCCAAGTTGATCACTTCGTCGAAAAGAAAACTTGCTTCTAGTACCACTATCTATCTTATTTTTGTTTTACCTTTCTGCTTCTCTTGTTCCACTTCCTCGACGTCCATCTGACAAGAAACCCTGTGTGTTGGTGGCACAGTGGTTAGGACTCTCGCCGACCATGCACATGGTCCGGGGTTCGAGCCCACGCCGATGCACACCTGATATCTATGGTCGGCCTGAGAATTTTAGGCTACCGATATCCACGCTGAAAATTCCACACTTGTCCCAAAAATACAGTGTGGAATCAAGCTGTAATCAAAAAATAAAAACTCTCTGAAAAGGTCTATGTACAAAAAGCCTACATGAAATGGACTATTCATCAACTTTCAAAGAAAGAGGAACCTGATATACGCTCTTTCCTCGAGGATTCGGAAGATATGCAGCGAGGAAGTGATTGAAGAAGAACTGTGTAATCTCCAAAGAACCCTGATGAGGAACGATTTTCCACCCAGGTTCAAATAAAAGAATCTCAAATCTAAGAAGACTGCCGAAAAAGTCCAATCCGTTCCAAAGAATATACTTCTGCTTAATCTAAAATTCAAAGGTGATATTGAAGCAGAGAAATCCTTCGTAAACGCTTCTCTAAATCTCTGAGGAAAACACACTTCACCACGAGCCTACGACTGACGTTTTTCTCCAAGAAAATTTTCAGCCAGAAAGTGAGAGACAAGCTGTCGCATTGGGCCACTTCAACGTACATATCCCACTGACTTGCTCTTACAGAGCTGAGTACATCGGCCGTATCATGCACCGAGTTGAGAAATGCGCTCGTGAACATTATCCGACCTGGCTAGTAACAGGAGACCAAAGACGTGTATATAATTCAGTGACAGAACATCTGGTCAATTCCGGACATTCAGCGCCATTCGAAAAATCCTTCAAAATGATATACAAGATTCGATCAAACCTATCAAAGACATTTAGGCATAGCTGATGCACGAGCTATTCAAAAGCTCACACCCACGCTTTGTATCCAAAACAAATACGTCCAACCCTTGTCCCTACCACTACCATCATAAAGAGGTAATTCTTTTAGTAATGACCATCCCAAGGCCTTTCTTATCTAAACTTCCTGTTAATTTATGTTACTTTTAAACTTTTCTTAATCCCTATTTACACTACCATATTTTCATGTCCAGACTTCCTGTCTATTTTGTCATTTTACTATTTCTACATATAATCCCATTAGTTATGATCCCACTAGATTTTTTATCTAAACATCCTGTTTATTTTTGTTATTTGTACATTTCAAACACCTAATTGCACAATATGTCAATCTTCTCAGTAATTATGATGCTACAATGTTTAAGCTTTATCAGTCCCTCTGTCTGTTTATTATGGCATTTTAATTCCTATTTGTAATTTTATTAATTTGACTCTTGACCGGCAATTATTCTGGAACTTTCCCATCTATTTGTTATAAATATACGAATGTACAACCTAGTTGACGGTGATTTCGTCAAAAAGAAAATTTTCTTCACTGCAACTGTCTTCTTAATACTTCTCTTGATTAATAATAGTTTTAATTTTCTACAGTTGTTTTGTAAGGATTAGTTTTGTTTTTTTGAGAGTTGATCACGGATTGATATCAGTTAGAGAACCATTGAAAAGCAGCACTGGACTACTGGTTTCATCTTCCTAGTTTGGGAATCATCGGCAGTACGCACCCACACTACGCAGTTCGAACCCAGGACCTTCCGGTTACAAAGCAAGCTTGAATACCATTCAACCATGCTTGATAAAGACTTGATACAGGAAGGAGCTTCTTGGATTTCTAGTAAGAATTCGTGACCAGCTAGGTTCGTCCAGTCAAGTGTGAGAATGGATGTCCCACCTACGACATCTGTTGGAGTCGCACTAATTCATGAATTGATAGAAGTTATAATTCATTGGTTGGCGATTGAATCGGGTCTCAGTGGCTGAATGGTATACGAGCCAGCTTGTCTTGTAACTGGAAGGTCCTGGGTTAGAACCCCACAGTGTGTGTCTGTGCTGTCTGTGTTGTGAACTAGACGGCTAAGGTCGTTCATACGCGAAATAAACAAAGAGAAGGTAAATACAAATGTGTATGTGTGTAGAAAGGAATTCAGTCCACATAAATTAATATACAATATTGTATTCGGTTCTCTGCTACAGTTTTCAACTGGCTACAAGTCTGCCCACATGCTTTCATCTCCTCTTCACATCACCTCCTCTAAGTTACCCCACCATGCGACGACCAACTCGCCGCTTCCCTTTCGGGTTCCACTCGAGCAATGGCTTGTCCAGTGATGTCACTTGATGGTTTCCTCAGAGTACGGCCAATTTATCTCCATTTATTCCTGCTTATTTGTTTCACAATCGGTTGCTGGTTGGTTGGTTTGCTCACTGCCAGAGATCCCTGTTGCTGATCTTTTCTGGCTGGCCATCATATCTTGAGTAGTACTGAGCGAAGACAGCTGTAAATGAAGGTCTGTAGTTTATCTGATCCGTATAGTAGTATTGACTTGACATTGGAGTTGAAAATCCAGATCACATTTTTCATGATGAGTGCTGTTGACCTCCACACCAACTTGAGAGTACTGAAAGCTTGTCTTGCTTTCCCGATCCTTGTTTTGATATCCTCGTCAGTTCCGTCCGCCTGTAGTTGAAACGATGCTTCCCCAGTGGGCAGGTGAAGGAGGTTGTTTCTTTCAGGTTCTTCCTATTTATGCTGATTGTTGTCTGTTGTTGTTGGCCAGGAATCTTGATCACATCTGTTTCATCTATGTTCACCCGAAAGTAATATCTTTCTTTGATGCTTCTTCTGCTAACTTGTTCCTTTTCATCACTTGCATATCTTCCAGTGTGTGGGAAATCAGACATATATCATCGGTGAAGTGTAGGTCCTCCAAGTCCTTTTTTGTGTGGGTCCGTTTTATTCCTGTTTCCCCATTGCTCGCTGTCTGTCGCATTATCCAAACTACTGCAATCAGGAAAGTCATTGGTGATAGTAGGCAGCCAGCCAGCCTTATCTTACTCCCATCTTCACATCAAATACAACTACATAGTGAGCTATATTTGTCCGAGAATATACATATATATATATATATATATAGACGTACAGAACTGTAGGAATGAAGTGGTCCATTTTTGGGTATACAGTTGCTCACTCCACGTAAGAGTATGCCAACGGCCCGAGCGTACTTAAGAAGGGAAAAGTAGACTGGAGCAAGGATCTGAAAGGGATGTACGGATCAGGTACGAGCCAGAGTTGATTGATAGATATGAAAAAAGTGAGAAGCTGGAGAGAGAATAAGTGTAGTCCATATTACTCGCAGTAGTGTCCTTGTTCAATCTCAAGTTACAGCGATGATTTCCTGTGAATTCATTATTTTTTTACTTTTTTTTACGGTGAACGTATAATTTGATATTTTCCGGCCTCCATAATGGTCAACATTCTTCCCAATTTATATTAAGCTCTTGACTTCAAGTTGTGAAAGTTAGGGTCATGAATGTGCAATGGTGAAGAGTTTTCAACTAATACACAGTAGCTATTCACAGCTATCCTGTGGCTGGAAATGTGTCAGTTATTTCGTTCGTGGAAAATACCCATTGGGACATTAGATTGAAAAGAACAAGAAGTTCAGAAAAGATGGCGATCTTTTCGGCGATTTCATTCTCAAAAGCAGCTGTACAATCGCATTTATATAGATTAGTTTACATGCATACAATTATTATTTGTTTAATTCCACATAGCAACGAAGATGATAATAATTTTCAACTTGATATGAAAGTTTGAAGGTACGAATATAGATTACAAGGGGCTTGGTGACATAAAAGATTGCATAGGATTAGAAAACAGTTACAACGTGTGCAAAATTAATATTTGATAACTGGAGAATTAATTTTAAAGGCGAATAAAAGGTGATAATTATTTTCAACTTGATATGAATTACAAGAGGCTTAGAGACGCCAGGGATAGAACGAATTACAGAAGTGAACAAAATGAGCATGGAAACAAATTGAAATGAAAATTTTCAACTTGAAATGTAAATTAGGAGGTGTGTATATAGATTACAAGAGGCATAGAAACAAAAAAGTATTACACAGGATTAGAATATAATCGTAAATTGGTTATTCTGAACGGATTACAAGTGTGATCAGGAGGATGAGCATGGAAACAAACTTTAAATAACTGATTTTATAACTGAAAAAAGTGGGATGAATCGAGTGAAGTTAAAGAGAGAAAATTAAACACACAGATAACAGAACAGAAAAACTGGAGGATAATGGAACATACCGAACTAGGTCCATGGTAGTTGTAAAGGCAGGACTAGTTTATTTTGAACAGAAAATTCCGACTTTTCGATGCATATGGCGACAGCTTTCGCATATAAAGAAGTCGGAAACACACTGCCTTTGGTAGATTTTTGTTTACTTTGTAAATAACTCTAAATGATGAGTCGGTTGAGATTCTGTGACAGGTATTGACAGTTATTGCGCTTCTAATTGAACCGGTGCCTCCTCTTAGCAGCCATGCTGGATGATGTTCTCTGACAATTTTATTTTTAGAAACAATATACCACCAATTTGAATGCCATGAGGGGTGAAATTCAAATCTCATTTGCACAAAAGGTTTGAACCAGCTAAACAAGATGCAATTTAAATTGACCAAAGATATTCAATGATGAATACGTGAACATCACACTGGGATCATCATAGGTTGTTTCATCTTGTCATATGCATGAATGATACTGCAGTTGATGGACTACCAATCCAAGACAATTCTAGCCCATGACTGTTTGTAGCTAACTGGTAGATTGCACAAAAACCACACTGCAAGCGCTTGGTGGATTCACTCCGAAACCTCAGCTGGTTCGTAAGAGGCCAGTCAAGTATGGAAGAATGAGAGTGAAGCTGTCAAGCACACTCTGTAAAAAGAAATACTACCAGCACCACGACTGAATCTTGAAAAGACTGAAACTGTTTATCCCCATTTGAATGACAGTAATGACGAGAAGTTAGCCATAAAACTGCATATGGTGAACTGATGGCGTTAATAAAAAACCTGACAAGATGGAGAGAGAGAGATCATAAAGAGCAGCTTTGTTTATCAACCTTGAACTAACTAACTAATTAACTAACTAACTGACTGACTAGCTGAGTAAGTAACTAACTAAGTAATTAATCAACTAACTAAGAAACTTATTTAATAAACAGTTAACTAACTAAGTAAGTAACCAATCAACTGAATAACTAATCAACTAACTAAATAACTAACTAAGTAAGAAACGAATTTAAATAACAACTAACTAATTAACTAACCGACTAAATAACTAACTATCTAAGAACCTAATTTAATAAACAATTAATTAACTAACTAACTGACGAACTAACTAACTAACTGAGTAACAAACCAACTGAATAACTAACTAACTACCCCAATAAGTAACTAAGTGAGCAACTAACTAACTAACTCAATAACTAAGCAAACCACCAACTAACTACGCAACTAAATAACTAACTAAGCAACTAACTAACTATCTAACAAAATAACTAACGAACTAACTAAGGAACTGACCAACTAAGTAAGTGATTAACTAACTTAGTAACCGAATAACAAAGAAACTAGTTCAATAAACAATTAACTGACTAACTAACTAACCAACAAACTAACTAATTAACTAACGAAGTTACTAAGTAAGCAAATATCTAAAAAAGTAAATAACCAACTTAATAACTAACTAACTAAGTAACTGACTAACTAAGTAACTTTTCAACTAACTAACTAACTACCTATTTTGTCAATATCAATGTGGATGTGTCTGGTTTAAGTGCTACTTTTGTAGTTAAAATATTCTTATAATCAAACCGTATGTGTAACATTTTTATTCTGTTCACATTCTTCGTATCATATTACAATCACATGTTAAACTTAGATGTGTTTCTTGGCAAGTGTTCCAATAATAATTATTATCTTATGTAGGCTTGATTTTGTTATTGATGAGTTGGCTATACCGTCTCCATTGAAGATAAGATTTAAATTTGTTAAAACATTTGCAAACTGATAAATCAGAGTTTGTGATTTTTTAATTTTTTTCGCTCACTAACTAACTAACTAAGTAAGTGAGATTATGCAAAGTACCATGGTGGTGTGAAAAATTGATCAGGTATTCAGTTTTGAATAACTCTGCCTGTCTCTGGCACACACACACACACACAAGGGACACATGCATGCATCAATGATAAATCAATAATAGGTCAGCAATGATCTTGATTTGCACAGGGATTTCATTGATTTTAAGCTTGGATCACTAACTAATGTCAGGGTTAGAGAATAGACGGAAAACGGAGGGAAATCAAATTTACAGTTCGGAAATTACTCAGTCCCTCAAACGAATAAAATGACTGGCTGGTGTAGTTAGCTAGGAATTAGGTGGTCTGAAGTGATTTTTCCCTCTGAGCTGTGGAAAACTGGTCATACCAGGGGTGAGCTCGATCTCAAAACGGCTATTCATAGGTATTTAGATCACCTCATTCTGCCTGGATCTGGACTTCGCCGATATGATATATGTCTGATTTCCCACCAACTGGAAGACACGCAAGTGATTACAAGCAACAAGTTGACAGAAGAAGCATCCAGAGAAGATAGGACTTCAGGTGAACATAGAGAAAATAAGATCCGGATCCTGTCTTCGCTCAATACTCAACTCAAGATCAGATGGCCAAAAAGGATCAGCAACTGGGATCTCTGGGAGCAATCCAACCAGGAACTGATTGTGCAAGCAGAAAGAAATGGAGATGGATTGGCCGTACTCTGAGGAAACCATCAAGTGAGTGACATCACTGGACAAGCCATTGCTCGAGTGGAATCCGACAGAATGGGAAGCGGCGAGTTGCTCGTTCCACAGTGAGGTGACTTGGAGGAGGTCATGTGAAGAGTGAATGAAAGCATGTGGGCAGACTTAGAGTCAGGTGAAAACTCTAGCAGAGAACCGAACGCAGTGGAGACGCAAGGCTGAAGCCTTATATTCCTCTAGGAATTAAAGGAAATAATGATAAATAATAATCTACCTGGTTGTTTTATGAAAACCGAAATACTTGTACTGGAGATCTGTTTCTTTCAGTGTTTGAGACTGTTCATTGCGGATGGAATTCAAGACCTTCAGGTTATGCAGCTAGTCCGGTTGTGCCATGTGTTACTGATAAGATTTATCAGTAGTATATAAGGGGTTGCTCATCGGCATAAAAAAAACATCAAGTAGCTCGGAGATAGATTTCATGTCAGAGAAAGCAAATAACAGAGCGTTGAGGAGATACATGGGAGGTGTCAAAGGAACACCAAGAAACACGACATGAAGGAAGGCGAGAAATAGCGGACACAATACGGAAGATCTGTGCAAATGGTGATTCGAAGATAATGTGTGTATAATTTGGCTGAATAGAAATACCGAACAGCAACTAAACACTTCTTAACCAAGTCTTTTTTTTCTACGGTTAGAGTTGGTCTCCCTACAGTTACAGTCACACATATTGCATCTAATTTCCACTGAGTTAACGTGAAACACAAAGCTATAAGGTTAGTTAATGAGTTAGTTAGCTCATGCCTGACACTGTTTTCATCACATAAAATTATTATTATTATTGTATCCTTTAGTTCCTAGAGGAACATAGGGCTTCAGCTGCGCACCTCCATTGCCTTCGGTTTTCTGACAACTTTTTCACCCTGCTCCAGGTATGTCCGCATGCTTTCATCTCCTCCTCGCATGACCGCCTCCAAGTCACCCCATCATCGGACGACCAACTCTCCACTTCTATTTCGGGTTCCACTCGAGCGATGGATTGTCTAGTGATGTCACTTGATGGTTTCCTCAGCGTATGGCCAATCCATCTCCATTTCTTTATGCCTATTTGTTTCACAATCGGTTCCTGATTGGTTCGCTCCCAGAGATCCCTGTTGCTGATCTTTTCTGGCCATCTGATCTTGAGTATTGAGCGAAAACCGCTGTTAATGAAGGTCTGAAGTTTGTTGGAGATGCTCTTTATGACTCGCCAAGTCTCTGATCCGTATAGCAGCACTGACTTCACATTGGAGTTGAAAATCCGGATCTTATTTTTCTTCCTGAGTGCTGTTGACCTCCACACAAATTCGAGAGTAATGAAAGCTTGTCTTGCTTTTCCGATTCTGGCTTTGATGTCCTTGTCAGTTTCGCCTGTAGTTGAGATGATGCTTCCCAGGTAGGTGAAGGAGGTTGTTTCTTTCAGGTTCTTCCCACTTATGCTGATTGTTGTCTGTTGTTGTTGTTGCTGTTGATGTTGGCTAGGAATCTTCATCATCTCTGTTTTATCTATGTTCACTTGAAGTCCTATCTTTGATGCTTCTTCTGCCAACTTGTTACTTTTCACTTGCATATCTTCCAGTTTATGGGAAATCAGACATATATCATCGGCGAAATCCAGATCCTCCAAGTCTTTTGTGTCAGTCCATTTTATGCCTGTTGCCTCGTTGGTTGCCGTTGTCTGTTGCATTATCCAATCAATTGCAACCAGGAAGATCATTGCTGATAGTAGACAGCCTTGCCTCACTCCCGTCCTCACTTCGAAGGCCTCCGTAAGTTTCCCGTTGTGGATTACTTGGCATGCAGCATTGTCGTATAACTGTTGGATGAGGTGTATCGTGGAATTTGTGTGCCTAGAGGTGTGCGCACAAATTCTTTGGAGTGATTTCTTGTTTTGGTTACAGGATTTCACCATGAGCTGACATGAGTAAGAGAAGTAATGGAAAGCCTGGAAATACTGGACAGCCGTTTCGTCCTAGTTTGAGACTCTTCAGAATTACGCGCCTACCAAGGTATGAAACCAGACAAGGCGAGCTCATCTTATAACCAGTAGTTCCTGGGTTTTGATCCTGGACAAAGAGCAACTATTGTGGAATAATTTTGGCTAAAAATCCTGCAAATTCTATGAGAGCTGTTCAGGATAAAGCTATTGTTATTATTTAGCGCCACACCCCAGCTTCAAAGTCATCAAAATATCTGCGAATTAGAGTCCAAAATTAACCCCGTAACGCTGTAAATCATGAAAAAAGAGAAGTTAGAATTCATGGATCATTGGATCCCGTCTTAATGGGCGAACCGTCTATGAACCGGCCTCGTATCATTTTTAGTTTCATCCTTCATTTTTTGAGTGTTAAACCTGAATTGTTGTCTGCCTCCAGTGAGTGAATCAAAGTGATTCCGACTATCGGCTGCCTGTGGGAAGCGTTGGTTTGCAGTTCTTATGAACAGAGTTTTCAACCTCATCTTTCTGCGAATGCTCTACTTGATTCTGGGCTCTCTTTTCATACTTAGACTGGACTTTATAGCCACCCAACGGCATTATTTAAGTAATTTTGGGATTCTGATGTTATTTTTCTTTCAGGGAATCACAAAATTATTATCTTCCTGTCTTTTGGAGTGTTCTGTGACTGCCTGTCTTAAGGTGGCATAGAGGTTAGGACTCTCGCCGACCATCCACATGGTCCATGGTTCGATCCCCTGCCGACGAACACGTGATATCTATCGTCAGCCTGCAAAATTTGGGCTACCGATATCACATGGTGAAAATTCCATACTTGTACCAAAAATACGGTATGGAATCAAGCTGTAATAAAAAAACGAATTTTTAGCCACATATACTGTAGAACCCACAGGTCAGACTCGTGCATTCAGATCACACCATGTCGGTCTTGGTTGCCATGGGAAATCAATAATCAAGGTGACAAAGTCAATTTCTATCCATTACGAAGACAGAGAAATATCATACAAGTAAAAGGGAGTTGTAAAGTTGAAGGTCAAAAAGTATGGATGAATATGTAAATAGTATTATTAAAATTGATCAGCAGAAATACCATTTTATTTTATCTAAGGTCATCAGAATAAATTTATAAAACACACTTTGAAGATAAATTTAGCTGGCTCACTACATACTTACAAAAATATTTAAATTTTGTGCTGACAATGCGATCTAGGTTGATAATGAGATGTTCATCATTATTAAATTATTGATAATAGAACTCACTGTCCCACAATGAAATCTAAATGCATATGCCTTCTTAAGTCATTGGTCTGCTTGACTGTACGTTCATCAAAAAGTACATCAAATTTTTACAAAAATTATTTTGCAAAGATTTAACGGATTCCAAGTTCTATCAGGAATTGACTACAGTACGATCCGCTGGACAACAATGGTTTCATCCTTTTGTATTCATCCACGACCGCCTTTCACAATGGTATTCAGGTTACAGAATAATTCCATTCGACCATTCAGACACTCAGATGAAGTTCGATAGTTGACCTTTGAACTTACTAACTCCAGAAAATTCACGATAAATGGCGTGACAACTGTTCAGTAATCCTTGCTGTTCATTGGTTCTATAAGTGAAGTCAGTTTTTCATCATTCCTTAAACCGAATTCACGTCATTGTATTTTGTTTTAACCATCCAAAAGTACCGGTGGGTTGTAAAGTGTGCTAGGGAGAATTTTTAAGTAGATTTCAAGCCAATTTTGTGCAGCATTTTAGGATAAAATGCAAGCTAGATAAATACTGTAAGAGGTGGTAAAGTAATAAAAATGGAATGGATGGAATGGAATTCTCGGCATTTTACTACAGTATTGCAACCAGTTGGTGCATTCACAATCACAAAAATCTCCGTTCGTTTTGACATACAACATTTTGGCATGTCGGTAGCAAAGCCAAAAGTGAACAGAATGTTTGAAGGTGTTAGAAAAGTAGATGCTAGCATATTTACTGGTGTAAGTGGTGATGAAAAGGTCGAAATATACGGAGTGTGAAAGAACGAAGAAGAATGTTTTGAATGGAGTTTGTAAGGAAGAAAGAAACAAAGCAGCACAAAGCAGAATAAAGAGAGAGAGAGAAAAGGAAAAGAAAGAA
Source organism: Trichobilharzia regenti (assembly GCA_944472135.2). Taxonomy (NCBI): domain Eukaryota; kingdom Metazoa; phylum Platyhelminthes; class Trematoda; order Strigeidida; family Schistosomatidae; genus Trichobilharzia; species Trichobilharzia regenti. The sequence continues at coordinate 56,239,332 of OX235266.1, forward strand.
AACGTTGTACCTATAAATGATATGAGTTGGATTGATACCGTTGACTGATAGTGTAGCTAGAAACTCTTTACAAGAAGTAAATATTCCTAACTAAAGCATACTGGGTATTCCATAGTGTACTTGTCAAGAACAAAATTATCAGTCTTATTACTAATAATGACCAACACAGAGTGAGGACCCTTTTCGCCTGGACTGCTGCTTGGCCTCAAAGAATAGTTCGACTACTGTTTATTATAGAGTGTTGTATTCTATATTGAAGAAGTTTAGGATTTCATCATGAGCTGACATTAGTTAGGGAACCATTGGAAAACCCACCAAGGAGTACTGGACAGCTGTTTCGTCCTATTTTAGGACTCTTCAGCAGTACGCACCCACCAGGATTCGAACCCAGGACCTTCCGGTTACAAGGCGAGGTCGTATACCATTAAGCCACTGGGACCCGATCCAATGGTCCTTGTAACCGGAAGGTCCTGGGTTCGAATCCCGGTGGGTGCGTACTGATGAAGAGTCCCAAACTAGGACGAAACGGCTGTCCAGTACTCCCAGGTTTTCCAATGGTTCTCTAACTAATGTCAGCTCATGATGAAATCCTGAAACCAATCAAATCCCTACAAACCAACACTTAAATATGAAGAAGTTTACTTGGTTAGATGCGAGATATCAGACGAAACAAAACAATTATTATTCTCTTTAAGAGTTATATTTCATTCTGCTGTGTGCAGTCGACTTCAGCTGGCTCTACGATGGCGTCGATAGAGAGGTGATTTGGTAACTACTTCGCTACTACGGGGTGCCACCGACAATTATAAACTGCAATCAACAGTTGTACGATAATGCTGCGCATGACAAGTAATCCGTAACGGGAAACTCACGGAATTCTTCAAAGTGAAGATGGAAGTAAGACAAGAAAAGCCTCTTACTATCTCTAATGATTAATTTCCTGATTGTGGTAGATTGGATAATGCGTTAGACAGAGGCGGACAACGAGGAGGCAGGCATAAAATGCAACTACACAAAATACTTGGAAGATCTGGATCTCGCCAATGTGATATCTATCTGATTCCCCACAAACTCGAAGATATGCAAGTGATGAAAAGGAACAAGTTGTCAGAAGAAACATCAAAGAAAGATATGATCTCAGGTGAACATAGGGAAAATAGATGTGATGATGAAGATTTCTGACCAGCAGTAGAAGCTACAACAACAGACAGACAGCAATCAGCTTAAATGAGAGAACTCTCAAAGAAGCTACCTCCTTTTCCTACTTACCGTCCTGGGAAGCATCGTTTCAACCACAGGCAAAACTGATGAGTTTATGAAAGCGAGAATGGGAAAAGCACGGCAAGCTTTCATTACCCTCAAGTCTGTGTGCAGATAAACAGTACTCATCATGAAAAATAACATGTGTATTTTCAACTTAAATGTGAAGTCAGTGCTTACTATACAGATCAAAGACTTGGCGCATCATGAAGAACACTTCGAACAAACTATAGACCATCATCAACAGCTGTCTTCGCTCAGCACTACGCAAGATATGGTGGCCGGCTAGAAAAGATCGGCAACAGGGATCTCTGGCAATGAGCAAACCATCCCAGTAGGAACCAATTGTGCAACAAATATGCCGAAATGGAGGTGGATTGGTCATACTCTTAAAAAAGCAAGCCATCAAGTGAGTGACATCATACGCCAGGCCATCAATCGAGTGGAACCCGAACGGGAAGCAGAGAGTTGGCGGTCAGTGGAGTACATCATGCGGAGAGTAGATGAAAGCATGTAGGCAGACGTGGAGTCAGGTGAAAATCTTAGCACAAAATGTAACGTAATGGAGACGTGTGGCTGGAGCTCTTTGTTTCTCTAGTAACTAAGAGAAATAATGGTAGTAACAATGGTCTATAAGCTCTAATCTCTGCCTCTCTTAATCTATCCCATGTTACCCCTTTACACATACTTAATACTCCCTCGTGATTGACTGCTTAGTGCACGATGTGAATCAACAGTCTCTTCAGCACTTGTCTAATCCATCTCTTTTTCCTTTTGCACATGTGTTGTACTATGTGTTCTTGGTTGGTTCATTCTGAGATTTCTATATGACTGCTTATCTTTTCTGACTGTCTGATCCTCAGTATACAACCAGTGAAGGCAGACGTCGATAAAGACCCACACTAACCTTTTACTAGATTACAGAGAACAACATCCGAATTTCAAATATAAATCTCAATTTAATAAGTACAGAAAAATTATCATTCAAGAAGTTTCTACATGGCTCTGAGATTTGCTGCATTATAAAAATGCTAATTCACAGCTGTCGTCGCTTACTGCTGAAGGTGAGATAGTCCGTGAGTATCAAAATCAAGTCGTGAAGAACATAAAAGACAATTCGGTGAAGAGAAGTTTCGGAGATTTGATTTGTTGAAGGATTTCATCATGAGTTGACATCGATTAGACCTGCGAGTATTCTACGACCACTTCATCCCATTCGCGAACTCCGCTTCAGCAGTAAGCACACACCAGGGTTCTAAACCGGAAAACCTCCTGGTTACAAGGCCAAATAGTAGACCATTCACCCACTGAGACCTGATCCAAGGGCCAACCGGTGAATTCCAACGTCTCTCAGTTGACAACAGAGCGCGACTATTCACCAATGTCATTTATGCCGAGTATTTGTCCTCACACCTGAGCTGCCGCATCCTTCTGGGCCCGACTTCTCAACAAAACCAAGGTAATTATCTCCCTGATGAAAAGACACAAACTAGGGCGAAACAGCTCTCCAATACTCTCAGATTTCCCAGTGGAACTGAGAAACATCTCAGCTCATGATGGAATCCTGTATGAAAATTTCTTCATTGACGAAGTAATCTTCAGAAGATGTAGGGCTATATTTATATATTAACTGATTAAAAATGCCCAATAAAATTTTCCAAAGAATAAATACTGAACAAAAAGTACTCTCTTCGATAAATTCATCATCAGGCTCTGCAGTTGTATATACATTATAGGGAATGAATGAATGAATGAATTAGTGTTATGAACGACATTATTGTTGTTTAAACAACATCAAATCAATAATATTGGTAGATCACAGCTGAATCGCATCAACATAAAATAAGCTGAATGTGAGAAGAATTAGGAAGGATAATATTACAAATTCATGAATCTATAGTCTCTACTGAAGGCCGGTCAGAGCAGTAGTAGCGGCTGGACTTGCTTCTTTTGGATACAGAGCGCTGGTTGATTGAGGCGAATCGCAATAGCCTCTGCTGTTTTGAGCCTACGGTGCTTCGATGATTTTGGCAGTTTATTTGGCACCCGGTATAATAATAAATTGCCAAAATCATCGAAGCACCGTAGGCTCAAAACAGCAGAGGCTATTGCGATTCGCCTCAATCAACCAGCGCTCTGTATCCAAAAGAAGCAAGTCCAGCCGCTACTACTGCTCTGACCGGCCTTCAGTAGAGACTATAGATTCATGAATTTATAATATTATCCTTCCTAATTCTTCTCACATTCAGCTTATTTTATGTTGATGCGATTCAGCTGTGATCTACCAATATTATTGATTTGATGTTGTTTAAACAACAATAATGTCGTTCATAACACTAATTCATTCATTCATTCATTCCCTATAATGTATATACAACTGCAGAGCCTGATGATGAATTTATCGAAGAGAGTACTTTTTGTTCAGTATTCATTCTTTTGAAGATTTACTTTTACCGAAAATTTATATTAGTCTATCTTGAGTGACTGCGGTACCAAAAGCAACAAAATTACTGAAAGGTGACTTCAGAAGTAAATATTAGGAAAGTCGTAAATTACTTGATACGCAACGGCACAAACGAAGAATGAGTTAGAATTTTGATAAGGTTAAAATTATTATTGAGTGAGAAGAAAGTTGGTAGTTGACTGTCCATTTAACATGTGTTAATAGTGTGAGAAAATGTACAAATGAAACATATGAGAATGATAACAGTGAATTGATCATTGGAGTACAAGCGAAGCAACCATTAAAAATAAACAATAAACAATTTTACAGGGAAGGTCTAATGAAAAGATTACAAACGATGGAAGAATGAGAGATTGGACAAACGTTTTCTGTATACTGAGTTCGGGGCTGCATTGACGAGTTGTCATTGCCTTCGCCATACACAAATGTCAAAACTTAACACCCTTTTTACTATTTAGCTTTACTTTGTAGATAATCTTGAAAGATGACTCTGGTGGAGATGCTTCACCTAAACTCGACAATTCAGCTAGTAAAAGTTGTGCATTGTCCTCTTGCTAACTATACTGGGAGGAAATATAGAGAAGCAAAGTGAGCTGCAGTCAGTCGATAAAATCTATAAGTTGCATCATACTACAAGCCATCAAGTAGTGTCCGAAAGCGAAACGATGAGTTGGCATCGATCCTTCGGCAGCATATAAGATTGTCGGATTTTCAACTCCAATGTAAATTCAGTGCTACTATATGGATCAGAGACTTTCACTACGCGTCATAAAGAGCTTCTCAAACAAACTTCAGACCTTCAATAACAGTTGCCTTCGCTCAATACTCAAGATCAGATGGCTAGCCAGAAAGGATCAGCAACAAGGATCTCTGGCAATGAGCAAACCAACAGAGCAGTAACCGATTGTGAAACAAATAGGCAGGAAGAAATGGAGACGAATTGGCAATTCTCTAAGGAGACCTTCAAGTGACAAGCCATCGCCCGAGTGGAGCCCGACAGAATAGGAAGCGGTGAGTTGGTCGTCAGTGCAAGAGTGACTTTGAAAGTGGTCATGTGAAGAGGAGATGAAAGCATGTGGGCAGACTTAGAGCCAGGTGAAAACGTTGGTAGAAAACCGAAGGCAATGGAGACGCGCGGCTGAAGCCCTATGTTCCTCTACGAAGTAAAGGAAATAATGATAATAATACTTATTGTCAGTGCCATACACAGAAAAGATAAATCCAAATCTAAGTTTCCAGCTTAACACTGTCAGACTCCAGTTTAAAACAAATTAATTACCCAGTATAATAGACATGTAGTTAAGTTTGTTAAAAATTTGTCAACTGTCAACTGGCTGACAAGATATTTAATATCTTCTGATCGATAAATATATATTAATCAATACACGTAAAATTTAAAAACAGATGATATATCTAATTATTGACGTGTTTTGTACAGCATTTGATGGGTGTATAGAATGACAGTCTCTACATACCGAGTTGGTGAAACACAGTGTAAAGGATACTTTTGCATTTGTTGAAAGGGTAAACGATTTAAATGTTGACAAACAATTCATGATATCATTTGACGTCTGCTCCTTATTCACCAATACATACCACTTATGAAAACAGAAGACTTTGTATGAGAAGAACCCAGAAGACAGAACATTAATGTTGGCATTCCTACATCTTTTATAAAAAAAGCTTCTCTTGAAATACACAATGAATGTTCACTTTTTATTTAATAAGGAACTATACAGACAAATAGACGATATGGCAATGAGGCCATCACTAAGATTCATTCTAGCTGACATTTTCCTTACGAAACTAGAAAATGGTCCTTTGAAAGATGTCACTGATGAACTTGAATTCTATTTTCGGTACATGGATGATAAATTTTTGATTACGAAAAATGAGGATAAACTTAACGATGTTCATCCTACAATAAATTTTACTATTGAGAAAGAAAAAGACGTCTAGTATTTCATTTCTAGACGTATTTATGACCAGAAAAGAGGATGGCACAATAAGAAGAAGTGTATATAGAAAACATACATCAACTAGTCAGTATACTCATTTTTTCAGCTTCGTACCCTTGAAATACAAATGCAATCTGATAATGTGCTTGATTCACAGAGCAAGAGCAATCTGTTCGGATAAATGTCTTAATAAGGAACTCAGTAATATTAAACGGTTGCTGAGTGAAAACGATTATTCAGAAAATTTTATTGATAAGAATATGATTTTCAAAATCAAGGTAGCCAAAGGTACTAACATTTCCTAAAGAGGCCTTATTCTTACAACTTTAGTTCCTCGGGAATAACATTGGTGAGATATGAACATAACACCCTATAAATGTAGTAAAGAGAGCATTCCCTGCTGGTGAATAACTCTGTGTCTTCAAAACCACTCCTCTTTTGCGTTTGGGAGAAAAAGATTAACTGCTTAATTTCGCCTGTTCCATGTGTATCCACTAATTTATCTGCTGCTGTGGAGCCAGTTAGTTGCATAGGCCGTACAATTAAGCGTGTTTCCCATAGGATTTCCGAACATCGTCCTCAGTAGTTAATAGAGGGATAAACCAAATTCATCCATAGTTCTGTTCTGTCTTGCCTTGTGGAAACAGAACACAATATTGATGTTAACGAGGCATTTTTCAAAGTCATTTACCGCATACCAACAAATCTTAACTTCACCTGAAGATTTCGTTTACTAAATATTACTGAGGCTGGCTGTTGGGATCCACATAAGAAAGCCTAATTTATGCGTCTAAAAGAAGCTAGTTCAGACATTGTTCTTACCTTGGTCATCCAGGTTTGAATGATCTTCAATTTCTATGGAAATTTATTTTATTTTATTTTATATTCTATTTGCTATCGTACCTGTGTTATTATTATAATTTAAGCAGCTTTAATAAACTGTAATTCCATTGTGATCTTACTTTACAAATCGATATTAACTGATTAAAAATGCCTATTGAAATTTTCAAAAGAATGGATACTGAAAAAAGAGTACTCTTTTCAATAACCTCTTCATCATCAGGCTCTGCAGTTATATATACATTTTAGGGAATGAATGAATGAATTAGTGTTATTAGCAACATTATTGCTGTTTAAATAACATCAAATCAATAATATTGATAGATTACAGCTCAATATCATCAACATAAAATAAACTGAATGTCAGAAAAATTAGGAGAGATAATATTACAAATTCATGAGTTTATAGTCTCTACTGAAGGCTAGCCAGGGCAGAAGTAGAGATTAGCTGGACTTGCTTCTTTTGCACACAGTGCACTGATTGATTGAGGCGAATTGAAATAGTCTCTACTGTTTGGAGCATTCGGTGCTTCGATGATTTTAATAATTTATTAGACACCCGGTAGATGATACAGATGGATTCTTCCACGCCGGCTGGCTTTGTGGCCGGTTTGCACCAGATGGTCCAGTATCGAACTGTTAATGGTTTTCACTACACCTTTACTAAGCAATAGTGGGAGATGTTCACTAACACAAAATACCTAGGCTAGCCACTTCAGATTGTATCTACCGATTCGACTGCGCTTGTGAGACGAGTTATATTGGCCGTTACTCTAGGAACTTGATTTTTCACACTCGAGAACATATCCTACTATGGCTGAATAAAAGTGTAGTTAAAAGCATTAACAGTTGCATATTGGACCATCTGGTGCAAACTGGCAGGCCACAAAGCAAGAGTGGAAGAATCCTTCTCTATAATCTACCGGGTGCCTAATAAATTGCCGAAATCATCGAAACATCGCATGTTCCAAACAGAAGAGGCTTTTGCAATTTGTCCCAAACAACCGGAGCTTTGTGTACGAAAGAGGCAAGTCTAGTCAGCCGCTACTACTGCCTTCAATAGAGACTATGAACTCATGAATTTATAATATTATCCTTCCTAATTCTTCTCACATTCAGCTTATTTTATGTTGATGCGATTCAGCTGTGATCTACCAATATTATTGATTTGATGTTGTTTAAACACCAATAATGTCGCTCATAACACTAATTTATTCATTCATTCCCTATAATGTATATACAACTGCAGAGCCTGATGATGAATTTATCGAAGAGAGTACTTTTTGTTCAGTATTCATTCTTTTGAAGATTTACTTTTACCGAAAATTTATATTAGTCTATCTTGAGTGACTGCGGTACCAAAAGCAACAAAATTACTGAAAGGTGACTTCAGAAGTAAATGTTAGGAAAGTCGTAAATTACTTGATACGCAACGGCACAAACGAAGAATGAGTTAGATGCTTGATAAGGTTAAAATTATTATTGAGTGAGAAGAAAGTTGGTAGTTGACTGTCCATTTAACGTGTGTTAATAGTGTGAGAAAATGTACAAATGAAACATATGAGAATGATAACAGTGAATTGATCATTGAAGTACAAGCAAAGCAACCATTAAAAATAAACAATAAACAATTTTACAGGGAAGGTCTAATGAAAAGGTTAAAAACGATGGAAGAATGAGAGATTGGACAAACGTTTTCTGTATACTGAGTTCGGGGCTGCATTGACGAGTTGTCATTGCCTTCGCCATACACAAATGTCAAAACTTAACACCCTTTATACTATTTAGCTTTACTTAGTAGATAATCTTGAAAGATGACTCTGGTGGAGATGCTTCACCTAAACTCGACAATTCAGCTAGTAAAAGTTGTGCATTGTCCTCTTGCTAACTATACTGGGAGGAAATATAGAGAAGCAAAGTGAGTTGCAGTCAGTCGATAAAATCTCTAAGTGACATCATACTGCAAGCCATCAAGTAGTGTCCGAAAGCGAAACGATGAGTTGGCATTGATCCTTCGGCAGCAAAGAAGATTGTCGAATTTTCAACTCCAATGTAAATTCAGTGCTACTATATGGATCAGATGCGTCATAAAGAGCATCTCAAACAAACTTCAGACCTTCAATAACAGTTGCCTTCGCTCAATACTCAAGATCAGATGGCTGGCCAGAAAGGATCAGCAACAAGGATCTCTGGCAATAAGCAAACCAACACAGCAGGAACCGATTGTAAAACAAATAGGCAGGAAGAAATGGAGACGAATTGGCAATTCTCTAAGGAGACCTTCAAGTGACAAGCCATCGCCCGAGTGGAGCCCGACAGAATGGGAAGCGGTGAGTTGGTCGTCAGTGCAAGAGTGACTTGGAAGTGGTCATGTGAAGAGCAGATGAAAGCATGTGGGCAGACTTAGAGCCAGGTGAAAACGTTGGTAGAAAACCAAAGGCAATGGAGACGCGCGGCTGAAGCCCTAAGTTCCTCCACGAAGTAAAGGAAATAATAATAATAATACTTATTGTCAGTGCCATACACAGAAAAGATAAATCCAAATCTAAGTTTCCAGCTTAACACTGTCAGACTCCAGTTTAAAACAAATTAATTACCCAGTATAATAGACATGTAGTTAAGTTTGTTAAAAATTTGTCAACTGTCAACTGGCTGACAAGATATTTAATATCTTCTGATCGATAAATATATATTAATCAATACATGTAAAATTTAAAAACAGATGATATATCTAATTATTGACGTGTTTTGTACAGCATTTGATGGGTGTATAGAATGACAGTCTCTACATACCGAGTTGGTGAAACACAGTGTAAAGGATACTTTTGCATTTGTTGAAAGGGTAAACGATTTAAATGTTGACAAACAATTCATGATATCATTTGACGTCTGCTCCTTATTCACCAATACATACCACTTATGAAAACAGAAGACTTTGTATGAGAAGAACCCAGAAGACAGAACATTAATGTTGGCATTCCTATATCTTTTATAAAAAAAGCTTCTCTTGAAATACACAATGAATGTTCACTTTTTATTTAATAAAGAACTATACAGACAAATAGACGATATGGCAATGAGGCCATCACTAAGATTCATTCTAGCCGACATTTTTTCTTTACGAAACTAGAAAATGGTCCATTGAAAGATATCACTGATGAACTTGAATTCTATTTTCGGTACATGGATGATAAATTTTTGATTACGAAAAATGAGGATAAACTTGACGATGTTCATCCTGCAATAAATTTTACTATTGAGAAAGAAAAAGACGTCTAGTATTCCATTTCTAGACGTCTTTATCACCAGAAAGGAGGATGGCACAATAAGAAGAAGTGTATATAGAAAACATACATAAACTAGTCAGTATACTCATTTTTTCAGCTTCGTACCCTTGAAATACAAATGCAATCTGATAATGTGCTTGATTCACAGAGCAAGAGCAATCTGTTCGGATAAATGTCTTAATAGGGAACTCAATAATATTAAACGGTTGCTGAGTGAAAACGGTTATTCAGAAAATTTTATTGATAAGAATATGAATCTAAAATCAAGGTAGCCCAAGGTACCAACATTTCCTAAAGAAGCCTTATTCTTACAACTTTAGTTCCTTGGGAATAACATTGGTGAGATATGAACATAACACCCTATAAATGCAGTAAAGAGAGCATTCCCTGCTGGTGAATAACTCTGTGTCTTCAAAACCACCCCTTTTTTGCGTTCGGCAGAAAAAGATTAACTGCCTAATTTCGCCTGTTCCATGTGTATCCACTAATTTATCTGCTGCTGTGGAGCCAGTTAGTTGCATAGGCCGTACAATTAAACGTGTTTCCTATCGGATTTCCGAACATCGTCCTCAGTAGTTAAGTGAGGGACAAACCAAATCCATCCATAGTTCTGTTTTATCTTGCCTTGTGGAAACAGAACACAATATTGATGTTAACGAGGCATTTTTCAAAGTCATTTACCGCATACCAACAAATCTTAACTTCACCTGAAGATTTCGTTTACTAAATATTACTGAGGCTGGCTGTTGGGATCCACATAAGAAAGCCTAATTTATGCGTCTAAAAGAAGCTAGTTCAGACATTGTTCTTACCTTGGTCATCCAGGTTTGAATGATCTTCAATTTCTATGGAAATTTATTTTATTTTATTTTATATTCTATTTGCTATCGTACCTGTGTTATTATTATAATTTAAGCAGCTTTAATAAACTGTAATTCCATTGTGATCTTACTTTACAAATCGATATTAACTGATTAAAAATGCCTATTGAAATTTTCAAAAGAATGGATACTGAACAAAGAGTACTCTTTTCGATAACCTCTTCATCATCAGGCTCTGCAGTTATATATGCATTTTAGGGAATGGATTAGTGAATTAGTGTTATTAGCAACATTAATGCTGTTTAAATAACATCAAATCAATAATATTGATAGATTAAAGCTCAATATCATCAACATAAAATAAACTGAATGTCAGGGATCTCTGGGAGCGAACCAATCAGGAACCGATTGTGAAACAAATAGGCAGAAAGAAATGTAGATGGATTGGCCATACGCTGAGGAAACCATCAAGTGACATCACTAGACAAACCCTCGAGTGGAACCCGAAAGGGAGGCGGCGAGTTGGTCGTCCAAGGGTAACTTGGAGGAGGTCATGCGAGGAGGAGATGAAAGCATGTGGACAGACCTGGAGCAGGGTGAAAAAGTTGTCAGAAAACCGAAGTCAATGGAGGTGCGCAGCTGAAGCCCTATGTCCCTCTAGGAACTAAAGGATACAATAATAATAATAATAATATTACAAATTCATGAGTTTATAGTCTCTACTGAAGGCTAGCCAGGGCAGAAGTAGAGATTAGCTGGACTTGCTTCTTTTGCACACAGTGCACTGATTGATTGAGGCGAATTGCAATAGTCTCTACTGTTTGGAGCATTCGGTGCTTCGATAATTTTAATAATTTATTAGACACCCGGTAGATGATACAGATGGATTCTTCCACGCCGGCTGGCTTTGTGGCCGGTTTGCACCAGATGGTCCAGTATCGAACTGTTAATGGTTTTCACTACACCTTTACTAAGCAATAGTGGGAGATGTTCACTAACACAAAATACCTAGGCTAGCCACTTCAGATTGTATCTACCGATTCGACTGCGCTTGTGAGACGAGTTATATTGGCCGTTACTCTAGGAACTTGATTTTTCACACTCGAGAACATATCCTACTATGGCTGAATAAAAGTGTAGTTAAAAGCATTAACAGTTGCATATTGGACCATCTGGTGCAAACTGGCAGGCCACAAAGCAAGAGTGGAAGAATCCTTCTCTATAATCTACCGGGTGCCTAATAAATTGCCGAAATCATCGAAACATCGCATGTTCCAAACAGAAGAGGCTTTTGCAATTTGTCCCAAACAACCGGAGCTTTGTGTACGAAAGAGGCAAGTCTAGTCAGCCGCTACTACTGCCTTCAATAGAGACTATGAACTCATGAATTTATAATATTATCCTTCCTAATTCTTCTCACATTCAGCTTATTTTATGTTGATGCGATTCAGCTGTGATCTACCAATATTATTGATTTGATGTTGTTTAAACACCAATAATGTCGTCCATAACACTGATTCATTCATTCACTATAATGTATATACAACTGCAGAGCCTGATGATGAAATTATCCAAAGTAGTACTCTTTGTTCAGTTTACATTCTTTTGAAAATTGATATTATTTAAAAACATTAATAGTATTTATAAAGTTATATTTGTAAAATCTCAGCGAAATTGAAATGATTAATTCCAACGTTTCGTTCGGCAATCTGGTCCGAACTTCTTCAGGGAAATTAATCGAAATTAACATAACAAAGTTTATATATAAAGGTACACATCTTGTTTTCAAAATTTTTGTCCAATCATGAGTCAGGCAACAGTTATCAATATGTATAATAAATAAATAAATAGAATTGTATGTTTATATAAAAGTACATCTCTTATTTTTAAATATGAATCAATAGGTATTCTAAACAAAACCTGTCTAGAAGTTTCTCCAGATCAATTGTGGGGATTGTAACGCAGTATATGTAGGAGAAACTTCTCGACAGGTAAATATAAGAAGGGTGAAAGAGCATAAACAATGTCTAAAGGTGGTTCCAAAGAGCTCTGCAGACTTGAAGAAGCTAGAAAACAACTCAGCGATTGCGCTACATTCAATAGAAACGGGACACAAAATCGACTTTGATAAGACTAAGGTTTTACAGAAAGGTTTTGGTTCATATCAAGAAAGACTGACTGCAGAAGCCCTACATATGTGGTTGAATCCCAACAGTTTAAACAGACGTGAAGGTGTGGTGTTAGCCGATGCATAGCAAATCCTGACTAATAAACAAAATAAAGTTTGATATGTATGACCAAGTAGTCACACTTGGTCAAATTCCCGATTGTCTACGTCTTCTAATAGAGAGAATAACAAATCTATAAAAAATTAAATTATTTTATAAAAATGTCAATTATTTTGCAACTATCCGGTGAAATCTTGATCACAGTTCATATGCACTAATAGTGTTATTGACGAGACTATTCTAAAATATTCTCTGTATAAAAAGATATGTATACTTGTAGAGTCAGAAGAGGAAATAATCAAAAAAGATATTCTTTGCTAAAATATTTTGTTATTTTACAGATATAATTACATAGAGAGAAAATCAAAAGGGATTAGGGCAAAACTTTACTCAATAATACGAATATATACTACAGAGATGATGTGTTAAAATGCATTATTGTAACGAAATACTAGGAAATACCCAAAAAGACATTAGAATGAGGAGAATAAAAAGCTCAGTAAACCGATATCTTTGAGGCGATTTCACTTTTTTTTTAACCGTGTGGATATACATAACTTTACATAGTTGCAATTACCATTATCTCTCTCTCTCTCTCTCTCGAAGCCATAACAAAGGGAAATTAGTAAAGTTAAACTATCTTATTCAAGTGTTGGTTTGTAGGGATTTGATTGATTGGTTACAGGATTTCCTCATGAGCTGACATCAGTTTGAGAAACATTGGAAAACCTGGGAGTACTGGACAGCTCTCTCGTCAGCCTAGTTTGGGATTCTTCAGCAGTACGCACCCACCGAGATTCGAACCCAGGACCTTCCGGTTACAAGGCGAGCTCGTATACCATTAAGCCACTGAGACCCGATCCAATGGTCAGCCCATGAATTCTAACTTCTGCCAATTCACGAGATAGCGCGACCGCTAGCCAATGTCTTCGGTGGCGAGTATTTGTCCTCAGTGACTTTGAACAATCAATCAGAACTCAGACGCAGGAAGGTTGTGCAATCGTTGAAAAATATACTAAAAATTTTTACAAACTTGATATTTCACAGCACAGTTGTAGCTTGTGAGTTGTAAGGATGTTTCCTAGTCAATATATAGATGATCATCTATAGAGAAATCGGAACGTGTACGATATATCCATTCATCCAGGTGACTGTACGTCATGGTACTTTGAGTTCGATTGATATTTCGGACATTATTCTTCAACCTGCTCCTGACTCCAACCATAATCCTAACTTCTGATCCAAAATTTAACCCTAATCCTAATCTTAACCCTAGACTTTAAAACCTTAATCTTAAAAGCCACAACCCCACCTAACAGCATAGATCTGCAGAAGAAGTACTTAGAGAATAAGTGGAATACTGTACCTATCCTCTCCAATTCCGAAAAGACAGGCTTGAATTGATTTGGAATGACACTGCATAGCATTCCATGTGTCTAATCAGTTCTTGAAGGTCAACTTTGGAAATTCTCGACATTGGCATATATGTGCTGAGATTTTGTAAATTCCGGTTTAATAATACTTTGAGAAAGCTATTAGCATTAAATAGCGAAACGTCAGTAAAAACAACATCGTTTTGTTTTTCATTCATTGGGAAATACAAAAACCTTTATTATAATGAATATCATACACCCAATGCCTAAATTTTTTCAAACCGTTAAAAGTGAACTTGGTTTGGACATATATATTATTGCATACAGCTAGTACATTAAAAACAAATAAAGTTCTACATAGATTAAGAGTAATTTCGGTTAGTTTTGACAACAACATGTCGATAGCAAAGCCAAAATTGAACAGAGTGTTTGAAGGTGTTAGAAAAGTAGATACTACTAGCATATTTACTGGCGTAGGCGGTGACAAAAGGTCCAGATAAACAGAGTGTGAAAGAACGAAGAAGAATGTTATAAATAGAGTTTGTAAGGAAGGGAGAAACAAAGCAGCACACAACAGAATAAAGAGAAAGAGAGAGAGAAAAGGAAAAGAAAGAAAGAAAACGTTGTACCTATAAATGATATGAGTTGGAAAGACGAGATCCAGTTGTTCTAGTGACTATTCAATATGTTATAGGTTTCACGTCTAATGCTTTCTTTATCGCACAGAACACGAGCCAAGTGGGACATGGTTGAGTTTTTGTACTTGCTGGTGCGAGCATATAGTTTCCTATATAGGCTTCTTCTCTGCCTGCCTGATGAGATACAAGGGTAGTTAGAGTTGTGAATGAAGAGGGTGGTGTGAGTTAGATAAAATGGATTTTGCCCATTTTTCACATGAGTCCAAGTACCTGTCGACCAGAATATTAACAAGCTGGTTAAGTG
This sequence comes from Trichobilharzia regenti, assembly GCA_944472135.2. Lineage (NCBI taxonomy): Eukaryota > Metazoa > Platyhelminthes > Trematoda > Strigeidida > Schistosomatidae > Trichobilharzia > Trichobilharzia regenti. The sequence goes on from OX235266.1 coordinate 56,254,505, forward strand.
GCACGTTGCTTACCCTGCTGACAACCTCTAACATCCTGCGTAATAAGGCATAGTCTTTCTTCAGTAGCCTTGAAAAAACTAATGGGGAACAATAGAGAATAATAGGCAGAATAAGGGTTATTCCAGAATGTCTGGAATGTCTGGCTTCAAATGAAAACCCGACATGTTCCATTGATAGAAATTTGAAACTGAAGTCCGAGAAGAGAGAGAATGCAGGAACAGTGTCAAGAAAATACAGTGTATGTTTTGTGTGCAGTCCGGGGTATATTGAGTGGCCAATTCCCTATAGGAAAGAATCTTTATTTCCCTGAAGAACACATTTTCATGCAGGAACACTCAAAGTGATATTCTATAGCTGCCGACTGCTTCTAAGTAATGTGGAGGATAAACTGTAGGGTATGATCAATCCAATGTATATTTTAACTGACCTCTTCGTGTGGATCTAGCTAGGTACATTGGTTGTTGAGTGTGCGTCTTTTTATAATACGTTAGGGAACATTACTCATCATGGCATTGATTGGTTCAGTCAGAATCGCCATACGTGAGCACCTTTTTCGTCATCTATCACTTTATTTCAACTGGCTCATAATCTGGAGTCATCTGTGAAGCAAAACGAAAGCCTGCTTAATGCATTGTCTTTCCAACTTTATTGTATTGCGAGAACTCTTCACGATATGCATCAAAAATTGGGAGCTATTGGGGTTGTCAAAAAATAGTTCAACCTCTACATTTGCCATTAATACACTTGGTTTCTTTCCAATAATTTTCGATTTCTGCTTTACTTCCGTTTCTTCATTTTCTTTATTTTTAAATTTCCATTATATTGTTATTACTATTATTGTTCCCTTAGGTTCCTAGTGGAACATAGCGCTTCAACTGCACGTCTCCACTTTTCATCTGCATCTATGTTCACCATCCATACTGTTTCAGCTCCTCTTCACATGATCTCCACCATGTCACCCTCGCACTGATGTCCCACTCGCCGCTTCCCTTCCGGCCTGGTTTCAATCGAGCAATGGCTTGACGCACGCGCGATGTCACCCAGCGGTGGCCTCCTCAGCGAGTGTTTAATCCATCTCCACTTTCTCCTGCATATTTATTGGTTGGCGATTGGTTCTTGTTTTGTTTGTTCCCATAGTTTCTTGTTGGTGATTTTTTTCTGGCCATCTCATCTCCAGTATAGAGCGAAGACAGTTGTTGATGAAGGTCTGCAACAGTCTGTTGGAAATATTCTTTGTGACCCGCCACGTTTCCATTATAAGAAAGGTGTTATTTGAATTTGTTTTTATGCGGATCACTTTCAGATCTGTCTTTTTAAAACCTGCTCTTCATATTACACAACTATTTTCCAATACTTTGTAGTGTCACTTCTATTTCTTTTGTAATCTATATTGACGGTTGCACACTTAAATTTTATTCTCCAAGGGTTACTTCTTTCAGCGTTTGATTAGATTCCAGTTTGATTATGGAGTGATGTCGGTCAGAGAAGCATTAAAGAACTAGAGTCTATTGAAGAGCTGTTTCTTCCTAGTCTGAAACTCTACAATAGTAAACACCCTCTGAGTGTTGAACATAAGACCTTCTGGTTACAAGATGAGCTCATATACAATTCACTCAACATATGGATCCACCTGAATGTCTTGTGAATTCAAACTTCATTCAGTTGGTAATTTCAGCTTGTCCACAGCTTAGGCGTTTTTCACTAATGGCAGTTTCGCTAGAGTCATATCCTGAATCCCTTTTTTATTCTGATCGTACCAAATGTTTAAAGATTAAAAATTAACCTCTTTTCTTTATTAATATGTTACCATTCACTAAAATAAAGCAAAATTGACAATTGAACAAATAAGGAATCATAAGCTGTTTAATTTAAACAAAAATAATCAATATTTCTAGGCCAAATTCATCGATACATCTGTAAATGTATGTATATGTTTACACGCAGAAAACCTTGATCAGACTAATTACATTGCAGGATTTGCTTAAAAACAAGTTTCGATGTATAGTTTAATCAAAATTTGTGTGAATAAATACCTTGTATTTATGTGAATGTGTCGAATAGTCTGAGGAGAGATATCACTCAATATTGCTAAGTAAATAGTCCAGTTGAAATGGATATTTAGGCGAGAAAAGATTAGAAGATGTAAAGAGTTTTTTTATTATTTTGTCTGACGGTGATGAGCAATGGATTCAAAGATGTGCATTTCCTCCGCCTACCTGGAACTCTTCAGCTATAAGGATTAAGTTATTCACAATGGAATGACCAGAGAAGCCACTGAAGTGAAAACAAGGTTACTGTCTAATGTCAGCGACGAGGATACCCTGATTATGGTGGACTGGATCATGAAGGAGACTGTGAGCAGGGAGCGATATAGAAGGAACAGGTTCCACTAAGCACAAGACTTCGTGGACGATAATTAACTTACACAAACTTGAATATCTAAAAAGAGAAAATCAATTAATTCAAATGAACTGTAGTCAAGATTTGACAGAATAGTTCTAAAATATTTGGGCGCCGAGTGAGAAGTAGACATTTGTAAACAATTATATTTGTAAAACCTCAGCGGGATTGAAATGAGTAATTCCAACATCTCCTGTGTTCGGCAATCTCGTCCGAACTTATTCAGGGAAATTAATCGAAATTAACATAACAGAGGTTTCTATAGGTATAAAAGGAACATTTCTGGTTTTTAAAGGCTTTGTCCAATTACTATTCATAAAACAAGTATCAACAAGTAAAATAAACACTTACAAACATTTTCAATACTTCTTTTTCTAATAATGCTGTACCTTCTCTGTGGAAACATACTAAAATCATCCCCGTACCCAAGTCTGGTTCTGAAAATAGTGTTAAGTTTAGACCTATTGCTATTACCTCTCCTTTTTTGAAACTAATGGAGAAATTATTGTTACTAAAACTTGCTCCCTCCCTAAGTTTCTCAAATGATCCAAAGCAGTTTGCTTACAAATAGGGTAGAAGTACTTTAGACGTTGCTGCTGTGTTTCATCACAACATTGTATCCTCCATAGACAAAGGGACCAAGTATGTCCGTTGTACGTTCTTTGATTACACATCTGCTTTCGACTCTGTACCTAGAGGCCTTTTGTTAAACAAGCTTAGCCTTATACACACTGAGTCTTGGGATAGTAACTGGCTGCACTCTTATTTCTCCAATAAGATGCAGCACACGGTATATAATGGTGTAGCTTCCTCTCCTTTGCTTACTGAAGCTGGTAATCCTCAGGGTGCTGTTCTCTCGCCGTTTCTCTTTTCCTTCTTCTTACATGACTTACCTCTCTTAGACGAAATCAACTTCGTGAAATATGCAGATGACCTGACTGTTTCGCTTCCCGTTAAGTCTCAGTCAGACTGTTTCAAATTAAATAGCTTCCTGTCTGACATCAGTCAGTGTGGTCGAAACTAAATGGCCTCATGCTGAATCCCTCAAAATGCCAGACTATTGACTTCTCCTTTAGGCATAAACGAGATCTACACACACTAGCAAGTACTCATAATGCCTGTAGCATTGAGGGGACTATAATTGAAACTAAGTCTAGTGCAAAATACCTCGGACTAGTTCTACCTTCCCACCTTACTTGATCATCTCATATCCTAACGATTTCTAAGAAAGTGTTTCATCTAACTTACTACATTAAGAAACTCAGACTGACTGGAATCACTCAACCTCTGCTTTCACAATTTGTCAACTCTCGTATCCTACCTATTCTACTTAACTGCTCCCCATTAGTCTTTCCTGGGTTACTGAAAAAGGACTATACCATCCTGAGAAGGATGTTGAAGGTAGTTAGTAGGACTAGTGGTGTAAAACTCAGTCAACTCGTCACTACATTAGTGGATAAGCATCTGTATACATGCCAAAAATGGTCTAAAACCATACTGCCTGTCCCCCAACACCCCCTCTATTCCCAACTCTCTCCTTGCATCTCGTCAGGTAGAACCAGAAATCAGTACAAAATAATTTATGCTCGTACAACCAAGTATAGGAACTCAACGATACCATATTTGGCCCGTGTTCTAATTGACAGAGACAGTGTTAAGCGTGAAACCTGTGATTTGCTTTGCTGTTAATAACATAATATTTTTGTACTCTCTTATTTGTACTCTAAAGTGAACAACCTTCTTTAGCATACTTAGCTACCCAAAAATTATTATCATTGGCTTACTTTTTTTGTACTTTACTCTATTCCTTCTTTTGTATATCTACTGGGTCCGACTATATTTTCACTATGAGTATTACAAAATTGTCCTGTCATTAACCATCATGTAATATTAGTTTTGTGATTGTTTTTTGTTCGGCAATATTAAACTGACAATCTTTGTTGTGAACGCTGTTCTCACCATCCTAAAAATTTTGTAATTTGCATGATTACTCCCACTACCATAACAAACACGGCATTAGTGCTGACAATAAAAATAAAAAACCTGAAATGTTTATTTAATGATTGTTTAGTGTAGTTCAATCAAATTAACTGATAATCTTGGAGATAAACATTCTTAAATATCATTTCATAACTTCTTGTATGATTATAGCTGTTACTGTACACCACGCATACACATATCATAGCTCCCACTACCAAATACTGGAATATTATTCATTACTGGTGTTTATCTTCCTTTCTACTTGGTATTTTTATTTGCATTTTTTTGTTATTTTGTGTTTCCTTTTGGTTTTTTTTTATATATATTTTTTCTGTAATAGTCCTTTTAAATGTGCGATGAAATTAGATGCAATACTGTAGATATGTGCTGAAAATTGTACCACTAGTACTTTTTCTGGAATAAAAGCGGAATTATTATTATTATTATTAAAAAATTGTATAAGCTGTGATCAAAATTTGACGTCGGACTTACAAACATTGGTCTATTTCTGTTAAACACCTTAAACAGAATGTGTATGTGTGTGTGTGTGTGGGTAAACAGTTGTAAAACAATGTCTTAACGTATCCATAAGAAGATAGAGACAGTCGGGAGTTTTGACCAAGTATTATTAATTAGTGAAACATATCGATTTTTATTTATTAATCAGGATTTGTCATGCATCTGCTAACAAGATCACACATTCATGTCTGTTCAAACTGTTAGTATCTAGGATTTTATGATTAGACGTATTTTCAAAATTATGGTGTTTAGGATTAGAGTTTAGTTGAAGCACCCTGTCAGACTTATTACTTTGTCTTCTTTCTGAATATTGAGCTGATTTATTAGACCAGCAGGAGTTGTCAGGTGACTTGACAGCCACGGAGTTATTATCCTGCACGGTTAGCAAAATGATAATGCAAAACATTTACTAGCTCACTTCTTGAGCACCTGGTGAATTTAAGCCACAAGTCTCTTATTCTACCATGGTCTTAACTTTTTCATTAATCGTTCCGTATGAAAATTTCTACTTATTATTGAGAATGATTACTTTGCTTTTACTTTAATAACCGATTCACTAATATCACCTTCAAGTGTTCCTTTTGTAGATTTTGTAGCCGTCTTGACACTTGTTAAATGAACACTCAAATACCATCAGCAAATCTCTAACGCTTTCTTCCTTTGTGCTGCTGAGTATTACATAACTTATAGGTTTTATTGTTAATTTTGAAGCCAATTCTGAGTAACTATGTGAATTATGTCACCCCCTCCTAACGTATTAATCAATAATAGACTACTACACATTTTTGGTAAGTGCGAATACGACTTTTTAGCCTCTAGTGATGATTTCCCCAATAAAGGTTTTTTTCATGTATTAGTTTTGTAGAGATTTCGTTAGATTGGTTAAAGGATTTCATCACGAGCAGATATCGTTTAGAAAACCATTGGAAACCCTGCAGGTAATAATGGAGAGCTGTTTCGTCAGCTTAGTTCGGGACTCTTTAGTAGTACGCACCCACCACATGGGTTCGAGCCCAGAAACTCCTGGTTACAAGGCTAGCGAGGATATAGACCATTCAGACACTGGTACCCGATCCAGTGGCCAACCCATGAACTCTAAAATCTGCCGATTCATGACATACCGCTACCATCTCGCCTCACCCCCAACCTTCTGCACGCTACTGGTCACGGCTTCCCACTAGAACGCCAGGTAACTATCCACGTGATTAAGTCCATTTGCTAGTGAGCGTCAGATCGGTTTTCAAGTATTGGTTTCTGTAGGGATTTAATTTGATTGTTTAGAGGATTTCATCATCAGCCGGCCTTGAAACCAGAGGGTCCTGAGTTCGAGCCCTCGCAGTGGATGCGTACTAGTGAAGGGTCTCGAACTAGAGTGACAAAACAGCTGTCCAGTACTCCTAGGTATTCCAATAGTTCTCTAAATGATTTTACAATGAGGTCAAGGTCACCAGATTAAATTATGCAGCCATTGATTTAAAATATTGATTATTATTTTAACCGATTCCTATTAGTAAACCTTTGTTATAATAACAATAAGATGGTTAATCCCACATCATGTTGTATCTTAAACCAAGCACACTAGGTTTAAGCCACAGTGGGACTAGTGGAGAGGAATAATCGAAAGGGGTACAGATAAAATCCAGCTGGTGAGTTACTTTTTGATATAGTTGTGTTCACTGAGGTGGCTTTGATTGCTCTCTACTAGGTAACATCTTCAGCGCATACTTCAGTTTCAAGTGAAGTGAACTTTTAGATTTCTCCACAAGTTTATAAGACATCTCTCCTGGTGACCATGAATCCCTCCTTGTTGTAGAGACAAGACCTACCTCAAGCACTTAAATAAAAGTCTTACTCTTACGGGTTGAAGACATGAAAAGGTTGACTGCTTTCGATCATAGATGTCTGCGATCTCTGTCTCCCGTTAGGTGGTTTAACAAGGTAAGTAATGTTGACGTTAGGCGTAGAGTGTTGGGCGAATAAGGGAAATCAATCGACGAGGCTATAAAGTTACATAGATTGAGATGGCTAGGTCACGTGCTGCGCATGCCTAACCATCGCCTCCCCCGACGGGCATTATTAGCTGATATAGGTGCAGGTTGGAAAAGAGCCAGTGGTGGCCAAACAAAAGCATGGCCTCATCAATCCATGAAATCCTTGACAGTTAAACTGAGTCAGGTAGGGAGATGCAGACTCCCGGGTTGGGGTCCTCGGGACTCTAGGAATCAATGGCTGGAGACAATAGGTGACATGGCTCAAAATCGTTGTCAATGACAGCGCAGATGTATTCAATCTCTGTAATCTTTCATATTCCTTTCTACCATTACCCATTCTGTTTCACTCTTATATTTGTCAAACTCTATTGATTCTCTTCACTCATCTTCTTGTCTGCCTCTGTGTGCTATTTGGAACGTGGCAACTCGAACTGCTGCACTTCGGTGCCAAGTTCTATGTTGAATCCAGACAGCCAGACAGACAGACAGAGACACCTTGGGGGAAGGAGGGTGATTCCACTGAATCTTTACACTAAATAAAGTATTATGTTTATAACATTATAATAATAATGAGAGTGATACTGATTTGCCAAATCAATAAAAAACTTAAAAATTGATTCCCCTGTGAAACTACGCAATCCACTTATGCAACAAACTGGGTGTACTTAATTATTGAATAAAGAAATGCGTTCTTTTATTCCAATAGATTACATATGTTATTTGTTGTTGTGTTTTTCCAGAGACAAGATCGAAAATAAAAACAAGATATATCACATCAAATTATGTTTTCGATAGAAAAACAAGTGATATACAAAGTTACAAAGTATTACATGAGTAAACTGATCTTTATACATGTTCGTTAGTGTGTGTGTGTGTGTGAATTTCTAATCTATGCCAAATAGGCACAATTTTTTTAATTGAAACATGGTGATACAAACAGTTGATATTTGTAAGATTTGGATACATTTCTATTTGTCTGTGTACATGTTTGAGTTAGTGGTACAATTTTTGGGTTTTATTAGTGTTAAATATTCCCATATCATGTGAATTAAAAGTCAATCTGAACGAAGAATATTCTTTTCAAAGATGTCTTCTCGAATCTTAGCACTTCTGAATGCATATATAACCATTTCAAGTGTTCTTGTGGTTCAAGTTATATAGTTAGCAGGTTTAGGCAGGTTCATCTACGGGTTAGAGAACATTTTTCCACATTGGTTCAGCAGGAGGGAATTAAGTGCATAAAAATCTCGATCCTGTCACACTTAGTTGATACTGGACATAGCATCGACGTCAACACAGCTTTCAGGGTTATATACACAATACCAAAGTCGTTATCATGTACAGTTTGCTTACATACGCTATACATAGCTGAAGTTGTTACAATGAGACTGACTAAACCGGAAATGTGTATCCAAAAAGAACACGTTCAGACGCTGTTTCTACTGTGCCAAACCCTAAACCCTCTTGGTTTTTTCTTTCTTTGCTTAATATCGCAATTATTATTATTATTATTCGTCATAATTTATACCCTTCATGCAAACACTCTGTCAATAATATCGAATTTTTCATTTATACTATCCGGACTTATTATGAGTGATATTATCTCTTTTCTCAATCGTTATTTGATTATGAACCTCTCATTGGAGTCTTACTATCTCCACCTCTTTAATACATTTCACTTTGTACTAACCACTCACTCACCTGACACCCTTTATAACCTTGAACTGACTTATTTGTCAGTTTTCCTACCCCACATTCTACAAATCTATTATGACGACTAATCACCACCATTGTCTCGTATTTCACCGGAATACTTTGTGACCGATTTCAGCCTAGCACATTTGTCACACAAATATGACTATATATATATTTTGACACCGTATATCTAGTCTGTTATTCTATGTTTAAAATATATCCGCCGCATAACTGGGTGTCATTATTGCAACGATAACAAATATTATACTTCAGAAAATAGTAAGAACCTGAAGATATGAAATTATTGAAAAGAATATATCCTAGTAATTTAATGGGATTGAATATGTTTCTCTCTGAATATAATTGGTTAGGAGTTAGATTGATCGTATCCGTCTATCTTTTAGCCTCGTCAAACAGCTCACTAAATGGTGATGCTATATGTCAAATGATCTACGACAAAAAACTCAGAGAAACCTTTAAAGTGAATGTAGGAGTAAGACAAGGGTACTGCCTCCAAAGCCTCAGGATGGTCGGGGGTGGGTGCCTTGCGCTGTGGGTTGGCCACCCCTTCGTACACCTCTTGAAATGCTCCCATATGACCGGGCGTCTTACATTGCCTCTCCTGAGGAAGTCCTACTCACTGCCTTCACGTGGCGGAGGTGTTTTTCACCGAAGTGAGAGGGTAAAAGCGGATGCCCGGCGCTCTTCACCGGGTTGACTGTCCATTGGATGACAGTCTAGGGGAGATGGCTAAACCCTGATTCCAAACCTTCAACGACTGGCGTATGAGGCTCACCGGAGCTCACCGGCAGACATATAGACAAAGGGCTTATTGGATGCCCTGGATGTCTGGCCCCATTCAAAAAGACGTATGAACCGGACTCCGGTCACCGGCTGCCAATGGATAGTGGACTCTCTACTCCACTCCTACTGCCTTGTAGGTCACACTTGGTTGTGTAAAGGCTAGAGCTGCACTCTCAAACAAAGGCTGAGCGATGCTGGGGACATCACTCGTACCTAATTCCCATGAAACTTCATGAACTCTGTTCATGAAGCCGGCTCATCCTCCCGTAGGAGATAGCCGAAGTTAAAAGTAAAAGTAAAGTAAGTACAAGGGTACTGTCTAACATTACTGATAGTATACCTGATTTTCGTGGATCATATCACACGGAAGACAGTGAAAAGGGAATAAGAAGAGAAGAATACATTGGATGGAGAATACGACCCTAGAAGTATTGAACTTCTTCATGGACGAGTTGCGTTTACTGTCATACAAATTTGAATATCTATGGGTGAAAAATAATAAGTTAGCAGCAGAACCAATAAATATCAACAGGAGAAATTTGAAGAAGGTCACCACTTTCAGTTAACAGATAGCCGGCACGGATTAAGATGTCAAGTTTAGGATCTCATACACGTCGAGAAATCTTCTGCATTCAGAATAATGAATACCGCGAAAGTCAAGTTAACTGATGCTGCTATATGTTTGAGAGAAGTGATGTATTTAGAACGATTTTAACAGTTTTATCAACGGCTGCCTTCTCCATCACTTTAGTGGAGTTTACACAGCCAGAAAGGATTAGCATCATGGAACTATATCAATGAACCAACCAAACACCAGCAGCTCAACATACGTGTTGAAGAAAATTGAGATAGTACGGATGTATACTGAGGCGGCTTTTGAATGACATCATACAAGATACAGGTTATCGAGTGGCATCCGAGTGTACGAGAATGAGTTAGGTGTGGGCTTGAGGATTACGCAGAGAGGGTCGAGTGAGTGGCCAGCTACAAAGAACAGCTGAGAACAGGATGGAATGAAGATTTGTTATTGAAGCACTATGTTCAACTCGAAATGTAGTGAAATGGACTTAGATGTAATTCCGTCAGTTATCTGTAGCTTCTATTGTTCAGATCGGTAATTAGGCTACACAGCAATCAGTGCCTGAGTTACCTCCAGTAGAAATGAGCTCACCATATTTATAGTCACTTTCTCTTTATGCGGAATTTCTGTAGGAATTTCATTTGAATGCATGGTTTAGGTGTAATAGTTGTAATGTCAATCACCACAGCTGTATGCAATGAATGAATTTGGAGTTTGGAGGAAAGATTTAATGGGATACCTTCGTTTTATTCACACAGTGAAAATATGGCTTCGGATGGATTTTATCTGTCTTTTAAACTAAACAAAGAACGTAAGCATCCATGCACTCATTGACTAGGCCGTCTAGGAGCAAGTGTACCTAAGGTATTACAGCAGGCATTTTCTTGCCGAATTCATAAGGATGTGATTAAAACTATATAACATTTACTTCAAATTGGGTTTCAATCATTTGCTGGCTAGAAAATAAGTAACACAAGCTTAATATCTAAAGTTTTTACCGTATACATTTGCCTAGTTTCTGAAGAAGTAGTGTAAGGATGAAAATCGGGGAAACAGATCTCTGAGTCCTTCTGTATAGCACAGTCACAAAATGCCTCAAAGACAGTAAAAAGACGGTTATTCACTGATGGATCTATATAGTTCTGTTCAACAATAATAAAATCAAAAACTCAAAGTCACCTCAACGGTGCTGGTGGGCGGCTATAGTGACAAATTCACTTTCTAAGTACAAAACTAGTGCTGTAGATAGAAAATTAGTCAATCAAAAATCAACCGTATTAAATGTCTTAGAATCAAGTAGAATACACCCAACAATGGTGGGATTGAAACACCACTGTCCAGAAGAATCACACACGAAACAACTCTCGCCGAAATCACATCCTGGAAGGACACATTATGAGTGTATCTCATAATCACAAAGAGAAGTAATAAAATTAGGGGTTTCACAGGGACGAAGCCCCAATTTATTTTATTTTTATCTTTTTGATTACAGCTTGATTCTACACACTGTATTTTTGGTACAAGTATGGAATTTTCAGCATGGATATCGGTAGCCCAAATTTTGGGCTGTTAACTGGTTGCATTCCTATTTCTCAGATAGAAAGCAGTACACCGTATATAAAGGGAAGTCCTCCACTTCATTGCCTACTGAAGCTGGTGTCCCTCAAGGTGCTGTTCTTTCTCCTTTTCTTTTTTCTTTCTTCTTGCACGACTTGCCTCACTCTGATGAAATAAACTTTGTGAAGTATGCTGATGATTTAACGGTTTCAATGGCTGTTAACTCCCAGCTAGATTGTACTAAAATAAATAGCTTTCTATCGGAAGTCAGCAAATGGTCTGAGTCTAACGGTCTTAAACTGAATCCTTCTAAGTGTCAAACTGTTGATTTCAGCTTAAGATGTAAACGACAGTTAAAAGAAGTCATCGATTCTCATGACACTTGTAAAATTGACGACAATGATATAGGAATCAAATCAGAAATTAAGTATCTTGGACTCATTCTCTCTTCTGATCTCTCCTGGTCTTCCCATGTCTTAGCAATCTCCAGTAAAATATTCCGCTTGACATTTTACATTAAGAAGTTAAGACACTCGGGTATAACTCAACCCCTCATCCTACAGTTCGTAAACTCTTGCATCCTACCTATTCTTCTTTATTGCTCACCCTTATTCTTTCCTGGTTTGCTTAAAAAAGACTATGTCACAATTCGTAGAATACTGAAGACTGTCAGTAGAGTGAGTGGTGTCCCAGTGGACCACATAGTTAACGTCGTTGTCGATAGGCATTTGACTTCGTGCAATAAATTTGCTAAAGGGATTTTGTCTGACTTGGAGCATCCGCTTTACCCTCAGCTTTCACCTTGCATCTCCTCAGGTAGAACAAGGAGTAACTTCAGAAAACTGTATGCTCGCACGTCTAAGTATAAGAAGTCTATGATACCATACTTGGCATGTATTTTATGTGATGAAAATAGTGTCAGGCAAGAATTAACTAACCTTCTTTCATCTAGTAAATAAACAATTTCCTCCATCCATCCTTATATACCTTCAAGTTTTACTTTTATTACTTCTATTATATTTATGGTCCTGTTAATTCTCTGTTTTACTCTCATAATTGCAAACACCAACTTATCTCCATGACGGCTGTAATCTTTGTTTTTCCCCTCACCATCACCATCATGTAAAGAGAACATTATATTCAATATTTTTAAACATGTTAGGATTTCTATACCACATTGGCAATACTGTGTGACACAAGCCAACGGCAATTTTCACTTGTATTCTTATTATTATTACCCTAGCTGTTATCATTATTATTGCTATTTCCATTTTATATGCTGCATGTTTTTGACACTACCTCTATTGTAAATGTGGAAAATTTTCTGTGATTAATTTTATTTATAATTTGAGGAAATTAGATGCAATATTGTGATTAATGCTGAAAATTCCATTCTGTATCACAAGTACTGTTTTTGGAATAAAGTAAATCATTATTATTATTATTATTTTGCAGGCCGACCATAGATATTAGGTGTTCGTCGGCAGGGAATCGAATCTCGGACCATGTGCATGGTCAGCGACAGTCCTAACCATTGTGCCACCGACGCACAAATCGAAATATGATGTGCAAATGTTAGGACAAATATATTATTACTTTTCCCTTAGGTTCCTAGTGAAACATGGGTCTTCAACAACGCAACTCCACTTTTCATATAATAGAGAAGATTTGTAGCTCAGGTGGATTATTTGGGATTAGTTATGTTCTCTGAGCTGGCTGGTTTAATTATTAAGCTTTCATCATCCTTCTAGGCAACATCTTAAGTGCAAGTTTTAGCATTAAATGAACTCATCTGAATTCTCCAAGAATTTTGTAAATGAACTACCAGTTACGAAGATGGCTGCTAGGCGATACAATTATATCAATCATGGAGAACTCAAATGAGTTCATTATTTGCTAAAACTTGCGCCGAAGATGTTGTCCAGGAAGACAACAAAAGCTTCGCAGTTAAACCAACCAGTTCAGAGAGAAAAACAAATTCCACATCTCCACTTTGTTCTCTTCTCTGCTATCCTCTTCAACTAGCTGGCTCCACAACTGACCACAATCTTTCGTCTCTTCCTGACACGATCTCCTCCACATCATCCACACACTGATGACCTACTCGTCGTTTCCCATCTGAGTTCCACTCGAATTGTGACCTGCATTGAGCACGATGTCATTCGACGGCCTCCTCAACGTATGCCTGATTGATCCATATTTGTTGAGCAGTCACCTCTCTGCTGTTGGATTGTTCCCTGAAGAGTTTCTTCTTGCTTATTCTTTCTGGCCAGACATTTGACATTCACTATTGAGACAGCAAACGCAGCTTCTGATAAAGTATCTGTAACTTGTTACAAATCCTTCTAGTCACACGCTGGTCAAGCTGGTCGACTTGTATAGACGAAACGACTAACTGACTTACTTCTCGTTTGTGTTTGAAGTCCGAATCTTGTTCCTTATGTTGCTGAGGCATAGTGCAGAAGATTTCTGAACTGGTTTCAAGTTGACGAAGGCGTATCTTGCCTTTCCGATTCTGGCTGACTGGCCGGCTTTGATATATTCAACTGTTTCGACTGCCGGTGGTTGAAACCGTGCTTCCTATCTGTTGAATCTCTCAGTTAATGGTGATTGCTGCTGGTTGTTGTTGCTGTTGGTGGCTGTTTATCTTCATCACCTGCGTCTCCTCTATGTTCATCTTGTTTCCTGTCTTCTCTGCCTGGACAATGAAACAACTCAATTAGCAATAATACTGTAATTAGCTAATTCCTGAGGGATTTTCCAAAGAATTGTGGTGTTACAAATAGTCTTTACCAAATGACATGCACTCATGGAAAATAGCATAACCCTCAGATTAAAATTTCAGCTTTCCAAACATCTTTATATTCTACCTTCTATTCTGTCCTAATTATAGTCTTTCGACATATTGTCTGTCAAAGTTCCTTCAATTTTTCTTTAAACAACTTAATCCATCACTGCGCGCTATTCAAAATTCTGATCGAAGATATAACACGCACACACCATATTAATTTAACTAATTATTATTCCATTGGGTTTCGAGTAGGATACAAGACTTTAATACCACACATCCATTCTGTCCAACTCTCTGATGTCTTATTTTACGTGTCTGCGTTATTAACCATATACTCTCTTACCACACGATCTCCTCAAAGTCACCTTTGTACCCTCACCCAACACGTCGTTTATGATTGGGGTTCCAGTCGAAGGATTGGCGTAAGATGACACTCGATGGTATCTTCACTGTGTGTTCAGTTCAACTCCATTTCTCTCAGTATATATGTTGGATAGTAGGTTATTCGTCAGTCCACCGCCCAGCAGTGTTCCTTATGGTTTATGGGCGTTTGCGTCGGGTTGTTTGCAGTGTTTTGGATGATCCTCACGCCAATTTTCTGAACCATATAGACGAACTGACTTACTTGACACTAATGGTATTGTATACCGAATATTGGTCTTTATGCAATACAGTCCAGAGATTTCTACACTGGTTTCAGATTACGGAAAGTTTATCCTGCCTTTTCTGATTCTAATCGATTTTAAAATTCTCACCCACGCCAACTGCCTATAGTTGAAACGACGCTGCCTAGACAAGTGAAAGAAAAGGCTTCCTTCAAATTTCTTCCGTTGATAATGCTTGGGACGTTTAGCTGATGGTTGGTGGGTGCCTAACTCACCTCTATCTTCTCTGTGTTCACTGGGAATCCTGTCATGGTGATGTGATACAGACAGTGTGTGCCAACGGAATATCATTCTCACATATTCCCACAGTTCAACACCATGGCTTTGATGTCTTACATTCTGTCGTTACATTTGATGTCACTGCCTGCCGACAAATGGAAAGCCTACGCCCTGCCATTTTTGATATAGACATATAAATCTGCTGGCAGGACTTTGAGGCTTTTGCTCAGTTGAATGGTGTTCAAGATGCGTCAGCAATATGGCTGCTACTTAAGAAGGCTGCTGGGAGGTTGGGTGACGACAGCATATGATAATATGAGGCGAAACACCAGAGAATACGGGCCGGAGGCATGTAAACGCTTCTAAAGTAGGAAGGACCATATATGGACACCGTCCGGCGGGTCACATATATACGATCAAAAATGCAAACAAAGAGAAGCGGGTGAACGTCAGCGAGCTGCAGAACTCGATACACCAAGGCAAGCTAACAAGTCCCCAGCATCAAGAAGGTATAACCGACTTCAGTCGAAAGTTTTTGACGGTGGGGTGACGAGCGTGGTTGTATGATACACACAATGTTTGCAAACGGAATATTACTCTAAAACAATCCCACCGTTCAACACCTTGGCTTCCGCGGTCTTGCCCCTGTTGTTACACTACCATCACCAAGCGACAACTCCGAATCCCACTTCTTTTCACTTGAGATATCCTCTACAAATCAATATTTCTATCTTTGAATAAAGCTATCTTCTTTATCCTTATAAAAGTATCATTTACATACTTCTTATTGTGTTTTTTTCTTCAATTTGATTTATTAAAACAAAAAGTGGAAACGCACAGATGCGTTAATCATTTCACATATTGAATCAGTGAACAAACAAACAAACAAATCGACGCACACACTTGACATTTTATTTATTCACTTCTGTGTGTGTGTATTATTACTTAAAATCTCATTCGTTTTCAACTTTTTTTTCATTGTAGTTTTTGTTTACACTAGCTAGTAAGTACCTCTTCTTCTTCTTTACGTGTTTTTCATTTTCATATTTCAATAGTTTATTTGTTGTTTTGTTTGTTCGTCTCAAATTTGTTTAAATCAGTGGTTATAATGCGCGCGCTTTCAAATAAACTAAGAGGAGGAGAAGTGGAACTGTTAAATCTGAAGTGAGAGTCTGAGTGAAGGTGATTGAATGAATGAATGCTTGTCTATGAATAATTATATAAGTCAGAGGAAGGCAGAAAGTAAATATGTATTGTAAACAGGTACTTTAAACTACTTAGTAACCTGTACTATGGAGGTGGTGTATGTTGGTTGGAAAGTAGTTTGAACAACAAATACAAAATTCACACATATTTTGAACATTAATGAGCGTGAAGTAAACTTAATGATATTGAATTAAGTTGTTTTCAGTCGGAGAAACGTTTAGTAGTAGACATTAGCACTGAACAACCACTCCCACCTAGTGTCGGCCTTCTCAGGACTAAGCATCCATCATCCCACAAGAGGGTACTGGACCTACGACCTTGAGGTAACAAGGCAAGATAGTTGAGCATTCATTCACTGGCATGCGATCAAATGATTATTGAATTCCTACTCTCGCAATATCGAGCGTCACAGCCAGCCAATTTCATGAGGCAGTATTCGTTGGTGGAACGAAAAAAAGCGAATCTCAACAGAAGTTAGCATTCATAGTCCAATGAATTCCATCATAAAGGTCTTCCTTCTTAACCTGAAGGTTTTGAATTTTATCTTTATCAGGTGTAGAGATGACGCGTGCTGATGAAGAGTCCTAAGCGAAATAGGACGAAATAACCGTCTAGTACTTTGTGTTAATTGTCTAACCAATGATTATCCGTGGTCAAACTTAGGACCAATCATATCCCTACAAACTGACACCTAGTCATGTTTCAAATTTTATTCAACGAATGAATTCAAGTTATTGATCGTCATGATTATCACCATTATGTTGTCTTTATGTTTTCCTGTGGTATTTATTGACCCAATGATGGTTTTACAGATTAGTAAGGAGTCAGTTGCTGCCATAATTTACGTAGCCATAGACCGTAGTGAACAAAATCAGAGAAAACGTGATTACATAACTGATCAGAACTGTTCATGATTGAATTTATCAGTATACTCTGGCTAGCCTATAGTTCTTTCTGCAAACATCTTGCTAATTCGGGACACTGGGCATTCCTGAATGCCTTCTCTAAATTGTTACGAACAATTCCCTAATATCACTCGAAAAGACCTCCGAATATATCATTTATACCAAGGCTAAAGTTTAGCTATTCAGAATACGGGACTAAATTCTTGTATTCACAAGCACTGCATATATTCACCTGCCTTATCACGACAGTAAAGTAATTTGAAATGTACTTCGATGCCATGGATTGCCTTAATTCTTTATCTTTCTCATTCAATACATGCATAGCAATTTCATGCACCGAGTGATCCACAGTGGAAGGCTTAGACAAAAATTTGAAGTGAAGACAGGGGTGAGACAAGGCGGTTGCTTAGTGTTATCGGTGATATTCCTAATTATAGTGGACGGGATTATACGTCAGACTGTGGGTAGCGAGAGGATACGGATGTGTCAGGCGAGATAAGAAGACTACAGAAGATCTGGATTTTGTGTGGACGACTTATGTGTCATGACACAAACTTAAAAACTTTCGGGTGAAAGCCAAAAAATTGGCGGAAAAAGAAGCAGTAGCAAAGATTGGACCTCAAGTGAACATGGAGAAAACGGCATTGATGATGAAGACATCCACCGACTAACCACAACAAGAACCGACCATGAGGTCACTGATTTACAATAATGGATTATTTCAACCTCCATGGTAACAAATATCCGGAGGTCTTTGAATTTTGACGATTCATACAGGTTAGTATTGGTTAACAAATACTCTGGGCGGTAATTAGCGGTAGATTTCAAGATACAGATTTCACCCCACTATATGGGACTCGTTCGTTGGATGTACCTGGATCTCCTTGTTAGTGAATGCTGGGACTCGAACCCAGTGCCCATCGTCTCAATTCCGATTTTTCTGCTGATTGATGCAATCGAAATGTTTGCCCTCTGTTGACATACTGACTCCTTAGACGCTGACGAAGCGTCTACACTAGAAGTTGAAGCGTCATCTCAGGCCAAATATTTCTGTCCTATCAGTAAACAGGAAACCGAAAGTTCAATTAAAAAGAAACAAAACTTTGAGCATTATTCATGCTACTGCTCCTAAAATGTTATTTAGACTTTTAAATCACAGAATATATACACATATTAGTGATATAAGGATAAAATTTGGGCACTCCGTGGCAGATTATAACTCCATTATGGATAAAAATTTTATTTTGATACAATCAAACAGTGTTTGTTATACAGTAAGTGATATTTACTGATGACCACATTTCAAAGACAAATTATTGACACTCATAATTATATCAAGTTACTGCTCACATAACTTTCTTGCTTCATTTATATACATGAGTAATATTTGATGATTAGACATTTGAATAAAATCAATAAAGGATAATATACATTCAGAAATATTAATAATATGAGTGTTATCAATCAAATACAACAAATAGGACAGACTTTTGCCTTGTAAGGAGAAGACATTTGGGACCGTCCCTACCTTGGATTCTAAATAATGCAGGAATTAGGATGGTGGCATTCTTATATGTATCCATATAAATTGTGTGTTTGTTTGACAGTCTGATATATTTTGCTATGTATATATGGATCGATATTCCATTATAATTAGCCAATCATGTTAAGACTGTCTATTGATTTGTTTATTTCGAATATTCGCTCACACACTTGTTCGGACATTCACTATTTTGCTGTCATACACTTGTGTGACATTTTGATTCTCCTTGTGTTTGGAAAATAGAAGTATCATCACAAACCTAGTGGTCTTCTGATTTCCGTCTTTCTTGCGTCAGGACTATTAAATTCTCGACCAGTACATAACACATTCAAACCTACAAACTATCCCAGAGACAAGCTGTGTAGGTTAGAGAACCCTGTAAGTTGACCTAATTAAACAAAATAATATAATTTACAAAACACTGTGCAATGGCTGCGAGTCAAGTCAACTACATAGATCAAACTAGCATATCGCAAGTATTCGTACTGTCAGAACATAAGAATTTAGCTAAGTTTAGAATGATTGACATCACGAATATAAGTAATTAGAGCATATATCCCTGTGTGAATCTGAATAAGCTGTGCTGATGGACTACCAATAAACACACAGGCCAGAGGATTTCGTCGATTTTATCAATGAAACTATGCAAATAATAAAAGCAAACCTGTGATAAGTTTTAGAGATGGTCGGAAATAGCGACAGAGAACGCGCTAAAATGAGGGTATACTGCTGCTGAATTTCCATATTCCACTCGGGATACAAAGCGCCAATAATATAAATGATAGCTGACAAACGTACGACATTTCTAAGACCATGAAGCATAGTCAGTTAAATAACTATTTAATAACCATAGATTACTAAACGATCATTTCGTTATACGTTGAGTTTCTTCAGTTATGGTATGCGCTCATAACTTTAGCTGGAATCACACGCAGGGTCTTCACCTTACAAGGGGTACTCCTTGACCATTCAATTCCTACTACTGATTTCACTCACTACCTGATAAATTCTAACTTCTGGCAATCGGAGATGCATGCCACAACCTCTAGCCAGTTACCCTGGTCCCAACTTGATGAAATCCACTGGTCATGACCTCTCAACAGGCAAATCAGGCAACTTCGTCCTGTTGTCAGTCGCTAGTGAGCATAAGACTATTTCTTTCAGTATTACTGTGTTGCTTGATACGTTTGACGAGTTTTCTTGTTTGCTGGCATATTTGCTAATGTTTGCAGAATTTCATCATGAGCTGATATTGGTTAGAGAGAAACATTGGAAAACTAGCTGGAATTACAGTCAAACAGCTGTTTCATCAGCCTTGTTTTCGACTCTTCATCACCACGCACCCACCAATAGATTCCGAACCAAGAACCTTCTGGTTACAAGGTTAGCGAGCTCATGCTACATTGAACCACTCACTGGGACCCGATCCATTGGCCAACCCACGAATTCCAACTTTTGGCATAGCGTGACCGGTAGCGAATATCTTCTGCGAGTATTCGTCCTCACACCCGACCTGTTGCTTTTCAAAATAATTTACTTCCAATCGATTTCCAATAGTTTAAAGCTTAACCCTCCATAATTTATAAAAGGGATTCTTCAGCGAATCCCCTTTCCTTTGTTGTTTGTTGATAAAATACAATAAAACCAGTGGAGATATTTAACTTGTTTTGATTTCGATGAACGAAAAGCTTCCATGGCGATTAGGTGTTTTTTATATAAAATCTGTATAAAAAACAATGTTATTAATAAACAGTAATAGGGTGGTAATAAAATGTGGATTATGGGAATAATAATGATAATAAAATAGTGGTAATACTAACAATAATAATAACAGTAAACTTACATAATAAAAGGAAGAAGCGAAATTACAATAAAAACTTTACTCTGGCCACCATAGGGCAAGTGAATGTATGTAGCGCTTTTGAATGAAGAGGTCCGGTTTCAGATCCCGAATACCTTACGCTTCAGCTATGTACACATGGCGTGTTCAAAGTCCTTTAATACGATATCGAGGGAATCTGTGTAGCACTTTGAAGCATTCATGCAAGTGGCGGTGCTCGATTTTCAGAGGAGTTGACAAGTTGAGTTCATTCTAGGATGGTGCTGCTGGTATTCTTCTTTTCTCCTCTGGCTGGCTAACCAAACTAGAGAGTGTTTTGGAATATGTTTGTGAAATTGAGTTTGCGTACAGCTAATAGACTTTGCTTCACACAAACAAGTAAACTGATAAATACACAAATTGTGGTGGCCAAAATTGGCATCTTTTCCTTAACGTTAGAGGGGATAAATTGTCTGCTGGAGAATGTGATATGTCAGGTGGCTGCTTCAAATCTCTTCTTCTAACATTTAGGAAGGCAGTATCTAAGAATTCTGCTTGAATTTAACCTTTGAATTCCAGCTCCATCAAGAAAGTTATCTTAATAACAGTTTTCAAGTATTGGTTTTGTAGGGATTTTGTTTGATTGCATGGAGGATTTAATCATGAGCTGACATCAGTTAGAGAACCACTGGCAGAAGTTAGAATTCAAGGACCATTGGATCGGGTCCCAGTGGCTCAATGGTCTACAAGCTCGCCTTGTAACCAGAAGGTCCTGGTTTCGAATCCCGGTGGGTGCGTACTGCTGAAGAGTCACAAACCAGGACGAAACAGCTGTCCAGTACTCCCAGGTTTTCCAGTTGTTCTCTAACTGATGTCAGCTCATGATTAAATCCTCCATGCAATCAAACAAAATCCCTACAAAACCAATACTTGAAAATTAATCTGATGCTCACTAGTGACTGGCCCTATTCAGGCAGTTAACCTGGGGTTCTAGTGGGAAGCCGTGACCAGTAGGGTACAGCAGGTCGAAGATGAGGCAGTAACTCATCGAAGAAGACATTGCGAAGTGGTCGCGCTATGTCGTGAACTGGCAGAAGTTAGAATTCAAGGACCATTGGTTCGGGTCCCAGTGGCTCAATGGTCTACGAGCTCGCGAGCCTTGCAACCAGAAGGTCCTGGGTTCGAATCCCGGTGGGTGCGCACTGCTGAAGATTATTAACAGTTGTAAGTTTTATCGATGGAGGCTTTTCCTTTATCTTTTTGTTGATGAGCCTTGGTGGAAACCCGTTCTCTCGTCGGGTTTTACCTAATGAAATTAATTCATTCTTTTTTCTTTTACTGTTTCGCCCTTTTTCTCTGTGTTAATTAGATGAATAGATGTCTATCTCTTCCTCATGATGCTTGTCGGTCGGTCAGATTTTAGAAGGAATTAAAAATGTGGTTGTGTAGCAACGAAAATTTTATTTATGACGAAGTCGTCAACCAGACTGTACATTTTGAACCTCTAGTAGCTCAGCTTTTGCGTAGATATATATGCGTCTTACTGTCTTTGTTTAGCACTTTGAAGGACTCTTCGAATAGAGGTGAATGTCCAACGTTCTCCAGATATTCTGTTTCCAGTTTATAGGCACGTTCTCCCTCTTTGATGAGGAGGCCGCTGGGTGACATCTCGCGCGCACGTCAGGCCATTGCTCGAGTGGAACCAGGTCGAAAGGGAAATGGCGAGTGGGATGTCAGTGCAAGAGTGACATGGAGGAGATCGTGTGAAGAGGAGTTGAAACAGTATGGACTAACTGACATGGATGCAGGTGAAAAGTACAGCAGAAGGAAGACAGAAGTGGCAAGTGGAGACGTGCAGTTGAAGCCCTAGGTTCCACTAGGAACCCAAAGGAACAATAATAATAAATAATAATATCTTTCTTTGCTAGCCAGGCTGGATAGCGTTTCCGAAATTGCATCTTTCAAATGGGCGCATGGTAAATCCAGTGTATTCAGCACCGCAGGAGTAAGCAAACCGGGATATCTTTAACTATTCTCATTATTATTAATATTAGAACAAGACACATATAAGCGAACAGTATTGATGTTTTCAATTAGATCTTCTTCAGGCTTTACTCTAATTAACATGGATTTACATACATATAAAAAAGAATTTAACGAGTGACGGTGAGTTTGTGGATCAAATAATAATAATAATAATGTGGTAAATGTTTTCAACGTCGGTAAAAAGCGATAATTATAGTGATAAAAAAGGTTTATGCAGGTGACAATGAGAATAAAAAAGGTAGTATATGTATACATGTGTATATGTAGACAATTCAATAAATAAATCAGGTCGAATCTTAAAAGGTGAAGTGGACATATAATCAGAGTTTAAATAAATATCCTAAAAGTACGAAGGAAATGGAATATCAGAAAATGTAGGTGGGAGTGTTTTGAATAGAATTCACCTAGGCAACCAAGGGAGAGACAAAGGTAGAACAAACTTCTTTTGTTGCATGTAAAGACTAGGATTGTTCTCTCGTATTAATTCCAATAGCTTCGGCTAAGTGTAAAAAAGACGGGTTCTGATTCCTTTCGAAAGGCTGGATGGAATGCGATAGATAACTTTGAAGGCACTTTCTCTTCTGTCCACTTGGTGACCACTATCGTCAATCAAATGAGCCAAAATAGAACTTCGTGTAGATGTTATTTGACCTTTTCAAAAACAAGAGTGAATGGAGATGCTCATTATAACGCGTTTATTGAGCTGTCTATTTGTTCGCCCTATATAGCCCTTTCACCCCAGGATCAGGTTAATTTATAGACACACATAGGATTGGCACAGCTAGGTAGGTAGATTGTCTTTCATTTGAGCAGTCAAAATTCGTCGGCTGGAAAATGACACACAAGGATGGTGGCTGCAGTATAAGTCCGTATTTTTACTGCTCTGGATAATCTTAGATGCAAGACTTCACTAGCCACATCCAAATTAAACTGAAGTTTTATGAAAGGTTGTTTCTGTTTTACTGTTGTCAGTTTCTGTATATTATTATTATTATTTTGAATGTATCCTAATTCATTTTCTAGAGAGTCGTCGGAACAGATCCGTCTTGCTCTATTCGTCGAGCATCTGACCAAATTTGTTTTTAATCGTATTGGCACAAAGCTGAATAAATGTGTATATTGTCCTACAGATATAGGTTTTCTATAGATATCTCTCTTGAGCGAACTGTCCTCTCTTCCACTCAGTTGGACTGATATATGTAGACACATTGATGTGGCCCTATGTGACAGCTTGTATCTCACCTATTAACCGGATAGTTTCTTCGAAGACAATCCTACTCATAGTGTTGCGAAACGTCGAAGTTAAACTATTACAATCCATGGAATGAGAAGGCACGACAGAACTTCAGCCGACCAACCAGGATAAATACAGGGAAACATAATAAAACTCATTGAATAAGATATTTTCCCTTGACATGACTTAAAAAAATACCTCCGAATTATAATGAAGAGTATCGGTTTTTAAGTTAAGCCACTTGGTGTGCATATATTGATCAAGATGACTAAAGGTGAGTCGCTTCTGTGACCCACTTGTCAATCTTATCCTGGTTTCCAGCTTACCCGAAAATCCCTCCACTGAATTAGTGTTTGTTCTAGTAACGAGATAGATAACTATTTTTTTTAGAAAAATGCAGACAATCAAATTAAAACACACTAGTCCTTATCCAAACCCCTAATCTAACCATAACCCTTAACTTAACCTTGACTTAATACTGAACCCAATCGTAACCCTAAAAGGCTATCAATACATAACCTAAACAGTTCTCTATAAAGCGAGTTCGGGAATAAATATGCACCTCAGTTCCTTCATAGTAGAGCACTTAATAGTGATACGTCCCGTCATCGAATGACTAGTATGCGTTCAAGGTCACTGGTGCGTTCCCCCCACACGCCGGATCTTTATAATGTTACTTGAACTATAAAAGATCCGATCAAAATGAGTGGGAGCAAGGCATGTGTGCATAGCAGAGATACCAGCGATTGTAGATTCCAAGCCAACGCAACGTATTCACAAGAAGTATTCAGACTATACATCGTTTACAAGTCAAACGAAATCTCAACCATAGACATACAATCAATATCTGATTAATTACACAATCATGATGTTGGCGCATGCATCAATCATAACTTCACTGCAAACAGTGATAGTTAGTCAGTCCATCGTAATGTTCTCGTCAATAAACCTCGGTGGATATCCATTTTGGATGAAGACTTCCTTCAAAACGTCGAATCGTTCTACCAAAGCGTGCCAGAGAGAGGAAAGTGTGCCTTCATTGTATTTCTCACTCTGATTTTGACAACACTGGTCCACTCTAATCATTATTTTTATTTCAAAAGAATATCAGTAGTGGGTATTACACTACGAACTGTTTGTTCATTTTACGAACAATAACAGTTGTTAATATCATAATACTATAACATAGCTTGGATTAATCGGCATATACATATATATATATATATATATATATATGCAAAGTAAATGTTAGTAATAATGGAAATGAATAGTTTTCGTATCAGAGATGGTAAATGTCATCATCGATTAAATTGAATGATGTAATCCAATGCGGTACGAAAAGACTCCTGTTCTCTGGTTTATTTGTCTGCCACTAGATGAGAAGAAGAAACATTTATCCAAGTTTGACCACTTTAGAAACATCGTCTTGAAGTGTTCTTTTTGGATACAAAATTCCGGTTTAGTCGATCTTATCGCAACAGCTTTAGATATGTGTAGCAGATGTAAGCGAACTTTACGTGATAACTTATTTTTTAAATTATTTTTGATTACAGCTTGATTCCAAACAGTATTTTTTTGGCACAAGTATGGAATTTTCAGCTTGTGATATCGGAAGCCCGAATTTTGCAGGTAGAAATCAGGTGTGCGTCGGCAGGGGATTTGACCTCGGACGATGAGCGTGGTCAGCGAGAGTCCTAACCATTGTGCCACCGATGCACGACTTTGGAATTTTGTATGTGACCCTGAAGGCTATGTTTATGTCGACGCTGTGTCCAGTATCGACCAAGTGTAATATACCTAGCTTTTTATGCATTTAATTTCCCCTCTACTGAACCAAGATGGTAAATTTTCTCGAATCCGTAGATGAAACTGCCTAATCCTGCTCCCTATATAACTTGAACCACAGGAAAAGTTGAAATGGTAATATGCATGAAGAAGAGATAAGGTTAGGTGAGACGTCTTTTAGCTGCTGGGTAAATCCTAGGCTACTGAAGGATAGAAACAGATGTGCAAAATGGAAAGTCTTCTTTATCGTCCAGGTTAAACGTTGTGATGGAATCTCCACAGGAGGATGTCCCCGGAATTGTAGAAATAAAAATAGAGGCTTTTCCTCCACCACTATCAGTTCATGTTTACGACTATTGTAAACTATGTTGGCTTTAATGAACTTCTCTGGATATCCGTTCCCACTTAGAATATCTCGCTTGACCATGAGTTCCTTTTGTAGACAGTCTTCGCAACAAACCTCGGTCTAAATGCTAAGCACCTGATCAGATTACTGTTGTATTTCATCGATATGAAGCTATGAAAGTGTGTATACTCAGTTGTGGTCCCTAGCTTTCTAAATATGGTTCTTTAGACAGGACCATCCTTTCTCCTCGTTAGTAGGATGTCCAGGAAGTGCAGGTGAACAGTTGGGTGAGCATTATTGGAGTTGCTGAAAACTGAATCAAGGCGTAACCCTTCATTGTACACTACAAAAATGTCATTCATGTGACTACAATACATTTCCATTTTTGTTATTTCATCGTTTCAAGGAATATTTTCTAATTTTGCTAGGAATATGTTCGTGAAAATAGGTCCTAGTGAGGATCCAACGACCACTCTGTCAACCTATCTATGTATTTCATTACTAAACAAGAATTGGAAATATGTTACAGGATTTCATCATGAGCTGACATTAGTTAGAGAACCATTGGAAAACCAGCTGAGAGTACTGGATAACTGTTTCTTCCTAGTTTGAACTCCACTTCAGCAGTATGCACCCACCAGGGTTCGAACTCAGGACGTTCCAGTTAGAAGGCGAGCTCGTAGACCATTAAGCCACTGGGATCCGATCCAATGGCCAGCCCATGAATTCTAACTTCTGCCAATTCACGATGTAGCGCGCCCCCTATCCAGTAACATTGGTGGTGAGTATTTGTCCTCACATCCTACCTGCTGCACCCTGGTGGTCACGACTTCTCACTAGAACCCCAGGTAACTACCTACTTGTATGGATCTAGTCGCCAGTGAGCATCTCATTGAAATTCACCTGTTGATTTCTAAGGATTTCATTGGTTACAGGACTTCAACATGAGCTGATATTGGTTAGAGAACCATTGGAAAACCTTGGAGTACTGTGTGAATTTGGAGGAGTTAGAATTCATGAGCCATTGGATCGAGTTCCAGTGGCTTAATGATCGACGAGCTCGCTAGCTTTGTAACCAGAAGGTCCTGGGTTCGGGCCCCAGTTGTTTCACGTCTTCTTGGACAAGCACACTCTTTGATTGATAATGGATGAGAAAGAAAAAGAAGAAGAAGAAGAAATATCAAACATAACTGAGACCCTCAGGGAAAATAACTACCCAAAGAACTTCATCAACAGAATCAACACTGACACTAAGTATGGTCGAAAACGTGTTTCGAAAACATGAGCCTCAACAGTTGTCATCCTACACATAGAGTGGAGACGTCAGACGATGTCAGAAGAGGCGTAATCAATAAGCTCGACATCAGAGTTTTCTTCATAACATCAGACACAGTGTGAAGCAACTTTGTCCATATACAATGCCTAATCCATAAGGATGCTCTATCTAATTGTGTCTATAAAATAAAGTGCTCGGAATGTGTAATACGATATACATTGAACAAACACAGCGAGAAATCAAAATCAGAAGAAATGAACACCATAGAGCATTCTCTTCGAGCACCGAAAAATCCAGTTAGTGAACTAGAAAAGCTTGAAAAGACATCAGCCATAGGTCGTCTACACGCTATAGAATCAGGCCACAAAATTGATTTTGACAATATTGAAATAATATACAATTGGTGGATGGTGGCTAGCAGTGGAATCCAGGATGCGCATTTCGTCCTATTTGGGACACGTCTGCTGGATGTACCTGCATTTCTCAGTGAGTGATGATGTTCCCACCAATCAATCGACGGGAAAATCAAGAATTCAATTCAATAATTAATATGACCCATCGCACAAGAGGTGGCTCTCGTGGCCCAAGTGGTCCAGTGGATAACGCTTTGGCGTTTGAAACTATGGGTACTGGGTTCGAGCCTCGGTGGGAACATCATCACTCACTGAGAAATGCAGGTACATCCAGCTGACGAGTCCCAGTTAGGATGAAATGCGCATCCTGGATTCCACTGCTAGCCACCATCCACCAATTGTATACTAACTAAATGCCCGGACATCGTCGAAGCATCTGCACAAGAAGCCGACATGTCAACCTGAGATCGAGCACTTCGGTCCAATCAATCGACGGGAAAATCAAGAATTCAATTCAATAATATTGAAATAATTCTAAAAAATTTCAGAAAACACAAAGAACGTCTGATATCAACTGAAGTATTTCACATCAAATGGAATCCAAATTGTCTGAATAGAAAGGATGGACTAAAACAGAATTTCATCTGGTTACAACACACTCGTCCCACATGAAATGACAAAATCAACACGAATGTGATAAGCAAGTTCACTACGTAAACGCACACACACTGCTTTTATAATTTTACACACTGGTCAAATCCAACAATCTACACTTGGTATTGTTATCTTTACCAGTTGACCTATTTGACAACGAAAAAATGACCCCATGTTGAAAAACGATGATTAAGTTGTTATGTATATAAAGTGAGTGGATTTTGTGAATTCTGGTTTAATAATACTACTACTTTGATAAAGCTATTAGCAGCAGCATTAATGAATAGCGAAACGTCAGTAAAAACAACGACAGAGCATCGTTTTGTTTTTCATTCATTCAGTGGGAAATACAAGAAAACCTTTATTATAATCATAATGAATAGTTTTCGTATCAGAGTTGGTAAATGTCATCATTGATTAAATTGAATGGTGTAATTCATTTCGGTATGAAAAAACTCTTGTTCTCTGGTTTCTTCGTCTGCCTGTTTGTTTGTCTGTGTATCCCTTTTGTGGCATTTTAAATTTAAGAAAATATATGCCCACATTAATTTACGTCATTGAGATGATCCTTTTTCTCTTTTTGAAGCATTTTTTTCATACAAAATCTCCAATTCATTAATTCGATAAGTTAATTAGTTTATTGTGCATGTATTTTTGTTACTTTCCTGAGTGAATTATACCGACGTTTACTTCCCTACCCAGATGTACAGACATTAACCTGAATCCCAAAACATCTGCTGCACTGGTTCAGGCTAACACTCGATTCTAAAAGAAATAATAATTCCGCTTGCTGAAGCTTCAATTTGAAAGTGATTTTGAAGCAGACATTTTCTGAAAACGGCTTTCGAAATCTCCCAGTAAAACATAATTTGATCGGACACTGGTAATTAGTGTGATATTTCTAATTGTGATGGACCGATTGGATTATGCGTCAGACAGTAGAAAACGAGAAGACAGGGATATCCTGGATCGACGTGACGAACCTAGAAGACCTGGATTTCGCGTGTGGATGATTTATATTTGATGCCTCACAGAATCGAAGACTTACAAGAGAAAACCAACAAACTGGTTGAAGACGTAGGCGGTGAAGACAGGATTCCAAATGAACATAGACAAAACGGAGGTTATGAAAATAACCAACCAACCAACAACAACAACAGCAGCAACAACATCCAGCACCAATCACCATCTACGGGAGGAATTGGAAGAGGTTACTTCATTCACTTATCTAGGAAGCACTGTCTCAACTACAGGAAGTCGGAACGGACGAGGGTGTCAGATTGAGCGAGAATCGGGAACGCGAGAAACACATTCATCAACCTGAAAACAATCTGGAAATCTTCATCACTCAGCTAGCATCAACAACAAAATCCGATCGCATTTTCAATACAAACAAATGTCAAGTCAGTCAGATCTCCTATATAGATCAGAAACTTGGTGGGTCGGTCACAAAGAATATTTCAACAGGCTAACTCAGACCTTTATCAACAACAACTGTCTTCGCTGGCTCTATACTGAAGATCATATGTCCGGGTCGGAAAGAATCACCAACTATGGGAAACTATGGGATCAAACAAAACAAGAACCAATCGCCAACCAACAAATATGCAGGAGGAAGTGCAGATGGATTAAACACTCGCTGAGGAGGCCTCTGGGTGACATCGCGCGTGCGTCAGGCCATTGTTTGAGTGGAACCAAGCCGAAAGGGAAGCGGCCAGTGGGACTTCATTGCAAGGGTGACATGGAGGAGATCGTGTGAAGAGGAGTTGAAATAGTATGGACTAACCTGGATGGATACAGGTGAAAAGTAGAGCAGAAGACAGAAGCAAGTGGAGACGTGCCCTATGTTCAAGCCGTATGTTCCACTAGGAGCCCAAGAAAATAATAATAAATTGTATTGAACAAGACATGATGATGACTTAAATGAGGGATTTCAGGCTTTCAGTTTAAGCTATTGCATTAACGTATATGTGGCCAGAAAGAATTGACTACAAGAAACTCTGGGCACAATCCAGTCAAAGGCCTACTCATCTACAGAAATGTTAAAGTAAACAGAGATGTGTCGGACACACGCTGCTCAGGAGACAGTTTGGTGACATTGCTTGCCAGTCAGATCCTTCAAAGGGACCTGAATTAGTAATGGTGAGTTGAAATGTTAATGTACTGTTAGATTCTTCTGTTCCACTGGGAACCTAAGCGGATAGTCCAACATTTTTGACGATAGAGAACATGTATTCATCGCATTTGTTGTTATTTTCAAACTGTCTGGCTTGTACCATAGTACCATAGAGACAGTGAGACAGAGAAAGATGTTGATAGTATGCTTTTGAGCTAATCGATAAAGTCTTCGCTGTTGAAGTTTTACTCACCCAATGATCAATATAAATAAAAAAATATCAAATTAGTATTTACAAAATGAAAGCTTACCACGGTACTAAAACTTACATTTCAAACATATAAGTTTGTTTTTACGAGTTGATCACGGATTCACTGAAAACCAACACTGGAGTACTGCCAGAAAGCTGTTTCATCCTAGTTTGGGGATAATCGGCAGTACGCACTTAACGCCAGGGTACGACCCCGGGACATTTTGGTTACAAGGCAAGCTCGAATACAAATCAGCCACTGGGACCATGAGTTCTAACTTCTACGAATTCCTGATTCAGCGCGACCATTGGGTGCGTACTACGGTAGATTCCCAAGCTTGGATGAGACAGCTGCCCAGTGCTCCTAGTGGCTGCTTTTCCATGCCTCTCTAACTGATATCAATCCGGGGTCAAACTCGTAGAAACGAAACTTAAAAACCAAATATCGAAAATATAAATATGCATGTAGAAGAAAACTCGATTTAAAAATCCCTCCATGAATAATCTATCTAAAATATTAAATAGGCAGCCTGCTTGAACCACTGGCCGATTGAAGTCGCTTTTCACCAAAATGCCTAATTTCATGTGGATTTATCATTGTTTTAATCGTTCAATTATATCAAATAACCTATACATGAACTTGCGCACTGATTTAACTTGCTTCAAAGTGTAACAAAATTTTCAAAAATTTTATGGATAGATCACTTAACACTTTCTACTTTTCTACTCTTTAGGAAAACACCCAAGAGTCTATCCCGTAGAGCAAGAGGTAACGCGTCTATCATGACTCAATATCAATGAAGACAATTAAGCTTTTTGTTTGGGAGGGCTTGATTTCTGCAGATGTACCAAATGCACTTTCCCTCTCCAAGCTCTCGTTCTGCTTATCTTCATGTTGTAACTTCTGCTCGTTGTGTTATAAAAATGGTGTCGAAGGTGCCTAACTGTTCAAAACAGATGAATCTTCCATCAGATAGTGAACCCCATAGGGTTTTCTCAGAGGAATGCGGACCTGCTATTCCTAGTGTGCCTGTTGTTTGTCAACTTCCAGTCTTTGAACTCAACTCAGACTTCTCAGCATGAAAGAAATGCATGCAGCCGTTCCTAATTCTAACTCCACCAAGTCACCTCTACATCCACATCCTCAGTTTTCTCTCAGATGAAGCATACACACGAGATGACGCTGCTGGGTTTTGTAGCACGAACCCCACTAGCAAAACCTGAAGCATACTGGATGCCTGTTTCGACTTACTTTTGGGCCCCAACCACTTGACGCTTCAACTTCCCAGTCGAAGTCAATTACCTACAGAAAGACTTGTAGAATACTCTCAGGTTTTTCAAGCTATAGTGGCTCACACTGATACCCATGCAAATGCAGCAAACAGAGGAAGAATGATACGTACAAAGTTCGTCAAAGGTTTACTTCCTGGTGACCCGCAAACACACCTTCTGCGGGCACCCTCAATCAAAACGCTAGACCTTAAGCAGACAATCCTTTGGTTCATAGGAGCAAATAAGAAGACAGTTGCAGCGAAGAAAATTTTCTTTTCGACGAAGTTTCTTTTCTTTTTCGTCGAAAAGAAAATTTTCTTCGCTGCAACTGTCTTCTTATTTAATCTTTTGGTTAATGGACGCAGAACAAGAATATGCAGCCACAACCAGAGACTCTTATTGCACAGTCCCTACGGAAACTACAGCATCTCCCACTAGCCAACCTTGCCCTAACGCTCCTGTGCGCAAATGGCGAACGCGTATGCGTGAATATAGCAAAGCCTCCACCTGTTACTATTGTGAAAGGTTCTGTAAAAAGGAGCGAAAGTGTGGTCATAGCCGCCAGCTTCAACACAATAAGTCCCCTTTTTATAATTTATCTAAACATTCATGTCACGGGGACCACTAATAATATGGGGACACATTAATGGAATGCCTTCCAACATACTTTAGGATACTGGTGCATCGGTGTCACTCATAAAGACTTTATTTCTCTGGCGCTTGCTCCAAATACTCGCCACCGGTAGTCACTCACAACGTTTTGACAGCAGCTAGTGGCGCTAAAATGGAAGCTCGATTTTCCACATGCTTACACGTGAACCTTGGAGATCTAAATGTCCATCTTCGGTCCTTCATCTATGCTCAGATTGCATGAGAGCTGATACTCGATGTAGATTTCCCTACGTCACACTCCGCCCTTATAGACGTCACCCATCCCCAGGTTACTATTAACTCAGTCTCTATAACCAACCTGCTCTGAGTCAAACTTATCCGTATCATTTATCCTTAATCAAATTTCGGTCAATCCATCCACCTTTGCCCATATTCGAAGACAAATGCTTGAGTTAATGGAGGAAGCTTCCAATACGTTTGATGAAGGAGATAATCTGGGATGCACCGATGCTATCCAACACCGTATTGAAATCTAGGTCAAAATATATAGAAAGACAGAAGGTGTAGCAATGGCATGGATCACCAATATCCCTAATCGTAGCAGATATATCTATGGACATCTGGTAGGGAAAATATTGCTCTTAATACATCCAATCCTACTCCAAAACTATGGTGAAGGAAATATGTGGATGACATTTCCACTCAGTGTTAAAAACGGCACACATAAACTCACTAGTAAAAGGAATAAAATTCACATTTGAATCGGAAAATGGACAAGGAGAATCAGCTGTGATGTTAGATTGTAAAATAAAACGAATAGAAGAAGGCGAACTGCTCACTAGTGTTTATAAAAAAGCAACGCATTCAGCTAATAGATATTTAGACTTTAATTCGTCTCATCTGTTAACTGTCTGTGAAGGCAGGCCTAGTTAATAAGTGTCTGTTTAACAAACCGAGCGGTAGCACTAAGTAGCACAAGAAAAGACATTAATGATGATATAAAACAGATAGAAGAGGCTTTGGTGTTAAATAACTATCATTTAGAATTCATTAAGAAGATCAGTAAAGACCAAAAGCAAAACAAAAATAATTGTGAAACTAGTAATAATAACACAAATAAGAGAGAATATTAAGCATCTACTGTTATACCATCCAAGGAAGGGAGGGGACATCTGAGGCCCTACGTAGGATTCTAAATAAAGCAGGAACTAGTGGGAGGGACACCTCGGTGAAAATACTGTGCGTACGATTGCTATGGATGGTACAGAGGGTCTTGTTCGTGGTCAGCAGTGTGTTGATACTGGTGGTTCTATCCATATTCCCGTGGGACGGGAGACACTTGATCGTATTATGAACGTCATTGGAGAGCCGATTGACGAAATAGGGCCAATCAACACAAAGATGATGTCAGGTATACATCAAGAGGCCCCTGGATTCATCGAAATGAGTACTAAGGGACAATCTCTGTAGGCTAGAAGACCCAGTGGACCCAATTAAACAAAATAAAATTATTTACAGAATACCCTGCAATGACTATGAGTCAGGTCAACTACATATGTCAAACTAGTAGGTCGGGGGTAGTCAGATTGTCGGAACATAAGAATTTAGCTAAGGTTGGAATGACTGATCCCACAAAGATAAGTAATTTAGAAAAAAACATTCAGCACTACGTTGCACTGCATGCACTAACACACAACCACAAAATAGGGTGGGAGAGGTTTAAAATTCAAAGAAGTAATCTATGTAGGTGGAGAGCGAGAGGGATTGATTACTAGATCCTTGTTCATCGACTGAGTTTACACCCAACACATGCAATAGAAATGACTCAATGCTAATACCAGAAATATGGAGGATATTATTACTGCCAGTCAAATCAGAGTACATCATGACATTCTGACAAGTTACTTATTTATTTCGACTATAAAAACACCCATCTGATTGTAATTATATATTATTCTATATTGATTTTGATAGAGAAAGAAAGACCAGATTTGCAGTATAAAATGATATCATTCTATTTCACAGGTTCTCATCAGCTGCAAACTACCTGAAATTACAATGGTTATAAATAATAACATTTCATACTTCATTGTTTGAAAGGTAATAGAGAAAACATTATAAGGTGAACGCATCTGGAATGTAAGTATTATAATCTAAGTCAATCACCATCAATTTATATACTATCAAACTATGAAAGAAGAAAAAAAAGGGGGGTGAGAGAAGACAGAAAACAGAAAAATCTAATAAACAGTGTCAGCATAGCAACTCAAGAAGGTCGAGGTTCATCAATTTGAAAACGTGCTTAGTGAGCTGAGCTCACTAGTGTGTATGACTAATCAGTGTAATGAAAGTGATATGGTTACCAAGGGAGTGAGAGATTGACCACACTATCTTTCTGTATGCATAAGTTTGGTCTGTGACGTTTGATTGCAAAAATTGCTTCAGCAAATCGTAGTAGATTCGCTGTCCTTTGGATGTTTAATATTTTGAAGGATTTAGAAATCTCGACAAAATGACCCCTATCCACAAAAAAGGTGTCTGGTAATTGAACTTTGTAAATATCTGCTTCCTTTTAGGCATAAGTTTCTTGGAATATGCTCTGGAAACCGGATAGAAGCCCTTCTTTCTGTCCTTCCAATGTACTTGCTGCCACAGGTACACGTAAATTTATAAATGCAGTTGGAGGTAACATCAGCAGGGTACTTATCCAGTTTCGATTGCCTTATGGAGCACGTAGTACTGTATAGTGTCACCAAACTGGCTGCAGGGAAGCATCTCTTTATTGCTCCCTTCATCCTCTTTTCAATCTTTGCGATACGGTTTCTCCTTTTTATGGGAGGCAAATGAACACTTTCTTCTTCTCAACTGTTGCAGATTTCTCTTTCTCATCTCTTTCTTTGCTGTACTTTAGGATAAATCCTTTTGGATACCCGTTTTCTTTAAGGCATTTTTCGACAAAGCTTAATACTTCTTCTACTTTGTTAGGCGAACATAACTTTCTGGCCCTGTCGTAAAGTGTTCTCACTAATCCCCGCTTGTAGCTCATAGGGCAGAAGCTGTTATAATGAAGGTATTGTCCGGTACAAGTTTCTTTCCTGTAGATGGACTTTTCGACCGTTCCATCGTTTCTTCTTTTTACATTTAGGTCCAGGAAATTAAACTCATCGTTGTGTTCGTATTCCATGGTGAATTTAATGTTTGGGTGGACCTCATTTAGGCGGTCAAATATTACAGATGCATGACTCATGTCGTTACAAACAACAAAAGTATCATTGACGTATCGGCGGTAGTATGTTGTTCCATTAATTGATTTTAATTTAAATGTCTAGTCAATTCCCCATATGTATATAAATGAAGGAAGGAAGTTGGGTGAGTAACTTCATATGATTAAGAGTGGCAATAATTTGTGCTCGAAATGTGGTCATCAGTTAATATTACTGTGTAACATTGTGTGACTTATCAAAATAAATGTAGATGATCATCTACAACATAAATTATAACAACTGCGAAAAACACTACATTGGCCAAAGTGGACGACGTCCCCTTCGTCTTCGTATCCACGAACATAAGTCAGCCGTCAAAAGACATGATATCCACTCCCTCATATCACTACATACAGACAACCACGGACATTAGTTCGACTGGGACAACGTTCAAATATTAGACAGAGGAAACAACAAGAATGCCAGAGAGTTTTTAGAAGCTTGACCGGCATTCCAGTGAATCATCAATCAATAGACACATCGATATAGACAAAATTTATCAACCGATAAGAAAGAAACTTCACACACAAAGGGTCAAAGTTCAAATCAAAGGAAACAGTCAGTTCCAATACAAGTAGCCTAGAAGATGTGAAAACACACATAAACAACCAATCGCGTCCAAGGTCACCCACCAGGAGAGATGATTAATAAACTCGTGGAGAAATCTAAAAGCTCACTTCAATTCAAATTGAAGTATGCGCTTAAGATGTCACCCAGTAGGGTGATAAAAGCTTCGCAAATTAACCATCCAGCTCAGAGAACAAAACCACATCAAAAAAGCTCAAAAATGTTTATGTCATTAAGTTCGCCTGTTGTCTGAAATAAAGCTTGAGTATTATTTCAAGTAATTTTATGATTATTATTACCAGGCTTCTTCCCATAACCTGTATATCATTATCCGAACATTTTTAAACCTTCTTTTTTAATAAATCCTCATTAATTGTTCTTCTGTTTTTTAATCGATCTGCTTTATTGAGTGCATCTCATTTTTTTTTGTTGCTATTATAGTGCACCTTCGATGTTTTCAGTTTTTTGTTTTAATATGCACTTGTGATATTGTAACAACAGAAGACAAGGGCCAGGCAACAGATCGTTTTATTATGAAAATCAACACGCATTTATACATATTTCACATATATTATTATAGCTTATGCAAGTAGACAAGCGCAGTCATCTGGTTGGTTGTTTATCAGAAGTTAAGCAGGCAAACGCAGGCTTTTGATTGGTTGCTTCGGGATTCCTCGAATAATAGAGTTCTCTATCTGCGAATCATATTTTGCCACGTTAATTCTGCTGTGATTGGCTGTTGAATCAGCCTTGCTCATATTTTCTCACGGCCTGCTCTCACCACAATATGAGCGCTACAATATACATTTCTTATTGTCTGGATGCCATAACGTTTACATGCCCCCTCCCTGTGCTGCCTACAAGAACACTCTTCAAGCCTGCTCTTCCTCATCCCTTCAAATAAGTTGTACACACTATTCTTATTTATTAAACTAGACATGTCAACTGAGGTGAGAAAAAATACAATTCCTATCAGGGTGCACTATCAAGTCACAAGCCTTTCTACTTCGAGTTCACTAATCGGCACTGACACTTTAGGTGGAGTACTAATTAGGATATTAAGATATGTGTTAAACTTAGGCACTGTGGTAGTAACTAATTCCATATTTGTTTGTTTATTAAATGTATCACACACAGTGAGTGTAACAGTATTATTTACTGGATGACACAGTTTCGAACAAAATTTATTACTGTTCATAATCATTTCATCAATTATAGTCACACGACTTCAAAACTCGAGTTTTATAGTTTTCTTTCTTCCCTCCTATTTGTCGTCATCAGGGTAGTAGAATTTTCCAGATATTCGGGACACGTTTTGAATCATTCCTATGAAATGTGTTTGCAGTTGAGTCGATAAACAAAGCTTCTGTTATTAATCTGTCCCTCCATATTGCTTTTACATTAAATTTTAAAACAGTCATCCTATCCCATCCTGTAATATGGTTGTGTGTAATTCCATGTAGTGATACGGCTGAACTATTCTCTAGATTTCTTGTCTTATTGTGGTCAACTAACCTAGATTTTACTGCTGGGTTTTCATGCTCCGTTAGTCTGACTGACTGCCCCTGTTCTACTGCTCTGACCTATGTATTTCACCTCATTGACAATCATTCCAGCAGGGTATTAGACCATCTACATTGTTTTGTTTTAAAGGTTCCACAGGATCCTTTAACCGACAAAGCTTGTTTCTAATTGAGTTTGTGGTTAGTTTGAATACCAGCCACTTTTATTCCTGCCTTGTTAAGAATTCTGCGTAAGGTGGTTTCTGAGGTTCCTTCCTTGTATGCAATTACTACTGTTAACATATTAAGAGGAGAAATCTTTAGTGAGTGCAGTTAACTAGGGTCTACCTTAAGTACAACTAGCAACTTACACTATATGATGATGGACTGTTGCTAATAATGTGTTGCTTTATAATTACAAATTTTAATTCAGTGAAGTTCAAGTTACGCTGTCGAATGACTGAATGACCTCTGGTTGGTTTTTTGTCGGAAACCTGTGTTTTTCTTCCCATCGATTCTCACTGACAAAGTTTCAATGGCTTGGTAAGTATTTTCGACCTGAGAAACTTTCGAACTGTGTAACTCTGTCGCACAACATTATTGAGATATTTAATTGAATTTTCCCATCGATTGATTAGACCGATGTGCTCGGCCTCAGGTTGACATGTCTGTCGGCTTCTTGTGCAGATGCTTAGATGATGTCTGGGGATGTCGTTAGAATTTAATTGCTGGATGGTGACTAGCAGTGGAATCCACGCACATCCAGATGATGAGTCCCGAACGGGACGAAATGCGCATCCTGGATTCCACTACTAATCACCATCCACCAATTAAATTCTAATTATTGAGGTAGAGTTACATTTTCCAGACACAAAGATACATTCTCCAACTTGCAGATAAGAAAGACGTGTACATTAAGCTACCCTGTGTGAGGGGTCATAGCAGCTTGATAATTAGACAAAGATTGAACGCTGCTGTTTAAAAGACTTTTTATGCAGCTAATATCATAATAATTGAGAATGTGAAGTCAATATATCCATCTAAGCCCTCTGAATATGCGAAAAATGATGTCACATCCCACCGTATTTACCATTTTGAATGTACGTGTGGTCAAACATACATAGGGAGGACTCATTGATCTCTCTAATTAAGGGACTCGGAGCATATTCCTAAATAGCTCCAGAAACAAATAGAATCTTCAGATCCCATTAATTAAAATAGAGAACAGATTACCTAGCTCCCTGAATGCGAAACATATTACAGAGGAGATAGGACATCAAAATTGATGTGTACACGTCTTTTAAACCTATCTATAGAATGTATTTGAGGCGAATCGTAAGGTTTGTGAAAGCCCTAACTGGCAATTATAAAGTTTAAA
Organism: Trichobilharzia regenti; assembly: GCA_944472135.2. Classification (NCBI taxonomy): domain Eukaryota; kingdom Metazoa; phylum Platyhelminthes; class Trematoda; order Strigeidida; family Schistosomatidae; genus Trichobilharzia; species Trichobilharzia regenti. The sequence continues at coordinate 56,293,834 of OX235266.1, forward strand.
CCACTTTTAGGAGGACAAAGCAACAATTCATCATCACATTAAACCTTCCTTGGTAAACTTTGTTTTGATACAAGCCAGGGTAGATGTACTATTACCTGCTTTTTCTTTGATTTAGTGATCTTCATTGTTATTTTGACTTTCAATATGTCATTTTAACACGACGTAAGTCCATTGTCTCACCTATTAACTCTTAATCAATTTCGTTTGTATTATTCCTATGACAAGTTCTGTGTGATCAGATTGTTCGAAATGTGTTGCGCGAATACAGTAATACACGATTCAGATAAATTACATCTTCTTATTGCTTTGTCTAAATAGGTTACTATCATTTTTGTAATTTCCAAAACCGACTTGCTTCTTTCTGAACGAAAGAAAACGATCTTTGCGTTCTACTTTATAGCTAGCTGACTATAACTTCCTTGAGTTATTCAGAGTCATAAAATGTCCGAATGGTAACAAAAAAGACAGTTATTTACAATAAAATATTCGGCACTACTAAGCAGGGCAACAGCAAAGATATGGCATCAACTTTAGACGCTATTGAAACAACGAATCAGATTCTTCTGGGTGAAAAGCGGCATTAAATTTATAAAAAGTGTATGTTTAATATAAATATGTGATAAAAATGAATTATACAGGATGCATATCTTTAATATCCTGCAAAAACGTGTCCCAGTTTCCCATAGAAGTGGTTATAGACATATCAAACTAATGTCGATACAAAAGCTCATCTAAGTGGCTATATACCGCATCATTTCGGGAACTATTTACCATTTTGATATGTTTATTCAGGTTGGCCTAGAATCCCTCAATAGAATTTGTATGGATTCAAGTTATAGGATCCACCCATTTAAAGGAATGATTGACCTTGTGATGAATACAGCCTAGTGATGATAAATGCGCGGAGCCACTCATCTATGCGTGAATGGTAGTGCCCGAACGGTCAAGACTTCTTATAACTGATATTAAAACATCGGTACTTCTGTTCTGGATGCCTTCCAGAAACTCTCAACCAAGGTATTTTCGCGAACAGTCCCAGTACCCAAAAATGACGTGCTCTACTCCTACCATGATTCACTTTTCGTTCAGTAACTACTGTTTCGTCGATATGACAGACAACACTAACCCTACCAGGTACAGAAGTAATCCCATTGAGCTTTTGTGATGCAACATCAGAACAGTTTTTATACCACTCCACTGTTGACATTATAGTATTCTCTATTTCTGCAGTTGTAGCAGATACTGGTCGCTTCTCCAGCCACTTATGGTATATACACAATATTTTACTGAAGAAGAGTTTTGATTTTAAGAAGAAAGTATCTAAAAATTAATCATCATAATAAACGACTTATCAACTCTTACAGACTTCCTCGTATAACAGTGGTTGCATCTGAATGCATAACTTCCAATATCTCGGCAATACATTTCAAGATTCGTTATGCTTTAACATATGCAGGTTTTATTCCCCACTTCTATCAACCTATTTTTCACTAAGACCCAGCGACCGTATGGCCTACTAGCTCGCCGACCTTGTAACCAGAAGGTCCTGAGTTCCAACTATCGTCAGTGGGTGAGTACCGATGACGATTCACAAGCCAGAAGGACGAAACATCTGTCTGGAAGTACTACCAGATTTTCCAATTGTCCTCTAACCGGTGTCCGTTCATGATATGCGTCGGTGGAACAGTAGTTAGGACGCTCGCCGACCATGCACGTGGTCCGGGGTTCGATCCCCTACCAAAGCACAGCTGATATCAATGGTCGGCCTGCGAATTTCAGGCTACCGATATCGCATGCTTACAATTCCATACTTGTACCAAAAATACAGTGTGGAATCAAGCCGTAGTCAAAAATGAAAAAATAGAAATAAATAAAACTCAAGAAAGTCATGAAATCTCTGCAAACCAACACTTTAATACAAAAGAGGTACTGCAGAACAAAATTAGTTAACCAAAACTCAGTTTCAAGAATTATCTTAGAATCGCGGATGACTTATGTTTGATGTCACACAAAATCGAAGACTTACAAGCGAAAACCGACCGACAAACTGGTAGGAGAAGCAGCCGGTGAAGACAGAACTCCAGGTAAACATAGACAAGACGGAGGTTATGAAAATAACCAACCAACAACAGCAACAACATCCAACGTCAATCACCATCAACGGGAGGGATTTGAAAGAAGTGACTTCATTCACTTGTCTAGGGAGGATTGTCCCAACTACAGGAGGAGCGGACGTGGATGTCAAATCGAGAATCGGGAAGGCGAGAAACAAATTCATCGACCTGAAATCAATCTGGAGATCTTCGTTACTCAGCATCAACAAAAAACTTCAGTCGAATTTTCAATACAGACGTCAAGTCAGTCAGTTCTTCTATACGGATCAGAAACTTGGTGGGTGGGTCACAAAGAATATTTCAACAGGCTAACTCAGACCTTTATCAACAACTGTCTTCGCTCTATACTGAAGATCAGATGGCCGGGCCGGAAAGAATCACCAACAAGGAATTATGGGAACAAACAAAGCAAGAACCAATCACCAACCAACAAATATGAAGGAGAAATTGGAGATGGATCGGACACTCGTTAAGGAGACCGCTGGGTGACATCGCGCGCCAAGCCCTCGAGTGGAACCCGAAAGGGAAGCGGCGTGTGGGACCTCAGTGCAAGGGTGACATGGAGGAGATCGTGTGAAGAGGAGTTGAAAGAATATGGATTAACATGGATGCAGGCGAAAAGTATAGCAGAAGACAGAAGAAAATGGAAACGTGCAGTTGAAGCCCTATGTTCCACTAGGAACCCAAGGGAGCAGTAATAATAATAAATAATCTTAGAATCAAGTAGAATATCTCCACCAATTGTGGGAACAAAGACAGTCTCATTCATCAACAGTAATCACGCACCAAACAATTCACTCATCTAATCCAAGGTCACAATCACCAGTTGTAAAACAACACATTATCAATGTCATCGTAACGCAACCACAAAGAGAAACATTAGAACTGGAGATATAACAGGAACAAAGACATATAACAAGAACGGTTGCCGAACAAAGAATACTCTTCGCGATAACCCCTTCTTCATCAGGCTCTACTGTTATATATACATTATAGTGAATGAATGAATTCGTATTATGAACAACATTAATGTTGCTGTTTAAATAATGTCGAATCAATAATATTGATAGATTACAGCTCAATAGCATCAACATAAAAATAAACCGAATGTCAGAAAAATGAGGAAGGATAATAATACGGATTCATGAACTTATAGCGTGTACTAAAGGCCAGTCAGGGTGACTGGCCTTTAGTAGTTGTTGTAGTCGTTGAACTTGCTTCTTTTGCACACAGGGCACTACTAGCTGTTTGAGTCGAATTGAGATAGCCTTTAGTGTTTGAAGTATACGGTACTTCGATGCTTTTGGCAATTTATTCGGTACCCGATAGATGGTGATAGAGAAGGATTGCTCAGTGCTAGCTGGCTTTGTGACGGTTGGCACCAGATGGTCCAATGTCGAATTGTTAATGGCTTTTACCACACCTTCACTTAGCCATACTGGAAGATGCTATCAACTGAGCACAAAAAATTGCGTTCTTAGAGCAACGGCCAATATAACTCGCTCCACCACAAGCACAGTTAAACTGGGAGTTACCATTAGAAGTGACTAGTCTATTCTAGGTACTTCATCTTTCAGTCGGGGAATCACCATCGGTCCTACAGAGAATAAGACGTGTAGTCCGCTAACATTAAAAGTTCTTTGAACTGATTTTCTTAATTTCTTCGTAATTATTTCGGCAAGTATATCACCCTTGAATTGCAGTCGTATGTATAATGGCTTCTGGTTCATGGATAGTGAGTAGGTTTAGAATTATAAGGATGAAGTCAACACAGGATAGTGCGAATGTCAGAACTATAATGATATCTAGCCACTCTGGGGGCAGGACGGATAATAGTTACACAATTAGTTGAGATGTTTAAATAATTATGAATATTGTAATTCGATTGTTCAGTAAGGAATTTTACAAACAATCTCCAAGCCCTCATCCTATCTGTTAAATAAAATTTATACAAATAACCCTGTCAGCCTGAGATTCTTATGTACAATGATTAGAATTTCGGTTGTACACTAGTAACTAGGATGATGTGTCCAGTCGTTTCTTTGGTGCAGGCTGAATTCTCTCAGTCAGGTTTCCAATGTGGCCACCATTCTAGTTATGCAATTGATAGTGTTCTCTGAGCTCTTTGGTTTAATTGCGGAGCTTTCATCATCTTTCTGGACGACATCTTCAGCGCAGTATTTAGGATAAAGTGAAATGATTTAAATTTCTTCATGAGTCTCCCGGTAACCATCTTTAGATATTTATTGACCGTTTTCTATTGATTGGGATTTTAAACTTTCTGATCACCTGATTTACTTCTTATTAGTTGGTATATTTCATCTATATTAACGTGTTTATTAATTGCGTTTTCATTTGAGTACCAGGCTTCTAGGAATTCTCTGGCACATTTGGTGTTTCCTCTGTTTAAGATTTTGACATTATCCCAATCAAAATGATGTCCATGATCGTCTGAATGTATTGATACTAAAGAATTTATATCATGTCTTTTCACGGCTGATTTTTGTTCCTGGATTCTTATTCGAAGGGGACGCCCACTTTGGCCGATGTAATGTTTGTTACAGTTCACACAATTTATTTTGTAAATGGTGTTAATTTTATCTCCCTTTTCTATCGGATCTTTTGGTTTGCATAAGATGGAATTAAGCGATTCAGCTGGTTTGTGTGCTACATCTATATCCAGAAAGACGATGAAAGCTCCGCAATTAAACCAAGGAGCTCAGAGAACACTATCAATTGCAAATCATCCACCTGAGTTACAAATCTTTTCTATTACCATTCTAGGTAGCTTACCATGGTGGTGTACATTGATTCGATGATATTAGATGGTTGAAGACAATCAGCAGGAGGCCTTGCACCTAAAAGAGTTCAGTTTTCACCAAACAGAGGATTAGACACATCAAACTAGTTACTAGTGTCCAATGAAAAACCGACTACTGTCCAAGGGATGTCAGACGCGAGGTTGAAGAGCTCAGTGGTAACGTCTCTGACTGCAGGCGGTACTGTGTGACGCGGGTTTGAATCTCAGACGGTTGGGGCATGACTTGTTCCTTCAAAAATGCAGATACACCTTGCTGACGAGTGTAAACTAGCAGAAAACCTAGATGGAAGGCTGTCTGTTGATTGCCTGAAACCATCTAGTATCATCAATTGATTCCAAATATTTGTTATTGATCAAATGGACTCATCTTTATTAGTTATCTTGTTATTTACGCAGTGTTATTAGGTATCAGCCGCCAATATCACATTGTTATTATTACTGTTATTATTATCATGGTATCACAAGACTTCATTAAATTCCTAGTTCTCAAATGTCTTTATTCTTTTTACCACTAAGCTCAATGATACCGATTTGTTTTTAATATCAGAATGTTTCTAATCTTAAAGACAACATGTGACACAGATATTAAACAGATAGATTTCATGATTTCACTTTGAACATGATGCGTTCTACTTTCACATGGTTATCAAAGATAACTAAAAATAACGTGTGAAGTGAAGTAACTGTCTGTGTTTTAAAAAAAACTAGAGAATATCTCATTAACTAATGACAATCACTATTACTGTTATTTCCATGCTTTCTGAGTGGAATATATGGCTTTAACAACACATCTCCGCTTCGTCCTATCTTCTGTCGTCCTCTTCAGCTGGTTGGCTCCACGACTGACCAAACTCTGTCATCTCTTCCTCAAACGATCTCCTCCATGTCACCCTCAATGTGATGACCCAGTCACCGCTTCCCATTGAGATTCCACTCCAGCAATCGCCTGTATTGCGTGCGATGTTATTCGGTGGTCTCCTCACTGTATGCTAGATCCATATCCACTTTTTTCAACATATTTTTTTAAGCGATCGGCTCTTATGGTTCGTTCTCATAGTTTCTTGTTGCTTATTCTTTCTGACCATTCGATCTTCAGTATGGAGCCAAGGTGGCAGCTGTTGATGAGAGTTTGCAACACCTGTTGGAAATCCTTTTCGTGATGCACATGTAGTGCACGTTTCTGACCCGTTTAGAAGAACCGACTTTACATTGGTGTTGAAAATGCAAATCTTGTTGCTTACGCTGAGAGTCGAAGATTTCTAAACTGTTTACAGGTTGATGAAGGCGTATCTTGCTTTTCTGATTGTGATTTTGGCATTTTCAACCATTACGATTACCCGTAGTTGGAACGATACTTCTTAGATTGTGGTGAGAGCAGGCTGCTAGCCGATTGGTTGACACTAATCTACGTTAATGTCTAGGTCACTAATATGGGCCGACTGACTCGACAACTAATCACAACAAACTTAACTTGATCAAATATGATTCGCAGATAGACGGCTCTACTTTTCGATGGTCACCCGAAACAACCAACCAGATGACTGCGCTTGTCTACTTGCATAAGCTATAATAATGTATGTGAAATATATGTTAATACGTGTTGACTTCCGTAATAAAAGGATCTGTTGCCTGGCCCTTGTCTTCTGTTGTTACAAGATAAGTGGAGGAAGTAACTCTGTATCGAATCTCTCCCACTGATGGTGATTCGTTCTGGTTGTTGATGCTGTTCGTTGGTTATCTTCATCAACTCCGTCTTCTCTCTATGTTCACTTGGAGTCCTGTTTTTGCCGGCTGTTTCTTCAGCTAGATTGTTGGTTGGTTTTCACATGTCTTCGAGTCTTCAAGTTTATGCGACATTAGACATATATCATCTGCGAAATCCAGATTTTCTAGAGTCTTCCTGTCGGTTGTCCAGCGTATTCGTGACTCAACAGTCTGACACATAAACCAGTCCACCACAATTAAGAATATCGTCGATGATAATAGGCAGGCAGCCTTGTCTTTTTTTTTTGATTTACAGCTTGATTCCATACCGTATTTTTGGTACAAGTATGGAATTTTCAGCATGCGATATCGGTAGCCCAAATTTTGCAGGCCGACCATAGATATCAGGTGTGCGCCGGCGTGGGCTCGAACCCCGGAACATGTGCATGGTCGGCGAGAGTCCTAACCACTGTGCTGCCGGACGCACAGTGGTCTAAGTCGCTGAGTTTTTCGTTGTGGATCAACTGACAAATTCTAGCATCATATAGCCAGTTTTTGAATGAGGTTGATAAAGACTTCGATACTGCATTCCAAAGTGTTAGGCAGTTGTCGATCAGTGTTGTCGAAGGCTTCTTCGAAGTTGATGAAGTTGAGTGAGAGATTTGACTGCCATTCTATGCTTTGTTTTGTGATGACAGTGCGTGGAGCTGCAATTTGATCAGCGTAATTATTAGATAATTATTAGATCAGTCTCAGATGATTATTATTATTATTTCCTTAGGTTCTGAGAGGAACATAGGACTTCACTCGGGGCACAACTCCTTATTGTTGTGTTTTCTGTGTTCCTCTTCAGAGGGCCTTAAGAATAACTTTGAGCTTTCATCTAGTCCTCCTACTCACATAATCTTCTCCATGTCACACTCGGAACAATACCTAACTGGTCTTTTTCAGTCAAAGTTCCGCATGAGAGCTGGCCTAGAGCAGGAGGTCATTCGACTGGTTTTATTAGCGTGTGTCCAGTCCATCTCCCTTTTCTTGCTTTTCCAATTCTGCCTGGCTGGTTGGCTGACTGGCTGGCTTTGACACCTTGATCCGTTCCAACTGCCTTTGGTTGAAACCGTGGTTGCCAGCTGAATGAGATAATGAAGCAACCTGAGTTAAATCTCTCCCGTTGACGGTGAGTGTAGTGCTGGTTGTTGTTGTTGTTGCTGTTGGTCGGTCGATTGGTTACCTACAACACCTCTATCTTCTCTTTGTTCACTAGGAGTCCCGTCTTCGCAGCCTGTCTGCTTCTTCAGCCAGTTTGTTGGTTTCCACCTGCCTGTAAGTCTTCGAGTTTGTATGCATGTTACACTAAATATAAATAGTCCACATGCGAAATCCAGATCTTCTAGATTCAGTCCTGTTATCGGTCAGTGAAGTGTATTCCTCTCTTCTCGCTCACAATTCACAGTCTTCTGCATAATTCAGTCGACTAAAATTATGAATAACATTGGTGTTAAGTGGCAGGCAGATTTTTATTTCTCTTGTATTCACTACAAACGCCTTACTGAGATTCCCATTGTGGGTCTCTTGACATGTGTCGTTCTCATACAGCCAGCTTTTGAATGAGATTGATAAAGACTTGGGCACTGCACGCCGTAATGTTGAAGAGGCTTTCAAATTACGCCTCGGTCAACGCTGTCAGGTGTAGGCCTTTTCAAAGTATATAAAGGCGTTTGAGGCATAGGTGTGATCACTACTCTATACTGTGTTCTGCAATGATGCTGCTTAGAGTTGGAATTTGATCAGCTCATGATTTGCCTGTCCTGAATCCAGCTTCTTCTGGTGAGGCTGGCTGAGTTCTGTATCCATTGAGTGACATCGAGAAATGGTCGTGCTATGTTATGAATTAGCAGAAGTTAGAATTCAAGGACCATTACATTGGGTGCCAGTGGCTCAACGGTGTACGAGCTCACTAGCCTTGTAACCGGAAGGTACTGGGTTTGAACTCCTATGGGGGGTGTGTACCGATGAAGAATCCCAAACTAGGATGAAACAGCTGTCCGGTACTCCAAGGTTATCCAGAGGTTCTGTAACTGATGTCAGCTCATGATGAAATCCTCCATGCAATCAAATACAAAATCCTTACGAAACCAGTACTTTAAAAGTTTGTGATTATGACCATGATTAAATATCAAGTGTTAAATGGCAAAACAATAAATACCATATGTAGAACAATTCACAGGATGTATAGGTGTTGAAAGGCGATGTGTAATTATTGAGTGAGTTGGTATTAAGAAAGGTTACGTAACATACAATTTAACATTACGAATAAAAAATACTCCAATTAAGAATGACAAGTGGGACGAGTGAAATAATACCGGAAACAGTTTAAAGTGAGAATAGTGATAGTAACAACTGACGTAATATAAAGGAAGAGTATACCAATTGAGTAAACAAAACGAAAAGTAAGTAGAGGGAAAATATGAATAAGGATTATCCTACTTTAGCACAGAGGGATTAAGACCATTAGAATTGAAGGGGTTGAACGAACTTTTTGTGTACACAGAGATCAGGCTTTTTAGTTCCGATGGCCAAAGAGCTGCTTAAGCAGTCGGATACGAAATGATTTCGGTAAATTGCTTTTATCTTGTCAATGACTTTAAAGGCGGGGGATGTAGAGATGGGGAGACAAGTACAGGCCAGCTGACAAACGCTTACAGTTGGATACCCGTCAATCACAGGAGGTACTTGATAATATCTTTTGCAACTACAATTCGTAGAATCTGCAGCCCCGAAACAGTAGAAGAAGAGGTCACTCTTTTGACGAAGACACTACTTGAAAATTGCTATCCACCACGCTTTATAGATAAACGTACAAAGCCGAAAATCAACAAAGAACACCCCACTTCTGTGTAGTAGAAGATGCTATACATGAATGTGACGTCGAAAGGAGACCTTCTGGTTGACATCTTATGGAGAAGAATATCTAACGGCTTGGAAAAACATTCTCATGTCACCCATCGCTCTTTAACAACTCCTAAAATAAACTATCGTATTTGACCACCTTTGTGTGTATCTACGAATTTACTTGCTCAAGTGGACCGAGGCATATAAGTCATTCAATGCGAGTTTTATCCAAAAGAGTCAAATAATATTACCCCCCTCGGCTATGAAAACGTGACACTGGATCAATAATTATAACTGTTATTATTATTCCCTTGGATTCCTAGTGGAACATAGAGCTTCAACTGCATGTCTACACTTGCTTCTGTCTTCCTTCTACTGTACTTTTCACCTGCACCCATGTTAGTCCATACTCTTTCAGCTCCTCTTCACATGATCTTCCCCTTGTCACCCTTGGACGTCCCACTCACCGCTTTCCTTTCGGATTCCACTCGAGCAATGGCCTGACGCGCGCGCGCGATGTCACCCAGCGGCCTCCTTAACGAGTGTCCAATCCATCTCCAATTTCTCCTTCATATTTGTTGGTTGGTGATTAGTTCTTGTTTTGTTTTGTTTGTTCCCATAGTTTCTTGTTGGTGATTCTTTCCGGCCAGGCTATCTGATCTTCAGTATAGAGCCAGAGAAGACAGTTGTTGATAAACGTCTGCAACAGGCTGTTGGAAATATTCTTTGTGACCCACCCTCCAAGTTTCTGATCCATATAGAATAACTGACTGACTTGACGTTTGTATTGAAAATTCGACCGAATTTTTTCGTTGATGCTGAGTAACAAAGATTTCCAGATTGATTTCAGGTCGATGAATGTGTTTCTCGCCTGCCTTCCCGATTCTAACTCGATCTGACATCCTCGTCCGTTCCGACTTCCTGTATTTGAGACAATGCTCCCTAGATAAATGAGTGAATGAAGTAACCTCTTTCAAATCCCTCCCGTTGATGGTGATTGGCGCTGGATGTTGTTACTGTTGTTGTTGGTTGGTTGTTTGGTTATTTTCATAGCCTCCGTCTTGTCTATGTTTACCTGGAGTTCTGTCTTCGCCGGCTGCTTCTTCTACCAGTTTGTCGGTCGGTTTTCGCTTGTAAGCCTTCGATTTTGTGTGACATCAAACATAAATGTGCATCGGTGGAACAGTGGTTAGGACTCTCGCCGACCATGCACGTGGTCCAAGGTTCAATCCCCTGCCGACGCACACCTGATATCAATGGTCGGCCTGCAAAATTTGGGCTACCGATATCGCATGCTGAAAATTCCATACTTGTACCAAAAATACAGTGTGGAATCAAGCTGTGATCAAAAATTAAAATTAAATTAAATATATCATCCACGTGCGAAATCCAGGTCTTCTAGGTTCTTCACATTGGTCGGTCCAGGATATCCCTGTATTCTCGTTTCCCACTCACTGTCTGACACATAATCCAGTCAGTCCACCACAATTAGGAATATCATTGGTGATAATAAGCACCCTTGTCTGACTCCTGTGTTTACTCCAAACGCCTCGCTGAGTCTTCCGTTGTGGATCACTTGACATATACCGTTGTCGTACAGCTTTTGAATAAGGCTGATGAATATTTGGGGTACGCCGTAGTACTCGAGTACCATAATTAAATTTTTGTAATCTGAAATGAGTCAGGAAATCTACTTCACCAAGCACAAATAACAAGATTCGGATCTTCGGTACTGATGTCAAATCAGTTAGTTCTTCTATGTGGTTCAGAGAATTATTGGCGTCTCCCAAAAAGCATTTCGAACTAGCCTATGCAAAAACATTTATGAACAGCTGACTTCACTCGCTCTATTACTGAGGATCACATCACGTACCAGAAAAAATAAGCGACAAGAAACAGTGGGAACACCTAAATTAAGAACCAATCGCCTAAAATTTAGCGCGGAGACAGTTGAATGATGTCAACAGCGTGCCGCCTCTCAAATGGAAGCTGAAACGAGCAGTGGGGACGAAACGTCCTAGCGTTATATAGAAGAGGTGGAGTCAGGCTATAGTGGACTGCAGAAAACAAGGGGAAATATGATGGAGAAGATTTGTAGATCAGGTGGATGATTTTGATGTGGTTGTGTTCTCTGAGCTGGGTAGTTAATTTGCGGGTTTTGATCTTCGGTAGGATTATGTTTTCTAGCCTTTGAATCACTGCTTCTACAATCAAACCTGATATTGGCGATCCCAGAAGGGTTCCTATGACCTGTTTATATATTTGGCCGTTGAATTGGAAGTACGCTGTTAGGCATGGGTTTGATATATGCATTCCATACAGCTTGCGTGTTGCATTTTTGATTGTTGTGAGAGGTGTTCGTCGTTGCTGAGTAATTGCTCCATGATCTCTTCCGCTAGTTTGTGTCCACTTGTGGTATATAATGCTGTAACGTCGAAGGATATCATTATTTCTTGTTCATCTCTTTGGATGCCTTTGATTTTCTCTAGCATTTGGATAGCTGAGTTGATTGAGCAATCACAAGACTCCGTCAAGTGTTTCAATTTTCTGTATAATTCTTTGTATAAATTATATGATGGAGTTCCTGGGAGGAGTACAACTGGTCGTAACGAGATATTTGACTTATGTATTCTGGATCTGCCGTAGAATCGGGACCGTAGGACTGGTCTATTGGATTTTATTCACCATTGGTCAATTGTTTTGTGATCTACCCAGTTTTGGTGAATTAACTATTAAAACAAGCAATTAAGGTTAATAAAGCATGATATAATGATGGCTTCATCGAAATTCGGTAGAACTCGTCAGCTGAATACTCTACATACACGGATATATATACTTTTGAAATTACATTGGGAGATATAAGACTGATAAGTAAACAAACTACATTCAATGTTTTCCAGGTCATGTTCAAATAAATAAGGGGAGAGTGAGTATGAGAGATCCGAATTAAGACAAAATGTATTACGCTTCAATTACATCACTTAGATAAACAATTAGCCATTAGAGAATATAACATGAACTGCAAACAGACCAATATCAATGGTAATAGCTATAATAACAATAATAATAATAGTGTTGAAGTGAGTTAAGATAATCCTACTGATAAAGGATAGTTTTAAATGAATCAAGAATAATAGTAGTAATAATAAGAGGTAGAATAATAAGTAAAACGTATTACCATGGTAGATTTAGGGTAACGTGACAACGATCTCCTTTTGTACACAGAGACCTGGTTTATAAGCTCGAATAGCACAAGCCTCCTTCACAATTGCAAGCATCTTCCTGTTTCTTTGTCTGCCGACTGACAATAGTGAATGATTTGACAGAGTCAATATCATGTCCACAGTCCACAAGATGTTTTGTTATTTGGGGTTTTTGGCACTTCGCACTCAGCTGTTTTCAACCAATTCAAAAAATACTCCATCATCCAAATAGGCAATCGCTTTTCTGTACGACCTATGTATTTGCTTCCACAAGCACACTCATCGAATTGATATACACAGTTTGAAGTATCGAGAATTGGCGACTAATCTTTCCAAATTGTTAAAGTACTCGCCTATTGGTGTTAAGAGAGAGAAGTTGTGCAGCATAATAAGTTCTCGTGATAGCTTTATCGAGTCTTCGTTTGACTACCTCGTGTACATCATCTCTTTTGAACGGCAAACTGATATAGATAGATTTCTTTAGAACTGTTTGGATTGTTTTGTAGGGGCTGATTTCTTCAAAGTATTTATTAATGAACTTCTCAGGATATCCATTCTTAGATAAAATATCCTTCAGAGATTTTATTTCATGCTCAATAGTACTGTCAGAACAGATTTTTCGTGCTCTATTGAACAGTGTTCTGACTAAGTTCTTTTTATCCTGGATTGGAACAAAGCTGTTGAAATGCATGTAGTGTCCTGTCCATGAAATCTTTCTAAATGCAGATCTTTCGATTGTGTCATTATTCATTTTAGCTAGATAATCTGTCTAGGAATTTAATAGTATCGTTTTCCTCGTTTTCTACTATGAAATTGAGATTTGGATGCCATGAGTTGGATTTTATCATTATGTCTTCGGCTTCTGATCTGCTTCCACAGACAATAAAAATGTCATCAATATATCTTAGGTATACATCCGTTTCTTGTGTATGTTGCTGCAAGGTACCAGTTTCTAGAATAAGTCAGTGAAAAGTGGTCCCACAGGGTTTCCCACTGTGACACCATCAACTTGACGGAATAGACGCCCGTCCAATTGGAACTGGACATTTTTAGTACATAAAAGTGGCAATTTCCTCAATTCCGATGTTGGATTGGAGTTGGTATGTCTTCAGCGTCTTTACATATGAAGTCGATAGTCTCAAAGACTGGAACATTTGTGAAGAGGGAGGCAGCACCAAAATTTGATGAATTCATTAAAGCCTGCATTATTAACTTTTATTGCTTGTTTTAAATCAGCTATTAATTAAGTCAAATTAACTATCCATCTCAGAGAACACAACCACATCAAAAACAAGGGGAAATGTAGCTTTGCCGTTGAAACCCTATATTCCCTTCGCAAAACACAAGACAATCATACTATAATATTCCCCCAAAGGAATCAACCCATTCACTAATTAGTCGAATAATTGTATAAAAATTCTCATTTTGTCTTCATCATAATGATATTTGAATTCCTTCCTTATGCAACAATAATTAATGGGAAGAAATGAAAATATGAGGGAGGGAGAGAGAGAGAAAAAGCGCGCTCGCGCGCGCGATGACGGGCAGAGAGATCAGTGAAAGTAAGAGTGAGAGAGAGAACAAGAGAGGAGATCACTTCATTTACATTACAAATTGGAAATGTTAATCAACCGCTAGTTGACTATGTGTTCCCATTTTTTTGTTGATATATGCGCCCATGTGTGTTGATGTTTCTGTTTGTTTTGTTGTTTTTTTGCCTAACATTTCCGTTTATGACTGCGTTTTCTGCCTAGTTCACTGTACAAAATGGTACATTATACATACTACCAACAGTCACATGTAACATGCCATTTGGGTTAATAATGTGTATGTAAATTTATGTATATTTTTTTCTACTTTCGTTGCCTTAGAATCATCCCGAAAATCATGGATATTAGGCGAAAAAACACAAGAAAAGATACATCAGACTACGGAATCTGTGGTAAAACAGAAAAAGTAACAATAACTCAGCCCCGAAGAAGACTGAAACATAGAAAATTTATTGTCAGACTATCAGCCGACAAGGTGGGAATCATAAAATTTGCGGACGAAGAATACACACTAAGGAAGCTGAAGACTTATGCAAAGATAAGCGCGAATGCCAACAGCTCACAGCGATTCAATCATTGTGTTTTCTCCCTGAGTTCCTGGTGGAACATAAAGATTCATCTTCAATTTGTCTCATCTTGTGGAGTCCTTTCAAACTGGGTCCATGATTGACCATAGGCTGTAATCTCCTCCTCACATGATCCCCACTATGTCATAATCGAGTGCCCAACTAGTCATTTCCTATTCAGGTCCCATTCGATGACCAGTGTGGTTTTCGATATCACCCAATGATCTACTCAGCATGTGTCCCATCTATTTCCATTCTCTTATGAATACTTACTGATTAGTAGATTCATGATTGGTTGATTCACAGAAATTCTTGTTGCTAATTTTTTTTCTGGCAATCGAGCCATGTGATCTTCAGTATGGAACCAAAATAGGTTAGGTTTCATGAAATTCTCCAACCGGCTGGTAATGCGTTTGCTGACACACTCACCAAGTTTCTGACGCATATAAAAGGATAAACTTGACATTTAATTGGTTGACGATGACTAGTGGTGTAATTCAGGATGACGCGCACTTCGTCCTATTTGGGACTAGTCAGCCACTGGATGTACCTGCATTCTGCAGTGAGTGACGATGTTCCCGCTGAGGATAGAACCCAGTGCAGGTAAATCTAGATGACGAGCCCCGAATAGGACGAAATGCGTGTTATCCTGGATGGATTCCACTGCTAGTCACCATCCACCAATTAAATACTAATTAAATACCCAGACATCGTTGAAACATCTGCACAAGAAACCGACATGTCAACCTGAGACCGAGAACTTCGATCCAATCAGCCGACGGGGAAATCTAAAATTAAATTGAACTAACTCGACATTATTTTTGGAAATCTAAATATTTGATTTTGCCTTTAGTTGAAATGATGCTTCCTAGATAAAGGAGGCAAGGCTGCCTACTATCACCAACGATTTTCCTGATTGCAGTAGATTTGATAATGCAACAGACAGCGGACAATGAGGAAACAGGCATAAAAAGAAATCACAGAAAAAAGGAGGATCTGGACTTCCCGATGATGAGAATATCAAAGCGATGATGCGGAAACGAGGCAAGCTTTCATTACTCTCAAGTACCTGTGGAGGCCAACAGCATTTAGCATGAAAAATAAGATCCGGATGTTCAACTCCAATGTGAAGTCAGTGCTACTCACTATACGGATCAGAGACTTGGCGCGTCATAAAGAGCATCTCAAACAAACTACAGACCTTCATTAACAGCTGTCTTCGCTCAATACTCAAGATCAGATGGCCGGCCAGGAAATATTAGCAACAGAAATCTCTGGGACCAAATCAACCAGGAACCGATTGTGAAACAAATAAGCAAGAAGAAATGGATTTGGATTGGCCATACTCTGAGGAAACCAGCAAGTGACATCACTAGACAAGCCATCGCTCGAGTGGAACCCGAATGGAAAGCGGCGAGTCGGTCGTCCATAGGTGACTTGGAGGAGGTCGCGTGAAAACCAGATTGAAGCATGTGGGCAGAATTGGAGCCAGGTGAAAACTCTAGAAGAGAACCGAATGCAATGGATACGCGAGGCTGAAGCCCTATGTTCCACTAGGAATTAAAGGAAATAATAATTATATTATAATAATAGATAACGGATGGAAGTCTGTCTGTCTGTATGTCTATCCGTCTGGATTCAACATAGAACTTGGCATCCAAGTGCAGCAGTTCGAGTTGCCACGTTCCAAATAGCACACAGAGGTAGACAAGAAGATGAGTGAAGAGAATCAATACAGTTTGACAAGTATAGAGTGAAACAGAATGGGTAATGGTAGAAAGGAATATGAAAGATTACAGAGACTGAATACATCTGAGCCATTGACAACGATTTTGAGCCATGTCACCTATTGTCTCCAGCCATTGATTCCTAGAGTCCCGAGGGCCCCAACCCGGGAGTCTGCATCTCCCTACCTGACTCAGTTTAACTGTCAAGGATTTCATGGATTGATGCCATGTTTTTGTTTGGCCACCACTGGCTCTTTTCCAACCTGCACCTATATCAGCTAGTAATGCCCGTCGGGGGAGGCGATGGTTAGGCATGCGCAGCACGTGACCTAGCCATCTCAGTCTATGTAACTTTATAGCCTCGTCGATTGATTTTCCCTCTTTGCCCAACACTCTACGCCTAACGTCAACATTACTTATCTTGTGAAACCACCTAACGTGAGACAGAGATCGCAGACATCTATGATCGAAAGCAGTCAACCTTTTCATGTCTTCAACGCGTATTGGCCATGTTTCAGAGCCATAGAGAAGGACGGAGCGAACTGCTGAGCAGTACACACGTCCCTTGGTTGATAAGCCGGATGTCACGCCTACGCCAGAGATGGTGTAAGTCAGCGAAAGCAGCTCGAGCTTTTCGGATCCGTGCTGAGATTTCATCGCCAATCAGTCCGTTGGTGCTAATACAACTTCCCAAATAGGTGAAGTGGTCAACATGTTCTATCACTTCACTCCCTATCACTAAGTTAGGAGTTGACGTGGTCCAGTCCTGTAGCAGCATCTTACATTTTGTAGGGGCGAATCGCATGCCAAACATACGAAGATTGCTGCTCAAGGTGTTCAGAAGACTCTGCATTTTGTCAGCATCCTCCCCTAACAGGACTATGTCATCTGCATATTCTAAGTCCATAAGACTATTCCCTGGTAACAAGTCGATTCCTAAGTCGTTTGTTCAGTTAAGGATACTTCCATCAGCATATCTATGATGAAGTTAAACAGAAATGGGGAAAGTGGACATCCCTGTCGGACACCACTGGTTGTTACCAATTCAGATGACAATTCCCCATAAGCCCTTACACGACTACGTGAGTTTGAATAGAGTGCCTTGATTAGTGCAATGTACTTTCTTGGCACTCCCTTCACAGTCAGACATTGCCATAGTACCTTTCGATCCACGGAGTCGAAGGCCGCCTTCAAGTCAAGAAATATGACAATTGTTGGACGCCGAAAAGTGTGTCTATGTTCTAGAATCTGTCGAAGAGTGAAGATATGATCTATGCACCCTATCTCACTCTTATTCCATTGACAGTGATTAGTGATTGCTGATGTTAGTCAGCGAGTGTCCTCCTTACATCCGTCTTCTATTTGTGTACTTGCATTCCTGTCTTCTGTACTCGCTACTTCTGCCAATGTTTTTTGGTTCTCCCCTGAAGATCTTCGGGTTCAGATCGCTATCATACATAAATCATCTACAGGGTCCAGATCTTCTGAAGTCCTTTTGTCGCTCCATCACTCCCCACATTCTGATCCACTCCTTATCCTCAAGAATAAGAAGGATATGTTCTCATGATACAAACGACGGGGAACTGCAGCAACTCAGACGAGTCCTCATAGCGATTGGAAAAACATGATATTAAAGTAAGAGCCTGAAAGAACCAAGAGAGTTCCGAAAAAACTGTTATTCATAAGCGTTGAATTTGATGGCGATACCGCAGCTGAGATCATGAAGAATCACTAATCCAGATCACTGAGTAAAACCTCCTCTACTACTCAGCTACATATAAATTTTTACAGTTGACAAATGATCAATGGATACATGAGGGATAAATTGCCGCTTTGGACGATATACATCACTGTTTGTTTATAAATTCACCTGATCCTACGGAGCTAGTTATATTCGCCGCAGAAAGCGCCCACTTTCTAAACGCATCTCTGAACATTATCCAGCGTGGTTAGCATGAGGACAATGCAAGCTCAATTCTGGAGCACTTGGTGAATTACGAAGAAATTTCGAGAAACTGGAGAAACAAATCCAAAGTATGCTTGGAGAATTTATGCCATATAAGCGTTATGTAGATGATACACTCATTATTGGCAATAACGGTAAGTCTGTTGAAAACTTTATTACCCTATTTCATCTTATTCGTTCAAATATTCAAGTGATTACCGAATTCGAATCGAGTGATAAACTCGGTTTCCTGAATACTTCAGTGACCAGCAGAGACGATGTAATGATTAAGCGATCGATATTTCGTAAACACACATGAAGTATACAATATCTTCATTTCACCAGTTTTGTTGCTATCCAGTATAAACGTTCACTCGTGAAATGTTTGTTTTCAAGGCCCCAAAAAATATGCACGAGTGACACAATGATGGATGAGCTTCAACATAAAAATTCACTTTTATTAACTAATGGTAATCCAGAAAACCTTATCACTTGTCACAGTAAGGAGAGACCACATCCTGAAAAGACAGCTCCTCTACCAATGAAAGCTATCTTTATTAACCCACCTAGCATTGAAGGGTGACCAGATTGAGCAGTTGACAGCTAGCTCGAAGACTTCAGTCAACCGTCAAACGCACATTCTACACCATATCTCTTTCCCTCACATGCCGAACATCTTCGATCCCTGTACCTACGATTGAAGGACGAAATTCTGTGGACTCTGCTGCAAGCGATATCTAAAAGTTCACCTGCAATTGTTGCAGTGATACTTATAGAGGTAAAACCAATAGAATGTTCCAATGTCGTGGTCGAAAATAACATGTTCTAAAATGGTTACTAAAACACATCGAAAATCCCAATGCAATTATTAGTCTGAATAGAAATTTATCATCATCCATTGCAAAACACTTAATAATGTATCAGGTGACAAAATCAATATTGATGACGGTTTCACAATTATTTCACATAACTCTAATTCAAGGATGGTTATTGAAGGTGATGGAAGCACTTTGTTAGATTAATCACATACAGCCTAAACTGTGTGTACAAAAACAACACAATAGACTTTAACCTTTGCCGACCATGGACTGACTACTTGACCTGTGATGATCGGTCATTAGTATGTACTTTTGCTTTTATATAACTGAGTACTTGTCATGCATTTTATTTTATTATTGTGAACCATGGCTAGTTGTAAAGCGGTTGTTAAGAAACTACGAAATGACGATATCATCTCACGAAATTTGTGTCTACTAAATGTCTTATTCAAACTACGAAGAAGTAAAAAAAAAGTCAATTCAAAGGACTACGAGTCTTATTTTCTACACGACCGATAGTGACTCCTTGATTGAACGATAAAGTATCGAAACCAGCCAATTTTAATTATATCTGCCAATTCAGCTGCACATGTGATGGAACAAGTTATATTATCCGTTGTTCTAAGAACTTGATTTTTCATGCTCACTCGGAAACATCTACCAGTTTCAGGATTTCATCATGAGCCGACAGTAGTTAGAGAACCATTGGAAAACCTGGGAGTACTGGACGGCTGTTTCGTCCTAGTTTGGGACTCTTCAGCAGTACGCACCCGCCGGGATTCGAACCCAGGACCTTCCGGTTACAAGGCGAGCTCGTATAACATTAAGCCACTGGGACCCGATCCAATGGTCCTTGAATTCTAACTTCTGCCAATTCACGATATAGCGCGACCGCTAGCCAATGTCTTCGGCGAGTATTTGTCCTCACACCCGACCAGCTGCACCCTACTGGTCAGCTCATGATGAAATCCTGAAACCAATCAAATCCCTACAAACCAACACTTGAATCTACCAGTTTGTTTAAATAAAAGCCTCAATAGCTCCATATTAAAATAGAAAGCGCCCATTTCAATTGTATTAATAAAAAAAACACTGATCTTTTTAAGACAACAGAAAGAAAGACTAAATAAACTGAAGACAATCAAAACTAAAAAGTACATTGAATAAAAACGTCTAGACAACTCATTGTGTTTTAAAATTCAAAACAAGAGATACCACCAGTATCTACCATCCATAAAACAACAAGCATGTATCACTCGAAATGAAACTGATCCATTTGGTATTCAGGGGTTGTTTCATATATATGCTAAAATTACAACAATCGACAAGCATACATTCATACATTATGCAGAGACACATATCTCTGTGTGCGCATAAAATCTCTTCTTATCCCTCAGTCTGTCTATGTGTCTGTGTACAACATATTTTTTCAATGACTGTACTGAACTCTATGTACAAGGTTCAAAGTGCTTATTATTTGAATTTCGTTTTGTTATACATACAAAACAATGTACGTATATGCACGTTTGTTATAAACAAAGCTCAAAATATGGTTCAATATTGTACAATATTGAACATTGACGGTTGAACATTGAACAAAACAAAGCTGCATAACATTTTCTTGTTTGCATATTTCTGTAGTTTTTTTGGCTTTTTTTGACTAAAATATTATATTAAATGTCATTAGAAAAAAATTTTTTGAATTAGCCAACAACAAACTAGATGTTTCATCATGGATAAAAGTTTTATATTTTTGATAAAATCACACAGTGTTTGTTATACATACAGTAAGCAACATTTACTGATTGACCATGTTTCGAGCACGATTATTGACTGTTCAGAATTAATCATTTCAAAGGAACTACTCACACAACTTTCTTGCTTCATTTATATACATGAGTAATAATAATTGATGATTAGACATTTGAATAAAATCCACAATATAAAATAAAGTACATTCGGAAACAATAAATATTAGTGTTATCAATAAAATACAATAAGTTGGACAGAATTTTACCATATCAGGAGAGGACAAGTGAGGCCACCACTACGTAGGATTCCCAATAAAGCAGGAATTAGGGTGGTGGTATTCAAGCCTACAAATTCACTCAGGGAGGACAAGCTCTGTAGGATAAAGGACGCTAAATGTTGATCCAATTAAACAAAATAATATTATATTATTATTTATTATTATTGTTCCCTTGGGTTCCCGCTGGAACATAGGGCTTCAACTGCACGTCTCCACTTGCTTCTGTCTTCTGATGTACTTTTCACCTGCATCCATGCTAGTCCATACTGTCTCAACTCCTCTTCACACGATCTCCTCCATGTCACCCTCGCACTGACGTCCCACTCACCGCTACGCTTTCGGCCCGGTTCCACTCGAGCAATGGCCTGACACGCGTGAGATGTCACACAGCGCCCTCCTCAGCGAGTTTCCAATCCATCTCCACTTTCTCCTGCATATTTGTTGGTTGGCGATTAGTTCTTATTTTGTTTGTTCCCATAGTTTCTTGTTGGTGATTCTTTCTGTCCTGGCCATCTGATCTTCACTATAGAGCCAGCAAAGACAGTTGTTGTTGATAAAGGTCTGAGTTAGCCTGTTGAAAATATTCTTTGTGACCCACTCGCCAGGTTTCTGATCCGTATAGAAGAGCTGACTGACTTGACGTTGTTTGTATTGAAAATCCGACCGGATTTTGTTGTTGATGCTGGCCGTGTGACGAAGATTTCCAGATTGATTTCAGGTTGAATGAATCTAATGAATGAAGTAACCTCTTCCAAATCCCTCCCATTGATGGTTATTGACTCTGGATGTTGCTGTTGTTGTTGTTCATTGGTTATTTTCATCACCTCCGCCTTGTCTATATTCACCTGGAATCCTGTCCTCACCGGCTACTTCTTCGACCGGTTTTTCGGTCGGTTTTCGCTTGTAAGTCTTCGATTTTGTGTGACATCAAACATAAATCATCCACGCGCGAAATCCAGGTCTTCTAGGTTCTTCACATTGGTCGGTCCAGGATATCCCTGTATTCTCGTTTCCCACTCACTGTCTGACACATAATCCAGTCAGTCCACCACAATTAGGAATATCATTGGTGATAATAAGCACCCTTGTCTGACTCCTGTGTTTACTCCAAACGCCTCGCTGAGTCTTCCGTTGTGGATCACTTGACATGTGCCGTTGTCGTACAGCTGTTGAATAAGGTTGATGAATATTTGGGGTACGCCATAGTACTCGAGTAATTTCCAAATTACTTCACGATCAACGCTGTCAAAGGCCTTCTCAAAGTCTATAAAGTTGAGGTAGAGGTGTGATTGCCATTCTATGCTTTGTTCTGTGATATGATAGATGTTCTGTGATGATGATGTGTAGAGTTGCAATTTGGTCAGTACATGATTTACCTTTCCTGAATCCAGCTTGTTCTGGTCGGAGTTCTGTATCCAGTGCGTCCTTTAATCTCTCCAGGATGATGCATCTCAGAATTTTACTTGGCGTTGACAGGAGCATGATTCCTCGCCAGTTCTTGCACAGTCCTAAGTCACCCTTCTTTGGTAGTTTCAGGAGGTCACCTTTCCTCCAGTCAGTAGGCACCTTTCCCACCTTCCAGACCTTTTACAATAATGGAGTCAGCATGTCTGCTGTAGTCTCTGGGTCCGCTTTCAGTGCTTCGGGATGGGGGTATTCCATCTGGTCCAGCTACTTTTCCAGCTTTCATAAGCTTGATTGCATTCAAGACTTCAGCTCTCGTTGGAGGATTGGTGTCAACTTGCAGTTGTATTAGTATTATCAATAAAATAAAATAAGTTGGACAGAGTTTTACCATACAAGGAAAGGACATCTGAGGCCATCGCTACGTAAGATTCTCAGTAAAGAGGGAATTAGGATGGTAGCATTCAAACCTATAAAATGATATAATATACAAAATACCTTGCAATCAAAGTGAGTGAGGTCAACTACATAGGTCAAACTAGTAGATCAAGAGTAGTCATATTGCTTGTCAGAAAATAAGAATTTAGTTAGTTAAGGTTGGAAAGACTGATCCCACAAGGATAAGTAATTTAGAAAAAACACTCAGCATTGCATTGCACTGCACTGCACTGCATGCATTAATACACAATCACACAATAGGGTGGGCGGGAAAGAGTCAAAAGTCTAAAAAGGTAATATAGGGGTAGGCGGGTGGAGAGAGATTGATTACTGAATTTTGGTTCTCCGAGTGAATCTACACCCAACACATGCAAGAGAAATGACTCAACGCAAATATCAGAGATATGGAACATATTTACTACTAGTTAAACCAGAGGATATTTATTAATAAATAATGTTAAAATGTATTTCAATTCACATACATTATAACATTCTAACAAGTTACTTATTTTGACCATAAAAACACTCGTCTTATTTCCCATCTCTGATTGTATTTGATTGATACTTACTTACTTTACTTTACTTCGGCTATCTCCTACGGGAGGATGAGCCGGCTTCATGAACCATGAAGTTTCATGGGAATTGGGTACGAGTGATGTCCCCAGCATCGCTCGGCCTTTGTTTGAGAGTGCAGCTCTAGCCTTTACACAACCAAGTGTGATCTACAAGGCAGTAGAAGTGGAGTAGGGAGTCCACTATCCATTGGCAGCCGGTGACCGGAGTCCGGTTCATACGCCTTTTTGAATGGGGCCAGACATCCAAGGCATCCAATAAGCCCTTTGTCCATACGTCTGCCGGTGAGCTCCGGTGAGCTTCATACGCCAGTTGTTGGAGGTTTGGAATCAGGGTTTAGCCATCTCCCCTAGACTGTCATCCAATGGATAGTCAACCCGGTGAAGAGCGCCGGGCATCCGCTTTTGATTGATAACACTAATATTATTTCTCAAGGTACATTATCTTATATTACTGATCTTATTTAAATGTCTAATCATCATCAATTCCACTCATGTATATAAATGAAGCAAGAAAGTTGTGTGAGTGAGTGACTTGATATGATTATCAGTGGCAATAGTTTGTGCTCGAAACGTTGTCATCAGTTAATATTACTTACTGTATGTATAACAAACACTGTGTGATTTGTCAAAATAAAATCTTATCCATAATAGAGTTGTACTCTACCACCACAGTGTCCAAGTTTTATGCTTATAGAAATTAGAGCAAGACGTATAGCTGAACACTACTGCTGTTTTCATCTAGATCAACCTCAAGCTTTACTCTAATTTACATAGATTTATATATAAAAAAATAATAATATGCAAAAATCTGCAAGACAATATAACACTTCCTCACTTTTATACCAATTCGATGTCAAATCAATTTGGTCAGATGCTTGACGAATGGAGAAAGACAGATCTGTACCGATGACTCCCTAGAAAATGAATTAGGATACATCCAAAATAATAATAATAAAGAGAAAATGACAACAGTTAAAAAGAAACAACTGTTCTTAAAACTGCAGTTCAATCGGGATGTGGGTAGCCAAGTCCTACATCTAAGATTACCGACAGCAATCATAAAACGGACTTACACTACCGTCACCATTCTTTATTTGTCATTTTTCAGCTGCTGACCAATTATGATTGGTCAGGCGAAAGACTAGCTATCTACCTAGCTGTGCCACTTCTATGTGTATCTACAAATTTAGTTTCTCCTGTGGAGAGAGAGGGAGAAAGAGCTATTTAGAGTAGGAAACCAGACAGCTCAACAAAGGTATTTATAAGCATTTTCCTTCCCTCGTGTTT
Organism: Trichobilharzia regenti; assembly: GCA_944472135.2. Classification (NCBI taxonomy): domain Eukaryota; kingdom Metazoa; phylum Platyhelminthes; class Trematoda; order Strigeidida; family Schistosomatidae; genus Trichobilharzia; species Trichobilharzia regenti. The sequence goes on from OX235266.1 coordinate 56,318,907, forward strand.
TAGAAAAGGCCACATAAAATCTATTAGAAGTTGATAGATACCGGTTACCAAGTGGACAGAACTATGCATCAGACTGTGCAATGGAAGTGAGAAGACAGGAATATGTCGATGATTCATGTTTAATGTCATGTAAACTCAAAAAATTCCAGCGGAAATTTCAACAAACTGGCAGCGAATACAGGACTGCGGGTGAACGTGTACAGAAGACACAGGTGATGCAGGTAACCAACCAACCGACCAACGGCAACAAAAGCCAGCACCAATCACCGTCAACGGGAGAGATTCGACAGAGGTCACTTTCTTCACTTGTCTAGACAGCTAGCATCATTTCCATCACAGGCATACGGCACAGATGAAGATTTAAAAGTCAGAATCGGAAAGGCGAGATACACCTTAATCAGCCTGTAACCAGGTCGGAAATCTTCTCCTGTCACTTGCCCAGAAGAAAGAACAGGATTCAGATTTTTAACACAGATATCAGTTATGTCAGTCAGTTAGTTCTTCTATATTAGTCAGATAATTGACCAGCGTGCCACCAAAAGTATTTCTAACAGCCAGCTACAAAATTTTATTAACAACTGTCCACTTCTATGGCTGCGTCGGTGGCACAGTGGTTAGGACTCTCGCCGACCATGCACATGGTCCGGGGTTCGAGCCCACGCCGGCGCACACCTGATATCTATGGTCGGCCTGCGAATTTTAGGCTACCGATATCCACGCTGAAAATTCCATACTTGTACCAAAAATACGGTGTGGAATCAAGCTGTAATCAAAAATAAAATAAATCAATAAATCAAATGGCCGACCGACCGACCGTCCGGTAGGCCAGAAAGAATAAGCACCACGAAACTCTGGCTGACTGTGAACAAACTAACAGGCGAGATACGACTTTTAGTCTCTTCGCTGAAGCAATTGGTTCGTTGATAATCGATTCTAGTTGACTATCTGATTATCAGCATAGAGCCATCAAAGTCACATGTTGATGATAAAAGTTTGAATTAGCCTGTTCAAAATACTTTCTGTAACATTCGAGGTCTCCGAAAAGTATACAGATGCTGACATCAATCTATGTGCTATAATCCAAATACATCTTCACGATCTCTAATTTACTAAATGCTGTATCCGCCTAAATACCAACAAGATAATGATTTCAAAAAGATATAAGTGAAGACTTGGGAAATTGTATCGAGAGGAAATTTGAACTTCTAAAGGAATGCGAACAGAAACCAACGGTACTTGACTCTGCAATACATGTATAAAAACAATTGAAAATCAACGCTGTAATACACAGTGATAAATATTCACTTAACATACATTAAATCAGTTTCTACATAAGTGTAATATAGGTGCCTTTGGTTAGAATTAACAGAGAATCATGACAGAAGCACAGAATGGAATAGAATGGACATCAGGGTTGAATATCTGAATCGTGTTCCTTTTGCTGAGTTTAGAGTATGGAAGGTCAATCTTACTTTTCCAAATCTGACTGACTTGAAAATCTTGATGGAATGGTGTTGCTCAGATAAGTGAACGAGGCTACTTCCTTCAAATCTCTGCCGTTGATAGTTATTGGAGCTTGTTGTTGTTATTGATGGTGGTGGTGGTGGTGGACTGGAATCTTCATAACTTTTACCTTCTCTATATTCTCCCTTTGAGTCCTGTTTTCTCCTCCATTTTGTTGGTTTACATTTGTGCATTTATGAGTCTGTGTGACTGACATTTAGACATAAATCACAGCTGAAGTAAAGAAGACTAATCGATAAAATGAAAAATCAATAATCGTATTCCTATCACGTGCTACCTAGATATTTATCAATCTTTCTATCGATAACAACTTTAGTAAATATTTGTTTTTGTTTATTAATTTTTTTTATTTTTGTTTTTTTATTTACCTTGCCACAGATTTCATCAATTGTGTTTACTTAGTTCAAGAAATAATAATGATTATTATTCCCTTGATTTCCGAGTGGAACGTAGGGCTTCAACAACACATCTCCACTTTCTTCTATTTTCTGCTATCCTCTTCATCTGTCTGGCTCCACGATTTACTGTATATAATCTCTTATCTACTCCTCACCACATTATCTTCTATATGTCACCCTCTCAACGATGAACCACTCGTCACTTCTCATCCGGACTCCACTCGATAGATGGCGTGCATTCTACCCCATGTCATTCGACGGCTTCCTCAATTTATGACCAAACCACTCATCTCTATTTCCTCCTACATATTTTTCTTGAGCAATGGGCTATCGACTGTTCGTTTGTCCGCAGCCAGCAAGAGTTTCTTGTTGCTAATTCTATCTCGCTAGCCGGCTAGACATTATGTCTTCATTATGGAGGCAGTAAAGGGGTCAGCTATTGCTAAAGTCTCTGCAACTTGTTGGAAATGCTTCCAATAATACTCTGGCCACCAAGTTTATGACTCATAGAGAAGAACTAACTGACTGACTTCCCTGAATCAGTGCAGGTGATTTGCAAACTGGTTTCATGTTGATGAATGCGCACCTTGCCTTCCCGATTCTGGCTCACTTTGACATATTCATCCGTTCCAACTGCTTGTAGTTGAAACCATGCTTCCCCACCTCTCTGGTGGGGACTCAGGGATTGACTTGCTACCGGGGAATAATCTCGTTGACTTGGAATATGCAGACGATATAGTCCTTCTAGGCGAAGACGCTGACGAAATGCAGAGTCTTCTAAACACCTTGAGCCGCAATCTACGAATGTTTGGCATGCGATTCGCTCCCGCCAAATGCAAGATGATGTTACAGGACTGGACTACATCGACGCCTAGTTTAAAAATAGGAAGTGAAGTGGTAGAGCACGTTGACCACTTCACTTATTTGGGAAGTACCATCAGCCAACGCCAACGGGTTGATCTCTGACGAAATCTCAGCACGAATACAAGGGGCTCGTTTCGCATTTGTTAGTTTACGCCGACTCTGGCGTAGACGAGATGTTCGACTATCGACCAAAGGGCGGGTGTACTGCTCATCAGTCCGCTCCGTCCTCCTTTATGGTTGTGAGACCTGGCCACTGAGAGTGGAAGACATGAAAAGACTAGCTGTCTTTGATCATAGGTGCCTGCGTTCTATTTCCCGTGTAAAGTGGCATAATAAGGTGAGCAACATGGAGGTTAGGCGTAGAGTTCTAGGTAAACAGGGGAAATCAATCGACGAAGTCGTGAAGCTACAAAGACTGAGATGGTTAGGACATGTGTTACGTATGCCAAGCCATCGCCTCCCTCGACGAGCTATGTTAGCGGATATAGGGTCAGGCTGGAAAAAAGCTAGCGGCGGTCAAACAAAAACTTGGCATCAGTCAATGAAATCCACAACAGTTGATCTAAGCCACGTAGAAAGGTGTAGACTTCCAGGCTGGGGTCCTCGGGACGGTAAAAATCTATGGTTGGAAACAATTGGTGACATGGCTCAAAACCGTTCTCAGTGGCGCAGATGCATCCACTCCTTGTGACTTATGATTTCCAATGAAACTGTTTTGTATTTCTTTATTACTCCTTTGTCTCACACCTCTGCTCACTGTTTCTATTATGCTTTTATTGTACTTTCTTCTCTTGCTTCGCGTGCTACACGGAATGTGGCGACTTGAACTTCCGCACATTTGTGCAAAGTTCTATGCCGAAAACAGACAGACAGACAGACCAGAGAGGTGAAGGAAATGACCTCTTTGAAATCTCACCTTGTTGATGGTGACTGTGGTGCTGGTTGTTGTTGTTGTTGGATTTGTTGGTTATCTTCATCACATCCGTCCATCTTCTTTATGTTCACCTGCAGTCCTGTATTCGCTGCCAGCCAGATTCTTCTCCCAGTTTGTTGGATTTTGTCTGTGTGAAGTTAAATACGAATAATCCGCATGCGGAATCCAAATCTCCTAAACTCTTCTTGTCCGTCAGTCCAATGTATTCTTGTCTTCTCACGCTCTGTGCACACTCTGATACATAATTCAGTCCACGAAAATAAAGAATGTCATCGTTGATAATAGGCAGTCAGCCTTGTCTTACGCCTGTCTCCACTTCGAACTCCTCACTGAGTTTCCTGTGGTGGATCACCTGACAACTGGCACTGTTGCATAACCAGCTGTTGAATGAAGTAGATAAAGACACGGGCATTGCACACCGTGGTGTTAAAGCAGTTTTCCAATTACTTCTCGGTCAACGCCATCTGGTGAAGACCTCAGAGTCAATGAAGTTAAGGTGCAAGTTTGACTACCATTCTATCCTTTGTTCTGTGATGACGATGTGTAAACCTGCAATCTGATCAGCACATGATTTGCATTTCCTTAATCCAGCTTGTTTCCGTGGGCAGCGGAGTTCTGCATCCAGTACACCTTTTATTGTTTCTAGGTTAACGCGAATTCATGTAAAAGTTGACGCGGACAAGAGCATCATTCTACGTCAGTTCTTGCAGAGGCATAAGTAGCCCTTCTTTGGTAGCTTGACAAGCTAGCCATCCCTTCTTCAAACCAGCAGGCACCTTTCCTTCCTTCTATACATTTCACAATAATGGTGTCTTTATTTCAGTGCTTCTCGGAGAGTTCCATTTAAACCTGCTGCCTTCGCGAACTTCAGTAGTTGTACAATCGCATTTATATTTACCAAAAATGTATAGTGGTACATTATTGATTAATATGGTGGGGTGACTTAAGTGATACAATTACTCAGAGGTTGCTTTAAAGGTAAAAATAAAACTTGCAAATTATGTTATATACTCAACGGCACAAAGGAAGAAAGCGTAGGAAATTTGATATGGCTAGAATTGTTATTGAGTGAGAAGAAAGGTGCTAGTTGAGTGTCTGTCCATTCAACAGATGTGAAGAGGGTGATAAAATGTACAAAAGGAACATGTAAGAGTAATAATAGTCAATTGATTAATAAAGTAAAACGAAGGTAATCGTTCTAAATAAAAAATTTACAGGGAATGACTAGTGAGGAGGTTTAGATCATGGCGGAATTAGAGACTAAACTAACCTTCTCTGTGTAAACAATGTCAGGAGTTTCATCAACGAACTGCCAACGCCTCTGCCATACACAAATGCCGAAACTTGACGCCCAATGCACCATTTGACTTCACCTTGTAGATAATCTTGGAAGATTAATTTGGTGGATTTATGTGGCTTGAGTTCACTAAGTGTTCCAGAATTCAGCTAGTAAGTGTCTTGCATTGTCCTTTTGCTAACCACGCCGCGGTTGAAAGTGTATGACCTGTGTGGCCAATATAGCTAGCTTAATTTGTAAACGCACAATGAAGTGGCTGTGAGCTGCACTTCGTCCTTCACTTATACACTGATCATTTATCGGCTGTGAAAACTGAGCCGTAGCTAAGCCAAAAATAAGAAGAATTTTCTCAGTGTGATGTGGATAAGAGGTTCTTCAGGATCTCAGCTGCAGTATCACCGTCAAATTCAACGCTTATAAATAGCAGTTTCTTCGCCACCGTCTAAGTTCTTTCAGGCTCTTACTTTAATTTCATATTTTTCTCGTTAAATCTTGGAGGATATCCAATCCCTATGAGGACTTGTCTGAGTTGCTCCAGTTCCCTATCGATAGTATCACTGGAACATATCCTTCTTATTCTTGAGGTCAAGAAGTGGATCAGATTTCTCTTTCTTCTCAAAGAGACCCAAATATGAGAATTTGGAATATGACCATTCCATGTTGGTTTCTTGTAGATGGATCTTTGAAGAGAACCATCAAATCTCCTGTTTAGAGAAAAACATCCGAAAAAATGGAATTCCGAGTTCAACTTTGATTCCGATATGAATTGGATGGAATGATGACAGCTGTTCAACTCTTTAGTTATCACCTCAGTGTGAGCATTCTTGTCACATCCGATGAAAGTATGATCCATGTATCTTTGGTACAAATGGAAACTACCGATAGTAGGCTGGAACACACTATCCTCCAGACTTGCGAAGAAGCAGTCTGCTAGTAAACGACCTAATGGCCGCCCCCATTACCACTCCATTTCTTTATCTATAGAGCCTGTTGGTGAATTTGAACTGGACACTAGAAGTGCATCTCAGTCTTGTAATTCGTTATATAATTTGATTCTCGATAGGAAACAGTTTTGGGACTTTCTCAGCACCTTACAATACTATATATCCACAAATGTAAAGCCTAGTTGATGACTTTGTCGAAAAAACTTATTTCATGAAACTATCATTGTAATTTATGCTGAACACTATAGTTGTAATAACAACAATAATAAAGTGTCAGATGAGCTGTTACTACAGAGCAGAGAGAGAAGGAGGGATGGATGGAACCAAACACCCGACTTCAGTGGTTATTTTCGGTATAACGGCGGCCTGCTTAAAACTTCAGCTACCAAAATCTTCCATCTCTCTACGGCAAATATTTTCTCTCATTCGGTTTGTTCCAATCGATTAAGATATGGCACCTCCATCGGTATTATCTACCGCTGTGTGTACTTAAAATGTTTACAAGCTTCTGATTGGCAAGTCCTTACTAAACCTGAGGAAAGGCCTGATTGTGGGTGGCAAAGTATTCCAATACATGAGATAACTGTTCTTCAGTTATGTTCTTGGCTCTCAAAATGAACTTCTGAATATCTTACAGTTGGCTTTCAACCAGATCGATGTCATGGATTTCTTGAAGGAGAAAAAGCAGACATATATCACAATGGAATGAATGATTTGTACTTCATCACATCAGAGACCATTGTGTCACGAGAAGCGTATACTTTCAGTTAATATTTTACTTGAAGATATTGTACGAAGGGGAAATATCATGCAATAGACTTCTGTGAAAATTCTGTACATTTTATAAATACTGTCCAGAATAAACATGTTATTTTTCTTAATTTTAATGGACCCAGAGACAACAACGGACTTGATGACGCCATTGCTGGAGAAGGTTTGGAAAGAGGGCAAAGTGCCCGAGGATTAGAAGAAAAGATACTTATTCAAACTACCAAAGAAAGGAGACTTAAGTCAATGCAAATACTGACGTGGAATTATGCTCCTGTCCATCCCAAGCAAAATACTAAGCCGCATCATCCTGGAGAGAATCAAACACGCTATTCTGGACGAAAAACTTCGACTGGAACAGAATCACTCGAAATGAGGACGGGAGTGAGGCAAGGTTGTCTACTATCGCCAGTGATCTTCCTGATTGCAGTAGATTGGATAATGTGACAGACAATGGGCAATGAGGAAACAGGCACAAAATGGACTCATACAAAAAAGGACTTGGAGGATCTGGACTTCGCCGATGATATATGTCTGATTTCCCACAAACTGGAAGATATGCAAGTGAAAAGCAACAAGTTGGCAAAAGAAGCATCAAATATAGGACTTCAGGTGAACATATATAAAACAGGGTGATGATGATTCCTGACCATCACCAACAGCAGACAACAATTAGCATAAATGGAAGGAACCTGAAAGAAACAACCTCCTTTACCTACCTGGGAAGCATCGTTTCAACTTCAGGCCAACGGAACTGACGAGGATATCAAAGCCAGAATCGGAAGAGCAAGACAAGCTTTCATTACTCTAAAGTCTGTGTGGAGGTCAACAGCACTCAACATCAAAAATAAGATCCGGATTTTCAACTCCAATGTGAATTCAATACTACTATACGGATCAGAGACTTGCACTGCGCATAATAAGCAGCATCTCAAACAAACTTCAGACCTTCATCAACTGCTAGCTGCCTTCGCTCAATACTCAAGATCAGATGGCCAGCCAGAAAAGATCAGAAACAGGGATCTCTGGCAGTGAGCGAACCAACCAGGAACCGATTGTGAAACAAATAAGCAGGAATAAGTGGTGGTGCATTGGTCATACTCTGAGGAAACCATCAAGTGACATCACTAGACAAGCCATCGCTCGAGTGGAACCCAACAGAATGAGAAGCGGCGAGTTGGTGGTCAGTTTGAGGGTGACTTGGAGGAGGTCATGTGAAGAGGAGATGAAAGCATGTGGGCAGACTTGGGGCCTCCAAAGCCTCAGGATGGTCGGGGGTGGGTGTCTCGCGCCGCGGGTTAGCCACCCCTCCGTACACCTCTTGAAATGCTCCCATATGACCGTGCGTCTTACATAGCCTCTCCTGAGGAAGTCCTACTCACTGCCTTCACGTGGCGGAAGTGTTTATTTCACCGAAGTGAGAGGGCAAAAGCGGATGCCTGGCGCTCTTCACCGGGTTGACTGTCCATTGGATGACAGTCTAGGGGAGATGGCTAAACCCTGATTCCAAACCTTCAACGACTGGCGTATGAAGCTCACCGGAGCTCACCGGCAGACGTATGGACAAAGGGCTTATTGGATGCCTTGGATGTCTGGCCCCATTCAAAAAGGCGTATGAACCGGACTCCGGTCACCGGCTGCCAATGGATAGTGGACTCCCTACTCCACTCCTACTGCCTTGTATGTCACACTTGGTTGTGTAAAGGCTAGAGCTGTACTCTCAAACAAAAGGCCGAGCGATGCTGGGGACATCACTCGTACACAATTCCCATGAAACTTCATCAACTCTCTTACAAACATTCGAGATGTTCATGAAGCCGGTTCATCCTCCCGTAGGAGATAGCCGAAGTAAAGTAAAAAAAAGTAAGTAAGACTTGGGGCCAGGTGAAAACATTGGCAGAGAACCGAACTCATTGGAGACGCGCTGCTAAAGCCCTATGTTCCTCTAGGAATTAAAGGATGAAATAATAATAATATTTTAATGTTATTGACGAAAAAGTGATATATTTCATAAATTTTGCTTTTTTCACTGATTTGTTACAGGATTTCATTATTAGCTGACATTGGTTAGAGAACCATTGGGAAATCAACCACAGCGAATACTGCCAGACAGCTGTTTCGTCCCACTAGTTTGGGACTCTACTTCATCGGTACGCGCCCACAGGGGCTGGAACCCAGCACCCTCTGGTTACAAGGCTAGCCAGCTAGTGGACCATTAGGCCACTGCGATCCGATCTAATGGCCCAATGGTTCTTTGACCGATGTCAGCTAATGATGAAATCCTATGACCAATCAATCAAATCCCTACAATACCAATACTTGAATTTTACAGATTTCACATTGACTGACCTTTTTGCGTCTACCTCAGTGTTGGGAACATATTCAAGTGATCAATTCGTTATGGTGTAACGTCTGCAGGTGCATTCAACTTAAGTTAGTCGAATACTGAAAGTCAGTGACACTCCACAATAATAATAATAATATCCTTCTGAATATTTTTTTCGACAGTAGATTCCTAACTGGTTCATTCTCAGACTTGTTTGTTACTTAAAAACTATCTGGTCTTCACGATCGAGTTGGGGTAGCCATAGGTGGAAATCAACACCAGGCTGTCTAGAGGTTCTTTTGGTGACTCAAAAAATCAGTGAACCATCCAGAAGCCTTGATCGACTTCAAATCAATGTTTAAAAAAATTAGGCTATTCTTCTTTGCCCTAAGTACTGTAGAATTTTCGAGTTGTTAGTTTGCAGAGATTTGATTGGTTACAGTCTAGGAATCCATTTAGTTAGGCTGCTTGAACCACTTTGAGCTCGTCTCCAGTTGACTACAACTAGAAATAACGCTCAGAGATGCTGTGTGCCTATCTAACCTACTAAATCTGCTCATATTGTAGCAATAGAAGACAAGGAGCAGGCAACAAATCCTTTATTAAGGAAATCAACACATATTTATAGATTTTCATGTTCATTATTATAGATTTGTTATGTACTCGTCGACAAATTATTGTTATGGACTGGTCGAGAATCTAATAGTCCTGACGCAAGAAGGCGGAAATCAGAAGACCACTAGGTTTGCGATGATACTTCTATTGTCCAAACACAAGGAGAAGCAATAAGTGGTATCACACCAAAGTAAGTAAGTGTAAGTCACACAAATTGTGAGAACGAAATATATATATATGACAAGGGTGTGAACAATCATTAGACAGTCTTAACATGAATGGCTAATTATAATGAAGTATCGATCCATATATACATAGCGAAATATAGCAGACATGTCAACAACCACCATATATGGATATATGTCACCAAGCAACGGACTGTCAACAAACACTCATATATATTATATATAATATAAGGAGAATATACATTGTTAAAGGAGACAAGTTCATACAAGTGAAATGGTCACAGACTAAGAGAGCAAACAGAAAGAGAGATCACCATACATACACACATATATATATATATATATATATATATATATGGTTACATATCAAGATTATTGTTAGCAGAAAAACACAGTCCTCTGATTGGCTGTTTCTCACAGAAAGTTAACCTTGCATCTCTTTGTGGCTGTCTCTTGAATGTCAGATCATCTATATGTTAACTGTATCCGCCTACGCAAAGCCTTTGTTCTTATTTTTCTCACGACCAATATTGGGGACATAAACATTGACGTAAATTACTGTGCACCAGTTTTGACTGACAGCCAGCTCTCACCATAATACTTCCTGCTAGATCTTTAATCTAGCCCACATAACCTTGTGACTATACTGACTTTAACATCGGCCCAACTAGTGTGAAGAGAATATAACAATTAATGCTGTCCAATGGTGTATTTGTCATGTATGAAGATGAAACCACACCAAAACATATCGGGTGCTAAATAAAAATGACCTTCGAAAGCCGAATAGCTGAAAATCAGTCGAAATGAAGAACTTCTTTGATCCCCTACGAAAGGTTTAATTACGAACTTACATGAATTAAAGGAGCACTGAAAAACCAGGGAGTAATGGACAACTGCCTTGTCCCAGTTTGGGACTCTTCGTCAGTACGAATCTGTGATCACATCGGATGGAATCGGACCCACGACTTCCGGGTTATCAGTCGAACTTGTAGACCATCCAGTCACTTGCAGCCGATGAATTCCAACTTCTGCCGTTCCACGATGTACATAGCGCCACAGCTAGCCACCGTCACAGGAGAATGACTGTATTCTTGGCTGATTTGGTGGAACCCACGATTACGGCTTCTTACCAGAACTCTAGGCACATTTCTGTGTGGAGCTGGTCGCCAGTAAGCATCATCGGGTGTTGGTTTACGGGAATTTGACTGGTTACAGGTTCGACCACTAGCTGATACTGGTTCGAGAACCTTGTAACCAGAAGGTCTTGGTTCCGAGCCCCAGTGGATACGCACTTCTGAAGAGGTTCATACTAAGACGAGACAGCTATCCAGTACTAACTGATGTCAGCCAACAATCAAACCTGTAACTAGAAGTTAGAATTGACCGGCCATTTCACTTCAATCCTATATATAACTATATAGTAAAAGTAATTGTCTCGTAACTTCGAAAAGTTCATGCGTTGACATTGTTCAAGGAATATTTCAACTGGCGACAAACAGTTGTCTAATTCTCCCTAGTACACACACATCGTTGGCTCAAAATCATTTACACTGACATTTTTTAGTCGCTATTTCATAGTCAATCACTTACTTTCCCTTTTCTTCGCATTCCCTATGACATTTAATAACTTTAGAGGATTTATTTTAGTATAAAATGTGAAATCCGAAAAATTCAGTTTGCATGTCTTATACGTCAACAATTTTGGGTAATATGTTTAAAATAAACTGTTTAATAACCTAAGATGTATGATTTTGCAGTCTGGAAAAAAAAATTTACACACTTCAAACCCTAACTTTTAAATGACATCATGCACACTTTTTTTCACTGTTATGATCCTGAATACATTGTCGTATTTATTACCTTATGAATTTAAAAACAGCGGGTAAATTTTTCGGATGACCTTGAACGACCACCAATCAGAGTGAAGGAATATTAAAACTCGTCTATTGGATCAATAAATTGTAATTTAAACACACAAATGGATTTTAACCTTTTCTTCTAAGGGAAATTTGTCATTTCGAAAAGATGATTCCATTGAAATTATTTTGTAAATGGTTGGAATTTCTGTCTGATTTATGGGTGTTTGTGTGTATGTGTTTGTGAGGGGTTGGTAGGTGAGTTGGTGACTGATAAACTCTGCAGATTTCGTGCATTAAGTGGTTTCCTTAAGTGATTGTTTAAAAAGAATTGTGGAATTTCATGTGAATGTGTACCTAAAGGGGATTTCTTTAAGTAATTATTATTATTATTATTGCCTTGGGTTCCGAGTGGAATAAAAGGCTTCATCAAAGCAACTCGAATATAAATTATCCACTACAGTCTTACAGGGGGTCAATCGCGAGCCCGAATAGCTCAGTGGTAACGTGTCTGACTGCAGGCGGCACTGGGTGACGCGGGTACAAATCTCAGAAGGGACATGAGTTCCTTCAAGGTTGCAGATACGCCTTGTTGACTGATGAGTGTTAACTAGTACGAAGCCTAGGCTTCCTGTGGCTGACTGACTCTAACCATTTAATATCATCAAACCAACGTGCACCGTAATGGCGAGCTACCTAGAATGGTGGCCACATTACAAACTTGACTGGTAGAATTCAGTTTGCACCAAAGAAAGGAGTAGACACGTCACACAAGTCACTAGTGTCCAATCAAAACATCTCCACTTCGTTGTATTTTCCCCTGTCCTCTTCAGGCCGGCTCCACGATTGACCATAATCTCTCATCTTTCCTCTGACCCACACGATCTCCTTCAAGTCTCCGATATACCGACCACGCATCCATCGCTTCCCACTGGTATTCCACTTGATCGATGGCCTGTATTGTGCGCAATGTCACTTGACGGTCACCTCAAAGTATACCCAAACGTTGCATCTCTCCATTTTCTCTTACATATTTATTGAGCAGTCGGCTCTCACCTATTGGCTTGTTCACAGCCAGCCAGAGTTTCTTGCTGCTAATTCTCTCTACCTGCGTCAATGGCACAGCAGTAGAACGCCAACTGACCACACATGTGGTCCAAGTTTCGATCCCCGGCAGATGCATTTCTTTAACCAACTAAGCCAGTAATAAGATTGATAAAGACGGAAGGTTGGACAGGAGGAGGCTAGCAACCCCACATCCCGTAAAAATAAACACCACTGCTGCTACCGAAACGTCAATCCACTGAGAACGTGAAGGAAGGAATGAAAAAAAAATTGTTTCTGCCCAGCCGGCCAGCCATTTCTATCTTCAATATGGAGTGAACAAAGGAAGCTTTTGCCTGAAAGTCTGTAGTGGCTTGTTGGAAATCCTTTTAGTGACACCCTGGCCAAGTTTCTCACCCGTATACAAGAAGTTACTTACTAACTGACTGACTCCCCATTTGTGTTGAAGAGTATTCGAATCTTGTTCTTTAATGTTGACTGAGTCAGTGCAAAAGATTTCCAAGCTGGTTTCAGATTGATAAAGGCGTATCTTGCCCTCGCGATTCTCGCTGACTTCAACATCTTCACTCGTTCCACTTGCCTGAGCTCGAAAGATGCTTTCTGGATTAGTGAAGGAAGCGAGGAAGTCGCCTCTGTTAAATACCTCCTGTTGTTGGCGATTGATACTTGAATTATACCATCCTTAGTTGAATATTTTCGAAGATATTTCTTTCTTCATTTTGCCGAAGACTGGTTCAAATGAATGTCTGGTTAGTAGTCATGATGGCGTCCCAAGGTGTTTTCTCACTTAAACGGCATTCATTCAACTGTAACCATACGGTGATCTTGAGTAAAAAGCTTCATACTTGTCAATGATCAAGGTTTTGCTGAAGCCTGCACAATCAGTAAATAAACAAAACTGATGAAGAGTCCCAAACTGGGACGAAACAGCTGTCCAGTACTCCCAGATTTTCCAGTGGTTCTCTAACTGATGTCAGCTCATGATTAAATCCTCCATGCAATCAAACAAAATCCCTACAAAATCTATACTTGAAAATGAATCTGATGCTCACTAGTGACTGGCCCTATTCAGGGAGTTAACCTGGGGTTCTAGAGAGAAGCCGTAACCAGTAGGGTACAGCATGGTTGAAGATGAGGCAGTAACTCATCGAAGAAGACATTGCGAAATGATCGCATTATGTAGTGTATGGATTGGCAGAAGTTGGAATTCATGGGCTGGCTATTGGATAGGGTCCCAGTGGCTCAATGGTCTACGAGCTTGCCTTGTAACCAGTATGTCCTGGGCTCGAACCCCGGCGGGTGCATACTGCTGAAGACTCCTAAACTAGGACGAGACAGCTGTCTAGTACTCTCAGGTTTTCCAGTGGTTCTCTAACTGATGTCAGCTCATGATGAAATCCTCCATGCAATCAAATAAACAAAAGTCGAACTTGGTTAACATTCCTTTATTTTACATTTATAATTTACATAAAACACGCGTGATCCAGCGAAGAGTCTTTTTTCGCCGGCGAATTCAGTCGCAAATATGCATGAGTTATTTTGTATGCATGTGTACATTAAGTTTGTCAAACAAAAATACAATTGCTTATAGTTATTTTAACTAAACAGGTGAAATGAGTAAGTTTCAGCTGGAGTCACGTAATACAAAAACGATCAAGAAAATTGGGTGTCAATGAAACTGGGGAAGTAACAGAAGTAGGTGATGAGTTGTCACAAACAGTTGTCAAAAAGGATTTAGGTAATATTATGAATAGTTTGATGATTGGATTATACTCAGGATACGCATAGGAACGAAATTACGTAGGAATTCTAAATGAATACAAAAATTATAAGTCATTAAAGAAACAGGCAAACAAACAAAATTAAGTCATCAAAAATCAACAAAGTTGTTACGATGATAATAGAAGTGGTTGAGTAATTCTCTTTTTTATACACAGTTCCGGTTTTTCTATGTGAATGGCCAGAGTTTCAGCGGTGCAAAGGAGACGAAAGAGTATCGGCACTGGCAGGTTATTCTGCACTCTGTGGATTACTTTGAAGAAGGAGGCGTTTGTTGAAATGAGATAATGATAAGTGTTAACCAGGTGTTCAATTATCGCATTACTTATAGCCCCACTATTGACTTTTTGCAATCATGCTGGATAGTGTTCTTGAATCCTCTTGGATAGGGTGCGGGTCGAACGACCGATATACCTGGTTCCACCTCAGCAGGTGAACTTCAAATTGAAGTCTGCGCTGAAGATGTCACCCAGTAGGGTGATGAAAGGTTCGCAAATCAACCATCCAGCTCAGAGAACACAACCACATCAAAATCATCCACCTGAGCAACAAATCTTCTCTATCATAACTGATATATGCACACAAAAGTGGTTAGATATTGGATCTTTTCCTTAAGCCTTCTGCAGATCACCGGGCGACTGGAGAACACTATTCTTAGCGTTGCTGTAAAGAATGTTCTTCTCAGGGATGATGTGATCCTTCTTTTGAAAATATCGCTTGTTGAATCTCCCTCGAAATTCAAGTTCATGTAGAGTTTCTTTTTCTACGCAAGTGAAGTTTCATTCCTCCAAATTCTTTGCTTGATATTTTTGTCAATAAATCTTGGTGGGTAACCATTTTGGATGAAAATTCCTTTCAAAAGATCTAATTCTGTTTCTAGAACATCAGGACTACAGATGCATTGGATGCTGGTGGCAACAGATTTAATTGAATTCCGCTTTTGTTGAATGGGTACCCATCTATAGAAGCTTGTTAGTTGACCATTCCAAGTAGCTTTTCTATGGATCGATTTTCTCAAACTGTTCAATATCATCATAAAACAACATCATGCAAAAAGAGGTCGCTGATCAACTAGCTGTCTCGTTCTACTTTCTCGGACTCTTCAATACTGAAGACCTACAACTCCATTAGTGATTGAACCTGGATCTTTCAGATGACGAGATCAAGCTCGTCCACCATTCAATTACTTGGAAGGTATTTCAGTGACCCTTGAATTCCCACTTCGTAAACTCGTCATATATAGCCCTACCCTTAACCAACACCCTGGGTTATTATTCACTCCATTCTGACTTGGTAAACTCCATGTTACGACTAACATCCACTTGTCGTAAGTCTGTGTCCTACTGTATAGCTGACAACGCCTTCCATAGACACGTATAATCATAAAACTCTTCAAAGATACCAAAAAGATGATTATTCTTCGATGCATCTATGGTTCTATTCAACAAGTTTTTTATCCCCTTACGTTTACAGTGGAACATTGGGATGCGAGCTACAGGCTCGAGATTTTGGTAGCAGTGGTGTTTATTTTAACGGGATTGGGTTTCTAGCCTCATGTCCAACCTTTCCTCATTATCAGTTTTATTACTGGCTTAGTGAGGTACAGCAGAGCATCGGCCACGGATCGAAATCCGAACCATATAACGCGTGGTTGGTGAGCATTCTACCGCCGTGCCACCGTTTCCGTACCTATACGGTTGACACATGTTAAAATCTATTTATTTTCTTGGTGTTTAAGAAGTTTCTTCGTATTTTGAATAATAATATTTGTAGAAGTTAGAATTCATGGGCTGATCATTAGATTGGGTCAGATTGGCTCAGTGGTCGACGAGCTCGCTTACCTTGTAACTGGAAGGTTCTGGGTTCGAACACTTGCAGTTGGTGGGTGGGTCGGCACTGATGAAGCGGAGTCCCAAACTAGGCTGACGATACATCTGTCTGGTAGTACTCTCTGGGGTTGGTTTTCCAATGTTTCTCTCTAACTGATGTCAGCTCATGACAAAAACCCCGCAATATCATTATTATTATTATATCCTTTAATTTCTAGAGGAACATAGGGTTTCAGCTGCGCGTCTCCATTGCCTTCTGTTTTTGCCAACATTTTCACTCCGCTCCAAGTCTGCCCACATGCTTTCATCTCCACTTCGCATGACCTCCTCCAAGTTACCCCACCGTGGGACGACCAACTAGCCGCTTCCCATTCTGTCAGGTTCCACTCGAGCGATGGCTTGTCTAGTGATGTCACTTGATGGCTCCCTCAGAATATGACCAATCCATCTCCATTTCTTCCTACTTATTTGTTTCACAATCGGTTCCTGGTTGGTTCGCTCACTGCCAGAGATCCCTGTTGCTGATCTTTTCTGGCTGGCCATCTGATCTTGAGTATTGAGCGAAGGCAGCTAGCAGTTGATGAAGGTCTCAAGTTTGTTTGAGATGCTGCTTATTATGCGCAGTGCAAGTCTCTGATCCGTATAGTAGTATTGAATTCACATTGGAGTTGGAAATCCGGATCTTATTTTTGATGCTGAGTGCTGTTGACTTCCATACAGACTTAAGAGTAATGAAGGCTTGTCTTGCTTTTCCGATTCTGGCTTTCATATCCTCGTCAGTTCCGTTGGCCTGTATTTGAAACGACGCTTCCTCAGTGGGTAGGTAAAGGAGGTTGTTTCTTTCAGGTTCCTTCCATTGATGCAGGCTGATTGTTGTCTGTTGTTGTTGTTGCTGTTGGTGTTGGCCAGGAATCTTCATCATCACCTCTGTTTTATCTATGTTCACCTGAAGTCCTATCTTCTCTAGATGCTTCTTGTGCCAGCTTGTTGATTTTCACATGTGTTACTTCTACCATGATAACTCCACTTTAAATGTTACTTCAACACATACACTTTGATGAATAGTGTTCATGAATTCTTAATGATGTTAACAGATTATCACTCCTCTCGCCTACAGATCATACACCTATCTGTTGAAATTATTTAATTTGTTGTTTTCACAACATTCACGTGTTTATATGAATGTTAACCTCAAAATAAAATTGTGTAAATAATGATTTTGTCGAGGATTGTTCAGCTAACAAGTCTGGTGAAAGCAGGTAAGAGGTTTCGTAAATTTAAAAAAAAAAGAAACATTCAACATAAATTTCACTCCACTCTGAACGTTTGATAGAAGTCTACAGCGTTGCCTTTGCTTTCTTGATACTGAAGATCAAATAGCCGAACCGCTAGAAATGATTAGTAACTGGGAAGTCTAGTAGGCATAAGACCAACCTATTTCTCAACAAATATGCCGAGAAAAAAGGAGATGGATTTGACACACACACACATACACGTTGAGGGGACGAACTGTTGAGTGAAACCGTGTGCCAAACAGGCCCGCAGGTCGAACCCGAATGGGAAGCCATGAGTTTGGCATAGGTGTCTGGATGATGTGGAGGAAATTGTATGAGAAGGAGATGACAGCTCAGTGTTATTAATAGAGCTAGCTAGATGGGAAGGATTGAAGAAAATAGCATGAAATGAAGACGTCCTGTTGGAGCTCAATGTTCCACTCAAAACCTAAGCGAATAATAATAATGTCGTGTTCTTATTTTAACAAGTACTATACAGTGATTGAGTCACAGCTTGAGACTCTTTAATACTACACATTCACAAAGCCACAGGTTCCGAAGCTAGCCCTCTAGCTATTCATTCAACTGGGCTAAAATAAAAATGGCCAACGAATCCCAGTTCTCATCAGTCTCTCAGATCCTACAACCACCCACCAATGGCATCAATCAGCATCCAACTCACCTTGACATATGAAGGATTACTGTCTTTTTAGAAGTGTATCTACCCACTTGACTAAGGAAAGGACCTAGAATCTTAAGGTCCTAAGGTTAATCCAGGACAAAACAGCTGCCCCGTGCTCTGACACAATCTACAATTAAACTAATCCAAATTATTATAAAACCTAGGGCAGTTTGAACATGCGTATTTTTAGCCTGCCAAGTTAAATTATTTACACAAGTTTCACCAAACTACTAAAACGGTAAACAAGTAGTTGAAACATCATTGCAAAAACTATATACTGCTGATTGATTGGGACGAGTGTTTCTATACCACTCATATCGACCAATAGTGCATGCCATCCAGCCTGATCAAAATGATAGCTTGGTGTCGAGCTTATCAGTAGTGCGCTCGGTTTCACTCAGCTTAGAGAGCTGAATCGATTGAAACCAACTGGATAGTAAATTCGGAGAATCGGCAATTTATTATTATTACTGTTCCCTTGGGTTCCTAGTGTGGAACATAGTGCTTCAACTGCACGTATCCACTTGCTTCTGTCTTCTGATGTACTTTTCACCTGCAGCCATGTTCACCATCTATACTGGTTCAACTCCTCTTCACACGATCTCCTCCATGTCACCCAACCTTGCATTGACGTCCCACCCGCCGCTTCCCTTTCGGCCTGGTTCCACTAGAGCAACGGCCTGATGCGTGCATGTCACCCAGCGGCCTCTTCAGCGAGTATCCAATCCATTTCCACTTTTTATTGCATATTTGTTAGGCGATTGGTTCTTGTTTTGTTTGTTTTTTCTGATACTTTCTTGTTGGTAGTGATTCTTTCCGGCCCGGCCATCTGATCTTCAGTACAGAGCCAGAGAAGACAGTTGTTGATAAACGTCTGCAACAGGCTGTTGGAAATATTCTTTGTGAACCACCCGCCAAGTTTCTGATCCGTATAGAAGAACTGACTGACTTGACGTTTGTTTGTATTGAAAATCCGAATTTTGTTGTTGATGCTGAGTGACGAAGATTTCCAGATTGGTTTCAGGTTGATGAATTTGTTTCTCGCCTTCCCAATTCTCGCTCGATTTGACATCCTCGTCCGTTCCAACTTCCTGTAGTTGAGACAATGCTTCCTAGATAAGTGAGTGAATGAAGTAACCTCCTTCAAATCCCTCCCGTTGATGGTGATTGGCGCCGGATGTTGTTACTGTTGTTGTTGTTTGGTTGGTTGGTTATTTTCATAACCTCCGTCTTGTCTATATTCACCTGAAGTCCTGTCTCCGCCGGCTGCTTCTTCGATCAGTTTGTCAGTTTTCACTTGTAAGTCTTCGATTTTGTGCGACATCAAACATAAATCATCCGCGAAATCTAGGTCTTCTGAGTTCTTCGTACTGGTTCAGGATATCCCTGTCTTCTCGTTTCCCACTGTCTAACGCAATGCCATAAGTCAAATTCCAGGTGACGAAATAGTAAACAAGCTCACCTTGCTATTATTTGAATGTTCCGAGTACCATCGCTGATTGATGAAATAATAAATGTGAACTAATGAAGAGTCCAAGACAGGATGAAACAGTTGTTCAGTACTCTCTGACGTTCAATCATTCTCTAATTGAAATCAATCCGTGATCAGATTTGAAAGTAACTCTTGAAAAAATTAATCTAATATTCGCTACTGAACTGACTAAAGGATAAAATTGCTTGCAGTTCTAGTGACAAGTCCTGACTAGTATGATCCACCAGGTCAAAAATAAAGACAAGTGATCACCGCTGATAACATTGGCTGGTGGTCACGTTAAAATCACGATCTGGTAGAATTTAGAATTCATGACTCAATGAATCTGACCACAGTGACTGAATAGTTCAACGAGTTACAGCACCTCCACCATACACAAATGCCAACATGAAATACCTCTTGTACTAATCAGTTTCACCTTGTAAATTATCTCAAAAGACGACTTCTTTAAGAACTGGAAACATTTATTTCCCGATACGAATTTAAAACAAGCAACAAATGTGGTTAATAAAGCAGGATTTAATGATGCATTCATCAAATTTCGATAGAACTCATCAGCTGAATACTCTACATGCACAGACATATACTATGATAAATACGTTGGGATATATAAGACTGATAAGCAAATAAACTGCACTAAATTAGTCATGCAGAAAGACAGGTGCGAATGTTTTCCAGGTCATGTTCAAATAGATAAGCGGGGAAGGGAGTATGAAAGATAAACAGTTATACATTAGGGAATATAACAAGAACTGCAAACAGACCAATATCAATAATAATAGCTATAATAACAATAATAATAGTGGTGAAGTGAGTCGGTGGCACAGTGGTTAGGACTCTCGCCGACCATCCACATGGTCCGGGGTTCGAGCCCACGCCGACGCACACCTGATATCTATGGTCGGCCTGCGAAATTTGGGCTACCGATAACCATGCTGAAAATTCCATACTTGTACCAAAAATACAGTGTGGAATCAAGCTGTAAATCTAAAAAAAAAAAGAGATAATCCTACTGATAAAGGATAGTTTTAAATGAATCAAGAATAATAATGATAATAACAATAACAGGTAGAATAATAAGTAAAACGTATTACCGTGGTAGATTCAGAGTCACGACCATCTCCTTTTGTACACAGAGACCTGGTTTATAAACTCGAATAGCACAGGCCTCCTCCACAATTGCAAGCATCTTCCTGTTTCTTTGTCTTCTGACAATAGTGAATGATTTGACAGAGTCGATATCATGTCCACAGTCCACAAGATGTTTTGTTATTTGGGGTTTTTGGCACTTCGCACTCAGCTGTTTTCAACCAATTCAGAAAATACTCCATCATCCAAATAGGCAATCGCTTTTCTGTACGACCTATGTATTTGCTTCCACAAGCACACTCATCGAACTGATATACACAGTTTGAAGTGTCGAGAATTGGCGACTGGTCTTTCCTAGATTGTTGAAGCACTCGACTGTTGGTGTTAAGCGAGAGAAGTTGTACAGCATAATAAGTTACCTTGATAGCTTTATCGAGTCTTTGTCTGACTACCTCGTGTACATCATTTCCTTTGAATGGAAATTTGACAAAGACGGATTTCTGAGAAACCATTTGGATAGTTATATATCCCAATGTATTTCTAATAGTATATATATATATCCCTGTATGTGGAGTATTCAGCTGAAGAGTTTTACCGAAATTTGATGAATTCATTACATCCTGCTTTATTAACCTCTGTTGCTTATTTTAAAAGGCGACAGTGGTGAAGTTTCATGGCTTCAGTTCACTAGGAAAGTTTTCTCTTTGTGCAGCTAATATAACTAGCTCTACAGGAGCAGGTGAATTTGTAAATACAAACTAAAGTTGCCTCAAGCGACAGTTTATCCTTCACACACCCATTAATAATTTGTCAGCTGTGGAAACTGATATGCAGTTAAGTCGAGAAGAACGTTGAAATTCTGAAGAACCACTTTTCCAGATCACTGAGAAAAGCAGCTTTCTTTTCAGATGAGCTACAGATCAATTCCCAAGGTCAACAAAAAATCAATGGTTTTTGTGACGGATAAACTGCCACCTTGAACCACTTCAACGAGTGTTTATAAATTGAATTACTCTTATGGAGGTAGTTATAGAGATCGTACAGCCACACACACACTTTTGACAAGTACCAAGTAGTAGGACAAAATTGCGCGCCCTGAATTCCACTTACAGTCACATAGCCGACCAAAGAATATCTTCACGTCACTCTAAAAGACATTGTCAAAGAGTTTCTACTAAGGGCAGACATTAAATACCCTACTAACTAAGAGTCACTGACTCACTTTCAACTGACTAAATCAAAGTTTACTTAAGCTCTCCAATGCTGCTTATGGATTTATAATTCTGAGCCAGTCTCACTTGTTTCATTTAACTTGTTTCTATTAGTTGGACCGAAGTGCTCAGTTTCAGGTTGACATGTCGGCTTCTTGTGCATATGCTTCCACGATGCCTGGGCATGTAATTAAAAGTTAATTTGTGGATGGTGACTAGTAGTCGAATACAGCTCGATAAGCATTTCGCCCTATTTGGGACTCGTCAGCTAGGTGAATGTACCTACAATACAAAGGTGATTTGATGTGGTTGTGTTCTCTGAACTGACTGGATAATTAATTTGCGAAGCTTTCGTCACCCTACTGGGTGACATCTTCAGCGCATACTTCAATTTGAAGTGTGCTTTCAGATTTCTCCACGAGTTTATTAATCATCTCTCCTGATGACCTTGGACGTGTTTGGTTGTTTTTATGTGTTTTCACACCTTCTACGTGGCTACTTGTATTAGAACTGATTGTTTCTTTGACTTGAACTTTCACCCTTTGTGTGTGAAGTTACTTTCTTATCGGTTGATAAATTTTGTCTATGTCGATGTGTCTATTGATTGATGATTCACTGGAATGCCAAGCTTCTAAAAATTCTCTAGCATTTTTGTTATTTCCTTTGTCTAATATTTGAACGTTGTCCCAGTCAACCCATAAGAAGGAAACTTCACACACAAAGGGCCAAAGTTCAAGTCAAAGAAACAATCAGTTCCAATACAAGTAGCCACCTAGAAGGTGTGAAAACACACAAAAACAACCAATCACGTTCAAGTTGGTCATCGACCAGGAGAGATGATTAATAAACTCGTAGAGGAATCTAAAAGCTCACTTCATGAAATTGAAGTATGTGCTAAAGATGTCCCCCTGTAGGGTGATGAAAGCTTCTCAAATTAACTATCCAGTCAGTTCAGAAAACACAACCACATCAAAATCATCCACCTAAGCTACAAATCTTCTCTATCATATGTAAAAGGTGATTTGGTTAGATGTTTTATTCACCAGGCTAGAGTTATTTTGTAGTGGTGTGATATTCCCACAGTTCAATTCGGCATTAACAACAGAATACAATATACCTATTTGAACATTTTATTCGACGTTAGAGTCGGAATGTTAGTCATCACACAGTTCAATATAATGTGTTAGCAACAGAATACCACATATGTCTACTTGAACATTCTATTTTATGTCGTTTAATGTACACCAAAATCACAGACTCAGTGATTGGTTAAAGAATATTAAACTGTATGGATATAAACAGCGGTCTGACTAATGAAAAAAAGACACCTTGGCTCCCATGTCTTGCCTTCTGTTGTTATAATTTTTTTTTAATGAAACGCTCATGAACGAAGAACTCATTAATATTCACAATCTACTTAACTAGAAGTGCGTGTCGGTGGCACAGAGGTAGAATGCTCACCTACCACGCCTTATGTGGTCCAAGGGTTCGATCCCCCCGCCGCCGACCCACACCTTTATCTCGCTTGCTAAGCCAGTGGTATAAGACTGGTAAAGAGAGAAGGTTGGACATGAGGTTGGCTAGCAACCCCATCCTGTAAAATGTAAACACCACTCTGCTACAGCAACTTCAAGCCTCTAGCTTGAAGCCATCCTATGTTCCACTGGGGAACGTGAAGGAATATAAAAAAACTTAACTAGAAATTCGTGAATAAACACATAGACTTAGCAAGTTAAAAAAAAACGTAGAGAGTGACTACCATCCCCCCCCCCACAAAAAAATCATTCTTCCTACGATTAAAATCCACAGGAGATATTAATAGGGAGATTTTACTACATTGTCTGAGAAAGGCCTTCAGAAAAGACTTTTTAACACAAAGCTAAGTAGGACTGTTTATCCACTAGCCAGCCAACCAGCTTCATTATGGATAAGATTTTATTTTGATAAGCCACACAATGTTACACAGTAATATTAACTGATGACCACACGTTTTGAGCACAAATTATTACTGCTCATAATTCATCTCATCCGTTAACTGTATGCGAAGGCAGGCTTAGTTAAGTGTCTGTCTAACAAACCGAGCAGTAGCACTAAGTAGCACAAGAAAAGACCTAAATGATGAAATAAAACAGATAGAAGAAGAAGCGTTGGTATCAAATCACTAACCATCCTATAAAATTCATTCGGAAGATCGGAAAAGGTCAAAAGCAAAATAAAAATAACTGTGAAACTAGTAATGATAAGATAAATAAGAAAGAATATGAGTCATCTACTGTTATACTATACAATGAGGGGAGGGGACATCTGAGACCCTACGTTAGATTTTGAAAAAGGCAGGAATTAGAGTGGCAATCAAACCTACAAACTCACTCAGACACAAGCTCTAGAGGCTAAAAGATCCGGTGGACCCAATTAAACAAAATAATATCCTTCACAAAATACCTTACATTGACTGTGTGTGAGGTCAACAACATGAGTCAAACTAGTAGGTCGCGGGTAGTCAGATTATCAGAACATAAGAATTTAGCTAAGGTAAGAATGGTTGACCCTGAGAAGATAAGTAATTTAGAAAAAAGCTCGGCAGTCGCACAGCATGCATTAACAAACAATCACTCAATGTGGTGGGAGAGGGTTAAAATTCTAAGAAGTCGTCTATGTAGATGCAGAGATTGATTACTGAATCCTGGTTCATCGAGTTAATCTACACCCAACACATGCAATAGAAATGACTCAGTGCCAATACCAGAGATGTGGAACATATTATTACCACCAGTCAGCCAGTCAGTCAAATCAGAAGAGGATAATAAATAATCTTAAAATTCCATTTCAGTTCAAACACATCACAATATTCTAACCATTAACCGATTATGACTATAGAAACAGTCGTCTTATTTCCCATTTGATTGCTATTGATCAATAACAATCATATTATTAGTATATCTGAATGTACATTATCCTACGGTTATTTTTATTCCAATATCTAATCGATTCCACTCATGTATATAAATGAAGCGAGAAAGTTGTGTGAGTGAGTGAGTGACTCGGTATGATTATGAGTGGCAATAATTTGTGTTCTAAACGTTGTCATCACTTAATACTACTGTATAACACCACTGTGTGATTTTATCAAAATAAAATCTTATTCATAATGGAGTTATACTCTACCACTACAGTGTCCAAGTTTCATACTTATATTAGCCAACCAGCTCTCGGTTTAAGGAATGAAGATAAACACCCCTGTTCCTGACTGTTATGTACTCGTCGCTGAATTATTGTTATGGACTGGTCGAGAAACTAATAGTCCTGACGCGAGAAGGCGGAAATCAGAAGACCACTAGGTTTGCGATGATACTTCTATTGTCCAAACACAAGGAGACGAAAATAAATGGTCTCACACCAAAGTGGTAAGCAAGTCAAGTAGTTGTAAAGTAAAGTAGTTCACACAAATTGTGAATGCGAATATATATAAATAATTCAGACAAGCGTGGGAAAAATCATTAGACAGTCTTAACATGAATGGCTAATTATAATGGAGTGTCGATCCAATTATACATAGCGAATATAGCAGACATGCCAACAAACATATATGGATATATGTCACCAAGCAACGGACTGTCAACAAACACTCATATTATATATAATATAATATAAGGAGAATACACATTATTAAAGGAGACAAGTCCATACAAGTGAAGTGGTCACAGACTAACCGAGCAAACAGAAAGAGAGACCAACATGCACACACACACATAAATATATATATGTGGATACATATCACCTCCCCTTTTGAGAAGATGAATGATTAGTAGGATGTTTACCTGGGGGTTTATCTGGGACCTTTGGGCTTGTTGTTGACGCCTGTCGTTTCGTCTGATTGTTGGGTTTGCGGCTTCGGCTCCGTCCGGAATTGTCTAGCATTTTATGCTTCTTCACTGTATTGCGTAGAGAATTTAGTGGGACATCAGCCAGATGCAAACGATCGAACCAATCAAGTCCCAAAACATTTAAATCATTCTTCGTGACGTAACAAATTCCTGTGAATTTGGTATTGCGGAAGGAAACAGAACATTTGAGTTCACCAATTAGTTTGAGCCGCCCACCACAGGCGCTGACAAGAGACTGGGAAGTATTGGTGATAGGTGGTCTGCCAATATAATTCCAAAGTTTCTCTGATATAACAGTAATATCAGAGGCGGTATCTAGCTGCAGACGTGCATCATGACCATTCATCTGAAGATCAAGATATTTCCGCATAGCTGGTGTTGTGACTTGACGGGTTGCGCGTAGACTCAATGACTTTTTGGGGGATTTAGGACCAACATTTTGTTGAGCTTTTGCTGGATTATGATATCTGGGTTTGCGTGGCTGACAAAAACCATTTTTATGACCGATGATTTTGCACTTGCTGCAACGATGATTTTTGTATGGGCAAGACTTTACAAAGTGCCACGCGCCACAATGCCAGCATGGTGATGGTGGGGTCTTCTTTGCAGTATTTTGTGAAGTTGGACGAGTATCTGTAGATTTCCGCGGAACATTAGGAGAAGTAGGTGGGTCAGGAGTAGCTGATGAGAGATTTTTGCTCTTGCGTAATGCACGAATATCAGAGCTTCTCGGAGGTGTTGATTCGACCAAGTGTGTGTCTTTCTGCAGATTAATCAGCCGTTGATATTCATCAGCTATGTCATGTAATGTTAACTTGGGATTTTGTTCTAGCTGATTGAGCAGTCGAGTTCGGATATCTGTGAAACGAGGAGATTGGAGACTGCATATGAGAATCAAGGCTTTGAACTGATCATCTGTTAAGGACCTGAGTCGAAATCTCTCACATTCTCGGTTGACTGTGCCAACGTGAGTAAGAAAATCATCATTTTCATTCATTGCCAGCTTGAGGCAACGATAACGTATACTGAATAATGAGGAGTGGTCTCCGAAATGTTCACGCAGCAACTTTATTGTATCATCGAAACAATTGTCACGTGGTTTCTGTGGTAAAATTAGGTTGCAGTACCGTTCATATTCTGCCGGACCCAATTTACGTAGCAAAACTCGCACCTTCCAGGCATCGAAAATTTTTTTCAGGAAGCCATTATAATCTCTTTTAGTAGAAAACTGTATGATTTTCAGGTTCGTAGTATGAAACACTTCTCAATCTAATTTCATCTTGTACCATTAGAAGGTACATATGAATATGTGTAGTTATGCAAACAGTTAATATTTGTCACATTAAAATAAAAAACTTTTTCAGTCCTGCTACAAGTTCTAGACTAGCATGGAATGCCTAATATTCTAGTGATTTGCCTACACGGATTTTGAAGAAAGCAAAACTTTGGACACTTGTCTTTTGAACTGTTAAGGTCTATTGGCTCTTCATCCAACTTAAACCAATCAGTTTGTGCTCATTATATCGATTCTCATATACTAACTCCAGATGTATTTCAGTGTTTCAATATATTTTACTTCATGTTTCAGTTGCCCTTTATCTCGCTAATCTGAATCCTGTCTTAGCACAGTAAAATATTTCACCAACGTACACATTAGTTTTGTGCTCGATATTAAATTATTTTTTCAATTTCACACAAAAGGTAGCTTGGAAACCACATGCGATAAGTATGAAAAGAACTACTTAAATATCTTAAAAAATAAAGTGAATCAATGTGAATTCTTAAATAGCAACTTGAAAATTCACCTCAATCCACAAAGGAGTATCCGAATAGTTTTTGAGGATTTTCGCAATTGACTGTATTTCTTGTCAGTGTTTGAGGTACTAGCATATTGTGTGCGTCGGTGGCACAGTGGTTAGGACTCTCGCCGACCATGCACATGGTCCGGGGTTCGAGCCCACGCCGACGCACACTTGATATCTATGGTCGGCCTGCGAAATTTGGGCTACCGATATCCACGCTGAAAATTCCATACTTGTACCAAAAATACGGTGTGGAATCAAGCTGTAATCAAAAATAAAAAAATCGTCTTGTGAGGTGAGATCAACAGTGAATAAATCCTCATAACGTTGATACCATGTGTCAAAAGTGACATTAGCCTCTGGGTCATAATTGAACTGTGAAATACTGTTCACAATGCCGTCGACAGATGGTAGCATGGTATGATTGGGATTGCTTGAAGGTGAAGCTGGACCAGTCTGTTGGTTGACGAACATTTCCATTAATTTCAATTGTTGTTCAAACAATAATTCCAATTTAGAATAATCCATAGTAAATTGTTATGTTGCTGCTGCTGAGTGGTTAATAGTAGTTTTTCCCGTCGCCAAATTGTTATGTACTCGTCGAGAATTATTGTTATGGACTGGTCGAGAAACTAATAGTCCTGACGCGAGAAGGCGGAAATCAGAAGACCACTAGGTTTGCGATGATACTTCTATTGTCCAAACACAAGGAGACGAAAATAAATGGTCTCACACCAAAGTGGTAAGCAAGTCAAGTAGTTGTAAAGTAAAGTAGTTCACACAAATTGTGAATGCGAATATATATAAAATAATTCAGACAAGCGTGGGAAAAATCATTAGACAGTCTTAACATGAATGGCTAATTATAATGGAGTGTCGATCCAATTATACATAGCGAATATAACAGACATGCCAACAAACATATATGGATATATGTCACCAAGCAACGGACTGTCAACAAACACTCATATTATATATAATATAATATAAGGAGAATACACATTATTAAAGGAGACAAGTCCATACAAGTGAAGTGGTCACATACTAACCGAGCAAACAGAAAGAGAGACCAACATGCACACACACACATAAATATATATATGTGGATACATATCACTGACACGACCGGAACTACGATCTAATAGACTAATGATGAGCGAATACGAATTAAGTGTGCTGGCTAATCAGTCGTAATCGCACGACAACAACGACAACAACAGTAACACTGCTGCCAGGCCTCAAAAGACAAAATGAGAAGACTGGACGTTGGTAAGATAGTTTTCACTGTCTCAAACAACAGTCCAAAAAGACGTTGACGGCGTTTGCATATTTATATACATGTGTTTAAAATGACCTTGGGAAGTACTGACGTCATCGATGGATCAAGACAGTGAACAACCAATAGGATTTCATAGGTCATAAGCAGCGTGAGAGAAAATTTGGTTATAGATCAATAAATGTGGTGAGAGAAATGCAAACAGCCACGTAGATAATTAGGTCGATACATCAATTCCATGCGTATACGTTATAGTCGCAAACAACTCTTCATATAATCTCTCACAAGGCATAAATATAAACACCCGACCAATAGCTGCTACCTTGACGTGGTGCATATCGCAATGACCCAACAAACTACTCTAGCTGGAACTAATGTTCCTGCAGATCCTACCATACCGGGAAGATTGTTAGGATAACGAACAAACTACAAGCAGTTACCGGCATAGTGTAAGATTCCCTTTTACACTATACTGGGCGTTGGTAGGTTAAATCGTACTGCTGGAGAAAAGGGGATTAACAGTAGTACGGTGTTTCCCTCAGATGACCAGCATGACTGGAGAGAGAGGGTTAGAAAAAGTCGACTACAAGAATTTCACATTCTAACTAACTCTACAGTGTGGTCCGTAACCGACGATAAGTTACTAATACGGAACCGAACTTAAAAAACCAGTCCAAACAGGTCACGTGTGACCAGTATGTCTCAAGCCGTTGTCCGTCGGGGTAACAACCGTTCACACACTTCCAAAAGCACAGGGAGGCCCCTCTTGATCATCATTCTCCTTTAACCAGGCAGTTAATCAAATGTAGAATACACAATATTGTGTGTATACATTCTACAGACATCGGGTAGCAAAGAAACAGGCATAAAATAGACCCACACAAAAACAACTTGGGGGATCTGAACTTCGCCGACATGATATATGTGTCTGATTTTCCCATAAACTGAAGGAAGATATGCAAGTGATGAAAAGCAACAAGTTGGCACAAGAAGCATCAAAGATAGCAAGGACTTCAGGTGAACATAGAGAAAACAGAGGTAGGTGATGAAGATTTCTTGCCAACAATAACAGCGACAACAACAGACAACAATCAGCACAAATGGGAGGAATCTGAAAGAAGCCATCTCCTTCACCTACTGACCTGGGAAGCATCGTTTCAACTACAGGCGGACGGAACTGTCGAGGATATCAAAGCGTGAGGATCGGGAAAGCAAAGCAAGCTTTCACTACTCTCAAATCTGTGTGGAGATCAACACTCAGCAATCAACATGAAAAATAAGATTCGGATTTTCAACTCCAATGTGAAGTCATCAGTGCTATACGGATCAGAGACTTGACGTGTCACGAATGGCACTTCAAACAAACAACAGACCTCCATCAACAGCTGTCCTCGGTCAAGATCAGATGGCCAGAAATGATCAGCAACAGGGAACGAACCATCCCAGCAGGAACCAATTGCGCAACAAATATGTAGTAAGAAATGGAGGTGAATTGGCCATACTCTGAGAAAACAAACCATCAAGTGAGTGGCATCACACTCCAGGCTATTGATCGAGTGGAACGTGAATAGGAAGCGGCAAGTTGGTCGTCAGTGCGAGGGTGACATGGAGGAGAAGGTCATGCTGAGAAGAGGAGATGAAGGCATGCATGCGGGCAGACATGGAGCCAGGTGATGAAAACGTCAACAGAGAACCGAATGCAATGGAGTCGTGCGGCTGAAGACCTATTTTCCTCCTCTAGGAACTAAAGGAAACAATAATAAACACATTCTTTAAAATATATATGTTCAAAAATGATATCGAATAACACATTACATGTGTAAATAAAAAGATAAAAATATTCAGTAATCAAACGCTTTTCTTTGCAAGATATATCGATAAAGAGCTGATGAAAGGTACTCTCTCTCTCTCTCGCGCGCGCGCGCGCTTTCTCTCAGTCAACCAACATACACTCAAACAGAAAGTAACTATATACATACACACAAAAGACAAAAATGAGTTTGCTATTCACTATGAAGGTAGTGGCAATAATATTTATAATAATAATAATGATAGTATTAAATAAGAAAGAAAACCGCCCACTTTGAAAACTGTACATCTACAGAGTAAACTACAAAATAAACCCCCCAGTAAGTTGAACACAGTACCTCAGGAAAAGTAGAACATCTCAGATCATCACGTCATAAAGGTTAAACTGCAGAAGAAGAATAACAGAAGAAACCAGTGGCAATAATAAATAGGATGGCAAGACTCCTAGAGTAATACGTCACCGTCATCTCTTCATTCCAACTACAAAAGTCCCCACCTCCACAACCTTTAATTAGCCCGTCCAGCTGATCGATCTGATCCATGCATCAAATGACCAACACGTTTCATTTTACGTTCCATTTTCTTTTGTTTCTTCTCGTTCACTTGTGGTTGTTGATTTGGATCAAATATCCACGGAGCAAGTATATTCACCCAAAGGACATAGAATAAGCGTCCTGGAATCTTTAATTAGAGTGAATTAAAACAAGAAAATAAACGATAAAACCAATTACTACTTAAAACATGAATAAGTAGTTCGCGTTTTATCTAGAAAATATTAGAGCCTAGTTTGAGTCTTTAGTAGTAGTGTAACAACAGAAGACAAGCGCCAGGCTACAGATCGTTGATTCAGAAAATCAACAGATATTTAAAGATTTTTATGTACATGATTATTCGTTCTTATCAGCAGAGAAGCAACATCTTCGGATTGGTTGTTTTCTTGCTGAAGGTTATTCTGTAATCACTTTGTGGCCGGAGAAGGTCGGGCCACACATGCGAATCATATTTGCACACATTAAGTCTGCTGTGATTGATTGGTGAGTTCCTCAAGGTTAACCTTTGTTATTGTTTTTTTTCTCATCACCCCGATTCGGGACGTAAACACTGATATAAATTGTTGTCTACCATTTTGGTTAGCAAACAGCTTCTCACCGCAGTAGTACGCACCCACGCGATTCCACACTACAGTGGTCGAACCTAAGACCTTCAGGTTATCAGGCTAAATTCGTTGAACATTCGACTAATTGGGCTAGGATTTAATGACCCGTGAGTTCTAACTTCTGCCGATTCACGACTTTAGCACGATCCCTACCGCTAGCCAATGTCATCATCGGTGAACATTTGTCCTCACGCCCGACCTAACCAGGACTCCAGGCAATTTCATCCTTTAGCAGCCGATCAGTCACTAGTGAGTATCAGATTAACTCTGGCTAGACACCGAATTTCGGCCCAAGTGAGTGGATGGTGAACGGACTTGGTCTGTTAACCTAAACGTCCTGTGGGGTTTGATCCCTGCTTGTGGAGTCGTGGGTAGATTACTAATGAAGAGACTCAAACTGGAGTGAAACAGCTATCCAGTAGTCCCTGGTTTTCTTCAAAGGTTCTTTGACTAACACTAATACGTGGACACACTAGAAATAAATCGAATCCCTACAAACCAACTCGTAAAATGTAAATCATTTCTAACATGCTATTTATAGATTTCTATTAACAGCCTCCATTGTTGGCTCCATACCTAAGAATTAGATAGCCAGAAAGAGTTAGTAACAAGAAAATATAGTAACGAACCAACCATGGACCTATTGTTCAAGAAGCATTCCAACGAAAACGCAGATGGAAACTCGCTGATACACACTGAGGAGACTCTGTCGGGTAACATCGCACACCTGATCCTTGACTGTAACCCCAGTAGGAAGGACATCGTGTGAAGAAGAGATGAAAGTTTATGGGAGACCGTAGAACCAACTGAATAGGGGTGCACAGAACACAACAAGATGGAGAAATATTGTTGAAGGCTTATGTTCGCCTCGGAACCCTAAGCAATATTGATAATAAAGCCAGGGGGGAAAGAGAGGGCCTATTGAACATGAGACTACCAGCAATCTTAATTCGTAGAACGAAACGTCTCCTTTCAATTCTTCGCGTTCCTAGTGAAGCGCATGAGGCTAAAAGCGCTGAAATTTCAGTAGCGGTGTGGAGTACGTAACAATATGATTGTACACTCTTTTGTTAGATGTTGAAATCACAGACAGTGTATATGACTTTTGTTTAAAACGATTCATGTTGGAATACAGATAACTTCCGAGTAAAATCTGAAATACAGCGTGTACTGCTGGCCGTTTCGTCTTCTCATTGGTCTATGCTGTCTACTTTCTTCACTCATAACCGTGTTGTATACTTTGGATTTATTGCAGAAACCTCTTATCCTCATCCGAAGATGTTACAGGACTGGACCAAACTGACTCCTAGTTTAGAAATAGGGAGAGAAGCAGTAGAGCACGTTGACCGCTTTACTTACCTGGCCCCAACGGGTTGATCGTTAACGAAATCTCAGCACGGATACATAGGGCTAGTTTCGCATATGCCAGTTTATGCCGTCTCTGGCGTAGACGTGATATCCAGCTGGCTATCGACTAAAAAGCGGATGTACAGCTCAGCAGTCCGCTCCGTTCCCTTTTATGGCCACCTGTGAGACCTGGCCATTGAGAGTGGAAGACATAAAAAGGCTAGCTGTCTTTGATCATAGGTGCCTGCGCCCTATCTCCTGTGCGAAGTGGTATAATACGGTGAGCAATAATGAGGTTAGGCATCGGCCGAGTGCTAGGTAAGGAGGGGAAATTAATCGATGAAGCTGTGAAATTACATGGACTGAGATGGTTAGGACATGTGTTACGTATGCCTAGCTATCGTCTTTGTCGATAGTGACCTATGTTAGGTGATATAGGATCAGGCTAGAAAAGAGCTAGCGGTGGTCAAACCAAAACATAGCCTCATCAGTCAATGAAATGCACAACAGTTAGTCTAAGCCACGTAGGGAAGTGTAGACCTCCGGGTTGGTGTCCTCGGGATGGTAAAAATCAATGGCTGGAAACAATTGGTGACATGACTCAAAATCGTTCTCAGTGACAGCGCAGATGCATCCACTCCTTGTGACTTATGATTTCCGATGAAAGTATATTGTTCCTCGTTATTACTATTCCTTTGTCTCACACCTCTGTTTACTGTCTCTCTATTATGCATTTCTTCTACTTTCTTCTCTTGCTTTGTGTGCTACAAGAGAAGGAGAGTGGCGACTTGAACTGCCGCACATATGTGCAAAGTTCTATGTTGAAAACAGGCAGACAAACAGTTCTATTCGAGGGCTATTCTACAACCGGTAAACAGCTTCTACCAGTAGACACGACTCCAGTAGTGAACGCTTCTGTGGATTGTAGTGATAATTTGTAGCTACGGACTTTAACTGTATATCCAAATAACCGTATAGTTAATATAACTCATTACTGTATATTTTTTATACCATACTGTTACACTATCATTTCATTAATTTGGATTTTTATTCATCTACTTGTTCTATAATTGAGCTCACTAGTGTGCTTTTTTCTCCAACAATGTAAGATTTTCTAACCACCATCTTCTTTTCGCCAGTTTTCTATCGATTAAGTGAGGTATCCGAGTGAGTTGGTCGTACGCGAACCCTCTGACTTGCTGGCACGAGTATTTATTCTATCACTGAACTACCGATGTATATCGTCGACACTTTACTTTACCGGATTTATTCTAAACACTTTAGTCTTGACGTCATTTATCCAACTGAAAACCAATAGACGAGGTTGTGAATCAGCTGCATCGATTGAGATGGTTAGGACATGTATTACGCACGCATCCCTACCCATCCATCGTCGTCCTCGAAAACAGGCAATGTTAGCTGATATAGCACTGATCAGGTTAGAAAAGAGAAAGCTAGTAGTGGTCAAAACAAAACATGGCTTCATCAGTCAATGAAATCCACAACCAGTTAGTTTAAGCCAGCCAGCCGGTCACGTGTAGGGAAGTATAGACTTCCTGACTGGTTGGTTGGGGTCCTCAGGATGGTAAGAGCCAATGATGGCTGGAGACAAGGCGTGATACGATTGGCTCAAAATCGTTCTCAATGACTGGCGTAGATGCATTCACTCCTTGTGATTTATAATAACCAATAAAATTCTATTGTTCCTCCATATTACTATTCCTTTTGCCTCACATTTCTGTTTACTATCTTCCTCCTGAATCTCTCTTTGCGTACTACATGGAGGGAGTGTGGCGACTGGAACTGCTAGAAGATCTGTGCGAAGTTCTAACGTAGAAACTAGTCAGCCAGTCAGTCAGGTGTCACAACATCACGACAGTTTATAATTTAATAAAAGTAGAGATATCTAATTTCTGAAGAGAATAAAAAGAGGGCAAGATAGAAGGCAGTCATTTACTTTACTTACTGAGAAACACATAAGAAGGAATGTTACAATTTCAGTGAAAACGTGAACTAAAAACAGGTGCACGCGCGCACGCGCACGCACGCACACACACAAACACAAATAAACACAGAGAGAGAGAAAAAATAAAACAACTTACAACTAATAACAGGAACCAGAAGTATTGATGAATTAAACTTAACACTGTGACTAGACTGCACATGATTATTGTGTCCTTGGCATGCCTGAAATACCAGCAACAAAAGAATATATACACATGTATATGTTCAAAAGAATGCTTACTGAGCAAAGAATACTCTTTTCCATAACCTCTTCATCATCAGGCTCTACAGTTATATATACATTATAGTGAATGAATGAATGAATGAATTAGTGTTATGAACAACATTAATGGTGCTGTTTAAATAACATCGAATCAATAATGTCAGTAGATTACAGTTCAATAGTATCAACATAAAATAAGCTGAATGTCCGAAAAATTAGGAAAGATATAGTCTCCACTAAAGGCCAGGGAAGTAGTAGGGGCTAGACTAGCTTCTTTTGCACACAGAGCACTGGTTGCTTGAGATGAACTGCAATAGCCTCTGGTGTTTGGAGCATGCAGTGCTTCGATGATGGTTTTGGCAATTTATTAGGCACCCAGTAGATGATGATAGAGAAGGATTCTCCCACGCTGGCTGGCTTTTTGGCCGGTTTGCACCAGATGGTCCAATATCGAACTGTTAATGGTTTTCACTACACCTTTACTTAGCCATACTGGGAGATGTTCTCGAGCTAGCACGAAAAATCAAGTTCCTAGAGCAGCGGCCGATATAACTCGCTCCACCACAAGCGCGGTTGAGTTGGTAGATACAATTTGAAGTGACTAGTCTAGTCTAGGTACTTCATCCTTCAATTAGGCGATCACCATCGGTGGCGTAGAGAATAAGACGTGTATTTCGCCAGCATTAAAAGTTCTTTGAACTAATTTTCCAAATTTTTTCGTAATTATCTCACTTGGTATATCTCTCTTGAATTGCAGTCGTATATAAAGTGGATTCTTGTTTACGGATAGTGAGTAGTGAGTAGTGTTTAGAAAATATACAAATAAAGCTAGAATATACTTTGGTTGGTCTGCGTGGGTGGCACAGCAGTAGGATGTTCGCCGACCACGCACGTTGTTCGGGGTTCGATCCTCGGCCGACTGATGCACTGCTTTACCTCGCTCGCTAAGCCAGTAATCAGATTGGTAAAGAGGGAAGGTTGGGCACGAGGCTAGCAATCCTATCCGGTAAAAACAAACACCAGTGCTACCGAAACTTCCAAGCTTTAGCTTGAAGGCGGCCTATGTTCCGCTAGAAACGTGAAGGAATAAAATACAATAAAAAATACTTTGGTTAGTGGTAGTAACTAGTAATGGAATCCAGGATGAACATCTTGTCCTATTGGATAGTGTAAATAACATCTGTGTTACACGAGAGATCGTTTTGATAGTCCTCGTGCCTGAGGAAATAATACTATGGCGTTTGAAATGATGGGTACAAGCTGCTTTCGAGTCTCAAAGTGGGACGTGATATCCGGCTATCAACCAAAGGACTTGTGTACTGCTCAGTAGTCCGCTCTATCTTCCTCTATGGCTGTGAGACCTGGCCACTGAGAGTGGAAGACATGGAAAAGCCCGGCTAGCTGTTTTTGATCACAGGTATCTGCGTTCTTTCTCTCGTGTGAAGCAGATGAGCAATATTGAGGTCAGTCATAGGTTGAGTGCTAGATAAGGAGGGGATATCAATCAACCAAGCTGTGAAGTTACATCGACTGAGATGTTCAGGACGTATGTTACATATGCCTGGCCATCGCCTTCCTCGACAAGCAATGTTAGCTAACATAGAATGGATCAGGTTGGAAAGGAGTCAGTGGTGGTCAAACCAAAACATGGTTCCACTAGTCACTGAAATCCACAACAATTACTGTAAGTCAGCCACGTAGAAAGGTATAGACTTCCTGTTTGGGGTCATCGGGACGGTAGAAACCAATGGCTGGAGATAATTGGTGGTATTGTAACAACAGAAGACAAGGGCCAGGCAACAGATCGTTTTATTATGAAAATCAACACGTATTTATATATATTTCACATACATTATTACAGCTTATGCAAGTAGACAAGCGCAGTCATCTGATTGGTTGTTTATCAGAAGTTAGGCAGACAAACGCAGGCTTCGGATTGGTTGTTTAGGGATTCCTCGACAAATAGAGTTCTCTATCTGCGAATCATATTTTGCCACGTTAACTTTGCTGTGATTGGTTGTTAAATCAGCCTTGTACATATTTTCTCACGGCCTGCTCTCACCGCAATATGACTCAAAATAGTTCTCAATGGCTGGCGCAGATGAATCCACTTCTTGTGACATATAATACCCAATAAAACTATAGTGTTCTTCGATAATATTATTCTTTCTCCCTCATATCTCTGTTCCTTCAAGGTTATAAATACGCCTTGCTGACTGGTGAGTGCCAACCAGCACAAAACTTAGGTCCAAGGCTTGCTGCCGATTGCCTCCAATCAACTAATATCATCAGAGTATGGGGTTGTTGGTTCAGATAACGAGTCACTGACATCTCCACTAAACACACGAGTAAGTGTAAAAATCTAAGTAAATCCTTGTACCATTCACCAATCAGCCTCACTTTGTAGGCAGGAAGTTGTGTAACCTGAATTTATAAACTTTAAAACAAGTTAGAAACAAAAGACCAAAGTGGTGATTATATATTTATCCATACACTAGCTTATCACAATTGATAGGAGACCTAACCTAGTAGGAAAATGAACTACTCATTAGGAGACAGTAACCAGAATTACAATAATGGCCAGTTAGTTATGCGGCGAATACATGATTTAACGTAGAATAACAGATTAGTAGTTATGGGGTGTCAAAATATAAATAGTCGTATTTGTGTGACAAACTTCGTGCTAGGCTGAAATCGATTACAAAATATTTCGGTGAAATGGGAGACAATGGTGGTGATCAGTCGTCATAATAGACTAGTAGAATGTGGGGTAGGAAAACTGACAAACAAGTCGGTTAAAGGTTATAAAAGGTATCAGGTGAGTGGTGAGTACAAAGTGGTCTGTCTTAAACAGGAGATATTAAGACTACAATGAGAGGTTCACAGTGAAATAAAGAATGTGTCAAATGAAACAGGTGGAGGCATATCTATTGAGAAAAGAGACGCCAACACAAATTTCAGGGTTTTATACCAAATTTTGATGTCGTTATCACGTACAGGTCGCCTACATCTCCTACACATAGCTGAAGCTGTTTTAATAAGATCGACTAAACCGGAAATGTATATCCAAAAAGAACACGTTCATATGCTGTTCCTACCGGGGTCAAACGTGGATTAATGATTCTTTTTCTTACCGAGAGTGCTTCTTCCCCATAACCCTCTTAGCTTTTTTTCTTTGCTTATTAATACAATTATTGTTATTCGTCATAATTTATGCCTTTCATGCAAACATTTCCTCAGTACTAACGAATTTTTCATTTATACTATCCGGACTTATTATTATTGATATTATCTCTTTTCTCAATATATGCCTCCACGTGTTTCATTTCACATATTCGTTATTTGATTATGAACCTCTCATTGCAGTCTTACTATCTCCTGTCTAACACAGACCACTTTGTACTAGCCGCTCACTCACCTGACACCTTTCATAACCTTGAACTGACTTGCTAATTTTTCCTACCCTACTTTCTTCTAGTATATTATGACTAATCACCAACATTGTCTCCCATTTCACCGAAATATTTTGTAATCGATTTCAGCCAACTAGCACGTTTGTGTCACCCAAATACGACTATTTATATTTAGACACCCCATAACTACTAATCTGTTATTCTACGTTAAAAATGTATCCGCCGCATAACTGGCCTTTATTGTAACGACAACAAATATTATATTTTATAATTGTAAGAACCTGAAGTACAGAAATTATTGAAAAGAATATTCTTTCTTCAGAATGACTTTTAATTCATTCGATATGGGAATATTTCACAACTATTACATTTTTCTCAGTGCTTAATAGGCCACCTCAAGTTTTTGATTAATTTTGAGAAATGTTTCACAAGCTAAGGCAAGGATGTTAGTCAACCGCCTAAACAAGTCACTCAGATCGAAGCGGTAGATTCAAATCTACAACAATCGGATTAATGATTAGCCAACGGAAGAAAGTTACGATTCATGATAATTGCGAAAGATACAAAATAAAAATTAGTGTTTACAAATATGGCGGCAGTCTGCTTAAAACTTGGGTTACCAAAATATACTTCCACCTCTCTATCCCATACCTTTTGCTCTCGTTCGGTTTGTTTTAATCGATTAAGATATCCCCACTAATTGTATTATCTACTCTTGGGTGTGTGTATTTAAAATGTTTACAAGCTTCTAATTTGCAAGTTAACTACTAAACTTGAGCAATGACCTGATTGTTGGTGGCAACATGTTCCAATGCATGAGGTAACTGTTCTTCAGTTAATTCATTGGGTCTCAACATGTACTTCTGAACATCTCTTACAGTCGGCTTTCAAATAGATGTTGTGGATTTCTTGAAGGAAGCAAAGCAGATAGATATATCATAATGGAATGGTTCATGCTTCAGCTCAGAGACCGTTGTGTGTCATAGGAAGAATATACTGTCAATTAATTAATATTTTACTTGAAGATATTGTACGAAAAGAAAATACCTTGCAATAAACTCTCGTGAAAATTCTGTACATTTTATAAATACTGTCCAGAATAAAGGTCTTATTATTACTATTATGTTCATACATACACAGCACACTCCGTTCCTAACCACATAGGATTACAAGTTTGAAAACCCAATTTAATATAAAGAGATGGTAATAATTTTAAACTGTTGGTGTTAAAAAAAAAACTTAAAGGTAAGTTTCAAGATGGTAAATATTTATATATGATGTCAGCTTCTTTAGATTAAACAGCCTCATGCTCTACTCGAGTTTTTGGAATTTGTTCTGAACAAGATGTAACTTTCCTTAAATTGACAGCAGTAGTAGCACTGTGAATCTTATGCTGTATATAAGTGTATCAATGTTCTTGCCGACGACAGTCAACCAGCATTAGACTGACTTTACTCAATAAAAGAAACTCTGACCGGGAACAAACCAACAGAGATGAGAGCCGATTGCTCGACAAATATGTAGAAGGAAATGGAGATGGATTGATCGGGCATTCGCCAATAAGGAAGCCGTCAAATGACACAGCGTTCATTGCAGACCATTACTCGAATGGAATACCAATGGAAAGCGAGAAGTGGATCATCGGTGCGAGGGTGACATGGAGGAGACCATATGTGAGAAATGGTCAGTCGTGGAGCCAGACAGCTGAAGAAGATAGCAGGGAACAGAACAAAGTGGAGATGTGTTGTTGTTGAAGCGCAATATTCCACTCAGAACCCAAGGGAATAATAGTAATAAATACAAATAACAATAATAATAATAATAATAAAAGGTTTTGGGCCAAGTTAAACTTTAAGCACCAGTAAGGACCACACCAGTGGAAAGCAACCGTACCAATGGCCCTGAGACGCTCAGTAAGCAAGTCAGTGAAACCTAGTAAATAATAATGTAGGCATGAATAAAATATGCCTAATGAAGTGTTATGCTTCTAAATGGGATACCTGGCCAGTTTCAGGTTAGAGTTAGGTTAACCTAATAGGGGCGGGTTGTTTTGAGTTAGTTTATGGATATTTCTACGTTAGGGTCAGGTTTAAAAAGATTAGGGTTACTGTTGTTAGGATTAGAAGATCTAGATAATTACACGCATAGAATGTGGTTAAATTACTTTGTTGATAGTCCAATCCCAAACTGAGAGGTATTTTTGCCATACTTCAGGAACAGGTATCCTGTTTAACAGTTTCATTCTTATCAATTCCTCATTATTTTCATGAACATATCTATGTTATACGCGAAAATCGTCTTCATCATGTGGTTACTGTGTTCCAGGTCATTTATCCTCCGGTACTTACCGGGAACAAACAAAACAAGAACCAATCGCCAGCCAACAAATATGCAGGAGAAAGTGGAGATGGATTGGACACTAGCTGAGGAGGCCACTGGGTGACATCACACGCGCGTCAGGCCATTGCTCGAGTGGAACCCGAAAGGGGAGCGGCGTGGGAGGGTGACATGGAGGAGATCGTGTGAAGAGGAGTTGAAAGAGTATGGACTAACATGGATGCAGGTGAGAAGTACAGCAGATGACAGAAGCAAGTGGAGACGTGCAGTTGAAGCCCTTTTCCACTAGGAACCCAAGGGAACAATAATAATAATATAATACTTACTGGTGCTTAAAGTTTAACTTTGTCATGTTTCAAATATGATTTAAATTTCTCAGTGAGATAATGTACTAGACAGCACCCATACACGACCTGGTACGGTTAGGAATTCGGGAAGGCTTCAGTCTTTTCAAAATACTCTCATGTGGTCACACGTTCATCACAGTCTCTACCAGGTAAGTCCCATCATTCACTGCTTTCATGAGGCGCTGTTATCCCTCAGAAGAGTGAAAGGGTCGACGCTAACGAACATTCGACGTTTACAACCACACTGGTAGGAAGTGGAGCTAAAAAACCCTAATTCCAAGTCTATGTGGTGTACATGGGCCCCAGAATCCGAAAGAACCAAATAAAATATGAACCTGCTTTGGTCATTGCAACCATAGGAAGGTAGCTCCTGGATGCTATCCTACTGCTATGTAGATCAGGCTTCAAGACGAAAGCTCAAGAAGTGATCACACTTAAGACAACCACCTACTCTAGTCTGAGCGTCCATATAGTATCCTATCACTTTCACTAACTATAAAACCCCGACCGATAGCTGCTACCTTGACGTGGTGGTCGGGCTTGCACATCGCGATGACCCAACAAGCACTGGCTGGAACCAATGTTCCTGCAGGTCCTACCATGCCAGGAAGGTTGTTAGGATAGCAATTAGACAAAAAGCAGTTACTGGCATTGTGTAAGAATCTTTCTTACACTATGCGGGGGGTCTGAGGGCGAAGTCGTACTGCTGCGGAACAGGGATGTAACAGCAGTGAGGTATTTCCCTCAGATAACCAGCATGCCAGCTATGCTGTCTCTCCACTCCGGAGAGATGGGGTTAGAAAAGGTCGATCCCAAAAATAGTACAGTCCGATTTGCCCCACCCGCGGTGGTCCGTAACCGGCGGTAAGTTTACTAATACGGAACCAATCCCAGAAACCAGTTCATACAGGCCGTGTGTGACTAGCCTCAAGCAGTTGTCCCCTCGGTTCTGCGGTCACGCAACACTAACCCTCTTTCTGTTTCAGGTATCCGAAAAATCAATCAACTTCCACTGTGTGGACAGGCGGGAAGTAACAACTGCCCACACACTTCCGAAAGCACACGAAGCCTTCCTGAGCATCATTCTCCTTTATTCACATCACCTTCCTCATCTTGCTTCTCTACTACAGTTAGTATTATTCTGCAGGCTAGTGAGTCATGTTCACTTCACTCTGTAACCATAAACAACGGTGAGAGTCATAGAAACCCCCCAGATAGCCTTTTAAAGCCACGTCTCCAACTTCATATAGGAGCATTTAACGTCAGGACGCTCTGCCAAATCGGACAACAGGTATCACTAGCAAGAACTCTGGAATCTCGAGCCATGGACGTATACAAGACTCGAGAGTGGTCATTTCATTTAACCTCACCTGGTCAACAAGGTGAATCTGCAAAATTCACTTTAAGGGTGTCAGGAGACCCCAAAACTATAAAACGATTTTGCTTAGCGCATCTTTTGGTGCTCATAAGGCGCTAAGTATACGTCTTAATAAATAAATGTGCCAAGCAACATATTCAAAAGTAAAATAACCAAACAATAGAATACTGGAAAAAGGCAACCACTTACTCTCCAAGTCCACCAGATCCTATATTCAAATCTAATCCAGCATCTACTAATTGACGAGTACCACGTTCATTGACAGCATAAGATGGTGTAGCCATATAAGACATAAATTTATACGCTGCTAAACATACACTGAAACATCCTACTGACAAGGCGATATAACGCTTTGTAAATGTTGACCAGAAAAATGTCAGCGTTATTAAGAAATACACAGCCTGAAGAAGAAAAAAATACGGAAACAGAAGACACATTGAAACATTAGTATGAATTAAAGCCTGTTAGCATTACACAAATAAGTTACCGAATGGTTGTTTGAACAACCTTATCAAAAATTTTTCACTATGTGAAAATGATCTTGGCAGGAAACCAGCATACATCCCAATGCAGTGAAGTACATTCAACTATCAAATTTAGAACAACACAATTAAGCGAACATTATTGATACTCAAGTGTTGGTTTGTAGGGATTTGATTGATTGGTTACAGGATTTCATCATGAGCTGATATTAGTTAGAGAACCATTGGAAAACCAGCTGGGAGTACTGAACAGCTGTTTCGTCAGCCTAATTTGGGACTCTTCTCCAGCAGTACGCACCCACCGCCTGGGTTCGAACCCAGGAGCTTCTGGTTATAAGGCTAGCGAGCTCGTAGACCATTAAGCCACTGGGACCCGATCCAATGGCCAACCCATGAATTCTAACTTCTGCCAATTCACGACATAGTGCGACCCCTAGCCAATGTCTTCGGCGAGTATTTGTCCTCACACCTGATCTGCTGCACCCTGCTGGTTACGACTTCTCACTAGAACCACAGGTAACTACCTACCTGAATAGGGTAAGTCGCTAGTGAGCATCTCAACGATATTCAAGTGTTGGTTTGTAGCCCGACCGAAAGCTGCTACCTTGACGTGGTGGTCGGGCTTGAACACCGCAATGACCTAATCAAGCTATACTGGCTGAGACTTATGTCTCTTGAGGTTCTACCATGCCAGGCAGGTTGTTTGGATAGCGGTTAAACAAAAAGC
The DNA here is from genome assembly GCA_944472135.2 of Trichobilharzia regenti. Classification (NCBI taxonomy): domain Eukaryota; kingdom Metazoa; phylum Platyhelminthes; class Trematoda; order Strigeidida; family Schistosomatidae; genus Trichobilharzia; species Trichobilharzia regenti. The sequence continues at coordinate 56,363,224 of OX235266.1, forward strand.
AGCTACCCAATCCAACATCATGTCCAATACAAAATTACAAAATTTCATGCCGGATCGGCCGTGGCCCGGATTAACAACGACCGCGCTTCCTGCTGCCGTGTCACAGGGCGGGAGTGATAAATCTGCTACTGAGACACACCAAAAAAAAAGAACGAACAAAAACAGGCCGCGTGTGACCGGCCTCAAGCAGTTGTCCCCTGGGCTCTGCGGTCACGCAACCAACTTCCACGGTGTGGGCAGCCGGGAAGTAACAATCGCCCTCACAATCCGAAATGCACACGAAACCTCTCTATTACTCACTCATCTTTGTCTTCATCTTCATCTCTATCATCTTGCCTTCCTTCCACTGATGCAACTCCTCGACTTGATAGCTCTCCACTTCCTCTCCACTCTGCGTCCACTAAAAACGATGGAAGCCAAAAAACCACCACCGACAGCCTCTTAAAGCCGCGCCACCAATTTCATATAGGAGCTCTTAATGTTAGGACACTTTGCCAAATAGGACAACAAGCATCACTAGCCAAGACCCTGGCATCACGAGCCATTGATGTATGCTGTGTTTCAGAAACACGCATACAAGACCCAAGTGTGGTTATTCACCTAACCCCACCTGGCCAACAGGTTGAATCTGCAAAATTCACCCTGAGGGTGTCAGGAGATGCCACAGCTAGTTCACGAGGATTAGCTGGCGTAGGGATAGCTTTGAGTACTAGGGCAGAAAAGACATTGCTTGACTGGATCCCGGTAGATAGCCGAATGTGTGCTGTCCGCCTGAACGGATCAGTAAGAAGGAGGAAGGACTGCACTACTCGCCGATGCCTTTTCGTAATCTCCGCCTACGCCCCCACTGACTGCAGTTCAGATGAAACGAAGGATGAGTTCTACCAAAAGCTGTCTAGTTTGGTGGAAAGGCTAAACGCTCAGACATAGTCGTTCTAGCTGGTGACTTTAATGCTCAAGTAGGGAAATTGTGTCAATCTGAGAAGGATGTCGGTGGCACCTATGGAGCTCCGTGCCAGCGAACCGACAACGGTGACCGTCTCCTACAGTTCTGCTCTGATAATCATTTGTTTCTTGTAAGCACTAACTTTAAACACAAGGAAAGACACTGTTTGACTTGGAGACCCCCTTCATCAAACCAACGCTGGACACAAATAGACCACATAGCAATAAGCTATCGTTGGCGTGGGTCGGTAGGAGATTGTCGCTCCTTCTGGAACACGTGCGTAGATACCGACCATGCACTGGTCCGCGCTCGTGTGTGCTTAAGACTGAACGGACGTAGGAAACAGCTGGCGGTAAAACCATCACGTCCCCAGCTCGATCAGGAAACTAAATCCGTATTTCAGGAAGAACTAGCTAAACACATATCTGTGTTCGACAGCTGTGCTCACCCTGAAGAAGCTTGGAAAAATATCCAGGCAGCCATAGATACAGCTGTAAAAGCTGTGAATAAGGTAAACCCAAAGGTGAGTAAAAACCACTGGATCTCCACCGCCTCATCCGAACTGATAGATGCTAGAAGACTTATTCCGGCGAGCTCCGAATTCAATGAGGAGCGAAAGCTGCACAAGAGGAAACTTACGAAAAGTCTCCGCAAGGACCGTGAACAGTGGTGGGCGACAAAAGCCAAAGAGATGGAGAAAGCTTTGAGGATAGGCAACACCAGGCAACTCTTTGGACTCATCAGGGAAACGGGTGGGAGAAGACAAATCATTAGTGAGACAATCTCGGAAAAAAATGGCACTATAATTAGCTCACAGGATAGACGACTGGATCGTTGGAAAGAGCATTATGAGGAGCAGTTTAATTTGCCCACAGCCACGCTCAACCTTCCGAGCATCCAACACCTCCCTGAATGGGATATAGACACAGGTCCTCCGTCACTAACTGAGGTTACTAAAGCTGTCACCAATCTGAAACTAGGCAAAGCAGCGGGACCTGATGGAATGACGCCAGAGGTATTTAAGTACGGTGGAGACAGCTTACTGTCCAGATTAACTGAGGTACTAGGCAGCGTCTGGGAATCAGAAGAAGTCCCATCGGGTTGGTGTAAGTCACTGATTATCCCCATATACAAGAAGGGAGACAAGTCTTCCTGTGATAATCACAGAGGGATTAGCTTGACTAATATAGTATCTGAAGTCCTAGGCTCAATAATCATCCGTAGACTGAGTGGTGCTCGGGAAGCACAAACACGAGAGAGCCAGGCAGGCCTTAGACCAGGAAGAGGGTGTATTGATCATATCTTCACCCTCCGACAGATTCTAGAACATAGGCATTCCTACCGGCGTCCAACAGTCATTATATTTCTTGACCTAAAGGCAGCATTCGACTCTGTCGATCGGGAAGTTCTCTGGAGATGCTTGGCTTTAAAGGGAATTCCAAGAAAATATATTGCACTGATTAAGGCACTCTACTCGTACTCATACAGCCAGGTGAGGGCTTACGGCGAGCTGTCATCTGAACTGATGACGACCAGTGGTGTCCGTCAAGGATGCCCATTATCTCCTTTTCTATTCAACTTCATCATAGATGTGTTAATGGACTTAACCCTAGGTGACTTCAGCGATTCAGGGATTGACTTGCTACCGGGGAATAATCTCGTTGACTTGGAATATGCAGACGATATAGTCCTTCTAGGCGAAGACGCTGACGAAATGCAGAGTCTTCTAAACACCTTGAGCCGCAATCTACGAATGTTTGGCATGCGATTCGCTCCCGCCAAATGCAAGATGATGTTACAGGACTGGACTACATCGACGCCTAGTTTAAAAATAGGAAGTGAAGTGGTAGAGCACGTTGACCGCTTCACTTATTTGGGAAGTACCATCAGCCCCAACGGGCTGATCTCTGACGAAATCTCAGCACGAATACAAGGGGCTCGTTTCGCATTTTCCAGTTTACGCCGACTCTGGCGTAGACGAGATGTTCGACTATCGACCAAAGGGCGGGTGTACTGCTCATCAGTCCGCTCCGTCCTCCTTTATGGTTGTGAGACCTGGCCACTGAGAGTGGAAGACATGAAAAGACTAGCTGTCTTTGATCATAGGTGCCTGCGTTCTATTTCCCGTGTAAAGTGGCATAATAAGGTGAGCAACATGGAGGTTAGGCGTAGAGTTCTAGGTAAACAGGGGAAATCAATCGACGAAGTCGTGAAGCTACAAAGACTGAGATGGTTAGGACATGTGTTACGTATGCCAAGCCATCGCCTCCCTCGACGAGCAATGTTAGCGGATATAGGGTCAGGCTGGAAAAAAGCTAGCGGCGGTCAAACAAAAACTTGGCATCAGTCAATGAAATCCACAACAGTTGGTCTTAGCCACGTAGGAAGGTGTAGACTTCCAGGCTGGGGTCCTCGGGACGGTAAAAATCTATGGTTGGAAACAATTGGTGACATGGCTCAAAATCGTTCTCAGTGGCGCAGATGCATCCACTCCCTGTGACTTATGATCTTCAATGGAACTGTTTTGTATTTCTTTATTACTCCTTTGTCTCACACCTCTGCTCACTGTTTCTATTATGCTTTTCTTGTACTTTCTTCTCTTGCTTCGCGTGCTACACGGAATGTGGCGACTTGAACTTCCGCACATTTGTGCAAAGTTCTATGTCGAAAACAGACAGACAGACAGACAGTTGGTTTGTAGGAATTTGGTTGATTGGTTACAGGATTTCATCAGGCTTAAAATTTTAATACACCTACATAACTCTACAAATAAAAATTCAAATATAAACCAGTCATGGTGTTTTGCCTATAGGATAATAAGATGGTGAATATAAATTGTGCAATCAGTCATAATAGTAATAATAATAATAATAATGGTTTTGTCAATAATAAGGATGCAAAAGTGTGGCGATCTGTGTGATAACACAAATAATGAAAAACAGCAGGATTAAACAAATAAATGTTCAGGTAGACGTATAAGTCGATAAAGGCTAAGAAAAACAAACCAATGGACCGATTGAGTAATGTTACATTGTAAGAGAAGTAAATAAAACACGTTTTTAATAAAGATGTGATAAGACTGAGGGATGATAAGAGAGGAGTTGAAAGTATAAACAGCATGTGGTGTAGAAGTCATTAGTTGGTTATGTCTTAATAGGCCAAGGGAGGGATTAATGGCTGTGTACGAACTTCTTTTGAACACATAGTTTAGGTTTAACAGTTTGAATGTCTATCGCCTCAGCTGTGTGCAGTAGACGAATACGAAGTCTATAGGAAAGATTCGATGGGATACGATGAATCATTTTGAAAGCACTCGTTTTCTCCACTATATGACCACTATCAACTAAATGTGACAAAATTGTGCTACGGATTGCTTTTGTCTGTCCTTTGCCAAACCACGATGGGAGATGTTCAGTAACGCATTGGCTGGCTAAGCTGTCTAGTAGTACACCTAACATAAATGTCACCGATGTGGCAAAACTATATAGCTTATCCTTCGTTTGCGTACCAATTATTCATCGGCTAGAGAATTCACATGTGTGTGAAGAAGAATTCCAATGTTAAATTGCGTGTTTTAAACGTCCTACTGACAAGAAGACCAGAACATAGCATAAAAAGAAATTTGTATAAGGCAAGTAATTCGACCAATCGATATACATATTTTCACAGATTTGTCCCTCTCCAGTATAGAAGAAATATGGCAGACTCCCAGCTATATTACGGTTAAAGTTATTTGTTCAGAGGATACGAGTGAAGACTTAACTTAAGGTTGTATACAACATGTTAAGTGAAAGCAGGTAACCTGGTCACAGGTGCCTGCGTTCTATCTCCAGTGTGAAGTGGTATAATATGGTGAGCAATATTGAGGTTAGGCATAGGTGGAGTGCTAGGTAAAGAGGGAAAATTGATCTATGAGGCTGTGAAATTACATCGACTGAGATGGTTAGGACATGTGTTACATATGCCTAGTCATTACCTTCCTCGACAGGCAATGTTAGCTGACATACGGTCAGGCTGGAAGATAGCTAGACACCAGTCAATGAAATCTACAACAGTTAGTTTAAGCCAACCACGTAGGAAGGTGTAGACTTCTTGACTGGTTGGGGTCCTTGGGACGGTAAAAACCATTAGGTGGAAACAATTGGTGATATGGCTCAAATTCGTTCTGAATGGCTGGCTGGCGCAGATGCATCTCCTCCTTGTGACTATGATTTCCAATAAAACCATATTGTTCTTCGTTATTACTATTCCTTTGTCTCACACCTCTGTTAACAGTCTCTATTATGCATTTCTTCTACTTTCTTCTCTTGCTTTGTGTGCTACATGGAGGGAGTGTGGCGACTTGAAGTGCCGCACATTGATGCAAAGTTCTATGTCGAAAACAGATAGATAACCTGAAAAGTTCATCAATAATCACATGACCAAGAAAGCAGGAGAGAATTCTTCTCTATATATATACGACTACAATTCAAAGGTGATATACTAAGTGAAATAAAAACTAGTTAGTTCAGAAAATCGATTTCATGAACGTTTAATGCCAGAGAATCGTAGCTTACATCAGTCACACAATCAGTTGTAATTCCGATAATAAGAGATGGAGCATCTAGGCTGGCAACCTTTCACTGTATCCATCAATTCAAGAACTTCTGTGGAGCTAGTTATATTGGCTGTTGCTCTGGGAACCTCATTTTTCGTGCTTTGGAACGCCTACCGGTGTGGTTAAATAAAGTTTTTAAAATTGTCAACAGTTCGGTATTAGACCCCTTTGTGCAAACAGATCACAAAACTAACATTGAAGAGAGTCTTTCTCTGTCACCCAGTGGGCATCAAAGACATTACCAAATACCCCTGAATACTTTACACTGCAAACAGCAGAGGCTATTGCGATTCGCCTTAAACAACTAGAGCCGAATGTGAGGAAGAAGCAGGTCGAGCCAATATGGCTACTCTGGCCTGCTGTCGAATCTGTAAATTCAAAAATTGCTCGTTTTACTTTCCTTAATTTATCTGGTACTTAGGTTAGTCTTATATTAATGCATATTATATTTTAATGATGCTTTTGAAATGTCATCCGTCAGTACTACTGATTTAATGTCATATAGATGTAGAATCTAATGACAAACTCATCGAAAAGAATATTTATTTTACCCACTACTCAGTCTTTTAAATTTTTTATGGGAATGGGTTAGATCACCACTGGAGGCGGCAATACACATATATATGTAGAGAGAGGGGGAAGGAAACAAACAGAGCGGAGTGAATTCGCCTTTGTCTCATGATTTTGAAAGTAAAGAAACTAGGTCCTGTAATTCTGCTAGACTTGATTCCTATAATAAGTGGACGTTAGTAGTATCGTATAACTCGGTTCAAATAAAATTCCTTAGCTGACAAGACTAAAAAGAAAGCCACTGTATTTTGAATATGTCTAAGAGAATGATCAATATTATTGCATAGCGTTTGTACACCACCGGACAAAATGAAGCACAAAACAACGACGTGCAATGAAAACAAATATTCCCTGACATTAGAATTTAAACTGAAATATTCATTATTTAGCCTGCGTAACCTAAATAGTGAGGTATCAACCGCTCAATATCGTTTTTAGGAGATAGTGCAGACCAATTTGACTATGATCCTATACGCAGATGACTTAAAAATTTGGAGAGAGCTGAAGAGCAACAGTGATAGGCTCACGTTGCAAGAGGACCTCAACAAATTGTCGGAGTGGTCTGTTGAATGGATGCTCCCGATCAATGTGGCAAAATGTGCAGCCATGCGCATTGGACAAGCAAGCACGAGCTCCTACGAACTAGAGGGAATAACACTTCCATCAGTTCAGACTCACTTGGACTTAGGTGTCATAGTTAGCCACGACTTAAAAACTACAGAACACTGTCGCGCGGTGGCTGCACGTAGTTTCAGGTCCTTATGGGCGATTCGCAGAGCCTTTACAAGAATTACCAGAGATATGTTCACCTCCTTATACACATCTCTGGTTAGGTCAAGACTGGAAAACTGCATCCAGGCCGCTAGCCCTTGTCTAAAAGGGGATTCACACATTCTAGAAAGTGTTCAAAGGAAGGCAACACGTATGGTTCACGGCATAGCTAACTTATCATACGAGGAAAGACTAGGTAGTTTAAATCTCTTCTCACTGTCATACCGTAGGCAGAGAGGAGATTTATTCACAATGTTTAAAATTTAAAATAACGACTACGGACCTGACCTATTTTCTCTTTTCCTTCCCACCAGGTCGGAACACCTTAGAGGATATAGCAGGAAAGTTCAAAAGCCAGGGAGAAATCATATTGCTGCTGAGTACTGGTTCTCACATCGAGTCAAAAACTCTTGGAACCGACTCCCAGAAGAAGTGGTGTCTGCAACCTCAACTGATTCGTTCAAGAAGGGTTTGGACAACCACAGAAATCTACTAGAAAAGGATTAACATAGGCTGCAAGCCTTCTATCCTCAACCAATAAATCTGAATCTGAAATCTTTGTGTTCGCTTCTTGATTGCGAGGTAAAAAATTCCTGGCCTTCGGTAAACTTCTGCGTAGTTCGTCCCGCTACTCGAATGTCGTGGCTTTGGTTGACTCCAAAAGGAGTAGGTCTGGGATTAACTACATGTTGTTTGCGGTATGCAGTGTGTTAAGAATTTCCTCCTACTGTGAATGGAGTTGATCCCTTCATCAGTTAATCCTCCGGTGTCGTCGTCAAAAGAAATCTCCAACTTTAAGACACTTGTGACTGGTTGCTAAATAGCATAGTATATAAGGGAAAACACCGAAATTTCATGCTACAATTATGAATTGTCAATAAGCTGCAAAGATATTCTGTGTAGTTATTGAACATTAGCCTCATTTCTACTTGAAAGTTCCTACGATAACTACAACCTTCGTTTGAGAACTGCAATATCTAAGATAAATACGTCTTAAATGAGTCTTAAGATGAAATAGATTATGAAAGTAATCAAAATAGATAAATAACATTGGTATTTTAAAAATAACGTGGGAGTGTTTACTCACATAAGAAGCAAGAAATAAGTAACGGTAAAACCTCAGCGTCCGTATATTTTCCTCATGAATGAACTTTTCGCTTTTCGTCCCTTCTTTGGGTGGTTTCTTTGGGTTGATCATAGCCACAAAACGTGGCCTTGGTGTAGCGAAAAATCTGAAAGTAGCGGCTAAGAGGATGCTCAGTGTAGTTTATTCAAAGTGTTTAAGGAACAGCAATACTCCCCTTAGCTGTAGCCAGTTTCCCTTTAACAGAATACATTTAGATAGTTCTATTTGTTAGGTTCTGTAAATATTATTTTTCCCGAAGTTTTAAGCCACGCTCTACTCAAACTTTGAAGGACTATTACAGATGCAGACAGTAAGGTTAGTAGACTCTTGTGCTGTTCTAATCCTTGCAACATATATCTGTGCTGACTTCCCATTTTTCTTTGAAAGCGTTCAATGATAGAGCTGATAGTACTTGGCAGGGTAAGGAACGCCAGTCGTCGACATTCTTATGAGGGGATCTGAATTCCATACGTTTTTATTCGTCCATGGTTTCAGTACCTTTCCATGATGTCATTTTCCAAAACACATTTCTTGGAAACAGTGCATGGGGTAGGGACTTTATTGAGGCGTGGACTAGCTTCCTATATACATTGCTCTTGATGAGACCTGGCATATGTTGCGTACAGCACTCTGAACACATATTCATCTAGTCGTCCGGATGCCGTTCGAAGTGTACACAGCAATCGAAAGCCTCAGTTGTATTACAATACACAGTCATTTTCAAACCACGGGTGGGGCCGATTCCCACATTCCTTTGCCATTTAACATTGGGAAGTTCTGTGTCCTCGATAGAGTACAACCCGTAGGATACCTGGCCTAGCTACACAGGATAAGGTAGCTAAAATTGTTGGGCTGAAATTTATAATCCGGTCTTCATATTTCACCACAGCTAAGTCAAACTGACAAGGATTCCCGGGATAGTAACAGACATGGTGATCACTAGTATTGCCACTCAACCACCAGAGCAAGGTAACGGCTATTCGATGGAGAACACAAAGCAAGTGTGAGCCAGTAAAGAACACCCACTCAAGATAACAAAAAATGAAAACATGGGTCGACGACCTAGGTTATATGATGGTTAATTTTTTTGTTTGTCTAAATATAAGACCTCTGATTGGTCCTTTCCCGAGATAAGTTACAGATCCACATGTTACCAGTGATGTGGCTATCAGTGAGATCGTTGAAAACCAGTCGACGTGGCCGTTGAAGAAATCATTTTTGCTGTCACTCCACGAATAACTTGATCAAGTCATCAGCTGGTGTTAAAGAGTTGTTATCCCGATCGTTCTATTTGGTGTGTACTCGTATGTTCACCTGCTATTATGGAGCAAGACATACGGGGCTCCGACTGAGAAACATGCCCTGTTGCTTCTGGGGAAACCTCCAGTCCTGGCTGGGCAAATGAAAATAAAGAGGCGTTATTTCGCCTATGTTACTACACACAGCAAACAGTCGTAGGCTTCTGATACATCTTTCAAACCGATTTATAAATTCCGATAAAATCTGAGAGAAGGGGCATTTGTGCATTTGCTTGGCGCACCAGGAGGAATTGACGGTGCCTTCTGCCACAAATTTGTACTAACCGTTAGTACGTAACGCTATAAAATTCAATGACTATAAATTCTTGGTAATTAAAAAGGCAATGAACGCCGCGTTCATCAAATACTATTTGTTCAAATTATTAATATTTACCGGCTGCGTCTGCACCTCTTTTACTGTCTTCTTCTGTCTTCTCTTTTCGGACATAATGCATTGGAGCGCTACATGTGTACGGTAATGTTGCTTTCTACGTTTGTATTACTTAAACGGAGTTTTCATATCACCAGAACTTACATTAGGCAGATATTCAGATTATTGTTAGCACATATGATGAGTAACGCAACAACCTTCTTCATGAAATGTGTTTATGATCGCAAAGCTGGGCCCCTGTATTTGCTGGTACCAAAATAATCCCGTACTTACCAGGTATTGTGGAATTATATAAATTTTCAAACACTTATGACTGACCAAGTGAAAATGACTGTCAGTTCTGCATTCTATATGTCTTGCTCTAGTACTTGAATATCATACTTCTTATTTTCCAATAAAATAACCTGCTGTAATTGCCACGTGAAACTGATAGGCTATAAATATATTAAAGATTTAAAATCAAACTTAAATCAATATCTTATGACCTACTCAACTAAAAGTAAACATTACTAGTTATTTGATTTTTCTTTCTCTTTTAATATTAACGCCATAAAACAGTGTTCAGTTTAAAATTGTATTCGTCAAATATGGCCATGGTTGTACGAAGGGTGTGTTAATCATGAAAATTCTATATTTACACGAATAATATTACACTATATTCCAGAAGCACACTGGGTTTCGGAGCGACGATTCGGAGGGAGGGAGCAGCCGTTTGCTGTTACAACTGATTTGAGTTGGATCACTTCAGGTCCAGAACAACGTTTTGGATCGGCGAACAATGTTTTATGTTGTCCTGCTTGGAGTGCCAGCGAAATACTGAGCACTCTTCAAAGACCATATAATCAAGAATTTAAAGATATGAACAGTCCAAGTGGGGGGAGAATGGCTCTGGAGGTGGTTTTTGGTTCCTCCAGACTTTTCGATGGCCACCATAAGGTACGACCACCATAGGAATATGATCGTTCTGATCCACCAGACAATTTCGCGGTGCTGATCCACAGACTGGAGTGTCCCAGAAGACGTATTTCTGAAGACTGTAGCCTACTGAATAGATATAAAGAAGTCATGGTGAAGCATTTATGGAAAGAATACACCATCGGACCGGCGAAAGTGCGTGCTCGTCTGGAAAGAACACAGTCGTATATACTTCACCGTCTGCTTATGGACCCTAAAATGTCTGAAAAACTTCGAGTAGTTCCTGCCTGTGCTGCTGCACATGGTGGTATATCTTTGAGTGATCTCTGAACGACCAAATATTGTCAGCAGTTTAGTTGAGATACTTTTATGCTCCCAAGTTGGTGTTGTAGCGTTTAATACTATCACACAGCGAATGTTTTTGCACTTAAAGATTTTGGGACTGGATGGAGTGGTATTCCGCCTATTGTGGTGAGAGGATGGTGATATAGCACAAGGGGATGATAACTATGAATTACCGGTTCATCAATTCGGTGCTGTAACATCTTCTTTTTGTGCCAATTATGCCTTAAAAAAGACTGCTGAGACCACTGGTAAGGAAAGATCAGGTATAGTCACCAGACTTGTGGAAGAGTGTTTCTGTGTAGATGACTACTAAACATCAGCAGATAATCTTAAATAGGTCACTTTCAAAGTTGGACAGATGTCGTCCATTCTTGCGAAGGGAGGTTTTAGACTGATGAGATTGGTCAGGAATGCCATGCAAGTAGCGGAGCCTACACAGTCAGAGGAACTGGCACCAACAATGACAGAAATAGACTTTGAGAAATACCCCCCTGTACTCACATTAGGTTTCTTATGGGACTCAAAGGAAGATTCTTTTGTTTATAAAAGCCATATACCTGATGAGCCCATAACCAGGAGTGGAATTTCGTCAGTGATTTCCTCTTTCTATGAACCTTTAGGCTGCTTGATACTCATAATCTTACGGGACTAACAACTACCACAAAGATTATGCAAATCGAGTTTTGGTTAGAATGACGAAATACCTAAGAGGGAAAGCAACGTCTAGATCAAATTTCCGCATAGTTCTGAAATGGTGCGAATGTACCACTTCCACGTTGTCCAAAGCCTTTGAGTATGAATAACTCGACTAATGAATTACATACATTTTGCATTGTGGTCTGAGCCAACGTCTGCTCCTCTTCTTGCTTTTGTGTCCAGTAGGCTGCGCCTCCACTTCTTTGAGACTGAGATGAAGTCAGTCCGTTTTCTGTTTCGCCCATCTGGTGACACCCATGTAGCCTTGTGGATATTTTGTGTTTGCATACTCTGCCACCAATCACTAGTTAATTGAAGGCGCAGAAGTCGGCGAAGAGTTCTCCGTTTTCATTCATTTCTCCGAGAGCTTCTCTACCCATGATGAGTTCGCTTCCTGTGTTGTCTGGTCCCAGTTTGGCGTTCATGTCTCCCATTAGTATTTTAATGTCACCAGATGGAGCATTGTCCATTGTTGCCTGTAGTTGTCTGTAGAATTATTCTTTCTTTACGAGGTCTGCGTTGTTTATGGATGCATAGAATTGTGTAACTGAGGCGTTCTTCCCTTTGAGTTGAAACGGTGGTCATTATTTTGGGCGAGATCGCCTCCAACCGCACCAGGGCCTTCGTCGCCGTCGGTGACGCCATGATAGCCACGCCCTCGGTGTGCGTGTGGTTGTCTTCTGGGTGACTGGAGTAGATCGCTGACTCTCCCGTTGACAATTTGGTGAACCCATTTCCGTTCCATCTGCTTTCACATATTCCCAGTACTTGAATTCTGTATCTTCTCATTTCGTCTGTGATCTGGGCAGCTTTGCCGATTTCGTAGATCGTGCGGACATTCCATGTCCCCACAAAGACTTCTTCTCTTGGCACAGGGAGATTCGTCATGCTGAAGTTTTTGTAGCAACTCTGATTACGGGGTGGGGTTGCTGGCCTCACGCCTGAGAAGGGAGTTGCCACATTAAAATATAGTTTACAGAGGAGTGACGCTGTGGGCTGCTCCCTTGAAGATCAGGAAAACAAGGAATAAGGCAGTCAGAACAATACCAGCAAAGGAAAATAATTCACAACAGGAATGGTAGCGACAACAACAGCAGTATTATCACATTCAAATACTGTTAACAAAAATGATATCGAAATCACAGCCTGACTAACTTGAGCCGACTTAGACAAGTAAATCCATCAATATATACGATTATAGATATTAGTTAATGTTAGACAGGCACATAAGGGCGAGCGTATAGTTATAAGTATTATCGGTCATCCACAGATCCAGCGTTCGAAAAGCAAATAATTACAATAAGTTCAACAACTTTTTGGCAAGAAACTCCATAAAAATAAGAGTTTTATGTAACTGAGTAAATGTAGCGTGACAGTTAAAAAGCCGAGAGACTAAATAACGGACGTTTTCATTGAGGAAAATCACACTACACTTGTGTATTTTATCCTAATTTATGGTTGGTTAAATTATCACATAATAAACTGTTCTGACAGATTGTCGGTAATCTGAGACGTGAAACCGTTTCGACTGGCTATTGCTTTTCTGAAGTTTAAATGAAGAATATCGTGTGGTAAGGATTTGTCCGTTACCAAGTTGAGCGCTTAAGCGAGAGGCTTGTGGAGTGTGTAGATCGTGAATAGTCTGTCCTCTACAATGTGACGATAGTGTTTCGCAGGCGATTATACGCCATATCCCTTTCAAGAAGTGAGTCCACTTTTAGCCGATGAGAATTAAGGTGTTTCAGTAAATAGGCAAAAATATACTAGCTTGATTCCGTGCAAATTCAATAATACAAGTTTAATTTTTGAAATTACTGCATGGATTATTAACGCATTAGAATGCACGGATACCACCATTGTGCAACATTTTCTGTTATAAACTGCAGCGGATGTAACAAAGTTCAAGAATATAACAGAACTGGTAGAGCGTGCCCCTCCCTCAAATTTGACAGTGCAAAACTGATTTAAAAGTATGCAAATAGTATAAATTGAAATTAAAACACCATGGCAACTCCCTAATAATTTGTTCATGTGTATGATCAGTTTTACTGATGTATATAAAGGAAGCAAGAAAGTTGTTTAAATACCTTGGAATGACTATAAGCAGCGACAATTTGTGCTCGAAAAGTCATCCAGTTAATACTGTATCATCGCTGAGTGATATTTAATAAATAAAGTTTTCTAACATGGAATTTCATTCCACCTTAGTGCCTATACTTACAGTAATTAGAAGCATAGCACTTGGAAAGGGACATTTCTACGTAACAGTGTCGTGCGCACATACTAAGGTATGTGGTAATATCAAAAACTGAGCGAGTTGTGTTTCCCTTGTTTCAATTTCCCCATCCATGAAACAACTGATAGCTAATAAGCTTGTAGCGGTAAATAATTCCTCAAAATTACTAGCACACTTCATTCTTCTCTGAACATTGGATGCTGACCTTCACTGTTTAAATGGATTCATTAGGCTGAAGGTCCGCCGTCAAACGCGCACTTACGCTTTCGCGCTACGTACAGCTGTCCATACACGATCCCTAGCCAGTTAAGCAACATGAATACTATTCTTAATGATAATCCAAAATTCAAAAAAGGCGAAGTTTAAGAATAGGGTCCCAAAACCTTCAACGCTCAAATGACCTTGAACGCATGCTAGTCGTTGGCTAACGGTTCCTGTCATTATCATAGCTGAAATATCAACCCTATTCATCAAATAAGGAGCAAGTTTCACCCAGATAACACTTTTATTACTGTTTGGACAATGTGTTAACATCTCGTTAGGGTTAGGATAGGGGTTAAGGCGAGTATTGTGGTTAGGGTTAGGTTTAGGGTTAGAATTAGGGTTAGGGTTTAGGGTTATGGTTTAGGGGTTAGGGTAGCGATTAGGAATAGATTTTTCGTTTATTTCAAGTTCTTTTGTTATCCTTATTTCCCTTGTATGTAGTCGCCAATGCTCTTACTGGAACCATAGTAACTAAACCGAGGGCTGAGGAGAGGACTACACAGCAAGAGAAGAGAGATGAACCATTCCCAAAACAGCACACCTTCAGTCTCTTTGGTGAATACATCTACAGAAACTAGTCCAAATTAGCAACTGATACTCTTCATCGCAACTGGAACGTATTTTTAAGTCATATCAGAGAAATATAATCCGTTTAATGTTTTTTTCATGCATTTTTGTGTAAATATACGTTAAATTTTATGCAAAATTCCTCCTATTTTCTTATTGGTCGGCTCAAGGTCATTGTGCGTTCGCATCTCTTGGGACTCCATTCTTAAACTTTGCCTCAAAAAAATCTCCTCTTCTCTGGATTCGATTGAAAAGATAGAGAAACTGTTATAAGAATCATTGAGAAGACTGAACACAACAGGGCTTTATCTCACAAAGTCAGTATACATCACTGAAACCCACAATTACGTTAACACCGAGATTATATGGATCATCTAAAGTGCACAAAAATGGTGTACCACTTCGACCAGTATTAGATACGTCAAATTCATCATACCATCCCGTAGCCAAATGGTTAGTCGAACTCTAACAGCCTCTACATTTATTATTATTAATATTTAATGATCTCAGTTCGTGCTTAAAATATTTTTCACTTTATATCGTAAGCGTGGACAAATTCCTCTGGTTAATTTTGTTTTAAATTTTTAATTTTATATATATTTTGAGTAAATCAGATGTAATATTGTGACAAATGCTGAGAATTCCATTCTGTATTATAAGTACAGCTTTTGGAATAAAGTAAAATAAATTATTAAATTAAATTACATACTGAGTTGGTGAGACAAAGTGTAAAGGATGCTGTTAGCGCAATATCGCTTGAAATTAAGTCACGCATAGATAAAGGCTATCCCATTCCAGGACAAACAAGAAGCCGGTCACTGTTTCTACGCTACTATTAATAAACAAATCAATAATTATATATACAACAAACCTTAACGGTTTCAAGAGTACAAAGCACAACGCTTAACAGAAAGCAAGGTACCGCTATTAGAGCGGAATAACGTTAAAACCAAAATTGCGAACTAGCCGGAACCAGACACGACCGTTCAGGTAAGCAGTCAGTAGAAGAATGAACCCAAGTAAGACAGGTTAAGAGATAGACAAAGCATAGGCACAAAGATAGAATTTAATTGGCTACTTAACCAGGTAGGCTGATACAGATGAAGATCGATAAATAAGATAAACTCGACAGAATAGTACAAAGTAAGACATGGGTCAGCAAAAATAACAGTTCACAAAATACTCTGATTGGGTCATGAGTTCAACTGTCTGACTAAACGGATCGAAGTAAAAACACATACACACAGTTCATTAAACAAGCAGGGATAGACACGTTAGGCATGGGTAATTGGGTTGCAACAACTCTAGGGTGATCCGGGACAGGTTGACTTGATTCAAGGATGGGAATTGAATTGATTTTACATCGGTGGTTCACCTTACTCCTGTCTCCTCAATGCCAACGTACAGTCTGATGCATAATCTCATCATTCGCACTTGATGTTGTCAGTATACTCATTTTTTCAGCTTCATACAAACGCAATCTGATAAAGTGCTTGGTTTACAGAGCAAGAGCAATCTGCTCGAATGGATGTCTTGATGAGGGACTTAATAATATTAAACGGTCGCTGAGTGAAGACAGTGGTCCAGAAAATTCAATTGACAAGAATATGAATCTAAAATCAAAGCATCCCAAGGTACAAACTGTTCTTAAAAAGGCCTTAGTCTTACAAATACAATTCCTTGGAGACAACATCAACGAGATACTAACACAATAGTTTAGAAATGTGGTAAAAAGAGGATTCTATGTTGTTGAACTTCGCTGTGTCTTCAAAACCACTCCACTTTTAAGTTTGAGAGTAAAAGACAAACTCCTTACCTCCTCCTCTTCCATGTGTATAAACCAATTTAACTGCTCCTATGGAGTCAGTTGGTTACATAGGCTGTACAGTTGGGCGTTTTTCTCGTCGGATTTCCGAACATCATCCTGCGTGGTTGACTAAGTAAACAAAATCCATTCACATTGTGGATACAGAACACAAGATTAGTGTCAACGGGGCAGCTTTCAAAGTCTCATTTACCGCATACCAACAAGTCTTGACTTCACCTTAAGAGTTCGTCTATTAAATATTCCTGAGGCCGTTGGGATCCACATTAAGAAGCCTAATTTATGTGTCCAGAGACTGTCCTTGTCTCCTTGGCCGTCAATCAAAGTTTTAATGATCCTGAATTCGGTGTGGAAGTTTCCTTAATTTTAGTTGATATTCTATTTACTATTATATTTTTATCATTATTATAATTTAAGCATGCGATCTTACTTAACAAATTGATATTATCAAGTATTGGTTTTTGTAGGGATTTTGTTTGATTGCATGGAGGATTTAATCATGAGCTGACATCAGTTAGAGAACCACTGGAAAACCTGGGAGTACTGGACAGCCGTTTCGTCCTAGTTTGGGACTCCTCAGCAGTACGCACCCACCGGGATTCGAACCCAGGACCTTCTGGTTACAAGGCGAGCTCGTAGACCATTGAGCCACTGGGGGAAATTATCGACAAGGATATTCTTTGCTCAATTATTTTATTTACAAATTTATTTAAAAGTAAAAACGTAAATCATTTGAATAACGCCAAGTGTATAGATGAATCATTTATGAAGCATAAGAAGTTCGATGTGTATCCTGTTTGTCTGTCTGTTGGTCTAACTCTCCGTTAGACAGGCCAATAGCTGCGAGTGTAGCAGCATCTCAATCGCTCGGCACAGTTAAACAGTTATTGACCAGTTTAACTAGTGCAGGATTCTCCAAGGCTGCTGCAACGCGTTCTTTATCAGCAAGTTGTTTATTGATGTCATCTTCTGTATCATGAGTACCTGGTTTCACTTTGACTTCAATCTATAAAAGGGAAGAAATTTGTGACAAAAAAAAATTAATATTAATGATGATGAAGACTGGGATTGAATGCCAACCAAGTAGTGATAATCAGTAATGTAATACGCTTATAAGTATATAACTTATAACTCAACTACTCCTACTGTGATAACATTTTTTTGATTTCTTGATTAACCCTTCAACATGGACGCACTAAGGACTTAGTTATCCGTCTAGTTCCTACGCTTGATTCAGATTGGATTGTACCAGTCAATTTGAAAATATGGTCACCAACAAGCTATGTGGCTTACCATCAGGATGTATTCGAATTATTGTCATTGTTAGATGGTTGGAGGCAACCGGTGACAGGAAGCCATGGACCTCAGTTTCGTTATTTTTGCGATTCACCAGTCAGTAAGGTGTGTCTGCAATATTGAAGGAAATAACGATGTCCCTACTGAGATCTGAACCGGCGTCATCCGGTGCTACCTGCAATCAGAGACATTACCCCTGAGATATTCGGGATGGCGATTGACGTCTTGTAGGACTACCCTATTGGATACTTTGATTGAACACTAGTTTAAAAGTCCCCATCGAGTCATATGAAAAAGAGAAGACGCTCAGTGAAGAGACTCTTTTCAATGGCGAATTCATTCACATAGCTGTACAATCGCATTTACATATAATCATTTTTGTGTGACTGTGTATGTACATGAGGTTTGTCAAGTAATCAGGTAATACAAGAATCATCTAATATAGAAACAAGGTTAATTAGACAGCAGCTAAAGTAAGATTGAGTTAGTTAGTAAGTTAGGTGGACGACGTAATATAATTGACTAAAATGTTTCAACTTAGGTCAGGGTAACAACAGAGGTAATTACAGGTAGAGAGACAGACTAAGTAGAAGTGGGGTAGAGAATAATTCCATTTCAATTAGGACTGAAATTGAGCAAATAAGTTGGATGACGTAACACAAATGACTAGAGATTGAGCATTGGTCTTAAAATACCTGATAGATTCCGGACACAAAGCTACACCCCAAGCAAACTTTAAAGTCATCTACAGAATACGAAGCAGATTTCCTAAAAGTGTACGAGTCAAACTTCTCCAAACTGCAGAAGCAATGTTCAGTTCACTTGCTAAGTCCTGAGCTCTGTATCCAGAAGAAGTTCGTTCAATCACTACATTTGCAATGGACGTAATCTGTCTTAATACCCGACAGGTAAATTCTACTTATTCCTGTCTCTTCACTAGTATCATTTTGTCTTTACAGTTGTAATATCTTAAATTTTCAACTTTCCTGTTCTCCCCCTCCATCCTATTTAATTTCTACACCTCACTACCACTGTTACTGACTTGACCAACGCTCAATTTCTAGTCACTCATTTATGTTACGTCATCCAACTTATTTGCTCAATTTCAGTCCTAATTGAAATGGAATTATTCTCTACCCCACTTCTACTTAGTCTGTCTCTCTACCTGTAATTACCTCTGTTGTTACCTTGACCTAAGTTGAAACACTTTAGTCAATTATATTACGTCGTCCACCTAACTTACTAACTAACTCAATCTTACTTTAGCTGCTGTCTAATTAACCTTGTTTCTATATTAGATCATTCTTTTATTACCTGATCAATTATCTTAACTTGATAAACTTCATGTACACACATACCCACAAAAATAATTATATATAAATGCGATTGTACAGCTATGTGAATGAATTCGCCATTGAAAAGAGTCTCTTCGCTGAACGTCTTCCCCTTTTCATACGAACACTAGTTAGTAACCAGTGTAATGTATCTGATCATTTGTTTTTTGCAATGTCTGCACCAAAAGAATTACTATCTAGTGTTAAGTCGAAGTATCCATTATAGTTCTATAAGAGGTCGATGGCCAGCCTGGATAGCTAAGTGGTACAGTTTCTGACAGCAAGCAGCACCAGGTGACCAGGGTTTGAATCTCAGAATTGACATTGTTGGATCCAGCAAATACGCCTTGCTGAGTGCTAATCAACAAGCATAAAACCTAGTTCGAAGACTTCCTACAAATTTCCTCCAAAGATTTAACACAATAATTCAAAAAGTGCAGTGAGATGGCGGCGAGCCGCCTACCTTGTTCGTGACCACATCACACACTTGACTGATACAATTCAGTCTACATAAAGCAAAGGGCTAGACATACATGACACTAGTTACTCAACGTATAATCAAATAAAAAAATACAGTTATTTCATCTCAGTGTATATATGTATATATACATATTTCTGTATTTTTACCTACACTGTATATCGATCATTTTGCGAAAAAAGGTCAATTCTGTTATCAAATACCAGTATCTTCTGCCGTTATATACAATTACAACAATTTACGACTCGATTGTAATAAGTGAAATGGAAACAAAGACTATTGAAACATCACTTATGTTAGTTGTCCAGTCTTATTAACATATGCGTGAGACTTGGGCACTGTGGTAGTAATTCCATATTAGTTTCTTTATTAGATATATCACACAGTGATTGAGTGAAACAGTATTATTATTATTATTTACTGGATGACAATGTTTCAAAAAAAATGTATCACTGTTCATAATCATATCATCAGTTATAATCAAACGACTTCGAGACTTGATTTTGATAAATGTTTAAGTGACAGAGCACAAAAACTAAGCAGTACCAAGGAAAATCTGAGACATGAAGTGAGACATATAAGAGAAGCTTTGAAACTTAATAATTATCCTGATAAATTAGTCAGAAATTATGTAGGGAAATGTAAAAATAAAATTATTAATAATAATAGTAGTAGTAATATTAATGACGACATGCATGTCAAACATGCACAGGATAATGACAACATCAACAATAAAGAATCTAAATCATCAGTAGTAACTCCATACGAGGAAGGAACCTCAGAAACCTTATGCTAAATTCTTAACAAGGCGGGAAGAAAAGTGGCTGGCATTCAAACCCACAAACTGAATTGGAAACAAACTTTGTTGGTTAAAGTATCAGTCCTGTGGAGCCATTAAAACAAAACAATTTATTTTATCTAATACCCTGACTGCGATGATTGTCAGGTCAAACTAGTAGAACAGGGGCAGTCAGATTAGCCGAACATAAAAACCTAGCAAAATCTAGATTGGTTGACCCAAATAAGGTAAGAAATCTGAAGAACAGGATAGTTCAGCTATAGCACTCCACCACATGCAATTACACACAACCATACAATACGATGGGATAAGATGACAGTTTTAAAATTTAAGGTAACAGCAAGATGGAGGGAGAGATTGATAACAGAAGCTTTGTTTATTGAATCGAATGCAAACACGTATGATAGGAATGGTTCAACACCTGCCCACCCAGATATCTGTGAAATCCTAATACCCTTACGACGACAAACAGGAGAGAACAAAGAAAACTATAAAACTCAAGTTTCGAAATCGTGTCGTTATAATTGCTGACATGATTATGAAAAATAAGTAAATCTTCTTCGAAACATTGTCATCCAGGAAATAATAATAATACTGTTTCACTCACTGTGTGTGATACATCTAATAAACAAACTAATATGGAGTTGTGCAGTCTAACTGGAAAGAAGATTCCTTATGATGAACAGAAGGTTAAAACGCGGAAATCTGCTGCACTCAGCGTAGACAAACAAGATCCAGATTTCTAAGACTTACGTCAAGTTGTAACAACAGAAGGCAAGACACGGGAGCCAAAGTATGTATTCTTAATTGATCAAATATAACTACAGTTTATATCTCTTAACTAATCCCTGAGAGTGTGATTTCGGCCGACATCAAACGATATGAAATAGAATGTTTAAATATACATAGTATTCTGTTGCCAATGGAATAATGAACTGTGGGAATATGTGAGAACAATATTCCGTAGGAACACATTGTCTGTATCACACCACCACACTCGCACCCCCCATGCCGTCAAAAACTTTCGACTGAAGTTGGTTCGATCTTCTTGGTGCTGGCGGCTTTGTTAGCTTGTCTTGCTGTATCGAGTTCCGGAGCTGGCTGACGTTCACCCACTCCACTTTGTTTGATTGTATACATGTGACCCCGTCTCACGGTGACCATGTATGGCCCTTCCCATTTTGGAAGCAATTTGTGCGACCCTGGCTCGTGTTCGCTGGTGTTTCGCCTCACAATATCATATGTTGCTGTCACCCGACCTCCCATCAGCGTTCCAGGTAAAACAGCCTATTCGCTGACGGCTGTTGAATGCTACTCAAATGTGCAACAGCCTCGAAGTCCTTCCATGTGCATGGTCGGCGACAGTCCTAACCACTGTGCCACCGACGCATATATATATATATATATATATATATATATATATATATATATATATATATATATATATATATATATATATATATATATACAGTTAATATTCTTTAACCAATCACCGATTTCGGTTTACATCAAACAACAAGCAATAGAATGTTCAAATAAATATATCGTATTCTGTTGTTAATGCCGAACTGAACTGTGTGAACATCTTAGAATAACATTCCGTTGGCACACATTGTCTTGTATCACATCACCCAAAAGTCAATTAGAGTTTCTATGTGGTCGGCAGACTTAATGTGTGTCCCACCCCCTCCCCCCAAAAAAACATTTCCAGAAGGCTACTGCAGACTTTCACGTAACCCACTAACCTTCGCTCTTTCCGGAAAATACTACCAGCTTGTAAATTAAGCGAGTTTATTGCAGTGTTTCAGCTGGGAATCGAACGAGGACCTATCTATCTCTCGTGATTGACAAGCCATTCCACCATTTAAATAGTACAAAATATTTTTGTCATAGATTCAACAGCTGAGGTAATTTGTTTTTATTGTGGTAAAAAAAAAACTCCAATTACGCTAACTTACTTTAAATCGTCGTGGAAGTGATCGAATCAACTTCACTTTAATTGCTAATCCGATAAGTGTAGCCATACTGCAACCGGGTATAGTCGGTGAATATTCAACACAAACCCAACTTTCCTCATCATTCACATGAATCCATTCATCGTTTAATACACCGAGCACTTCAAGACTATGCGGATGTTCAGGATCTTGAATATCACGGATATGATCTGGTAGATGAGTGACAGCGAGAGAGAGAGAGAGGAAGAAAGAAAAGTACAACATCAAAAGGGAATCAATGAAATAAAATGACAGATATATATCTTTTATAGTTGATTTGTAAGGATTAGTTTAGGTTTTACAAGTTGATCACGGATTGATATCAGTTAGAGAAGAACCATTGAAAACCTGCACTAGTGGGCTGGATAGCTGTTTCATCCTCCTAGTTTGGGAATAATCGGTGATCATCTGTGATCAACTCGTAAAAACAAATCTAATCCTTACAAACTAAACTCATGCAAATTAATCTGATGCTCGTCAGTGGTGACTTGCTACAGGATGGAGTTTCCTGGAGTTCTAGTGAAAAGTTGTAACCATTGAGGTCCATTCAAATGTCAAGTGTGAGGATAGAGTTCCAACCGATGACATTGGTTGGCGCCAGTCGCGTTAAAAATCACGAATTGGTAGAAGTTAGAATTTATTCACTGGCCATTGAATCGGGTCGCAGTGGCTGAATCGTATACGAACTAGCTTGCCTTGTAATCGTAAGGTAGTCGGTTAAAATCCCCTGTAGTGGGTGAGTACCGTCGATGATTCCCAAACTAGCATTAAACAGCTGTCCAGTACTGGTTTTAAATGGTTCTCTAGCTGATATCAAGCCGTGATCAAATCGTAAAAACGGATATATATCATAATATGTGTTAAACTCTACTGAACCGAGCATAAAGAACAAGACCAGAATTTCCAGCACTAAAGTCAAGACAGTTAGTGCTACTGTATAGTTTGGAAAACTGGTGAGTGCGTGACGGAAAGCACTTGCAACAGGCTGCTGCTGCAGCCTTTAATCAACGACTGCCTTTGATAGCTTTATGCTGAAGACTAGATGACGAGAAAGGATAAGCAAACAACAAGAAAGCTGTGGGAGGCAACGAACCAACCAAGAACCCACTGTCTGACAAATATTTCCAAGGAAATGGAGATTGGAGACACGCCCGGATGAAACAATGAGTTGAACGATGATTTCAGAGTCCTACAAGGAGGAAACCGCATGACGAGGAGATGAAGCCTTGTAAGCAATTGTAAAGGCAGCTAAGGAGGACCGCAAGAAATAGAACAAAGTGGAGACGTGTTGTTGCGGCTTTATGTTCCACTTTATCTACGCAATCTCTGGCTTACTAGACATGATATCTGGCTGGCTATCTACCAAAGGACGTGTGCACTACTCAGAATTTCGCTCCGTCATCCTTTATGGCTGACTGTGAAAGAGACATGGCCATTGAAAGTGGAAGACATGAAAAAGTTGGCTAGCTAGTTGTCTTTGATCATAGGTGTCTGCATTCTATCTCCCATGTCAAGTGGTATAATACAGTGAGCAATATTGAGTTGGTGAGGCATCGGTCGAGTCCTAGGTAAGGAGGGAGGTGAAATCAATCGATGAGGTGGTTGTGAAGCAGTTACATCGATTGCGATGGTAAGAACATGTATTACGCATGTCTAGCCTAGTCATCCATCGCCTTCCTCGACAATGGACTATGTTAGCCAACATAGAATGGATCAGGTTGGAAAACAGTTAGCTAGTGGTGGTCGAACCAAAACATGGCTTCATCAGCCAATGAAAGCCACAACAGTTAGTTCAAGCCATCCAGTCAAGTAGAAAAGGAGGTGGAGACTTTCTGACTGACTGGTTGGTTGGTGTCCTCGGGATGGTAAGAATCAATACCAATGGCGTCCGGAGACAATCGGTGATTTGGCTGGCTCAAAGTGATCGTTCTCAGTGGCTGGTGCAGATGCATTCAGTCATTGCTATTTGTCACGTTCAATAAAGTTCTATTATTCTTCCATATTTCTCTCACACTGGTGTTTATTATCTCTCCTTACCCGCTTCTCTATTGTACATCAGCGCAAAGTTCGATATGATGAAACCAGTTAGTCAGTCTGTCAGCTATCAATTAAAATTTTCAGTTTTCCTCAAGGGAAAAAGGCAACTGGAAACAGAAAACAAGAAGAATGAAATTTAAAATTAAAACAAAATAAGGCAAACATAATTTACCAAATATTTCAGCTGCATTGATTGGTTCACGTTCACCATCCCAATTAAAATCGTTCAAATTAACACTTGGTTTATTCAACCGAGGCTTAGTTGGTGCATGAAGCGTAGGATTTAGATTTTCTAACATTGTAGACAGAGAAGGGGAGAGGGGATTTCTGAAAACCAAAAACAATGGAGTAGCGATAAAATCAATAGAGTGAGTAAGGGTACTGCTTTTCGGAGGAAGCTTCTTCAGGAATTGAAAACATTTATATCCCGATACAAATTGAAAACAAGCAACAAATGTGGTTAATAAAGCAGGATTTAATGATGGATTCATCGAAATTCGGTAGAACTCGTCACCTGAATACTCTACATGCACGGATGCATATATACTTTTGAAATTACATTGGGAGATATAAGACTCATAAGCAAATAAACTACATTGAATTAGTCATGCACAAAGACAGGTGCGGAAGTTCTCCAGGTCATGTTGAAATAGATAAGTGGGAGAAGGGTGTATGAGAGAGTGAAATTAAGATAAATTGCATTACGCTTCTGATATGTATCCATATAATATGTGTGTTTGTTTGACAGTCTGTTATATTTTGCTATGTATATATGGATCGATATTCCATTATAATTAGCCAATCATGTTAAGACTGTCTATTGATTTGTTCATTTTGAATATTCGTTCACACACTTGTTCGGACATTCATATTATTTTGCTCTCACACTCTTGTGTGATATTTTGATTCTCCTTGTGCTTTGGAAAATAGAAGTATCATCGCAAACCTAGTGGTCTTCTGATTTCCGTCTTTCTTGCGTCAGGACTATTAAATTCTCGACCAGTACATAACAGCTTCAATTACATCACTTAGATAAACAATTAGTCATTAGAGAATATAACAAGAATTGTAAATAGAGTAATATCAATAGTAATAGTTATAATAATAACAATAATAATAGACAAAGAAACATGAAGATGCTTGCCATTGTAGAGGCTTGTGCAATTCGAGTTTATAAGGATAAAACTTGGACACTATGGTAGAGTATAAGTACAGTGAAATAAGGAATAGTAATAACGAAGAACAAAACAGTTTCATTGGCAATCATAAGTCACAAGGAGTGGATGCATCTGCGCCAGCTATTGAGAACGATTTTGAGCCGGCTATATCACCATTAGTCTCAAGCCATTGGTGTTCAACGTCCCGAAGACCCAAACCAGGAAGTCTAGTACTTCCTACGTGGCTTAAACTAACTGTTGTGCATTTCATTGACTGGTGAAGCCATGTTTTGGTTTGACCACCACTAGCTAACTGTTTTCCAACCTGATCCATTCTATGTTGGCTAACATTGTCCATTGTCGAGGAAGGAGATGGATAGCTAGGGATGCATGTGTAATACATGTCCTAATCATCTCAATCGATGTAACTTCACGGTCTCAACTATTGATTTCCCCTCCCTCCTTACCTAGCACTCGACCGATGCCTCACCAACTCAGTATTGCTCACCCTATTATACCATTTCACACAGGAGATAGAATGCGGGCACCTATGATCAAAGACAGCTAGCCTTTTCATGTTCTCCACTCTCAATGGCCAGATATCACAGCCATAAAGGAGGACGGAGCGCACTGCTGAGCAGTACACACTTCCATTGGTCGAAAGCCAGCCGGATATCACGTCTATGCCAGAGACGGTGTAAACTGGCATATGGGAATCTTGCCCTTTGTATCCATGCTGAGATTTCATCGGCGATCAACCCGTTGGGGTTGATGCATGTTTTCAAATAAGTGAAGTGGTCAACATGCTCTGTAATCACTTCACTCCCTACTTCTAAGCTAGGAGTCAATGTAGTCCAGTTCTGTAGCATCATCTTGCATTTGACGGGAGCGAATCGCATGCCAAACATTCGAAGATTGCTGCACAGCTCAAGGTGTTCAGAAGACTCTGCTGCATTTTGTCACCGTCTCTATCTGGGAGGAGAACTATATCATCTGCATATTCCAAGTCAATGAGATTATTCCCTGATGGTAACAAGTGAATCCCTGAGCCACTGAATTCAGTTAAGGCTAAGTCAATCAGTAGATCTTTGATGAAATTAGAGACAAATGGGGATATCGGGCATCCCTATCGGACACCACTAGTTATCACGACTTCAGATGACAACTCGTCGTAAGCTCTCATCTGGGTGAAAGCATGAGTTCGAGTAAAGTACCTTAATCAGTACAATGTATTTTCTCGGAAGTCCTTTTACAGTCAAGCATCGCCAGAGTACCTCTCGGTGAACAGAATCGAATGCCGCTTTCAGATCAAGAAATATAACGATTGTTGGACGCCAACGGTAAGGAAGCCTATGTTTCAGAATCTGTCGAAGAGTTAAGATATGATCAATACACCCTCTTCCTGGTCTAAAGCCGACCTGGTTCTCTCGTGTTTGTTCCTCCCAAAGACTGCTTAGTCTACGCATGATTATTGAGCCTAGGAAAGATGTGCTATGGGAATCGGTGTGATACACGATATCTTATATACCTGCACTTATTTTTCAACCCATCACGTATTATATCAACGATACTATTTATGTATGACATAAATATCACTGATGGGGATTCTACTGTACTTATTGATTAACTAGAAAAATATTTTCGTAGTATTTGTAACTACTCAATCAAAATTTGCTGTCTACATTAAAATTCATACAGTAAAACATTGAGATAATCAAATAAGTAACTATAATGCTCATTAACATTTTCATACGTTTAAAAGTGGAAGGTGTGGAGAGAGGTTGGCTATCTTTGACGACGGATGTTTCCATTGGGTTTCACCTCCCGTGTCAACTGGCATAATATGCTGTTTAATACTGTGGTGAGAGCTGACTGTAAGCCAAAAATTGTAAACAACATTTTACGTCAATGTTTACGTACCAAATCAGATTATGGGAAAAGAGCAATAACAAAGCTTGACTTGGAGGAACTCACCAGCCAGTCACAACGGTGTTAATGTGTGGAAATATGATTCAAACACATATGGCTTGATTTTCTGAGAAACGACAGAAGAAGCTTCAGCAAGAAAACAACAACCAATCAGAAGAGGTTGCTTCTCCACTAACAATAATGTACATAAAATTCTGAAAATACCTCTTGATTTTCTCAATAAACAATCTGTTGCCTGGCCCTTGTCTTCTGTCATTAGAGTACTAAAGTTAGACGTAGAGTGGTTGATGAGAAAGCGAAGTCAACCAATGAGATTGTGAAGCTACATTGATTGAGATGGCTATGACATATGTCACACATGCCAAGCCACCACGCT
Source organism: Trichobilharzia regenti (assembly GCA_944472135.2). NCBI lineage: Eukaryota > Metazoa > Platyhelminthes > Trematoda > Strigeidida > Schistosomatidae > Trichobilharzia > Trichobilharzia regenti. The sequence continues at coordinate 56,391,171 of OX235266.1, forward strand.
CCATGACAAGCAATGTTAGCTGATATAAGTAGGATTAGAGTTAGATGTAGTTGTCAAATCAGAACACAGGATCTATTCATCAAGTGTCTGGCAACTGGTTTGAGCCTTGTAGGCAAGTGTGAGCTGTCTTGTTCAGAGACCTTAGGAGGGTGCTAAGAACCGAAGATTTGAGATTATTGGTGATTGGACTCAAAATCATTCTCACTGGCACAGATGCATTCACTCTTTGAGAGGCCTATGAAACTACGCATAAACATTTCCCAATATCTGTTGCCGAGAGCTGCATACGCGACTACATCTACAAAAGAATATTTCATTGGTTACAGGATTTCATCATGAGCTGACATTGGTTAGAGAACCACTGGAAAACCAGTTGGGAGTACTGGAGAGCTATTTCTTCAGCCTAGTTTGGGACTCTCCAGCAGTACGCACCCACCGCTAGGGTTCGAACCCAGGACCTTTTGGTTACAAGGCTGGCGAGCTTGTATACCACTAAGCCACTGGGATCTAATCCAATGGCCAACCCCATGAACTCTAACTTCTGCCAATTCACTCACGACATAGCGTGACCACTTCGCAATGTCTTCTTCAATGAGTAAATGTCCTCACCTTCAACCTGGTGTACCCTATTGGTCACGACCTCCCAACAGAACCCTACCCAGGTCACTGCCTACATGAATAGACCAAGTCGCTAGTGATCATCAGATCAATTATTAAGCTCATGATGAAATCCTTCAACCAATCAAACAAAATCCCTACAAACGAATACTTGAATAATTCGGATTTTAATGTGATATTGAAAGACAATACACAAACAAAGCAGCCACATGACCAGTGTTCACCAGTCTTTTAAACAATGTTATTTTAATTGAAATACAGGTACATACTGCTCCTAATTAAATTGCAATTCCATATTAGTTTTTTTTATTAGACATATCACACAATGAGTGAAACAGTATTATTTACTGGATGACAATGTTTCGAACAAAATTTATTACTGTTCATAATCATATCAGCAATTATAACCACACGAATTCGAAACTTAAGTTTGATAGTTTCCTTTGTTCTCTCCTATTTGTCGTCGTAGGGGTAGTAGAATTCTCCAGATATCTGGGACAGATGTAGAATCATTCCTATTACACGTATTCTCCTCAGTTGATTCGATAAATAAATAAAGCTTCAGTCAGTTACCAATTTCTCCCTCCACCCAGTGACATTGGATTTTAAAACTCTCATGTTATCCCATCCAGCCTATTGTATGGTTGTGTGTAATCGCATGTAGTATAGTGCTACAGATGAACTATTCTCTAGATTTCTTGTAATATTTGGGTCAATTAATCCAGATTTTATTAGTCTAAGCTATGTATTTGAACTGATAGTCACTCCAACAGGGTTTCAATGCCAGCCACTTTTATTCCTGCGTCGGTGGCACAATGGTTAGGACTCTCGCCGACCATGCACATGGTCCGGGATTCGATCCTCTGCCGACGCATACCTGATATCAATGGTTGGCCTGCGAAATTTGGGCTACCCATATCACATGCTGAAAATTCCATACTTGTACCAAAAACTACGGCGTGGAATCAAGCTGTAATCAAAAAATTCTGCGTAAGGCTTTCGAGGTTCCTTCCTTGTATGGAAGTACTACTGATGATTTAGATTCCTTATTGTTGGTGTTGTCATTATCCTGCACATGTTAGACATGCTCGTCGTCATTATTATCATATTTATTATGATCACTATCACTTATGTCATTATTTATTTTATTTTTACATTTCCCTATATACTTTCTGAATAATTTATCATGGTAATTATTACATTTCAAAGCTTTTCTTATATGCCTCATTTCCTGTCTCAGATTTTCCTTGGTAATACTTAGATTTTGTGCTCTATTACTTAAATATTTAAACTATAAAACTCAAGTTTCGAAGTCGTGTGGTTATAAATGATGATATGATTATGAACAGTAATAAATTTTGTTCGAAGCCTTGTCACCCAGTAAATAATAATAATACTGTTTCACTCAATCACTGGGTGATACACCTAATAAACAAACTAATGTGGAATTGCTTACTACCATAGTGCCCAAGTTTTACACCTAATCAAACTTATTTCTCAGTTGATATCCTCTCCATGTGTATCCGCCTGAATGACACTGCTCCTCTGGAGCCAGTTGAAATTGAGCATACACCTAAACATATTCACCGTAAAACTTTTAAATATCTCATCCTGAATAGTCAAGTAGCGGGGAAAAGCGAAAGTTAACCTATAGTCCTACTACACCAGACCTTTATATATGTATCAGTGGTGTTTATCTATTTTTATGAGATGGGGTTGTTGGGCTCATGCACAACCTTCCCTCGTCACCAGTCTTATTATTACTGGCTCAGCGAGCAAGGTAAAGGAGTGCGTCCAGTGACCGAGGATCGAACCTCAAACCACATGAGGCGTGGTCGGCAAACATTCTACTACCGTGTCACCAACGCACCATTATCTATTGTATTCCAACTAATCTTAGTTTTTCTTTATAAGTTTTTATCTTTTTCTATACACAGAAGAAGCCATCGGTATCTACCTGAAGAAGGCGAATGAATCTATGGATGTACAGAAAAACGTTTGCACGGCCCATTTCCTCACCTTGGCCATACATCACTCACCCTCTCCACCCTACTTACAAGTTATTATTCTTTAAATAATCTTATTAGTGTGCCCACTTTCTCTTCAACTAATATTCTTGTATAGCCGGTTTTAATAATCTATTCACTGATTGATTAGTTTTATTTCTCAACCCACCACGTATTGTTTGAAAGATACTATTTATATATTACACCGCTATCGTTGAGGAGGATCTGACTGACTCAGTTTCCACATACGACTTTACTTGAAGTGCAGCACTACATATTGTTACGACAGAAGACAAGGTTAGCCAGGCAACCGACTGTTTATTTTGAAAATCAAGAGGTATTCATAGAACTTTATGTACATTATTGTCAGCGGAGAAGCAACCTCTTCTGATTGGTTGTTGTTTTCTTGCCGAACGTTGTTATTCTGTACTGCTTGTGACTGTTTCTTAGAAAGTTAAGCCATACACATGCGAATCGTATTTGCACATGTTAAGTCTGCTGTGATTTGTCGGTAAGTTCCTTAAGGTTAAGCCTTGTTTTTGTTTTTCTCGTGTCCCCAATTCGGGACGTAAACATGGGCGTAAATTGTTGTCTGCAATTTCGGCTACCAGACAGCTCTCACTAGAATATTCCTACGCTCCACATAGCAAATAAACGCAAAGAAAAGACATACAAAATAACTAAAATACGCAGAAATGTATGACAGGAGGAATAATTATTACATGGAGAAACATGAGGGTTTAGTGGACTGTATTTGGGCACCTCTGTGAGAGATTCTGAGTCGTATATATATATATATATATGTATATATCGCTAACAATCCCAAACTATTGGTTTTCAATCAATCTTCAGGACCTGAATTAGGCAGTCTAAACCTCCTCCACACAGTTGGCTCAAATTTTGGTGAGAGAAGGCTGCTAGCCAACTAGGTAGACATTAATTTACGTCAGTGTTTATGTCGCTAATATTGGTCGTGAGGATATATGAACAAGACTGATTCAACAACCAATCACAGCAGACTTTTTGCGCAGGTGGATACAATTTACACATAGATAATCTCAACTTTAAGAAACCACCAAGAAGAGATGAAATATTAACGTTCAGCGAGAAACCACCAATCAGAAGACTGTGTTTGTTTGCTTACAATAATCTATAATAATGTACATGAAAATCTATAAATATGGGTTGATTTCCTAAGTAAATGATCTGTTGTCTAGCCCTTGTCTTCTGTTGTTACAAAATGAACAATCAAACACTTCATTGACCTATGGCATGCTTTGATTTGACTAACTCTCAGCCTTTTTTTCAAGCCACGTGATACTGCTCACCGAGGAAAGCGGTAGTTAGGCATGAAAATAACGTGTTCTAGCCATTTCAACCGATGTATCTCTACAACGTAATCGATGGACGTTCCTAAACCAATATGAATAGTAAATACATCTTGGCTCAGTTTGTTGTCGTCTATATATATACACTTTAGTCAATGTACAATTCCACTAAGAAAAATTAATATTCAGCATATTGTATGTGTTGGAGAATCCCAACTGATAGTTGCTACCTGGACGTGATGATGGTTAGGCTTGCATGTCGCAATGACGCAACACTGGAACTATTGTTCCTGCAGGTCCTAACATGGTAGGAAGATTGTTAAGATGGTGACTAGACTAAAAGCAGTTACCGGCATTGTGTAAGAATTCTTTTTACACTATGCTGAAGGTCTGAGGGCGAAGTCGTACTGCTGGGAAACAGGGGTGTAACAGCAGTGAGGTGTTTCTCTCAGACGACCAGTATGCTAGCTATGCTGTCTCTCCACTCCGGAGAGAGGGGGTTAGAGAAGGTAGACCACAAAAACTGTACATCCCAACTTACCCCACCTACGGTGGTCCGTAGGCGGCGGTAAGTTTACTGATACGAAACCAATTCCAGAGACCAGTTCATACGGCCCATGTATGGCCAGCCTCAAGCAGTTGTCCTCTGGGCTCTGAGGTCACACAACACTTACCCTCTATCTGTTTCAGGCACCTGAAGACCTAATCAACTTCCACGGTGTGGGCAGCCGGGAAGTAACAGCCGTCCACACACTTCCAAAAGTACACGAAGCCTTCCGGATGTTGGAGAACCGATGAACAGAGTTGTTTCATTCTGGTCGCGAAATCTTCATAAGTACGCACCCATCACCGATTGAATCCAGGACCTTCAATTTACAAGGTGAGCTTGTAGACTGCTTATTCAGCCAAAAGAATGGAATCCAATGGCGCATGAAATCTGACTTCTTCTAAAAATTCGCAAAATATATATTTTGCACAACTAACAGCCAATATTATCGGTGAGTATTTGAAAGAGGTTACTTCATTTACTTATCTAGCGAGCATTGCCTCAACTACAGGAGGAACGGACGAGGATGTCAAATCGAGAATCGGGAAGGCGAGAAACACATTCATCAACCTGAAACCAATCTGGAAATCTTCGTCTCTCAGAATCAACAACAAAATTCGGTCGGATTTTCAATACAGACGTCAAGTCAGTCAGTTCTTCTATTCGGATCAGAAACTTGTCTGGCGGGTCACAAAGAATATTTCCAACAGGCTATTGCAGACCTTTATCAACAGCAACAACTGTCTTCGCTGGCTCTATACTGAAGATCAGATGTCTGGGCCGGAAAGAATCACCAGAATCTCCAACAAGAAATTATGGGAACAAACAAACAAAACGAGAACCAATCGATGGCCCAACACAAATATGCACGAGAAAGTGGAGATGGATTGGACACTCATTCGCTGAGGAGGCCACTCGGTGACATCGCCCGCGCGTCAGGCCATTGCTCGAGTGGAACCAGGCCGAAAGGGAAGCGGCAAGTGGGACGTCAGTGCAAGAGTGACATGGAGGAGATCGTGTGAAGAGGAGTTGAAATAGTATGGACTAACTGACATGGATGCGGGTAGAAAGTATAGCAAAAGACAGAAGCAAGTGGAGACGTGCAGTTGAAGCCCTATGTTCCACTAGGAACCCAAGGGAACAATAGTAATATAATAATTAACTCTCACAGACCCAACTTGGTGGATCCCACTAGTTATGTCTTCATCCTGTAGTCAGTCACCAGTGAGTACTAGAGATAAATTTCCAAATGCTGGTTTGCAGGTGACAGGAAGGGGCGGCTGGGTGGGTGTTATTTATTTAATCAAAAATCCAAGTCACAAACAAACTTCAACAAACAGGGTGGAAACAAAAATAAGAAAGAAAAAAGCACATTCCTAATCCACAAAGAATTTATTTATATTGAACAGTCAGATCATCGAAAGAACACACAGAACACAGTGAGTGATATTAATAGAATACTATCCCTTATTAGCTTCGAAGTTGGGCTGTTTCTTGAGCTGATTCTTGTATACTGGCTTCGTGAACACGTCGTTCCAATGAATCCAATGTTCTATTCATCTGAAAAGCGACAATAATAAATAAATAAGAAAAATGATTTGTGACAATTACTCAATGAAGGAAAAACTAAAGAGGGTGAAGAAAGAAGACTGAAACAAGAAATTCTCTGTGAAATTGTAACAGAAGAAGACAAGGGCCAGGCAACAGATCGTTTATTAAGGAAATCAACACATATTATTAGATTTTCATGTGCATATTATAGATTATTGTTAGCAGAAAAAAACATTCCTCTGACTGGTTGTTTCTCACGGAAAATTAATCTTCCATCCCTTTGTGGCTGTTTCTTGAATGTCAGATCATCTATATGCTAACTGTATCCGCCTACGCAAAGTCTGCTGTGATTGGTTGTTGAATCAGTCTTTGTTTTTTATTTTTCCCACGACCAATATTGGGGACAAAAACACTGACGTAAATTACTGTCTACCAATTCGGCTAACAGCCAGCTTTCACCACACTCGTCCCTCCGTCAAAGACTTGCAACTGAAGTTGGTTCGGTCTTCTTGGTTCTAGTGGCTTTGCTTGTTTGTGTTGCTGTCTGGAATCTCGGCAGTCGCTGATGTTCACCTGTTTCTCTTTGTTTACCATTGCGATTGTGTCCGCGTAACGCCATCTCAAAGTGACCATACGTGGTCCTTCCCACTCTGGAAACTGTTTGCCTGACCCTGTTACACATTCGTCAGTATTTCGCCTCACACTTTCATATACTGCTTTCTCCTGACCTCGCAGTAACAGCCTCATTGCTCACAGATCTTGAACGCGCCACTCAACTGCGCAGAAGCCTCGAAGTCCTGCCCGAAGATCCATATGTGTGCATCAAAAAACTGCAGGGCATAGGCTTTCCATTTGTCGGTAGGCAGCGACACCAAATGTAATGACAGAAGATAACGGCCAGGCAACAGATCGTTCATTTACGAAATTAATTAATTCAAATAATACCATTCGTACTAGCGATATAATAATGGTAGGGTCCTGTTATCCAACGACTAGTATGCATTCAAGGAGAGGAGGTCATTGGTGAATTGGCATTCCTGGATCATAGTGTAACAACAGAAGGTAAGAGACACGGAAACCAAGGTATCATCTCATCTATCACACGCAAAGCTGCAGTCTTTTCTGACGACGAGAAGTCGATATGGCCTGGAAAGTCTATGAAATTTATAAGAAAACCCTCTTTCCTTTTCCCTTCAGCATTGGTGGCGATTGGCTGGATGGCTTTAATGCACTTAATATCCTCATCTGACATTACGTTGATTGTGATTCAACGCTGATGTTCACCTTTGTGTGCGTCGGCGAAACGAGCATCACTTGCACGTGAATCTGCGATGATACCAGCTTTGCACACAAGCGAATCTATCAGTTAAAATTGACTTTCCGTGGTCTATATGTGCGCAGTGACAGACATGTTGCGGATATTCTGCTTATAATCCATCATGCGACGCAATTCATCCACTGTAAAATTTGACCATTTTGATTACATCGCCCAACCACTGTGATTTCTGAACTTTCGGACCGTTCAAGTGCCTCCAGACTAATGGATTTAACCCCGACTCACTTCAGAGACTCAGGAATTCACTTGTTACCATCAGGGAATAATCTCATTGACTTAGAATATGCAGATGATTTAGTCCTTCTAGGCGAGGACGCTGACAAAATGCAGCAGAGTCTTCTGAACACCTTGAGCTGTGCAGCAATCTTCGAATGTTTGGCATGCGATTCGTTCCCGCCAAATGTAAGATGATGTTACAAGACTGGAATGGACTACATTGACTCCTAGTTTAGAAATACGGAGTGAAGTGATTACTGAGCGTGTTGACCACGTCACTTATTTGAGAATTTGCATCAGCCCAATGGGTTGATCGCCGATGAAATCTCAGCATATACACAGAAGGCTCGTTTGGCATATACCCGCCAAATTACGCCATCTCTGACTTAGTAGACGTGATATCCGGTTGGCTATCGACCAAAGGGGGTGTGTACTGCTCAGAAGTCCGCTCCGTCCTCCTTTATGGCTGTGAGACCTGGCCATTGACAGTGAAAGACATGGAAAGGTTAGCTAGCTGTCTTTGATCATAGGTGCCTGCGTTCTGTCTCCCGTGTGAAGTTGTATAATAAGCACAGCAATATTGAGGTAAAGCGTCGAGTGCTAGGTAAGGAGGGGAAATTAATCGACGAGGCTGAGAAATTACATCGACTGAGATGGTTAAGACATGTGTTACGTATGCTTAGTCACGTCAGCTGACATACGATCAGGCTAGAAAAGAGTCAGCCAGTGATGGTCAAACCAAAACATGGCAGCAGTCAATTAAATCCACAACAGTTAGTTTAAGCCAGCCATGTAGGAAGGTATAGACTTCCTGACTGGTTGGGGTCATCGGGACGGTAAAAACCAATGGAGGCTGGAGACAATTGGTGATACGGCTCAAAATCGTTCTCAATGGCTGGCGAAGATACATCCACTCCTTGTGACCTATAATTTCCACTGAAACTACATTGTTCTTCGTTATTACTATTCCTTTATCTCACACCTCAACTTATTGTCTCTATTATGCATTTCTTCTACTTTCTTCTCTTGACTTGTGTGCTACAAGGAGGGATTGTGGCGACTTGAACTGGTGCACATCGGTGCAAAGTTCTATGTCGAAAACAGACACACTATATAACTATGATAAAAGTATTATGTCTCTGACATCTAATAGAATGTCCAAAGAGATATACCGTATTTTGTTGTTAATGCCGAATTGAACTGTGAGAATAGCTTTCCGTTGGTACACATTGTCTGTATCGCAACACCACAATAGTACTTTAACTAGGCTTTAAAAGATTAGTAATAGATGGGGAAATGTCTGCACTTCCATTGTAACCTAAACGAGCGCCTTACAAACTTTGCCTTGAATAAAGAAAACAGTTGAAATTGTTGGCAAACAATTTTACAGCTGGTATTTAATGCGGGGGGGGGGAGATATGTCCAGTGTCTTATACACTTATCTCACACCTAAACGTTAAGTCTAATAACAAATCTTTCAGCGGAAACTGTTTCCGTGCGGACACCTTCCAAATGGAACATAGGACTTTAAGCTGAGTTTTGAAGTTTGTATGGAGTGGGATCACACTGACTTCACGACAAACACTTTCCCTCATTACCAAATCGATTACATGGTAAGCGAGGTTTACAAGTGTGTCACAGCAAGACAAAGAGCTATGCACTAGGGCGACTCAGGGGAGTAGGCCGTTAGCTAAGCCTGCTTACGACCCATTAACCTTTTGGGGGATAAGGGTCCGAGCGAGTGGAACCCAAATGCGAAAAAAAACCCAGATAGACGTCACTTCGACGGTGGAATGGAGGATATCGTGTAAAAAGGAGAGATGAGAGAGATTATGGGAAATCGTTGACTAAGCTAAATAAGACTGTGGGCAACAGTGTGAGACACATAGATGCTCCACTAGGAACCCAAGGGAATAATAATAAAGGCTTCCTGCTGATTGCCTCCAACCATGTAATATCACCAAAGGATTTGATTGTTGGATTCAGGCATCTTTAAGAAATGAATTTTTTATCGAAGGCATTGGTTGAGCGCAGCGCTACATCACAAGTTAATGAAGTTAGAATTTATACGACATTGAATTCCGACCTAAGTGACTAAATGGTCAACGAGCTTCGCGTCTTGTAACCTGTAGGTTCCAGATTCAATCCATAGAGGGAAACATGAAAAGACTAGCTGTCTTTGATCATAAGTGCCCGCGTTCTATCTCCCATCTGAAGTGGTATAATAGGGTGAGCAGTATTGAGGTTAGGCATCGATCGAGTAGTAGGTGAGGAGGGAGGGGAAATCAATAGACGAGGCTGTGAAGTTACATCGATTGAGATGGACATATGTTACGTATGCCTAGCCATCGCCTCCCTCGACGGGCAATGTTAGCTGACGTAGGATCGGTGAGGTTGGAATAGAGTCGGCTAGTGGTGGTCAAACCAAAACATGGCTTCATCAGTCAGTGAAATCCACAACAGTTAGTTTAACCCAACCACGTAGGAAGATGTAGACTGGCTTCCTGGTTGAGGTCCTCGTGGCGGTCAACACCAACGACTGGAAACTATCGGTGACATGGCTCAAATATGTTCTGAATAGAGTAGATGCATCCACTCCTTGTGACTTATAATATCCAATAAAACTGTATTGTTCTTCAATATATTACTATTCTCTTCGCCTCTATATCTCGATTTACTGTTTCTATTTTGCGTTTTTTTTACTTCTTTTCTCTGGCTTTGTGTTCTGAGTGAAGTGTGACGAGTCGAATTGCTGCAGCACTGCGGTGCAAAGCTCTATGTCGAAAACAGCCACACACAGATAGATTCATAGAAGGGTGTGGTGTCATGGAAGTGCACTGATGAAGAAGAGTCCCAGACAAGGATGAAACCTTCAACCAATAACATAAAGAAAAACGAGAGAGAGAAAACGCTCTCACCTGTTGCAGTAAGTCAATTTGACGAATGAAAAATTCTGAAAATCTTCTATCCACCGTTGTATCAGCGACAAATATCATATTCCCGTCGACATAAAAGTCCAAGTGTGGATGCATTTGTTGTGAACCATTCATTTCTGCACTGACTGATGTTATATAACTAGTGCTACCACCAGTTTCTATGCAGTCATTTGGTAGCATTGCTTGTTTCAATCGATATTTGTATGCCATCAACGCCATATGTAAAGCTGGTTCAGACTGATATAAAAAAGAAAAAAATAGAAGATATGATGAATGATTACAATTTACTTGATAACTTATACAAAAAATGACAATCGTGATAGCACCAAGACATAAGAAGATACATTTTGAGTACAACATTGACACTCCCCACTTCAAAATGTCCTGCTACGATCGACAGTGCGTAGACTAGGGGTTATTCCCCCTCGAATTGCAGGCAAGTGGACACGCTTCTCTTCATAGCTTCTGAGAGATGAGTGCTATTCACTGTTGTCACATGTCAGCGATGTTCCTCATCAAATAGAAAAAAAGAATGAAAACGTCTGGAGCTTTAAAACAGGACTGGCGAACATTCAGGTCGACCTAAAGTGTGTGTGTGGGGGGGGCTGGAAAACCCGAAAGAATCAAATGGCATATGGACCCGGTTTTTGTGTCATCAGGAAGTATGGGAACGCAGCTCCTGACTCTGCTCTACCCTTACTGTCTTGTGGATCAGACTTCAACTCAAAGGTTTGAGGCAGAAGTAGATCCTTAAAAAAATACAACCACCTGCTTCAGCTTGAACGTCCGTAGACAGCATCACAGCCCAGGCGCAAAGCATGCGATTTTCTGTGGCGCATCTTTTGATACCAAAGTTTGCGTTCTAATAATAGTAAATAACTAATACAAAGGTATAATTGATATAAGTAGAAAAACTTGGCCACTGTGGTAGAGTATAACTCCATTATGGATAAGATTTTATTTTGATAAATCACACAGTGGTGTTGTACAGTAATATTAACTGATGACGTTTCGAGCACAAACTATTGCTGCTCATAATAATATCAAGTTACTCGCACAACTTTTTTCCATCATTTATATGCATGAGTTAAATTGATGATTAGACATTTGAATCAAGTCAACAATATAGGATAATATACATTCAGAAATAATAATAATACAAGTATTATTGATCAAATACAATTAGATGGGAAATAAGACGAGTGTTTTTATAGTCATAATAAGTAACTTGTTAGAATGTTGTGATGTGTTTGAATTGAAATAGAATTTTATGATTATTTATTATGCTCCCCTAATTTGACCGGAGGTAATAATATCTTCCATATCTCTGGTATTTGCATTGAGGCATTTTCGTTGCATGTGTTGGGTGTAGACTCGTTGAACAAAGATTCAGTAGTCAACCTCTTTCTCTCTCTTCACCCACCTATATTACTCTTTAGAATTTTAACTTTCTCCCACCATGCTATTGTGTAATTGTGTATTAATGCATGCAGTGCGATTGCTGAGCTGTTTTATAAATTGCTTATCTTCTCGGGGTCAACTATTCCTACTTTACCTAAATTCTTGTGTTCCGACGATCTGATTATCCCCGACCTACTAGTTTGATCTATGTAGTTGACCCAACTCATAGTCATTGGAAGGTATTTTGTAAACTATATTATTTTGTTTAATTGGGTCCACCGGGTCTTTCAGCCTATAAGAGCTTGTCCTGTCTGAGTGAGTTTGTAGGTTTTAATGTCACCCTAATTCCTGCTTTATTAGGAATCCTACGCAGGGTGTCAGATGTCCCCTCCTTATATGGCGCAACAGTGGATTGACTTATATTCTCTCTTATTTATGTTATCACCATTAGTTTCACCATTATTTTTATTTTGCTTCTGGCCTTTTGCGATCTTCTTAATGAATTTTATGGGATAGTTGGTTATTTAACACCAACGTTTCCTCTTCTATCTGTTTTATTTCATTGTTTAGGTATTTTCTTGCGCTACTAAGTGCTATGACTCGGTTTGTTAGACACTTGACTACGCCAGTGTGCTTTCACAGACAGTTAACGGATGAGACGAATTAAAGTCTAAATATCCAATATTAGAATGTGTTGGCTTTTTATAAACGCTAGTGTGTAGTTTACCTTCTTCTTGATATGATTATGAGCAATAGTCTGTGCTGGAAACGTGGTCGTAAGTTAATATTACTGTATAACACTACTGTGTGATTTATCAAAATAAAATCTTATCGATAATGGAGTAGTGCAAAGGTAGTTGATAGGATATAAGTGTCATTATCAAGGTGGAGATGTAGCTGAATTTTGACAGTCAATGAATTCTAGATTCCAGTCTATCTGTAGTTATTGCAACCTAGGCAACTAGATAGTATAGTTTAAGTGTAGTGCACAGGCTAGTACTACTTGGGTAGTTGAGTTCTCTTCAGTAACTATAAGGATCAAGGCTGAGTAAGCGGTTCAGTGGTAGACTACTCGTCAACTATGCCACATAAATAGTCCAGGGTTCGATTCCCCTACCCAACGCACTCCTAAATTTCAACTAGCCAGTCACAAGCAGGAAGATTAGGCTAGGCATGAGGCTAGGGACCCCATACTTGGTAAACAATAAACACCATTGCTATTAAAAATTGAAAGGTAAAAGCTTAAAGAAGCACTATGTTCCACTGGAAACGCACAGGAATACTAGTTTCTGAAAATAGGGATCAAGTAAACAGCGATAACACGAAGTAGCAGGACGACACTTTAGACTTGATACTAAGTGTGATTATTTTCGATGTGAATACAAGAGTAAGACGAGTTGGCTGTCTGCCTATTATCACCGAGGATATTCTTATTATTTATTATTTATTTAAACGCAGAAAAAACTTGGTACACTATGGCACCAAGAAGGATGCGCCACACAATAATAATAAAACAACATAGATCAAAAGTAAAAAAAATTAAATATAAGTAGAGAACGGATAAAGAACTTCATCTGGAAGGAAAACAGTCATACTGAACAAGTTCACACAGTATTCGTTAACTATCATCGGGAAGGGAAGAAAGAAGGGAATTGCAACACGTTCGCCGTTGATTACGATTCTCGGCCATATCCGATAACGTTTCGAGCTATCTCTCGGACCCCAACCAGGGAGTCGTGACGCACCAACCAATGCTAATCTAGCACAAACATCCTTCATCCCACGACGCCAAGTCATAATAGGCTGACCACCTCTCCGCTTTTTCCATCCCATTCCAGGACTAGCGAACAGACACTTACACGAAGCCTCTTAGGATGGCATTCGCAGCACATGTCCAAGCCACCGGAGCTGGTGTTTCCAGATGACGACACTCAATGAATGATGATCTCCACTGTGTTCAAACACACGCCACCGAACCTCGGAATTACTCATGCGATGATGCCATCGAATGCAAGCAATCCTTCGGAGACAGCAATGATCGAATACGCAGAGTCGCCGCACATCCTCAGCTCGGACAGGCCAGGTTTCACAGGCGTAGAGTAAGACAGCCCGCACCGAAGCATTGTATACCCGACCTTTGACAGCCAGGCTAACATCGCGACGGCACCATAGGTGGCTCAAGTTGATGTATGCCACCCTAGCCTTTATTATACGGTTGGAAATCTAATCCCCCAATGCTCCGCCAGCATTCACACAACTACCCAGACACACAAAGATGATATTCTTAGTTATGGCGGACTGGATTATGCGTCCGACTGTGCATTGGAAGCGAGGAGACAGGAATACATTGGACCACCACCGACAAGGAAACCAGAGGAGATCTGAATTTCGCGCGTGGATGATTTTATGTGTAGTATCACACAAACTCGAAGACTTGCATGAAGCCGAAGAAAACCAACAGACTGCCAGAAGAGGCAGGGAGCGAAGACATAACTCTAGGTGAACATAGAGAAGACGGAGGTGATGAAGAACAGAAACAACAACAACAAAAAGCAGCATCCACCATCAATCACCATCAACCGGAGAGATTTAAGGGGTTACCTACTTCAAATTACTTTGTTTATGAAGTGTATCACACAGTGAAGAAACAGCATTATTTACTGGATGATGTTTTAAACAAAATTTACTACTCACAATCATTTCATCGATTATAATCACACGACTTTGAAACTTGACTTTTATAGTTTTCCTTGTTTTCTCCTATTTGTCGTCGTAGGGGTAGTGGAATTTTTCAGATATCCACCTGGACAGGTGTTGAATCATTCCTATTACACGTATTCTCTCTCAGTTGATTCGATAAACAAATTTTCTCTTATCAATCTCTCCCTCCACCCTACTGTTATATTAAATTTTACAACTGTCATCTTATCCCATCCCATCCTATTGTATGGTTGTGTGTGATTGCATGTAGTATAGTGCTACAGCTGTACTATTCTCAAGATTTCTTATCTTATTCGGGTCATCCAATCTAGATTTTGCTGCTAGGTTTTATGTTCGACTAGTCTGACTGACTGCCCCTGTTCTACTAGTTTGACCTATGTATTTGACCTGACAATCAACGCAGACAGGATATTAGATAAACTAAATTGCTTTGTTTTAAAGGCTTCACAGGATCCTTTAACCGACAAGGCATGTTTCCAATTGAGTTTGTGGGTTTGAATGCCACTTTTATTCCTGCCTTGTTAAGAATTCTGCGTATAGTTTCCGAGGTTCCTTCGTTGTATGGAATTGCTACTGATGATTTAGATTCCTTATTGTTGGTGTTGTCTTGCGCATATTTGACATGCGTGTCGTCATTAATATTACTATTATTATCACTATCGCTACTATCATCATTTTTTTTATTTTTACACTTCCTTTCATATTCCCTGACTAATTTATCTGGATAATTATTAAGTTTCAAGGCTTCTTTTATGTGCATCACTTCTTGTCTTAGATTTTCCTTGGTACTGCTTAGTTTTTTTGCTCTGTCATTTAAAAGTTTCACCAATCTTATTTTTACTGACATAGGATGGGATGATTGGAAGTCTAAATATCTGTTTGAATGTGTGGGTATCCTGGAAACACACTAGTGTGTTTGACTTCCTATCTCCTTTCCTTTTTACACTGCAATTTAACATTGGCAGCTCCCCCTTTGAGTGAATTTCCAATTCATAAGTGAATTGAAATGCCTCTACCTTCGAGTTGATGTATTCGCAAAATCTATCTATATCCTGTGTTCTAAGTACAGTGAATGTGTCATTTACATACCACAACCATATTTGGCGGGGGGGGTGAACGTTTCAATCGCTATGTTTTCCCAACTATCCATGAATATACCTATTAGGATGACAGTTTTAAAATCTAATGTCACAGGTTGGAGGGAGAGATTGATAACAGAAGCTTTATTTATCGAATAAACTGAGGAAAATACATGTAATAGAAATGATTCAACAACTGTCCAGCCGGATATTTGGAAAAATCTACTACCCGTACGACAAATGGAGGAAGACAAAGAAAACTATAAAACTTGAGTTTCAAAGTCATGTGTTTATAATTGATATGATTATGAACAACAAATTTTATTCGAAACGGTGTCATCCAGTAAATACTAATACTGTTTCTCTCACTGTGTGATACATCTAATAAACAAACTAATATGGAATTAATTACTATCACAGTGCCCAATTTTTACACATGTCACCTCCTTCATTTCAACTACAGGCGGAACGGATGAAGATATCAGAGCATTCTAGCCCATTGAATCTCCTGACAGATTACAAATCAAAACCATATATTGTTATAGTACATAAATAACATGCCCATATATATAAATAAATACACAACATGACTACTCACCATATTCATAAAACTAGCCAATTTTGATGCGGACATATTCGTGTACAATTTAAGAAATGAACGAAGACGTAACAACTCGATTTGTTGAACAATTTCCGATTTGAATAGATCAATCTGTTGACGTTGTGAATCAAGCGGTGAGACTGAATCCATAGCAGATGGTAATGACAAGGCTTGTGGTTTAGCATAGTACGGTGTCTCAGGCGAAATAAACTTTGGACAACCAAGATCAAAGGAACTAGCGAATTCTGTTTCATCACTGTATAAAATAAATGAACGATAAAATTGTGTAAAAAAAAATAAAGTTTTGAAAAAAAAAAGAAAACGATGAATCATTGATCTAGCAAAAATTCCCAATCAGTCAAACCCTACAATCCAATACCTGAATATCAACGAGATGATCACTTGCAATTGACCCTATTCAGGTAAGTAGTTACCTGGGATTCCAGTGGGAAATTATGACCTGTAGGGTGCAGCACGTCGGGTGTGAGGACAAATACTCGCCGAGGACACTGGCCAGCGGTCGCGCTATGCCGTGAAATGGCAGAAGTTGGAATTCATGGGTTGACCATTAGATCGGGTCCCAGTGGGTTAATGGTCTACGAGCTCGCTAGCCTTGTAACCAGAAGGTCCTGGGTTCGAACCCCGGTCCAAAGCTAAGCTGACGAAACAGCTGGTTGTCCAGTACTCTCTGGTGGTTTTCCAATAATTCTCTAACTGATGTCAGCTCATGATGAAATCCTGTAACCAATCAACCAAATCCCTACCAACCAATACCTGAGCAAAAAACGTTTTGGGCAAAGAATATTCTTAAGACCTAATGTACAAGGATTTAGTTTGTTTGAAGCTTGACCACAATTTAATACTCTTAGGGAGTCCTGGACAGATGTTTCGTCCCAGCTTGGGACTCATCGGCAGTACGCATTCACTAGGATTCAAACTCAGGTCGAGCTAAAACCACGAATAGGTAGAATACATTGGTCACTGAATCAAGTTCCAGTGGCTGAATATCTACGAGTTTGCCTTGAGACCAGAAGGTCCTGGGTTCGAACTCTAGTGCAGTGGGAGCACACTGCCAAAGAGTCCCAAATTGAAACAGAAGAGCTGTTCAGTACTTGTTGGTGGGTTTCAATAATCCTCTAAATGACATTAATATGTGATCCAATTTGGAAGAGTATCCTTCTCGATAATTTTCTCCTTTGGGTTATACAGTTCATATATCGAGTTTTTACGATCAAAAGCAGGTGCAAGTGTGGTGATGTTTTGCGTAAAAATATTTGATACAAAATTGAATATTAGATAAACAAATTAGGCAAATTAATGCAACCGTTAAAGCATTGATTGAAAGGTAAGGAAAGCGTCTGAACGAACTTTTTCTGAACACATAAGTTGAGCTTTTTTCAGCTGGATTCCGACGGTTTCAGCTATTTCGTAGAAGGCGAACTCATGAAGCAAATCAAGATTAGTAGGAATGCAATAAATAATTTTAAATGCAGTATTAACGTCAACCTTATGCTCACCATCTACAAGGTGTGCTAAAATAGAGCTATGAACAGATATTGTTTGTCCCTTGCTTAGCCATGCTGGATGATGTTCGGACAAGATTAATGACGCCCATTCAGCAATACACTTTACCATAGAGAAAGAAAATAATGACAGTATCTCATTCCTAGATGTCTTCATGGCAAGGAAAGAAGATGATACACTACGAAGGAGTGTGTATAGGAAACCTACAACAACAGGTCAGTACACTCATTTTTTGAGTTTTATACCTTTGAAATATAAACGTAACCTGGTAAAGTGTCTGGTTCATAGAGCTGGGTTAATCTGTTCAGACGACCGCCTCAATGAGGAGACTAAGATTATTAGAGAAGTACTTTTAGAAAATGGTTATTTAGATAAGTTCATTGAGAAAGATATGAATCAATTCACCACCTAGGAGAGTCAGTATGGCAATGGTTCCGAAAAAAATCACTTCATAAAACTACAGTTCCTCGGTGACAACATCAGGGAAATAATAACACACCACATGAAGAATGCAGTTAAAAGAGCTTATTATGCAGCAGACAAGCCTATCGACAACTTCAAGCGGTTCACCCGCTAGAGTGACTGCAGGTACAGACGGCTTCTGACAGTCTTGTAACAGTACTTTGCACTTATATAGCGAAAAGCACATACCATACTTGCAGACACTGATCGCC
The DNA here is from genome assembly GCA_944472135.2 of Trichobilharzia regenti. NCBI lineage: Eukaryota > Metazoa > Platyhelminthes > Trematoda > Strigeidida > Schistosomatidae > Trichobilharzia > Trichobilharzia regenti. Next base: position 56,409,709 of record OX235266.1, read on the forward strand.
AACCGATTAAGTGCGATTTGGGCAATATGTATGCTATCGCACAGCAAGACGATATCATCTGCTTACTCGAGGTCGAAAAGTCTCTCTCCAGGGAGCGGATCTACTACACCACCTTCACGCACCTCCTTCAGAGCTGAATCCAGAATGTCATCAATGGCAACGTTAAAGAGAAATGGAGAGAGATCGGGTAATCCTATCTAACACCCACTGTTGGTTGGAAACAGTGAAAGACAGATGTAGAAAGACATTATCATCCGTCGTACACCTATAGTAAAATTAAACAAGCAATGGAGGCAGTCGGCATCCCTGAAGAACACAAATTAATAATAATAATAACAATAACAATAATACTTACAGTTGTTGTAACCGAATAATCGTTTCAGTGAATTTCTCTCTTCTATCCATATCAATATTATAGTCAATAGATGTGGGGCACATAGTTAAACAGATAGCTAACAACGACATCATTTGATCCGCCTGTTTATTGACATATTCTTTAAGATCAGCACGTTGTGATATCAATCCAATTGCACGTGATTTATAGGCTAATGTCGATAGGAGAGTGGATACAGCATCTTGATATGAATGCATCATCATATAAGAGAAGCCAACATAATAACCCGTGGTTATGTGACATGTTGGCACTTCATGATACATTTCCTATAAGGCAGAAAATTACACAAAACAATAAACATAACACAACATAAGGGAATGATGAAGAAGTAAAGGGGAGAGAGAGAGAGAGAAAACGCCAAGTGAAGTGTAGAATAGAAACAAACTTTTTTAATCATGTACTACTGATATAAGTGTAAAACTTGGGGACTGTAGTGGTAAAGTATAACTCCATTATAGATAAGATTTTATTTTAAAGTGTTGGTTTGTAGGGATTTGATTGGTTTCAGGATTTCATCATGAGCTGACACTAGTTACAGATCCATTGGAAAACCTGGAAGTACTGGACAGCTGTTTCGTCCCATTTTGACAAAGCTGCACAGTGTTATACAGTAACATTAACTGAATTGCATACATTTTAAGATTATTTATTATCCTCCTCTGATTTGACTAGTGGGAATAATATCTTCCATAACTCTGGTATTTGCATTGAGTCATTTTTCTGTTGCATGTGTTGTGTTGGGTGTAGATTCACTCAATGAATCAGGATTCAGTAATTAGTCTCTCTCTCTCTCCATCTTAGAATTTCTAACACTCCCCCATCCTGGTATTGGATGGTTGGAGGCAATCGGCAGGAAGCCTTGTCTGACCTAGGTTTTGTGCTAGTTGGCACTCGTCAGCAAGGCAACCTTGAAGGAACTCACGTCCCTTCTGAGATTCGAACCCGCGTCACCCAGTGCTGCAATCAGAGACGTTACCACTGAGCTATTCGGGCTCGCAATTGACCTCCTGTAGGACTGTAGTGGATATTTTGATTTGACACTAGAATGGTGGTCACATGACAACCTGACTGATAGAATTCAGTCTACACCAGTCAGAGGACTAGATGCTTCACACTAGTTACTGGTGTCAAATAAAAAAAATCATCCTATTGTGTGGTTGTGTGTTAATGCATGCAGTGCAGTGCGACTGCTGAGCTTTTTGCTAAATTACTCATCTTCTCGGGGTCAACCATTCTTACCTTAGCCACTAAATTCTTATGTTCCGATAATCTGATTACCCCCGATCTACTAGTTTGACCTATATTGTTGACCTCAGTCATAGTCATTGCAGGGTTTTCTGTAAATTATATTATTTTGTCTAATTAGGTCAACCTACTGGGTCCTTCAACCTACAGAGCTTGTAATAACTGAGTGAGTTTGTAGGTTTAAATGCCACCACCCTAATACCTGCTTTATTCAGAATCTTACGTAGGGAGGGTCTGAGATGCCCCCTCTCCTCCTTGTATGGTATAACAGTGGATGACTTATATTCTCTCTTATTTATGTTATCATTACTAGTTTCACAATTATTTTTATTTTGCTTTTGAACTTTTCTGATCTTCCGAATGAATTTTATGGGATAGTTGGTGATTTGATACCAACGCTCCTTCTATCTGTTATATTTCATCATTTAGGTCTTTTCTTGTGCTACTTAGTGCTACTGCTCGGTTTGTTAAACAGACACTTATTAACTAGACCTGCCTTCACGGACAGTTAACAGATGAGACGAATTAAAGTCTAAATATCCAATATTAGAATGCGTTGCTTTTCTATAAACACTAGTGTGCAGTTCACCTTCTTCTATTCGTTTTATTTTACAATCTAACATCACAGCTAATTCTTCTGGTTCATTTTCCGAATCAAATGTGAATTTTATTCCCTCTACTAGTGAGTTTATGTGTGTGAAGGAGTTAGAGAGAGAGAGAGATGCTCTGTTTTTAACACTGTGTGAAAGTGTCATCCACATATCTCCACCATAATCTTTGGAGTAGGATTAAATGTATTAAAAGCAATATTTTCCCAGCTATCCATGAAGATATTTGCTACGATTGGGGATATTGGGGATCCATGCCATTGCTACACCTTCTGTTTGTCCATATATTTTGCCCTGGAATTTAAAGACAGTAGATGTGAGGCATAACTGAATTTGGAAAATAATTTCCTCAATGGGCAGCTTTATCTTATGAGTAAATTCGGGTTCAAAAGTTAGTTCTATTTCAACTGCTTCTAACGGTATATTGATGAGTATGTATGTTAGTGTACAGACTAGTTACATCAAAACTGATCACTGTTTTGTTATCCTTTTGTTCATATACAGAATTAGGCGTTTTATCACTCTGATTTTCATCGCTGAATTATATACAGTTTCAAGTTTGATCATGGGTTTGATATGAATTAGAGGACCACGAAATGCCAACGGAGACTACTAGATAGCTGTTTCGTCCCGATTAGGGGCTCTTCAGGAAAACGCATACATCAACCCATGCATCAGGAATCGAAGCCACGACCTCCCGACTACAAGGCCAGCTCGTAAACCATTCAGCGACTATGACCCGACTCAATGGACCATGAATTCCAAACTTTACTGATTCATGATTTCATGGAGGATTTAATCATGAGCTGACATCAGTTAGAGAACCACTGGAAAACCTGGGAGTACTGGACAGCTGTTTCGTCCTAGTTTGGGACGCATCAGCAGTACGCACCCACCGGGATTCGAACCCAGGACCTTCTGGTTACAAGGCGAGCTCGTAGGCCATTGAGCCACTGGGACCCGATCCAATGGTCCTTGAATTCTAACTTCTGCCAGTTCACGACATAGCACGACCACTTCGCAATGTTTTCTTCGATGAGTTACTGCCTCATCTTCAACCTGCTGTACCCTACTGGTCACGGCTTCCCACTAGAACCCCAGGTTAACTGCCTGAATAGGACCAGTCACTAGTGAGCATCAGATTAATTTTCAAGTATTGGTTTTTTAGGGATTTTGTTTGATCGCTCATGATTAAATCCTCGAACCCAGGACCTCTCAATTACAAAGTGAGCTCGTAGAACATTTATAGCCACTGCGACTAGACCCAATGGCCCGTGAATTCCAACTTCCGTCAATTCGCGATACATATATACATAGAGGACGGTAAAAATCTATGGTTGGAAACAATTGGTGACATGGCTCAAAATCGTTCTCAGTGGTGCAGATGCATCCACTCCTTGTGACTTATGATCTCCAATGAAACTGTTTTGTTCTTCGTTATTACTCCTCCTTTGTCTCACACCTCTGCTCACTGTTTCTATTATGCTTTTCTTGTACTTTCTTCTCTTGCTTCACGTGCTACAAGGAGTGGAGTGTGGCGACTTGAACTTCCGCACATTTGTGCAAAGTTCTATGTTGAAAACAGACAGACAGAGGAAGTATTGATTCAGACATCTAATTGCTCCTGTGGAATGAGCCAGTTGGTTACATAAGCCGCACAATTAAGCCTGTTTCTTGTCGGATTTCCGAACATCATCCTGCGTGGTTGGTTAAGTAAAGGACAAACAAAATCCATTCACATAGCACTATTCTCTCATCTGGTGCATACAGAACACAAGATTGATGACGTTAACGAGGCAGCTTTCAAAGTCAATTACTGCATACCAACAAATCTTCACTTCGCCTTAAGAGTTCGTTTTACTACATACATATTGCAGAGGTTGGCTGTTGGAATCCATATTAAGAAGCCTAACTTATGTGTCCAAAAGAAGTTGGTTGGTTCAAACATTGTCCTTACCCCGCTGACCATCTAGGTTCGAATGATCCTCAATTTGTTGTAGAAGTTTCCTTAATTTTATTTGATATTCTATTTGCTATTATATGTTTATGCTTATTATAATTTAAGCATCTTTAATGAACTGTAATTCCATTGTGATCTTACTTCACAAATCGATATTATTTAAAAAGCACACTAATATTGTTATCGACTACTAATCTAGAATATCCTATGTATATAAAACATATGCATATAATTGTAAAGCCAGAAGAGAAAATTATCAAAAAGGGTATTCTTTGCTCAACTGTCATTAAGTGTTAACGGATCCTATGATCCGATCCCACACTACCTACTCCAATTTGCACAAGTTGAAAGTATCCCTAATCCTCATACACATCAAGTGTGGCTCACACCCTTGAACATAAAGATATCTGTTCCGACTGAGTTCTTCTATTTCTCTGTGAACAAGACAAATTAGGAATCGAACCCAGAACACTTGCGTGACCGGCAAGCATTTTATCATTGAACCACTGACAAACGAAAGCCACCGCCCGATGAGGGAGGCTTCAAACCCCCACCCTGAGATTAAGTTTGATATTCTCCGGACTAAGGTAATCAGGTGAAAACGAAACTCACTAGAAGAGCATGTTCTCACTACGCAAATAATTATGAGGGGTTGCATGATTGTTTTTATAATTCCCTTAGATTCCAGATAGAGCATAAGGGCTTCCAACAGGATAGAATCAATTCATCCTGTTCTCTACAGTTGTCTTCACCTGGTACTGCAACCACCCCCTCCTCCGTGATCTCCATTTCACACCCAACTCGCTGCTTCTCAGTTGTGTCCTATTCGCCGTCTTTCGCGTAGACGTGATATCCGACTATCGACTAAAGCACGTGTGCACTGCTCAGTAGTTCACAACGTCCTCCTTTATGACTAGCCGTGAGACGTGGCCATTGAGACTGGAAGACATAAAAAGGCTAGCTGTCTTTGATTCTAGTTGCCTGCGTTCTATCTCTCGTATGAAGTGGTACAATAAGTTAGGAAATATTGAGTTGAGACAACGGTTGAGTGCTAGGTAAGGAGGGGAAATCAACCGACAAGTCTGTGAAGTTACATCGGCTGAGATGGTTAGGACATGTGTTACGCATGCCTAGCCATCGCCTTCCTCGACAATGTGCAATTTTAACTGACATAAGATCTGTGAGGTTGTAAAAGAGCCAGCGGTGGTCAAACCAAAATATGGCTTCATCAGTCAATGAAATCCACAACAGTTAGTTTAAGCCAGCCACGTAGGAAGGTATAGACTTCCTGGTTGGGGTCCTCGTGGCGGTAAACATCAATGGCTGGAAACAATCGATGATATGTCTCAAAATCGTTCTCAATGGCTGGCGCAGGTGCATCCACTCCTTGTGACTTATGATTTCCAATGAAACTATATTGTTCTTCGTTATTACTATTCCTTTGTCTCACACCTCTGTCTACTGTCTCTATTATGCATTTCTTCTGTCTGTCTGTCTGGATTCAACATAGAACTTGGCACCGAAGTGCAGCAGTTCGAGTTGCCACGTTCCAAATAGCACACAAAGGTGCTACAAGGGAAGGAGAGTGGTGACTTGAACTGCCGCACATATGTGCAAAGTTTTATGTTGAAAACAGGCAGACAAACAGTTCTATTCGAGGGCTATTCAACAGTCTCACCAATATATGTCCATCTGTCTCTATTTTCCTCTACATATTTGTTGAGGGATAGGTTCTTGATTGATTCGGTGCAAACGTTCCTCGCTTCTAATCCTTTCTTGTCATCTGATCTTCAGTATAGAGCGAAGATACCTGTTGATAAAAGTCTGGAGCTTATTCGGAATGCTTTTGCTGACGCACTAACTCTTCAAACCAGATAAAAGCACATACAGACTTGACATTCATGTTGAAAATCCGAATCTCGTTTTTCATGCTCCGCAGAATCGATTTCCACACTGATATCAATCAAAATAATAAAGGTCTGTCTTGCCTTTCTGATCCTAACTCACTTTGACATCTTCATCACAGCTGCCCGTAGTTCAAACGATGCTGCCCCGATAAGCGATAGTGATTGGTGCTTAGTGTTGTTGATGTTGATTAGGTGTCTTAATCACCTGTGTCTTCTCTATGTTCACTTGAAGTCCTGTCTTGCCTGGCAGCCAGTTCTGCCAACTTGTTGATTTTCACACCTGTAGATCTTGAAGTTTGTGTGACATTGGACACAAATCGTCTACGAAGTTCAAAGCTTTGAGAGTCTTCTCGTCCGCCTAACATATTCCTGTGTCTGCTTGCTTCCCACAACTTGCATCACAATATGTAATGAATTGTAATGTGTATATATAAACCCATTTCACTAGGCTTCTCTACTAGGTAAAGAAAATGTCTCATACAAGTGAAAGACATACGGAGTGGCTGAGAATTTGTATTCCATATCAACTACAAATTACTCTTATTTTACTCCTCTGCATTCCAAGTGGAAAAGAGGACTTCAAGATTGAGCTTTGAAGTTTCAGTGAGAGTAGTTTTATTTTTACTGGGTGGAGTTGCTAATCTCACGACCAGCATTCCCTCTTTGCTGGGATTACTATCAGTAGAATAAGGTTTAAGAGTAAGTCAGTAGGAGACTGAATCCTGGACCACGTGAGGGCATGGGTTGACGAGTATTCCACCGCTGTACCACCAGCGTACAAGACTGCGAAATGGTGCACAGTCGTTTCATCCTACTTTAGGACTCTTCATCGGAGCACACCATGCGGGGTTCGAATCGAAGACCTTCTGGCTAGAGGGTAGGCTCGTATATTAATCAGCCACTGGGTCCCAATTACTCTAATGGTTTGTTATAAAACAACAATATTATTACAGTGTTCGATGATTTTTATCAAAAGTAGGATCACACAGAGCATATAATAAAAATAACTTACTAAACGATTGAATTTAATATTCTCTAAAACTTTAATCGCCGTATAATAATCACCCAATAAACAGTGCAATCGACACAATCCAATCAGACTAAAGAATCCAAGCATTTTATACAGCATACAACGTCCGAATTCGTCAGCTATTTCATTCGGATCACCTAAAGATAAGACAGAAGGGATAATAATAATAATTATTATTATTATATAAACACAAGAAAACTTGGTACAATATGGCGCCAAGAAGATGCACAACACAATAACAATAAAACATATGAGGCGAAAAGTAAAATTATATGTATAGAACTGATAAGAAGAACTTCATCATCTGGAAGGAAAACAGTCATATTTAACAAGGTCAAACAGCACGTTCACCATTGATGACTGAGATTCTTGGCCAAATCCGAACACGTTCAGAGCCAGTGATTCAAGCTATTTCTCCAACGCTAACCAGGGAGCTGTGATGCACCAATCGATGCTAACCTAACACACACGAATATCCTTCATCCTACGATGCCAAGTCATAATAGGCTGACTAACTCTCCACTTTTTCCATCCCATTCCAGGACTAGCGAACAGACCACTTACACAGAAGCTTTTGAGATGACATTCCTTGTAGCACATGTCCAAGCCACAGAAGCTGATATTTCCAGATGACGATACTCAATTAATGGTGAACTCCATTGTGTCCAAACACACGCCGCCGAATCTCAGAATAACTCACACGATGATGTCATCGAAGGCAAGCAATCTTGCGGAGACAGCAATGATAGAATACACAGAGCCGTCACACATCCTCAGCTCGGAGAGGTCAGGTTTCAAAAACGCAGAGACCAAGACAACACGCACCAAAGCGTTGTAAACCCAATCTTTAACAGCCATGCTAACGTCGCCAAGGCGCCAGAGGTAACTCAAGTTGACTTATGCCAACCTAGCTTTCATGGTATGGTTGGAAATCTCCTCTGTCACAGCTCCGCCAGCACTCACACAACTATCTAGATACACGAAGTTATCGAAAACTTCAAGCGTTTTACCTGCAAGAGTGAGTGCAAGCACAGGCGGCTCTTGACAATCTTGTAACAGTACTTTGCACTTAGATGGTGCAAAGTATATACCATACTTACAGACACTGATCGCCAACTGACTATGTGCAATTTGGGAAGCCTGCATGCAATCGCACAGTAAGACGATACCGTCTGCATACTCGAGGTCGAAAAGTGTATTTTCAGGGAGAAGATGAACACCACCTTCATACACATCCTTCAGAGATGACTCCAGAATGTCATCAAAGGTAAAGTTAAGGAGAAATGAGGAGAAAAGAGTTAAATAAAATATTATGGCTCCTGTGTAGACAGAGATATAATAAATTATTTAGCTTGCAGACTTTCATGAACAGATGCCCCATTCGCAGGCTGGCTTGATAATGAAGATCACATGGCCAGCAGATATGAGCGACAAAGCACTCTGTCAGAGACTCAACCAAGAACCAAGTGCCCAACATATATGCAGAATAAAAGTAGAGATGGATTCGACATACACTGAGGAAACCATTGGGTAACACTACACACCAGGCTGTCGAATGAGACTCAAACAGAAAGTGATAGGTTAGTAGGCATCCGACAGTGACATGGAGAAGAACATGTGAAAAAGAAATGAAAGTCCGTGAGCAGTTGTGGAGCCAGTAGAAAACAGCGTACAACAGAGGTGTACTGCTGAAGCCCTGTTTACTTTGAAGGGACACTAGGTGGTAACCAATGTTGGTACACACAGAGTTATATCAGGTAAATTTGCAATGTGGCCAATATGCTAAGTGCTGTGTTATCGCGGCACACTCTGACTTATTGGTAGATGATGGAACCGGTAGGGAACTTTGAACACTAGATACCACCTAGTGTCTAATCAAAGTATCTATTACAATCCTACAGGATGTCAACTGTAGCAGCACTAAGTGACCCGGGTTCGAATCTTGGAAGGGATATGAGTCTCATCAAGGTTGCAGATACACCACACAAGGTTCAAGGCGTCCTGTCGATTACCTCTAAATATCTAATAGTAAAGCCCTATTTTCCACCAAAAATCAATAATAATAGAGTATATGTATAACTCCTTTCTGTTGACTTTTATAGCCTAACGGTACATTTCAAAATTTCGTGTAATTTATCTGTAAATATCGTTGAGAATTTAATGGATGGGAAAAAAGTTTTAAAGGCTAAGATGTAAGATATACAAGGGAAAACCAACAGGTTTTCAGAAGAAGCAGATAGAGAACGCAGGAATTTAAGCGAACATATAGAAGACAGAAGTGATAGAGACGCTCAACAACTAACTACAACGGGAAAAATATGAAGGAAGTCACTACTTTCCCTTACACTACATAGAATAGTTTCAGCTACGGACGGACGGACGGATGGCACAGATGAAGCTGTCAAATTCAGTCAGGAATGGAAAGGCGAAAGAGGCATTCATCGCCCTGAAATCAATTTGGAAATCTAGTGCACTAAGCTTAAAAACAACACCAACGTTGTCAGTTCTTCTACATGGTTTAGAGGCTACATATGTCACCAGAAGCCTTTCGAAAAGGCTATCACAGACTTTCATCAACAACCGTATGTTACGCCCTAAAGCTTGACAATAAATTCTACACACTAAATCCAGTAGAAGCAGTGTGAATAATCAACTGATGGGCATTTAGAACGCTGCGTACTTATTAGAGTTAACGACGTACACAAGCTGAACAGGATGCTGCGTGTGATACAGACTGTGTGTGTGTGTACTGCTAAGGAGTCTACTCCGTCCTCCTTTATGGCCGTGAGACCTGCCCAATGAGACTGGAGGATATGAAAATGCTATCTGTCTTTGATCATAAGTGCCTGCGCTCTATCTCCCATGTGAAGTGGTATAATAGGGTGAGCAATATTGAGGTTAGGCGTTGAGTGCTAGCTGAAGAGGTGAAATCGATAGACGAGGCCGTGAAGCTACATCGGCTGAGATGGTTAGGACATGTGTTACGCATCCCTAGCCATCGCCTTCCTCGACAATGGGCAATTTTAACTGACATAGGATCTGTGAGGTTGGAAAAGAGTCAGTGGTGGTCCAACCACAACATGGCATCATTCAATGAAATACACAACAGTTAGTTTAAGCCAGCCACGTCGGGAGATGTAGACTTTCTGGTTTGAGTCCTCGGGACGGCAAAAACCAATGAAAGCTGAAGACAATTGGTGATATGGCTCAAAATCATTGTCAAAGCAAAGCGCAGATGCATCCACTCCTTGTGACTAGTAATATCCAATAAAACCGTATTGTTCTTCGATATTACTATTCCTTTTGTCTCATAACCCTGTTTACTTTCTCTATTATGCATTTCTTCTACCTTCTTCTCTTGCTTTGTGTGCTAGGTGTACTGCACATTGAGGCCAAGTTCTATGCTGAAAACACATAGACAGACAGTCAGTCAACCAGTCAGCTGAATAGAAAACAAGTCCATTAAATAACTATCTAAGAGCAATCCAATAATGATTTGAAAACTTGGGAACATTCATCGCCACTTTTTGTTCAGTGTGCTTAGTTTCTATTGATGGTTACACCACAATTTGACTAAGCGATCTAAACAACAAGCACAACAGTGTAAATAATGCAGGAAACATGTACGACTCAACAGATTTTTCACACTAGCGTCTGAGCGGATCGGATGGCGCGTGAATCTATTTTGAACCCCGCCCACCAACGGAAACGTAGTCCCACACATTGTTCTACTGTCATGAGGCACACCACCAAATGAAAGATTAGCAGGGTGACCCCTTAAAACAATCGGGGAGTATCCCAGCCCTCGTACAAACTACGAGATCTTGTGTAGCACACCTCTTGGTGCTCATAATTCACCAAGTTTCTGCTTTACTAATAAAAATAATATGCCTCTTATATTCCTAAACACTAAATATGTTGTTAGGAAAAAAGCTGTCTTCATCTCCTAATTTGGCATTGAACATTTATCTGGCGAGACAATCAAGGCTTCTCACTGGAACCTTCAATTTCAGGAGACGCAACAACAAATGTCATTTGAGCTTCCTATAAGCATAATAAGAAAGAACTTCATATGTGAAGAACTGAAAAACTACTGTGTTTAATGAATGAAATTCCTGACTTCCACTTGCACAAATGTGACAGCTTGCTTTTAGGAAGTGGGCTTCGTGAGCTTTTGGAAGTGTGTGGACGGTTTTTACTTCCAAACTGCTCACACCATGGAAGTTGATTTATTCTTGGGGTACCTGAAACATAAAAGCAGCTAGTGTTGCATGACCGCAGAGCCCAAGGGACAAATGCTTGAGGCCGGTTACATACGACCTGTTTTTTTGTTTGGACCACACTGTAGGATAATTAGGGATGTAGAATTTTTGAGGTCGACCTTCTCTAACCGCCTCCCTCTAGAGTGCAGAGACAGCATAGCTGACTAGCACGCCGGTCACCTGAAGCAAATACCAGGAAGAGGGTGTATTGATCATATCTTCACCCTCCGACAGATTCTAGAACACAGGCATTTCTACCGGCGTCCAACATCATTATATTTCTTGACCTAAAGGCAGCATTCGACTCTGTCGATCGGGAAGTTCTCTGGAGATGCTTGGCTGTAAAGGGAATTCCAAGAAAATATATTGCACTGATTAAGGCATTCTACTCGTACTCATACAGCCAGGTGAGGGCTTACGGCGAGCTGTCATCTGAACTGATGACGACCAGTGGTGTCCGTCAAGGATGCCCATTATCTCCTTTTCTATTCAACTTCATCATAGATGTGTTAATGGACTTAACCCTAGGTGACTTCAGTGACTCAGGATTTCCGGGAATATCTTTGAATGAGAATATTCCTTGGGAAGCGGAAAGAGTCTTAAACCCTGAAGAGATATCATGTTTGATGCGTCCCCCAAAAAGATGATACAGGACTACACCACTATAAAAAGGAAGTGGGGAGCCCCTTCTTTGATACCCCGCTTCTAAAATCCACAAAAAGGGCCCGTTTGTTTTTAGTACCCGCTGGCGAGAGTTTCAGGGGGTGTCTCCTCCGCCCTCTTTTTGGTGCCCAGGAGGAGAAGAAAAGTTTTTTAGGGCTTTTTTTCGTAGTAAATAAGGAAGGAGGGGGTTAAAGGAAAGGGGTAAAAAGATGGGAGGTTGTTAGCCACCTCCCCCCAGAGAATGAGATGGGGAAAAAGGGGAAAAAACTTAAATAAACCATTCAGAAGAGGTCGGTGGCGGAAAAATTGAAATGCCAACCTTCGGGGCACCCCTCCTTTTTATTAATGATTTTTTTTTTTTTCTCTTTCCCCCTCCTCTTTTTTTTTTTTTTTTCTTTTTCTCTGTTCGCGAAGGGTGATTCCCTGTAATTTAAAAACAGACAAGACCTCACTGCTGTTACATCCCTGTCCCCCAGCAGTACGACTACGCCCACAGACCCCCCAGAATAGTGTAAAAACACTCTTACACTATACCTGTAACTGCTTTTAGTCAAATCGCCATCCTAACAATCTTCCTTGCATGGTAGGACATGCAGAAACAATAGTTCCATCCATTGTAGCCTGTTGGGTCATTGCGCTATGCAAGTCCGACCACCGCGTCAAGATAGCGGTTATCGGTCGGCGTGAGAGTTTGCAGAGCAATTCAGCTACGGTAACCAGAAACAGTGAGAGACTCATCCCTTACGTCAAGTCCACAGAAAGTAGTTATCTCGAAAAAAAGAAAGTAAATTTCAATACTTTTCATTTTTAAAACACAAAATAATTGAGCAAAGAACATCCTTTTCGAGAATTTCCTCTTCTGGCTCTACAATTATATGTACATATGTTTATATAAACAGAATATTCTAGATTAGTAGTCAATAACAATATTAGCGTTTTTCAAATAATATCGATTTGTTAAGTAAGATCACGATAGAATTACAGTTCACTGAAGACACTTAAATTATAATAGTAATAAAGATATAATAACGAATAGAATATCAACTTAAATTAGGGAAATTCAACAAAAATTCAGGATCATTCAAACCTGGATGGCCAAGGTAATGATAATGTCTGAACTAACTTCTTTTGGATGCATAAATTAGGCTTGTTAATGTGAATACCCACAGCCTCAGCGATACTTAGTAGTCGAAATCTTAAGACAAAATTGAGATTCGTAGGTATGCGGTAAATGACCCTGAAAGTATGGTTAACGTCAATCTTGTGTTCTGTCTCCACAAGATGAGACAGAATAGCGCTACGAATGGATTTTGTTTGACCTTTGCTTAACCAACCACGCAGGGTGATGTCCAGAAATTCGACGAGAAACACGCCTAATTGTGCGGCCTATGTAACTGGCTCACTGTACAGGAGCAGTTAAATGGTAGATACACATGGATGAGGAGGTGAAATTAGGCAGTTTGTCTTTTACTCCCGAATCCAGAAGAGGAGTGGTTTTAAAGACACAACGTAAGTCAGCAGCAGGGAATGCTCTCCGTTTTACCGCATTTCTAATGCGCTGTGTTAGTGTCTCGCTGGTGTTGTCCCCAAGGAACTGCATCTGTAAGAATAAGGCCTTTTTTGGAACTGTTGGTAACTTCGGCTGCTTTGGTTTCAAATTCATATTCTTATCAATAAACTTTTCATTTTACGAATGAAAAGAATCTCTCCCGAAAAACCATGTGTGCTGCATATATGTTAGGGCGCCGCCATTTTGTCCCTTTAATAGAAAACTGACCAACCGACCAAGGAGATATTTAAATTGAACCAATCAACACAGTGGGACTAACCTTGCTTCACATAATAACTTAATTGTTCATTGATATTTGACTTTTCAACCAACGAATACAAAACCGTCAGAACACTTTGTATATTCCATATCTTTGGATTTTTCATAAGTAATGCTTCGTCTTCAGGTTTCAGCTTTAGCCGATTACGAAAACTACAGAATTTTTGAAACTGATACAGGAATTCATCGATAATATCCCATAACCATTGATCAGGTAGAGATAAATTGATTGGTTTTTTAGCCACTGTAAAAGCATATACAATAATAATTAGTACTATTTATCGTATGAAAAAAAATACTTGCATAAGGTCAACTATTTTTTTAACAGTTGGTTAGCAAACAAGTTCACCAGGAAACTTTGACTTATTGGTTGAGGCTCAAGAATTTAAAAACAGTGGATTACAGGTCATACTCTTCCTGTGTCTACAGAGGTTGGAGCAATCCTATATTCACAAAACAAATGTGGATGGTTTAAAAGAATACATTTGCATACACTTATAGGGCTACAATTCAATTCTGTAACATTCAAAATTGTAATTATTGTAATTATTCACAGCCGTTTCCGGAGTTCTTATCGAGAAAGCCCAATCGATTTTCTATAATTTGGTTTGTTTGGATTAGTTTTGTTTTTACGAGTTGATCACGGGTGATATCAGTTAGAGAACCATCGAACACGAGCACCAGTGGACTGGAAAGCTGTTTCATCCACCTAGTTTGGGAATAATCGGGAGTATGCACCCACTGGGGTTCGAATCCAGGACCTTCCGGTTACAGGGCAAGCTGGCTCGTATACCATTCAGCCACTGGGACCCGATTCAATCGTCAGTGCATAAATTCTAACTTCTACCAATTCGCGATTTAGCGCGATCTCAACCAATGTCGTCGGTGGGACATCTATCTTCACACGTGACATCTGGTTGGACCTCACTGGTCACTTCTCACTAGAACTCCAGGAAACTCCACCCTGTAGCAAGTCACTAGCGAGCATCAGATTAATTTTCTTTAGTTTGGTTAGTAACGAGTTGATCAGGGATTGGTATCAGTTGAAACAAAAATAAAAAAGGCTCAGACTGATAATATTGGTTAAACATGAATATCAGACGACCCAACAAATTCGAGCTGGTTAACGGGACTGCTGTTCTTACTACTATCACGCAACATAGCCAACAGTACGAAATCTCTGAACGTCTATGTGTTGTGATTGTCACGAAATTGTAGAAGATGCGAATGTGATCATCTTCTAGGCATTACAGAATTCATAATCGAAATTCTGCAGCTTAGTTTTTGAAGTAGGCATAGCATTTATGCTTTGAAGACAGAACTCATTGTATGAATGGACCTCGTTTGAGAGTCTTGTACATACTGTAGGTTAATTTGAACTTGAATAGATCAAAGAATGCCTATGCTTAACTTTAGTTATGAGAAATACAAGGGAAATACTATTTAACTTGACAACTATAGACTTTTAACAAATTAGGGAGACTAATATTGTACAAAAGGCTAGTGTTCAGTAATTGCTTTTACTGATTTTCTTTATTCCTTCGCTGTCCCATTGGTACATAGGGCTTTAAGCTAAAGCTTTGAAGTTTCGGTAGCAACGGTTTTATTTTTACGGGATGGGATTGCTAGTATCACACCCAACCTTCCTTCTTTGTCAGGTTTATTACCAACCTAGAGAGGTTAGGGATTGCGTCGGCCGGGGATCAAACCCCGAGTGACCTAAGTGGCTGGCAAGCATTCCAGTTTTGTGCTACCGACGCGCTGTTTTGCTTACCTGAGTGGATCGCTACCAGAAGTGTACCTTTACCAAAGTTAGCAAGACGGCCGCTGAGAATGTTTAGAGCAACATCTAAAGGAGAAATTACCTATACAACTCTGTAGAAAAAGCCGAGAATGGTTTGATCAAGACATTGTTTCTATTTACGAAGTTAGCAACTGTTCTTCTGAACCGCTTAGGTGTAAACTGAATGGCTGGGGCCCTAGATAAGTGAAGAATTAATGGTTGGAAACCATTGGATAAATATCACAAAATCGTGTATAACAGGACAGGTGTATTCCCTCTGGTTTTCCTGATTCTCTTTATAACTGCTTCTATCTACTTACACTCATGGAGCGTTTTACGTTAATATGTTAATCAATCCTTCAGCATCGTGTTTAATCGAAACTCTGTTACAGATATACTGGTGGGAATAAACCGAATTAAGCTTGATTTTTTAAAGATTTATAAGACGACTAGCCAGGATTACACTAATCGATAACGCAACACAAGGAAATGAAAAATAAGACTCTAAACAACACCTCTAGTGTATCACATGTTTGTATCAACCAAAGGTGAGGTTCCCCTATGAAACACGTCTGCATCGATTCTTGAGCAAAGAATACGCAGCAAAGTAATCATAATAATCCAAACAATGGCAAGGTTAATTTACACTACGATTTTTAGCTAGATAAGTGTGCTATATGAACACAATTACAATACGGGATACTTATAGAGTGAGAAGCAAGAACTCTGACGTGGCATATTTTTTGAACAACCACGTAGCAAGGGCATAACCTGATATAACCCCTATAACAATGATATCCTTGAAGATGACATCTTTGTGGATAGGAAGCCACATGGTTACCAGTTAAGTGAAGTGTGCAAATGATATCGTATGGTATTATGCGCTACACTTCTTCGTGTCAAACAGTCTACATTTAGAGTCACTTAGCAAACACAAAGATTTTAATCAGCTATAAGCACGTTCGGTGCTAAACATGATTCATAGATTTCTAATTATTACATCAAAGTATGAAGTAAATTTTTAAAAGAAACCCCGGAACCTGTTTCCGCATATTTTAAAAGTGACTAGTAATAGGTAATTCGCGAAGTAAGATCATTTGAACTAGAGCCCCGACAGAGTAACTTACTTATAAGTTCGTTAAATAAGTTCCAATAGTTCGTAAACGACTGAATCCTGTCTTCAAGAGTAAGCCCCGTACTAACATGAGCATATATATGCCGATAGTACAGTTCATTATAGAGTAAGAAGAATATGGGATCTGAAAGTATTATTGGTAAAATGGGCACTACCAGCATCAACAATCTGCGCAACAATGTCCACAGCTGGCCACCTGGTACTCATGAAATACTGTTCTGTCAATTTAGGAAACCTAAGAAATCCAAGTCAAACATGAAACACAGAAGATTTACTTGACTTGAGTATCATTTTCGATCTCAACTATATTTTGCTCTTGAATATGAGTATGTAAGTTTACAATAAATGATCGGACATCTTCTCTCAATAGAGAATATCCTTCCGAAAACTGCTTGCTCATTGTTTAGCGTGTAGTTCCGCAACACTCGTATCGTCCGCTTTCGTTTCTAAATCCAACATCAGATTTCAGATTTATTGGTTAAGGAAAGAAGTCTTGGAACCTGTGTTAATCCCCTTCTAGTAAGTTTCTGTGTTTGTTCCAACCGATCTTGGATGAATCAGTTGAGTTTGTAGGCACCACTTCTTTTTGGAGTCGGTTCCAAGATTTCATAACTTAGTGTGAAATCCACTACTCTCTTGCTTTGTCCTCTAAGGTGTTCCCATCTGTCGGGAAGGAAAAGAGAGAATAGGTCAGGTCCGTAGTTGTTATTTAAAATTTCAAACATTGTAATTATATATCTCCTTTGCCTGTGGTATGATAGAGAGAAGAGATTTAAACTGTCTGATCTATCCTCGTATGATAAATGAGTCATGCCAAGCACAATACGTGCTGTCTTCATTTTAACCCGTTTTAGAATATGTGAGTCACTTTTAAGACAAGGGCTGGTTGCCTGGATACAGTTTTCCAGTCTTGATCTTACCAGATATATATATAAGGTGGTAAACATATTTGTGGTGATTCTGGTAGATGCTCCGAGGATTGCCCATTAGGATCCCAAATCACGTACGACCACAGCGCGACAGTGTGCTGTAGTTTTTAGCTCGTGACTTACTATGACTTCTCAATCTAAATGAGTCTTAACCGATAAGAGTGTTATTTCCCTTTGTTTATAGGGGCTGATGCTCTCGTGTCCATTGCGCATGGTTGCATACTTCGCTATATTGAGCAGGAACATCAATTATCTGGATCACTCAAAAAATTTGTTTAGGTTCTCTTGCAACATTAGCATATCACTGTCACCCTTCAACTGGCTTAGGATTTTTAAGTCAACTGTGTATGGGACTACTGGGGAATCCTGGATCCCAGATTACTTATTGATATACAAAATAAGTAGGAGAGATACAAGTACCATGCCTTGCTGCATTGTTCAACGCACTGTTGCCCAGGAGGGAGGTTATGAGTTGATCCTGACCCTCGGCCTCCTAAATATAAGGAGTTCCCTAATCCAGTTTAGAAACCTGTCCTTAAAACCAAGACTTTCCAACTTCATGAGTAGACTCTTGTGAGGAACTTTGCCGAAGGCTTCGCTGAAGTCTATGAAGACGACGTCAACGGGTCTTCTGTTGTCCCTTGATTTGATCCAGCTTTCTCTCGCTGTGGGATTTGACAGGCATGCGAGAGTTCCTTGGAAGCCATCTTGTGCTCTGGATAACAAGTTGTTGTTTTCCAGATGTCATGATACCTGTTTTGATGATTCTACTGCGTTTTGATTAGAGTGCTGGTGAGACTAATAGGTCTGCGTTTTGAAAGGCTTTGTGAATAGGGACTACTATGGAGTCTTTTCAGTCACCCCATAACTCTCCATTCAAGAGAGATAGCTTGAGGATCGCGGTCAGCGGGCCGGCTATGTGGGCCGATAGCTCCTCGAGAAGTTCTGGATGAAGATTGTCAGGACCCAATGATTTCCCTGTGTCTAGTTTCTTTGGGCAGTTGAGCACGATGTCTCGGTCAACGTAGTCTATTCCGTGTTCCTGTGATGCAGCCAGAGTTGATCTCATGGGGAGTGAGGACTCCTGTGTAGCAGTCTACCACTACTTCCTTTTCTTGGTCTTCTTTTGTTGCGTCATTGTCAATGGTCAGGTTTGGGACACCATTGGATGTTTTAGTCCTGAAGTTCACGTAGGACAAAATTTTCTTAGGTTTTGCCATTACATTTTGAGTTAGACGTGCTGCGAATTTCATCCTTGATTGGCGGATTTGGGTAGCAGCTTTGTTCCTAACGGTATTGTCTAATTTCTTGTCTAAGGAGTCTCAATTGTGGCAGACAGGTTTCTAGCATTTGCGCTTGCGAATTTGTAACTTACTGATCCGAGAGGGCAATGTTACCAACCCTCCGAAAAGGACCGAGGGATGAAAAGTTCAGTTACTGGGGCATAAATTTCTTTCAGCTGGTTCCATGCGGCTTCTTCTAGGACTCTGGGTTTATGTACCAGTTCACTGAGTTGGCTGCCAAGACGACCGCATTGATATCAGCTTTCCAAACGTTCGGTCAAGCTGGGGTTTTGGCCGATTGTACTGCTGCTCTGGGTTTGAAAGTGAGTACGGTGTGATCACTTCTTCCTAAAGGAGGAAGATGCTGTATGAGATCCACATCCTCACCATCAGACAACACTAGTTACAGGGTTGAAGAGGGGTGCTGAGAGTCATAGTGCATGGGTCTCATGACACACTGGACTAGGACCGGCGAAATGCTAGATTTCAGAAGATTATAATCAAAGAAGTTGTCTGAAGATGGGGTTGTAGGGCTCGTCCAGTCAACGGTTGGGGTGTTGAAGTCGCTGACTACGAGATTTCGACATTTTGATGTCCAGGAGTGCAGCTTCTCTGGTAGGAAGTCGTCTGCACTGCAGTCAAGACTGCGGTATGCAGCAATGAGGTAATATCTTGACCCATGCATCTAAGCTTGCAGCTTAGAAGTTTGAAGATTCAATTCCTTGAGTAAGTGCTTCGATTCTACGCATGTTTAAGCATTTATTGAGGTAGATAACTACGCCGCCTGCTTTGCGCCATAGTTGGTCCACCCTATGCGCTACGAAATTCTGCAGGTTAACTTCGTCATCGGTTACATCTGGTGTGAACCATGTCCCTATGATGTTAATTACATCCGAATTTCCGGAGTCTATCACATTACCTAGCTAAGTTCGTTTGTTCAACAGACTGCGGGCAAACTGTAAATTCAGTGTGATGCTTCTAAGGCCAACCGACGGAGGTTTCGAGATCAACAAACTTTGAACTTTGACGACCAGAAAACCCTCAAACTTAGGATTTTTCTCCGTTTCGACGTCGTTCGCTCAATCCTAGAGCCTCAGACTGTCTGTTGACGTGGTCTGCTGGGCATAAGTAGGCACGGACGCATATGCCTGAACTTTTAAGATTTTGGGAGTTGCTTAGAACGGAATCCCTCTTTAATTTGGAGATTAGTACGGCTTTGAGAAGGCGTACCGGCCGATTTACTACCGAGTCAGGCTTTTGGCCGATTATAGGCTGTTAATAGTTATGCCTGATATTGTTATTGGCAGAAGCTTATCTAAGAGGGGCTTGATCAAGTTGAGGTCGTGCTCGAACCTGACCTTGGGATCGGAAGCCGCTGATTCTTCCACTTCGTGGTGAATGAGCGACCTGTCAGAGAGATCAGGTTTGCTTGCTGTGGCTTTCTTACTCTATGGCGTAAGTTTCCTTCCGTCCTCCGTGGACGAAGTGGCCATAATGTTGTCTTTATCTCGCTTTTTGCCGGAGACTATACTACAGTAAACATTGACGTCCTCCCCACTAACCGTAGTTGGTTGTGTCTTCCTGTTATCCACTGGTGTGGATGAGGCTTGATCTACAAGTCCCTGGGCGACTTTAGCTGCGGGTTTTCGACCAGTGGTACTCGTCCTTATCGTGCCAGCCCTTCTATTACTGTCGCTGAAGGGCTTAACCGGGATCGTTGGAACAGCATGGGTGTTCGGAATATGGTGGGTGCTTTTCTGTGCTGAAGGGCACTCACTCCCTGACCGTGACGCGTCAGGAACGCGTAGTGTCCTGTTGATGATACTAGTCCCGTCATCGGTGTGTGAGCGGTAGTCGCTCTTCTCCTATGATACTGTATGTTAAACTTTCTATCCACACATTCCAGTAGTGAAGAACGATTCTCAACTTTTGGGATTCCATGCGCTCGGCTGATTCACCTGTCCACCACATCCTTGATGAAACTCGTGCAGTCTAGGATACTGGTGAAAGCTGAGTAATAATGTTGTCAATATCGGAATAGTAGATTTCACAAATGGTTGTGGGATTGATTGGCAGTTTTCACTATTTGGGGGATGCCAAGATAACGTTTTCATGATAGTCTCACATACAGCCCACATTCCTTTTCAGACTAGTCAAGGTAGTCAAGCTGTCATAGTCGTGGTGAAAAATAGGTTTAGAGGTGGTGCTGTATGTATTTCCAGAAGGCCTCTAAGCAACTCTCGATGCTGTTGTCAGGCTCTTGGTACATCATTAATATGATGTGTTCATGTTTCAAGAATGAGAGGACAGAGAAACGTACGATAAGGTATTGAATTAGAAACCTGGTTATTTAACCTTCATTTATCCCAGCCTGTGTCTCTTCTGATTACATTTTGACTACTTGCTGACACTTGAACCTTCAGTAGATTTATGAACCGCACACTTTCTCCATATTCCTCCAAACACTAATTTCATTACTGTAGAAGAGGGAATTGATAAATTCTCTATGTTTAATGTACGTTACATGAAGTAACACGCTAAGAATCCGAGGTCGATCCAATCTTACAACTGCTGCTTTATTGTGAGTTGAACACTCCGTGTTTGTAAAGTACAGTCGGCTACTTTTGATGACGGCCCGGTGCGATAAACGCTTTTCTGTTATCTGTCACACATCTTTGCATTGTATTCGATGACAGCGTATTTCACGTCGTCATAGGTCACTTTGAAACCTCAGAAGCGTCCGTGTTTTTGTGGCTCAATTGTCTTCGTAGAGAGCTCCGACGGATTGCAGTTAGAAACTTTAATTCTTCAAGGGTTTATAGCGGTAAATTTTCAAAGCACTGATATAATCCTGATCTGATATAAGAACGGGGTTGTGGCATTTTGGTTGAGTATTATTCCATAACGGCATAATCTAATTTGAAAGAGAACTCAGGGATACAGTATTATTTGCTAATGGAGTTTCCGGCAAAATTTATTGCTGATCTTAGTTAAGATTGTCAAAGTTTGTTTGTATAATCTCATCGTTTTTCACCCTTGGATTTATTGGGTAATCATACTTTCAATATCTGTGATACTGGCGTTGCACCTTTAAGATTGATAAAGTTTGAGGTGGACCCAATAGACGAATTGCAGCAGTGAAACTCCACCCAGACTCACATATATTCCCTCGTAGGTGATGAAAAAACAGAAGCCAAGAGTCAGGCAACAGATCCTTTATTAAGGAAATCAACACGTATTTATATATATTTCATGTACATTATTATAGCTTATTCAAGCAGATAAACACCGTCTTCTAATTGGTTGTTTCTTACAGAAAGTTGATTTGCATTTCTTTGTAACTGTTTCTTGAATGTCAGATAATTTATACGCCGAGTCTGCTGTGACTAGTTGCAGAATCAGTCTTGTTCATATTTTCTCACCACCAATATTTGCGACATATCCACTGACGTAAAAAGCTGCGTAAGTCACGTCTCGTAAACCGTTAATGCCCAGCTCTCGCTACGCTCGGGCCCACGTTGTTCCTTGAAGATTTCAGAAACGCTTAGTTATAACGGACGAAAAACCCAAAACACCGATCTGCCGCTTGAGATTTGTTTATTGGTACACCAACATATAAAAAGAATAAGCGAACTAAAGTCTGAAAACAAATATTACAATAATAAGTCATTGTATTACTTCTGACGATGTTTCACTCTTCTTTCTGAACAGCGACCGATGAGACGATGACCGTCGTATTGATGCCTCCGCGAAAATTAGGGAAGTTGGTTTTGAGCAAACAACCATGAATTGATCGTTCAATCTTCAACTCCATTGACACTCCCCGGCAAAAAAGGTATCCATCCCCTTTTTTCTATCACGACCAATACACGTTGACTTGGATGCCATTGCGAGAACCTGGGTCACACGGACAGAGCTGAAATGGAAAACAAACAGAAAAGCCAACACACTCAAGCATACTCACAGCACAATCTCACACATGAATGACGACCTGCGCCTTCCAGTTGAAGGCATCATCTTGACACATCCTCTTGCAACACAATCGCCACTTCCTAGAATGACTCTTGCAGAATGCAACGTGACCATGGCAGCACTTCACGATACTCTACGCTCATCCTCTTATCTACTCACTACCAATTACCATTGAAATCGCTTGTCACTCATTCTGCCTCAGTTCTAGTAGCGGTGACGCATGCGAGCCTCAGTCGTTTACACTCTTTCTCCCCGGCGTGTCGGACCGCAGCTAACAATTATCTCCGTGTGCATTTCATTCTCAGCAATAGCCTAGCCTCCCCGGCGTATACGACCCATCTGCTGTCTCTAACATCAATCAATTCATTCACGGATGTAGAAGACAAGAAACAACTTCAGAAGTAATCACGACGAAAATTTTAACAAAATTATGCAATAAAAACAAGGCACGAAAACAACGAGTAAACACAACTGATCCAAAATCAGAAATTGCGAAGACACTCCACACGTATACACAAACAGTACAAATAACCTCGCGGATCATGTCTTGGTGGAATTATTTTGAAGAATTGGAGGACTTACACCAGTTCGCCTGCAACCCTTCACAGGTTGACGATTGTAATTTGTGGAATGTCCAGACACAAACAAGATTAACCAACAATTACAATAATTGGAACTCACACAACTATTTAACACAAACATATGTACAATCAACACATCAAATGTTGTGGATTCTGGCACGACAAACTACACTTGAAGAACTGTAGGACTTACACCAGTACGCCTACAACCCTTCTCAGGTTGACGCCCTAGGTTGGAAAATCGTCGCAGAGTTCATTTGCTAACTTCCTTCTATCAGCTATATCCTCAAATCTGAACGGCAACACGCTCATGTCATTGTATCGTAGAATATAGATGACGAACAAACACACGACGTATCTCATCAACCAAGTGTAGAAACACGGTAATTTACACCAAAGATAACAGCATTCAAATAGTAACTTGAAACTAGAAATGCCTTTATTCATGCAAGTCAATTTAATAATTACTCTCTCGTTTACACTTGGCTTATCCTCTCTAAACTGAGCAATATCTTTCGTCCTTTCAAACGAACTGATACTAGCATAGTCATTGCACAAGATACTTGAGTTGATGGGCATCTGTTTCATTGTGGATGACAACACCAACGACGACTGATTGATATCAGTGGATGAAGTTAGCGGTGGATCAAAAGCTGTTGTTGCTCGACTTTCAGAAAGTTGGCTACCTCCAAGACCACCACCACTGCTGTATTTTACTATCAGCTCAGGTTTAGCACTAGCATCTGATGATAGGTGGGCTACATGCTGATCACTTACACTGACGGTTTCACAAGTAACTACCGGCCGATCAATATCACACCTATAGCATCTAGAATCATGGAGAGACTGCTCAAAGATAACCTAATCAAACATATGCTTAGATGGAATATTATAAGTCCAAACCAACATGGATTCCTGAAATCCAGATCATGCTTAACATGTCACCTAGACTTCTTCAATTTTGTAACCAGCAGTCGTGACAGACGGCAACTAGTACTCGTCATCTACTTTGACATTTCTAAAGCATTTGACCGTGTTGACCATATACTGCTAACAAATAAGCTGAACTCCTTAGGAATACGTGACCCATTATTAGGATGGCTTAAATCATTCCTTAACAACAGGTCCCAAATAGTTAAACTCGGGTCTGCAACCTCCAAACCTAGCCCTATCACTTCTGGTGTAGTACAAGGTAGTGTCATTGGACCCCTACTATTTACACTATACATCAATGACATATGCGCTTGCTTCACGCATGGGAAGCCATTCATCTTTGCAGATGACCTAAAAGTAGCCTATACATTCCAATGTGATGACTTAGGGAACTTCGAGAATGTAGTGCAGAAGGAATTAGATAAAATGACTGCTTGGTCGTCCCTATGGAACCTCCAATTCAATCTGAACAAATGTGGCTGGATCTGCTTCTGTGCACCCTCAATTGACCTGAAATTAACGCTTCAATCCGCTAACCTAACCAGACTCCGAAGTGTCGTTGACCTAGGCCTGAGGTACTCTAGTGACTTGACATTCTCTGAGCAAGTAGCATCACAGACTAGAAAATCGAGGATGCTCTTAGGATGCATACTCAGGAACTTCCACGACAATGAAGCCAAGCTAATTCTGTACAAAACATGTGTCAGACCACTACTAGAATACTGTCCATTTATTATAAGCAGCACTCGCACACGTGATAAGCTAAGGATGGAAAGTATCCAACGATATTTTACCTCAAAACTACTTGGCTATGATTGTAAGAAAGACTACACCTCACGGTGCATGATCCTAAAACTTGACCCACTTTGGACAAGGCGACTTATTATAAACCTAATATTCTTCTTTAAGGTCCTTCACAAAATATCATTCTCAGGTAACAGGGACATACAATTCGCACAGGAAGGTTCTTACGATCTGCGTAACCAAACTTCCACAGTGACAACTCATTCTTTTAAGTCAACACTCCGTGAAAACTTCTTCACAGTCATGTATTCTAAAATATGGAATAGCCTGCCCCTAGATGTCAGAACTTGCTCTTCGGTTACAAGTTTCAAACGCTCTCTGCATAGACTGTTTCACTCTACTGATTATATCAATAAACTATTTACTCCTAAAACGAATCAACTACTAATCTACTACAGCACCTAAAAAACGCACTTCAACACCCTTAACAATCTAAAAACCATAAATAAACTAGCAGCATGGATGCATAAAGACTTAGTACGGAACATACAGGAATAGTTTACCCCTAGAAATAGGACGTGTCACTTTATTGTAACCTTCAAACGCTTGCTATATAAACTGTTTTATCCCAAAGTCTATCCCTACCAGAACTCATTACTTACTTCTAAAACGCATCAGTCATTAGAACACTAAAACGCTCAGACTCATTAATACACATCATGACACTAAATAGACTCTAAGACTTCGCATAAATACGTGAAAAGAACTATAACTAAAAATAATTTTTTAATAATTTATTATACAATTGACATAAACAATATATATATATACATTAATGTCCTTTTAATGTTCACATACTTTCTCTTTTTGGTACTCTGATACTCCTATTCATCTTCTGGTCGAGGTCGAACAACCCTGCATCTAAACTGAAATGAGGATTAATTCCAAACCATCTACCTCATAACCACACAAATTCCATGAACGATCCAATTCTACCATTTGAAGACGCTGGCGAACATGCTGTAAATGAGTATTCATGATCTGAAATGAAGAAGCAACTGGTTTTCAAACAGTTTTCAACATTTTTCTGAACTTACGAATGCAGTCCGCCATGCAGACACAAATGGAGCAAATGGAGAATTCTGGAACCGACCTCAGCACCATTTGATGCAGTAAAACAACTTCACATGACCTCATCTAGTTTTCGCATCCCCGATCAAATTTCTTTCCTGTTATAAAACTACGATAAGACTACTGAAAAAATGGAATAAATATATCACTGATCTCAACATAATACATCAATAAACTTTGAGCCGAGGGTGCTGTTCACAACAAAGTTATGTAAGAGGATTGACTTCAAGCTTTTTTTCCCAGATATTTGTATTACATTCATCTGATGTCTGGGTTATTTTTAATGCGAAGACAATATCTCTATATCTCTTTATGTGCTACACAAACAGACTTTATAGCAGACTGTTCCGTCTGACTCTAATGTCAGAAAGAACAACCAAACTGTAAATTCATCATACATCAATTTGTGTAATTTATATAATAACTTATCCATGCCTGTACAATTGGTATGTTCCTGCATAAACAGGAAGAAATATATTATTATTAAGTATGCATTCCTTCTGCAAATGCACCTGCATTTATTTCTACTTCACGTTCAAGTTGTACAGAAACTTTGTTCATCTTAGCACTAGTAGGCATATCCCTTATCTCATCATGAACAACCAAAGACAAATGTGAAGTATCATGATCATTATCACGAATATTCACTTTACCGTCAACTTCATCATTTTCAAGCTCTTTAATAACAGAAGTAGACAATTTTGGTTCCTCCTCGCAAATCATAAAAGGTTTTATAACTTCACTCTGACTAGTAATACCTTGTAAACTTGTGGAGTCAGAACTGAACTCTGAAGCAGTAACTCTATTCTGTGACACTCTATTCAACAATGGCTTACCAGTTGCAACTACAGACTTCTTCACCGCACCGTTATCGTCACACAATTCGGAGTCATGCCTGGAGTTTACATTTAGCTTATCACTGAACTTGCTCACCGGTTCACAGTTCACCTTTGTATGCACCTCTTGCAAACGTGTAAAACACAACCGTGATTGTCTTGCATCTTGTAACTTATCTGTTGAGGATGTACTACGAAACCTGTTACACTCACTAGGTCTATATGTATTACTAGACATCATGGAGCTTTCTCGATAACCACCTCTCTGAGGCCTACTCGTCATCAATGATTGCATTTTGATCTCAGACTGCTCTATTCTAGGGGTGAGATGTAATAGACTGGCGAACTTGCTCATAGATTGATTGACACTAGTATTTACCAGTTTCAGGATATCATCAAACTTTGGCTCGATACCCTCATCCTCCATACGGGAGCTCATCTTCACCCACTTCCTTTGCAGTCTAGTAGGTAGGCGTCTTGCTATTACTTCTAGTATAAAACTCGAGTTGAGGTCACTCGTGCGATTCATCGAAATCATTCCATTCTTGTAAATTAGCAAATTATCTAAAAACTCAGTGAGTGCCTGGGAGTCATCCTGTAATTGACCACCATTACCCTTAACAGCCTCGAATAATTTCCCTGCAATCATCGAAGGTCTTCCAAACCTTTGACGTAATATGCTCATAGCCTCGTAGTAGCCCTCTTTTGGCTTCACAAACTTACAGCACTGTATAGCTCTTGCAGCATCTCCAGTGCAATATCTCATCAAATACATTAACTTCAATTCATCATTTAATAAAAAACCACTCAACATGATCTCAAACTCCTTTACAAATTGTAAATAATCAGCCGGGTTTCCATCGAAACACCGTGGTTCAAATTTAGGGAGTTTGATGTTCCTATTATCCCTGAACGGCGAAACAGTAACATCAACCATGTCATGCCTAACATCAGACACATCGTTACAATTAACAGACAAGTCACCATGACTTACTTTCCTGTTTGCATCCAAGACGCTCTGTCCCTTCTTTGACCCAGGGATTGTTGAACTTGACCCAATTCCAAAAATGTTCCAGATATTGCTTGTTCAAAGAGGACTTGACCGGCACCAGGAAAAATGAACGGCGACTATCCAAACTTTCACCAACTGTTTCAATCCGCCAGATCTGTTTCTATCGTCAGAAACTGTCAATCACGTCTCATAAACCGTTAATGCCCAGCTCTCGCTACGCTCGGGCTCACGCTGTTCTTCGATGATTTCGGAAACGCTTAGTTATAACGGACGAATAAACCAAAACACCGATCTGCCGCTTGAGATTTGTTTATTGGTACACCAACATATAAAAAGAATAAGCGAACTAAGGTCTGAAAACAAATATTACAATAATAAATCATTGTATTACTTCTGACGATGTTTCACTCTTCTTTCTGAACAGCGACCGATGAGACGATGACTGTCGTATTGATGCCCCCGCGAAAATTAGGGAAGTTGGTTTTGAGAAAACAACCATGAATTGATCGTTCAATCTTCAACTACATTGACAAGCTGTCTGCCATTTTCGTCTAGCCTGCTCTTACCACACTCGTCTTCCCGTTATATAGCTTCGTGTGCAGGCGTTTCGACCTTCTGTCTTGTACAATCTCTAGTTGAGGATTGTTACTGACCGGCTTGACCCACTCTACCCGTCGTTGGAGCTGACTGGCGTTAACTCGTTTCTGTTTGCCACCTCTTCGGGGATATATATTTGACCCTATTTTTTTGTGACTGTGTATGGTCCTTCCCGCTTTTAAAGGAGTTTCCGTGAACCTGGCCCGCATCCAACTGTATATCTTCTGTCCCTACGCTTCACTTGGTTCCCAATTGCAAACGTAATGCACTGAGTCTTTCCCTTCAGCTGAGACTTCGCGACATCACTCCGCTGCCTTTGCAGTACATTCTGGATTGCTTGTCAATGTAGTTGAAGATTGAACGATCAATTCTTGGTTGTTTGCTCAAAACCAACTTCCCCAATTTTCGTGGAGGCATCAATACGACAGTCATCGTCTCATCGGTCGCTGTTCAGAAAGAAGAGTGAAACACCGTCAGAAGTAATATTGTGATTTATTATTGTAATATTTGTTCATAGACCCTAGTTGTAATATTGGTTATATGTCGGTGTTAGAATAAATAATTCTCTAGTCGCCAAACCGGGTTCTGGTGTTTGCATCCGTTCGCACTAATCGTTTCTGAGAAGCTTCGAGGAACAGCGTGAGTCCGAGCGTAGCAAGAGCTGGGCATTGACGGTTTACGAGACGTGTCTGACATTGCTTCTTTCCGTCCTACTCCACTTTCGGTTAAGGGGCCAGGTTTCGTTGTGTATGGGTAATCGTGGTTTTCTACCATACATTAGTGGAAAGGGTGACTTCTTCGTTCTTTTCCTGAGTGGTAGCACGAGGCGTTAGCATAATCATTGGAAGCTCCGTTTCCCAGTTACCGCCCTTCGAGGCGAGCCACTCCTTCAGTGTATGGTTGTTCCTCTCCGTTAGGCCATTCGTTTGCGGATGATATGGAGTCGTTCTGATCCTCTTGATACCTAGCTGCTGCAAACGGGAAGTAAATTCTTCACTCTCAAAACAGGGACCTTGGTCTGTCAGTATTGTCTTTGGTACGCCATGGTCTGCAACGATGTGTCTGACTACTGCATCTGTCACGGTCCTTGCACGTTGGTCTGGGATTACTACGGCGTCTACCCATCGTGTCGCTTGTTCCGTCATCACCAAGAGGTACTGATTACCAGTGAATGTCTGAGGAAATGGACTCATGACATCTACGGACCACAGGTTACCTATCGCCGTAACTGGAATCGACTGAAGCGGTGGTTGTTTGCACCGGTCGCCTTTCATCAGCTGGCACCGTGGACATCCAAGTACGTATCTTGCTACGTCTTCTCTCATACCTGGCTAGTACATGCTTTGTCTTAGTAGGTCGATTGTTCACACTGCACTCAGGGCCAAACAAGATAATCCTACTGAAAAAGCCGTAAAGAAGTCCCCTAAAACCAAGGTTTCTCCTCATGCATCCATATACCTCCCTTGTGACAAGCCCAACAAGCAGCATATAAGCCTAAAAAAGAACTATGCACGCATTGCGGCAGGTCCCATAAAGGAGACGGAAGACGTGAATGAAAGAGCTCCTCGTAGAACTAAGAGTAGTAGACGAATTGAGGACGACAGACTGCACAAGGTGAGAACTAACGGCAAAAATAGCTCTACCCACACAAAATCACACGCCAGTAGAAATGCAAGGGGCGCCGAGCTGATTCAACAGCAGAGTAATACCCGCGATTTCCGCAATAGCCGAGGTTGTAATATGCCTGTAGGCAAATATAACCTGAGGACGGGACCTATAATGAATAATAAAAACACATGGGCTACTAGACGGGACACCACCAGATACCATATCAACGGAAATGTATACTTGAAACCTCGGCATAATGGGTGTAGATTGGCCCCTGGTCCTTCTAGGTACACTCACGAGATGAGTCAGCAAATGTACAACTACGTAAAACCTAGCACGCACTATCCTCAAAACAACCTAAAAACAGGGTACTATGGCCCTGTAAATTACAATGTGAACAGTGAAACAGACTATTTTATGCAGAGAAATGATCCTAGATACCCACGTAATGAGGCCAGAAACCATTATATGCAACAGGATTATTTTCGGTTGCAGCAAACAATAGCCCCTCTCGCAGCACAATTTGTCCAGGGAATAGTAAACACGCTGACTATGTCTCATATGAGGATCCCTCCGAACATAACATAGGCAACCAGGAGTTAGGGATAGTAACAAGAAAACCTACTAATCTTCTCCTAACAACCCTGGTTTTCTGAAAATTATGCTTTTAAATGCTCGATCTCTTCTTAACAAAATAACTTCCCTTCGCAGCTTAGTATACATGGAGCGGCCAACACTGATTCTGGTAACTGAAACTTGGCTTACTACTGATATACCTGACACAAAGCTGATAATTGATAACTATAACATCCACAGGAATGACAGAGTGGACAAGAGAGGAGGCGACTGTCTAATATATGCCTCTAAATCCACTGACTCCAATACCTTTACAAACCTAACTATCGACAAACTCCCAGAATCCAAGTGGATAAGCATCCACACGAATGAAAATAACATTCTTGTGGGATGTATATACAGAACCCCTAACAGCCCTATAACGACTGATACGGTTATCGGAGAAATACTAGAGGTTGTACCTAAGCTGGAATTCGACTACAAACTAGTTTGTGGCGATTTCAACCTCCCTGGAGTGAACTGGGATACCTGCACTGGACGGAGAACCTACGAGGTGATCCTAGAAGCCATAGATGTAGGAGGATGGAAGCAGTGCGTACGCCTCCCAACACGACACAACAATATTCTCGACTTAATCCTCTGCCACAAAATAGAGCCGATCCCGATAGAGGTGAGGGATAAACTCGACAACAGTGACCACAACATACTGTACTGCACCCTACCCTTACAACTAACAACTAAACACACACCTAAGAGTTCCCCGGTTTACTATCAATATAGGGACTATCGAAATGCCGACTGGGAATTCCTACCAACGCTCTTGAGAAGCTCAGACTGGGGTGAATACTTCACCAATAATAACTTAAAAGTAATACTAAATACCTTCTACAAGACAATCAGTTCGGTAAGAGACATAATCGCACCCCTGAAATCTGCCCTAAAGACACCAACTCTATTCATAGACCGCAAAACGCGAATAAAACTAAGGAAACTAAAAAGGAAATTTTATTTATATAAAGAATTTAGTGCATTACACCAGATACACGAAATATTTAAAAATTTAGATGAGAGACATAAAATGAAAGCACAAGTCGAGGAAAATAAAGCCCTAGAGGGCACCTCTAAAACCCAGGAACTCTGCAAAATCTTGCAAAAACGGCTGAAGAAGGGTGAAAAAAACAATATCAGTCATTTAGAACACGAAGATATAATTTATGATGATCCCCAGATCATTAGTGAACTCCTGAGTGAGTGGTTCTCCAATAACACCAAAGCACATCCGTCCCCAATTCTCGACATAACCTGCAAAAATAACTACAAGTTAGGTGAAATAAACTTTAATATACAAAATATAGCATCGGCGGTAAGGACATTAAAAGCTAACAGTAGTTGTGGGATAGACGATATACCATCCATCATATACAAAAACGGTGGTACGGATATGACAGTATTATTACTTAGAATATTTAATATCTGACTAGAGACTGGAACCTACGCCGAAACTTGGAAAAACACATATATATTACCTAAGCATAAAGGAGGGGCCAAAACTAGTGCATGTAATTATAGGCCTATCAATATGACACCAGTCATATCAAGGATAATCGAGAAAGTAATCAAGGACCAAATGTCAGACTACTTTCTAAAACATAAACTCACTAACCTGTCACAACACGGATTCCTCAAGAAAAGATCTTGCGTCACTTGCCATATAGACTTTTTCAACGAAGTCACCTATAGAAGAGATAGGAGAGAGCTAGTAATTATCCTCTATTTCGATATAAGGAAAGCCTTCGACAGAGTCCCACATAGCCTGCTAGTCGGTAGGCTACGCTCACTAGGGACACGCAACCCCCTCTACAATTGGATAAAATCATTTCTGTATGACAGGAACCAGACAACTAAAGTTGGTTCAATAACCTCCAGACCTAGACCAATCAGCAGTGGTGTCATCCAGGGGAGTGTATTGGGACCCCTTCTTTTCATTATATACATAAACAGTATATGTGAATGTTTTAGTATAGGCAAATCAATACTGTATGCAGATGACTTGAAGGTGACATATACCTGCACAAATACAGATATCGGCCCAACTATAAACTCCATACATGAAGAATTAGCAAAAATGGATAGATGGTGTGACACCTGCAGACTTGAGCTTAATGTTGAAAAGTGTGGATGGCTCTGCATAGGCTGTTCCAACCTTGAACTCGACCTAGCGATTCAGGGCCACAAAATCCCCAGACGCAAATCTGTACTAGACTTAGGACTGAAATATTCACACAATCTATCATTCTCAGAGCATATCTCGAAACAAGTATCGAAATCACGCAGGCTTATTGGTTTCTTATTCAGGAACTTCTACGGAAAAGAATCCAGAAAACTACTGCACAAGGTTTGTGTGCGCTCACTCCTAGATTACTGCTCAATCATATTTAGTAGTACACGTGTCAATGGAGTTGAAGATTGAACGATCAATTCTTGGTTGTTTGCTTAAAATCAACTTCCCCAATTTTCGCGGAGGCATCAATACGACAGTCATCGTCTCATCGGTCGCTGTTCAGAAAGAAGAGTGAAACATCGTCAGAAGTAATACAATGATTTATTATTGTAATATTTGTTTTCAGACCTTAGTTCGCTTATTCCTTTTATATGTTGGTGTAACAATAAACAAATCTCAAGCGGCAGATCGGTGTTTTGGTTTATTCGTCCGTTATAACTAAGCGTTTCCGAAATCATCGAAGAACAGCGTGAGCCCGAGCGTAGCGAGAGCTGGGCATTAACGGTTTATGAGACGTGATTGACAGTTTCTGACGATAGAAACAGATCTGGCGGATTGTACGGTTGTACATTAAATGCACAAAAACAACTGGCACAACTGAGGATAAATGTATTAAAACCAAAATTGGACATCATGATAGTACGAGGTATATGTGTTGCATTATACATTGCAAATGAACGTTGTCAGCCTAGGGAGTTTTCTTTTTTTTAATGCATTTATTAATGATACTTGCACTTACCTATTTCATTACAATTTAATGATTCACCTCAGCACTTTTACTTTTCTAAAACAGCTTTCAATCCCTTGTAAACGTTGTACTTACCTCAATATTGGTTGGTTATCGTATGCCGACAACCACGGGATGAAAACGAAACGAAGTCGATTTTCCCGCTCAACCTGGAGGACTACTGTACAATTCAATAACTATACAGCCTAGTTCAGACAATGTGTATTTATATATATATCAAATATTTAACTGTTGAAACATTATTAACTTGTAGACAATCTACGATTTGATATTATATCATACTAGATCGTGCCTGTAAAAATGGCATGCATTTTCATGTAAATTTATATGTTTATATGAGAATATACATTATTATTATTATTAGTTGGTGAAAGCTTGGATAGTCGCCGTTCATTTTTCCTGGTGCCGGTCAAGTCCTCTTTGAACAAGCAATATCTGGAACTTTTTGGAATTGGGTCAAGTTCAACAATGCCTGGGTCAAAGAAGGGACAGAGTGTCTTGGATGCAAACAGGAAAGTAAGTCATGGTGACTTGTCTGTTAATTGTAACGATGTGTCTGATGTTAAGCATGACATGGTTGATGTTACTGTTTCGCCGTTCAGGGATAATAGGAACATCAAACTCCCTAAATTTGAACCACGGTGTTTTGATGGAAACCCGGCTGATTATTTACAATTTGTAAAGGAGTTTGAGATCATGTTGAGTGGTTTTTTATTAAATGATGAATTGAAGTTAATGTATTTGATGAGATATTGCACTGGAGATGCTGCAAGAGCTATACAGTGCTGTAAGTTTATGAAGCCAAAAGAGGGCTACTACGAGGCTATGAGCATATTACGTCAAAGGTTTGGAAGACCTTCGATGATTGCAGGGAAATTATTCGAGGCTGTTAAGGGTAATGGTGGTCAATTACAGGATGACTCCCAGGCACTCACTGAGTTTTTAGATAATTTGCTAATTTACAAGAATGGAATGATTTCGATGAATCGCACGAGTGACCTCAACTCGAGTTTTATACTAGAAGTAATAGCAAGACGTCTACCTACTCGACTGCAAAGGAAGTGGGTGAAGATGAGCTCCCGTATGGAGGATGAGGGTATCGAGCCAAAGTTTGATGATATCCTGAAACTGGTAAATACTAGTGTCAATCAATCTATGAGCAAGTTCGCCAGTCTATTACATCTCACCCCTAGAATAGAGCAGTCTGAGATCAAAATGCAATCATTGATGACGAGTAGGCCTCAGAGAGGTGGATATCGAGAAAGCTCCATGATGTCTAGTAATGCATATAGACCTAGTGAGTGTAACAGGTTTCGTAGTACATCCTCAACAGATAAGTTACAAGATGCAAGACAAACACGGTTGTGTTTTACACGTTTGCAAGAGGTGCATACAGAAGTGAACTGTGAACCGGTGAGCAAGTTCAGTGATAAGCTAAATGTAAACTCCAGGCCTGACTCCGAATTGTGTGACGATAACGGTGCGGTGAAGAAGTCTGTAGTTGCAACTGGTAAGCCGTTGTTGAATAGAGTGTCACAGAATAGAGTTACTGCTTCAGAGTGCAGTTCTGACTCCACAAGTTTACAAGGTATTACTAGTCAGAGTGAAGTTATAAAACCTTTTATGATTTGCGAGGAGGAACCAAAATTGTCTACTTCTGTTATTAAAGAGTTTGAAAATGATGAAGTTGACGGTAAAGTGAATATTCGTGATAATGATCATGATACTTCACAGTTGTCTTTGGTTGATCATTATGAGATGAGGGATATGCCTACTACTGCTAAGTTAAATAAAGGTTCTGTACAACTACAACGTGAAGTAGAATTGAACGCAGATGCAGTTCCAAAAGGTGTGCATACTTGTGAGACAGTCAGTGTAATTGATCAGCGTGTAGCCCACCTATCATCAGATGATAGTGCTAAACCCGAACTAGTAGTGAAAGACAGCAGTGGTGGTAATCTTGCAGTTGGACAACTATCTGAGAGCCGAACAAGAACAGCTTCTGATCCACCACTAAGTTCATCACCTTGTGTCACTCAGTCATCGTTGGTGCTGTCATCCACAATGAAACAGACACCCATCAACTCAAGTATCTTGTGCAATGACTATGGTAGTATCAGTTCGTTTGAAAGGACGAATATCAATGGTCAGTTTAGTGTGGATAAGCCAAGTGTAAAGGAGAGAGTAATTGTTAAATTGACTTGCACGAATAAAGGCATTTCTAGTTTCAAGTTACTATTTGAATGTTATTATCTTTGGTGTAAATTACTCTGTTTCTATACTTGGTTGATGAGATATGTCGTGTGTTTGTTGGTCATCTATATTCTACGATACAATGACATGGGCGTGTTGCCGTTCAGATTTGAGGATATAGCTGATAGAAGGAAGTTAGCAAATGAACTCTGCGACGATTTTCCAACCTAGGGCGTCAACCTGAGAAGGGTTGTAGGCGTACTGGTGTAAGTCCTACAGTTCTTCAAAGGGTAGCGCATCAATGAGCAGTCCAATGTGCTTGGTGTATGATCTTGTACATATGTTCATATTGTATATACTGAATTGATATCATCTGTCATCTAGCTGTTGGTAATTCTGTTTGTGTCCGGACGACTTCCACTTGGATCATCAACCTGAGAAGGAATGTAGGCGTACTGCTGTAAGTCCTACGGTTCTTCAAGGGTAGTTTGTCGTGTCAGAATCCACAACATTTGATGTGTTGATTGTACATATGTTTGTGTTAAATAGTTGTGTGAGTTCCAATTGATGTAATTGTTGGTTAATCTTGTTTGTGTCTGGACATTCCACAACTTACAATCGTCAACCTGTGAAGGGTTGCAGGCGTACTGGTGTAAGTCCTCCAATTCTTCAAAATAATTCCACCAAGACATGATCCGCGAGGTTATTTGTACTGTTTGTGTATACGTGTGGTGTGTCATAGCAATTGGTGTATTTTGGATTCATTGTGTTTACTTGTTGTTTTCGTGTCTTGTTGTTATTGCGTAATTTTGTTAAAATTTTCGTCGTGATTATTTCTGAAGTTGTTTCGAATCTTCTACATCCATGAATGAATTGATTGATGTTAGAGACAGCAGATGGGTCGTATACGCCGGGGAGGCTAGGCTATTGCTGAGAATGAAATGCACACGGAGATAATTGTTAGCTGCGGTCCGACACGCCGGGGAGAAAGAGTGTAAACGACTGAGGCTCGCATGCGTCACCGCTACTAGAACTGAGGCAGAATGAGTGACAAGCGATTTCAATGGTAATTGGTAGTGAGTAATTAAGAGGATGTGCGTAGAGTATCGTGAGGTGCTGCCATGGTCACTTTGCATTCTGCAAGAGTCATTCTAGCAAATGGCGATTGTGTTGCAAGATGTCAAGAGGAGGTCTCTGTCTGGACGCGCAGGTCGTCATTGATGTGTGAGATTGTGCTGTGGGTATGCTTGTGGTGTGTTGGCTTTTCTGTTTGTTTTCCATTTCAGCTCTGTCCGTGTGACCCAGGTTCTCGCAATGGCATCCAAGTCGACGTGCATTGGTCGTGAAGGAAAAAAGGGTTGGATCCCTTTTTTGCCGGGGAGTGTCAATGGAGTTGAAGATTGAACGATCAATTCTTGGTTGTTTGCTTAAAATCAACTTCCCCAATTTTCGCGGAGGCATCAATACGACAGTCATCGTCTCATCGGTCGCTGTTCAGAAAGAAGAGTGAAACATCGTCAGAAGTAATACAATGATTTATTATTGTAATATTTGTTTTCAGACTTTAGTTCGCTTATTCTTTTTATATGTTGGTGTAACAATAAACAAATCTCAAGCGGCAGATCGGTGTTTTGGGTTTTTCGTCCGTTATAACTAAGCGTTTCTGAAATCTTCAAGGAACAACGTGGGCCCGAGCGTAGCGAGAGCTGGGCATTAACGGTTTATGAGACGTGATTGACAACACGCATAGAAGACAAACTGAAAGTAGGAGTACAGAGGTACTTCACGCGAAATGTACTCGGAACCGATAACGGCACAAACTACTCTACCAAATGTGAAATCCTAGGACTAGAAACATTATGGTTAAGGCGACTGCGACTAAATCTGATACACGATTAGTAATAACGGACGAAAATCCAAAACACCAATTGTTGACTTGAGGATTCTTTATTGTAACACCAACATATAAAGTATGTTACAACTAAGGTTTCTGACAGTGTTTCACTCTTCTTTCTGAACAGCGACCGATGAGACGATGACTGTCGTATTGATGCCTCCGCAAAAATTGGGGAAGTTGGTTTTGAGCAAACAACCATGAATTGATCGTTCAATCTTCAACAACATTCACACCCCTCTAACTATAGTCGGTCCTCAGGAGACACAAGATATAACTTTAGACATACTGAAGGTACGGCGGCTATAGAACTATGTAAAACCGCCACCAGGCAAAAGTTTTCCTTGATTAGATATCCCCAAATATGGAAAAAACTACCTGAGAAAATGCGACTAGCAAGCACAATGGCCTCCTTTGAAAAAGCACTTGTCAATGGAGTTGAAGATTGAACGATCAATTCTTGGTTGTTTGCTTAAAATCAACTTCCCCAATTTTCGCGGAGGCATCAATACGACAGTCATCGTCTCATCGGTCGCTGTTCAGAAAGAAGAGTGAAACATCGTCAGAAGTAATACAATGATTTATTATTGTAATATTTGTTTTCAGACCTTAGTTCGCTTATTCCTTTTATATGTTGGTGTAACAATAAACAAATCTCAAGCGGCAGATCGGTGTTTTGGTTTTTTCGTCCGTTATAACTAAGCGTTTCTGAAATCTTCGAAGAACAGCGTGGGCCCGAGCGTAGCGAGAGCTGGGCATTAACGGTTTATGAGACGTGATTGACAGTTTCTGACGATAGAAACAGATCTGGCGGATTGAAACAGTTGGTGAAAGTTTGGATAGTCGCCGTTCATTTTTCCTGGTGCCGGTCAAGTCCTCTTTGAACAAGCAATATCTGGAACTTTTTGGAATTGGGTCAAGTTCAACAATGCCTGGGTCAAAGAAGGGACAGAGTGTCTTGGATGCAAACAGGAAAGTAAGTCATGGTGACTTGTCTGTTAATTGTAACGATGTGTCTGATGTTAAGCATGACATGGTTGATGTTACTGTTTCGCCGTTCAGGGATAATAGGAACATCAAACTCCCTAAATTTGAACCACGGTGTTTTGATGGAAACCCGGCTGATTATTTACAATTTGTAAAGGAGTTTGAGATCATGTTGAGTGGTTTTTTATTAAATGATGAATTGAAGTTAATGTATTTGATGAGATATTGCACTGGAGATGCTGCAAGAGCTATACAGTGCTGTAAGTTTATGAAGCCAAAAGAGGGCTACTACGAGGCTATGAGCATATTACGTCAAAGGTTTGGAAGACCTTCGATGATTGCAGGGAAATTATTCGAGGCTGTTAAGGGTAATGGTGGTCAATTACAGGATGACTCCCAGGCACTCACTGAGTTTTTAGATAATTTGCTAATTTACAAGAATGGAATGATTTCGATGAATCGCATGAGTGACCTCAACTCGAGTTTTATACTAGAAGTAATAGCAAGACGTCTACCTACTCGACTGCAAAGGAAGTGGGTGAAGATGAGCTCCCGTATGGAGGATGAGGGTATCGAGCCAAAGTTTGATGATATCCTGAAACTGGTAAATACTAGTGTCAATCAATCTATGAGCAAGTTCGCCAGTCTATTACATCTCACCCCTAGAATAGAGCAGTCTGAGATCAAAATGCAATCATTGATGACGAGTAGGCCTCAGAGAGGTGGATATCGAGAAAGCTCCATGATGTCTAGTAATGCATATAGACCTAGTGAGTGTAACAGGTTTCGTAGTACATCCTCAACAGATAAGTTACAAGATGCAAGACAAACACGGTTGTGTTTTACACGTGTGC
Organism: Trichobilharzia regenti; assembly: GCA_944472135.2. Taxonomy (NCBI): domain Eukaryota; kingdom Metazoa; phylum Platyhelminthes; class Trematoda; order Strigeidida; family Schistosomatidae; genus Trichobilharzia; species Trichobilharzia regenti. The sequence goes on from OX235266.1 coordinate 56,449,683, forward strand.
AAGAGGTGCATACAGAAGTGAACTGTGAACCAGTGAGCAAGTTCAGTGATAAGCTAAATGTAAACTCCAGGTCTGACTCCGAATTGTGTGACGATAACGGTGCGGTGAAGAAGTCTGTAGTTGCAACTGGTAAGCCGTTGTTGAATAGAGTGTCACAGAATAGAGTTACTGCTTCAGAGTGCAGTTCTGACTCCACAAGTTTACAAGGTATTACTAGTCAGAGTGAAGTTATAAAACCTTTTATGATTTGCGAGGAGGAACCAAAATTGTCTACTTCTGTTATTAAAGAGTTTGAAAATGATGAAGTTGACGGTAAAGTGAATATTCGTGATAATGATCATGATACTTCACAGTTGTCTTTGGTTGATCATTATGAGATGAGGGATATGCCTACTACTGCTAAGTTAAATAAAGGTTCTGTACAACTACAACGTGAAGTAGAATTGAACGCAGATGCAGTTCCAAAAGGTGTGCATACTTGTGAGACAGTCAGTGTAATTGATCAGCGTGTAGCCCACCTATCATCAGATGATAGTGCTAAACCCGAACTAGTAGTGAAAGACAGCAGTGGTGGTAATCTTGCAGTTGGACAACTATCTGAGAGCCGAACAAGAACAGCTTCTGATCCACCACTAAGTTCATCACCTTGTGTCACTCAGTCATCGTTGGTGCTGTCATCCACAATGAAACAGACACCCATCAACTCAAGTATCTTGTGCAATGACTATGGTAGTATCAGTTCGTTTGAAAGGACGAATATCAATGGTCAGTTTAGTGTGGATAAGCCAAGTGTAAAGGAGAGAGTTATTGTTAAATTGACTTGCACGAATAAAGGCATTTCTAGTTTCAAGTTACTATTTGAATGTTATTATCTTTGGTGTAAATTACTCTGTTTCTATACTTGGTTGATGAGATATGTCGTGTGTTTGTTGGTCATCTATATTCTACGATACAATGACATGGGCGTGTTGCCGTTCAGATTTGAGGATATAGCTGATAGAAGGAAGTTAGCAAATGAACTCTGCGACGATTTTCCAACCTAGGGCGTCAACCTGAGAAGGGTTGTAGGCGTACTGGTGTAAGTCCTACAGTTCTTCAAAGGGTAGCGCATCAATGAGCAGTCCAATGTGCTTGGTGTATGATCTTGTACATATGTTCATATTGTATATACTGAATTGATATCATCTGTCATCTAGCTGTTGGTAATTCTGTTTGTGTCCGGACGACTTCCACTTGGATCATCAACCTGAGAAGGAATGTAGGCGTACTGCTGTAAGTCCTACAGTTCTTCAAGGGTAGTTTGTCGTGTCAGAATCCACAACATTTGATGTGTTGATTGTACATATGTTTGTGTTAAATAGTTGTGTGAGTTCCAATTGATGTAATTGTTGGTTAATCTTGTTTGTGTCTGGACATTCCACAACTTACAATCGTCAACCTGTGAAGGGTTGTAGGCGTACTGGTGTAAGTCCTGCAATTCTTCAAAATAATTCCACCAAGACATGATCCGCGAGGTTATTTGTACTGTTTGTGTATACGTGTGGTGTGTCATAGCAATTGGTGTATTTTGGATTCATTGTGTTTACTTGTTGTTTTCGTGTCTTGTTGTTATTGCGTAATTTTGTTAAAATTTTCGTCGTGATTACTTCTGAAGTTGTTTCGAGTCTTCTACATCCATGAATGAATTGATTGATGTTAGAGACAGCAGATGGGTCGTATACGCCGGGGAGGCTAGGCTATTGCTGAGAATGAAATGCACACGGAGATAATTGTTAGCTGCGGTCCGACACGCCGGGGAGAAAGAGTGTAAACGACTGAGGCTCGCATGCGTCACCGCTACTAGAACTGAGGCAGAATGAGTGACAAGCGATTTCAATGGTAATTGGTAGTGAGTAATTAAGAGGATGTGCGTAGAGTATCGTGAGGTGCTGCCATGGTCACTTTGCATTCTGCAAGAGTCATTCTAGCAAATGGCGATTGTGTTGCAAGATGTCAAGAGGAGGTCTCTGTCTGGAGGCGCAGGTCGTCATTGATGTGTGAGATTGTGCTGTGGGTATGCTTGTGGTGTGTTGGCTTTTCTGTTTGTTTTCCATTTCAGCTCTGTCCGTGTGACCCAGGTTCTCGCAATGGCATCCAAGTCAACGTGCATTGGTCGTGAAGGAAAAAAGGGTTGGATCCCTTTTTTGCCGGGGAGTGTCAATGGAGTTGAAGATTGAACGATCAATTCTTGGTTGTTTGCTCAAAATCAACTTCCCCAATTTTCGCGGAGGCATCAATACGACAGTCATCGTCTCATCGGTCGCTGTTCAGAAAGAAGAGTGAAACATCGTCAGAAGTAATACAATGATTTATTATTGTAATATTTGTTTTCAGACCTTAGTTCGCTTATTCCTTTTATATGTTGGTGTAACAATAAACAAATCTCAAGCGGCAGATCGGTGTTTTGGTTTTTTCGTCCGTTATAACTAAGCGTTTCTGAAATCTTCAAGGAACAGCGTGGGCCCGAGCGTAGCGAGAGCTGGGCATTAACGGTTTATGAGACGTGATTGACAATACTTAATGACCCACTGAGTGAGTTTGTAATTGATACCAGCGCTAATTTCCATGTAAGTGTTTCAGGAATTGTGGGCCCATTTAATGTATTGCAATTACATCCCCCTTTTAAAATTGATGGAAAAATTACTTTTACTTCGTCTTGAACCTTCTTTGAAAGCTTTTAATGATCCTAAACAATTTGCATACAAAAATGGTAGAAACACCTTGGATGCTGCGGTTGTTTTATATCACAATGTTGTCTCTTGTTTAGACAAAGTTGCTGAATATGTTCGTAGTGCTTTCTTAGACTACACATCTTCTTTTGACTCTGTACCTAGGGGTCTTTTGTTAAACAAGCTATCGTTGACACAAACAGGATCATGGGCAAAGAGTTGGTTGCATTCCTATTTTTCTGATAGAATGCAGCATACTGTACATAACAGCAAATCTTCTTCTGCCTCGCTTACAAAATCCGGTGTTCCACAAGGTGCTGTCCTCTCTCCTTTTCTTTTTTCTTTCTTCCTACATGACCTGCCTCATTCAAACCAAACTAACTTTGTCAAATATGCAGATGATCTGACTGTATCACTGCCTATCACTTCCGAGTCTGACAGCTCCAAACTTAATAGCTTTCTGTTGGACATCAACAACTGGTCCAAGTCAAATGGTCTTATAATAAATCCTTCCAAATGTCAGGCACTTGACTTTACTTTCAGGCATAGACGCGACTTACTTGAACTAGTTAGCTCGCATGATCCCTGTAGCATAGATGGTACGGAAATTGAAACCAAATCAAGCATTAAATACCTTGGATTAGTTTTTTCCTCTGACCTTTCATGTTCATCCCATATCTTATCTATCTCTAAGAAAATGCTTCGTCTTACCTTCTACATTAAAAAGTTAAGACAATCAGGTATCAACCAACCTATAGTTTTGCAACTTTTAAACCCTTGTATTTTACCTATTGTACTCTATTCCTCTCCATTAATCTTTCCTAGGCTTCTCAAAAAAGATTATATCATATTACGAAGAGTATTAAATGCTGTGAGTAGAGCTTGTGGTCTGCCACTGCATGAGCTCGCTAATACTGTAGTCGAGAAGCATATAAATTCCTGTACAAAGTGGGCAAAGGCTATACTGTCAGACCCTCTGAACCCCCTTTATTCACACCTGTCCCCTTGTATCTCATCAGGTAGGACGAGAGGTCAATATAAAAAGTTATATGCTCGTAACACTAAGTATAGAAATTCTACAATACCCTATTTAGCCCGTATTTTATGTGACGAAGACTCTGTTAGACGTGAAACTTACAAGTTACTATGTAATTAGCACAATGAATCGACGCTTTCATCGTTCATCTTTCTGTATTTTATGGTGTCACACTTTCTATCGTTTAATTGTTACTCTGCTATTTTATTTTAGTTGGTATTACAATTATTACTACAATTTTGTACTCTATGCATATTTTTCTCCGTATGGCATACAGTATTTTGCTATGTAGCTGCTATAACAATCGTTTTATTACTATTATGTAATGTGTATTTTTAATTTTTTTTGTCGTTTTTGAGCAAATAGATGCAATATTGTACTGAATGCTGAAAATTCCTTGCTGTATCATTATTACTGTTTTTGGAATAAAGCAAAAAAACTATTATTATTATTATTATGAACTTAGAGACAACACCTGTTGTTTGTTTTGCCTCTATTTATAATTCCAGACAAAAAAGCAGCAGTCATGACGATAACACCCATTCAATTAAGAGTGGATAAAACTATGTCTACCTGATACAAAGGGCGAACCATAACCAACATACGAATGAAATATGATGGTCTTCTTCCCAAAAAGAATTCGGCGAAGTTAATCCAAAATGGCGAGGAAATCCATAAATCCACAGCTGCTGTTGTAAACACTCAGTGGGGGTGGGAGCCAACAAAGTAATCCATTCATAGCATATGTATACTTCACATGGACACGGAGACTCTCTGCGGAATACGTCATAATCCAAATCACTGCCTATACAGCGCCAATAAACCTGGATATCTATGACATAACGAAAACATGCTGAAAGCTGCATCTCAGATCAAGTTGATTCATTCGATGGTAATGATCTGTTCCTGCATGCCTTGTTCGACATCTTGAATGGAATGGCTCGCGGTTATTCTGGTATCAGATCGAAAAGAATAAAAAAATTCACCGGTTGCTGAATCAAAAGTACTTCTCTGCATGTTTAACTGAATTCTAACTGCTATGATTAATTCCAAACCATTTATTTCATAATCACTCAAATTCCAGGAACGATCCACTTCTACCATTTGAAGACGCTGGCGAACATGCTGTAAATGAGTATTCATGATCTGAAATGAAGAAGCAACTGGTTTTCAAACAGTTTTCAACATTTTACTCAACTTACGAATACAGCCCGCCATGCAGGCACACAAAAAAACGGAATCGACCTCGGCACCATTTGATGCAGTAAGACAACTTAACATGACCTTATCTAGTTTTCGCATCCACGATCAAATTTCGATCCTGTTATAGAACCACGATAAGACTGTTGAAAAATGGAATAAATATATCACTGATCTCAACATAATACACCAATAAAATTTAAGCCAAAGCTGCTGTTCACAACAAAGTTATATAGGAGAATTGACCTCAAGCTTTATTTTTCCCAGATATCTGTATTACATTCAAGTGATGTCTGGGTTATTTGTTAATACGAAGACAATATTGCTATATCTCTTTATGTGCTACACAAACAGACTTTATAGCGGACTGTTCCGACGGACTCTAATCTCAGAAAGAACAGCCAAACAGTAAATCCATTATACATAAATTATGTGTAATTTATATAACAACTTATTCATGCCTGTACAATAGGTATGTTCCTGCATAAACAGGGAGAAATATATTATTATTATTAAAACAACATTTATGCATGCCTATACAATTGGTGTATCCTGCATAGCTAGGAAAAAATGTACCTTATTATATTATCTTTACTAAATATGCTTATTAATATTATGTGTAACTTATCGAATTGATGATGCCTGTAAACTGGCGTCCCTCATGTAAAGAATGAAAATATATATTATTATTTCTCTCATACCTGGCCAGTACATGCTTTGTCTAAGAAGGTCGGCTTTTTGGCCACGCCTGTATGTGCTACCTGGTGATATTCTTCTATCATGTCGTGGCGCGACGATTGAGGTATGACAGCCAGCTTCCGTCGTTCTCTCGCCAGGCCAGAGTCCCGAAGGCATTCAATCTTAGTCGATCTCTCTGTCTGAGTAGTGTGGTTAGCTCCTTACTCGCTGTAGCTTGATCCACTTCTATTCCGTCGGTGATCACCTGTATTACTGTATTCAGCGTATCGTCCAACCTCTGCCTGCGTGCAAGTCTTAGTGGGTCTTGTTCTACTGCATGCACTCCGTACGCGACCTCGGGCAACTCAGACTCATCTTCTGGTCTCGATAACAAATCTGCAAAGACATTTTTCACTTCCAGCAACGTGTGAGATCGTAAAATCGTACTCCTGAAGACGCAACATCCACCGTGTCAACTTCCCCCGTGGGTCTCTCGCTGTCTTCAAAAATTGTAGCGGCTTATGATCAGTTTCGATGTGGAACTGCCGGCCGAGTAAATAAGGTCTCCATTTGTCGACTGCTCATACCATTGCTAAACATTCTTTCTCTATCGTTGAATACTTTCTCTCTGTGAGCGTCAAAACCCGACTCGCATACCCAACGATTCCCTCACCCTGTCTTAGGGCCGCACCTATGGCATAGTCACCGGCATCCGTGAACACTGTGAACTGTCTTCCAGGTACAGGTAGTTTTAGTGTCATTTGTTGGTGGTCAAGCCACCGTTTAATTCCTTCAAATGTCCTCTGCGATTCTTCCGATCACACAAAATCTTCGGCTCACCTAGTAGCTTGTACAGAAGGGCTGCTATCTCATTGAAGTTCTTCACAAAGCGACTATAAAACGCTGCTCCACCCAAGAATTGTCTCAATTTTCTCTTTGAATTCGGGTTGGGATAGTTTTTATCGTCAAAATTTTCTCCGGCAGTGGTTTAATCTCACCATTCCTCAATTTATGTTTCAACAGAGTGACATTCTTCTACCCTATCTGAGACTTGGTTTTGTTGACGCGCAGTCCAAACTCTTCGATGTATCGCAGCACAGCTTCTACATGGTTCACATGATCGTTTTCGTCTTGACTGTATATGATGAGATCATCACCATACACCACGTTTTTCAAGTTCTTAAGTAACAGCGTCATCAGTCGTCTGAAAGTAAACGGTGCACCTGCTAGTCCAAACGGCATGCGTTTAAATCGATATTGTGTCTGACCCGTGATGAATGCCATCTTATCTCTATCACCTTGTTTTATCGGTATCTGCCAGTATTCTGAGCGAAGATCGAGAACCGCAAACACATTCGTGCCTTGTAGGCGATCTAAAGTTTCTACTACTGTTGGCATGGCACACGGTCTTAACTCTGTCATACTTCTTAACTGTCGAAAATCAATACAGAATCTATACTTCCCATTCGCCTTTTTTACTAACAGCACTGAAAAGTTGTACGGGCTATCAGCTTCTTCAATAATTTCATCTTTTAACATCTCTCGCAGTCGTCACCCAACTTCGCCTTCCAATTAACATGAAACTCTTCGCGTTGTAAATGTCCTTACTTTCGGATCACTTAACGGAATTTCATGATTCACCTTATCGCAATAACCGTATGGGTCCCCATCTCCAGTGAACAGATGATCGTATTTATTAATTAACTCTGTTATATTGTGTACCGCCGACAGCTTAACCACTGCTACCTCGCCGGTCTCATACATGCTAATATGTCCGAATTTCGTGATCACAACGTTCGCTTGCGTGTCGAATATCGCACCAATCTCCTGCAGAAAATTCGCTCCTAGTGTAACAACAGAAGACAAGGGCGAAGCAACAGATCGTTTTATTATGAAAATCAACACGTATTTATACATATTTCACATACATTATTATAGCTTATGCTAGTAGAAAAGCGCAGTCATCTGATTGGTTGTTTATCAGAAGTTAGGCAGACAAACGCAGGCTTCTGATTGGTTGTTTCGGGATTCCTCGACAAAGAGAGTTCTCTATCTGCGAATCATATTTTGCCACGTTAACTTTGCTGTGATTGGTTGTCGAATCAGCCTTGCTCATATTTTCTCACGGCCTGCTCTCACCACACTAGTATCGTTCGCTGTAGTTCGGGTACAACAATGAAAGGAAACGTCACCTCGCAGCCGCCAACAACGACCGTACAGTTCGATCTACGCGTTATACGCAACACATGCCCGCCTACTGTTTGTACTGTCAATGAACACGGACTAATACTCCTACACAAGTTCTTATCTATTAATGGCACGGCCGCCCCTGTATCTACTAAACATACTACTTCTTGATCATTCACTCGCAACTTCCAATACACAGTCTGTTTCTCAATAAAACCCACTAAATCTAGTTTCATACGAGAGAAAAAACACGCATTATACCGTCTGAGACTTTTTCTTTTTCGCCTTTCTGGGCAGTATCTCCTCCAGTGTCTCGGCTTACCGCATTCAAAACATCGGTCTTTTCTATCACCCAACTTTAACGCCGCCACTTCCCGCTGCAACGCTTCAATTTTCTGCTCGTATTCATTTGGTTTAGGCTGCTCTATAGTGGCCACGGTTGTGCTCAGCAGCTGTCTGGTCGCCTTCGCCAGCTCACTAATATCCATCTGCTGCGTTGCGTTAACCAGTTGTAATCGCTGAGAAATGTGGTCTGGGACGCTCTCGATGAATCGGGAAGACAGTAACTGAGCTTCTGATTCTTCATCCAAAGTGTGAAGCGCACGTCGAAGTAAATTCGTCAATTTCACCGCCAACACTCAAAGGTCTCCATCAGGTCCCAGCTTCGTTGAACGTAACTGCTGCATTGCTAGCTGTCTGTCTGTTGCGCTGTCAAACTCAGACACCAATCGTTCAAACAATGTCTTCCAAGATGCTGTGCTACGTGACCTGTCTACGCTGTCATATGCTGCTTTCACTCGGCCTCTCAGCAGCGTCCCCAGGACAACCGCCTCCATCGACTGCTCCTTCACACCTACCAACTCTGCAATGGCCTCGAAGTCACGTAGGAAGCTCCGTATGTCTCCTTCTTCAAACACAGTTGGCCATGGGATCTTAATTTTTCGGAGGTGGCGACAACAATTGTAACAACAGAAGCCAAGAGTCAGGCAACAGATCCTTTATTAAGGAAATCAACACGTATTTATATATATTTCTTGTACATTATTATAGCTTATTCAAGTAGATGAACACCGTCTTCTAATTGGTTGTTTCTTACAGAAAGTTGATTTCGCATCTCTTTGTGACTGTTTCTTGAATGTCAGATAATTTATACGTCGAGTCTGCTGTGATTAGTTGTAGAATCAGTCTTGTTCATATTTTCTCACCACCAATATTTGCGACATACCCACTGACGTAAAATGCTGTCTGCCATTTTTGGCCAGCCTGCTCTCACCACAATGATATTAGTTGACGAACACATATAATAAACTATTAGATACTTAATTACGTACTAACATAAAACATGAGTTCAGATGCTGCCACAAGGCAATACCCTTTCACGAGTGTAAGCCTTCACGCCTGTAGTGAGTTGGATTAAGATTGTCTCCTTGAATCCGAGATGATGTATCCACTTCTCACTGATGGCTATCGGTATTAGGCGGTCATTCAAAATCCGAGAATGCGCAATTTTAGCAACAGGACCCCGCCTTTCCGATTGCACGAGTTTGGGGTGGACCCAATAGACGAATTCCAGCAGTGCACCTCTACCCAGGCTCACATATATTACCATTTAGGATTGCGGTTCTAGCTTACCCTTTTGTGGTGGCGCACACGTGGCGACTGCTGAGTTTTACCGGAGACAGTCATTACACACTCAGCTAGATCCTCATGTTTCCATGGTCACTCACTCTACTCTTGCGTACGTTATTTGTACGTCACCAAGTACTGAATAATCGCTAAACATTACACGTTTTTGTTTTGACATACAATAATTCAAAAATGGAAGATTTGAAGTGCATTCAGCTGATATATTTTTGAATGCAATGACTTCTGAGTCATCATCAATGTCTTTGAGTGTTTGGTCATACTGGAAGAACTTAGCATGTTTGTTCTAACGATTAGGTTGAATTCTACGAATACATATCTTGCTTCATAAACCCCTGCACGATTATCTCTAACAAATATCCACGTGGCTGAATCTCTCTCAGTTAAAATTATTCGGTTTTTCCAAGTACATCCTTAAGCAGACACAGGGTTGACTCATTTCTCTAGCTTACCAACTTTCCAAGCCCCTGTTGGGAAGACAGATGATTCCTCAAGAAACGCTTACAGCCTATTGCATTGATCAAGTGTGCTTTGAGTCGATGTGATGTACGATTCTGATATATGGAGTGTTATAACATATTTCTTGTTGGCTTTCAAATGAACAGTAGCAGGTTACAACTTTCTGGGTGAGCATCACAGCTAGGATCAGGTCCACTGCGGAAACTTTGATACAAAGGTCAGGTCCACATAAAGTTAGGAGACGAAATTACAGTATGCTGGGTCACTCTCTGAGTGATGTGTTCTTCAATACTTCTGCAACATACCTCACACTGCCTCAACGTCTTCACTGTCCACTCGGCGTCTGCCATGATGCTTTCACAGTGCGTCCTAAGTTTGTCTCTGTGTTGGTGTGATCCACCCAACATCTTTCTTACTCCATATTGGATAAGTTTATTTTAAATATCACACAGTAACGCAGTACTAACACCTGCATGACATTCTGAGCGAACATTACTGCTTGTAGTCATATAAACCTTTCTTACATCTTTTCAGCACCCCGTACATCATATTTAGTCAACCCAGTACACTTGCAGGGGATCCACAACGACTTAGACACAACTAAATACGTATATACCACGTCACGTGCATGTGATTTGCTTTTTTCAACACAAAAGCATCAGAAGTTAAACTCGGAAGACGCATATTAACAAATGGTGATAAATGAACTTGCGGTGTATTTTGCGCTAAGAACGGTTAACAGATTGCTTGAGCCTGATGATGCTGACAATTGGATGACTTTCAAAGACTCTGTGTGCCATTTCTTTATATCTGTGATTATCTGAAAGGAGTGGAAACGAAAATTTTCACCATAACAACTGAAAACATCGCACCTTTATCAGTACTCTCAAATCCATGGAGCTATTATTTATTGGATATGTTAAGGTTTTCCAGAGTGGTCACTTATCAAAGCCACCTAAAGAAACAGTATAGAGCAGACCGGAATTATGATGAATAAGCAAGTTTATCTACTCAGGATGGGATTGCGTAGGGTCTAAGTAAAATAGAACGATGTGTTCACTCTGAATAGACTGGTGTTTAAGGAATTCATAAGGTGGAGTGGAACAAGTGTATTGGAAGTGAATAGTTTTTAAGAATTGTAGGGCTCCTGTCAGCCAAGTCTCATAAACTGTCAATGTCCGGCTCTTGCTGTGCTGGACCTCACGCTGTCCCTCGAAGACTTTCAGAAACGCTTTGTATTAACCAACGCGAAAACCAAAACACTGATTAGCAACCCAAGAACCCTTTATTCCTACGCCAATATATAATCAACTATAATGTTATTTATTACACAAGGTCTAGGAATAAATGTTATAACAATAAATCACGGTAATACTGATAGTTTTTATTCTTCCTCTGAATAGCGAAGGATGAGACGATGACTGCCGGATTGATGGCCCGCGAAAAATATGGGGAAGTTGGGTTTCAGCAAACGACCATGAATTGATCGTTCAATCTTCAACTACATTTATAGCTCCATTTAACTGCTGAACAATACTGAATGATCGATTCAGTTGTTTGTGTGTGGCCGGGATTATCTGCTTCACTTGGAATGAAATTATATAAACAATATTTGACATTCATGACTAAGAACAGCAATAAATTTTGCCGGAAACTCCATTAGCAAATATGTGGTGATTGACCATTTCTATCTCTGTATTGTTTAAATACTTACTGTTGATTGTTAATATGTTTCTTATATGAATTGCATAATAATTCCGCTAAATACAAATTCCTGAATTCCACTTAAGTCTGTGCGCCTTTCACTCGAATTGACTACCTGCAACAGACTAAAATAAAATTATCAATTAGTATCCATCTATGTCACAACTATTCCAAGATAAATCGTAAAAAAAACAACATTGAAATACAGGGATGATCAATAACCATCAAGAAAATACCGCACGTATAACCTAAATTACAGAAAAACACAAGAACCCACCGGTTCGTTGACATCACAAGCAACCGATAGACCAAACAACGAATTGTACGACACACAAAGCCTAGTACATGCACAAACAAAGAAAGACAAAGCGTTACAATAGTCTAATTCACGTTTATAGTCATCACATATGCTGGCAAACGACGCAAACACAACCACGCCAAGACAGCACCCGACAGCACGCACCCAAGGACAATTCAAACTCCAATTGACCGCCACTGTTCTAGCCAGTGAAAGACGAAAAAACCTGAGTCGCGGAAAATATAACACGTTACAACGTATATCCTCACCCCGCCCTCTCTGTGTTTTGGTTGGATTCTTGTAATTCGGTTTTCTCGAAATACTAATACTACGATTACAAATAATTACAACAAAATAATACTGTGGCACTGAGTTCTCTGTCAAACTAGATTATACCGTTATGGAATAATACTCAACCACAATGCCACAACCCTGTTCTTATGTCAGATCAGGATTATATCAGTGCTTTGAAAATGCCGCCAAAGCTTGTTTCCAATTAACGTCGGGGTTTTGAGTGTCCTTTTTATTTCTGCCTGCATTGTAAGGAATTCTGCTTAAGGTTTCTGAGACTCCTTCTTCGGATGAAAGTAATACTGATGATTTATGTTCCCAATTGTTGGTCTTGTCATTATCCTGCAGATGTTAGACATGCATGTCGTCATTATTATTATTATTATTACTATTATTATTATTATGATCACTATCACTGATGTCATTGTTTATTTTATTTTTGCATTTACCTACATACTTCCCGATTAATTTATCAGAGTAATTATTAAGTTTCAAAGCTTCTCTCATATGCCTTAGTTTTTCTCTTCGATTTTCATAGTAATACTGAGTTTTGTGCTCTATTACTTAAACATTTCATCAATCCTATTTTCACTCCCATAGGATGGGTGAAAGTTGTAGACTTATTTGTGTGGTTAACTTTCGTAAATATACAGGTTACATCAGTTTAGTTGCTTGTAATTTTCCACACATCAAACAGACACCAACATCAGACATGCGGTTTATATTTGACATCTTAGCGATCACTAAATTTTCATTTGTCACCACATTACCTCAGTCTTTTTTCTATTTTCCGAATAAAATACAAGTCGAATTTAGTCTATCATTCATGTTACTGTAACCGAACTTTGATTGCACAGTCCACAACTCATCCAATGTTATTGTCGATATGACGATTTCAGTTGTTAGATATTTTACAAATCGGTGACAGTCAGAAGTATCATTACAAACCACAGAGCTATTAGTTCCTACTTTCGGGAACTGATCATCAGTATACATCCATGATCTTACCGTCAACCGAACCTGCGGTCTTCAGGCTTCGAAGCCAAGCTCACTGACTATTCAAGGGATGTGGTTGTAGTTAAGTAACTCGTGAATTCTTTGTTAATTTGTGATATAACTCAACACTTATCAATAGCTACGATTTGCACCCGATTCACATTGACACCGTGGACACCAGTGGCAACTACTTCTGTCTATATCTTCAAGACATCCATCCAGATGCCATCAGTTGGCTGGAGACTCATATTTATCCTCCTTGTGCCTCATAACCTGATGAGCTTGGGTTCTATCTCTCTTAAGTTATTGGATGCCTGCCCACAGAAGAGACCAGACAAGGATGACACAGCTATCCACTGCTCCTGGATCTTCAACAATCTCTCTAAATTATTTTGGTTCGTGATAAAATCTAACAATTGAAATGACTTTAAATCCCCACAAATTTAATAGCTCGAAGTTTAGGAGTCTTGTTCTCCGAAATTAGGTTTTCAGAAACTCGCTTGTATCTATCATCCGGAAAAACATCGAAATTCGTATAAAACGTTTTCACTGTTTCAATGAACACTCCTCGTAAACCAATACAGAATATCCATCATGATTTATAAAACCAACTATACATTTCCTCCTTAGCCGAGTTACAACTGATAGTATTTCCTTATTGGATAATTCTATTTTAAATATCTTACACAGTGATGCAGTATTAACAAGTGGAGGACAAGTTTCCGAGCATAAATGATTGCCACTAATAATTATGGCAATTTTAGTCACACTGCTTCACAATTTATTTGTCTTACAGGTTTTTTATGTCTTTCTATCTGTCGAACTCCCCCTTGTTTTTTTGTTGTCACTTTCCATACCTCCAGTATAGACGTGTTACGCCATTCCAAATGCACGTGTACGGTGTAAATAAGAGAATCCAACGCGCTCACTCTAATAACTACTTAAACTTAAATTCATCCTATCTATAAGGGGTAAAGATACATTTATTTAAATGGTTTTATAATCGTGGCAAGAGTCTAACTAGCCAGCCAGGAGATTTAAATAATGAAATCAAACAGATAAAGGAAGTATATCTAGTGAATAACTAACTAGTCACCAGAGTTTGTTCAGAAATATATGAAAAACCATGGAAAAATTAAGATTAGCATTGAAAATGATGAAAATAGTATAGAACTTAAAGCCTTTTGCTGTACTGCCGTATAAAGAGGACTCACCATGTGGCTGAAATTACTCAGGGTGGCATTTAAACATACCAACCAACTCTTCCGGACATTTGTAATCAGCGAAATTGAAGGGATTAATTCCAAAATTTCCTGCGTTCGGTAATCTGGTCCCAACTTCTTCAGGGAAATTAATCGGAATTAACATAACACAGGTTTATATATAAAAGGAAAATCTCTTGTTTTTAAAAACCTTGTTCAATCATATGAATCATGAAAAAAGGTACTAACATGTGTATAATAAACAAAACTGTATGAATTCCATATTAGTTTGTTTATTATAGATATATCACACAGTGAAACAGTATTATTTAATGGATGACAATGTTTTGAACAAAATTTATTACTGTTCATAATCATTTCATCAAAATACAATCACACGACTTCGAAACTTGAGTTTTGTGGTTTTCTTTGTTCTCTCCTATTTGTCGTCGTTGGGGTATGAGAATTTTCCAAATATCTGGGTAGACAGGTGTTGAATCATTTCTTTTACATGTATTTGCAGTTGATTCGATAAACAAAGCTTTAGTCAGTTATCAATCTCTCCCTTCACCCTGTGACACTAGATTTTAAAACTGTCATCCTATCCCATCCTATTGTATGATTGTGTGTAACTGCATATAGAGCTATAGCTGAACTATTCTCTAGATTTCTTATCTTATTTGGGTCAGTCAATCTAGATTTCGCTGCTAGGTTTTTATGTTCAGCTATTCTGACTGCCCCTGTTCTACTAGTTTAACCTGTGTGTTTGACCTGACAATCATTCCAGCAGGGTATTAGATAAACTAAATTGTTTTGTTTTAAAGGCTGCACAGGATCAACGCTTTAAACGACAAAGCTTGTTTCTAATTGAGTTTGTGGATCTGAATGCCAGCCTCTTTTATTCCTGCCTTGTTAAGAATTCTGCGTAAGTTTTCCGAGTTTCCTTCTTTGTTTGGAATTACTACTGATGATTTAGATTACTTATTATTGGTGTCGTCATTAATATTATTATTATCACTATCAATAGTATTATTATTTAATTTATTTTTACATTTCCTTGAATATTTCCTGAATAATTTGTCCAGGTAATTATTAAGTTTCAAGGCCTCTTTTATGTGTATCAATTCCTGTCTTAGATTTTCCCTGATGCTACTCAGTTTTTGTGCTCTGTCTGAGAGACTGATAACAGAAGCATTGTTGTAATTATTTGTAATCGTAGTATTAGTATTTCGAGATGACCGAATTACAAGAATCCAACCAAAACACAGAGAGGGCGGGATTCAGGAATTTGTATTTAGCGGAATTATTATGCAATTCATATAAGAAACATATTAACAATCAACAGTAAGTATTTAAACAATACAGAGATAGAAATTGTCAATCACCACATCCGCCACACGTCGTATATCTCCTTGCGTATTTATAACGATGTCTTGGTTTGCTTGCAAGTAGCTGCGACCTTCTAACTGATTCTGTGATATCATTTTCATCAGTATTATCTGGACTTATTTCTGAATTATCTACAAAATCAGGATTATTAGCGGAATCATTAATAATATAATTGGAACGACCTACTTCATTTATTGTCACTTTGTCCAGGTGTCCGTTATGAACTGAGTGATCTTTGATGTCTAATATCTTCACCACTCGATTTCCCATTTTTTTAGTATGATTCCAGCAGAAGGTCTATAGTCATTCCCTTTGTAATAATGTACATTAGAAGTCGCGGACATCAGATGCTTTTTGAGAATTCGAGATTTGAAAAGTTTTGCAGGACTTTCACGGGTACTTGTATGCTCTGCATTCGACAGACGCAGTCTATGCATATGCAGTAATTCCTCCATTTTAATCAGTTGCTCTTTCATCTTATTCAGTTTTTCTCGTGTTTTTGATAGTTCGTATTGTAACTCGGCTACCACGTTTTTGAAAACAGTTGACGCTTGAGTTGCTGAACCTGTAGTGGAGGTTTTCATTGGATGAGATTGAGTATTTTGAGAAGTTGAAAGAGACATAGACTGCATTTTACCAGATAAATTGGAAGAATTATCAGGATTCTGAGTAACATAAGTATTCGAACTTCTGCAAACAGTCTTGATGTGTCCAACTTTACCACATTTGTGACACTTAGCACCCCGAAAACGGCAAGTGTTTCGTAGATGTAACTTTTCACAGGATAAACACGGTTTAGTGTTTTTGATCTCTCTCCGCATTCTATTACTTGTGGACGATAGTTTGGATTGCTTTCCATGAACACTTGTATTTTCGACTTTAGAAAGCATAACATCCGATACTGACGTAATGGGAGCAGAGTATTCACTGTTGACATCTTCATATGTAATACATAAATCTTTAGCAGTTTGAAAGGTACAAGAAGGAATCTGAATTAACTCTTTCTCTAACTTAGGAATATTGATTCCAGCAATTAGACGATCACGTAGTTGAGTATGCAGCTGATCTCCAAAGTTACACTTTGAAGCTTGTATTTGTAGTTGCAGAATAAAGACTATAATCTTCTGATTGGGAGCACGAACCAGTTTATGGAATTGAGCCCTTTCTCTGGTCTCAAATGCAGTTACATGAAAGTGATTTATCAGAAGTTCACGAAACTTGACATATGACAGAGAAATGGGTTTATCTGGAAACGCCAGAGTCTTTACTAGGCTATATGCATCTAGTCCAATAGCAGGATTGAAATGTGCTGAAATTTTGTCATCCCGAACGTTCTTCGAAATACACCATGCATCTAAGCATTCAAGGTAATCAGCAATCTTCCGCGGAGAACCATTTAGAGTAAATTTTCCAAGGTCATTTAGTTCCATCGCGACGTCAATTTGTTGTAATTATTTGTATTAGTATTTCGAGATGACCGAATTACAAGAATCCAACCAAAACACAGAGAGGGCGGGATTCAGGAATTTGTATTTAGCGGAATTATTATGCAATTCATATAAGAAACATATTAACAATCAACAGTAAGTATTTAAACAATACAGAGATAGAAATTGTCAATCACCACAAGCTTTTTAATCAAATCTACTGCAAATACATGTATCATAAATGATTCAACTCCTGTCCACCCAGATATTTGGAAAATCCTCATACCCCAACGACGACAAATAGGAGAGAACAAAGAAAACCACAAAACTCAAGTTTCGAAGTCGTGTGATTGTATTTTGATGAAATGATTATGAACAGTAATAAATTTTGTTCAAAACATTGTCATCCATTAAATAATACTGTTTCACTGTGTGATATATCTATAATAAACAAACTAATATGGAATTACTTATTACCACAGTGCCCAAGTTATACACACATATTAAAACCGTATGAACTCTGATCGAAATTTGGCTTGAATGTTGCTAAGATTTTACAAATATAATTGTTTTACCAATGTCTACTTCTCATTCGGCGCCCAATTATCTTGGAATTATTCGGTTAAATCTTACTCAGAGTTCATATGAACTCTCTTAGATGTGAACTTTGCCAACTTAAGGACTCAAAAGGTCTAATTAGGAAAAATAATATAATTTACCGAATACCATGTAATAACTCTTAGTGAGATCAATTATATGTAGGTCAAACTAGGACATCGAAGTCAACTAAATTATCGGAAAATAAAAGTCAAGCTATACCTTGAATAATCATTGACCCTGATAAGTTAAATAACCCAGAAAACAGAGCTCAGCGATTGCACCACATTCACTATACAAGGTGGTTGGACAGGATGAGTACATTGAAAATTTGTATATTTAATCGGATTGAGATGCATGTTAATCACTGAAGCCTTATTCTTCAATTGAACACAACAAACGTGCAATCGGAATGAAGCAGGACCTATACTGGGAGATATCAAAAGTGTGTGGAGTACATAACAATATGATTGTACACTTTTTGTTAGTTGTTGAAATTAGAGACCTTGTACATGACTTTTGTTTTAAACGATTCATGTTTAAATATATATAACTTCCGTGTACAATTCGAATTAAACTATACTGTTGGAAGCTTCTCCTTCTCTCTGGCCAGTACTGCTTACTTGCTCCACTGATACAGTGTTGTATACTTTGGATTTATTGCAGGAGCCTATTATCCTTATACGAAGACAACTCTACAACAGGTCAATAGCATTTACCAGTAGACGCAATTCCAACAGTGAACGCTCCTATGGATTATATTAATAATTTGTAGCAGTGGACTTTAACATTATATCCAAGTAACTTTTTTATTAATATAACTCATTACTGTATTTTTTGATAATATATTGTTACTCTATCATGTCATTGACTTAGGTTTTTATTCGCATATTTGTAATGTTGTAACAACAGAAGACAAGGGCCAGGCAACAGATCGTTTTATTATAAAATTCAACACGTATTTATATATATTTCACATACATTATTATAGCTTATGCTAGTAGAAAAGCGCAGTCATCTGATTGGTTGTTTATCAGAAGTTAGGCAGACAAACGCAGGCTTCTGATTGGTTGTTTAGGGATTCCTCGACAAATAGAGTTCTCTATCTGCGAATCATATTTTGCCACGTTAACTTTGCTGTGATTGGTTGTTAAATCAGCCTTGCTCATATTTTTTCACGGCCTGCTCTCACCACAATGTTAATGAGCTCCCTTACAATTGGTAACAAACAACTAGAGGAAGTTGGAGAAACAGAGTAGAGAGGAAATATATCTCAGACTAATTGTGAAGCTTTGTGACTAAATTGATATGATTATCAGTGACAAGCGTTTACGCCTAAAACGTCAGAATTTATTCAGAAATATATGAAGAACCATACAATAACTAAGATTACTAATAAAAAAGAAGAAATAAACTAAAATAACGTAGAATTGAAAGCCTCTGTATTGCTGCCTCCATATATAAAGAAGGAGCATTAGAAGCCTTACGCAGAACTCTCAATGAGGCTGGAATTAGAGTGACATTTAAACCCAACAACCAAATCACTCAGAGATAAACTTTATCGACTCAAGGACCCGATAGATCCAATTAAGAAAAGTAATATAATTTACCAAATAGCATGTAATAACTGTGAGGTCAATTACACATAGATCAAACTAGTAGATTAGGGTCAACTAGATTACCGGAACATAAAGATTTTAGCTAGACCTAGAATTATTGACCATACTGAATTAAATAATCTAGAAAACAGAGCCCAGCAACTGCACTGCATTCACTTGCGTGTAATCAAAAAATAGGGTGGATGGAACAGGGTGATAGTAATAAACATTAATATAGTTCGGTGTAGTGAGATAGAGAATAATCACTGGAGTTTGTTTATCGATTCAACACTGCACATGTGCAATCGGAATGACGCTATGCGTATGAGTGGCAAGAATTCCCGCCCGAAACGTCATCCAGTCAGTAATAACGGATCGCTGTGTCATATTCAAAATAAACTCACCTATCGCGGGATTACATTCTACCACAGTGTGCTTAGGTTCTACACTCACACTAATAGTTCACTACAGCAATCTCGTGGTGATGGACTGAAGCCATTCTGTGTGCTGCGCATTCGTCTACTGACATAGGCTGTGGTCAGTTGAATCTTTCATTGTTACGCATATGAGAGGTGTAAATGCAAAGCACACGTTATGATGGCGACATAACTTACGATCACAAACGCATAAAATCAAGACTTCTGATTACAGTGCGTCTGACGTTTAACTGAATGGGGCATCACACTATTCAAACGGAGTGGAGAATGATCAAAGCCGCCTTAAAGATAGAAAGAATTGGCATTACATATTGCCAAAAGCGTAACTTTGTTCCGCATCAACTATATGCTTGTGAAGTGATACAACTTACAGGAGATACATACTGACAATGAAATATCAATGCTCTTACAATAAAAATGTCGGCTTCATCTCTTTACATGGTCTCCTACTGATCATATTAAACAACTGTTTTACACATACATCATGTTAACTCATTGACCTCAAACTATGCTTCACACAGTGAGTAATTAGATGCTTTTATTCCATGCCTATTATTGGTCACGCTCTCGTATACCGAAATAAGCTGTCTTCTGTGTGAAGCATGACTCATGAAATCATCCATCACTGAGAACCCACATCAGAAATAAGCATATCGAAGTCAAATGGACTACTGTTGTAATGCATCACATTTCCCTTCAAAATATTTTCTAATTTATTCAAAGTAACTGCCTAACTGTAGCTGGAAATGATTCCACATATATATTTTGACATGCACACGAAAGTGATTCATCGTGATAACGTTTATTTACCATCTGAGCAAATATGTTGTTTGTTATTTTATGAAATTCTTTTGTTGATTTATCGTTCCTCATTGATTTCTCCTTGAAATGACTTGGTTTGATGGTGTATGCAGAGAATGTGGGTGTATGATTCAGTCAGGTGTGTTACAAATATGATCAGCAATCTCTGAGTATATGTGTGAAACTTGGGCACTACTGTGGAAGTCTTGCGTAAGTGGCACATATTTAGAATCCCCTCCAGCCATACCTCATATGGTTCAGGGTTCGACCCCCTGGCCTAAGCACTCATTTACCTGAACTAGGCCAGTAATAGGACTGGTAAAGAGGAATGGTTGGGCATGAAGCTAGGAAACCCATCCCGTAAAAAGAAAAAAACAGTCCTACCGAAACTTCAAAGCCCTAGCTTGAAGCCGTTTGTTCCACTGAGAACATAATGGAACAAAGAAGTAATGAAGAAGACTGCGGTAGTATGTAATTCCGTGTCGATTTGTTTGTTAGATATATCACATATTGAATGAAACAGTATAATTGTTGACTGGATGACAAGGTTTTGAACACAGTTCATAATTGTTGATAATCATATCATCATTTATAATCACACAACTTCGAATCTTCAGTTTCATAGTTGCTTTTTTTGATCTCTCATATTTTTTCATTGTTGATAGGATCCCACATATTTTGGTATTGACTGTTTAATCTTGCATATATGGTATGTTATCATTCTCACACATTTTGGTATTTACTGTTAATCTTGTATATATGGTATATTATCATTCTCACACATTTTGGTAGTGACTGCTAATCTTGTATATATGGTATATTATCATTCCCACACATTTTGTTATTGACTGTCAATCTCGCACATATGGTATATTATCATCTCTCACGCACTTTGTTATTGGCTATTAAGATAAATTATTTCAAATGCTGTTAGCTGTCCATATTGTTGTAAAATGTATAAATACCATGGCTTTCTTTATCGTTGTTGCACTTCAATACACAGTCACAGTCCAGCCTTTGTCTTTTGATATTTGCGTGCTTTACTAAATCGGAAGGTACGACAAGCAGATAGGCAGATTAGTTCAGGCGCAGACAGAGCAAGGTGAAAACGTCTTCATTCAATTCCCTACAGTTATAACAAATTGGCGACGGGGTTTTACCTTAATTCATTGCAGTTATAGCAAGCAAACGACGACAGTTTTTATTCTGTTCAGCGCAGCTATATAACATTTTTGACTGTGTTAATTACAACCCAATTACAATGTCTATCTCTCTGGACGATCTCAAATCTATCTTGCAGCAGCAGCAAGTTCAGAATGAAGCAGCTCAACTAAAATTAATCGAAGCTCTCACTCAGAAGCTGTCCATTCAAGTTCCATCAACATCTCATTCTGACAAATATGAAAGCATCTCAAATTCCATCAGTGAGTTCAACTACGACCCAATATCTGGTCTCGTATTTGATGCATGGTTCAATCGTTACGAAGACGTCTTCCGTATTGAATGCTACATGTTTGATGATGCTGCCAAAGTCCGATTGTTACTAAGAAAACTTGGTACTGTTGAGCACAACAGATATGTTAACTTCATTCTGCCCAAGAACCCACGTGAGTTATCATTCGATGAGACAGTCACCGTTTTATCACAAATCTTTGGTGAACAGTCATCCATGTTTAATATTCGGTATCAATGTTTTCAGTTGACAAAAATGCCTTCCGATGATTATGTGACTTACGCTGGCAAAGTGAACAAGGAATGTGAAAGGTTCAAACCACACGAAATGACATCAGATCAGTTCAAGTGTTTGATTTTTATTTGTGGGTTGAAGAACCCAGAAGATACTGACATACGAACTCGACTTCTGTCACTCGTGGAACAAGACCCGAAAATGACTTTACAAATGGTGACAGCAGAATGCCTACGTTTAATCAACTTGAAGCACGATACTGCTATGGTGGAGTGCAAACGACAGTCGTCTGAATTTGGTTCGATTAACACAGTGAAAAGTCCTCCGATCACCGTTAAGCACACAGCACGTCAGTCTCAGAATTCAGCTAAACCTCCTTCAGTGTGCTGGCACTGTGGTTCGTGGCATTTTGTCAAGTTCTGTCCTTTCAAGAAGCATAAATGCCGTAATTGTCACCGTTTTGGACATAAGGAGGGTTACTGTACACCGCAGAAAAATTCTTCGGTGAGGAACAGAAGTAGTCGTTTCAAGCCGAAACAATCTCCTCGAGTACAGACCGTTTATACAACTTCCAAAGTCGAGTTCGCCAGCAAACGTAAGTACATAACACTAGATATTAACGGCAAACGTATTCGTCTTCAGTTGGATACGGCATCAGATATCACCGTAATTTCCCGAACTACGTGGCGCAAACTTGGTTGCCCACAGATTCTGCCGACCGAGCATGTCGCCAAGAATGTCTCTGGAGATATACTGAAACTCGTGGGTGAGATAAATTGCCAGGTTCAGTTTGGTGAGCATCACTTCAATGGTGTATGTTACGTTACAAACTACCATGATTTGGATTTGCTTGGTCTTGACTGGTTAGACAAGCTCCATATCTTTAATGTACCATTAAATTCAGTATGCTCTAATGTTTCGTCTTCACCACACAACGTTGTTCCCGGAGATGTATCTGATCAATCTCTCTTGCAACGCCGTCGTCAAAAGCACGCTTCTGTCTTCCAGGACAAACTTGGTTGCTGCAAACTGTTTGGCATCCAGCATATTCGTAGCCCCCCGTATCATCCCCAATCGAATGGACAGACTGAACGTTTCGTCGACACCTTTAAGCGTGCTTATGCAAAAGCGAAGGGGGAGGGAACAACAGAAGAAATTTTGGATAAATTCTTGCTGCATTATCGTACGAATGAAAAAGGACAGTTATGTGTCAGACACACAGATCACGCTCTATCCAGTACCACGCAAAGGTCAACTCGACAAAGAAGAGCTCCGAAACCTTTTCAAATAGATCCAAAAAGCAAGTCCTACACTCTTTACGGGGGGAGGTGATAGTGTGGTGAGAGCAGGCTGCTAGCCGATTGGTTGGCACTAATCTACGTTAAGGTCTAGGTCACTAATATGGGCCGTGAACAAGCCTGAGTCAACAACCAATCATAGCAAAGTTAACGTGGCAAAATATGATTCGCAGAGAGAACTCTATTTGTCAAGGAATCCCGAAACAACCAATCAGAAGCCTGCGTTTGTCTACCTAAACAACCAATCAGATGACTGCGCTTGTCTATAATAATGTAGTTGAAAGATGTATAAATACGTGTTGATTTTGATAATAAAACGATCTGTTGCCTGGCCCTTGTCGTCTGTTGTTACATTTGGTGTCGCTGCCTACCGACAAATGGAATGCCTATGCCCTGCTGTTTTTGATGGAGACATATGGATCTTCGGGCAGGACTTCAAGGCTTCTGCGCAGTTGAGTGGCGTTCAAGATCTGTCAGCGATGGAGCTGCTACTTGAGACGCTGCTGGGAGGTCGGGCGAAAGCAGCATATGGAGGTGTGGGCCGAAGTATGGACGAATGTTCGACAGGGTCAGGCAAACAGTTTCCAAAGTGGGAAGGACCATATATGGTCACTTCGAGATGGGGTTACGCAGACACAGTCGCAATGGCGAACAATGAGAGGCGCGTGAACGTCAGCGAGCTCCAGAAATGGATACAGCGAGACAAGCCAACGATGACGCCTGCACCAAGTAGATCAAGCCGACTTCAGTCGCACGTATTTGACGGGGGGACGAGTGTGGTGAGAGCAGGCTGCTAGCCGATTGGTTGGCACTAATCTACGTTAAGGTCTAGGTCACTAATATGGGCCGTGAACAAGCCTGAGTCAACAACCAATCATAGCAAAGTTAACGTGGCAAAATATGATTCGCAGAGAGAACTCTATTTGTCAAGGAATCCCGAAACAACCAATCAGAAGCCTGCGTTTGTCTACCTAAACAACCAATCAGATGACTGCGCTTGTCTATAATAATGTAGTTGAAAGATGTATAAATACGTGTTGATTTTGATAATAAAACGATCTGTTGCCTGGCCCTTGTCGTCTGTTGTTACAATAGGATCCCACATATTTTGGTATTGACTGTTTAATCTTGCATATATGGTATGTTATCATTCTCACACATTTTTGTATTTACTGTTAATCTTGTATATATGGTATATTATCATTCTCACACATTTTTGTATTTACTGTTAATCTTGTATATATGGTATATTATCATTCTCACACATTTTGGTAGTGACTGCTAATCTTGTATATATGGTATATTATCATTCCCACACATTTTGTTATTGACTGTCAAATCTCGCACATATGGTATATTATCATCTCTCACGCACTTTGTTATTGGCTATTAAGATAAATTATTTCAAATGCTGTTAGCTGTCCATATTGTTGTAAAATGTATAAATACCATGACTTTCTTTATCGTTGTTGCACTTCAATACACAGTCACAGTCCAGCTTTTGTCTTTTGATATTTGCGTGCTTTACTAAATCGGAAGGTACGACAAGCAGATAGGCAGATTAGTTCAGGCGCAGACAGAGCAAGGTGAAAACGTCTTCATTCAATACCCTACAGATATAACAATTGTAAGCGTAGTAGATATTTTGGGATGTCTGGATGTATAGCTGTTGAATTATTCCTACTAAACGTTTTCTCCTCAGTTAATTCTTTAAATGAAGCTCCAGTCAGTTATAAGTCTCTCTCCCGCCCACCCTGTTACATTAGATGTCCAGACTGTTATCTTATCCCACCATCCTATTGTATGGTTGTGTGTAATCCCATGTGGTTTAATTCTAAAGCTGAACTATTCTCCAGATTTCTTATCTTCTTCGGGTCAGCTAATCTACAGTTTGTTAGCTTCTGTTCGATTAGGACTGGATAAGATGACAGTTCTAAAATCTAATGTAAGAGTTGGGTGGAGGTCGAGGTTGATAACTGTCTGGCGCTTTATTAATCGAGCCAACAGCGGAGAATGCGTGTTGTAGAAATGATTCAACACCTGTCCAGCCGGACATCTGCGAAATTCTACTACCCTTACAACGAACGCATAGGAATGAATAAAGAAAACTATAAAACGAAAGCTTCGAAGTCATGTGATTAGCATTGACAGTGTGATTATGAAAAATGATGAATTGTGTTCAAAACATTGTCGTCCAGTCGGTAATAATTCAACTTACTCTGTGTGTCTGACATATCCAATAAACAGATTGATATGGAACCAGCAACCTCTCGTTGTCATTTAACCACTCTCAATAGATGAATTGTTTTATGTTTGGGGTGAATTTCTTTTGATATACGCATTTCTCTTCATGACTCACCTCATTTATCATATTTCAGTAATGAATTTACTCATTTAGTAATTTTTTCACTCAAAATGTTTTGCGTCACTTTAAATTACGTTTCATTATTAAATGTAAATTTGTGGTATTGTCTTTTTATTACGCAGACTTCAGTTAAAACTCGGAGCTTATGATTATTCTGTTATCTTAGACGTAAATAAAACGTTTATGAATTGAAATCTGGCGCGTGCATACCCTCATCAGTTCAATATGCCTGTAGTTGAAACGATGCTTCCCAGGTAAGTAAAGGAGGTTGCTTCTTTCAAATTTCCCCAATTTAAGCTGATTGTTGTCTGTTGTTGTTGTTGCTGTTGGCCAGGAATCTTCGTCACCTCTTTTTTTCTCTATGTTCACCTAAGCTCCTGTCTTTGATGCCCCTCCTGCTAGTGTGTCGCTTTTCACTTGCACATCTTCCAATTTGTGTGAAATTAGACGTATGTCATCGGTTATTGCTTAGCACATAATCAGTGCTACTGAGACCTAAAGAAACGCGATTAGAGGTTAATAACGAATCCAGGATGCCCATTTCGTCCTATTTAAGACTCGTCATTTGGATGAAAATGTGCTCCCAGAGAACGACAGTTTCCTCCCCGAGAATGGAACCCTGCATCCACTGGACTACTTCGGACGCTATAGAGACCTGGTTTGCCACAAGTATTATTTTCTATTATTCGTGTGCATACTAA
This sequence comes from Trichobilharzia regenti, assembly GCA_944472135.2. Taxonomy (NCBI): domain Eukaryota; kingdom Metazoa; phylum Platyhelminthes; class Trematoda; order Strigeidida; family Schistosomatidae; genus Trichobilharzia; species Trichobilharzia regenti. Next base: position 56,476,386 of record OX235266.1, read on the forward strand.
TTTGCATTTGATGAGGTTCGACCGAAATTCTTGGTCCCGATTCACATTCTCTATCTTCGAATATGAATATGATTATTCATCATTAGTGATTTTCCTGAAATAATTCAATTTGATAACATTTCAAAACGCTTGTGCATTGTTCTCAACAAATTCACTTTGTTCAATGATCTTAGGAGTATCAAACAATCATGTATAAATACTTGACAGTTTTTGGAAGCCCTAGCTGGCAATTAGGAAGTTTATACCACCTTTGTGCGTTCAAACCAACAATTCGTCATCACACTAATTAAACCTTCCTTGGTAAACTTTGTTTTGATACCATAGCAGATGTACTATTACCTCTGCTATTTGGTTTAGTGGGCTTCATTGTTATTTTCGCCTTCAATATGTCCTTTTAACTTGACCTAAGTTGTCTACTTTCTCACCTCTTAAATCTTCATTAATTTCACATGTACATATAAAAGTTTATTCCTCATTAAATACTCCAATTCTGCCTATTTCTCTGGAGAAATTGGGATCAATTAGGCAAAGAGGGAAGTGCAAGTTCACATTATTTTGTTTATTAGATATATCACACAGTGACTGAAACAGTATTTTCGCTGGATGACAATGTTTCGAAAATCTCTTTTGTTTCTTTTTTATGACTTATCATCCTCGAAAGACATTAATTTGTGAAATATGCTGACAACCTGACTGTATCTTTGCCTGTCAAATGTCAAAGTGACTGCTCTAAACAAAATTGCTTTTTATCAGAAATCAGCCAATGGTCCAAGGAAAACGGTCTTAGCTTAAACCCCCCAAATGCCAAACAGTCAATTTCACCTTTAAGCATAAATCTAAGTGAAACAAACTGGTTAGCACTCACGAGGTGTGCAACATAGACGGCACTGAAATAGAAACCAAGTTGGAAATTAAATACCTAGGCGTCACTCTATCTTCTGATCTTTCCTGGTAGCCTCATATCTTGATGATTTCTAAGAAAATATCGCGTCTTACCTTCCACATCAAGAAGTTAAGACATTCTGGAATAACCCAACGCTCACTTCTACAATTCGTTAACTCTCGCATTCTGCCTATTATTCTCTATTGTTCCCTCTTAGTTTCTCCTGGGCTACTGAAGAAAGACTAAACCTTCTTACGCAGGATGTTAAAGGTTGTCAGCAGGGTAAGCAATGTGCCACTTAACCAGCTTGTTAATATTCTGGTGGACAGGCACATGGACTCATGTGAAAAATGGGCTAAATCCATTCTATCTAGCTTACACCACTCTATTCATTCACAACTCTCCCCTTGTATCTCTTCAGGGAAAACTAGAAGCCTATATAGGAAACTATATGGTCGCACTAGTAAGTACAAAAATTCATCCATACCCTACTTCGCTCGTGTTCTGTGCGATAAAGAAAGCATCAGGCGTGATAGTTATAGCTAACTTGTTAAATAGTCAGTAGAGAAAATGGATCTCGTCTTTCCAACTCATATCATTTATAGGTACAACGTTTTTCTTTCTTTTCCTTTTCTCTCTCTTCTTTCTGTTATGTGCGGCTTTGTTTCTTTCTTCCGCTTACGCCAGTAAATATGCTAGAACCTACTTTTCTAGCACCTACAAACACTCTGTTCAATTTTGGCTTTGCTACCGACATGCTAATATGTTGTTGTTAAAACTAACTGAGATTACCCTTATTCTATGCAGAATTTTATTTTAATGTTAATTTACAAACTGGACTCAATACTGTAGTAAAATACCGAGAATACCATTCTGTATCACAAGTACTGTTTTGAAATAAAGCTATTATCATTATAATTATTATTATCATTATTATTATAATAGTTGCGATTGTACATCTAAAAAAATGAATTCGCCAAAAAAAGATTCTTCGCTGAACTACGTGTTTTATTTTGATTATTGTTAACCATGTTAGTTGTAGAGCGGTTGCAAAGAAACTATGAAATAGAGATATCATTTCGCGAAATTAGTCTTCTGAATGGCTTATTCATATTTTATTTTTGTTTGACAGTCTTATCGTACACACATCCACACACATACACAAAATAGATATAGTATAAATGCAATTGTACAGCTGAGTGAATGAATTCGCCACCGAAAAGAGACTCTTCGCTGAACTCTGTTGTTCCTCCATTCAATCCTCATTACTTATATTTATTCTTGTTTAATCCCTAATTTTAGTGACTCTCTTCACGGTTGTGGGATTCTACCTTGTCTGGAATATTCTATTTAATTCTTCGGTTCTGCTTACGGTTGTCCTCTGTCGGCAGACGAATTTTATCGTCCAGTGTTTAGTTTGTACATGAGAAATCCTTCATCCGTATATTTTATTTTTTCTTACTACTGCGAACTTTATTTCACATAAGTGTACTGTTGGTAATGTCAGTCGGTTTTGTGACTATGAACTACTCTTGGTTGGTTCATAGCCTCCAGATCAGATTCCGTCGGCTTTGGTCGCTACAAAAACAACCTTATTCCTTTTTTCTCTCTGTCGTTTCGGGATAATTTTACAAATATCAATCTTCTTTTTATGGTTGACTATGTATTAATTTGAACAAAACAGAAAATGACAAAATGTCTTTAATTGTCAACTTGAAATTCACTGTTTAAGTAATTTTTATTTTCAGTATATGGAAAGAACGACAGATTTGGTTGGTCATCCGTGTGGGCTTAGTGAACAAATACTTAGATCGATTATAAGGAAGCAAGAATTACTCATCTGAGTCAAGACATTCTCTTTGAATTGAAATCACTGAACTGTTTGTTAACACTGATAACATTTACAGAGAAGTAATTGTTTATTAAAAAGAAAAGGATGTGAAAATAAGTTACATCTTAAGATGTGAAAAACTTCACTCGAGTGTATATCGAAGCGTTTTTGTGAAATGAATTCAAACTGCATTACACTCGTCTCCTTGATTGTCTACTGGCCAGTTATTAACCTTCTGAGGAGTGGAAGATTAATCGTTGAACATCTAGAAAGAAGAGAAATAAGTTTCATTTCACTATTTATCACCTTTTTTCTGTAAATTATTTAAAAATTTGCACAGTTCTGTCTTGTTTGAAGACTTAAAATAAGAGATGAGAGTTAGTCGACAGGAAAGTTAACTAGTGAAACGTGTGTCCATTTGATGGTAGTTTTCTTCAAAGATGCACTGCCAAACCTTTGTCAGTCTGTTATCAGCGTGTTGACAAGGGATAGCTGTACCTAAGGCAAGCAACCCCACTTCTTAAAAGTGCCACCTTGTGCTATGGAGGCTTCAAAGCTGAAATCTTGTACGTCGGTGTTTCGTTTGGGAAATAAAGAAATACATTTCGGGAAAAATTAAACATAAAGGACTTTATCTCCATGATTAAATATTCCATCTAACTAATATTGATCAGACAAACTGAAAATAAGTCGAATAATTATAATGAGAGAAGACTTTTTTCAGTGTGTGGGTGAGTGAGTTTGATCATATTAGGCGGCTAGCTAGCGTCAACATTCGGAATATGAAAAGAACCACAACGCGAATGGATGGACACGAAGAAACGAAGGCAATTCTTGAATTAAGCAACAGAGAAATATCATAGGGGTTGAAGGTTCTTATGAGACCTTTAGTTTTCAGGTCTATCTCTTTTATTGGCATTAAATGACGAAGTGATTGACTTAACATTAAATTGATCAGGAAAATCTCAGGGAAAAATCCGTAGCTATCTATCAGCACAATCCTCAATAGCGCTTTTAAACCAAATGTATCTATCGCATTTGAGCAATCTGGTTGGATGTATGTACGTCTGAATGTATGCATAATATCACTGAATTATGATTAACAATTGTTCTGTGAAACATCATCCAGCAAATAATACTCTATCACTGTTGTCATGCATATCTATAAAACAAACAAATAATTATGGAGTTCCCATTCCACTGTTGTCTTATCTGTATAATTATTTACTAGATAAGTTACTGTGGTGTCTGTGTAATTATCTCAAAAATGTATGACTTACAAAATTGTGAAGATGGTGCTGAAGAGAAAATTAAATGAACACCATTTGTGACTGTGGTAAAGTTTTATTAATGATTCGACTTTCAGTGCATATTCACAATGAACCTCAGAAGTCAATTCCCTCCTTCGCCTCAGTCAACAGGGAGAATCCCAGAAATTATGTAATTCTTTGTCATCAGACTGGCAAAACAAAGTCATAGTAACACTACAGGTCTATGAGTGATTCAATAACTGCATTGGCTGTCAGCATCTCTAAACAACAGTATAAAATGAAACTACACACAAATATTCTAGTTATTAACAACATAAAATATCGATTATACTGAAGTAGCTTCTTTCATAGACATAATTTCAAATTTTCCAGGTGAAATTAATAAAAACAGCAGATATCTTACGTTAGCCAGTCGTAGAATTTCCTGTGTGCAGAAATTTGACATGGATGCAGCAAAAGTAAGTTTTTGACAGGTGTGTTTGTTAAAACTACTAAATGAACAGGTTATCTAAACTAACTGAACTTCTGTTTGATTATTATTAATAGAAGCATGAAAGGTATTTAGACGTTCTCGAAATTTTCAACATTTGTATAAAACAAAAATACAAACAGACATTCTTGACTGCATAATGCAATAAACTACTGATTGACTAATATCAGTAGTCAGATAGCCTTTACATGAAACAGTAGTATTGCCAGCTGGGTCGAAACGAGTTAAACAAAGTGGACAATAGCAGCAATTGCAATTGCTTTCTTCACAAAACTTTATGGTATCAAACAGCTTACATATTGTCTTCTGATTTACTTCGATTTGTAAAATGAAATATAGGTCTATTATGGAGAAGATTTGTAGCTCAGGTGGGTGATTTTGATGTGGTTGTATTCTCTGAGCTGGATGGATGGTTTATTTGTGAACCTTTCATCGCCCTACTCGACATCTTCAGCGCATACTCCCATTTGAAGTGAGCTTTTAGATTCCCCTACGAGTTTATTAACTATCTCTCCCAGTGACTTTGTGAGTGATTGGTTGTTTTTGTGTGTTTTCACACCTTCTAGGTTACTTGTACTGGAACAGATTGTTTCTTTGTCTTGAACTTTGACACTTTGACCCAACACAACCTCAAGGAAAGAACAAAGAAAATCGCCCTACCTTATATAACGGATATCTCAGAAATCACTGCAAGAATATTCAAACCTTTAGAAATTGACTTAGCATACAAACCAACAAAATCACTTCACTCAGTTCTATGTCAACCAAAAGACTCAACAGCGAAAGAAGATAAAACCAACCAACCATCATCTACAAAATAAATTGTGACAACTGCGAAAAACACTACATTGGCCAAAGTGGACGTCCCCTTCGTCTTCGTATCCACGAACATAAGTTAACCGTCAAAAGACATGATATCCACTACATGATATCACTACATACAGACAAACATGGACATCAATTCGACTGGGATAACCGGCGTTCAAATATTAGACAGAGGAAACAACAAGAATGCTGGCCAGAGAATTTTTAGAAGCTTGGCATTTCAGTGAATCATCAATCAATAGACACATAGAGATAGACAAATTTATCAACCGATAAGGAAGAAACTTCACACACAAAGGGTTAAAGTTCAAGTCAAGGAAACAGTCAGTTCCCATACAAGTAGCCTAGAAGATGTGAAAACACACATAAGCAACCAATCACGTCCAAGGTCACCAGGACAGATGACTAATAGACTAGTAGGGAAATCTGAAAGCTCAATTCAAAATGAAGTATGCGCGGAAGATGTCGCCTAGTAGGGCGATGAATGCTTCGCAAACTTACTATCCAGCTCAGAGAGCCCAACCACATTGAAACATAGGGGGTTGTACAAATGCGAATTGTAAATTAAGTTGCGAATCTAACAATAGAAAGAAAGACCATGTTTTAGAAATTATCCGGTTTTTTCAATGTATCACCAATTAACCTATTTAGTGAGCTTGATTTCGGGTGGTTTCAACTCATCTGTATATCTGAACCCAGTTAAACAGGATACACCACTGATGTGTTTGGCTCGAAAGGACTGAAACATCTACATGGTGATGTGATCACTTCGATCTGGGCAGGAAGCACTACTTGCTTATGTGAGTGATGTCCAGCCAGTCATGCTAGTCAATCGGTAATATTCATCATCATTCATTTGTCGTTTCAACCAGATCAAATACGTCTGGATCTGAATAATTTTGCTTTTTATAGGAAAATCCGGTGAAGTTTCAGTTTGCGAATTAATCCGAAAATTTATAATAAGACTTCCTTGATGTTAATACAAAAATCAAGAAATGAAGGAAACTGAAACATTGTTCGCCAACTTAATCTTCCTAAATGTCAACTAGTTGATTTAATTCAACCGGCCACAAAGACAGAATTGAAGAATCCTACTTTATAATCTACCGAGTACGAAATAAATTACCGAAAATATCCAGGTGCCGCAAACTTCAAACCTCAGAGGCTACCGCGGTTCGTCTGAAGCATCCAGTGCTTTATGTATAAAAGAAACAAAGTCAGCCTTCTCTACTTCTCCAGCTTTCTGGGGAGACTATAAGTTCATGAAACTGTATTATAATTTTTCCTAATCTCTCTGAAAATCAGTGCATTGTTGTGTTGGTGCTATTGAGCTGTGATCCATTGATATTGTTATCAATGATTTGATGTTATTTATGACTGATATTCCCTTAGGCTCCGAGTGCAACATAGGGCTTCAACAACACATCTTCACGTTCTTCTACTTTCTACCATCCACTTCAGCTGGGTACACGATTGACCAAACTCTTTCATCTCTTACTCACACGATCTTCTCCATGTCACGCTAAGATGACCCACCTGTTGCTTCTCATTCGAATTTCACTCGACTCTCCGGATCGCCATTGTCACTCAACGGTTCCCTCAAAGTTTGCCTGATCCATCACCACTTTCTCTTACATATTTGCTGAGCGAGCTGCTCTTGGTTGGTTTGTTCCACTGCAGAGTTTCTTGTTATTAACTCCTTCTGGCTGGCCATTTTATCTCCAGTACGAAGCCAGCAAAGACAGCTGTTGATGAAGATCTTCTGTATTCGGTTGAAAATTCTTTTATTGAATGACACGCTGGCCATGTTTCTGACCCATATGGAAGGACCTGCTTGATATTGGTGTTGAAAATCCGAATCTTGTTCTTTATGCTGAGGCGGAGTGCATAAGATTTCAGAACTGGTTTCAGGTTGATGAAAGCCTACCTTGCCTTTCCAATTGTGACTGACATCCTTGACATCCTTGCCTGTTCCGCGTGTGGTCGATACCGTGCTTTCTAGCCGGATAATTGAAGGAAGTTACCTATGTTAAATCTCTCCTGTTGATAGTGATTAATGCTGGTTATTGTTATTGTTGTTGGTTGGTTGGTTGGTTGGTTGGTTATCTTCGTCATCTCCGTCTTCTCTATGTTCACCTGGAATTCTGTCTACGCTGCACTGCTTGTGCAGCCAGTTTGTTGGTTTTCGCCTGCAAGTCTTCCAGTTCATGTGACACTAGACATATATCGTCTATGAAATCCAGACCTTCTAGAGTTTTTATCCGTCGTCCAGCGTATTCCTGCCTCTTCTCTCTCTCTCCACAGTCTGAAGAAAGTAGGCTGTCAAAAATGTGAATATTCTTTTGATAAAAAATTTTAATGGACATTTTTAGCCAGTCCGCGGAATTTGCCTAAGATGTATGTATGCATTATCATTTAAATATACAAAGTATAAAGCAGTATCTCTGAGTCATTTCCAAATTGTTTCTTGATGAAATTGTTAAATGAGTTGAAAAAGTTTCATTTGTCTTGTCATTTCGTAGTTAAAAAGGCATTGAGAGGCGGAGATTCCAATTAACTGGAAACTATAGAAATTTAGTGTGCAAAATGTTTTTAATATAAAGAATGGTAAGAGAAATGTACTGTAAGTTGAAATGTTAGCTTACTTCCACCAGTCATTAGGACTGTAAAATGAAAAAAAATCGTTTGTGAAGGAAACGTTAGTCAATGTACTGATGAAATTCTTCGTATTTTATTTTTTATTTTTGATTACAGCTTGATTCCACAGCGTATTTTTGGTACAAGTATGGAATTTTCAGCATGTGATATCGGTAGCCCAAATTTTGCAGGCCGACCATAGATATCGGGTGTGCGTCTTCAGAGGATCGAACCCCAGGCCATGTGCATGGTCAGCGAGAGTATTAACCACTGTGCCGCCGACGCACTTTAAGAAGTATCCAACATCTATTACAGTTTTCTTGTGAAAAATTTAGGAAATATACAGCAGAAGTGTATCTGTTGTGAGAGCAGGATTGCATCATGAGCTGACATCGTTTAGAGAACCACTGGAAAACCAGCTGGAAGTACTGTCAAACAGCTGTGTCGTCAGCCTAGTTTGGTACTCCGCTTCAGCAGTACGCACCCACCGGGGTCTCTTTGTTTGTATTTTAATAAGTGGTTTATAGCAAACACAAAAATTGTATTCTACGTTATTTTGTTTTAACGCAGCGAATGTATCATCGTACCTTAGAAATAAAACTGAAGGAATCGAAAGGCATCAAAGACCAGACTGATAATCATATTCGTTTATTTACATATTTTTTCCTGAAAGTTGAGGTTATTTTAGCAGTGATGTTGCCTACTTTAATTCTCAGAGCCTTTAGTGTCATATTGATTGACCTATGACATAGCGAAAACCAGTTATTGTTCAACAACTATCTAATTTGGAATTCAGTCGCTTAGTGGTGGGGCTTGATATTAAATCTCAGTACTTCGCCATATCTTGTGATTAAATAGATGTTCACAGATTGACTAAACTATTATAGACACTCACAAAATCATTCATATTTTTGTGGGTAGATTAGCATTTATCCTATGGACTTATGTGTAGCTCAAACCTGCTAATAGTCGATTATCAAAAAACTGATAGTTACAGATTAAAGCTCATGATGCGTTTGCCTAATTTACACATATGTGCACTAAGCTTTCCATCTTTTCGACGGTAAAAGGGAGATGTTTTGAGAATTGAAATTTCGCTAACATATCATACAAGTATGCTAAGTATAATTTCACGTATTCGATTCCAGAAAACTGTTTTATTTTATAACTTCAAATACACATTTTCTTACTCTTTTGCTGCTAAGAGAATATTTCATATGATCAGATATATATTTAAGAAGTTATATCTAAAAAAACTTTTACGATTCAACCATAAATTCATGTAAAATATTGTCAGCAATACTTCAGTCGTGGTGAAACTGTAGACATAACGGTTTTTATTTTCAAAACGCAGATATGTACAACTTGAACACTAGCTTAGGTGGATAGAAAACATTGAAGATATTAGTGCCAAATATCTAGAGATAATCTACTGGAACCTACAGACCAGTGAAATAGTCTGCTTGTTCTCAATCCTCAGAGAAGGTATCTAGGTTTATCACTTTATTGTTAACCTTATTCCACCCATATGCAGATTAAAACAGAAGTATGTCGACTTTAAACTCATAATTACTTGTGATGTGATTATTGTACGCATAGTCAGTTGTATTTTCCACATAGAATCATGTATGCGACGCACATAGAGAATTTTCGCTTACCTCCATTTTCTGCTTCGTGATTAGACACAAATAATTTGGAATGCAGTACTCTTAGTTATCTTATGTAATAGTGATTAACTTGTGTAAAATTTGCGAAAATTTCAAATGTAAGCCGATAAAATACTTGAAATCTGTTTTCATGTAGACGTGAAACTAGGTGCCGTTACAATAATTGCCTGAGAATGTATGATGAACCCTTTATGGAAGCACAATGCTTAGGACGAATAGGCAACACTTAAATTTATTTTTATACCTTTAATATTGGTAGAGTAAAATAATATTACCCCTAGATGCAATCAGCTTGAGAATAATTTGTCAGCTTTGTACTAAATAAGCGGCAGTCATAAAATCCTAAGTGACAGTGATTTCGTAATTTGCTCAGCATTTGAATGGAGTGAGACTTAAGCAAAAGTGTGACATTAGCTTTCCGAGAGAAAAACACCTTGATAACTCATTGCGTTTTTTGAATAAAAATAATAAATTAATTTACAGGATTTTTATCATGAGCTGACATTAGTTAGAGAACCACTGGAAAACTTGGGACTACTGGACAGCTATTTCATCCTAGTTTAGGACTCTTCACCAGAACACACCTAGTGGGACTCGAACCCAGGACCTTCTGGTTACAAGGCTAGTGAGCTCGTATTTCATTAAGCCACTGGGACCCGATTCAATGGCCCACGAATTCTAACTTCTGCCAACTCACGACATAGCGCGACCCCAGCCAATGTCTTCGGCGAGTATATATCCTTTTACTCGACCTACTGCACTCTAATTGGTCTCAAGTCTTTCATTCCGACGTATAATTTTTGTTATACATATTGTATAGTCAATTTGTCTACGTGTGGAAGTTGACTGAGATTCTCTAGACGTAGTCTTACATCGGCAAATTCACCTTTACAGTTTCATTCAGTTGAATGAAGGCTATGCACTACCAGGAACGTGTTTAAGCTGCAACTGGTATCTGTTGCAGTCTTTTGTGTTACTTGTATGTGAGAGAATATTATATTAAATCTGGTATCAACAGAGCAATTAAGATTGAGGCATAAATTTATGTTTCGTCCTTTTTGGTTAATGCGATCAATTAAAAAAGAAATCCTAACTGGTAAACTTGCGCTATTTTCAAAATAAACATGGTACAAGGATTTTATGAAATGTACAGTGTATAATAACAGTAATGTGTTACAAATACTCCTCTTTTTAACAGTTTATATTTTATAGATTTATTTGCTTGTGCATATTATTTAGTTTGTTGAAGTTAATCACTCATTACTTACGTTCTTCTTTTTGCAAATCAAAAGTAAAAGAGTTAATTTGCTTTCTCACTAGTGAACCCGTTAATTGAGTTGTTTATCATTAGTGCTACTCGGTATCCTACTTAAGTTTTTATTAAACTTCAAGCAATTTCAGACTGTCATTATGCATTTATGTAATTCACTCAATTGATTGTTGATATGATCAATAAATGCTTCTAATTACTCTAGAGATGAGCCCTTAAAGTTACTTAAATGTAGCATAGAAGATGCTAACCGTAAAACGTAACTGTTGTTTAAATTAGTAGAAAAGTTCCAGGTTGTCAAAGGTTTAATTCTACCCCTTATGTGACAAGTTTTCATCTTACGCCTGGTTGTAAGATTCTTAATTTGTTTCTTCAAAGTTCTACCAGCTTTTGCTTCTCTGTCGTATACTTCGTTCAAGTAACCCCAACCAAATCAAACTTCAAAAATGCGTACATTCGAAAATATGTTATTCAGACTCATTCTTGATTAGTGAAATAATGTCGCTTAACTTATCAATGTTATCGCATGTTACTCACTTTCTTCTTGTTCGTAAACAAAAGCATAACAAATATTTAATACTAACTAGTCAACCTATCAAACGAAATGTTTATCCTCAGACATGGTTACTATGGTGACAAGTGTTCAAGATATTTCAAATTATCACTTTTCATCGATAAACTCCAGTCTGTGCATCTGAAGCTGAACGTAACATTTGGAAGGGGTCACAGTGCCTACAAGCAAAGTGATATTGATCTTAACAACTGGAACGTTATCAAAATTGATATGAGCAAGTGACTGTGCTAAGGTGCAAATACGGGATTCAGTATGATTAACTAGAGTTTATTTTCGAACATATTGTCAGAGTTATTAGGAAATATATTAAAAAGTTGATAGAATGTATAGTGGGAGTAATCAGATAAGTAGGCACTGGAATCATGACATAACATATTGATCAATCCCTTCATCTGCTCTTGCCACATGAGGGACATAGGCCAAAACCAGACAATGCTTTAGACATAGATGCATGAGTACATTCCAACATAGTTTCACAAAAAAGAAAGGAAAAGTGTGGGAATTCCCACTCAAGATTACTTCACCGACCTCTTTCACCCTGTCAACTCCAACTCTGGTTTTAAGATCACCTGTCGAATTCGTGTTAACCTGTCGCGTTTTTTTCGTTCTAAACGTCTAAAGACAGTGAAGGCTTTAGCTTCAGGATTTCATCATGAGCTGACATTAGTTAGAGAACCATTGGAAGACCAACCAGGGAGTACTGGACAGCTGTTTTGTCCTACTTTGGGACTCTTCATCAGTACGCACCCACCGGGATTCGAACCCAGGACCTTCCGCTTACAAGGCGAGCTCGTATACCATTAAGCCAATGAGAGCCGATCCAATGGTCCTTGAATTCTAACTTCTGCCATTTCACAATGGTTCCAATGGTTCTCTAACTAATGTCAGCTCATGATGAAATCCTGAAACCAATCAAATCCCTACAAACCATCACTTGAAGGCTTAAGCTATTAGTGAATTCAAGTCAGACATTTGCATTCAAAGGAAGTCTGAACAGCCAGTATCCCTTTTTACGCCGTAGAGGGATAAACGCTGGCTTATCTGTTCTTAGTTTTGTTTGTTGAATCTACACTTATCTTTGCTTTTTTGCTACGATTTTTATTTGAAATGAGTAAATTTCTTTTCAGTATTAAATTCTGATTTATGAAATTCTCATCATGGTACGTAATATTTGTCTTCTTTTTACCTTCTAATCGCATAAATTCACATCACATTCTAAGATCTACACATCGTAGGAAGCAATCTATGTGTGACATCATTTGTCTAATTCCCTGATATTGGAATAAGATTATAACTGCACAGATTTCAGTTGCATCTCATACTTCTGTCATTACTTTGTGCATTCAAACCTTTCTCAAAATTTCTTCAGGGGATATGATTTCTTAATAACCATGTATATACTAATTTACAGACTGATGGTAAATTCAGACAAAGCAATAAGAAGACGTAATTTGTCTGAATCGTGTGATATTTATGCGCAATTAAGAAGGTTATTCCACCTTTATACGTCCAAAAACAATTAACCATCTAGAACACCAAATTCTTCATTGAAGAGACTTTTTTTCAACTAATTTATTATCAAGCTGTACAACTGTATATATATTTATATATATAGGTTTTTATAAGAAATTATATCCGGTGAGTAAGAATAGGAATAATAATTGTAGTAATGAAGGAAAGGAACGTAGATTAACTAAATAAACGAAACAAATAATAGTTATCTAATTGATGTCACCTCATGGAGGAATCCTCCAACCAATCAAACTAAATCCCTACAAACAACGAATACTTGAAAATTCATCCGATGCTCATTAGTGATTTGCTTTATTCAGGCAGTTAACCTGGGGTTCTAGTGGAAAGCTGTGACCAGTAGAGTACAGCAGGTTGAAGATGAAGCAGTAGCTCATCGATGGGGACATTGCGAAGGGGCCGTGCTTTGTCATGACTTGGCAGAAGTTAGAAGTCACATGCTGGCCATTGGATCGGGTTCCAGTAACTCAATGGTCTACGAGGTCGCCTGGTAACCAGTAGGTCCTGATGTCAGCTCATGATGAAATCTTCCAACCAAAATAAATAAATGTCTATCTCTCTACAACCAAGGCAGAAGTAAGGATCGTTTTATATCAGCCTATTAGCCCTATAATTGTGCACCACTCTGTAACATATATACACCTTATGAATTATTCTATATATGACAATTATTGTCTTGCTACTTGACATTTCACTGTGATTGTAATCACAAACATTATGATTGCATTTCATACTATTACTGTTATTCTTTCATGTATTCACACCTTTGATTCAATTCCCTCATTGGATATTGTTTCTTAAAAACCATAAACATATTTACTATTCGTTGTTGAAAAGAGTCTCTTCACTGAGTAGTGTCTCCTTAATACTACATTAGGAATACTTAGTTCATTGAAAAAACTTAACATCACACTAAACTTTCCTTGGTAAACATTGTTTTGATACAGGCGAAGGAAGATGTTATTTTCACTTTCAATATTGCGGCTTTTTAACTTAACCTGAGTCTGTTTTGCTCACCACTTACCTCTTCATTAGTTTCATATATATTCCTATGATAAATTCGTGTATGTGATCAAATTGTTCGAAATGTGTTGCGCAAATACAATAGGACACGATTCAGGCATATTATGTCTTCTTATTGCTTTGTCTAAATTCATTAAAGAGGAAGCTAATTGTTATAGATAATAAATTCGTTGAACAAAAATCTCCTCATTGAATACTTTGTTTTTAATGTTACAGTGGAAACTATTAATTCTTATATATAAAGAGATCATAGTTAATTTAGTCGCATGGTCATATGTCAACTTGTCTTCAATTAACTAAGTACCATATGGAGTTATTATTCTTCCTAAGAGTTTTAGGAGAGATGTTACTAATCCCATATGCGTATTCAGATAAGAACATTCTATGGCGTCAGTTTCACTTTTTAATGCGGTAATTTTCGATCATTTGAAATCCCCATTTAGACATTTAGAAAACAGAGAGATTGAGCGAAGAAATGTTTACTTTTCAATTAGATCCTCATCTCTGGCTCTACTCTGATAGACACGCATAGCATTTTTATTACAATACACAACAGTTTACCAATCAGGTAGTGGCACGGATATGTTTGATAGCAGTAATTAGCCAGTATCAGTATCAACATGCCAATGGGGTGATAATTAACGGTGAAAATTAATACACACAATTACAATGTAGAAATGGTTAGGACAAGTGTATTGCATAATTCATAATTGTGGAAAAATGAAGAGTAATTAAGGAAAAAGCCTGTGCACAGGTTGATTACGTAACAGATTGTTAAAGAAAATAAAACGATTTGGACAATGATAACTTGTAACTGGCGACGAAGTCTTCATAAGAATAAAATAATTTTACAAAGATAACATATAATTAAAGATGAAGTAGTCAGAAAAATATAAAATATTTTGGACAATTATAACTTTTAAAGGTTTAATTTTCTTTTAAAGATTTAGGGGAAGGGGAGCGAAGTTGTCCGGTTTATACATTCATGTAACCATCGTTACAAGTTATCATTGTCCAAATCGTTTTATTTTCTTTAACAATCTGTTACATAATCAACCTATACATACGCTTATTCCTTAATTACTCTTCATTTTGCAATCCACTTGTTGCAACCATTTCTACCTTTTAACTATGTGTATTAGTTTTAAAACAATTAGTCCCTTTGATAAATTTGAACAAGGCATTAAGAAGACAAATTTCGCGAGATGATGCCATCATTTCGTAGTTTCTTTACAACCGCTTTACAACTAACATGGTTAACAATGATAAAATAAAGTTCATGAAAATTACTCAGTTAAATAAAAACAAAAGTACATACTAATGACCAATCATATTAAGATAGGTCATGTAGTCCAGGGTAGGCGAAGATTGAAGTCTATTGATTTTGTACACACAGTTTAGGCTGTATGTGATTAATCCAAAGTGCTTCCATCACCTTCAATAACCTTGAATTAGAGTTATGTGAAATAATTGTGAAACAGTCATTAATACTGATTGATTTCGTGACCTGACATTAATGTGTTTTGCAATGGATGACGCTGGATTTCTATTCAGATTAATCGCGTTAGGATTTTCGATATGATTTACTAGCCATTTTGGAACATGTTCTTTTCGACGACATTGGAACATTCTGTTAGTTCTACTTATATAGGTGTCACCGCAGCTGCAGGTGAACTTGTAGATACAGTGTGAAGTAGAGTCCACAGAATGTCGTCCTTTAATCGTAGGTACAGGGACCGAAAATGTTCGGCAAGTGTATACAAAAATCAATAGATTTCAATCTTCGCCTACCCTGGACTACATGACCTATCTTAATATGATTGGTCATTAGTATGTACTTTTGTTTTTATTTAACTGAGTAATTTTCATGAACTTTATTTTATCATTGTTAACCATGTTAGTTGTAAAGCGGTTGTAAAGAAACTACGAAATGATGGCATCATCTCGCGAAATTTGTCTTCTTAATGCCTTATTCAAATGTATTAGTTTTCTTCGTTAATTATCATCCCTCGCTGACATGTTGACATTGACTAATCATTGTGAACAAAAATATCAGTGTCACTTGATTGGTAAATTGTTGTGTATTGTAATAAAAATGCTATAGGTGTACATCAGAGTAGAGCCAGAGATAAGAATCTAATTGAAAAGTGAATATTTCTTCGATCAATCTTTCTCTTTTCTACTTTTGAAATCTGCTTCCATTAGGAGGACATTTGACCGGAAAATCAACTCAATCACATCTCATTTCCTCAGAGTTAGGTAGAATTGTACAATGAATAAGCCAATAAATTGAAGTAAATCAGAAATAATAATCTAATGAAGAATTCTACTTACCTGCTGATATCACTGAGTAAAAGAAAACATAAAAATAACTTGATAATAGTTTTAATATCTCAAAATCTTAGAATGGTTGTCTGACAATAAACTTCACAAAGTTAACACGTAACTTGTGGATACTGATTGTGGTATCAACAATAAGTACAGTGTTTTATGTCGATGTCTTCTCCATCACTAAATGTATCACTTGACAGAAAATGAAGACGAATAGCGACGCAGATGAGTACTTGTCATTACAAAATTCCGCTTTGACCTTTACTCCTGTTCCAATATGGTATGAGACTTCTTTAAAATTTTTAATTATAGCTTGATTCCACACCGTAATTCTGGTGTAAGTATGGAATTTTCAGCATATGATATCGGTAGAACGAATTCTGTAGGCTGACCAACTGATATCGGATGTGCATCGGCAGGGGATTGGACCCCGGACCGTGTGCAAGGTTGGCGAGAGTCCTATCCGCTGTGACACTGACGCACATCAAGGAATTATTACGGACCGCGGTTATGTATACGTGGGGAATAATTACTTTTCAGGAGTGTCACCTGAGAAGTTCATTGTGTTGTGCCTCACATGAGCCATTATGCTGCGGTATGTAGATATTTTTTCCAAACATGTACATACCTAAATAGCAGTGTCGTTGATTACAATGTCGAGCATTCCAATTGGAATACTGACAGCAGCTTGATTTCTACCAGATTAAGTTGCATATCCTCTGTACTACATCACAGATTGATGAAGTGATTCACACCGAATATGTTTTGAAGCTTGTAGAACAACGTTGATTACGTAACACTTAGTCGTGAGCCTAGTTTTGCTAATACAACCAATTTCAGTTTGTTCTTTTGCTTCTCATGAAGTTAAGAAATGCAGAACAACAGTCCTTGTTCATTTGAATTTCACTATTGACGATTATTCACGATACTTTTCAGGATGGAAAAGTAAAATATAAACTTCGCTGACAAGTTACAAGGGTTATATATAAGTCATTGTGAAAAAAACAGCAATGGACTGCATTCTAAACACAGCATAACCACTGTGCATATTAACCAGCTAAAAACCCATTTATTCATCTAAAAAAGAGTTATCGCCATTCATTAACCTCTGAACATAAATACATACAGATTCATTCGCAATGCATCGTATATAAGTATGCGTGTAAAATAACACGTTATCATTTCAATAAACCCAGTACAAGATAGCTTACCTTCACTGGACAAGATCCCTATGATAATAATGTAAAATATCCACCAGGATTTGCAGAACAAACTACGCATCTTTTTTCTGTTGTTTTGTAACAATCATGACCATTCAATAGGTAGGTATCTTATATACTTGTTTCTGGCACAGTCACACCTACACACACTGGTTTTTGAGGATTCATTGATTTAAAACCGTGTATTAGTCATTCAAATGTTACATTTTACTGCCGAAGTATGCAGTTTGACCTCACAAATATAATATGTAGGTGATATATTTGCGTCAGATTTATTGATATTCACATTAACATACTAAATATATATCAGGTATTTATTTATTCTGACAGATGTCAACACGTGAATCGCCTCTTCATCGCTATACCTGAATTACTAAAAATGCTACAACCTCAAGATGGGTGGGTTGCTAAAGTAATTTACCATATTGAAGTACCACTGAGAAATTCCAGTGTAATACTTAAGACAGCATCACATTGTTTTCAACAACCTCCCTCCGTGCAAATATACCATCTCTTATTGCATCGTTTTATTGCTGAATTCACTGCCTATTATTATAATTGAAGCTTTTGCATACTTCTTTGTTACAGTCATTGATAAAATCACGAGAAAGGCTTCGTTGACACTAGGCATTACTTTAACTGCCGCATTTATATTACTTTATTCAGAGTATATCTATGAAAAATGCATATTCAGTGAATATCTCTTCTCGTGAGCATACGTAAAAGTGATTGATAACAATTAGATTTTCAATAGAATCTTATTAACCACTTGTGCAAACATTTATTTAGTAGTTTTTTTTAGGCCTTCACTTGATATATCGTTTTGTTTCTCTGTGAGAAATAAACAGCCTGAGTGAATATCATTCCATCAGCTGATGCATGTGTGCAACAGGCAATCTGCCTTTTCACGAAACTCTTTACCATGTATGTTATTCTTATTTTTTTAATGTATACGTGTGATGATGTCTCCCTATTTTGCATCATTGTTCCTGGCTAAGAATTTATTCTAAACTCTGACTCTTATTAGTAGTCTTCCCTTAGGTTTCAGTTGGAACATAAGACTTTAACAGCACATCTCGATTCCAGGTATTGTCCTCTACGGTAATTTTAACCGGCTCCAGAACTTCGTGTATGGTCTCTTTCCCCCCTCAATATATCTCCCAAATGTCATCCGTGAACTCATGCTGACCTCGTGACATCCTATTCTGCTTCTGCTGGAATACCTGGGGGGGGGTCTTGTCACTTCTTGTGGTTTTCTCATCGTGTATTGGATCCATCTTCATTTCTTAGAGGTGTGTGCTGGTCTATATGTTCTCAGTTGTTGGTTCGCTCCTAGAACCTCTTGTTCTCTATTCCATTCTGAAAAGGCATCTGATCTTATTATCAAGCTGGTGAAGACGGGTATTATTGAATATTTGGAGCCTCTTTGGAGTGCTTTTTGTTACATAACAGGTTTCTGAGCAACTCAAAAGAAATAGGACGATTACGAAAAGTTTAAAAACCTGAGTCATGTTATTACTGCTTCATGGATTTCACAATAACGAATGTCTGTCTTGCTTTCACAGTCCTCGTTGACTTCGGCTTCTACATCCATGTGGAGGCCCGGACTAGTGAAAGAAGTAACTCCTTTCAGATCCTTCATTTATTCGGCTAGGAGGCATAGTTTCAACTATTTACACACAGCACGAATGAAGATGTCAAATGCAGTCATTCGAAATCATAAAGGCAAGCTACGCCTTCATCAATATGAAACCGTTTGGAAATCTTCTGCGCTTACTCAGCCATCATAGAGATAAATATTGTGATTTTCAACAGAAATGTGAAGTCAGTCAGTCACCTCTTCTATGTGAGTCAAAAATTTGGCCAGTGTGTCAAGAAAAAGATTTCCAACAAGTCACTCTACACCTTTATCAACAGCAACTCAACTCGCTGGCTCCATATTGAAGATCAAATGGCCGACTGGTTGGGCAGAAGGAATTAAAGACAAGAAACTCTGCATTGTAATAAACCGACAGGTAAAAGTCGTTCGCTCAAAAAATATGAAGGAGAAAATGGAGATAGTTCTAGTATACGTTGAGGAGGCCGTTCAGTGACATCGCACTCAATGCAGGCCGTGGCTAGAGTGGAAGCGACGGGTGAGTCGTTAGCGCAAGAGTAACGTGAAAGAGATCGTGTAAGTTGAAGGAGGAGGTGGGAGATTATTAGAAATTGTGAAGCTAGCGACCTGAAGAAGGCAGAAGAGAATAGAACAAAGATAAGATGTCAACTCATGTCATCTCATAAAGAAATCCCGTAACCAATTAAATCTCTAAAAACCAACACTTGAATATCAATGAGATGCTCAACAGTGACTTTCTCTATTCAAGTATATAGTAACCTGGGTGCAGCAGGTCGGGTATGCGGACAAATACTCGCCAAAGAAGACATCGGCTAGGGTTCGCAATATGTCGTGAATAGACACAAGTTAGAATTCATGGGAAATTGGATCAGGTTCCCATGGCTTAAGGGTACACGAGATCGCCTTGAAACCAGAAGATCCTGGATGAGAATCCCGGTGGGTGCTTACTGTTGATGAGTACCAAATTAGGACGAAACGGCTGTTCAGTACCTCCACGATTAACGAAGGTTCTCTGGCCGATGTCAGCTCATGATGAAATCCTGTAAACAAAGTGGAGGTGTGTTGTTCAAGCCCTATGTTCCACTGGAGAATAACAAATATTAATATGTGGGTTGGGAATTCAATCACTTCTTGCAAAGTTTGAATTCAAAAACATTTTATTCACACCTAAGATAACAAAATAATTATAAATTCTGAGTTTAAAAGTAATTCTGCGTAATAAAATGACAATACTACATTTACATTTAACAATGAATAGTAATAATAATTTACTTTATTCTAAAACAGTACTTGTGATACAGAATGGAATTCTCAGCAGTTGAAAGCAGCGAAAAATATTTCTCTGTGAAAAAAGTTACTAAATTAGTAAACTCATTATTGAAAAACACTAAATGAGGTGAGTCATATAGAGAAATGTGTATATATCTAAAGAAATTTACGTCATACATAAACGATTGAAAGTGGATCAATGACTGTGTGAGTTTGCTGATTCCATATAGATTAACTTATTGGATATATCATACACACGGAGAGAGTGAAACAGTGTTATTATTGACTGAATGACAAGTTTTCGAACACAATTCATCATTGTTCATAATCATATTAGCAATTGTAATCACACAACTTCAAATCCTTAGTTTCATAGTTTCTATTGTTATCTCCACTTTATCGTCGTAGGTGTAGTAGATTTTCCCATATGTCCGGCTGGACAGGTGTTGAATCATTCCTATTACACGTTTTCTCCTCAGTTGATTCGATAAGTAAAGCTTTCATTATCGATCTCCCAGGCCCCAAATTAGATTTTGATAAAGTCGTATTATCCCATCTCATCCAATTTTATGGTTATGTGGAATCGTATGTAGTGTGACGTAGTGCAATAACTGGACTATTCTTCAGATTTCCTATTTTATTCGCGTAAACTATTCTAGATTTGTCTAAGTTTTTATACTCCGCTAGTCTGACTGCACCTGTTCTGTTAATCTGATCTATGCATCTGACCGGACAATCATTGCAGGGTATTGGATATAATTAACTGTTTTATTTAACTGGCTGAACAGGATAGATCCTTTAACCGACAAAGTTTCTCTCTATTTCACTTTGTGGGTTTGAATGTCACTTTGGAGCAGAAGTGACCGAACAGATATGGGGCAGATATACACTACTCCTTTAATCTTCAAGAATCTCTCCAACTGATGTTAGATTTTGGGAAAATCTAGCAAACTAGTTCAAATCCCAATAAATCCGAGAGCTCGACGTGAAGAAGTATTGTTATGTCAACTTAAGATTAAAAAAAAACGACTTCAAATCCATCAACCAGAAAAAACGTGAAATTCATGTTAAAAGGTTTCCGGTATTCAAATGAACACTCCTCGTAAACCAATGTAAATTATCCCTCAGAATTCGCAAAATGAACTACACATCTATTCATTCGCATATTTATACACATTAATTAGTGATTCTACATCAGATAATTATATTCTCGAATGGAACATAGGGCTTGAACAACACACCTCCACTTTGTTTACAGGATTTCATCATGAGCTGACTTTAGTTAGAGAAACATTAGAAAACTTGGGAGTACTGGACAGCTGTAATACATATTATTGTTGACTGGATGACACTGTTTCGAACACAATTCTTATTTTGATTCATAATCATGCCATCACTTATGATCACACAACTTCGAAACTTGAGTTTGATAGTTTTGTGTATTCCTTCCTATTCAACGTTTTAACGGTAGTAATATTTTCCAGATTTCCGGCTGGACAGATGTCGAATCATTTGTATCACACGTACTCCCTCTCAGCTGATTCGATAAATCAAGCTTCAGTCTGCTATCCATCTCTCCCTTCATCCTGCTGTTTCATTAAATTTTCAGATTGCTTTTTATACCATCCTATTTGATGGTTGTGTAATCACATGTGGTGTAGTGGTGAAGCTGAACTACTCTCCAGATTTCTTATCCTATTCGGCACTTAAGTTCCACTGATCTGACTGACTGCACATGTCCTTGTAGTTTCTTTCTCCTCTCCTATTACTCGTTCTAAGGGTAGCTGAATTTTCCAGATGTTGAATCATTCCCATCACGCATTTTCTCGTCAGTTGTTTCGATGAACAAAGCTTCTGTTATTACTCTCTCTCTTTCAGCACCCTGTTACATTAGATTTTAAATGTGGCAACTTGTAATGGTGTGACACAGACAATGTGTTCCAAAGAAATATTATTCTCACATATTCCAACAGTCCACTACTGCACTAGCAACAGAATACTATTAATATTTGCACATTCCATTTCTTGTGGTTTTATCTCAGCCAAAATTACACCCTCAATGACTGGTAGAGGACATTACAATTCCTAGAGAAAATCAGAGGCATCCAAATGGATGAACAAGAAATAATGATATCCTTCAACGTCACAGCATTATATACCTCAATCTAAAAAAAAAACTAGCAAAAGAAACCATGCAGCAATTACTGAGCAACGACGAACAACTTCCACAACAATCAAAAATGCAACACACAAGCTGGATGGAATGCATAGACCTATGCCTAACAACATACTTCCAATTGAACGGCCAAATATATGAACAAGTCAAAGGAACACCCATGGGATCGCCAATATCAGGTTTGATTGCAGAAGCAGTGATGTAAAGATTCGGAAACATAATTCTACCCAAGATCAAACCCAAGATTTGAATACGTTACGTAGACGACACATTTGTAATAATCAAAAGAAACGAATTAGATAAAACTCACAACTTAATACACAACGTCTTCAACGACATCAAATTCACGAGGGGAGAGGAATCCGAGAACAAAATACCATTTTCGGACGTCTTAGTCAAGCGAACAACCACAGGGGAATTAGAAACTCAAGTTTATAGGAAATCAACTCACACAGACCAAATCCTGAATTACAACAGCAACAATCCAGTAGCACACAAAAAGGAACTGCATACAAACACTATTCAAGAGGGCAAGGACTAATTGCAGCACTCTCACCTTAAGAAACATTGAAGAAAAACATCTCATGGACGTCTTCAAAAAGAATGGATATCCGCGGAATTTCATCAAAAGACATATACCCCCAAGCCAACCTACCAAAGCAAAAGCCACCAAGGAAAGCACGAAGAAAATCGCCTTACCGTATATAAGGGACATCTCAGAAATCACCACAAGACTCTTTAAACACCTTTAGGAATTGATGTCGTACACAAACCAACAAAGTCGCTTCACTCAATTCTATGTCAACCAAAAGACTCAACAGCGAAAGAAGATAAAACCAACCAACCATCATCTACAAAATGAATTGTGACAACTCTGAAAAACACAACATTGGCCAAAGTGGACGTCCCCTTCGTCTTCGTATCCACGAACATAAGTTAACCGTCAAAAGACATGATATCCACTCCATCGCTCATATCACTACATACAGACAACCACGGACATCAATTCGACTGGGATAACCGGCGTTCAAATATTAGACAGAGGAAACAACAAGAATGCTGGCCAGAGAATTTTTAGAAGCTTGGCATTCCAGTGAATCATCAATCAATAGACACATAGAGATAGACAAAATTTATCAACCGATAAGAAAGAAACTTCACACACAAAGGGTCAAAGTTCAAGTCAAGGAAACAGTCAGTTCCAATGCAAGTAACCTAGAAGGTGTGAAGACGCACATAAACAACCAATCACGTCCAAGGTCACCGGCCAGGAGAGATGATTAATAAACTTGTGGAGAAATGTAGAAGCTCACCTCAAATTGAAGCAGTCGCTGAAGATGTCACCCAGTCGGGTGATGAAATCTTCGCAAATTTTCTATCGAGCTCAGAGAACACAACCACATCAAAACCAATACGCTGTGTATATATAAATAACGGTTTGATCACTTGGCTTCCATGTCTTTCCTTCTGTTGTTACAGCCATATTCCATCTCATCTTGTTGTATGGTTGTGTAAAATTGCATGTGGTTTGGTGCTAAAACTGAGTTATTCTCCAGATTTCTTGTCTTATTCGGGTCAACTAATCTAGATTTTGCCAGATATTTGAGGAGCTTTGAAAGTCAATAATTACCCTGGTAAATTAATCATGAAGTATACGGGAAATTCTAAAATTATTAAATTTTGTAGTTATAATTATAACAATCATAATATTATTGAAAACATGCATGTCAAACATGCACAGGATAATGATAGCACCAACAACAAGAAATATAAATCATCAATAGTACTTCTATACAAAGAAGGAACCACGCGGAATTCTTAGCACGGTAGGCATAAATGAAATTGGCTGGCATTCAAACCCACAAACTCAATTAGAAACAAGCTTTGTCAGTTAAAGGGTCTACCGTGTGCAGCCAATTAAACAAAGTGATTTAGTTTATCTAATACCCTGCTGGAACGATCGTCAGTGAGTGAGGTCAAATACATAGATCGAAGCAGTAGAACGGTGTCAGTCAGTCAGACTAGCGGAGCGCAAAATCCTGGAAAAACCCAGATTATTTGACCCTTACAAGAATGGAAGTTTGGAGAATAACTCAGCTATATATAGCACTACACCACAAGTCATTACGCAACCACACAATAGAATGGGATAATTTGGCAATCTGAAAATCTGATTTAACAGTATGCAGGAAGAGACTAATAATGGAAGCTTTATTTATCCATTCAGCTGAGAGGCAATACTTGTAATAGGAATGATTCAACACCTGTCCAGCCGATGTGATTGCCTCTGAATGATTTAATTGTTGGGTTGAAATGCCATTCTAATTCCAGCCTCATTCAGAGTTCTACGTAAGGCTTCTTATGCTGCTTCTTTATATGGGGGCAGCACTATAGAGGCTTTCAACTCTACATTATTTTTGTTTGTTTCGTCCTTTTTATTACTAATCTTAGTTGTTCTATGGTTCTTCATATATCTCTGAATAAATTCTGGTGAGTAGTGTGTTATTCACTAGTAAGTAATACGCCCTTTATTTGTTTGATTTCATTACTGAAGTCGCCTGGCATGCTAGTTAGGCAACTGTCCTGATTATACAGACATTAGGCTAAACCTATCTTCACCTATTCTGGATGGGGTGAATTAAATTCTGGTCAAATTATTTAATAGATTGCATGTTGATTGTCGTACACGTTGAGTCGGAATGACGCAACGCCCATACTGGACATATGGAAAGCGGTAACAAACAACTAAGGGAAGTTGGATAGCCACAAACAGAAAAGGTATGTGTAAGTCAAATTGTGAGACCATGTGACTAATTTGATATCATTATGAGTGGCAATAATTTATGCTTGCAGCCTTGTCCTGCAGTTGCTGATACTGCATCGATGTGTGATATTCAAACTGAAATTATCTAATATGGAATCACTAACTACTGGTTATAAATAAGCGAATGAGTAGATGTGTAGTTCATTTTGCGAATTCTGAGGGATAATTTACATTGGTTTACGAGGAGTGTTCATTTGAATACCGGAAACCTTTCAACATGAATTTCAAGTTTTTTCTGGTTGATGGATTTGAAGTCGTTTTTTTTAATCTTAAGTTGACATAACAATACTTCTTCACGTCGAGCTCTCGGATTTATTGGGATTTGAACTAGTTTGCTAGATTTTCCCAAAATCTAACATCAGTTGGAGAGATTCTTGAAGATTAAAGGAGTAGTGTATATCTGCCCCATATCTGTTCGGTCACTTCTGCTCCAAAGTGACATTCAAACCCACAAAGTGAAATAGAGAGAAACTTTGTCGGTTAAAGGATCTATCCTGTTCAGCCAATTAAATAAAACAGTTAATTATATCCAATACCCTGCAATGATTGTCCGGTCAGATTCATAGATCAGATTAACAGAACAGGTGCAGTCAGGCTAGCGGAGTATAAAAACTTAGACAAATCTAGAATAGTTTACGCGAATAAAATAGGAAATCTGAAGAATAGTCCAGTTATTGCACTACGCCACACTACATACGATTCCACATAACCATAAAATTGGATGAGATGGGATAATACGACTTTATCAAAATCTAATTTGGGGCCTGGGAGATCGATAATGAAAGCTTTGCTTATCGAATCAACTGAGGAGAAAATGTGTAATAGGAATGATTCAACACCTGTCCAGCCGGACATATGGGAAAATCTACTACCCCTACGACGATAAAGTGGAGATAACAATAGAAACTATGAAACTAAGGATTTGAAGTTGTGTGATTACAATTGCCAATATGATTATGAACAATGATGAATTGTGTTCGAAAACTTGTCGTCCAGTCAATAATAACACTGTTTCACTCTCTCCGTGTGTATGATATATCCAATAAGTTAATCTATATGGAATCAGCAGACTCCCACAGTCATTGATCCACTTTCAATCGTTTATGTATGAGGTAAATTTCTTTAGATATACACATTTCTCTATATGACTCACCTCATTTAGTGTTTTTCAATAATGAGTTTACTAATTTAGTAACTTTTTTCACAGAGAAATATTTTTCGCTGCTTTCAACTGCTGAGAATTCCATTCTGTATCACAAGTACTTTTTTAGAATAAAGCAAATTATTATTACTACTCATTGTTAAATGTAAATGTAGTATTGTCTTTTTATTACGCAGAATTACTTTTAAACTCAGAATTTATAATTATTTTGTTATCTTAGGTGTGAATAAAATGTTTTTGAATTCAAACTTTGCAAGAAGTGATTGAATTCCCAACCCACATATTAATATTTGTTATTCTCCAGTGGAACATAGGGCTTGAACAACACACCTCCACTTTGTTTACAGGATTTCATCATGAGCTGACTTTAGTTAGAGAAACATTAGAAAACTTGGGAGGTACTGGACAGCTGTAATACATATTATTGTTGACTGGATGACACTGTTTCGAACACAATTCTTATTTTGATTCATAATCATGCCATCACTTATGATCACACAACTTCGAAACTTGAGTTTGATAGTTTTGTGTATTCCTTCCTATTCAACGTTTTAACGGTAGTAATATTTTCCAGATTTCCGGCTGGACAGATGTCGAATCATTTGTATCACACGTACTCCCTCTCAGCTGATTCGATAAATCAAGCTTCAGTCTGCTATCCATCTCTCCCTTCATCCTGCTGTTTCATTAAATTTTCAGATTGCTTTTTATACCATCCTATTTGATGGTTGTGTAATCACATGTGGTGTAGTGGTGTAGCTGAACTACTCTCCAGATTTCTTATCTTATTCGGCACTTAAGCTCCACTGATCTGACTGACTGCACATGTCCTTGTAGTTTCTTTCTCCTCTCCTATTACTCGTTCTATGGGTAGCTGAATTTTCCAGATGTTGAATCATTCCCAGCACGCATTTTCTCGTCAGTTGTTTCGATGAACAAAGCTTCTGTTATTACTCTCTCTCTTTCAGCACCCTGTTACATTAGATTTTAAATGTGGCAACTTGTAATGGTGTGACACAGACAATGTGTTCCAAAGAAATATTATTCTCACATATTCCAACAGTCCACTACTGCACTAGCAACAGAATACTATTAATATTTGCACATTCCATTTCTTGTGGTTTTATCTCAGCCAAAATTACACCCTCAATGACTGGTAGAGGACATTACAATTCGTACAGAAAATCAGAGGCATCCAAATGGATGAACAAGAAATAATGATATCCTTCGACGCCACAGCATTATATACCTCAATCTAAAAAAAACTAGCAAAAGAAACCATGCAGCAATTACTGAGCAACGACGAACAACTTCCACAACAATCAAAAATGCAACACACAAGCTGGATGGAATGCATAGACCTATGCCTAACAACATACTTCCAATTGAACGGCCAAATATATGAACAAGTCAAAGGAACACCCATGGGATCGCCAATATCAGGTTTGATTGCAGAAGCAGTGATGTAAAGATTCGGAAACATAATTCTACCCAAGATCAAACCCAAGATTTGAATACGTTACGTAGACGACACATTTGTAATAATCAAAAGAAACGAATTAGATAAAACTCACAACTTAATACACAACGTCTTCAACGACATCAAATTCACGAGGGGAGAGGAATCCGAGAACAAAATACCATTTTCGGACGTCTTAGTCAAGCGAACAACCACAGGGGAATTAGAAACTCAAGTTTATAGGAAATCAACTCACACAGACCAAATCCTGAATTACAACAGCAACAATCCAGTAGCACACAAAAAGGAACTGCATACAAACACTATTCAAGAGGGCAAGGACTAACTGCAGCACTCTCACCTTAAGAAACATTGAAGAAAAACATCTCATGGACGTCTTCAAAAAGAATGGATATCCGCGGAATTTCATCAAAAGACATATACCCCCAAGCCAACCTACCAAAGCAAAAGCCACCAAGGAAAGCACGAAGAAAATCGCCTTACCGTATATAAGGGACATCTCAGAAATCACCACAAGACTCTTTAAACACCTTTAGGAATTGATGTCGTACACAAACCAACAAAGTCGCTTCACTCAATTCTATGTCAACCAAAAGACTCAACAGCGAAAGAAGATAAAACCAACCAACCATCATCTACAAAATGAATTGTGACAACTCTGAAAAACACAACATTGGCCAAAGTGGACGTCCCCTTCGTCTTCGTATCCACGAACATAAGTTAACCGTCAAAAGACATGATATCCACTCCATCGCTCATATCACTACATACAGACAACCACGGACATCAATTCGACTGGGATAACCGGCGTTCAAATATTAGACAGAGGAAACAACAAGAATGCTGGCCAGAGAATTTTTAGAAGCTTGGCATTCCAGTGATTCATCAGTCAATAGACACATAGAGACAGACAAATTTATCAACCGATAAGGAAGAAACTTCACACACAAAGGATTAAGGTTCAAGTCAAGGAAACAACCAGTTCCAATGCAAGTAACCTAGAAGATGTGACAACACAGATAAGCAACCAAAGAATCACGTCCAAGGTAAGCAGGAGAGATGAATAATAAACTCGTGGAGAAATGTAAAAGCTGACCTCAATTTGAAGTAGTTGCTGAAGATGTCACCCAGTCGGGTGATGAAAGCTTCGCAAATTAACCATCCATCTCAGCACACAAGCACAGAAATTTTCCTATACTCTGAGCAGAGTTTCGCAACTGCTTTTCCGTCTATGTCTTTCAGCCTAATTACAGAATAGGTTTTTTTGGGTAGTTTAAATGGCTTTTTGGTATGTTGGTAGCATTACGTATTTAAAAACTTATTCAAATATTGGTTTTTATTTATTTGGTTGACTGGTTATTTTATTTCATCATGAGCTGACATCGGTTAGAGAACCATTGGGAAACTAGATGAGAGTACTGTACAACTGTTTTATCCTTGTTTAGGATTCATGGTTACCACACACACAAACTTGGGTCCAAATTCAGGATCTATTGGTTACAAGTCAAGCTGGTAAACTATTCACCCACTGGGACACGATTCACGGGGCTATAAATTCTAACTTGTACCAATTCATGAATTTAGCGCGACCACCAGTCAGTGTCATCGGTGAGTCTCTATCCTCATGCTTGACTGGGTGGAAGCAACTGATCACTACTTCCCGCTAGCACTGAAGGCAACCTTTCCTTATAGCGAACATTCAATTAACTGTCTAGTATTATTTGGTTTCAAGTTTAAACAGGGTTTGTTTTCAGTAGCTAGTGGTTACGCTAAAGTTACGAATGAGGATAAATTGAATATCGTGGACCAGTGAACTTGGGCCAACTAACTGGATAGTCTAAAAGGTTGCCTTGTAACCAAAAGATTCTGGGTTAGAAACGCAATGAGTGTGGACTGCTGAAGACCTTTGACTAAGAAAAATCAGCTGGTATTCAATGGTCATCTAACTAATATCATTCCTAAGTCAAACCTGAAACCCAGCTGTGTGATTGGCATAACTTGGTGTTGTATTTTGTTGAATAAGCAATATGTGTACTAATGATGATCCAGTAATGTGGAGGACATACACAATTTTGGTATTTTGTAACAAATAAGAAATCTAATTGCAATGTTTCCTATTCATCGTGTTTTGTTTAATATCTAGGATATTTATTAGAGTTTAGTGGATGACTATTCATTACCTTATAAGTAGTATCTTTTTGAACTGAAATATTTTTATTCACAGTTTGTTAAGTGAGTTGTTACATGAATAAAGACGCAATTGAATCCTGTCCTCTTTTTCTGACATGAATGTAAATGAATATTACAGAAAATTGTCATCCACATTTGATTTCCTTGAGTTCCATCCCCCTATGTTAACAACTGAACATTTAAATTTCATTGGCTGCATACTGTGTGTTGATTGAGTTATTGAGCGCGGAAACTCGGAGTTGAAAAATGCGTCAGTGTTTGACACATAAGGAGTGTGGCATATGTAATACCCAATTAATAGTAATTCATATTTGGTGAGATGCGCTAAGCAAGTGATGAGAAGGTTACTCTACAAATCTTTGTGGATATTATTGTATTATAGTATTGTAATATTGTATTGGAAATTTTACCAACTGGGGATAAGTTACTTGGCAAAATTGTTGACATAAATATCTTGATGTCTAATGTTTGACGGATGGAGATTATGCATGTTAAGTGGTGCTAGATACACCTGTCTACATACCACAGAGCAGTATTATTATTATTTACTTGGATTCCGAGTGGGACATAGGGCTTCAACAACACATCTCCGCTTTGTTTTGTTTTCTGCTGCCCTCTTCAGCTAGATTCACGATTGACCTGACTCTCTCATCTCTTCCTCACACGACTTCCTACGTGTCACCCTCTCACCAACGACCCACTCGTCACTTCCAACTTGAACTCCACTCGAGCGATGACCTGACGTGCGATGTCACTGGGCCGCCTCCATAATATATGCCTGGTCCATCTCCCCTTTCTCCTACATATTTGTTGAGCGATTGGCTCTCACCTGTTGATTTGTTCCCATAGTTCCTTGTCGCTTATTCGCTCCGGCCATTCGGCCTTCAGTATGCAGCAAGCCAGAGAAGTAGGCAACTGTTGATATGAGTTTGCAACCTGTTCGAAATCCTTTTCATGACATTCTGACAAGGTTTCTGATTCATAAAGAGGGGCAAACTTGATACTGCTGTTGAAAATGCGAATCTAGTTCCTTATGCTGGGTGAGGAAGATTAACAAACTGATTTCAGGTTGATGAAGGCCTATCTTGCCTTTCGGATTCTGACTTTGATGTCTTCGTCTGTTCCGCTTGTAGTGGAAATGATGTTCCCCAGATAAGTAAAGGAGGCAACCACTGTTATATCTCTCCCGTTGTTGGTAATTGGTGCTGGTTGTTATTGTTGTTGCTGTTGGTTAGTGGTGGTTAATTAGTCATCTGCATCACCTCTGTCTAATCTGCGTTCACCTGAAGTCCTGTTTTATCTGTCAGCCTCTTCAGCCAGTTTGTTGATTATCGCCTGCAAATCTTCGAGTTGGTGTGACACTGAACATATCATTTACGAAATCATTATCTTCTAGAATCTTCTTATCAGTTTTCTAGCGTATTCTTGACTTCCGCTCTCCACAGTTTGACGCATAATCCAGTCCACCACAGTCGCATGCCAATCGCGTCATACCAAGAACTAGCAGAAGTTGAAATGCAAGGACTGGCCATTGGATCGTGTGTCAATGTCTGAATGGTCTATGAACTGAACTTGTGACTTTAAAGTCATGGATCCGGGCCATTGCGGTGACAGTGGTTGTGTACTGACAAAAAGTCTTAAACTAGGCTAAAGAAACTGGTGCCTAGCACTCCCTGCAGGTTTCCAAATGATTGTCTTACTGGTATCAGCTTAAGATGATGATAACTGAGTGTGAAATTTAAGTTACTTACAGAAGATCCTGGGTTCGAATCCCAGCGGGGGTGTCCTGATGAAGAGTATCAAACTAGGATGAAACAGCTGTCCAGTACTCTCAGGTTTCCAATGGTTCTCTAACTAATACCAGCTCATGATGAAATCCTGAAACCAGTAAAATCCCTACAAACCAACACTTGAATAAGTTACCTACTATTAATGCAAAGATCTTTTTTATTATAATTGATCTTTTCTTCATAAAGCGTTCTGTTTCCTATCTGAAATGAATTGGTCTGGGTACATGCAGAGAATGTGTGCATGGAATCAAGTTGACTGTTGCATATGATCAACAATCCATTGTGTCTTCTAGGTTACTTCTACTGATGAACTCTCTCGAAACATTTACGCACAAATTACTTCCATTATTCATCTTCTAGTCGAATTCACTCATTTAATTGTTAGTTCTTTCATTCAACGCTTTTCATTACTTTAAATTACGAAATATGTCTGTTAAATCATGAAGAAATACACGACTTTTCTATTCAGCGGAGGAATATTTCTTTTCAGAGACTTTGTTTTTAAGCCAACTGTATGCAGTCTTATTTATATTACGGAAAACAGCATTAAGTGGCTCAAATGATAAGAATAAATATAATTACAAGGATGAGAGTAGAGTTGAAGTGGATGAATTAAAAACTTTTAAAGACTATTAAATAGTTGAGTTGGTATAATGATTCTAAAAGTAGGTCGAGTATTGTCTGAAAAGTGAAAAGTACGATGATTATAACAGTGAAGACGGCGAAGATGAATTGAAGTGGTAAAATAGAATAAAATAAGAGAACATCACCACGACCATGGTAAAGAAACGAACTTAACGAAACGTTTACGGACACATAATCTAAGTTTCTGTTCATTCGTAGTAACAGTTTCATGTTTGCATAATTGAAGAAAACGAAACTAAATGTCAAAAGATTGAATTCAGCCGAGCACAGAAAGCAACTACATTAGACTTTAAAGAATAGACTTCGTTCTGACTTACGCCGATAAAGTTGCTGGCATTGTCCTGATGGATCGCCAAGACTACATTGATAAAATGTCATCCCTCGTGTCAGATGAAAACAAGTTTTCAAGAGAAAGCAACCAGAAAGACCAAACGAAAAAAATTGAAGGAAAGATAACACAAATGCTAAAGAAGATGAAGAACGTATCGATTATCAGCTCTGGATCGTTTGAGCAAATACAACTCTCAGGTTCAGTGATTCCCGAACGTCCACAAACAGAATGAGCTACTACGTTCAATCTTGGATATGAGGAATTCGCCATATGTGAAACTAATGTATCCGAGAATAACATGAAATCCATGGATGTTGCGTCCTTTTTCACCAATGTTTTCCTCACTGAAACTGTTTGCTTTATATGCAAATTCATTGAGGATAATAATGTAGACGTGTGTGTCCCGACCCACTATTTAAAGGAACTACTATTGAGGTGCATTTTAAACGTCAAATTGAAATTCAACCACACGCTATATAGACAAAGAGATGGAGTGGCAATGGTGTCACCACTGGGTACTTTACTTGCTGACTGCTTGTTGGCAAGTCTGGAGAATAGTATGTTAAGACCTACTAAAGAGAGTTTCCGTTTGATAACAAAGGAGTCAGCGGCTGCCATTGTGCCATCCAATTCACGATGAAATCAAAGATGAACTCGGAATTCCACTTTTTTGATGTGTTTCCCTAAATAGGAGATCTGATGATTCTCTTCACAGATCCATCTACAAGAAACAAACATGGACTAGTCAGTACAAGAATTTTCATAGCTGCGTTTCTTTGAGAAGAAAAAGAAACATGATCCATTCCTCACCCGCGAGAATAAGGAGGATATGTTCCAGTGATACAATCGATGTGTAACTCAGACAAGTCCTCATAGAGAATGGATATCCTCTAAGATTTATCGAGTAAAACATGAATTTAAGGGAAAGCCTGAAAGAATCCAAACGGTGCCAGAGAAACTGCTATTTATGAGCGTGCAATTTAAGGTGGCACGGCAGCTGAGATCCTGAAGAATCGCTCATGCAAATCACTGAGGTGAGCCTTCTATATGGCTCAACTACGTATCAGTTTCTACAGCCAATAAATGATCAATGGATGTGTGAACGAGAAACCTCCGCTGTGGACAAGCCACTTCAATATGTGTTTATAAATTCACCTGCTCCTGTAAAGGTAGTTATATTGGCCGTGCAAACAGCACACTTTTTAAACGCATCTCTGAACATTACCTGGCATGATCAGCAGGAGGATAATTCGAGACAATTACTAGCTCACTTCTGTAGAAATTGATCAACTCGAGCTATCTAGTGATATTGTAGTGAGAGCAGGCCGTGAGAAAATATGTACAAGGCTGATTCAACAACCAATCACAGCAAAGTTAACGTGGCAAAATATGATTCGCAGATGGAGAACTCTATTTTTCGAGGAATCCCGAAACAACCAATCAGATGACTGCGCTTGTCTACTTGCATAAGCTATAATAATGTATGTGACATATATATATATATATAAATAAGCGTTGATTTTCATAATAAAACGATCTGTTGCCTGGCCCTTCTCTTCTGTTGTTACAATATAAGTATAAAACTTGGGCACTGTGGTAGAGTATAACTCCATTATAGATAAGATTTTATTTTGATAAATCACACAGTGTTGTACAGTTATATGAACTGATGACGTTTCGAGCACAAACTGTTGCTCGTAATCATATCAAGATCATCATATCATATCTAGATCCACCGGAGTCGTCTTTTAGGATTACCTGCAAGATAAAACCGAATGGTACAAAGGGCGTCAGATTACAGCTTTTGCGTATCACGAAGGCACTGGCAATTCCTCAGTACAACACCGAACTCTGTATACAGAATAAGTTCGACCAGTCTCTCATATTACCTTGATATTAACCTCTTTACTAGTCGTTTCTTGTAAACAATTTAATAGTTTTCTTTTTGAATTTTCAATTTTAATTTTAGTTTGGTTTTACTTTAGTAATTAATTCACTAGTATCACTTTCGCATTTTCAAACCCTCTTTACATCTGTTAAATTGGCACTCAACTACCTTTATTCGCATTCAACAGCAATTTTAACCGTATCAGACTTCCAACTTTGTGCCGTTCAGTGCCACGTAATTTACAAATTTCAATTTTTATTTCTAAAGCCATTTCCGAGTAATTATATCAATTATGTCACCCGCTATTAGTGAATGATAGACTACTATACATTTTTTCGTAAATATAAATACGAATGTTCAGCCTGTGAAGATGATTTCGTCGATAAAGAAAATTCTCCTCGCTGAATTTGTCTTTTATTTTCTTCATGACTCAATGGGTTTTTTCGGTGATGAGAAAACGTAAGCTTTTTAAGTGGTTGGATATGGTCCTATAAATACTCTTGGAGGAGAAATCAAGTAAAGCCGCATGACTCAAATCTATAGGGTTTTCAAAAATTGAAGACTTCGTCATCCTATGCTCACCTTTATTAGCCAAACCAAGAAGTGTTCAGGTATGTGTTTACGGAGAACACACTTACAACGTACAGTGTAATGATAATAATGATAACGATAATGATAATTTGCTTTATTCCAAAAACAGTACTAATGATACAGCAAGGAAGTTTCAGCATCCAGTACAATATTGCATCTAATTTAATCAAAAAAAAAAAACAACAAGAAGTATAATGAAAATAAACATTACATAATAATAATAAAACGTTGTTATAGCAGCTACATAGCACATTACTGTATGCACTACGGAGAAAAATATGCATAAAGTACAAAATTGTAGTTATAATGGTAATAACAACTAAAATAAAATAGCAAAGCTATAATTAAACGATAGAAAGTGTGACACCATATCATACAGAAAGATGAACAGTGAAAGAGTCGATTCACTGTGCTAATTACATAGTAACTTATCTGTTTCACGTCTAACAGAGTCTTCGTCACACAAAATACGGGCTAAATATGGTATTGTAGAATTTGTGTACTTATTGGTGCGAGCATATAACTTTTTATATTGACTTCTCATCCTAGCTGATGGGATACAAGGGGATAGTTGTGAATCAAGGGCGTGCGGAGGGTCTGACAGTATAGCCTTTACCCATTTTGTACAGGAATTTATATGCCTCTCGACTGTAGTATTGGCGAGCTCATTCAGTGGCAGACCACATGCCCTACTCACAGCATTTAATACTCTTCGTAATATGATATAATCTTTTTTGAGAAGTCCAGGAAAGATTAATGGAGAGCAATAGAGTACAATAGGTAGAATACAGGGGTTTAAAAATTGCAAAACTAAAGGTTGGTTGATACCTGATTGTCTTAACTTTTTAATGTAGAAGGTAAGACGAAACATTTTCTTAGAGATAGATAAGATGTGGGATGACCATGAAAGGTCAGAGGAAAGAACTAATCCAAGGTATTTAATGCTTGATTTGGTTTCAATTTCTGTGCCATCTATGCTACAGGCATCATGTGAACTAACTAGTTCATGTAAGTCACGTCGAAGCTTGAAAGTAAAGTCAAGTGCCTGACATTTGGAAGGATTTAATGTAAGACCATTTGACTGAGACCACTTGTTGATGTCCAACAGAAAGCTATTAAGTTTGCAGCAATCAGACTCGGAAGTGATAGATGGTGATACAGTCAGATCATCTGCATATTTGACAAAGTTAGTTTTGTTTAAATGAGGCAGGTCGTGTAGAAAGAAAGAAAAAAGAAAAGGAGAGAGGACAGCACCTTGTGAAACACCGGATTTAGTAAGCGAGGTAGAAGAAGATTTGCCGTTATATACAGTATACTGCATTCTATCAGAAAAATAGGAATGCAACCAACTCTTTGCCCAGGATCCTGTTAATGTCAACGAAAGCTTATTTAATAAAACGCCCCTAGGTACAGAGTCAAGAGCAGATGTGTAGTCTAGCAAAGCACCACGAACATATTTGGCACCTTTGTCTAAACAAGAAACAACATTGTGATATAAGACAACCACAGCATCCAAAGTAATTCTACCATGTTTGTTTGCAAATTGTTTAGGATCATTAACAGGTTTCATTGAGGGTTCAAGACGAAGTAAAAGTAATTTTTCCATCAATTTTAAAAAGGAGGAAGTAATTACAACAGGCCGAAATTTAATATCAGTACCAGAAGATGGTTTTGGTATGGGGATAATTTTAATGTTTTTCCATGCAAAAGGTAGAACGTTGCATGAAAAAGAAGCATTAAAATGTTGGTAAGAGGGTATTACAAAATATCAGCACAATTCCTGAGGACAATGGCAGGTATGCCATCAGGACCAAAGCTTTGAGAAGGCTTAAGAGACCGGAGGCATTTAAGCACATCAAGGGTATTAAAACCACTAAAATTATTGTCAATATAATTTGTATCATTAGGACAGAGATTGCACACTGCTGTTGAAAAGACTTTTCATGCAGCTAATATCATACCAATTGAGAATGTGAAGCCAATATATATATATATATATATATATCTAAGCCCTTCGAACATGAGAAAAATGATGTCACATCCCACTCTATTTACCAATTTGAATAAACGTGTGGGCACACTTACACCGGAGGGAGGACTTATCGATCTCTGCATGTAAGGTCTGGCTTTACAGCATATTCCTAAATGGCTCCAGAAACAAATGGAATTTTTAGAACCCAATAATGGTGAGAATAGGAGGCTTATCTTCTCGTTTGGGAAACATATTATAGAGGAGACAGGACATAAAATTGACGTTAACAGATCTTTTAAATCTATCTTTAAAACGTGTTTGGAAGAGGGCGTATCCTAGTGTTTGTGGAAGCCGTAGCTGGTAATTAGGAAGTTTAAACTATCGTTATGCGTTCAAAGCAGCAATTCGACCTCAAATTAAACTTTCCTTTTTTGACACCATAGCAGATGTACTATCACCTCTGCTATTTGTTTTAGTGGTCTTCATTGTTATTTTCACCTTTAATAAGCTCCCATCAATTTGACCTAAGTAGTCTATTTTCTCACCTCTTACTTCATTGTTAATTTCATATATAAGCATTCCTATGACAAGTCCGTGTGTGCTGGATCAGATTGTTGGAAATGTGTTGCGCAAATTTCAACAATACGCGATTCAGACAAATTACGTCTTCTTATTGCTTTATGGCATCTCGTGGATATCTTCTTCGTAACCAACCCCTTATTTACCTTTTCCACCTATTACGTAATTTGTTTTGGACACATGCCTCCATTAAATCCTATTTCATATTACTTAACCCTTGTCAAAACGTAACGATCTTCATTCACCCCCTCCCATCACCTGTAGTTACAATTTTGATTATTCATGAGATTTTAGAAACATTTTGATGACGTAAACGGCAGCAACCTTAACTAACGTTTAGTTTTTTTTGTTTGACAGTCTTTAGGTACTCACACCCATATGAATACACAAAATAGGCATAATATAAATGCGACTGTACAGCTGAGTGACTGAGTTCGCCACCGAAAAGAGACTTTTTGCTGAACTTTGTTGTTCGCATATTCAGTCCTTATTATTTACCTTGGTTCTTGTTTAATCCCTAATTTTAGTGACTCTCTTTACGATTGTGGGATTCCCTGTTGTCTGGAATATTCTATCTAGTTCTCGGATACTGGTCACGGTTGTCCTGTTTTGGCCAACTAATTTTATCACACAGCACTTAGTTCGTACTTGAGAAATCCTTCATCCGTAAAATTTTTTTGTCGCGTTATTATTGTTTGTTACTACTGCAAACTTTATTTCATATAGGCCTACTCTTGGTAGTGTCAGGTGGTTTTGTGACTGTGAATTACTCGTGGAAATTTGATCAGCTATACATTAGGGAACGTGCATAGATTGGTTCATTGCCTTCAGATCAGAATCCGTCGGTTTTGATCGCTACAAAAACAACCTTATTCATTTTTTTCTGTCTGTCGTTTTGGGATAATTTTACAAATATTGATCTTCTTTGTGTAGTTAACTGCGTACAAAAATTGAACAAAACAGAAAATGACAAAATATCTTTAGTTGTCAACTTAAAAGTTCACTGTTTAAGTGATTTTTGTTTTCAGTATATGGAAAGAACGACAAATGTGGTTAGTCATGTGTGTGTGCTTAGTGAACAAATACTTAGATTGATTACAAGGGGGCAAGAACTACTCATCTGAGTAAACACACTTTCTTTGAATTCCAATCACTCAACTGTTTGTTAACACTGATAACATCTACAGAGAAATGACTGGCTATTGACAATTAAAAGACAAATGTTTATTGAATGGAAAAACGATATGAAAATAAATTACATCTTCAGATATAAGAAAGTTCACCTGCGTGTAAATCGAAGCGTTTTTATGAAATAAATTCATAATGCACCACAGTCGTCTCCTCGACTATCTACTCACCACGTATAGCATTTCTGAGGTATGGAAGATTGAATATTGTAGACCTAGGAAAGAAAAGCAATAAATTTCAATTCATTATTTATGGATTCTTATTTGTAAATTATCTGAACAACTGCACAGCTACATATCTTGTTTAAAGGTTCCTAAATAAAAAATGACAGTTGGTCTACACAAAAGTTAACTGGAAGTTATCTGTAACTGATGATAGATGTCTCTTCATTTGACTGCTGTTCAAACGTGGAGTTCTTGTCAAAGATGTATCAAGAGAAGGCTGGACTTAAAGCAGCCAACCAACTTCACCTCGTTAGAGTAACACCACTGCTGCGGAAATGTTATAGTGTAAAGTCTGAAGACCTACACCTCAATTAGAAAGTAAAGCACTAAGATTAAGTAACAATTTTCTACATAGACGACTTTATATCCCAAATCAAATATTCCATCTAACGAATATTACTTGGACAAACTGAAATATAAGGCATATAACCATAACGCAGGAAGACCTGTTTTAGTGTGTGGATGAGTGAATTTGATAGATACTGCCAACATTCAGAATATGGTAAAACAGCGTAATTTGAAGGGATGGACACTGAGAAACATGAGCGGTTTTTGAATTTAGCGATACACCAATAACGAAGGGGTTTAAGTCTCTCACGAGACCTGCAGTTTTCAGGACTACCTCTTTTAATGTTATTAAACGCTACAGTGGTTGACACTTAGTTGAATTTTCGAAATTGTAAATTCATATGTATATATGTATTCTGTGTAACAGGGAACTAGGAATCAGGTAAATTACAGGTTAACACCATATTGACCAGGATATTCTCTGGAGAAATGCCATAGCTTTCTATAAGCACAATCCTCTGTACAGCTCTGAAACTCATGAACATTATCTGTCAACTAAATGTATGTATCACACTTGGGCATTCTGGTTGGATATATTTATGCATGATTATTGTTATTATTATTCCCTCGGGACATAGACCATCAACAACACACATCCACTTTGTCCTATATTCTGGCGTTCTCTTCAGGTTGGACTACGGTTGCCTCCAATCTCTCATTTCCTCATCACACGACCGCTTCCATGTCACCCTAGGATGACCTACTCGTCGC
This sequence comes from Trichobilharzia regenti, assembly GCA_944472135.2. Classification (NCBI taxonomy): domain Eukaryota; kingdom Metazoa; phylum Platyhelminthes; class Trematoda; order Strigeidida; family Schistosomatidae; genus Trichobilharzia; species Trichobilharzia regenti. Next base: position 56,516,924 of record OX235266.1, read on the forward strand.
TTCCCATTGAGATTCCACTCTAGTCATGATCTGCGTTTCTCGCGATGTCATTCGACAGTCTCCTTAATGTCTGCCTGACCGATCCATCTTCATTTTCTCCTACATATTCGTTGAGTGATCGGCTCTCTTCTTTTGGTGTGTTCTAAGTCAGCTGGAATTTCTTGTTTCAAATTCTTTTCGGCCGTTTGATCTTCAGTGAAGTACAAGCGAAGGCGGCTGTTGATGAAAGTTTGCAACAGTCTGTTGGAAATCCTTTTCGTTATACGCTGGTCAAGTTTCTGACCTGTACAGAAAAGCTGAATGACTTCACATTGCTCTTGAAACTGGTTTCACGTTGATGAAGGTGTATCCTGCATTCGCTGTTCTGGCTGTCTAGCTTTTACATCCTTATCCGTTCCACCTGCAGTTAAAACTTTGCTTCCTAGATAAGCGAAGGAGGTAAACTCTGTTAAATCTCTCCTGTTGATGGTGATTGATACTGTTGTTTTCGCTATTGGTCGATTATCTTCATCACCTCCTCCCTATTCTCTATGTACACCTGGAGTTCTGTCTTCGATGCATTACTTCTTCAGCCAGTTTGTTGGTTTTCGCCTACCTGTAAGTCTTTGAGTTTGTGTGACATTAGACATATGTCATATGCGAAATCCAGATCTTCTAGAGTCTCCTCATTGGTGGTCATGTCTCCCGCTCTCATCACGCAGTCTGACGCATAACCCATTCCAACGCAATTAAGAATATCATCGTTGATAATAGAGAGACATCCTTGTCCTACTCCTGTGTTTACTTCTAACGCCCCACTGAGTTTCCCGTTGTGGATTACCTGACACACGTCACTGTCATATAGCTGTTGAATGAGGTTGATAAAGAATTGAGCACTACCCGCCGTAGTGTCGAAGTAGTTTCGAAATTACTTCTAGGTCAACACCATCTAGTGAAGGTATTTTCGAAGTTGGTGAAGATGAGGTAGATAATTGGCTGCCATTCTGTGCTTTGTTCGATGACAATGCGGCATAGAGTAGCGATTTGATCAGCATATAATTTGCTCTTCCTGAATTCAGTTTGTTCTGGTGGGTGGAGTTCTGTAACCAGTGCATTTTTTGTTCTCTGCAGGATGATGCGACTTAGCACTTTACTTATCAGGATTGGGAAAGATCATTTTTCCACTCCACTTCTTGCACAGGCCTATCTCTCCTTTCTTTGATAGCCTGACAAGAGAGCCTTTCTTCTAGTTGGTAGGTACTTTTTCTTCATTCCAAACCCTCTGCGATACTGACGTGAGCACAAATGCTGCAGTTTCTGGGTCCATTTTCAGTGATCAGAGGTAATTCCATGTGGTCCTACTGCCTGAACTTTAGTAGCCTCATTTCATTAAGGCTTTCTGCGTTCGTTGAGGAACTGGTGTCCTCTTAGCTGACAGTTCTGTTCGTGCTGTTGGTGGTGTATTTCTAGACCAGTTGCCGGTGGTGGTCGATTCAAGAGCCATTTAAAATGATTAGCCCATTGTTTGATTTGTTTCTCCTCCTTGATGATCGAGTTCCTTAGGGCATCTTTTATTAGTTTCATTATCTCAGTTGATCTCTTTTCGAACAGAGACCTTGTGTCTATCTGATATAATGTCCTGAGGTCTCTTTTACAGGAGGCCTGTTCTGCTTCAGTTGCTGAGCAGGGGATCGTAGGATTGTCTTTTGTCTTTCCTAGCGCTTTTCTTTACTGCTTTATTCAGTGCGGTGTGCATTGATTTCAGCTTCTCCTTCTGTTGTCAATCTTTCATCGAGTTATCTCTTTCACTATCCTCCTCTCCTCGATTAGCTTCCAGATTATTGTCCGTTGAGGTCCATTCTTTTTCATATCTTTTCTTTCTCCTTAGAACAGTTGCACACGTTCTCTTGAACATTTCCTTCAAAGAGCTGGTTCAAATCCTCCTCTTTTACTTAGGTTACCTGTGTTACCACGTAATGTCTCCGACTTTACTCTGATCGGATCTGTAGTGAAGGAATCTGTTGAAGTTTTGTCGTTTAGTTTCTGAATTTTGAACTTGGATTGTGGCCTGTGTCCATTTGTTTTCAGAGATTTCATCTTCACCTCGTAGGTTCCTAGAACCAGATGATGGTCTGAGCTCACATCTGCTACTCTTTCTGACTTTATACACAGCAGGTTACGTCTCCACTTCTATGAGCAGCATTAAAAAGAAATCTTTTCAGTTTGATTCGCGTTCGTCGTACGAAACTCATGTTGCTTTGTGTATATCCTTGTGTTTGTACACGCTGCTTCCAATCACCACATCATTGAAAGCGCAGAAGTCTGTTAATAATTGTCTGTTCTCATTCATTTCTCTGAGCCAGAGCCTCTCGACCTATGATGAGTTATCTTCCAGTATTATCAGGTCCCAGTTTGGCGTTCATATCGCCTATGATGATTTTGATGTCACTTTTCGGAATGTAGTCAATCACTGCTTGTAATTATCCGTGAAACTCTTCTTTCTTCTCTTGTTCCGCTCTGTTTGTAGCAGTGTGCATATCATTGAATAATTGTAACTTTCCTCCCTTCCTTCCTTTAGAGTTGAATCTTGTTGTCATGATCTTGCAGGATGATATTGATTCCCATTGCATTGGAGCTTTAGCTGCTGTTGGCAACATCATGAGAGCCACTCTCTCCCTCAGTGTGTTCGTGGTTGTCATATTGGTGGTTGGGCAGAGTAGATTACTGACACTTCCGTTGACATTTTGGATAATAAACATCGGTTGTATCTGCATTTGCAGATACCTAGCAGTTGTATATCGTGTCTTCGAATATCTTTGGCTACTTGAGCAGCCTTCCCAGTCTCATACATTGTACAAATGTAGGGTTGCTAACCCTACTTCCAACCCTTCTTCTTTACCTTAGGTAGAGACCGTCTAGAAAACTAGCTAGATAGTTAACTAGGCAGGGTTGATAGACAAATTTTATTCGAAACGTCATCCACTAAATAATGATACTCTATCACTGTTGTTGTAAACATACCCATTTGTACGAAATATAAATTATTATTATTACATGCATATACACAATAAACAAATGATTATGGACTTCCTCGTCCAAGCTTTTTCTATCGCTATGATTATTCGCTGGAAGGGTGAATGTGGAGACTGTGTGATTATTTAAAAAATATATGACTTACAGAAATGAGAGGAGGAAGCTAAAGTTAAAATTAAATCAATACCGTTGGTGATTGTGCGATATTAGAAAAACTTGGTAATGATTCGACTTTCAGTGTATATTCGCAATCAACCTCAGAAGTCAAGTCTCTCCTATACCTCATTCTGTAAAGTAAATGTCAAAACTCATGGAATACTTTTTCAACAGAGCTGGAAGAATAAAGAAGTAGTATTAATACTGCATAACTAACTACGAGTGATTTAGTAACGGCGATTTTATCTAACAATGTAAAATGACACTATGCACCGCTATTCTAGTTGGTAATAAACATAAAATATTGAATAAACTCAGGTTGGTTCTTTCATTTGCATGATTTAAAATTAACATTAATGCGCCTGATTTAAAAAAGAATTTAAAGAAAAGTAGATAACTTACACAAGCCAATCATACAACTTCCTGTTTGTAGAATGTAAAAACAAAACACATTTAACATGAATACAGTAAAAGTACGTTTGTTTTTAAGATAAGATAAGCTTTATTCCAAATCAGTACTTGTGATACAGAATGGAATTCTCAGCATTTTTACTACAATATTGCATCCAGTTAGTACATTAACGACAAATATAGTTCAACATGGATTACAGTTATCTCAGTCAGTTTTGACAACAACATATTAGCATGTCGGTAGCAAAGCCAAAATTTAAACAGAGTGTTTGAAGGTGTTAGAAAAGTAGATACTACTAGCATATTTACTGGTGTAAGCGGTAGCAAAATGGTCGAGATATACAGAGTGTGAAAGAACGAACAAGAATGTTTTAAGTAGAGTTTGTAAGGAAGAGAGAAACAAAACGGCACATAACAAAAATAAAATACAGAAAGAGAAAAAAAGGTAGAGAGAAAACGTTGTACCTGTAAATGATGTGAGTTGGAAAGACAAGATCCATTTGTTCTACTGACTATTTAATAAGTTAAAGGTTTCACGCCTAATGCTTTCTTTATCGCACAGAACACGAGCTAGGTAGGGTATGGATGGGTTTTTGTACATACTAGTGCGGGCATATAGTTTCCTATATAGGCTTCTGGTTTTCCCTGAAGAGATACATGGGGAGAGTTGTGAATGTAGAGGGTGTTGTGAGTCAGATAAGATGGATTTCGCCCATTTTTCACATGAATCCATGTGCCTGTCCACCAGAATATTAACAAGCTGGCTAAGTGGCAAACTGCTTACCCTGCTGACAACCTTTAACATCCTACGTAATAAGGTATAGTCTTTCTTCAATAGCCCAGGAAAGACTAAGGAGGAACAATAGAGAATAATAGGCAGAATACGGGAGTTAACAAATTGTAGGAGTAAGGGTTGGGTTACACCAGAATGTCTTAACTTCTTGATGTAGAAGGTAAGACGGTATATTTTCTTGGAAATCGGCAAGATATGAGACGACCAGGAAAGATCAGAAGATAGAGTGACGCCTAGGTATTTAATTTCCGACTTGGTTTCAATTTCACTGCCATCTGTGTTGCACACCTCGTGAGGTGAGTGTTAATCAGTTTGTTTAGGTCAGATTTGTGCCTAAAGGTGAAATTAACTGTTTGGCATTTGGAGGGGTTTAAGGTGAGACCGTTTTCCTTGGACCACTGGCTGATTTCTGATAAGAAGCCATTTGGTTTAGAGCAGTCACTTTGACATTTGACAGGTAAAGATACAGTTAGGTCATCAGCATATTTGACAAAGTTAATGTCATTTGAAGATGGTAGGTCATGTAGGAAGAATGAAAAGAGAAGTGGGGAGAGTATGGCACCTTGGGGGACACCAGCTTCAGTGAGCACAGCAAAGGAGGATTCACCTTTGTATACGGTGTACTGTATTCCGTTTGAAAAGTAGGAATGCAACCAGTTAGTGACCCAGGACTCGGTTTTTGTCATGGAGAGCTTATTTAGCAAGAGACATCTAGGTACAGAGTCGAAAGCAGAAGTGAAGTCAAGAAACGTGCAGCGGACATATTTGGCACCTTTATCTAATGATGGGACAATACTGTTGTGTAAGACGGCTGCAGCGTCTAAAGTACTCCTACCCTGTCTGTAGGCAAATTGTTTGGGGTCTTCAAAGCTTTTAAGGGAGGGTTCGAGTTTAAGAAGTACTAGTTTTTCCATGAGCTTTAGAAACGGGGAAGTGATGGCAATGGGTCTGAACTTTACGTTCTTGCTATTTCCAGGTTTAGGGACAGGGACTATTTTAATGTCTTTCCATGGAACAGGTACGACGTTTTCGGAGAAAGAAGCATTTAGGATATTAGTTAGAGGAGAACATAAAGCATCTGCACATTGTTTTAGAACATATGCAGGTAGGCCATCAGGGCCAAGACTATGTGAGTGCTTAAGAGTTTTAAGACATTTCAAAACATCGAGAGTGTTAAAGTCCTGGAAGTTATCAGCTATAAGATTAGTCACGTTATAAGTGGTTATAGTAGAAGGAGAGCGTATAAAAGACAGATTAAGAGCACTAACATCACAAGAGGGAAAAACATTACATCGCTTGATATTTCCAGCAATTTCATTGAAAAATTTCCACATGCTGTTAGGAGATTTGCATGATAAAAGTGTTTGGTTATAGATAGCATTAAGATTTTTGATTGCAGATTTGATTTGGGCATTAATCTTTTTAAGTCCTAACTTGTCTTTGCATTTATATAACATTTCTTGTTGCCTGCGTAGTTGTTTAAATAAATAAATAAATTTATTCTCATGATACAGTACATGAGGGACGCCAGTTTACAGGCATCATCAAATTGTTACAGAAATAGGACCATATTATTCAGTCACAATTTACAGTCGATAGCAAAATATGTTTAACATGTACACTGGAGATTATACATACACTTGATAAATGTTAATCCCAATAGTATAAAACATCCTTTTCACTTATGTACAATCATTTCTGTGCATAGTTGGAAAAATCCGCTAGATTGTCAGTGAGTGCAACACATCAGGAAATACAGAAGTATTGTCTTCGCATTAACAAAAAAACCAGGTCTTTGGTGGATGGGTTATAAGTGCCTGGGAAAAAAATAAAGCTTGAAGTCAGTTTTCATACATAATTTTGTTGTGTACAGAATTCTTGAATTATAGTTCATTGTTGTGTTATTTGGAAATCAGTGATTTGTTTATCTCATTTGATCTGCAATGTCATTGTTGGGAGTAAAATACATAAGCTTTAGACGCATTAATTAATGGATTTCTACTGCTTGTGGGTATTTACTTCTCATGAGGAAGGTTTTTGAATTTTAGTTGTTCCGACAGGAGTTGTGGATATTGACTGCTCAGCAACATTACGGATATAAGTTCATCACATTATCTTAGGAAAGTTGAGTTGTAGTTGGTGAGGTATATATGATGTCCGACGAGCGTACATCTGTCCATGTGATGTTGTGGTGAGTTATATCTTTTTCATGTTGTCGGTTTATGTCCATTTTATTCCACTTATTGTGTTGGGTAGAAGTTTTACAAACGAAACTTCTTGTCTGTTTGAGGGTAAGTATCTTAATCGTTAATGTTTTATCTAAAATTATAAATATAGGCAAAAACAACAGGTGTAGTATTTAAGCTTATACATTAAATGGACCTATAATTTCGGAGGCTCTCAGATAGGAACTAGGACTACTATCGTTTGCAAACTCTTGTAGTTTGTCGTTAAGCACTTTTTTGAATGAGGCCAATGTACCTGCTTGACGCATTTCCATTGGTAGTTTATTCCATATCTGTGCATACCTAATCAAATAAAACTTTTGCCTGGTAGCTGTTTTACATTGTTCGATAGCTACTGTACCCTTAGTGTGTCTTAGTTTGTAGCCACTGTCATCTGAAAGTCGAATGCCATTAGTAGAGGTAAAAACTAAGTGGTTTAGAAGCTTATAGTAAAGTGTTAAGTTTAGTCTCAGGCGTCTTAGCCATAGTGTTTCTAATCCTAGGGTGTCACATCTAGTGGAGTAGTTCGCACCATTTTCGGTTCCGAGTAATTTTGACGTGAAGTACCTCTGCACTCCCTCGACTTTCAATTTGTCCTCTATGCGTATACTACTATACATGAATGAACAGTAATCAAATAAAGGACGCACACAAACCTTGTACAACAGAATTCTGGACTCATTTCTGTAAAAGTTCCTGAGTAGAAAGCCGATAAGTCTGCGTGACTTTGACACTTGTTTGGAGATATGTTCAGAAAATGATAAGTCATGTGAGTATTTCAGTCCTAGGTCCAATACAGATTCCAGTCGTAAGAGTGCATGGCCTTGAATTGTCAGGTCAAGTTCTAAATTGTTGCAACCTATGCAGAGCCAGCCACATTTGTCGACATTAAACTGGAGTTGCCAGGTGTCACACCATCTATCCATTTTTTCTAATTCTTGCTGTATGGCGTTTACTGTTATTCCGAGATCTGTGTTCTTGCATTTATAGGTCACTTTTAAGTCATCTGCATATAGTATTGGTTTACCAACACTAAAGCATTCACAGATACTGTTTATATATATTATGAATAGGAGTGGGCCTAATACACTTCCCTGGATTACACCACTACTTACAGGTTTAGGCCTTGAGATTATCGAGCCAACTTTTGTTATCTGATTCCTGTCACAGAGAAATGATTTTATCCAGCTCAGGAGAGGGTCACATATCCCTAGTGAGCATAACCTGCTGACTAGCAGATTATGGGGGACTCTATCGAAGGCTTTTGTTATATCGAAATATAGCACAATTACTAGTTCTCTGTTGTCCCTGCTTCGTGTAACTTCGTTGAAAAAGTCTATGTGACAGGTCGCACATGATCTCTTTTTGAGGAATCCGTGTTGTGATGGGTTGATAAGTTCATGTTCTAGTAAGTTGTCTGACACTTGGTCTTTAACCACTTTCTCCATTATTCGTGATATTACCGGTGTTATATTAATAGGTCTATAGTTGCATGCACTGGTTTTGGCCCCTGCTTTGTGCTTAGGTAGTATGTATGTGGTTTTCCACACTTCAGGATAAGTTCCAGTTTCCAGTGACAGAGTAAATATTCTAAGTAACAAGACTACCATTTCCGTGCTACCATTTTTGTATATGACAGATGGTATGTCGTCTGTTCCAGTACTGCCATTTGACTTCAATGTCTTAATCGCTGAGTCTATATTTTGTATATTAAAATCTATTTCTCCTAATTTGTGGTTACTTTTGCAGGTCATTTGGAAATTTGGGGTCGGGTGCACTCTGGTGTCATTGCAAAACCACTCACTGAGGAGTTCACTTATAACCTGGGGATCGTTGTATATTACACCCCTATGTTCCAAGATGCTTACATTATTGTCTTTACTGCTTTTTAGACGTTTTTGCAATATCCTACAAAGTTCCTGAGTTTTGGTGTTACCCATTAGCGCTTTATTTTCCTCATGTTGTGACTTCATTTTGTGTTTCTCTTCAAGCAGTTTAAGAGTTTCATGTATTTGGTTTAACGCATTAAATTCCTTAAATACATGGTATTTCCTTTTCAATTTCTTTAGTTTTAGTCGCGTTTTCCGGTCAATAAATGGAGTTGGTGTCTTTAGGGCAGATTTTAGGGGCGCGATTGTGTCTCTTGCTGAGCCAACTGTTTTGTAGAAAATCTCAAGTGATACTTCTAAGTTATTGTTGATGAAGTATTCTTCCCAGTCAGAACTTCTCAACAGATCTGATAGGAATTCCCAATCAGCATTCTTATAGTCCCTATATTGATAGCGCACCGGGGAATTTTTAGGTGTGTATTTAGTTGTTAGTCGGAGGGGTAGCGTGCAGTACAATATGTTGTGATCACTGTTATCGAGTTTATTTCCCACCTCTATCGAGATGGGCTCTATGTTATGACAGAGGATTAAGTCAAGAGTATTTTGGTTCCTTGTAGGGAGGCGCACGCACTGCTTCCATCCTCCTATGTCTATAGCTTGTAGTAGCTCTTCATGGATTCTTGGTCCTGTACAGGTATCCCAGTTTACTCCAGGTAAGTTGAAATCTCCACATACTACTTTGTAGTCGAAGTCCAGCGTGGCTACATGCTCAAGTATTTCTGCAATAGTTATATCAGTCATTTCAGGGCTATTGGGGGGTCTGTATATACATCCCACGAGAATTTTACTTTCGTTTGTGTGGATGCTTATCCACTTAGATTCTGGGAGTTTGTCAGTATTTGGGTTATTGAAAGTATTGGAGTTAGTGGATTTATAGGCATATATTAAGCAACCGCCTCCTCTTTTGTCAACTCTATCGTTCCTATAGATGTCGTAGTTGTCTATTACCAGCTTTGTGTCAGGTATATCAGTAGTAAGCCAGGTTTCAGTCACCATTATTAGTGTTGGCCGTTCTATGTATGCCAGGCAGCGAAGCGTTGTTATTTTATTAAGGAGAGATCTAGCATTCAGGAGCATAATTGTTAGTAAACCAGAGTTATTGGAGGAGAGGTTAACATGGTTACTTGTCACTATCCCTACGTTATGTTTGGAGGGGCTCTGAGGTGAGACAGAGTCAGTGTGTGTACTATTTCCTGGATGAACTGTGCAGCGAGTGGGGCTATTGTTTGCTGCAGCCGAAAATAATCCTGTTGCATATTTTGACTATTAGCATCCATGGGTCGGCATCTGCGTTCATCTACTGGTGATATATGGTCTGCCCTGCAATTTGGGTTGTAGTTTGCTGGACCTAGGTACCCTGTGTTAAGATTACCCTGGTAGTTGTACCTCATGGGGCTTTCATAGCCATATGCATATTGGCTCACGTCACGTGTGTGAGTGAAGTTATTGAGGGGATCAAGTGCCGACCTGTTCTCATTAAGTTGATGAGGTTTAACATAGATAGTGCGAGAGTTTGGACGAGGATTTTCGTTAATATGGTGCCTATATGAGTCCCGTTTAGTGCTCCATATATCCTGAGGATCCATTCTACGTTGCATTCCCAAGTTATGTGCGTTGTTAGGCATGTTACTTCTAGTTCGGGAAGGGGTATTCCTTCTCACATGCTGCGTGACGTCTTTGGGAATGTGCTTCGTTACCCATGCTTTGTCATTTTTTAGACTGACACGCTGCTTATTAGACTTATTACGAGGGAGGTATGTCGAAGTCTGGGGTGGGACTCTGGGTTTTGTGGTCTTTTTTGCGGTTTCTACTGAGGGACTCTCTGGCTTGGATCCAGATTGAGAGTGGTCTGCCAGTAGTTTCTGGTCAGCCATAGTTTGTGCGTCTATGTCAACCTTATGTAGGTCAGCAGGTTTTCGAGATGTGCTCTCGTGCACTCTAAGATTGCACCCAGTGGCACTGCTCTTACTGAGTTTTGGGTCGCTCTTACTTGCCGTTTTTTCTCCTAACACTATACACGTGACTTGCTGTGCTTCAGTGTCCGTCGACACTTTAGCACTGATACCAGATGTATTTCTCAGTGTTGTCAACTTTGTATCGAAGGAGTTCTTGGTTGCTTGCCTTTGGTTTGGTGTTTTATCCGAGACTACTTTAATAGTCTTGAATTTAGTGGCAGTAGCCAGAAGATCTTCGGCCATCTTAAATCGTTCAGCTGTTATGTAGCTGTCGAACCTAAAGAGTATAGGACAAGGATGCTTTAGGTCTTTTTTGCTTAGGCGAATGCACTGACAAGGTGCATTCAAGAGATTTGCAGCCTTCAGCAATGAGTGCTGGACTGACTTTATGGGCTCGCTATCCGGTACATTATACACTATTGCGTTTTGTTTTGAAGCCAGCCTTCTAACAACTTCGCTGGATAGAAAGTCGATGGCGTTTTCTAACTCCTTCGCACTTTCTGAGTCAGTATGAGTCATTCTAGAGGTCATATTAAAAAGCTTTAGGATTGTAGGATCCTGCAGTTCCTTTTTCATACGTGAGATAGTTTCGGGTATACATTCTAGTGAACTTAATTTCGTTTTTAATTCATCTATCTGTAGCTGCATCTCTTTAATTACGCACGTTAAGTAAGAGAGCTCTACTTTTTCAGACAGAACATCTTCCACCTGTATTACAGGGGTCAGAGTTATGTTCGAGGCTTTTATGTTGGGTGAACTACTAATAATATGGGGTGGTAATGTGTTATTAGACGAGATGGTGCTATTTTCTAAATTAGTGGTGTTCACACGAACACGCTTTTTAGAATTTTGAACCATCGTTATTAAAGATCAATTATTAGTAACCAATAAATGAATATAAACGAAAACACGTGCAAAAGCGTCACCTGATTCGAACGTACCGGGCGAGATGGGGAGACGAGAAGCGGTCGAGGCGTTTGAACAGTGTTTGTTTGGGACAACATATGTCGAGGCAGAACTTAAGATAATCCATTATATGGGTGATTGAGTAATCTAATGTACTTTCATAGAATAGATCCCAGTTAGTATTTTTTTTAACATGCATCTTAGATTGATTAGGTTGTCAGATGTGTAGCTTCTTTGTTGTGCTTTCGTAGACAGGTGTAAGAAGATTTTAATATGTGTTTTGCTGTATATTTCTGGCAAAACGCGGACAATGCAGTGATTAGAGTTAAGAATCGGTGAACGTCTACGTGTTTCATATACTCCTTCGTCATTAGTAAAAACTAGGTCGAGTGTTTTGTCAAGTTGAGTGGGAAATTTGACTATGTTTGTGTGACCAAGAGCTTCAAGAAAGGAGCAATCTGAGGTGTTGAAGTCTCCAGTAATAACGGATAGAGAGTTGTCGAAGTTGGCAGCAGCAAACATGGTGAAATGTGTCAGCAAAATTTGAAAGATCAGATAGTGAGCAACTGGGAGAAATGTTCATGTTTGTAATATAGATTTGTTTATATTTGGGGAGATGTTTGAGGCGACATTTGACAGTAATACAGTCAATGAAGTCATTTCAGAAGGTGAAGCAGACGTTATTTGAGACAGATTATTTGGAGTGAATAAAAGTTGCAACGCCACCACCATTTTTCTTATTACAACATTGACAGTCTTGACGAAATAAAATAAAGTCCTTTAGTGAGATAAGGTTGTCATCATACAGTTCATGCAACCACGTTTCTTGTAATGCGATTATGGCGGTGTTATGATACGTATCAGTTGACATCAAGGATTGTAGGTAAATTATCTTGTTTGGCAGAGAGTGACAGTTTGTGTTCATTATGACGGGGACCGTAGTTAAGTGTATTGGTGTACCTTTGAGAGCTCTCTGCCGACCACTACGATGTTTCCTCCTTGGTTTCTTTGGAATATGAAAGTCCTTTGGTCGTAAATGATTAATGAAGTTACGAGAGTAAATGATTCTGTTAGAATTCATATTTAGGTGAAAAATGTATGTTGGTAAACAGTAGACTGGATGCAAAATGTAGATATTTTGGTAGCAGGCCCGAAAATTCGAACAGGCCGCCAAGGTCAAGGTCTTGAAGGAGTTAGATATATTATTATAATATTATTATTTCCATTAATTTCTAGAGGAACATAGGGCTTCAGTTGCACGTCTCCATTGCTTTTGGTTTCTGCTAGCGTTTTCACCTGGCTCCAGGTCTACCCGTATGCTTTTATCTCCTCTTCACATGACCTCCTCCAAGTCACCCCTGGACGACCAACTCGTCGCTTCCATTTCGGGTTTCACTCGAGGGCTTGTCAAGTGATGTCACTTGATGGTTTGTTTTCTCAGAGGATGGTCATTCCACCTCCATTTTGTCCTGCATATTTGTTGCACAATCGGTTCCTGGTTGGTTCGGTCATTGACAGAGATCCCTGTTGCTGATCTTTTCTGGCCATCCATCTGATCTTGAATATTATCGTCTGAAGATAGCTGTTGATGAAGGTTTGTTGTTCGTTTGAAGTGCCATTCGTGACGCGCCAAGTCTCCGATTCGTATAGCAGCACAAATGACTGCACATTTTATTTTTCATGATGAGTGCTGAGTGTTAATCTCAACACAGATTTGAGAGTAGTGAAAGCTTTCCTTGCTCTCCCGATCCTCATGCTTTGATATCCTCATCAGTTTCGCCTGTAGTTGAAACGATGCTTCCCAGGTAGGTAAAGGAGATTGTTTCTCTCAGGTTTCTCACATTTATTCTGATTATTATGTATTGTTGTTGCTGTTGGTGTTGGCCAGGAATCTTCATCACCTCTGTTTTATCTATGTTCATTCGAAGGCCTATATTTGATGCTTCTTCTGCCAGCTTGTTGCTTTTCACTTGCATATCTTCCAGTTTGTGGGAAATCAGACATATATCATTGGCGAAGTCCAGATCCTCCAAGTTTTTGTGTGAGTCCATTTTATGCCTGTTTCCTCATTGCTCGTTGTCTGTTGCATTACCCAATCTCCTGCAATCAGGAAGATCATTGGCGATAGTAAGCAGCCTTGTCTTACTCCCTTGTTACATAAACGTTTGTTAAAATTCTTGAACAAATACCTTATCTAAGTAGACCTGACTCCCTGTGTTTATTAATAATAATAAAAGGATGAAAGATATTCAAGTGTTCTTCAAGTCTTCAACATTTTCATGTTGGCATAAACTACTGATTGACTAGTGTGAGTAGTCAGGTAGTCTTCATATGAACCAGTTGTTTTGCCAGTCGGGTGGAAACGAGCTAAACACGGTGGATAGTAGCAGCAGTTCTGATTGCTTTCTTCACTACAATTTATGGCTTCAAGGAGATTACATGTTGTAATCTGAACATGTGTCATTTAAATATGCAAAGTATAGAGTGGTATTTCTGAATCATTTCTACATTGTGTCCTGATGAAATTGCCGAATGAGCTAACACAGTTTAATTAAAGAACACAATATTCTTCCGTGAAGAGACTCTTTTCAACGAATTAATCATCAAGCTGTAAAATGGGATATATATGGGTTTTAAGAAATTATATCTAATGAGGGAATTAGACCAAAGGTGTGAATACATGAAATAATAATAGTAGTAGTAGTATGAAATGCAATTAAAATATTTGTGATTGTAGTCATAGGTAAATGTCAAGTAGCCATTCAGTTAGTGTCATATGTAGAATAATTGATAAGGTGTATAGATGTTAGCAAGGAGCGCATAACTATATGATTGGTAGGCTAATATATATGTTATATAACATGGTGTGCAATTTGATAAGATGGAATTCGACATTGTAAAAACAATTTTTCCGATTTAGATTGACAAGCGGGACAAATAGAAACTATTCAGAATGAGAATAGTAATAATAATAATAATCGTAGCAAAGAGGGAAAGGCGCATATATTAACCAAGTGGTCTAGTGGATAACGCTTTGGCGTTTGAAACTACGGTCACTGGGTTCGAGCCTCGGTGGGAACATCATCACTCACTGAGAAACGCAGGTACATCCAGATGACGAGTCCCAATTAGGACGAAATGCGCATCCTGGATTCCACTGCTAGCCACCATCCACCAATTGTATACAAATCAAATCCCCAGACATCGTCGAAGCATCTGCACAAGAAGCCAACATGTCAACCTAAGACCGAGCACTTCGGTCCAATCAATCGACGGGAAAATCAAAAATTCAATTCAATAAAAAATAAATACATGTCTATCTCTCTACGGCATGTACTTATTATGTGCACAAAGGTCTGGATTGAATTTCTGAATGGCCAAAACCTCCTTCATCTTTAGAATTTTATCACGAGTAAAATGTGGCCGATAAGTTAGCATGAATCGATAGACGATCTTAATATTATGTTCAGGGTTGGTGGAGTGACAGGAGTCGATTAAGTTTTCTAGAATAAAGCTTCGTACACACTTTCTTTCTCCCCTGTGAAACCATGCTAGAATGTGTTCTATTTTACGCGTGGAAAGCGTTTTCTAGCTAAGAGCAATGTACTTTGCTTCACAAAAGTAGGTTACCTGATGGATTCACATGAAGGCAGTCAGACAGAGGAGCTTATCCTTTACAGAGATGGAGAACAACTTGCGGCTTGTGAACCTTAATTGTGATTTTGTTGCAAAGAATGTCATACTGCCTGCTTTAGAGAAACGGTTTCCGAGCATATCTGAAGCTTCATCACCTCTGAATTCCAAATTTATGAATAAAGTTTCGTTTGAAACTGGGATGATGACCAGTTTGGACTAGCAGACTCTCGTGTTTCTGTCAAAAGATGGGTTTGATTGACCGTTTTGTGCGAGTGTGGGTTTCAGGAAGTCAAGTTCTGACTCAATGCAGTCAGAAATACAAATGTTTTTCATCCTAAAGAAGAGCGAAATAATTAGGTTCTCTTTTGTGGAGGTAGGTACCTAACTGCAAAAATTAGTCAGTTGTTTATTCCATGTACCATTTTTTGATGGATCGATTTTTTCAGAGATCTGTCACTGCGTCACCTAATGTACACATCAAGAAAAAAAACTTAGTTGGTATTCCCTTTCTGTGATTGTCCAAATCTTTCAATTTTTCTGCAAGTAATAATCTGTCATGTAATCTACTTAAGCACTTGCGAATTTTCAATTATTCTTCATTTTGCCAAAATTATGCATTATATCATCCACTTGTTGTAGCCATTTCTACCCTTTAATTGTGTAAACTAATCTTCCTCCGCTTGACATGTTGATACTGATACTGGCTAGTTACTGCTGACAAATATATCAGTGCCACTTGATTGGTTAAATGTTGTGTATTGTATTAAAACTGCTATGTATAACACACTGTAGTAGAGCCAGAGATGAACATTTAATTGAATAATTTTATTTGTTTTGTGAGTCTGTAGTCAGAAAGGCATTTACAGGCAAAGGTTTCAATCTAATGATAACTGTGGAAACTTAGTGTTTTTAATAAATGGAGTAGTAAGAGAAATACACATTAAATCGAAGTACGAGCTTACTGCCGCCAGGTCTCATTCCTGTAAAACTAGACAAAATCATTTGTAAAGGCAACATTATTTTAAAAAATGTTGAAAATTCTTTTTTATCACTTCAGATACAGAGGACAGACAAGTATAATGCCGGTTGACACTTAAAAAGTCAGACATATATTGACAACCATGTATATGATGTTGTATTTGTTGAACTGTAAGGCTGACTGTTCTTAACAGGAACTGTTGCATTCTTAATGAATCTCACAGATAAACTACTATAGACACTAAGGGACCACTTTTACGAGACTTTATTTCAATGTTGTGGGTTGAAGTCATTCTTAATCAAGACAATATTTAAAATGTGTCCAGTTTTATACAAGACATTAATATCAAGTGTGGTGAGAGCAGGCTGCTAGCCGATTGGTTGGCACTAATCTACGTTAAGGTCTAGGTCACTAATATGGGCCGTGAGAAAATATGAACAAGGCCGAGTCAACAACCAATCACAGCAAAGTTAACGTGGCAAAATATGATTCGCAGATAGCGAACTCTATTTGTCAAGGAATCCCGAAACAACCAATCAGAAGCCTGCGTTTGTCTACCTAAACAACCAATCAGATGACTGCGCTTGTCTATAATAATGTTGTCTGAAATATGTATAAATACGTGTTGATTTTCATAATAAAACGATCTGTTGCCTGGCCCTTGTCTTCTGTTGTTACACAAGAATATTGTTCTGTATATCACGTTTGTGTTTTATGTTATCTGGTTAGAGCAAAGTGAAAGTATCATCAGGATATATCTTCATTTTATTCGCAAACTTTAAGCTAAACTCACACGATTGCTACAATTTTCTGTGATTATAAAATTCGATGATTTCATGTGTTTATTTAGTTAATTTCTCTTGGACGCTTAGGTGACCATAAGTGGGACTTCGGTGCTGACAGCCTTTAGTGTCATGTTGACTCGGCAGTTAGTATCTATATACATATGCTTGTGACACAGGAGACTCCAGAGGTTGTTCAAGAGGTAACTAACTTGTAATTTAGTAGCTTTATAATTAAAGTGAATCCTGATCCTGAGTACTTCGACAAATTGACTACAATAACACTGACAGGACATGCTTTTATTCCATGCAGTTATTTGTAGCTCAAATATATATTGTTGATCAACTGCATAAAACCTAATTGTTAGAGTTCAGAGGTCACAATGCCTTGAATTAACCTACATCTACACTGAATCGTTTGTCTTCTTAGTGTTATAATGGTAGCCTTCTGAGAATTCCCCACATCACAGCGTTCAAAGTAGCATTGCATTTATGTTAAATTTATGTGGAGAACACGCTTTTATTTTGTTACTATAAATACACATTGCTTACTTTTGTTCTGAAAGGAGAAATAATTCTATGTGTTCAACGTGTTGAATTAATCATAAATAATGAAATGTTAAGCACTTAACCACAAGCTTTGTAAAAATATTTACAATAAACCTTCAGTCATGTGGGAAATTCGGATATAGAGGTGATATTTGTGTGAACAGTTTGAACGAACTCATGGGAATCTACAGTGTATTATTAATCCTCAGAGAAAGCACATTTATACATGCACATATCATTTAATATCCTCCTTTACAGGTATTGGTTTGTAGGGATTTGATTGATTGGGTACAGGATTGCATCATGAGCTGAAATCGGTCAGATAACCATCAGAAAACCTGAGAGGATAGACAGTTGCCGAAGAGATTGGTAAGTGTCCGAGCCATGTCAAGAATTGACAGAAGTTAGAATTCATGGACTGGCCATTGTATCGGGTCCCAATGGTTCAATGGTCGAAGAGCTCGCTCGCCTTGTAACCAAAAGGTCCTGAAATCGAACCGTGACGACGGGTAGGTACTGCTGAAGCAGATTCTCAAACTAGACTGACAAAAGAGCTATCTGTTAGTACTCCCATCTGGCTTTATAATGGTTCTCCAACTAATGTCAGCTGATGATGAAATCCTGTAACTAACAACATCCTCATTCTAGCCTTATTATTTATCCTACAGGGAAATTAGGATATCCCTTGTGGAAATAGTACGGCTATAAAGAATTTATTCTTCTTATTAATTGTGCTACGATTATTTGTCATTTGTTTTCTTGTGGAAGTGAGTAAATAACTCATGAAGAAAATTCCTCCTCACGGTTATTGTCTACTTTGTGATTAGAAAAAAACGAATTCAATAGCTACCGTTTACTTATCTTATGCAGTTAAACTTTTAAACTTAATTTGAACCCTTAATTTTAGAACAGAAAATCAATATTTCATAAAGAGCATGAGAAATTACTTTGAGATGCCAGCTAACGTGTCGTTCGGCAGCCTTATTAATGCCTAATAACTTTTATTACTATTTTAAGATAACTACTTCAGATTATGCAGTCATTGTTTGCTTAAATTTTATTCTTAACTGTTCTCGAATCGAGATTATAAGCTCAAGAATGACTGTGATCTGTTAATGAGTCCACCGTATGAACGGAATAAGGTTTAAGCACCAGTGTCACTTTACTTATTTAGGTTGATGATGACAAGCGTTGGAATGCAGGATGAGCATTTTATCCTGAATCTACTTGCATCCACAATGACTGGTGATGGTGTTTCCCTTGGAACTCGAACGAACTGTACACCCATCGTTTTAAACATCGAATCATTATGTACTTGAGTAGATGGATATAAGCCACTTCTTTTATCCCACTGTCAGTCAACATTAACCAGATGTAACTCCATGTTAATCCTGAGGCATCATCTAAACATTTATGCTGAGACTGAGCTTTTCAGCCCAGCGTAATAAAATCCAATTTTTGAACCGTGATATGACACGTAGAAATTAAAATGTGGCTGAATACTATTCAGCTAAATGAGGAAGATATATCACCAGGAATTAAATTTTACATGGATGAGTACAGTAGAAAATATATAACCCACTGACTTTTACTTTTAATCTGTAAGTGTTAACTGATAGTTTCTTGAGAAGAATGAAATTAGCTACCAATATCTGTTGAAGTCTTCTGTGTTCCATGCAGTCTGTTATCAACAGAGAAATTAACGACATGGTGTAACAACTTACCACCTCATATTTTCAATAATAACACAGCATAAGGATTTATCGAATTTATAAATACTTGTACTCATTTCTTTATAAAATTTCATCTTCCCCTGACTGGGAGATTATCCATATCCCTAACTAGATCCCTTGAGGTTTTCTTTTAACTGTACTCTTTGTGTCTTCAATTTTTAAGATTTGAAAGATGAACACAAATTTCAGGGAGTGATTTGTAGGGAAGTATTCAAAAATGGAAGGTCATTTCTCTGGATTACAGCTTGATTCCATACTGTATTTTTGGTACAAGCATGGAAGTTTCAGTATGTGATATTAGCATCCCGAATTGTGCAAGTCGACCAATTGTTATCAGGTGTGCGTCGTCAGGGGATCGTACCCGGACCTCGTGTATGGTAGGTGAGAGTCCTAACCACTGTGTCACCGAGACATTAGGCGAACAGCTTCAACCAGTTAAAAGCAACTAT
The DNA here is from genome assembly GCA_944472135.2 of Trichobilharzia regenti. Taxonomy (NCBI): domain Eukaryota; kingdom Metazoa; phylum Platyhelminthes; class Trematoda; order Strigeidida; family Schistosomatidae; genus Trichobilharzia; species Trichobilharzia regenti. The sequence continues at coordinate 56,536,399 of OX235266.1, forward strand.
ATCGATAATGAAGCTTCGAAGCTGAATAAGGGTGATATACGAGCAAGAACACAATTCCACATTTAAGTATGAGGCAGTGATAATGTCTTTACCTGCCCTTTTATGCGTAAGCGTATATTAATACTTAACTGAAAAGTGTTCAGATCGACAACTTCTGCATTATTTACATCCATAGGTATAGTATACCCGATCTTTTATCAATAGGGAAATTAACTACAGGTGTTGAATTTTTACTTCATCTTTTTCGTTCAATAATAATAGTTTCAGAAATTCTGAACAACTTACCATCTGCTTTTTCCAAAAAGAAACACGGTGCACAGATTTAATGAAATAACAGTAACCGACGTTATGAATACAACATTTTACAGCAATTAATATGTCAAAGGAATATTCATTTCTGTGTTAATTATTTTATTCATAGGCCTATTCTTCAGTTTACGGGATTTATTCACTGATTGTTCACGGGATTCTTTATGCAAGCCGGAAAATAGTTAATTCGATTATTGAATGTACAATTTAAACAATTTAATCATTCCTTATTGGTAGATTACACTCGTTACCTCTCTCATTGAGTAACAGTTAAAAGAGATAACCTTCCATATTGAGTTCTGCATAGCAGTGTCGACATTTAGCCTTATCGTCGTGAGAGATCTGAACCTGATAATTTCTTCAGGCTATACAGTTCTAAGACCAAGGATGTTAGCTTACAATAAGACCAGTAAAGGCAAATTGAATTTATATTAGAAACGATATTAAGGTACAAGTCTGAAATATGAAATCGCAGCTCGTTAGTCAGCATTATCTCAGCTGAATGTGTGGCCGTAAGGTACACGAAATCCATTTTCATACAGATCTCTATCTACATGTGGTTACAATAATCTCTTGATGCTGTATGATGAACCCTTTCTGAAAGCATGATGGTTACACTTAATACGTTACACTTATATCTGATTCATACCCTAATGTTTGCACAGAAAACCAGTATCACTTGAAAAGCTTGAGGAATTACTCTAAGATGGTATCAGAGTTAACATGTTTCAGTGCATAAATCTGCATCAGGTCATGAATAATTTGTCAACAACTGATGATGAAATTAACTGTTATTTTAAAACACTATCTCATTGTATTTAGTCTTTCTTTTCATTGAATATACTTTCAACTAGTCTCAACTTAAAATCATAAACACCTTAATGATATTGATGTCTTAATATACCTGTTGTGAGAACGGGATGAGACTCAAATAAAGGTGTGACATTTGGTTTACCAGTAAAAGGAACCCGGATAACACATTCCAGTTTTCTGACTTGAAATAACACCGTAAATCCTTCATTTAAAGAAGTTTTCTCTGTTATTTCTAATGTATAGTTAGGATAAAGCATTTAGAAGACAAAATTTATGAGATGATATGTTCGTTTCACAGTTTCTCTACAATCGCTTTACAACTAACATGGTTGACAATAATAATAGAATCAACTGTTTGACAATAATCCAAAATGCTTCCACCACACTCAATAACCTTGAATTAGATTTATGTAAAAATAATTTCGAAACAGATATTAATGTTGACTTTGTTACGTGACATTAATAATTTCTTTGCAATGGATGATGATGGATTTGTATTCTGATTAATTGCAACGGAATATTCGGTGTTTTAATAACCATTTCTGAAAATGTTCTTTTTGACCACGACATTGGAACATTCTCTTGGTTCTACCTACATAGGTATCACCGTGACAACTACAGGTGAAAATGTAGATACAGTTTGAAGTAAAGTCTACAGAATTTCGTTCTTTAATCGTAGGCATAGAGATAGAAAATGTTCTGCATGTGAGGGTATGAGATGCGGAGTAGAATGTGTGATTGATGGCTGACCGAAGTCTTTGAGCTTGCTTTTAACTGCATAATCTGGTCACCCTTGAATGGCAGGTTAATAAGGATAGCTTTTCTTGGTAGAGAAGCTATGTTTTAAGATTTGGTCTATCCCTACTGTGACAATTATTAAAGTTTTCTGGATAACCATTAGCTAATACAACTCAGTGCATATGTCGAAGCTTATCCATCAGTGTGTCGGTCGTAAATAATTAAATAAGACTCTTCATTAGTATGTACTTGTGTTGTATATAACTGAGTAACTGTCATGCACTTTATTCTATTATTACTGTGAACCATGCTAGTTGTATAGCGATTGTAGAAGAACTACGAAATGACCGTATCATCTTGTGGTATTTATCTTCTAAATGCCTTATTCAAATTTATCAAAAAGACTAACTGTTTCAATGAATAGTTAGTTATTTTTAGAGTTAAAGCATGTAGTAATTTTTAGGATGTAGTCATGCATCAGCCATTCATTTGAATAGAATACTCAATCTATTGTCAGCGGAGAACATGAAGACATGACATTATCAGTTTTAAGACTTGGAGCACAACTTACCATCTGTTATTTTGAAAATAAAATACGGCAAAGGTTGTTATGAATCATATACTGTGTGATAACAGTAACTGAAATTATAAATATTTTAATGTGCATCAGTTTGTACGTTAAAGAGAAATTCATCCCTGTAATAATTACGTAACAAAGAAATATTATTTTTAACTTATGAAATTAAATTACTAATCACTCATGTTCTTCGTTGAGTCAATCGAGAACAAAGTTAATTTGGACACTGACTGCTGAATTCATCAAATGAATTCTTGATTCTTCACCGATGAAGTTCACTTATTACCTCTCACGAGTACTGGATATCACTGTCAACAAGTAGGGTGACATTTATCTTTGTCGTCTCAGTTGACCATTGACTGTTGATACTATCTGTAGGAGTTCTTGTTAATTATTTCAGAAATGAGTTCACAAAATTAGTTCAGTCGCGTAACAAAGATGCAGGCTGTAAGAAAACTAGTGGGTCTACAAAAATCCTTTGAGGTTATGCCAGTATTTTACAAAAAAAGATACATTACGTAGACTGATTCGTGGTGAACCTCTTGACGGCAGAGTCTTCAACAAAATTTAACTTCACCGTACTATAGATACATATTACTTAGCTCAGCGTAAAAAACAAAATCCGAATATCCAACATCACTGTTAAGTTGATACTTCTGTATGGTTCAGAAACTTGACGTATCGCAAGAGGCATTTCCAATATATCACTGCAGATTTTTATCTACCACCGCCTTTGCTGCATAATGAAGATCAAATGGCGAGAAAGGATTAATAGCACAGAATTCTCGGATAGAACCAATTACGAACCTACTGATCGACATATATATATATAAAGAAGGAAATGGAGATAGATCGAACACCCTCTGAAGAGACCATTTAGTGAATGAAGGTAAATTTGACTGAGTGCATTGGCTTCCTTCAGTAAAACATCACAATATGTGGGATTCAATACGGTTAGCTGGAGTTTTTCATGATGCATATATTGCTATAGATATAAAGAAATACTAAGTACCGTGGAATAAATAGGTTCACACAAGGTAACAAATGAATAATCAATGTTACGAGAAGTATTCAGTCAAATTATGAATCATAATAAAAGAACAGATGTGCGTCGGTGGCACAGTGGTTAGGACTCTCGCCGACCATGCACATGGTCCGAGGTTCGAGCCCCTGCCGGCGCACAACTGATATCTATGGTTGGCCTGCGAAATTTGGGCTACCGATATCCATGCTGAAAATTCCATACTTGTACCAAAAATACAGGCTGTAATCAAAAATAAAAAAATAAAAAAAAATAAATAAAAATATTTGAGCACCTGATCGAAGATAGACCATATCTGAAGTTCCTAATAATTCAACTGGCATTATAGTCTAATAAAAAGCCTAAAACATAGGTGATGTAATAATAATTCACAGGAATAACTCGTTAGTCATCACCGTGATATATTAATATGTTTCTCAATTGTCCTTCACTAAGGTAGTTTCCTGGGGAGGACAAACGATGCATTCATACAGCTTTCTTGATCTCATCAATCATGTTTTTCTTAGTATTTCAAAATGTGTATAATCCTCTGAGAGCTAAATGGTTTGAAGAATATAAAATATTTCGTTTTTCTTCCAGAGATATTACTCAGTTTTCCTATATTTATGTCTTGTCGACAGTTATTCAACAGAAATAGAAACATATACGTGTTATTTCCTCTTTCATATTGTATTGAACATGAATACGTTAACAAACAAAAATATATAGGATGAAGACATCTACTCACCTGCTGATATCACTGTGATCAACAATCAATATCAAATCGATTTATGGACATTAGAAAATCATTCAACAAGAACAAATTAGATATCTGCCAGTGTACTTCGTGCATTAAACACCTATCTTTTGCCTAGTGGGTGAAACTTAAACAGAAACTACAGTATCTGACGTATTCAGTCAAACATATTTTCGTATCTTTAAATATTCCCATTTTTACTAATAGAACAAGGCACATATAAACGAACAATGTTGTTGTTTTCAATTAGATCTTCTTCAGGCTTTACTCTAATTTACATAGATTTATATATAAAAGTGTTTTACCCAATGACGGTGATTTTGTGGATCAAATAATAGTAATAATAATCGAACGGAACTGGAATCCGTCTTTTACACATAGCCGAAGCTATAAAAATTTGAGAGAACGATCATAGTCTTTGTTTACAAAACAAGTTTGTTCTACCTTTGTCTCTCCCTTGGCCTAGGTGGAATCTATTCAAAACCCTCCCACCATTTCTAATTTTCCATCTCCTTCGTATTGTTATGATATTTATTTAAACTCGGATTATCTGTCCACTGCGTCGGTAGGGGATCGAACCCCGGACCATGTGCATGGTCGGCGAGAGTCCTAACCACTGTGCCACCGACGCACATCTGTTCTTTTATTATGATTCATAATTTGACTGAATACTTCTCGTAACATTGATTATTCATTTGTTACCTTGTGTGAACCTATTTATTCCACGGTACTTAGTATTTCTTTATATCTATAGCAATATATGCATCATGAAAAACTCCAGCTAACCGTATTGAATCCCACATATTGTGATGTTTTACTGAAGGAAGCCAATGCACTCAGTCAAATTTACCTTCATTCACTAAATGGTCTCTTCAGAGGGTGTTCGATCTATCTCCATTTCCTTCTTTATATATATATGTCGATCAGTAGGTTCGTAATTGGTTCTATCCGAGAATTCTGTGCTATTAATCCTTTCTCGCCATTTGATCTTCATTATGCAGCAAAGGCGGTGGTAGATAAAAATCTGCAGTGATATATTGGAAATGCCTTTTGCGATACGTCAAGTTTCTGAACTATACAGAAGTATCAACTCAACAGTGATGTTGGATATTCGGATTTTGTTTTTTACGCTGAGCTAAGTAATATGTATCTATAGTACGGTGAAGTTAAATTTTGTTGAAGACTCTGCCGTCAAGAGGTTCACCACGAATCAGTCTACGTAATGTATCTTTTTTTGTAAAATACTGGCATAACCTCAAAGGATTTTTGTAGACCCACTAGTTTTCTTACCGCCTGCATCTTTGTGAGGCATTTATTTATTTATTCTGACAGATATCAACATGCGAATCTCCTCTTCCTCACTGTTCACCATGTATCAGGATATCAATTTAAAAAAAACAACCCACAAATCATTCATTCATCCGTTTCTGCGAATTAATTTACGTGGGGTTCTTACTAAACGTCTTCATCACTGACTTATACTTCATTGACAAAAATCACAGGCATGGGTGGGCTGATAAAGTAATCCATCATGTTAAACTACCACTGAGAAATATCAACATCCCACCCAAGACTGCATCACATTGTTTTCAACAACCTTGTAATCTCTTCTCCCTCCTCCATCTAAATATAAAACTGCTTATTGCATCGTTTTATTGCTGAGTTCACTGCCTATTATTATACTTGAAGCTTTTGCCTACTTCTATGTTATGGTGATTGATGAAATCATCAGTAAGGCTCCGTTGACATTAGAGATGGTTCCTTTAACTGCCACATTTGTGGGCATTTTATTCAGAGCATATCTAGGAAAAATACTTATTCAATGAATGTATCTTCACATGAGTATACGGAAAAGTGATTGAGTGATCGTATTAACCAATTGTGCAAAAATTTGTTTAGTTGATATTTTAGGCGCCTTTCCTTGATATATCGTTTTGTTTTTCTGTGAAAAATATAAACAGCCTGAGTGAAATGATTCCATCAGCTGATGTATGTGTGCAGCAGGCAATCTGCACTATTTCAACAAACTCTATACCGTGTAAATTATGCTTAATCGTTTAATATATACGTGTAGTAATGTCTTTATGCGTCGTTGTTCTTGACTATGAATTTATTCTCAACTGTGATTCGTATTTGTAGTCTTCTCTTTAATTTCATTTGAAACATAGGACTTCAGCAAAACATCTCCATTCCACGTATTGCCCTCTACAGTAATTTTAGCTGGCTTCACAACTTCCTCAACGGTGTCATCCCTCTCCCTCAATAGATCTCCTAAATGTCACCCGTGTACCCATGCTGACCTCGTGGCTTCCTATTCTGCTTCTTCTGGGGCGCCTGGCGCGTCTTGTCGCTTAGTGATCTCCTCGTCGTTTAGTCGATCCATCTTCATTTCTTTGGAGGTATATATGTTGGCCTATATGTTCTTACCTGTTGGTTGGTTCCTAGAGTCCCTTGTTCCCTATTCCATTCTAACGGGCAGTCTAATTTTCAGTATGAAGCAGGAGAAGGCGAGTATTGATAAGTGTCTGAAGCCTCTTCGAAGTGCTTCTGGTGACACGACAAGTCTCTGAATCATTTAGAGGAACTCATGTTATTACCACAACGTTCAGAAAAATCCAGTCATGTTCTCAGTGCTTAGTGCAGTGGATTTCTGAATTGATTTCACAATAAAAATGTCTGTTCTGCTTTTCTGACCTTGGCTTACTTTGACATCGTCATTTATTAAGTATTGGTTTTGTAGGGATTTTGCTTGATTGAATCGAGGATTTCATCATGAACTGATATCACTCAAGGAACCACTGGAAAACCAGCCACGGGAAGTACTGGATTGCTGTCCGTCACAGGTTTAGGAATCCTCATCGGTAATCAGCCACCGCAAGGGATTCGAACAAGAACCTTCTGGTTACAAGGCTAGTGAGTTCGTAGACCACTGGGAGCCGATCCAATGGTTCTTGAATTCTATTTTGTTCTGATTCACGACATAGCTCGAGCACTTCGCAATGTCTTCTTCGAAGAGTTGCTGCCTCACCTTCAACCTGCTGTACTCTACTGGTTAAGGCTTCGCGGAAGTTGGCAGAAGTTAGAGTTCATTGGCCATTGGATCGGGTCCTAGTAGCTTATTGGTCTACGACCTCATTTGCCTTGTAAGCAAAAGATCCTGTGTCAGAACTCCTTTGTGGTGTGTGCCTACTGATGGAGATTCCCAAACAAGTTTGACGAAACGGCTGTCCACTATTACCGACTGGTTTTTAACTTTTTCTCTAACTGATTTCATTTCAGGGTGAAATTTTCAATCCAATTTTCATTTATGCCGAGGTCCTGATGTAACTTCTTTCAAATTCTTGGTTGGTTTTCACTTCATTTACTTGCAAAACTGTCTTCGCTGTAAGTTTCTTCTGCCATTCCGTTGGTTTTCACTTGGAGATCTTCAGGTGATTATACCACTGGATATAAATTGTTTATGAAGTCTAAAGTTTGAAGAATGTTCTTGTCGGTTCAACGTATATTTTTCTTTCGGCTCCCATTGACGTACCACATGATTCAATCTACCGAAATCAGGAATAATATTGGTGATGGTGGGCAAACTTGTCCTACTTTTGTCTTCACCTGTGAGGTGCCTGTAATTATTTTGTATGGCACAACCAACATAAAGTCAGTGTGGCTTATAACGTCATCTTTATATAATTGGTGATTTCATGGTAATAAGTTCAACAGGTGCATCTTTATAAAATGCTCAATACTTACCACGATCTTACACAGGCGAATTGAGATATGGAGGAGACTGTTGGTCGCGTTGAAGGAGATGAGAGATTATAGGAATCGTGGAACCTTCTTAAGATTATGAGTGCTAAGAAGCACGAAACGTAGGTCCTAGACTCCCTGCCGATCACCTTCAGCTATCTAATATCATCAAATCAATGTTCACCCTGATGGCGAGCTACGAAGAATGGTGGCCACATTGCAAACCTGACTGATAGAATTCAGTCTGCACCAAAGAAAGGACTAGGCACGTCGCACTAGTTATTAGTGTCCAGTCGAAATTGGAGATGTGTTTTTGTAGGCCTATTTTGTACTCACAACCTAAAGAAACAATAAACAATAGTCATTTCTAAGTCTTTATCGTAACCGAAGAATGTGACTCTGACTTTACATACCCCTGTAGGTATAACCCAGTAACACAACTGTCGCCATCAATTAGGGGATCGATTAGCTTTTCATGATGCTATTTTAGCGCATTGTTACTATTTTGAAGACAAAAGAGTATAATTTGAGTGGTTTCTCAAAAACAGTGATGGTTTATCATCCGAGGTCGAAATGCAATAATGCCATGAGTGAGTATTACTGGCAACTAAGCTGCAAAGATCATGTCAGAGTAGTAGTCCACTTCTTCCTGGTTTTCAATGACTCGCTAATAGATTCGTGTTCATGTTGGCATCCACCCACCCTGCTTGAAAAAGATTGTTTTCAGCCTGCTTCTCAATCTAACTCTAATGACTCACTTCTTTTCAAGAGTTAGTATATAGGAGTACATTAGAAGTTTGTCTAGGGATTGACATCAGCTAGGAGAACAGCTGAAGAGCATCAGATGGTAGCGGTCTGTTGTTTCGTCCTAGTCTGGTACTTTTAAGCAATAACAAACTAGAGGATATAGTTACTTGGAGTTCTGCTGAGAAGTCATGACCATTTGGCCTCGATTGGTTGCATGTGTGAGGATGAATACTCGCCTTCGATAATGACTGGCTGTTGTGTTGAAAATCGCGCACTCACTAAGGTTGGTTTTCACTGGTGGCGGAATAATCAACGAGCTTCGCATCACAACCTGAAGTTGTGGGTGCATACTGTTATGTACTGCTGCTGAGTGGTTAATTGTAAGTTTTCCCCGTCGCCAATTATGTTATGTACTCGTCGAGTAGTTAGTAGTCCTGACGCAGACAGAGGGAAATCAGAAGACCACCAGGTTTACGATGATACTTGTATTTTCCAGACAAGGGAAATAAATGTCACACAAGAGTGTGAGTGAAGGGTACGTAGTGTACGAAGTGTGGGAACAAGAATACAGTACAAAAGTATATATGAAAATGACTAATACAAATGAACCAATAATAGACAGTCCTAACATGATTGGTTGTAATGTCATGTGACAACAAGGTCATACATGTTTATTTAGTTAGTGGACAGACAAAAGCATAATGCCAGTTATAATGAAATATCGATCCATATATACATAGCAAAATATAATAGACTGTCAAAAACAAAACACGTATCATGTGGATACATATCACATACGGATACAGAATCCCAAATAGTGATCGAAAATATTTCCAATACTCTATGATGGTTTTTAATCATGGTTTTTTCAATCAAAGATCAAAACGGAGACCCGTTTTTTGTTGAATTTACTTAATGAAGACAAATTTTAGAGTATAGGTTAAACTGTTATTCAATAAATGTAGCATCCGCGTCAGATTGTGGGTAGTGAGAAAACAGGAATACGCTGCACTGACCGATAAGAAGACTGATTCTAGAAGATCTGGTTTCCAGGTGTAGATTGTTTATGTTTGATGCTACACACAGAAACCTGAAGACATGCAAGGAGGCGAAAACCAACAAACCCGTTGAAGAAGCAGACAGGGAAGTCACGATTTCAGATGAACATAGAGAAGGCGGAGTTGATGAAGATAACCAACCAATGGACAGCAACAGAAACAAACACCAGCATGAATAACCACTAACGGGTGACTTCCTTCACTTGACTGGTTGGGAAGCGAGGTTAAAACCACAAACAGTCGGAAGGAATGAATATGTCATAGCCAGCCAGTCAGAATCAGAAAGGTGAGATACACCTTCATCAAACTGAAACCAACTTGGAAATATTCTGCACTCACTGGCATAAACAACAACATTTGGATTATGTTCAACACAAATATGAGGTCAGGCCGTTAGTTCTTCGATATGGGTCAGAAACTAGTTCTACGCTTCAGAAAGAGCAATTCCAAAAGCCTGCTTCAGATTTCCATCAGCAGCTGCCTTCTTCGGCTCCTATTGAAGATCAAATTTAACCGGTTAGGCAGAAAGAAATTGCAACAACAAACTCTGCAGTGGAACAAGCCAATAGGTGAGTCAACTGCTCAACAAATATGTAGGGGAAAATGAAGATGGATCTTGTATATGTTGAGGAGACTGTCGAATGACATTACGCTCAGTGCAGGCGATGGCTTGAGTGAAGTCTCGACAGGAAATGACAAGTGATTCATCTCTGCGAGGGTGACATGGTGGAGATTTTGTGGCGAGTTGGAGGATATGAAGGAGTATGGTCAACCATCTAAAGAGGACAACAAAGAGTAGAACGAATTGAAGAACGTAAGGGAACAATAACAATGTATGAGTTGAGAAACCAAATACTTCTTGCAAAATTTGAATTCGTTAACGTTTTATTTACGTCTAAGATGACAGAATAATCACTAACTCCGAGTTTTTAATGAATTCTGCGTAATAAAAAGACAGTTTCACAAGTTTTCACCTAATAATGAAACGTAATATAAAGTAACGAAAAACATTTTAATTCAAAGAATTACTAAACGTGTAAATTCATTAGTGAAAAATTATAAATGAGGTGAGTCACAAGGAGAAATGCGTATGTCCAAAAAACATTCACCACAAACATAAACGGTGAAGATAGTTCATCCATTGAGAGTGGATAAATGAAAATGAGACGTTGCTGGTTCCATATCAGTTTGTTTATTAGATATCACACACACACACGCTGAGTGAAGCTGAATTATTATTACTCAAGTGTTGGTTTGTAGGGATTTGATTGGTTTCAGGATTTCATCATGAGCTAACATTAGTTAGAGAACCATTGGAAAACCTGGGAGTATTGGACAGCTGTTTCGTCCTAGTTTGGGACTCTTCAGCAGTATGTACCCACCGGGATTCGAACCCAGGACCTTCCGGTTACAAGGCGAGCTCGTATACCATTAAGCCACTGGGACCCGATCCAATGGTCCTTGAATTCTAACTTCTGCCAATTCACGACACAGCGTGACCGCCAGCCAATGTCTTCGGCGAGTATTTGTCCTCACACCCGATGTATCACATATATATATATATCACATACACACGCAGAGTGAAGTTGAATTATTATTGCCTGGACGACAATGTTTCGAACACAATTCATTATTCCTCATAATCACAGTATCAGTTCTAATCGCATGACTTCGAAGCTTTGGTTTTGTAGTTTTCTTTATTCATTCTTATTCGTTTGTTGTAAGAGTAGTAGAATTTTGCAGATGTCTGGCTGGACAGGTGTTGAATCATTACTACTACACGTATTCTCCTCTGTTGACTCGATTAATAAAGCTTCAGTCAGTTATCCATGTCTCTCTCCACCCAACTCTTATAATAGATTTTAGAACTGTCATCTTACCCACTTCTTATCTAACAAAACCTAGCATAATCTAGATTAGTTGAACCGAAGAAGATAAGAAATCTGAAGAATAGCTCAGCTTCATAATTAAACCACATGGGATAACACACAACCATAAAACAGGATGGTGGGGTAAGATGACAGTCTCGAAATCTAATGTAACAGTGTGAGCGGCGGAGTGACTGATAACTGACTAAAGCTTTGTTTATCGAATCAACTGAGGAGAATACGTGTGACAGGAATGATTCGACATCTATCCGGCTGGACATCTACTGCCCCAATGACAAAGAATAGCAAGGAATAAAAAAAACTATGAAACTCAAGTTCTAAAGTTGTGTGATTATAAGTGATGATATGATTATCAACAATAATGCATTGTGTTCAAAACCTTGTCATCCTGTCAAAAACAACACTATTTCACTCTTTCTGAATGAGTGATTTATCTTATAAGCAAATTAATACGGAACTGCATACACCTAACACAGTAGTGCCCACGCTTTGCACACATACACTGAGAGATTGCTGATCATATTTGAAACACAGCTGACTGAACCATACACCCACATTCTCTGCATATATCATCAAACTAAGTCATTTCAAGGAGAAATCAATGAGGGACGATAAATCAACTAAAGAATTTCATAAAATAACAAGCAACATATTTACTCAGATGTTGAATAAACGTTATCATGATCAATCACTTTCGCGTACATGTAGAAATATCTATATGTGGAATCATTTCCACCTACATTAAGGCAGTTACGTTAAATAAATAAGAAAATATATTCAGTAGTAGTGATGGATGATTTCATGAGTCATGCTCCACACAGAAGACAACTCATTCTGGTATGCAAGAGCGTGACCAATTTATATCCAAGGAATAAAAGCACCTAATTACTCACTCTGTGAAGCATACTTTGAGAACAAGTCAATGACATGAAGTAAATATCAAATAGTCATGTAAAAAGATCAATAGGAGACCATGCATAGAAATGAAGCCGACATTTTTACTGGAAGAGCATTGATATTTCATTAGCAGTATGTTTCACCGGCAGGTTGTATCACTTCACAATCAATATAGTTGCTGCAGAATCAAGTTATGCTTCCGACAATATGTAATCTCACCACTTGATATCATCATTGGGGCTTTGATCTTTCTCCACTCCTTTTGAATGGTGTGATGCACCAGTCAGTTAAACGTAAGACGTTTAAACATACTACAGATAAAACTATAAGTAGACGTAATTTGTCTGAATCTTGTACTGTATTTGCGCAACACATTTCTAAATGATGTGCTGTATTTCACTGATGACTACGATATCATCTACATACCTTCTATAAAGTGGCACATTTTCGATTAATTCCTCTGATAAATTCTCAGTGTGTGACACATAAATATCTGCTAAAATGGGCCCCATAGCAACACTATCAACCTGACCGAAAGATTGGCTTTAAATGTAAACCTCACATTGTTAGTACATAAAAGTAATATATCCCTTAAATAAGATATAGGGAACTGGATGAAAAAGTTGTCTGTGGAAATGTGATTCCACAACTGTTTTTAGCAAAAGCATATTAGTGAATAACGAGTTTACATCAAAAGAGTACATATTCATAATATTAATATCGTCAAGAAAATCAACCAATTCAAATTTATCTTTTTTTATTATTATTATTCTTCCATTGGGTTCCTAGTGGAACATAGGGTTTCACTTGCACGTCTCCAATTACTTCTGTCCTCCGCTGTACTTTTCACCTTCATCCATGTTAATCCGTACTCACACGATCTCCTCCATATTACCCTAGGACGTCCCACTCGCCACTTCCCCTTTCGGGTTCCACTCGAGCAATGGCCTGACGTTCGCGCGATGTCACCCAGCGGTCTCCTCAGCGAGTGTCCAATCCATTTCCACTTTCTCCTGCATATTTGTTGGACGATTGGTTCTTGTTTTGTTTGTTCCCATAGTTTCATTTTGGTGATTCTTTCCAGCCATCTAATCTTTAGTATAGAGCGAAGACAGTTGTTGATAAAGGTTTGAGTTAGCCTGTTGGAGATATTATTTGCGATCCAAATGTATCTTTTAAGGCATATTTAAAGAATTGCGTTTTGACTGGGTGCAATATTCCTAATAACCAAAGAATGGAATAGATATATCACACTGGTTACTAGTGTCCAATCAAAATATTCACTTTACTCCTACAGGAAGTCAATCGCGAGCCCGAATAGCTCAATGGTAACGTCTCTGACTGCAGCACTGGGTGACGCGGGTTCGAATCTCAGAACATAATTTCCTTCAAAGCTGAAGAGTGTCAACTAGCACAAAACCAAGGTCCAAGGCTTCCTGCCGATTGCCTCCAACCATCTAATATCATCAAATCAATGTACACCGTGATGGTGAGCTACCTAGTGGAATGGTGGCCACAATACAAACCTGACTGATAGAATTCAGTCTCCACCAAAAAAAAGAACTAGACACATCACACTATTTACTAGTGTCCAATCAAAAAATTCTACTAACCATATAGAAAGTTTATGCGTTGGAGAATTGCACATTGACAATATAGAACATAGAGGATTATTGGGTTATTTATTTTTGACAAACCATACTTATGCGGGAATTTACAATCTGATGATTTTAAACAGTCAAATGTATCTTTACTTATAGCATTTAGACCATGAAGCTTCACTAGATTAGCTGTCACTCTGCCCTGCAACAATTGAATATCTTCTGAGGAGGGAACACGGCTAAATTTGCTTGACCTGAGCAGTCTATTTTCTCACCTCTTAATTAATTTCAAATATATTCCTATGACAAATCTATGTGTGAACAGATTGTTCGAAATGTGTTACACAAATACAACATAACACGATTCAGAAAAATTGCGTCTTCGCATTGCTTCATCTAAATTTATAAAGGGAACTATTCGTTTCAAACGTAGTAGTGATTGTATGAATATGTGATGTTGTGAGTTACGTCGTCATAATGTGTGCTTCGCATTCACACGTCTCATGTGCGTAACAGTGAACAATTCAACTAACCAAAACCTGTGTGTGTGTGGATGAATGCACAGCGCACACACATCATGGTGTCAGTTCATTATTACGAATACTCAGTGAATCCAACCTATTAATGTGACTGTAGAACTTCTATATACTGTGATAGAATGTAATTCCTCATCAGATGGGTTTAGCAGTGATGCATGGATGACAAAGTTTCGAGCGTAAATGATTGCCATTCATATTCACATCAATTATAGCCACAAAAATTTCACAATTTGTTTAATGTGAATTTGATCCCTATTCTGTCTCTCCAACTTCTTTTTGTTTTTTGTTTTCAATTTCGTTATCTCCAGTATAGACGTTGCCTCATTCTGATTTCACGTGTGCAGCTTTACATGAAAGTATAATACCCTAGCTCCTCTTTGCAAATTATTTAGTCAGTGCACAAACACAAGGGCTGTAAAATCATTTATCACATTTCATCCAAATTCGCTTTGGCTGTATATGTCCAACTTCTACGTAATGCAGAGGCAATGTGAATTCACCTGAATTAACCAAACATGTCTCCCCAAAAATAATTCATGTAGACACTGTCTCTACTATGACCATCCAAATAATATCTACAGAGTGCTACAATTGGTTTTTCCCGTATCATTGTGAATATAAACTCAGACCACGGTTTTTTAGGATCACGCTATATCACGAATTGAGAGAAGCTGGAGTTCATGGGTTACTGGATCAAGCTACAGCGGCTTAATGGTCTAAGACCTTGCCTTGTAACTAGAAGGTCCCGGCTTTGAACCTCACTGAGTGAGTACTGCTGAACCAGAGTTCCAAACTATGATGGAACATTTTTACTGTAATCTTAGCTGTTTATCCAATACTTCTCTAACTGATATCGGCTCATAATGAAATCCTGGAAGCTATTGACTGGTTCAATGATTTGTTCTTCTTAAATGACATGAACTCACACATTATTGACTATCTAGTAATCTTCTGCTAACTCTCACTAATTAACTAGTCCTGTTGTCCGTAATTGTTTTCATTTCTACTTCACCCCACAGGTGACATTTCTTGTTGACTGACACATCGCCAGACTTTTAAGTGCTGATTTGTAGGGATCTGCTTTGCTTGTTTCAAGTTCCGTCACTGATTAATATCTAATTAGTAAAGAAGCATTTAGAACCATTAAGGAGTACTGGACAACTCTTTTGTCCTTGTTTAAGACTTTTTGGTACTACATACACTGGGGTTCAACTCGAGGGCCTATCGGTTACAAGTCAAGCTCGTAGCACATTCACATACTGAAACCTGATTCATTATGGGTAAATTTTGTTTTGATAAAGTTTCACAGTGTTATACAATAATGTTTACTGATGACGTTTCGAGAACGATTTATTGCCACTCATAATCATATCAAGGTACTCACACGACTTCCTAACTTCATTTATATAGTTCCATTATTTTTCACTTGATTTGATTGGTAGTCGTTCCTATTGCATGTAATGGGTGTAGACTCGATGAACAAGGATACAGTATTCAGCCTCTCTCGCTCTCCACCTGCCTAGATTTCTTGTTAGAATCTTAACCCTCTCCCATTCCATTGTGTGGTTGTGTGTTAATTCATGCATGCAGTGCAATTGATGAGGTTTTTTCTAAATTACTCATCTTCTCGAGAATAACCATTCTTATTTTAGCCAAATTCTTATGTTCTGACAACCTGATTACCCCCGATCTACTAGTTTGACCTATGTAGTTGTCTTAACTCACAATCATTGCAGGGTATTTTGTAGATTATATTATTTTGTCTAACTAAGTCAACTGGGTCCTTTAACCTACAAAGCTTGTCCTACGTGAGTGCGTTTGTAGGTTTGAATGCCACCCTAACTGCTGCTTCATTTAGAATCCTACGTAGGGTCTCAGATATACCCTCCTTATACAGTATAAGAGTGGATGACTTATATTCACTCTTATTTATGTTATTATTATTAGTTCCACGATTACTGTTCTTTTTTTGCCCTTTAAAATTCATTAGGAAGATTGAAAAGGGTCAACTCAACTTCATCAACTTTGAAAAAGCCTTCGATAGCACAGCGTCGATCGAGAGGTGATTTGGAAACTACTTCGCTACCGAGAGGCCCCACCGACAATTACACATTTCATCCAACAGTTGTATGACAATGCCGCATGCCAAGGAATCCACAACAGGAAACTTAAGGAAGCCTTCGAAGTGAGGACGGGAGTGAGGCAAGCTGGATGTCTACTATCGCCAATGATCTTCCTGATTGCAGTAGATTGGATAATGTGATAGACAACGGGCAATGAGAAAACAGACATAAAATGGACCCACACAAAAAATTTGGAGGATCTGGACTTTGCTGATGGTATATGTCTGATTTCCCACAAAGTGGAAGATATGGAAGTGAAAAGCAACAAGTTGGTAGAAGAAACATCAAAGATAGGAATTCAGGTGAACATAGAGAAAACAGGGATAGGTGATGAAGATTCCTGGCCAACAACAACACTAGACAACAATCAGCATAAATGGGAGGAACCTGAAAGAAGCAACCTCCTTCACTTACCTGGTAAGCATCGTTTCAACTACAGGCGGAACTGACGAGGATATCAAAGCCAGAATCGGAAAAGCAAAAGAAGCTTTCATTACTCTTAAGTGTATGTGGAGGTCAACAGGACTGACTCAGCAAGAAAAAAGAAGATCCGGATTTTCAACTCCAATGTGAAGTCAGTCAGTGCTACTCACTATACGGATCAGAGACTTGGCGAGTCATGATGAGCACCTGAAACAAACTACAGACCTTCATTAACAGTTGTCTTCACTCAAATCTACTCAAGATCAGATGGCCAACCAGAAAAGATCAGCAACACGCATCTCTGGCAATAAGCGAACCAGCAGCAACCGATTTTGAAACCAATAGGCAGGAAGAAATGGAGATGGAAACCATCAAGTGACATCACTAGACAAGCCATCGCTCGAGTGGAACTCGAAAGGGAAGCGGCGAGTTGGTCGTAAGTGCAAGGTTGACTTGGAGGACGTCATGTGAAGAGGAGATGGAAGCATGTGGGCTGACTTGGAGCCAGGTGAAAATTCTAGCAGAGAACCGAACGCACGGGAGACGCGCGGCTGAAGCCCTATGTTCCTGTAGGAATTAAAGCAAATAATAATAAATAGTAATTAGAATGTAGAAAACTACTATTCATTACCTCATAAGTAGTATCATATCTCTGTGGAATATTTTTATTCACACATTGTTTTATGAATAAAGACGCAATTCAATCATGTTCTGTTTTTCCGACATGAATGTGAATAAATGTGACAGAAAAATGTCATCCACATTTGATTTCTCTAAGTTTCATCTCCGTATTTCGACAAGTAAAAATTTAAGTTTCATTGGCTGCATCCAGTGTGTTGTGTGAGTGAGTTCGGAAACTTGGAGCTAAAAAATGCATCACTGTTTGAGACATAAGGAGTGTGTATATATAATACCCAATTAATAGCAATTACAATTTGGTGAGATACGCTAAACCTAGTGATGAGAAGTTTACTCTGCAAATCTTTGTGGATATTTTGTATTATTCTATTGGAAATTCTATCAACTGAGGGTGAGTTACTTGGCGAAAGTGTTGGCATAAATATCTTGATGCTCAGTGTTCGACAGATAGAGATTATATTTGTTAAGTAGTGATGTATACCAGTACCTGTCTACATACCACAGAGCAGTATTAATTATTTTTATTCCCTAAGATTCCAAGTGGAACATAGAGCTTCAACAACACATCTCCACTTTGTTCTGTTTTCTGCCGTCGTCTTCAGCTGGGTCCACGATTGACTCCATGTCATCCCCGCACTGAAGACCTAGTTGTTTAATTCTCATTTAGATTCCACGCGAATGATGGCCTGGTGTACGGCCTTCCCAATGTATGTAAGATCAATCCATCCCCATTTGCTTCTACATATTTGTTAGGCGATCGGTTCTCACCTGTCGTTTTGTTCCCAGAGCTGCTTGTTAGCAATTTGTTCTGGTTGGATATTTGATCTTCAGTATGGAGCGAAAGCAGCTCTTGATGAATGTCTGCAGTAACTTGTTGGAAACCTTTTTCCTAACGCACACACCGTGCAAGTGTTTGACTGGTATAGAAGAAGCGACTTCACATTGATGTTGAAAATGCGAATCTTGTTCCTTATGCTGAGTGCAGAAGATTTCCATATTCGTATCAGATTGATGCGGGTGTATCTTACCTTTTCGATTCTTGCTGGCATTGACATCTTCGTCTGTTCCGCCTGCAGTTAAAACGATGCTTCCTGGCCATATAAGTGAAGCAGCCAACCTCTGTTACATCTCTCCCGTTGATTGTGATCGGTCCCCAGTCTCCTCTATGTTCACCTGGATTTCCGCCTTCGCCTCCAACTTGCTTCTTCAGCCAGTTTTTCGGTTTTCGCCAGCCTGCATATCTTCGAGTTTGTGTACCATTAGACATATATCATCCACAGGCGAAATTCAGATCTTTTAAAGTCTTCTTATCGGCCATCCAGCGTATTCCTGACTCCCTCCCCCAACAGTCTGACGCATAATCCAGTCCATCACAATCAAGAATATCATCGGTGATAATAGGCAGCCAGCTTGTCTTACTCCTGAATCCATTTCTAGAGCCTTGCAGATTTTTTCCATTGTGAATCACTTGACACATGGCTTTGTCATTTAACCAGGTGTTGAAAGAGGTTGACAAAGGCTTGGGCATTATATGCCGTAGTGTTGAAGTAGTAGTTTTCAAATTACTTCTCGGTCACTGGCGTCTAGTGAAGGCCTTTTCGAAGTCGATGAAGGAGATTGAAATAGAGGTTTGACTGCCATTCCATGGTTTGTCCTATGACGATGCGTAGAGTAGCAATTTGATGAGCACATGATTTTCCTTTCGTGAATGCAGCTTATTCTGGTCAGCGAGGTGAAGTTATGTACACAGTACACACTTTATTCTCTTCAGGATGATGCGACTCAGTATTATACTTGAGGTGAGTAAACAATAGCATTATTACACGCCATTACATAGCAGTGATTCGTTTGAATTAGAACTCAGTGACGCTACACCAAGCAGCAGCTGTGATGGGCAGTGAATCTGCATAAAGAAACTTAAACCTGATGAATAATAATATCAGAATACTGAAATGTTGATTCGTTACCTATCTTGGTTAAAGAGGAGTGACAGGCGAATTGGAATACTGTATTCAGAAATATTTTTGGCTTAGCGCTTCCCCATTCGTTTGTATGAATAGATTAGATCACTAGTGTGGGGGGGGGTGAGGCGACATGTGACAAGTAGTCAGTCATCTTGTCACAGAGTGAACAAAGTTATTTCTGATCAAGTACACAGAATGTTGTACGTGCTCATATTTCAGCCGGTATACAAAAGGTACATGTTTGCTCCAAACAGTGCAATGTCTTTTGACTAATCTGAGATGTGTAGATATTGCATACTGTCCAATAATATATTATTATTATTATTCCCTCTAGTTCGAAGTGGAACGTAAAACTTCAAAAACCTATCTCTATTTCATGCCATCTTCCGAAGTCTTCTCCAGATGAAGTTGCCATTGCCCACAAGCTCTTATTTCCTCATATAATCTCTTCAGTATCATCATTGAACTCCCAGCTGGTGATTACTCAGTCAGGTTCTATTTGACGTCTGTTTAGCGTATAATCTCATTCAAGGGTCTTTCCAGCTTCTGTCCATCCATCTTTATTTCCTTCAGGATATCTGTTTGAAAATAGGCTGTCATTTGGTTCTTTCCAATAGTCATTTATTGCTGACTTCACTTTGGTTGGTTATGTGACTTCTGGTGTGAGGCCAGTGAAAGCAGCTTTCGATGAGAGTCTGCAGTAATCTATTAGAAGTACCTTTCATAGTACTTGTGCCATGTCTCAGCGCTTTACAGCAGCACTGAATAACTTGACATTACTGTTACAAAATCCGAGTCCTGTTCTTCATTGTTATTGCAGCAGATTATTTGCTTTCCAGATCCTCGCATTTACATCCACATCCGTGCCACCCACAGATGAGATGATAGAGCCTAGATAAGTGACAAAAGTGACACCTCCCGGATTTATTCTGTTGATACTGATTGGTTAGGTATCTTCATCGTCTTCGTCTTTGCTAAGCACATCTGAAGGCGCATCTTCGCTGTCCGTTTCTTCTGCCCACTTATTGGTTTCCATCTGCATGTCTTCCCGTTTGTGGGCACCCGTTGTCTTACTCTTGTCTCTACCTCAAAGGCTTCGCTGACTGTCTTGGTTGTGAATCACTTGTCAGTAAATGATTTAATGTTTATTCATTCACAGTAA
This sequence comes from Trichobilharzia regenti, assembly GCA_944472135.2. Taxonomy (NCBI): domain Eukaryota; kingdom Metazoa; phylum Platyhelminthes; class Trematoda; order Strigeidida; family Schistosomatidae; genus Trichobilharzia; species Trichobilharzia regenti. The sequence continues at coordinate 56,557,397 of OX235266.1, forward strand.
CATTAGCAGGTAAGCCGAATTCCTTACTATGTTACTCTTGATTATTGTTTATATGATTGTATTCATCAGGAATTCCACACAAATCTAAGATGACAAACGTGTCTAATTTCACGTTTCATTTGTATGTCTACCGACTACATATGGAGATGAGTAGATTTCAAACCAACGAGTTAAATGTTTTATGAAAAACTGAACTCTTTCACAGATATAGTCTGCTGATTTCAGAATCTTGTTTGTCTAAAGCATACAGACGTTCGACTTATAGAAATAGTGTCATGAGAGATCACACCCTCAGCCTGGTATTGACCATAGCAGTGCAACTGGGATTCTATGTTTCACATATAGATGAAAGCATCAAACAAAGTCACAGTGCTTATAATTAAGGCCATTTATTTCAAGGATGAATCCTCAAAATTCTTTTAAATGTTCAGATAGTGCAGTTTTATCCTGCTATGGAGTCATAAGTTTTCTGAGAACTTCTTATAACGAAAACTGGTTATTTGGTATCCCACTGTAATCAAGTTTAAGCATACTTGATCTCAATTAGTTAGTATGTCGTTTTACTCCCAACAGTATGCTAGATGTCAACCCCAATGGGTGTATACTGTGAAGAGTCGCAAACAAGGAAGAAACAGCTGTCGAGTACTCTCAGCTGATTTTCCAGTGGTTCTCAAATCGCTGTTGGTTCACAATTGAATCCTGCAACCAATGTAGTTAAATTTATTGAATTTTTTACGTCACCTCGAGCCTTCGTAATTATCCATATAGGCATCACTATATCATTTATCATGTGAACGTACCTACACTTTTATGACAAAAGAAATCTTAATATCATTGGAAGACATATGGAATTAGAATCAGGATTCATAAGTGATGAGAAATGACTGACTTATCTGTCAGAGTATAAGCTTTTGAAAGAATCTTATCAAAATTCGTAGAAGCATTTATATAAGTACATGCAAGAAATGTTGTTATGGACGTTTATGTGGAGGAGAATAAACAATTCAATAAATACCCCGATTAACTTAATATTTACAACCTTTAGGACAAACCAGACAAAATGCCATTTCTAAGAACTGAATTGTCGTCTTTCATATGAACTCTTAAGGTGTTATATAGCGATCTGGTATACTTATCTGAAGCACAAGCATAAGGAACATACGCTGGAAAAGCATAGCAAAAAGGCCGATCAATTAGTGTCGAAATTAACAACACAGTTATTTCAAGACATAAAAGGACTCCAGCATACGCCTTCGTATACAATTTGAATCTACAAAATTTTATTATTAAGGAAGTTGGATAATCTACATGAACAGTGTGACATTTTTCTGCTCATTTAGTCTTCAACGTTTTCTTGAACAGTCTGTATCCATAAATGAATAGCATTCATGATGCACATGAGCACCACTGTATTTACCTTGGCTTTTATACTCGAGTATATCTTATTGTAGGTTGACTGATTGATTGATTCTGACGGTTTGTCATATGCATTCAAGACCTTTCGTCTATTCATCTCTAGTGTGCAGTCAGTGGAGGTTTCTTTTACTGTAGTAAATTGTACTGATCTAAGTCAAATCTTACCTGGGATTTCTGTCAGTCAATCAAATCCCTACAAACCAATACTTGTATGTAAGATACTTAAACCGCTAATGAATACAGTATATATATGTCTGAGTAGACCATTGTCATTTGTCCCTCAATAGATCCGAAAAACATATTCACTGAATAAACGTTGATTTAACACAAATCACACTTGATTTTGTGCAGCAAATTAGGTAATAATTACTCTAAATGTTTTTGTCTCATTTTCAAGCATCTCACAGTGGTGAGTAATATAATTTAAAATGTTTTCCACCAGTACTGAAAACAAAATTATGTAAGAAAGCGATAATCATAATAAGAATAATAAAGAAAAACTGAAATTCCATGTGACGTTCTTATTATGGTCAGAAATGTATTAGTATTCAAATTTACGAATTTATTCTCTGTCACTTCGAATCATCTTATGGACTAGAAAGACAAGATAAGACGAATTTTTTTTAATTTTGCCAGTAACTTGTTGATGATTTGTGATCGATTACGCAGACCTGTGCAGTTCGCCAACCTCGCCTAGTTTACTAGTTCAGTAGTTTACTATTATTATTATTCTCTTGGATTCCAAGTGGAACTGAGGGCCTCAACAACATATCTCCACTTTTCGCGGCTTTCTGATGTCTTCTTCAGGTTGATGGATCCACCATCACCTGTAACACCTGATCGCCTTCTCGCTACACCACGTTGTACATTTCAGCCTCGCGCCGACGACCTACTCGTCATCTCCCATCCAGATTCCACTCCAGCGCTGACCAACATTGAGCGGCTTCCGCAATAAATGCCCCGTTAATCCATCTCCACATTCTCCCACATATTTGTTGAGCAATCGACTCTCGCCTGTTGGTTTGGTCCCAGCCAGAGTATTTTGATGCTAATTCTTCCTGACCAGCCAGCCGGCCATTCGCTATTAAGTATGGCGTCAGCGAAGTTTTCAGCACCTTGATATAATGATGAGCAATAAATTGTGCTCGAAACGTCATCAGTAAACATTATTGTATAACACTGTGAGACTTTATCAAAACAACATTTACCCATAATGGAATTTTCAGCTGTTGATAAGAGTCAGAAGTGACTTGTTGGGTATGCTTTTCGTGACAACCTGGTCAGTTTTATGATACATATGAAAAATCGGGCAAACTTCATATTTGTGTTGATTAAAAATCCGAATCTTGTTCCTTACGCCGCCTGACTGAGAGTAGAAGATTTCCAAACTTGTTTCAGGTGGTTCAATGTGGATTGTATCTTGCCTTTCTTATTCTGGTTGGCGTCAGAATGTGCTGTGCGTCTGGTTGAAACTGTGCTTCCTAGCTAGATAAGTGAAGGAAGTGACCTCTGAGAAATCTCTTTTGTTGACAGTGTATGGCTAGTTGATTGGTTATCTTCATCACCTCCATCTTCTCTATGTTCACCTGGAGTCCTGTCTTCATTGAGTGCTTATTCAGCCAGATTATTTGTTTTCGCCCACCTGCAAGTCTTCAAGTTCTTGTGACAATGAGCATAAATCACTCATACTCTGAATCAACATCTTCTGGGGTCAGTTTTTTTATCAGTCCGACGTATTCCTGTCTTCTTACTCCCTGTACACATTTTGATGTATAAAGCAGTCCACCACAATTAGGAATATCATAGTGGGTGATAGTAGGCAGTCAGCCTTGTCTCTTACCCTTGTCTGTGCTTCGAACAGCTCACCGAAGTTTCCTTTGTGGGTCACCTAGCTTGGCCTTATTCTGAGGAAAGAAAGAGGGAAAATTGGGGTTAATGGTAGCCACCTCAATCATCTGGAAAATCAGTTCGACCGTCTAAGAAGTTCAAAGTCTCAAAAAACGTAAAAAAAACAATCATACATCTTGCTGGAATCGGAGAGAAGAGATGATGCTAGCTGTTGACAGTTTGCCTTCGAGAAGTCAGTCAGTTAATGTGTTATATATCTACAGAGGCAAAAATAAACGAGGAGATATGCGGTGGTGTCACGATATTTGGAACTGTGATGACTTCTCACACAGCAAAAGAGATGAGAAGATGAGGAAGAGAAATGCTAGGAATATGTCTCGAGGGATGCAACGTGTACGGACTCTCCAGTTTGTCAATAATCAATGACATTCAGTCACACAACAAACACAAGTACGCTCAAGCATTGTATAATATAATGTGGATAACAACACTGAGAGTAGGGAACCACCTACTCCAGGATAATGTTAGCAAAATTCGATTCTAATACATAGATCTGCACAGAATTACTGCACTTCTTCATTTTTCAGCAGTCAAAAAGACACAATGTTTTACCAGTTATCCGTTTCTGACTATAAGCTGAGATTACAGAGATGTCAAATTATTATTTCCTTACTGTCATAATGTGTACATTTAAAATTGGTGACATATGGAAATATCATGATTATCGTCAGCCAACAGTTATACACCTCATCCAACTGATATACCATGATGCCGTAGGTCAAGTTATCCTCAGTGGAAAACTCATGGAATCCTTCGAAGAGAACATGGCAATAAGACAAGGCTGCCTACTATCTACAATGATTTCATTGTTTGCGGTAGACTGGATAATGAGACAGACAGAAGGCAACAAGGAAGCAGATAGACCAACGCAAAAAAACTGGAGGATCGAGATTTCGCCCATAACATATATATGTCTGATTTCACGCAAACTAAAACAAATATTCAAGTTAAAAGCAACAAGTTGGCAGATGGTACATCAAAATTCGGATTTCAGGTAAACATACAGAAAACAGATGTGATGTTGAAAATTCCTGGCCAACAGCAAAAGCAGCAATAGACAACGGGCGACAGTCAGCACTAATGGGAGAAATCTGAAAGAAAATACCTCTTACATCTACCCACCTACCCACCTCTCTCTACCAAACTGGGAAGTATCGTTTCATCTAAAGGCGGACGGAACTGATGAGGACATCGAAGCCAGAGGATCTAAGAAGTAATGTAAGCATTCTTTACTCTCAAGTCTGTGTGATGATCGACAGCACTCAGCATGAAAAAATAAGATCCGGATTTTCAACTTCAATGTGAAGTCAGTGCTACTCACTATAGGATCAGAGGCTTGGTGCCGTATGGCATCACCAAGGGCAGCTGTTTTTGCTCAGTATCACTAAAGATCAGATGGCCGGCCAGAAAAGATCAGCATCAGAGATCTCTGGCAATGAGGGAACCAACCCTGGAGGATCGAACTTTACAAAAAATATGCAGGGAGAAATGGGGGTGTATTGGCCATACTCTAGGAAAGGAAACCATCATGTGAAATCACACGCCAGACCGTTGTTCAAGTGGAACTCGAATGGGAAGCGATGAGTTGATGGTCATTGCGAGGGTAGCACGTAGGAGAAGATGCGAACAGCATGTAGGCAGACGTGGAGCCAGGTGATGAAAACGCTGAATGAGAAGGGAACGCAATGGATACGTGTGTCTGTAGCCCTATATTCCTCCAGGAACTAAAAGATACATTAATGATAATAAATTCGAATAAGTCGACCAGTGTACCCAGGACTACTTTATAGAGTATGTTTTTCTGCGCTGACTGTTTTTTTATAGGGTGTATTTACTTCTAAATACAAATGCGATGACTTTCTCAGTGTTTTACATATAAATACCCACTATTACATTAGTAGTGTGTTGATTATTTCATAAGAATTCGCTACTTTAACATATTTAACACATTTTCTGAACAGATGGCGAACAGTAAGTTAGGAATGTGTATTTCTAGTTACAAAATAAAAGAGTATTCAAAATGTAAATCTGTCTTGGTGTCTTGAGTTAAATAATCATTATTACTGTAATATTTTGTGTACAATATTGAATAATCTGTTGTGAAGAAGATTTCTCAAAATGGCTGCACTGAAATAACGAATAAAACGATTAGTTTACCCATTACAAACCTCTGAAGCAATCTGCATCAGTCTATACGAGTGCTTCAAAAGGCTTGTCAAGACCAAAGTATCGGATGAAGTCAGATATCATCTCTAATGAAAGATCACTGCAACTTGCAGGGCAAAAGCGGAAATTTATGTAAATTGAACGCGCAAGAATTCTCATTTCTGCACCTACAGTCATTACGAATATACCTACATGACATAGCCGCTGTGCTGAAACCACAAACTCCACGATTTGGAAGTCGAAGAAGGAGGCTCAGGTATTCTGGATAGACGGATAAATTGTGAAACAAAGCATCACGTCTGATATTATCATTATAATTATTATTTTTTAATAAACAGACCACATTCTAAGCATTCAAACTGACTTCCTGTCTCTTCAGGATGAAGCGATTGAATCAATTTTGGCAAAAGCTGGTGCATAACAAAGAGATCTACTGCAGATGGTAGTTGTGAGCTGAACCTGACGAAGTTGTAGAAAAAATTCTTTATTTTTAAATGTACGGCTGCAGTTCAGGCTGCAGTACGGCTGCGACGTAACTTGTCAAATAATCACCAAAAAGCTAAGAAAATCTATTCACAAAGCTTTGAATACTGGCAAACTGCAGGTTTCATTTTATTCACAACCGATGGTGTTTCCTCATTTGAAAGGTGAAGTACCAAGATTAGACTAGCCACCTCTAATTGCATCTACCAATTAAAATGCTCTTAAGGTGGAGCATGTTATATTGGCCATTGCTCTAGGAACTTGATTTTTCCTGCTCTCTCATGAATATCTACCATTGCAGGGTGGCTAAGTATGGGTGTAGTGTAATCCATCACTGACAGTTCGACATTAGAATACCTGATCGAAACCCGCCACAAAGCCAGATATCACTGAGGAATCTTTCACCATCGTCATCGATCGGGTACCAAATAAACTGCTAAACACATCGAAGTACCACATGCTTCAAATAGCAGAGGCTATCGCGATTAGCGTGAAACATTCAGTGCTTTTTGTGTAAAAGGCGAAATTCCAATCTCTACCACTGCCCTGGCTAGCCCTCAGTGAAGACCATAAGTGTATGAATTTGTATTATTATCTTTCCTAATTTGTCTGTCCGATATTCAGTACATTGTTATGTTAGTGCTATTGAACTGTAACCCATTGATATTACTATTATTATTGATTCGATGTCATTTAAACAACGTTAGTATTCCTAATAAACTTGATTCTTTCACAATTACCAATATATAACTGTAGAACCTGATGAGTAAGAGCAGGTTGTCGAAAGGAATACTCTTTGTTCAGCAATCCGTCTTATGGGCATTTTTGACCAACTTGACAATTCTTCATTTCGAAAGCTATTTAAATACCTCCGTTCATTTGCAGGATACTCAACTTCATATAATTCCTCAAACATAGCGTTTACGGAGTTGTGCGTGTAAAGCTTTCTAAATATCATCTGGTACTTTGTTAGACTGTGTACTGTAATATTCATTATACTGTTGAAATAGTCCTTATTAGGTAACTGATTTCGATTTATTCCACTAGATCACCGGATTTTGGGAGTAAGTTGTCAGCATAGTAATTTGTAGATGCTTTATGCTTCATTTAATAGTCTAATATAGCATTTAAAACTGTTTTTAGACTACTAAATTACATGACAAATAAAAATGTATGATATCAAGTTTTTGGTTTGTAAGGATTAGATTTGTCTATACGAGTCGCCACCGATGACATTGGTTGATGCCCATCGCGCTAAACACCACCGATTGGTAGAAGTTAGAATTCATGCCTTGGCTATTGAATCGGGTTCTAGTGAGTGGTTTGACGGTCTACGAGCTCGCTAGCCTGGTAACTGGAAGGTTCTGGGTTCATACATCAGTGGTTGCTGAGTACTGCCGATGATTCCCCAAACTCTGGCATTGAATAATCTTCTAAGTTATATTTCTGAGGCCGTTGGCATCTGCAATAAGAAGACTAATTTATGCGTCCAAAGGAATCTAGTTCAGACATTGTCGTTACCTTCGCTATCTAGCTTAAAATGATCCTCAATTTTTGTGGAAATGTCTTTAATTTGATTTGGTATTCTATTTGCTATTATATTTTTATTATTATAATAATTTAAGCATCTTCAGTGAACTGTAATTCCATTGTGATCTCACTAAACAAATCGATATTATTTTAAAAAAGAAACACTAATATTATTATTGACTTCTATTCTAGAATATTCTATGTATATAAACATATATATATATATGTATAATTTTCAAGTATTGGTTTTGTAGGGATTTTGTTTTATTAAACTTGAGACTTCATCATGAGCTGACATCAATTAGAGCACCACTGCAGGTTGAAAATGGACAGTAACTCATCGAAGAAGACATTGCAAAACGGTCGCTTTGTATTGAATCGGCAGAAGTTAGAATTCATGGGCTAATGGTTCACGACCTAGTGGCACAATTGTCTACGAGTCTGCCTTTTCACCACAGGGTCTTTGGTCCGGTGGGTGCGTATTGATGAAGAGTTCCAAATTAGGACGAAACAGCTGTCCATTAATCCCAGGTTTTCCAGTGGTTCTCTAAATGATATCCGTTCCTGATGAAATCCTCCATATATATGATTGTAAAGCCAGAAGAGGAAATTCTCGAAAGAGAATATCCTTTGCTCAATTATTTTATGCTTTATACATGTCTAAATTAATATTTCCGCCATATAAATTTATAATTCACAAGTTCAGTGTACTCATTTGGGAATAACACGCAACTACTCCACATCAATGCATTGAAAAGTCATCAAAGCAAAGAGGCTTCAGAAGAAACAATCTTTTCATAATTAAAAAGTCAATCTGAACGAAGAGTATTCTTTTCAATAATTTCTCCTCTTCAGGTTCCCACAATTATAAAATAAAATATTTGTTGTCGTTACAATAAAGGCCAGTTATGCGGCGGATACATTTTCGTTAACGTAGAATAACAGATTAGTGTTATGGGGTGACAAAATAGATAGCCATATTTGTGTAACAAACGTGCCAGGTTGAAATCGACTACCAAAATATTGTAAAACGGGAGACAACGGTGGTGGTTAGTCATAATAGAATTGTAGAGTGTGGGGTAGGAAAATTGACAGGTTAGTTAGTTCAAGGTTATAAAAGGTGTCAGGTGAGTGAGTGGCTAGTACAAAGTGGTCTGAGTTAAACAGGAGATATTAAGACTGGAATGAGGGGTTCATAATGAGATAACGAATATGTTAAATGAAACAAGTGGAGGCATATATTGAGGAAACAGATAATATCATTAATAATAAATCCGTAAAAACGAAAATTCAATAGTATTGAGGGAATGTTTGCATAAAGGGCGTAAATTATGAGGAATAATAATCATAACTGTAAAAATAATATTTATAATAATAAGCAAAAACAAACCAAGAGGGTTAAGGGGAAGGAGCACTCTTGGTGAGACGAAAAATCTTCAATCCAAGGTTGGCCACGGTAGGAACAGCGTCTGGACGTGTTTTTTTTTTGAATACAAAGTTCCGGTTTAGTTGATCTTGTTGCAACAGCTTCAGCTGTGTGTAGGAGACGTAAGCGAACTGTACGTGATAACAATGTCGGAATTCAGTATATAATCCTGAAAGCTATGTTGACATCGATGCGATATCCAGTATCGACCAAGTGTGACAGGATCGAGCTTTTTATGCACTTAATCCCGAAGATTTGAGTCGAAATTTTATTGAAACAATCTCAATAATACTTAAATAATAATCATATCGAAGGTTAGGTGATTTTGATGAGACTGTGTTATTTCTGATGTTTTAAGAAGCACACTTGTAACCCACTTTCTTTTAATTTTTTTCTGTTTCCCTGCTGATTTTCTACACACAGGAAGTTTTATGGTTGGTTCAGGTGAGATCTTTGTTTTCTGATTTCATCAGGCATATTTGTCCCGAATGCGAGTATTCATTCACCTCATTCAATAGCTGACTATATGACAATGCTATGTTTCAGGTGATCCACATTGAGGGAGACTGTCAAATGATATCATACACAATACAGACCATCACCCGAGTGAAACTTGGGTGAAAAGTGACGACTGAGTCGTCGTTTCGGGAGGAGGAGATTGGAGAATGTAGGCAATCGGGGAGTCTGCCAGCAAAAAAGGACAGCAGCAGGTAGAGATGTATTGCTGAAGCCCCATGTTCCACTTGAAACATCAGGGAATAATAATATATGTTAACTGTAAATAAGTTGCATGAAACAGTTATATCTTCATAACATCAGATACTCTTTACTGGTGCATTACCCTTTTACATTATTAAATGAAGTGATAAGATGTCAATATAGTTGCTGAATTACTGATATGTGTGAAATCGGTGTAGTAGGAGTTTGTTCTGACAGTTCTGTTGATGAACAGCTGCAAGAATTCTGAGATTCTCTCAGTACAGATAACAAAATACCTGCATAAATAGGTGTGAAAGAATCATCTGGCTTATCAAGTTGACTGTGAACAAATACTATGAGTTGAATCATCGTACAATTTTTATTTCCTTATCTCAAATGATATTTATAAAAGAAAAGGCGTTTAGCGAAGGGTAACTCTAACGGCAATATCATTTACAAGTTGTACAATCGCATATTTATGCAGTCAATTTTCTTAGCAACAATAGGAAGAGTATTTCGAAAGATATGTCATCAGAATTATAAATTTTAGATAAGAAATTTCGTTAATCAAAAGACGTTAATCGAGTAGAGTGTACTCTACAATTCAACAGAGATTCGTCTGCAAGAATACTGAGAAACTGCTTGTCTAGCTGAAGAAAGAAAACTTCGGTGGCTGATTTTCAGCTGACTTTGTCCACAGAACCAATGGTTCGTATGAACACCGTGAAGGATAAGCTATCATTGTTGGCCAGCCTCATCAATATTCATCTACCAATTCACCTGCCAGTGTAGAGGTAGGTATGGCGTCTGTAACCACAGCCTCATATCATTGAACATTTACTCTCATTGTTTTTTAAATTAAACAAAAGCATCCCCCCTGGAAGCTACATCCTGGCCGAATCTGCACATCGAGCTAATCCGCAAGGGTAACTTCAGTGTTATCTGCAGAAGCCCCATAAAAGAGTACGAATCAGACTTCTTTAAACAGAGCGAAAGCAATGGTGATTCACATGTTAAATCCTAAACTCTGTCTACAAAAGAAGTTGGTTTAGTTATTTGATCTACAATGAACCAGATCTATTCTAACACTGGATACGTTATAGTTGTGTTTTATGTTACTTAATTTTCATAAATGGTGTAAATGGAAGATCTGATTTATCAGAGTGATAGTGAACAAATTCTGAGAGCCGAATCACAGTCAGAATTTTTGCTAATTTTATCATTATCATATAGGATATTTATTTGTTTGATTTCAACTTCAGAATCTGCGCCAGGATTTTGTAAGTCAGATGTGTTCCTTTATTAATTACACTTTTTGTTTAATTGATAACCAATCCTTCAAATAACCATGAAGAAAGAATAATATCTTTTAATAAATTATTCACTGGATAACGTTTCGATGGCAATTAGTTTTTAAATCAAATAAAATGATATGAAATAGACTTTCTCAATTTTGACGCTAATATTGATTTCAGTGGCAAGTTTCATGAGTTTCCAGACACTAAGCTGTTAGCATTTGAAGACTGATCGGTTTTCTGTCAACTTTTTCACCCCGCTCCAAGTCTTCCTACATGCTTTTATCGCCTCTCCACATGACCTCCTCTAAGTCACCCTTGCACTGACGACAAACTCGCCGCTTCCCTTTCAGGTTCCACTCGAGGGCTTTTCTAGTAATATCACTTGATACTTTCCTCAGAGTATGGCCAATCCATCTCCATTTCTTCCTGCCTATTTGTTTCACAATCGGTTCCTGCCAGCTTGGTTCGCTTATTGCCAGAGATCCCTGTTGCTGATCTTTTCTGGCCGGCCATCTGATCTTGAGTAGTACTGAGCGAAGACAGCTGTAAATGAAGGTCTGTAGTTTGTTTGAGATGCTCTTTATGACGCGCCAAGTCTCTGATCCCCACATTAGCACTGACTTCACATTGGAGTTGAAAATCCGGATCTTATTTGTGATGCTGAGTGCTGTTGACCTCCACACAGACTTGAGAGTAATGAAAGCTTGTGTTGCTTTCCCAATCCTGCTGCTTTGATACCCTCGTCAGTTCCGCCTGTAGTTGAAATGATGCTTCGCAGGCAGGTTGGTAGGTGAAGGAGGCTGTTTCTTTCAGGTTCCTCCCAGTGTCAGTATGTATATATATACACGATGTTGAAAAGTGAACTAACTATGGATAAAGTACATTTGTTTTTCTGACGCTCAATATAGTTTATGGCATAGATAGGTGGTCAAAAACAAACTGTTGTACCCGTAGGCCTACTGGATATATTTAACTTCCCAACATAGGTGTCCATTCGACAGTTATCTCTGCTCCCTTAAGTTCTAATACTATTGTGACAGTCTCACAATATAATTATTCATCAGTAAACGAAGAGACATTTCAGATAATAACAATTTACAACATAATGTTAATTACCATTTGCAATATTCCTTCTTGGGTGAAATGTTTATTTAGTGGGATAATGATTTAATTCAGTCTAGATTTTCCGTTGACCGATTGGGCCGAAGAAATTGGCGTCAGATTGACATGTCAGCTTTTTGTGCAGATGCTTTGATGACGTCTGATTATTTAACTAGAAGCAAATTGGTTGAGCCTCTGTGGAACTACCATCCCTCACTAACTCGAGAAATGCAGATACATCCATTTGACTCTTCTCAAATGTTACGAAATGCATATCCTGGATTCCATCCACACGTTTACGTTGATTGGGATAATTGCTACGATATAACGTCACTATTAATCTCCTTCTTATTTAGCAGCCGGAAAACCGGGGCAGAAATATACATATATATACATATCTTTACGTTCCAAATGCTGGAACATAGGCCTTCAAGTTGGAGGCTTGAAGTTTCTGGAGCAGTGGTGATTATTGTTTATGGTATATGCTTGCTAGCCACATGCCCAACCTTCCTTCCTTCCTTATCAATCTTATTATTGGTTTGACAAAGTAAACGACTGAGTCAGTCGGCCGGAGATCGAAACTCGAACCACATGCATGAACATCAAACACTCTATCGTTGTGTCATTGACGTGTACATATTTTAGCAGGCTATTAGTTTGCACAAAATTAACTGCGGATAAATGTTGAACATTGCATCAGTGTACTTACTATTTAATGACAACAAGTGAATAATTAATTGAAGTTTTAAATTTTTCTCTCCTCTCTAGGTGTATATTGGTTGATCTTCCAATCTTTAAGTATTCAACGAATAGTCAGTAGCTTGCCATGGGGAAAAATGTTGGTTGTTTGGTTGGTTGGGGGATTGAGTCGACCTCCATACAAACTTTTGATTATCATTGACATTAACTTTGTCATATTTGAATAAATTATTCCTTGTGACTGTTAGCATGTCTCTTCTGATGAACAGTTTTGCTAATTTAAACGCTGACAACCAATGATATGTAATGCAAAATGTTGCCAATGACAATACACGTTCGACTAATGCATTTGATAGCTTTCAAGTATTGGCTTTGTAGGGAATTTTGTTTGATTGATTGGTTTGAAGATTTAAGCATGAGTTGAAATCAGTCAGAAAACCATATGAAAACCATCTAGGAGTACTGGACAGCTGTTTCGTCAGCCTATTAGTATGCATCCACCGAATTTCGAACATAAGACCTTCCGATTACAAGACGAGCTCATAAATCACTAAGCCGCTGAGATGCGATCCAGTGGCCCGCCTTGTAACCAGAAGATTCCAGGTTCAAGAGGCCTGTGGTGAGCGCGTATTGTTAAAGCAAAGCTTCAAACTAGAACTAAATAGCTGTCCAGTACTCCAAGCTGGTTTTTAGGCGGTTCTTTGACTGATAGACAATTTTATTTTTTCTAAGATATTTTCAGATTAACCTTCAGACACTGTTAGTTCTTCAGTGAACTGAATTAGATTTAGTATATCTGAAAACTTCTATGCATTGAAATACATGGATTGATTACTAACGAATGTGTCATATCTGACATCTAGAAAAGAAGATTGTGACTCAAATATATAAGCTTGAAATCTGGTAATGCTTGTTTAGACAAATGAGACTAGATATGAACTGAGAAAACGGTTGGTATATGTTAGTTATTGGAAGTACTTTCACTCACTGTTATGTACTGCTGCTGAGTGAGTTTTTAGAGTTTTCCCCTGTCGCCAATTATTGTTATGTACTCGTCGAGTAGTTATTAGTCCTGACGCGGAAAGAGGGAAATCAGATAACCACCAGGTTTACGATGATACTTATATTTTCCAGACAAGGAAAATAAATGTCACACAAGAGTGTGGGTGAAATGGTACGAAATGTTCGAATCTCAGAAGTTTGCAGATATACCTTTCTGAGCAGAGAGCGCCAACTACTATGTAACGTCTTCCTGCTTGTCAACCACGCCTCAGGTGGGCCGAGGTTCAATTCCGACTAGAGCACTCCTTTACCTTGCTTAGCTATTAATAAGACTATTAAAGAAGGAGGGTTGAGCATGAAGCTAGCGATCCCATTCCGTGAAGATAAAACACCACTTGTAGCTAAAATTCAAAGCTCTAGATTGAACCAATATGTCCCACTTAGAATGTAGTAGAATTTAAATGTATATTTTTTTGAATTTTAACATGAATAAAGTAAAGTGGTAACTTAGGTAGAACAACATCCGTATTTTTAAGAAATTCAGTTGACTATTCCTCAGACTAGAATACCGCTGAAATCAATGTCTGTCAGTAAAAATCAGATAGCAGAATATACAAGAGAACTAGGTATTTGATGAAGTTATTAGTGAAGAGATATTCCGGCTGTGTAAATAAGGAATATAAGGGCTGCCTTATAAGACTTTTGAAACTCAGCACAACTGCTGTCTTATCTTGTTTCATTCCAAATGCATGGCCATTTGTGAAGTCTCATTTCAGCCATTTTCAGCCAATGAAAACTAGAAAATTGTTAACAATCCAGTAATAATAATATCTTGACTCTGAACAGTATTAATAAAATGTGTACAATTTTTTGAAGAGTTTATCTCACGATATTTTCCCTTCGTAAAGTCAATATCTTCAAGTGAAATATCATGTGACACAATGCCCTCAGAGCTTATGAAGCGCTAACCATTCCATGATGATATATATTTGCTCTGTCTCGAGAAATTTCACAATATCTAGTTGAAATTCAATTGTAAGTTGTCCAGATGTACGTTTTAAAACGTGAGGACCTTTTCTAACCGCACGAACACACGGTTGAGAATCATTTTCTGGCAGAGAGTACTACAATTGTTTCACCTCTGGATGTAACTCTTAACATATGTTTTTTTGCCAGTACTATAAATTCAAACAGAATACGTTGTAACCACTTTCTGTCACCAGTGCAACATTTCTTCCGACTAGAAGGTTCCACCTGATAAATTATAAACCGGTGACTGAATGTTTAATAAGAATCCTATGCCTTCGATAAAGTTATCAGAACTGCTTGTGAATTATTAGCATTCATCAAAGTTTACTGCGTACGGTTTAACAGTCAATACTTTTGTGAAAATACCTGTATTCACTGTAACATGATACTGCACACATCAGATTTCGTCGTGTATTTTGCAGATTTCAGTTGAATTTGTACATTTTTTCAAAATAGTTGCCTGAAAAACTTTGAAATACGTATCTGTCCTCACAGAATAGAACAGTAATTAAAATTCTTACTTTCAGATTTCACTAAGAATTCAAACAAGTCCAGATGACAGTAAAATATGTCCTTGATATGAGTGATTCTCCTGATTGTGGTAGACTGGATAATGCGACACACAGGGGTAACGAGGAGACTGGCGTAGAATTTTTCCACACGAAAACAAACGTGGAGGATATGGATTTCACCGATTTGATATATGTCTGATTTCCCACAAACTTCAAGTGAAAAGCAACAAGTTGGCAGAAGAAGCATCAAAGAATGGCGTTCAGATGAACATGGAGGAAGCAAATATAGTGATGAAGATTCCTGGTCAACAGCATCAACAACAGTCAACAGACAACAATCAGCATGAATGGGAGAAATCTGAAAGAAGCACCCTCCTCCACCTACTCACCTAACTACCAGTAAAACATCGTTTTAAATACAGGTGGGCGGAACTCATGAGGATGTGCAAGCGCAAGGATCGGGTAAGCAATGAAAGCTTTATTACTCTCAAGTGTACGTAGAAATCAACAGCAAAACCGGGAGTTGCAAGTGAAATGTGAAGTCAGTGCTACTCTTCATACAGATGAGAGACTTGGCACTGCACGGTGTCAAGAAAGGCACTCTGAACAAACTATAGACATTCGTCAACAACTGTCTTCGCCCAATACTAGTGAAGATCAGATGGCTGGCCAGAAAACATCAGCCCCAAGGATCTTTGACAATGAGTAAACCAACCCTGGAGGAGCGAACTGTACAACAAATATGCAGGAAGAAATGTAGGTGTATTGGTGATACTCTGAGTAAACAAAATATGATGTGAGTAACATCACACGTCAGGCTATTGTTCGAGTTGACCCGGAATGTGAAGCAGCTGATTTGATTATCATGTTACAGCGACATAGTGGAGTTGATGCAAAGAGGAGATGATAGCATTTGGGCAGACGTGGAGTCAGGTGACTTCGTTGATGGAGACCTGAACGTAATGTAGACGTGTGTTTTAAGACCTATGTTCCTATAGGAACTAAAAGAAACGATAATAATATTAATGAGTGTGGCTCGAAAAGGCATTTCATAATTTAATCTAGATATTCACAGGAAAACTGTGAGAGAAATTATTTATAGGACATGCAAGGATTCTTATCAATAACTACACGTTTCTCCAACCCAATTCAGTGTTGAATTGAGATCGAAATGCTCCTACAAACAGTTTATTAACGGCTTATTTATGTCTCAATCAAAGAACATTGTGTGGGGGTGTTGTTGAACATGTAGAACGTTGTTATATTTGCTCTGAAGTGTCTAATCAGATATTAGGTTTACAGTCAGCTACAAGCTTTCTGAATTTATAGCTTTGGCGGAGAAGACTTCCATCATGGACAGGTGCAGATTTGCAATTCAAGGACGTAGAACATCATTCAATTTAATATTGAACATTGGTAATAACTTTAACAGGTTTAGGCTAATAGGAAATCAATTTCCTCACAAAATAACATTCATCGCAAGAAACAGAAATAATCAGGTGATTATAAAGAAGAGTAAATTTAACCTTAGATATAGATTCATTGTGTTAAATAGAAATCAACAGCACTATTCTGAGATAAATTGCTAATTGTACGGGCGAATTCAGTTCGGAATACAGATCAACAACTCAACTTACAATCAACTGAAATTGACGTCTCCTTCCCAAATTTAATTAACATTTCATGCGTGGACATACTGATAACAGCCTCATTGTGTATTAAATTCTGTAAAATGTTGCAACAAATCTTCGAAGCTGCTTATCCAAATACGAGAATCAAACTGAGGAATGATGTTGAGAACCAACCAAAATCTTCTCAACCTATGCATAGAAAATTAGGATGGTATAATAGTAACTATGATTCGGGGTACATAATCTTAAAGTTTTGGACGGATAAAATCTAAGTTTCTGTTGTCTTATTAGGTAGATAACAGGTTTAATATGGATATTGTTCCACACAGCAGGAAACCTCTGATCCATCAGCTTGCGAAATGTCTAAGTAACAGTTGGCATTCGATAAAATGCATACTAAAATACTGTAAAGTTTACCTGCACAAGGAGGAATCTAATGCTGTGGAGAAACAGAATGAACTTCATACACATTGTGATTCTAAGGTGATTGTTGAGATGTATTGATAAATAGCACGTTAAACCAAAAAAATCTACGTAGTTATGGAATATGCTACTGAAAAGATTCATCAGTAGTGGATAAAAAGAAGGTTCATTGTCAGTAAAACATCAAATATCAGAGAGATAGATTTGATGTCAAACAGAGTGGATTTGGCTCAGTTTAGCTGTAAAACACGCGATACATGGAAAAAAGAAAAAGAAACACAATGCACGAAGGTGTCAGAATCGGGATAACATTGAAGATCTGTGCAAATGACGGTTTTCATATGAGGCATATATATTCCCTCTATATGTGTATGTCAGATTGCTAATAAATCCAAGGGCGACTTGGATGAGGTCATGTGAAGAGGAAATGAAAGCTTGTGAGCAGACCTGGAGCCAGGTGAAAACTCTAACAGAGAACCGAACACAATGGAAGCGTGCAAAAGAAGCCCTATGTTTCTCTAGGAATTAAAGGAAATAATAATAATTATAATAATAATAGTTGTTACTTGTAAGAATATGTTTCTATCAGGAAAACGAACTACACGTACAACTGATAAGTGTTTGACATCCAAGGTCATCATTTCGAATTATTTGCATTAACTAAAAGTGAGTACAACAAAGTAGTTTTATATACTGTTGGCTTTCTCATTTGAAAATAAGTCTACCTTAACCAATAGACATCGGAAGCTTTCAAATGTTCATTGAATTCATTTTCAGTTATTTATAAACCACACACGGATTCATTTCTTTTTGAAGTTGGTGTGACAAAAAAAAGTTTGATTATTTCTCATTGGATATTGTGGGATTTCACCACAGAGAGAAATCACTTCTCAAATAAATAAATAAAATAATGATTTACTTTATTCCAAAACAGTACTTGTGATACAGAATGGGATTTTCAGCATTAATCACAATATTGCATCTAATTCCTCAAATTATAAATAAAATTAATCACACAGAAAATTTCCCACATTTACAATAGGGGTAATGTCAGAAACATGCAGCATATGAAATGGAAATAGTAATAATAATACCATTGAAAAATTACCGTAGGCTTGCTTCACAAAGTATTGTCAGTTTGGTATAGAAATTCAAGCATGTTTAAAAATATTGAATATAATGTTCTCTTTACATGATGTGGTGAGGGGAAAAACAAAGATTACATCAGTCATGGAGATAATTTGGTGTTTGCAATTATGAGAGTAAAACAAACAAAGAAGCAACAGGACCATAAATATAATAGAAATAATAAAAGTAAAACTTGAAGATATATAAAGATGAATGGAGGAAATTGTTTATTTACTAGATGAAAAAAAGTTAGTTAATTCTTGCCTGATACTATTTTCATCACATAAAATACGTGCCAAGTATGGTGTCATAGAATTTCTATACTTAGACGTGCGACCATACCGTTTTCTGAAGTTACTTCTTGTTCTACCTGAGGAGGTGCAAGGTGAAAGCTGAGGGTAAAGTGGATGCTCCAAGTCAGACAAAATCCCTATAACAAATTTATTACACGACGTCAAGTGTCAATCGACAATGACGTTAACTATGTGGTCCACTGGGACACCACTCACTCTATTGACAGTCTTCAGTATTCTACGAATTGTGACATAGTCTTTTTTGAGCAAACCAGGAAAGAATAAGGGTGAACAATAAAGAAGAATAGGTAGGATGCAAAACTTTATGAACTGTAAGAGAAGAGGCTGAGGTATACCCGAGTGCCTTAACTTCTTAATATAAAATGTCAGGCGGAACATTTTACTGGAGATCGTTAAGACATGGGAAGACCAGGAGAGATCAGAAGAGAGAATGAGTCCAAGATACTTAATTTCTGATTTGATTCCTAAATCATTGTCGTCAATCTTACAACTGACATGAGAATTGACGGCTTCTTTTAACTTTTTTTTACATCTTAAGCTGAAATTAACAGTTGAACATTTGGAAGGATTCAGTTTAAGACCGTTAAACTGAGACAATTTACTGACTCCTGACAGAAAGCTATTCATTTTGATGCAATTTGGCTGGGAGTTTATAATTGAATACATATGCTTTTATTAAGATTTCTTATTAGATCAAGTGTGTGAATACATGGAATAATAATAGTTGTATAAAATGCTACTGAAATATTTGAGATTATAATCATGGGTAAATGTCAAGTAGCGAAATAATTAGTGTCTTATGTATTGCGTCGGTGGCACAGTGGTTAACACTCTCGCTGACCATGCACATGGTCCGAGGTTCGATCCCCTGCTGACGCACACTTGATATCGGCCTGCAAAATTTGGGCTATCGATATCACATGCTGAAAATTCCATACTTGTAGCAAAAATACAGTATGGAGTCAAGCTGTAATCAATAATTGAATTAAAGAAACCATAAGGTGTATAGATGTTGGTTGTATAATTATAGGATTGGTAAGCCAATATTAAACGTTACATAACATGTTGTGAAATTTGATACGATAGAAGCCAATACTTTTACATATTTTGGATTTAGAATGAAATTTAAATTTACTGAGGGTATTAAAGATGTTATTGTCTCAGACAAAGTCAAGTTCTCATTAGATGGGACGTCGCTATTTACCAATGTGCCTCTCATCGAAACTGTTCGCTTCTTATGTGATTATATTGACACACATAGTTTTAGTAATAGATTTGCCTACAATCCACCTCAAAAAGCTTTTATTGAGATGCACGTTGAATGTTCACTTCAATTTCGATAATGAGATTTATAGACAGAGAGATAGCCATGGGGCCATGGGGTCACCTCTGGATCCCTGTTGGCTGATTGTTTTATGGTAAAACTTGAAAACCTTCAGATTGGTCAAGCCATTGTTCATTTCGACATTTGCAAAAGATACGTAGACGACATTTTAGTTATCTGCGATAATAACGTAATTATTGCTGATGTCTTGTTTGCTTTCAGCAACTGTCATCCTTCTATAAAATTTACCGCAGAAAAGAAATAATAACCAAGTATAATCCACAGTAGCGGATATCTCAAGAGATTCATTCGCCGGAAAAGTACATGGAACGGACAACTAAATAATAATTATAATAGGGTGCCTATCTTCAGGAAATGAACCTAATTCATTCACTCTGCTGTAGGATAAGGAGCATTTGTAGTTCTGATTGCGTTGACTCAGAACCTGACTTCTTCAAAGCCACGTTCACAGAAAACGGTTACCCTAACTGATTTATTGACAGCCATATGAAAGATTAGCAGTCTGAATTGGTCATCGACTAAGTTCCAATGAAAACTTTATTATTTAGCTTGGAATTCAAAGGTGATCAAGCTTCAGATATCCTCAAAGACCGTCGCTCAGTAAGACATTCTTTGCAGAAAATTACAAATGAATTTCACCGCCCGCAAGCTGTTCGCCATCTCCGTAAAAAAAAAGCTCTCCTGCCTCCATGTGCATTTACCAGTTAACCTGCTCTTGTGGGGCTGTGCACGTTGATCGCAGACAAAGAACGCTTTCCACACGGACAAGAGAACACATTACAGTATAGTTTTACCAGTGGGAAAGAAAGAGCGTGAGTAGCTCTATTCTAGAACACCTGGATGACTTCTATCAACCGGCCAACCTTGATCATGATTTTAAGATCATCCACTGAATCCATGCCAATTTGCTGCGTTTTGTGTTTCGTTACATAGTTCTAACGACAGCGAAGGTCTTGGTAATTCACAACTTTAGACCAGCTAGCTAGAGCTTCCACAAACTTTAGGATACGCCCCGAATGGAATTCATTAATGGTGAGAACAGCTCCTCGTTTGCGAAACATATCACACAGTTGACAGGACATAAAACTGACGTTAACACATCTTTTATACCTATCTATAAAACGTGTTTTGAGGAGGAAGTATCTTAAAGTTTGTGGAAGCAATTAGGAAGTTTCAACCACCTTTATGCGTTTAAAGTAACAATTCGTCATCACATTAAACCACTTTATTTGGTAAAGTTTGTTTTGATTGACAAATTACATCTTCTTATTGCTTTGTTTGAATGACTATGGATTTATTCAAGTTTGGAGGTAAGTCTGTATGCAAATGGTATCTTTAATATTCTTAGTATAATTTCTTTTGCAATACACAACACTAAGCAAATTGTTTTTTCTTGAAAAGGTACATATTTCAATCCTATTCTCTATGTATGTTGAAATGATTGTGAGTGAACATGTGAGACAAAAATCACACTAATCTTTGATTTTATATTTACTCAGTAAATTTAGTAGTTTTATTGATCACAATAGCATGTATGTTTGAGCAAATGAATCCACAAACGTCTGCTTAAATAGACTAGAGTCACGTAAAGCAAATAGAAGTGCTTATTAGGAGAGTACTGAGGCTGAAGATGCGTAATTTGTTCTGGAATTCGTGGTGCTTACTTTGTATGGCTATAATAGGAGTTATATCAACTGAAGGTATGTCTACGTAAACCAAAATGCCTCTCATTTTGAAGTTTATTCATTTTTTCTTCATAACAATGTCTTATTCGTATGATAGAACTATGAGAGCATATATTATATTTTTCGGCTAGTATAGTTACAATTTGTATATCATGAAGAAGATTTATAGGTCAAGTGGATGGTTTATTTGTGAAGCTTTCATTGCCCCAACAATAGGCAACATCTTCAGCGCATACTTCAATTTGATGAAGTCAGCTTTTAGATTTCTGCACGAGTTTATTACTTATCTCTCCCGGTGGGTGACCTTGAACGTGATTGGTTGACTCTGCATGTATTCACAACCCCTGTGATTCTTGTATTGGTAATGATGTTGATTGTGTCCTTGACCTAAAATATGAGATTTCCTTCATATCGTCTATGTCAATGTGTATACTGATTGACGATTCACTGGAAGATTAGGCTTCTAAAAAGATTCTCTGATATTCTTGGTGTTTTCTCTGTCTTATATGTGAATTTTGGTTGTCCCAGTCGAATTAGTGTCCGCGGTTGTCTGTATGCAACGATATAAGGGAGCGGATGCCATATATTTTGACGGTTTGTTTATGTTCATGCCTCCAACCATCTAACATCTGTCATTAAAAGTGAACCTTGGTGGCAAGCTACCTAGAATGGTAGCTACATTGCAAACAAGACTGATAGAATTCACAAATTTTCATGAGCTCTGGTGTTTATTTTTGTTGGTTTGGGTTGCTCGCCTCAAGATCAACCTTCTCTCTTCACCGGCCTTAATACAAGCCTGCTGAGATATGTAAAGGAGTGCACTGGCAGCGGTTCCGACCTTGGAAGATATTCGTGGTTGGAGAGCAGCACTCTATCGCTAAGCCACTGATGCAAAGGCTGTATTAATGGCTAGATGAAACTGATGAAAAGAAAAGAAATGAAAATAGGTGATAACGGAAATGAAATTCTTCAACTGATGACAGGTGGTGCTTTCAGTGGACCTTTATACACAAATAAGTAGTATAACGATCTGACTGAAGATGTCTCTACAGTCAAAACTTGAGGTAATTAAGTGTGTAATTTGTGTTACTCAACACTAGAACCACTAGTATTATCAGTATAATATCACAATATTAGAACTTTTTAAGTTGGAAAACAGGTTGACTTATTTGATATTTGATACAATGGGCTGGGAACATGACAGACTTTGTTAATCTGCGTAAGCCAACTGCCTAATCAGCGACGTTTCGTCCAGTGAATCGACTCGTCAGAACTTCATTGAAAGCAAACCTGTTATATGTGAAAAATAATGTTACCAGAATAACTGATTGTGATACCTTTGAATGTTCCTAGTGGAATGTAGTTCTTCAACAGCACATGTCCATTCTATCCTGCTTTTTGTTGTAGTCTTTATTTTGGCCTCCATCCAACTTGACTTCACATGTTCCTAGCACTTCTACAGTGTATCCTTTGATATCTTTTGCAATCTGAGCTGAATATATCGTGCTGTTTTTTCTGTTTTCATCCTAAGAAGACACATTGACTGGCTTGCTTCTTGAAGTATTTCTCCAGCTTGCGTTATTTTTTTTCTCCCTGACCTTCGTGACAAATAATATTTTCATTTTTTATGTTTATACTGTGTTTTAAAGTTCCTGTAGCAACTGAATTGATTGTCAGTAGGTGGGAGGGTGGAGTCAATTGCTCAAAGGCCAAACTTCTCTGCTTTTTGTGGGCTTAGGAGGTTGTTTGTATAATGGTTTCTATATTAACTCATGGAGTGTTTCTCCGCCATAAGTTTTCGTCTGCGTCACACTTATTTTTATTAGATTGCATGAAAAGGCTGTGTTGATGAAGTCAGAGACAGCAGTTGATGAATTGACAACTAACCACAAAAGGGGAGTAAAGTATATCTTATTGGGGGTATTGGATAGTGTACTTGATGTTCTTATTTCATCTAGTATTTTCCTCCTTTCAAAACATGTAAGAATTATACAGCACTGTTAACTTTGTTTAATATTTATGTTCTCACAGTGACGTCAACAGGTAAGCTAAAGCCCTTTTTTATATAACATCTAGTAGGTGCCCAAGTATCTTTGTGTCTGAAAAGTCACCATGAAAAACATCGGATTGTGCTATTTCATCATGAGAAAGACCAAATTATACTGTTTCCTATAATCTAATCTGCTGAATGTCTGTCTAATTGGTTTTGCATAAATTAAGCAACGTTTTGTAATTGAAAACAATATTTCTAATATCATCATTGAGAACAATAACTCAGAACGGTATTTTGTCTATAATTTACAAGTCACACAAATATCTATTCATGACATGCAAAATATGATCAATCGTAAGAAGTTGACTGCGTCTACGTACACTTTGTTCAACCTGACAACTGCCTGTTATATATTAACACTTTTTGAGTTCAAGCCTATAAAGCTGCTTTTCAAAACGTCTACTTCATTTTTCTATCATTAAGAGAGTTAGCTCAAAGTAGCTACATTCAAGAAATGTGTTCAGTATCTTAGTAATTTATCTTTGTGTTTATATTCAGGAAGTAGGAGTATAATTAATCCATTGAACTACCTTGTACTTGATAAAAGTTCGGAGTAGACGGATGTAAGCATTAAGCAATCAGTGTTCTGATAATGTGAAACTCACAAGAGCTGATAGTCATGCGTAAGAATTACTGCATATACTTTGATGATGAATTTGTAGCTGTCATTTTGAATTAGTTGTGTTTTATGAACTAATTGATAGATTTAATTGAGAGGCTTTCGTTGTCCCCCTCCTAGACAACATGGCTTCAGCGCAGGCTTTAGTATGTGAAATGAACACATTTACTTTCTCCATGAGGGATGTAATTGTATCGCCTGACAATAATTGTCGTGACTGGATGGTAATTTACATTTCTGTTGGTCAGTTTCATTGAATTGGAACTCAAACATCATGTCCACATGAATGTAGATTATTATGGACACTGATTTGATTAAAGTAATATAGACATTTTTAGAAGAATGGTTACTGAACAAAGAACACTCTTTTTGATTGCTTTATCATCAGGTTCTACAGTTATATATATACAAAATAGTGAATGAATGAATTAGTGTTATGAACACCATTAATGCTGTTTGAATAACATCGTATCAATAATAATAGTAACATCACCGGATTACACCTCAACAGTGTCAACATAAAAGTAAACTGAATGTCAGATAACTAAGGAGAGATAATAATAGAAGTTCATGAACTTATAGTCTCCATTGAAGGCCAGGGCCTTAGTAGTGGCTGGATTTACTTCTTTTGCACACAAACCACTGGTTGTTACACGTGAATCTCAATAGCCCCCGCTGTTTGAAGCATGTAGTACCTTGATGTTTGTTTTTGCCAATTTGTTTGTTGCCCGGTAGATGATAGAGAAGGATTCTCCTGATGCTATCTGACAGCGTGGCCGTTTTGGGCCAGATGGTCTAATATCGAACTGATGATGGTGTTTACAACACCTTTACTTAGCCATACTGTGAAATGTACTCTAGCACATAAAATCAGATTGTAGAACCTGATGATGAAGTTATCGAAAAGAGTATTCCTTCTTCGGTAAACATTCTTTCGAAAATTATAATGGGCATTTTTAATCAAATAATAATGAAATTTTGCATAGAGAAAACACCAAAAATGCAGTCAGCGGATTTATAGAAGCCTAGTACTTAAGTGAATTAGTAATTATCCCAGAATTAGTGTTTAAAATCCCAAAGAATTTACAACTATTCAGTGTTTTGACAATGGATTTAACATTGGATACAATCAAGAGAAAATGTTAGAGAAACAAACTATAAGATCTCGGATCAAGATCAAATCTTTATGAACATGTTCATTATTTCTTAAGTGATCGTTATCCTGGCTACACCAGTGTTCAGTGGAAGGGATGACATCAAAGCTATCAATTCATTGAACAGTTCTGAAGTAAAGTAGATTAATGTAAGCCATTCCTGAGATATTGATTGAAAACATTTTGTTTAAACAAATTACTGTTCATTGTATAAAAAAACTTATAATGACTTAAATGTACTTGTCTAATTATAAAGCTGAAAATGCCGGTAAGTAAAAAAGCTTTATCACTTGACCATTTACGTGTTTCTATATAAAAATAAAACATGTATTCATGTGAGCAGTAATCATAATAAAAATAACTTTAAAGTCAAGTCTTGTGTAGTTCTTCTGTTTAAATGTGGAGGAGGAGTCATAATTTCACGAGAGGTTCATTATTTGGGATAAATTGGTGGAGGGTGACTTGGAGTGGATACGCATTTCGTCCTATTATGGACTCGTCAATTGAATAAGCGTGAATCCACTAGTGAGTGACAGTTTTCGCACTGAGGTTCGAACCCGGTACCCATCATTTCAAACGTCCAAAAATTATCTTCTAGACCACAAAATCCACTTTTATTATTACTATCCTATCCGGAATTAAGCTGACGGTAAGTGTTCTGCTATTCGCCAGCGAAATTACACTCTGTGATATTATTTCAGTGACGCAGAAAATATTTGTCTCTTTGTACATGCAAAATTAGACAAATGTATGCAGTCACATGTACTTAGGATGAATCATACATGGGTACATTTTTGGTCTACCAAGGAATAAATCCATACTCTGAGTAAATCATTGAATAATTTATTGATATTAGTGCTACTCGATTTGGGATTAGCAGGACTGTTCTTCAAACAAGTTCAGGTATATTCTCCTGGAGTTTCCAGTCAGTATTGGATACATACATATCTGGAACTGATTGAGTATAAACTAATGTAACTAACACTTTGTTAATTTGTTGTTCAGCTGTTGCCCTTAACATCGACACTCAGAACAGATTAGATTAGTAAGTTTTAGAACGTGGAAAATATACATTAGGACATTAAAAAAGAGGAGATTAGGAAGTTCAGGAAAAATGTCGATCTTTTCGACGATTTCATTTTTAAAAGCAATTGTAAAATCGCATTTAAATACATTATTTTACATAGATATATTTTCTTTTTACTTGATTTGACATAATTACGAAGGCGAATATGAAGGTGAGAATCATTTTCAACTAGATATGGTTCACGAGAAGAGGTTCAGAAACAAACTTACACTGCATTAGAACTAATTTCCAGTGAAATAATAACTTTCAACTTTAGATTGAAGTTAAGAGGTGTGAATGTAGGTTACAAGAGCCTTAGAAACAAAATTACACAGGATTAGGATATAGTTTTACAATGGTTATTTTAAAGGAAATGTAAATGTGAGCAGGAGAAGCATGGAAACAAACTTAAAATAACTCTTCTTATAACTGAAAAAAATGGGATGAATTGAGTGAAGACAAAGAGAGAAGAATCACACACACACACAAAGAACGAAAAACATCAGAAAAAAGAAGGCTTTAGGGAACATACGAAACTAGGTCCATAGTATTTGTAGTGGTTGGGCTAATTGCTTTGAACACACAGCTCCGGCTTTTCGATGCTTATTGCGAGGGCTTCTGAAGTACAGAGAGGTCGGAATTTATTTGAGACGCCATCGGAGATGTTAATCAGTTGTTCAATAATGGCACTTTCGATTGAACCGGTGCCTCCTTTTTGCAGCCATCCTGGGTAATGTTCTCTAACACGTTTTGAAGAACGTGCATACAAGGACTTATATACCTAGCTCCATATCAGCAGCTGTACTGTTATATGCACACTGAATCAGTCATTTGTGAGAGATTGTCCTTCGCATTGTTGTGAAGTACTGGGTGGCTAGAGAATGTCACTCTCAGTATTGCTGCGGGAAGGTCTTCGTTAAGGAGCTGGATATTCTCCTCTTAAGCTCAGATTCACATACAGGGTTTTCTTCAGTTTTATTCATTATAATCCTGTGTAATTTTGTTTCTAAGCCTCTCCTCTTAAGTCATATCTAGTTACTAAATGATTCTCACTTTTATTCGCCTTCGTAATTATGTGGAATCAAGTAAAAGAAATTGTATCTATGTGAAGTTGTGTATTTAAATGTGATTGTACAGATGCTTTTGAAAATGAAATCGTTAAAAAGATCAACAACTTTGCTTTACTTCGCAATCTCTTCTTTCTAATAACAAGTTTTTACCATAAGTCTACCTTATTACTGTAGTATTACTATGAATGATTCATACAAACATAATCACTCACTGTCTAACAGAATCTTGTATGTACTACTGCAAAAAAGATTTATGAGTAGTTTATAAATAGACGTTCATCAGCTCAAAATACCAAACAGCGAACAGAGAAATAAGTTTGATGTAAAAAGTGGAAATGAACCACTATGTGAAGCGAAACATGAGTTATCCGAAAAGAAGATAAAGCACCACAATACGAAGGAGGGGCAGAAGTAGCCTCACAAACGAGATGTGTACAAATGATGATTTTCAGATAAGGTGTATATAATTTCTTCAACGATTACAATATGATTACTTAAAATATTACTGAAAATAAAGAATAAAATTTATTTGCAGAAGAAAGGTGAGTAGTGTGTTTTTCATAAATGTATTTTATCAGTCTATGTGAAGGTCAGCCATTTACAAGTTAAATTATACTTCGGATGTATAAGTAACCTGTTAAAATGATGGTGATATGAATTCTGTGAAAGGTCAGATGACAGTGAGAAGACGGTTTCACAATTTGTTTTATATATATATATATTTCCTGTCTTTCTGTCACTTCAACTTCTCTTTGTTGTTTGTTGCCACTATGTCGGCTTAAGGACCCAATAGATCCAATGTCGAAAAATAATATAATTTACCAAATACCATGTAATGCTGACTGAGAGGTCGATTATATGGGTCGAACTAGAGAATCAGAGTCAACTAGATTATTAGAACATGAAAATTTATCTGGGCGTAGAATAACTGATCCTGATAAGTTTTTTATAACCTAGAGAACAGTTCAGCCATTGCACTTATTCACTTTAATGTAATCCCAAAGTAGAGTAGATACGTTTTACGAGTTGATCACGGATTGATATCAGTTAGAGAACCATTGAAAACAGGGAGTACTGGACAGCTGCTGTTTCATCCTAGTTTGGGAATCATCGTCAGTACGCACCCACTGGGATTCAAACCCAGGACCTTCCGGTTACAAGGCAAGCTGGCTCGTATACCATTCAGCCACTGGGACCCGATTCAATAGAGAGTAGATACGAGAGATTGAGGTACTAAAAAGAAAGATAGTGAGATGTAGATACAGAGAAGTTAATCGCTGAACCTTTGCTTATCAATTCAACATCACACACACACACGCAGTCGGAATGACTGGTTGAAGGATTTCATCATAAGCTGACATCAGTTAGAGAGCCATCGGAAAACAATCTCGGAGTACTGGACAGCTGTTTCATCCTAGTTTGTGAGTATTAGGCGGTACATACCCACCCTACTTTAGTTTGAAACCAGGACTTTTGATTACATCAACATTAAGCCATTTGGAATCGATCTGAGGCTGCCTTTATGAATTCCAACTTCTGCCAAATCATGACATATTAGTGACCTTTCACAATGTTTTCTTCAATGAGTTATTGCCTCACCTTCAATCTGATGTACCCTACTGGTTACGGCTTCGCAGCGAAGCCTTAGGTCACCGCTGAATAAGGCTAGTTGCTAGTGTGCCTCAGACTAATTTTCAAGTATTAATTTTGTAGGGATTTTGTTTGTTTAATTGTTTGAAGGATTTTATCTTGAAATGACAACAGTTAGATAACCATTGGGAAACCAGATGGGAGTACTGGACAGCTGTTTCATCAGTCTAGTTTGGGACCATTGGAATGAATCAACACCTATACCGGAAATATGGAAAGTATGAACACATGACAAAGGGAAGCTGGAGGACAGAATAGAGAAAAACTGTGTAACTGAAATTGATATGATTATGAGTGGCCATAATTTGCCCTCAAATTGTCAGCCGGTTGTTAATACACTACATCATCGCTGTGTATGATAATTAAAATAAACATATCTAATGTAGAATAAAATCTATGTAGGCTAGATTTGATGTCTGTTACTGGAACGAGAGGAATGTTGTTATTGTAAGAAATTTAAAGTTTGATGATGTGTGGAATCAAAAGTTTAGTGAACCATTGAACGTTGACCACGTGTTCAATGTTAATTCACTCTGGAATGCAAATCAATCACAAAAGTAGCAGTTAAGTGACTATGAAGGTTGTCAGTCAGAATTCAAGAATCAGATAAATTATGGAATAGCTCAGCTTTAGGAATTTCGACTCTCAATAGTATTATAAGATCATTAAGATTCTCTGTTGTTGACAATATCAGAAAAGTGTGGGTTTAAAGACATCCAGTTATTTTCAAGTATTGGTTTTGTAGGGATTTTGTTTGATTGCATGGAGGATTTAATCATGAGCTGACATCAGTTAAAGAACCACTGGAAAACCTGGGAGTACTGGACAGATGTTTCGTCCTAGTTTGGGACTCTTCAGCAGTACGCACCCATCGGGATTCGAACCCAGGACCTACTGATTACAAGACGAGCTCGTAGACCATTGAGCCACTGGGACCCGATCCAATGGTCCTTGAATTCTAACTTCTGCCAATTCACAATATAGCGCGACCACTTCGCAACGTCTTCTTCGATGAGTTACTGCCTCATCTCCAACCTGCTGTACCCTACTGGTCACAGCTTCCCAGTGGCTCAATGGTCTACGAGCTCGCCTTGTAACCAGAAGGTCCTGGGTTCGAATCTCGGTGGGTGCGTACTGCTGAAGAGTCCCAAACTAGGACGAAACAGCTGTCCAGTACTCCCAGATTTTCCAGTGGTTCTTTAACTGATGCCAGCTCATGATTAAATCCTACATCCAGTTATATTTCAGAAGGATGGCAAAATGAATTTCAAACAAGGTTTGTTCATAAATATTAATTTTTTCTAAGAATCGTGATACATTTTGAACATTTTTACGACTTCAGGCACTCTGGTTCGTAGAAATCAGACTTGGTTTGGTCAGATGATACAAACCTTCTATGTGCTAGTTTAGTTACTGATTAACATGCCGAGATATATTACTAAAAGCTGTGAATTAAAGATTTCTAAATACCACGTTTCTAGTGGAAGATACTCAACTGGGAAAGTAACTTACACTTAATGAAGGATAAAATGTGTATTCGCTTGTCCGTAAGCAGGTTTTCAGATGTTGATTGTCCAACTCTCGTCATGAACCAACTCCTGTTAGAGGGAACTTGGAGATAAGGAAGTAGCACTGGGCATCTATTTATTAAGTCTTATTTCTGGGGTGCAGTGCACACTCTTGACTGCGGCAGGGATGGAACTTGGAGCCTTCGTGTAACATGACGAAGGCTGTAATCCAATGATCCATGAATTTTAATTCTATCCAAAGTCTCCACAAATCTTATGGTCTGAATTTCAAAAGTCATCCGTTTGTGAACTGTATTCAGTATACCTTGAATATATACGTCATCGGATTATAAAGTATTTCTCTTTCTGCAATGATTTAATTTTATTTTACAGAACTAATAGCTGGTTGGAGTAAGTTATCACTTTAGTTTCATCAATATTTTTCCTATATTATTTTATATCATCAGTAATTTATTCAATACCTCTCGCACACTGATGATGTAAATGAAATCTTCACCTTTAATTCTGCAAGAACACTTTCCAAACTACAGACTAATTAGATGATTGAAACTATATCGATCCACCTGTACATATTTCGTGAATTCGTTACAGGATTTTTCATAAGCTGACACCAGTTACAGAACAATTGGAAAACCCGAGAGTACTGGACAAGTGCATCGTCTTAATTTGGAACTCTTCAGCAGTATGCACTGAATAATGCTCGAACTCAGAACCTTCCAGTCGTGAGTTCAACTTGTAGACAAGTAGGGTCCACTAAGTCAGTGAAGAGGATAGTTGCTTGATTATGCCACTGATTCGCTGGCACTCATGGACTATTGTGTTGGGTTCCATTGACTCAATTGTCTACAAACTCGTCTCAAAATTCCAGGTTCCTGGGTTCAAACCCCACTGGGTGAGTACTGTTGAAGTGCCCTAGGCTCGGATGAAATCTTTGTTCAGTGATCGTTTTCAAGTGGTTATCTAGCCGATATCAGTTGATGATCACTCCTGTAAACAGTCGAATCACTGCAAACCAGTAGTTGGTACTTTCCATGAATTTCGAAGGAATGTAACTTCATGAATAACCACATAAGGCCTACTTCATACGTTCCAAATCAAACATGGGGCTTTAGCAGCGCATCTACTTTTTATCTTGCCCTCTGCAATCTTTTCCAGTTGACTTCGCAGTGGCCTACAATTTCCTATCTCCTTCTCATATGGATTTCCTCATGTCCAACTGGTCGTTTTTCGTTGCGGTTCCACTCTATCAGTCATCTGGCGCATGATATCAATCAGTAGTGTCTTCCTTGTGTGTTCAGTCTATCTCCTATCTCTTCGATAGATTTGGTAGGCAGTATATTGTTGGTTGTTTAGTTACCCTCCAGAGTTCCTTGATATCAATACATCTACTCTTCAGTATGGAGCGAGTATAGGCAGCAGTTGATGAAAGTCTGCAGTAGCCTGTTGGAAATGACTTTCATGATACGCCGAGTCTATGAACCACATCGAGACTTTGATGTGACATTCGCGCTGAAAATCCCCTTCTTGTTCCTTACGCTCAGTGTGGTAGATTCCGTCAATGATTTCAGATATGTGAAGGTCTGTCTGGCTTTTCCTGTCTTGCCTTAACGTTCTCATCTGTGCAGCTTGCCTGTAGTCAGAAACATCGATTCTGAGAAAAGCAAAGAAATTAGCTCCCCTAGTTAACTTCTTTTATTAACTACACTCGCCCTACAGTATAAGTGCTGGGCTTTTTTCTAGATTACTTCTCTTACCAAGGTGAATCATACTAACCTCGCTAAATTCTTAAGTTTTGAGAAACTGACAACTCCCGAACTACTAGTCTGATTGATTTAGTTGACCTTAATAGTAGTCATTGGAAGGTATTTTGTAAACTGGCGAAACTAGCAATCACAACACAAATAAGAAGGCATCTAAAGTATATATAATTATACCATATAAAGAAGGGACATCTGAAACGCTATGCGGTATTCCTAATAAAGCAGGAATTACGGTGCCATTCAAACCTACAAACTTACTCAGGTAGGACAAGCTCAGTAGGCTATAGGATTCTGTAGGTTGTTCCAATTAGATAAAATAATATAATCTACAAAATACCCAGCAGTGACTGTGAGTTAAGTCAACCACATACGTCAAACCAGAAAATCAGGAGTAGTCAGATTATCAGAACAAAAGATTAGAAAAATTGGCCTCACAAAGATAAGTAATTGAGCTAAAAACTCAGCAGTCTCATTGCATGCAATAACACACAACCACACAATAGAGTGGGACATAGTCATGATTCTACAAAGTAGTATAGGTAGGGGCAGAGAGACAAGGGTTGATTAATGAATATTTGTTCATCGAGTGAATCTACCACTCAACACATGCAATAAGAATGACTCATTATTCATACCAGAAATACAGAGAATATTACTACCAATCGTAACAGGGGATCAGAAATATTAAAACCATATAAACGTAGTCAGAACGTTGAGTGAGTAGTGCCTTGATATGATTATGAGCCGTCATAAATTGTGCTTGAAACGTGGTCATCAGTATATATTTCTTATTGTATAACACTGTGAGACTTTATCAAAAAAAACATTACCCTCACTGTTATGCTGAGATTCAAATCAAAATACAAAGCAGTGAGTATAACACTTTATGTTATTTCAACTTATGTAAGATTTTTCCTCCGGTCACTGTAAGTCTGATTTTCTCTAAATAAATTACGTAATTCGTTATCTTATGACGCATATTACACAGATGAATACAGATAAGACAACAAAGATTCCCTGAGTACTGTTATAGTTGGATTACGAAGAGTTCTCTTTTTGCTTTGTTCAACTCCACCGGAGGCGATACTTTATCAAAGTCTACGGATTGTTTTCCAAGGCATACGGTGACCAGTGTAGTATTGAATTCAGGACTGATTTATGTAATTCCTTTTTCATTGTTTTGAAGAATTGGAATAAACATTTATACTGTTGAACCTCAAGTACCTACTTACAAGCCGACTACTTTAAATTGGTTTACAATTCGTCTACTAATCAGTGGGACAGATCATGGCACCAAGAGGTAGCCACGAAAACTCCTGGCCTTATAAAGATAGTGGCCATTTTCAGATATTTGTATTCCTTAGGGATAAGTTAAGGTCCTTATCGGTCCTTCTTCAACGGTTTCCCTTTTTCCTTGAACGTCATTAATTAGCCATCGCAATATCAAATTCACATAGCGACATGTCTCAGAGTATCAGTAAAAATTATTGGACAGTATCATAAGAAAACTGTCATTTGACAACACCTATCTGCTGCAAATCTATCCGTTTACCGTTGCCACTTTACATTGCCGATTAATAGTTCATTTTTCACTTCTTTATTTCGCAATTTTAAATAAGATGTGTAACAACAGAAGACAAAAGCTGGGAAACAGATCGTGTATTGAGAAAATCAACAGATATTTATAAATTTTTATGACATTATTCTTTATTGTTAGCAGAGAAGCAACGTCTTCTTACTGGTTGCTTTCCTACTGAAGGTTATTCTGTCATACGTTTGCAGCCGTTTCTTAGACAGTCCGACAATATAATTGAATTTTAGATTTTCCTGTCAATTAATTGGACCAAAGTGCTCGGTCTCAGGATGACATGTCGGCTTCTTTTGCAGATGATTCGACGCTGTCTAGGCATTTAATTAGAATTTGATTGGTGGGTGGGGACTGGCAGTGGAATCCAGGATGCGCATTTCATCCTAGTTGGGACTCGCCATCTGGATGTACCTGTATTTCCCCAGTGAATAATGATGAATCCCAACTAGGACGAAATGCACATCTTGGATTCCACTGCTAGTCACCATCTATCGATTAAAGTCTGGTAGGCGCCCACGATAAGTCTGTTGTGATTGGTTGTTGAATACCTGAAGGTTAGGCTTTGTTCTTGTTTTCTCTTCTGACCCTAATTCGGTATGTAAATATTGACGTAAATTGTTGTCTAGAATTTTGTCTTGCAAACAGCCCGACTACTGATACACCTGTGGTAAATATCTCAGAAATATTTTACAAGAAAACTACAACAGGTGTTGAGTATTTCTTGAAGTGTGATAAATGTTCAACTGTAATTATTTTTCCTTTTTAGGTATGAACTGATTGACTTCCCATTGCTTTGAT
Organism: Trichobilharzia regenti; assembly: GCA_944472135.2. Taxonomy (NCBI): domain Eukaryota; kingdom Metazoa; phylum Platyhelminthes; class Trematoda; order Strigeidida; family Schistosomatidae; genus Trichobilharzia; species Trichobilharzia regenti. Next base: position 56,592,479 of record OX235266.1, read on the forward strand.
AAATTTGAAGCCCTGTGACTAGCTCTGCATTCAACAACTAGATGATGGAAGAAACTGAATTCATGTTATATGAAAAATATAATTTTGCTTGTCAATAAACATGCTACTCATATCTGAAAAAGTTGTGTATTTTTTCTGACCCTGTCTTCAGACGAAAGTTTTCTAGATTTATCGACGGTATTCAAAGGTTCACTTTGTTCAACTGAGTTATGCCTAACAGCCTGTAAACTTGTGCATTCGTGAATTTTGAGATTTTATAGTTAACTGGAGTTCAAGGGAGAAGTCATGACCAGTAAGGTGTAGCAGGTCGGATGTGAGGACAAATACACGCCAGCGATGGCACTGGCTAATGGTCATGCTATGGTGGGAATTGGCAGAAGTCGGAATTAATGCCGTAGCCAATGAATCGGTTGACAATGGCTTAATGGTCTACAGGCTTGCTAGCCTTTTAACCAGGAGGTTATGGGTTGGAACCTCTGTGGTGGGTTCGTATTGCTGAAGAGTCCAAAACCAGGCTGACGAAACAGCTGTTCAGTACTTCCTGTGGTGGGTTTTCTAATGGTTCTCTAACCGATGTCAGCTCATAATGAAATCATGTAACCAATCAGTTAAATCCCTACAAACCAGTACTTCAAAATATGCATCTGCAAGGTATTGGTGAATAAGGAAATAGGACTTGTTCTCTGAACATTGGTCCGTTCCACAACATTCCTTAAGGTTCCAAAGCGAATACAAGGCGTTGAGCTTTGAAGTTTTAGCATGATTGATGTTTTTTCTACAGTGTGTTGGTGAATGTGAACATTGAAAGTTGGTTCACTGAACTTGATCGCCACTGGGGGCAACTCGAAGGCACGAATGATTCAATCGTGTACAAGTTGGAAGAAGACGAAAGACTACGAATAAAAGTACAATACATTCCTCGTAAAACATCTCTTTACAGAATTTGTATCAATTTCGATTTTAATTGTCGAACAATACAAGCAAGTCTTGGTGTTTTGGAGTAAAAGTCGAATCGGAAAGACTTCTCAAATATGGGAAATTAGGGTTAATTTTGCTTGACAGTCAACCTTCCCTCCTTATTAATTTTAAAAGTGCGTCCACCGATGATTGAACATCAGACCACGTGTATGTTAGCAAAAAGTTCCACCATTGAACCGCCAATGTAACTTCACTTCAAAGATGAGTTTGGACATAACTCGTTGAAATTCTCATGTATAATTTCATTTGTAATGTCAACAACTCACAGGTGACATTTATCGACAGAGAGGTAGAATTCTGTGACTAGAAGTGTTGCATTTGAATTTTTGATATACTCTCTGGATTCACGTTATTCGCAAGTGATTGAGATCTCACCAACATGAATACTGAACGAATTTTTTGTTAAAGTTTGCCACCTTCACTGTTTCTCAGACTGTCACTGTTCTTGAGTGATATAATATGCACTTAGATGGACGATATCTGACACTGTAAATCTGAAGAAAAATGCGCAAATAAGAAAAATCCCTCTCGACGGTGGCAGATTACTTAAAAACAAGTTAATGAAGTTACTCATATTAGGATAAACTTCGTGCACTGCATGGTAGAGAATAACTCCATTTCGGAGAGGAATTTATTTTGATAAAGTCTCACAGTGTTACATCTACATTACTATTTACTGATGATGACATTCCGATCATGATCATATCAAAGCACTCGTACAACAGTCTAGCTTCATTTATATACATGAGTAAAAATTATTGATTAGACACTTGAATAAAATGAATACGTAAACCCACTAGTTAAGAGAATAAAATTCACATTTGAATCGGAAAATGAACAAGGAGAATTAGCTGTAATGTTAGATTGTGGAATAAAACTAACGCAAGAAGGTCAGCTACACTCTAGGGTTTATGAAAAGTCAGTGCATTCTAAAAGATATTTTAACTTTAATGTATCTCATCCGTTATCTGTGAAGTTAGGCTTAGTTAAATGTCTAACAAACCGAGCGGTACCACTAGGTAGCACAAGAAAAGACCTAAATGACGAAATAAAACAGATAGTAGAAGAAGCGTTGGTATCAAATAACTAATCATCCTATAAAATTTATTAGGAAGGCCAATAAAGACCAAAAGCAAAGTAAAAATAATTGTGAAACTAGTAATGATAACATAAATAAGAGAGAATATAAGCCATCTACAGTTTTACCAAATGAGGAAGAAAGTGAACATCCGAAAACCTACATAGGATTCTCAATAAAGCAAGAATTAGGGTGACACTTTGATCTGCAAACTCACTCAGATAGGACCAGCACTGTAGTTTAAAGAACCCTGTAGGGTGACCCACTCACACAGAATAATATAATTTACAAAATACCTTCCAGTGACTGTGAGTTAATTCCATCCACTACATAGGTCAAACTAGTAGATCAGGAGTAGTGAGGTTGTCAGAACGTAAGAATTCAGCTAAGGTTAGAATGATTGGTCCCACAAAGATAAGGAATTTCACTGGAAGCATTAACACACAACGACACAATAGAGTGGGAGAGGATTGAAATTCTAAGAAGTAATATAAGTAGTGGGAGAGAGATTGATTACTTGATCACGGTTCATAGAATCTACACCCAACACATGCAACAGAAATGACTCAACGCAAATACCAGATATATGGAAGATATTATTACCACCAGTCAGTCGAATCACAGGAGGGTAATAAATAATCTTAAAATTCTACTTCAATTCACATACATTATAACATTATAACAAGTTACTTATTTTGACTATATAAACACACGTCTTATTTCCCATCTGATTGTATTTGATTGATAACACTCATATTATTATTTCTGAATGTACATTATCACATATCGATTTTATTCAAATGTCTAATCATCAATTTTCACTCATATATGTATATATATACATGAAACAAGAAAGTGGTGTGTGTGAGTGCTTTGTTATGATTATGAGCAGCCATAAATTGTTTTTGAAAAGTCACCATCATCAGTAGATAATACCTAATGTATAATACACTGTGTGTTTTTATCAAAATAAAATTCTATCCATCATGAAATTAATGAAGTATTTAGGAACGGATTGAGTGAATGAACATTGACAAATTTTGCTGATTTCGTCATAGAAAATGGCTGTTGAACAATTCCACACTAGGAAAAAAAACATCTACCCATTACTGTCTAGTAGTCAACGGCAATGCAAGTGATGTCGCTTCCTGATGAAAATAATTTCGTGTCGACATGGTTTATTATTCGAGCTGACACAATGAAATCGAGTCCATTCTTGAAGTGTCTCCACTGTTGAAATTCTTAAGCGTAGTTTTGCCTTCATTTTTCTGTAAATCATAAATACGTAAATTCACTTTGGATGTGTAGGTTGAGAAAACTAAAATGTATGTAAACGACTTCAATTCATGAAAACTATCTATAATTATAAGATGAAAATGCAAGCAAGTGGAGGATAGAGCGCATTTACACATTGATATTTAAGCGACTAAGCGCAGTTTCGAGTTACAAAAACAGTTGATTAAAAATTTCATCAGATATGGAGATTTTTTTCAAATCTGTCAAGTATTTTGTTACACTTAAACTGCGACATCCCACATTCTTATTGATTAAATTGTATGAGTAAGTGAATACTCACATCGGTGTGTAAATACATCAATGCGAATTGTATGTGTATAATATCCAATGAGTAGTAATCATATTAGTAGAAAAGTTAAGGAAGGGATAGGTTTGTTGATTTATTATTCTTGAAATTCCATGCACAGTTTGAAATGGGTTTCAAAACTTAGGCGGATAGAGTCGAATTCAAACCTGTGAACTTCCTGGTTAGAGGTTGTGTGCGTAAACCCGAAATGACGAATTCTTCTTGTTCCTTTGAGTTCCCAGGGGAGCATACGGCTTCAAGCTAAAGGCTTGCAGTTTCGGTGTTTATTTTTTACGGGATGAGGTTGCCAACCTCATGCTCAACCTTCCTCTGTACCAATCTTATTACTGACTTAGCGAGGTAAAGGAGTGCGTCGGCCAGGGATTGTACTCCAGGACACAGGAGGCATGGTTTGCGAAAATTCTACCACTGTGCCACCGACTCGCTCAGCTAAGTTTATGTCAGTGTTGTCGAATGAGGCGTTTAGTGAGACACCGAAAAAGATTTTCAGAAGTATTAAGTGACTATTTTATATAGGGAATTTTTGTGAAATTTAAGATTGTGAGGCATCAGTACTGAATCTCACTTTACTCACGATTCACCTAGGTTACTTATGAATGTATCCGTTGCATGTAGTTTTGTGAAATTCATTTCTTCGTCCAAGAGATTGTTCTGTTGAATGAACTGACAACTTTCTTTTCGTTTTATGAACAATCATATGATTATTGTCCACATTATGTCAGGCAGGTGGAGACCAACAAACTGGCTAAGGAGACTGGCTAGCAGTGGAAACAAGACTCTTCCCCAGGGGAACATAGAGTGAGCCGAGGTAATGATGATAATCAACGATTAGCATGAACAACAACCAGCAACAATCACCATGAACGGGAGTGACAGAGGTGACTTCTTTCACTTGTCTAGGCAGCCAGCTGCGTTTCAACCACAGGCAGTTAGAGCGGGTGAAAATGTAATGGCCAGCCAGTCAGCCAGAAATAGGAAAGGCAGGATACGCCTTTATCAACCTGAAGCCAGTTTGAAAGTATTCTGTTCTCATTTGGCCAAGATTCTTGCCAAGATTCGAATTGCGTTCAACACAAATGTGAATTTAGTAAGTCACTTCTTCTGTACGTGTCAGAAACTTTCACTGAACGTTCCAAAAAGTATTTCCAATAAGTAACTTCAGATTTTTATCAACAGCTGCCTTCTGAAGATCCACATTGAAGACTGAATGTACGGTTTGGTTGCTGGAAAGAATTAACATCATAAAAATCTGTCTGGCTGGGAACAGGATAGGGCGAACATTTAGGAGGCTGTCGAATGACATCGCGCCCAGTGCAGGTCATCACTTGAGTGGAATCCGGATGGGAAGCGACGTGTGGGTCGTCCGTGGGAGGGTGACGTGAAGACGGTGTGGGGTCGAGGAGATGAGAGAATATAAGCAATCGTGGGGCTGGTTGAAGAGAACAGCAGAAAAGAAAAGAAACTGGAGATGTTGAATTGAATTCTTTGATTTTCCCGTCGATTGATTGGAGATGTGTTGTTGTAGCTGCATGATCCACTCGAAACTCAAGAGAATAATAATTACTGTCATAATAAAATCACTAGTGTCAGATAAGGATATAATATTCGCAAGTATTAGGTGGAAATGAATGTTGACGTTTAAAAGGAAACTATTTATCCACTGATTGCTTACTATGCTTGCAGTCGGAGTATTTTTTTAATATTTTTGTTGTGCTTTGAAGGTTCTGTGGCGGAATGATTGGTTTTCTGCAGTGTGGTCGCTAGCCCCACGCTCAACGCCCTCTCTTGACCCGGCCTTAAGACCAGCTAGGAAACTAGTGAACTAGTAAACTAGGTGGAGAAGAAATCCAAGGTCTCGGTAGTATTGTTTAGATAAGAAATGGACTGATAAGTAATGTGATTTATATCCAAGTTTATGTGGTTAGACATTTTGTGAAGATATGTTCAATGCTATAGTTTCTATGAAAAAAGCGACAAATTAAATTTATTCTTGTGTGGCTTTCGCAATATTAAATATGAAGAACATTATCTCATTTATTGACTCCAACTGGAAAATGTAAGCGAAGATGTCTTTTGGGTGATATCATTAAATATGGCAAGAAATCGATGTGGAATGGTCAATACGTGGATTTTTATTGTTTGGTCGCTTTGAGAAGAAAGAGAAATGTGATCCAGACCTTATCCACAAGAATAAGAAGAATCTGTTTAACAGATACACAATCGTCGGTAAACTGGAGAAACTCAGACAAGTCATCATGGAAAATCGATATCCTTCCAGATTCCTCGAGGAAAGCATGAAAGTAAAGCAAAAGCTTGAAAATAACACTGAGGGTGCCGAGGAAACTGTTATTCATAAATGTTGAAATTAAGGGTGGTATCGCAAATGAGGTCCTGAAGAATCACTCATGCAGACCCTTGAGAAAATCCTTCTTTTGGCTACAGACTAATTTATGCAGCCGACAAATGATCAACGAATGAGTCAAGGATAAACTGGCGATATGGACCACTTAGAAGTGTGTTTATAAATTCATCTGCTCGTGCAGACCCAGTTATATCGGTGGCACAAATTGAACACTTTCCAAACGCATCTCTTAACACTATCCGGCATGGTCAGCAAACGGACAATGCAAGACAGATACTATCTCGATTACTGAGCACTTGGTGAACTCAGGCCACGTAACTCCACCAGTGTTGTCTTTCAAGATTATATGCATGGTGAGACCAAGTGGTACAAAGGGAGTCAGGTTTTGACATTAGTGTCAGGCGGAGACGTCGGCAATTCTTCAATACAATCCTGAGCTCTGTATAAAGAGAGAAGATTAGTTCAGTCTCTTATTCTACTGTGGTCTTCACCTCTTCAGAAGTCGTTGCTTGTAATTTTATTTCTTATTTTTAATGATTACTTTTTTTAATAATTTATTCACTGTTGTCACTTTCGCATGTTTCTTTTTGTACGTTGTGATACCCTTTTCACACTGGTTAACTGGACACTCAACCACCACCTTTCTTCTCACTCAATAACATTTCTGACCTTATCAAATTTCTGACGCTTTCCTCCTCTGTTTGGTTGGGTTCTGCCTAATTTACAACTTTTATTTTTACTTTTGAAGCCACTTCCCAGTAATTATATCAATTATGTCACTCCCCTATTACTCAATAATAGACAACTGTACATTTTTGGCTAATATAAATACGACTGTACAGCCTCCGAAGATGATTTCGTCGACAAAGAGAAAAATTTTCTTTGCTCAGTTGTTTTTTATTTCCTTCACCATAGAAAAGACACAAGGTAACCCCTCAAGTTGTTTTATATTTCGCTTCAAATAACACAGTCACGGAGCCTTTGAACAGGGTAACTCATTCCTTGGAACTGACTTAACTCAGTTTCTTCTTATCAAAGTGCATGGTTTACAGTAAAAACGGATTTTCGACAGTTACTTATTAGATTCTACAATTACGTGAGAAATATTTGAAACTGGTGTAATTTGACAAATTTGATTTCACGCATGTGTGAATTAGTGAAGAAACATCACACGACTTTGTAGTGAAGATATAAGTAAGCCAAAGCTGCCTACTCTCACAAATGATATTGTTGTTTGCGCTGGATTGGATCACGCAGTCTGGTGTCAGGGTAAGAAGACGGCAATACGTCGGTTTTACGAGGTCTGAAGTTCGTGGCAAAAACCAACAAGTTGGCGAACGAAGATTCAAGCAGCGAAAAAAGACCTTTAAACAGACACTTTGAAGACATAGCTGTTGAAGATGCCTAATCAGCAACAACCAGTATCAGTGGAAGAAATTTAAAGGAAGTTATTTCCTTCACTCGTCTGACTGATCAGGATCTTTTGTTTTATTTTATTTATTTTTTGATTACAGCTTGATTCCACACCGTATTTTTGGTACAAGTATGGAATTTTCAGCGTGGATATCGGTAGCCCAAAATTCGCAGGCCGACCATAGATATCAGGTATGCGTCGGCGAGGGCTCGAACCCCGGACCATGTGCATAGTCGGCGAGAGTCCTAACCACTGTGCCACTGTGGACTACAAGCGGCAAACAGGAAGACTCCAAAGACAATTATGACTGAAAAAGTACCATAGATATTCGTTATTCTGATATCAGTGTGAATAAACACCAAACTGAGGATAAGGAACAAGATAAGGATTTTCAAATCTGATGACAATCATCTGAGTTCTTCAACATGGTTTAGATACTTGGAATACCATTCAAAACTTCTCAAGTAGGCTTCATACTTTTATCAAATGATGTCTTCAGTGGCTTTATACTGAGAATAAGGGATTCTGGGGAAAATCATCAAACGGCCTCTTCCCCAACACATATTTTGTAAAAAGTGTAGATAGATAAAACGTTCACTGAGTGACACAACACACCAAAAAAACTATGTGGAACCAGAATGGGTAACGACGAATTGGGCATAGATTCTAGAGCGAGAAGAAGTCCTTGTAAAAAGAGATGAGAGAATATGGGCAATCTTTGAGTCTGTAGTATACTGGAGAAAGTGGAGATTGATAGGACACTCACTGAGGAGACCGCTGAGTGATATCGCGCGTCAAGCCCTCGAGTAGAACTCGAAAGGGAAGCGGCGTCCAAGGACTAACATAGATACAGGTGAAAGTACAGCAGAAGACAGGAGCAAATGGAGACGTGGAGTTGAAGCCCTATGTTCCACTAGGAACCCAAGGGAGCAATAATAATAATAATAATTGAGTCTGTGGAGTACGTAACAATATGATTTTACCCCTGTTTTAGATGTTGCAAAATAGAAACACTGTACATGACTTTTGTTCAAAACGATTTATGTTGGAATGTAGATAAATTCCGAGTACCACCTAAAATACAGTTTACTGGTGTCCGTTTCGCCATCCTACTTCACTCATAATCATGTTGTATACTTTGGATTTTTGCAGGAACCACTTATTCTCCTCATCCGAAGACTCTTCTACAATTTGATACTTAGCTTCTACCAGCAGACACCACGTCAGCAGTGAAAACCTTTGGATTACGAATTTGTAGCTGTGAACTTTAATTGTATAACCAAGTAACCGAATAATTTATATCAATGATAATTGTATTTTTTATAATATAATGTTACACTATCATCTCAATAAACTTCGATTTTTATTCAAATACTTTTTTTGTTACTGAGCTCCCTTGAAAGTCTCCTACAAGTCATAAAAAGACGACTGCGGAAAACAATGTATGAAATGAAGTTGTGCTTCTGAATCCCTCTGTTTCACTCATAATGAAGAGAATGGTGTGAATAATAATAAGAGGAAGTCATTGAAGATGAATTAGGCATTGTATATGATACTGTGATTGAAAATAGCTATGCCGAAAAAATTATCAAGAAACACATGACAAAGAAAGCGGAAACGGACTACTCACTATCTGTTAACAAAAAGTCACTTTATATACGACTACAGTTCAGAGGCGGTATACCAAGTGAGATAATTAAGAGAGGGCTAAGAAAATCCGTTCAAAAAACTTTTAATGCTGGTGAACTACACGTATTATTCTCTACACGACCGATGGTGCTGCCTCGACTGAAAGATAAAGTACCTAGACTGGTCCATTCAAATTGTATCTACCAATTCAACTGCTCTCATGTGGTGGGCCGAGTTATATTGACCGTTGCTAAAGGAACTTGATTTTTTGTGCCTGACAACATCTCCCACTTTAGCTAAGTAAAGGTGTAGTTAAAACCACTAACAGTTCGATATTGGCCCATCTAGAGCAAACCGGCCACAAAGCCAGCCAGTGTTGAAGAATCCATCTCTATCATCTACTGGTTACCTAATAAATCGCCAAAATCGCCATCGAAGCACCGCATGCTTCAAACAGAAGAGGCTATTGCAATTCACCTCAAACAACCAGTGCTCTGTGTTCAAAAGAAGCAAGTTCAGCCAGTCACTGCTACTGTCCTGACCGGCCTTCAGTAGAGACTATAAATTCATAAATTCGTTATATTATCTTTCCTAATTTTTCTGAAATTCAGCTTATTTTAAGTTGATCCTATTGAGCTGTATGTTATCTATCAATATTATTGGCTCGATATTATTTGAACAGTATTAATGTTTTTCATAACACTAATTCATTCATTCACTATAATGTATGTTTAAATGCAGAGCCTGATGATGAGCCTAATGAAAGGCTGAGTTGCCTAATGTAAATGTTGAAAGGGACTAATCGTTGTAAATAGTGCTTCCTATTTTTTATCATTGTAAAAGCTAACAATTTATTTTTAGACGTGATAATTATTAACTGATTTAAAATGCTCATTAAAATTAATTCTCTCTCAAAAGAATGGATAGTGAACAAAGAGTACTCTTTTCGATAATTTCATCATCAGGCTCTGCATTTAAACATACATTATAGTGAATGAATGAATTAGTGTTATGAAAAACATTAATACTGTTCAAATAATATCGAGCCAATAATATTGATAGATAACATACAGCTCAATAGGATCAACTTAAAATAAGCTGAATTTCAGAAAAATTAGGAAAGATAATATAACGAATTTATGAATTTATAGTCTCTACTGAAGGCCGGTCAGGACAGTAGCAGTGACTGGCTGAACTTGCTTCTTTTGAACACAGAGCACTGGTTGTTTGAGGTGAATTGCAATAGCCTCTTCTGTTTGAAGCATGCGGTGCTTCGATGGCGATTTTGGCGATTTATTAGGTAACCAGTAGATGATAGAGATGGATTCTTCAACACTGGCTGGCTTTGTGGCCGGTTTGCTCTAGATGGGCCAACATCGAACTGTTAGTGGTTTTAACTACACCTTTACTTAGCTAAAGTGGGAGATGTTGTCAGGCACAAAAAATCAAGTTCCTTTAGCAACGGTCAATATAACTCGGCCCACCACAGAGAGCAGTTGAATTGGTAGATACAATTTGAATGGACCAGTCTAGGTACTTTATCTTTCAGTCGAGGCAGCACCATCGGTCGTGTAGAGAATAATACGTGTAGTTCACCAGCATTAAAAGTTTTTTGAACGGATTTTCTTAGCCCTCTCTTAATTATCTCACTTGGTATACCGCCTCTGAACTGTAGTCGTATATAAAGTGACTTTTTGTTAACAGATAGTGAGTAGTCCGTTTCCGCTTTCTTTGTCATGTGTTTCTTGATAAATTTTTCGGCATAGCTATTTTCAATCACAGTATCATATACAATGCCTAATTCATCTTCAATGACTTCCTCTTATTATTATTCACACCATTCTCTTCATTATGAGTGAAACAGAGGGATTCAGAAGCACAACTTCATTTCATACATTGTTCTCCGCAGTCGTCTTTTTATGACTTGTAGGAGACTTTCAAGGGAGCTCAGTAACAAAAAAAGTATTTGAATAAAAATCGAAGTTTATTGAGATGATAGTGTAACATTATATTATAAAAAATACAATTATCATTGATATAAATTATTCGGTTACTTGGTTATACAATTAAAGTTCACAGCTACAAATTCGTAATCCAAAGGTTTTCACTGCTGACGTGGTGTCTGCTGGTAGAAGCTATGTATCAAATTGTAGAAGAGTCTTCGAATGAGGAGAATAAGTGGTTCCTGCAAAAATCCAAAGTATACAACATGATTATGAGTGAAGTAGGATGGCGAAACGGACACCAGTAAACTGTATTTTAGGTGGTACTCGGAATTTATCTACATTCCAACATAAATCGTTTTGAACAAAAGTCATGTACAGTGTTTCTATTTTCAACATCTAAAACAGGGGTAAAATCATATTGTTACGTACTCCACAGAATCAATTATTATTATTATTATTGCTGCCTTGGTTCCTAGTGGAACATAGGGCTTCAACTGCACGTCTCCATTTGCTCCTGTCTTCTGCTGTACTTTCACCTGTATCTATGTTAGTCCTTGGACGCCGCTTCCCTTTCGAGTTCTACTCGAGGGCTTGACGCGCGATATCACTCAGCGGTCTCCTCAGTGAGTGTCCTATCAATCTCCACTTTCTCCAGTATACTACAGACTCAAAGATTGCCCATATTCTCTCATCTCTTTTTACAAGGACTTCTTCTCGCTCTAGAATCTATGCCCAATTCGTCGTTACCCATTCTGGTTCCACATAGTTTTTTTGGTGTGTTGTGTCACTCAGTGAACGTTTTATCTATCTACACTTTTTACAAAATATGTGTTGGGGAAGAGGCCGTTTGATGATTTTCCCCAGAATCCCTTATTCTCAGTATAAAGCCACTGAAGACATCATTTGATAAAAGTATGAAGCCTACTTGAGAAGTTTTGAATGGTATTCCAAGTATCTAAACCATGTTGAAGAACTCAGATGATTGTCATCAGATTTGAAAATCCTTATCTTGTTCCTTATCCTCAGTTTGGTGTTTATTCACACTGATATCAGAATAACGAATATCTATGGTACTTTTTCAGTCATGGTTGACTTTGGAGTCTTCCTGTTTGCCGCTTGTAGTCCACAGTGGCACAGTGGTTAGGACTCTCGCCGACTATGCACATGGTCCAGGGTTCGAGCCCTCGCCGACACATACCTGATATCTATGGTCGGCCTGCGAATTTTGGGCTACCGATATCCACGCTGAAAATTCCATACTTGTACCAAAAATACGGTGTGGAATCAAGCTGTAATCAAAAAATAAATAAAATAAAACAAAAGATCCTGATCCGTCAGACGAGTGAAGGAAATAACTTCCTTTAAATTTCTTCCACTGATACTGGTTGTTGCTGATTAGGCATCTTCAACAGCTATGTCTTCAAAGTGTCTGTTTAAAGGTCTTTTTTCGCTGCTTGAATCTTCGTTCGCCAACTTGTTGGTTTTCGCCACGAACTTCAGACCTCGTTAAACCGACGTATTGCCGTCTTCTTACCCTGACACCAGACTGCGTGATCCAATCCAGCGCAAACAACAATATCATTTGTGAGAGTAGGCCGCTTTGGCTTACTTATATCTTCACTACAAAGTCGTGTGATGTTTCTTCACTAATTCACACATGCGTGAAATCAAATTTGTCAAATTACACCAGTTTCAAATATTTCTCACGTAATTGTAGAATCTAATAAGTAACTGTCGAAAATCCGTTTTTACTGTAAACCATGCACTTTGATAAGAAGAAACTGAGTTAAGTCAGTTCCAAGGAATGAGTTACCCTGTTCAAAGGCTCCGTGACTGTGTTATTTGAAGCGAAACATAAAACAACTCGAGAGAGTTACCTTGTGTCTTTTCTATGGTGAAGGAAATAAAAAACAACTGAGCAAAGAATATTTTTCTCTTTGTCAACGAAATCATCTTCGGAGGCTGTACAGTCGTATTTATATTAGCCAAAAATGTACAGTTGTCTATTATTGAGTAATAGGGGAGTGACATAATTGATATAATTACTGGGAAGTGGCTTCAAAAGTAAAAATAAAAGTTGTAAATTAGGCAGAACCCAACCAAACAGAGGAGGAAGCGTCAGAAATTTGATAAGGTCAGAAATGTTATTGAGTGAGAAGAAAGGTGGTGGTTGAGTGTCCAGTTAACCAGTGTGAAAAGGGTATCACAACGTACAAAAAGAAACATGCGAAAGTGACAACAGTGAATTAATTATTAAAAAAAGTAATCATTAAAAATAAGAAATAAAATTACAAGCAACGACTTATGAAGAGGTTGAGACCACAGTAGAATAAGAGACTGAACTAATCTTCTCTCTTTATACAGAGCTCAGGATTGTATTGAAAAATTGCCGACGTCTCCGCCTGACACTAATGTCAAAACCTGACTCCCTTTGTACCACTTGGTCTCACCATGCATATAATCTTGAAAGACAACACTGGTGGAGCTACGTGGCCTGAGTTCACCAAGTGCTCAGTAATCGAGATAGTATCTGTCTTGCATTGTCCGTTTGCTAACCATACCGGATAGTGTTAAGAGATGCGTTTGGAAAGTGTTCAATTTGTGCCACCGATATAACTGGGTCTGCACGAGCAGATGAATTTATAAACACACTTCTAAGTGGTCCATATCGCCAGTTTATCCTTGACTCATTCGTTGATCATTTGTCGGCTGCATAAATTAGTCTGTAGCCAAAAGAAGGATTTTCTCAAGGGTCTGCATGAGTGATTCTTCAGGACCTCATTTGCGATACCACCCTCAATTTCAACGTTTATGAATAACAGTTTCCTCGGCACCCTCAGTGTTATTTTCAAGCTTTTGCTTTACTTTCATGCTTTCCTCGATGAATCTGGAAGGATATCGATTTTCCATGATGACTTGTCTGAGTTTCTCCAGTTTACCGACGATTGTGTATCTGTTAAACAGATCCTTCTTATTCTTGTGGATAAGGTCTGGATCACATTTCTCTTTCTTCTCAAAGCGATCAAACAATAAAAATCCACGTATTGACCATTCCACATCGATTTCTTGCCATATTTAATGATATCACCCTAAAGACATCTTCGCTTACATTTTCCAGTTGGAGTCAATAAATGAGATAATGTTCTTCATATTTGATATTGCGAAAGCCACACAAGAATAAATTTAATTTGTCGCTTTTTTCATAGAAACTATAGAAACAAACGCATCTTCACAAAATGTCTAACCACATAAACTTGGATATAAATCACATTACTTATCAGTCCATTTCTTATCTAAACAATACTACCGAGACCTTGGATTTCTTCTCCACCTAGTTTACTAGTTCACTAGTTTCCTAGCTGGTCTTAAGGCCGGGTCAAGAGAGGGCGTTGAGCGTGGGGCTAGCGACCACACTGCAGAAAACCAATCATTCCGCCACAGAACCTTCAAAGCACAACAAAAATATTAAAAAAATACTCCGACTGCAAGCATAGTAAGCAACCAGTGGATAAATAGTTTCCTTTTAAACGTCAACATTCATTTCCACCTAATACTTGCGAATATTATATCCTTATCTGACACTAGTGATTTTATTATGACAGTAATTATTATTCTCTTGAGTTTCGAGTGGATCATGCGGCTACAACAACACATCTCCAATCAATCGACGGGAAAATCAAAAAATGCAATTCAACATCTCCAGTTTCTTTTCTTTTCTGCTGTTCTCTTCAACCAGCCCCACGATTGCTTATATTCTCTCATCTCCTCGACCCCACACCGTCTTCACGTCACCCTCCCACGGACGACCCACACGTCGCTTCCCAACCGGATTCCACTCAAGTGATGACCTGCACTGGGCGCGATGTCATTCGACAGCCTCCTAAATGTTCGCCCTATCCTGTTCCCAGCCAGACAGATTTTTATGATGTTAATTCTTTCCAGCAACCAAACCGTACATTCAGTCTTCAATGTGGATCTTCAGAAGGCAGCTGTTGATAAAAATCTGAAGTTACTTATTGGAAATACGTTTTGGAACGTTCAGTGAAAGTTTCTGACACGTACAGAAGAAGTGACTTACTAAATTCACATTTGTGTTGAACGCAATTCGAATCTTGGCAAGAATCTTGGCCAAATGAGAACAGAATACTTTCAAACTGGCTTCAGGTTGATAAAGGCGTATCCTGCCTTTCCTATTTCTGGCTGACTGGCTGGCCATTACATTTTCACCCGCTCTAACTGCCTGTGGTTGAAACGCTGCTGGCTGCCTAGACAAGTGAAAGAAGTCACCTCTGTCACTCCCGTTCATGGTGATTGTTGCTGGTTGTTGTTCATGCTAATCGTTGATTATCATCATTACCTCGGCTCACTCTATGTTCCCCTGGGGAAGAGTCCTGTTTCCACTGCTAGCCAGTCTCCTTAGCCAGTTTGTTGGTCTCCGCCTGCCTGACATAATGTGGACAATAATCATATGATTGTTCATAAAACGAAAATAAAATTGTCAGTTCATTCAACAAAACCATCTCTCGCACGAAGAAATGAATTTCACAAAACTACATGCAACGGATACATTCATAAGTAACCTAGGTGAATCGTGAGTAAAGTGAGATTCAGTACTGATGCCTCACAATCTTAAATTTCACAAAAATTCCCTATATAAAATAGTCACTTAATACTTCTGAAAATCTTTTTCGGTGTCTCACTAAACGCCTCATTCGACAACACTGACATAAACTTAGCTGAGCGAGTCAGTGGCACAGTGGTAGAATTTTCGCAAACCATGCCTCCTGTGGCCTGGAGTACAATCCCTGGCCGACGCACTCCTTTACCTCTCTAAGTCAGTAATAAGATTGGTACAGAGGAAGGTTGAGCATGAGGTTGGCAACCTCATCCCGTAAAAAATAAACACCGAAACTGCAAGCCTTTAGCTTGAAGCCGTATGTTCCCCTGGGAACTCAAAGGAACCAGAAGAATTAGTCATTTCGGGTTTATGCACACAACCTCTAACCAGGAAGTTCACAGGTTTGAATTCGACTCTATCCGCCTAAGTTTTGAAACCCATTTCAAACTGTGCATGGAATTTCAAGAATAATAAATCAACAAACGTATCCCTTCCTTAACTTTTCTACTAATATGATTACTACTCATAGGATATTATACACATACAATTCGCATTGATGTATTTACACACCGATGTGAGTATTCACTTACTCATACAATTTAATCAATAAGAATGTGGGATGTCGCAGTTTAAGTGTTACAAAATACTTGACAGATTTGAAAAAAATCTCCATATTTGATCAAATTTTTAATCAACTGTTTTTGTAACTCGAAACTGCGCTTAGTCGCTTAAATATCAATGTGTAAATGCGCTCTATCCTCCACTTGCTTGCATTTTCATCTTATAATTATAGATAGTTTTCATGAATTGAAGTCGTTTACATACATTTTAGTTTTCTCAACCTACACATCCAAAGTGAATTTACGTATTTATGATTTACAGAAAAATGAAGGCAAAACTACGCTTAAGAATTTCAACAGTGGAGACACTTCAAGAATGGACTCGATTTCATTGTGTCAGCTCGAATGATAAACCATGTCGACACGAAATTATTTTCATCAGGAAGCGACATCACTTGCATTGCCGTTGACTACTAGACAGTAATGGGTAGATGTTTTTTTTCCTAGTGTGGAACTGTTCAACAGCCCTTTTCTATGACGAAATCAGCAAAATTTGTCAATGTACATTCACTCAATCCGTTCCTAAATACTTCATTAAGTTCATGATGGATTGAATTTTATTTTGATAAAAACACACAGTGTATTATACATTAGGTATTATCTACTGATGATGGTGACTTTTCAAAAACAATTTATGGCTGCTCATAATCATATCAAAGCACTCACACACACCACTTTCTTGTTTCATGTATATATATATGAGTGAAAATTGATGATTAGACATTTGAATAAAATCGATATGTGATAATGTACATTCAGAAATAAAAATATGAGCGTTATCAATCAAATACAATCAGATTATTTCCCATCTGTGTTTATATAGTCAAAATAAGTAACTTGTTATAATGTTATAATGTATGTGAATTGAAGTAGAATTTTTTACATTTATTTATTATCCTCCTGTGATTCGACTGACTGGTGGTAATAATATCTTCCATATATCTGGTATTTGCGTTGAGTCATTTCTGTTGCATGTGTTGGGTGTAGATTCTATGAACCGTGATCAAGTAATCAATCTCTCTCCCACTACTTATATTACTTCTTAGAATTTCAATCCTCTCCCACTCTATTGTGTCGTTGTGTGTTAATGCTTGCAGTGAAATTCCTTATCTTTGTGGGACCAATCATTCTAACTTTAGCTGAATTCTTATGTTCTGACAACCTCACTACTCCTGATCTACTAGTTTGACCTATGTAGTGGATGGAATTCACTCACAGTCACTGGAAGGTATTTTGGAAATTATATTATTCTGTGTGAGTGGGTCACCCTACAGGGTTCTCTAAACTACAGTGCTAGTCCTATCTGAGTGAGTTTGCAGATCAAAGTGTCACCCTAATTCTTGCTTTATTGAGAATCCTATGTAGGTTTTCGGATATTCACTTTCTTCCTCATTTGGTAAAACTGTAGATGGCTTATATTCTCTCTTATTTAGGTTATCATTACTAGTTTCACAATTATTTTTACTTTGCTTTTGGTCTTCATTGATCTTCCTAATGAATTTTATAGGATGGTTAGTTATTTGATACCAACGCTTCTTCTACTATCTGTTTTATTTGATCATTTATGTCTTTTCTTGTGCTACTCAGTGCTATTGCTCGGTTTGTTAGACATTTAACTAAGCCTAACTTCACAGGTAATGGATGAGATACATTAAAGTTAAAATATCTTTTAGAATGCATTGACTTTTCATAAACCCTAGAGTGTAGCTGACCTTCTTGCGTTAGTTTTATTCCACAATCTAACATTACAGCTAATTCTCCTTGTTCATTTTCCAATTCAAATGTGAATTTTATTCTCTTAACTAGTGGGTTTACGTATTCATTTTATTCAAGTGTCTAATCAATAATTTTTACTCATGTATATAAATGAAGCCAGACTGTTGTACGAGTGCTTTGATATGATCATGTTCGGAATGTCGTCATCAGTAAATAGTAATGTAGATGTAACACTGTGAGACTTTATCAAAATGAATTCCTCTCCGGAATGGAGTTATTCTCTACCATGCACTGCCCAAAGTTTATCCTAATATGAGTAACTTCATTAACTTGTTTTTAAGTAATCTGCCACCGTCGAGAGGGATTTTTCTTATTTGTGCATTTTTCTTCAGATTAACAGTGTCAGATATCGTCTATCTAAGTGCATATTATGTCACTCAAGAACAGTGACAGTCTGAGAAACAATGAAGGTGGCAAACTTTAACAAAAAATTCGTTCAGAATTCATGTTGGTGAGATCTCAATCACTTGCGAATAACGTGAATCCAGAGAGTATATCAAAAATTCAAATGCAACACTTCTAGTCACAGAATTCTACCTCTCTGTCGATAAATGTCACCTGTGAGTTGTTGACATTGCAAATGAAATTATATATGAGAATTTCAACGAGTTATGTTCAAACTGATCTTTGAAGTGAAGCTATATTGGTGGCCCAATGGTGGAATGTTAAACTAACACACACGTGATCTGGAGTTCAATCATCAGTCGACGAACTTTTAAACTTAGTGGGGAGGGAAGGTTGGCTGTCAAGAAACTTAACCCTAAGTACTTATATCTGCGAAGAAACTCCGACTCGACTTTAACTCCAAAACGCCAGGACTTGCAATAGCTTGTATTGTTCGGCAATTAAAATCGAAATTGATACAAAGTCTGTAAAGAGATGTTTTACAAGGAATGTATTGTACTTTTATTCGTACCCTTTCGTCTTCTTCCAACTTGTACACTATTGATTCATTCGCACCTTTGAGTTGCCCACCAATGGCGATCAAGGTCAATGAACCAACGTTCAATGTTCACATTCATTTACATTGACGATGAAAATACCAACACCAACAGACTGTAGAAAAAGCACCAATCATGCTAAAACTTCAAAGCTCAAGCTTGACGCCTTGTGTTCGCCTCGGAACCCTAAGGAATGTTGTGAAATGGACCAATGTTCAGAGAACAAGTCCTATGCCATTATTCACCAACACCTTGCAGATGAATATTTTGAAGTATTGGTTTGTATGGATTTGATTGGTTGGTTACATGATTTCATCATGAGCTGACATCGGTTAGAGAACCATTGGAAAATCCGCCAGAGGAAGTACTGGACAGCTGTTTCGTCAGCCTGGTTTTGGACTCTTCATCCATACCAACCCACCACAGAGGTTCCAACCCATGACCTCCTGGTTAAAAGGCTAGCAAGCCTGTAGACCATTAAGCCATTGTCAACCGATTCATTGGCTACGGCATGAATTCCGACTTCTGCCAATTCCCACCATAACATGACCATTAGCCAATGGCATCGCTGGCGAGTATTTGTCCTCACATCCAACCTGCTGTACCTTACTGGTCATGACTTCTCACTAGAACGCCAGGTAACTATAAAATCTCAAAATTCACGAATGCACAAGTTTGCAGACTCTTAGACATAACGCAGCTGAACAAAGTGAACCGTCAATAAATCTACAAAACTTTCGTCTGAAGACATGGTCAGAAAATATACACAACTTGTTCAGATATGAGTAGCATGTTTATTGACAAGCAAAATTAAATTTCTTATATGAAATGAATTCAGTCTCTTCCGTCGTCTTATCGTTGAATGCACAGCGTGTCACAAGTCTTCAAATTTCTCAAAGCAATGGGAAGTCCATCAGATTGTACCTAATAAAGAAGAGTAAAATTCAACTTGAGTATTTATCGCAATTCAACATCTATTACAGTTTTCTTGTCAAATATTTCGGAAATATATAGCACAAGTTTATCTGTAGTGGGCATCGTCTGCAAGACAAAATTGTAGACAACAATTCCCGTCAATGCCTACATCCCAAATTAGGGTCAGGAGAGAAAACAAGAACAAAGACTAACCTTCAGGAACTGAACAACCAATCACAACAGGCTTAGCGTGGGCGCCTATAATTCACAGATATATTACCAGATTTTAATTGGTAGATGGTGACTAGCAGTGGAATCCAAGGTGCACATTTCGTCCTATTTGTGACTCGTCAACCAGATGTAGCTACATTTTTCAGTGAGTGATGAAATCCTCACTGAGGCTCGAACCCAGTGCCCATAGTTTCCAACGCCAGAGCGTTACCCACTAGACCACTTGGTCTAAGAGAGCAACGAGTCTTATTAATTTAATTGAATATGCGATTTTCCTGTCAATTGATTGGACCTGTTGCACAGGATATGGCTCTCGTGATCCAAGTGGTCTAGTGGATAACGCTTTGACGTTGGAAACTGTTGGTACTGGGTTCGAGCCTCGATTGGAACATCATCACTCACTCACTGGGGAATGCAGGTTCATCCAGATGGCGAATCCCAACTAGAACGAAATGCGCATCATGGATTCCATTGCTAGACACCATCCACAAATTTAATTCAAATAAAATGCCCAGACATCGTCGAATCATCTACACAAGAAGCTGACATGTCAACCTGAGACCGAGCACTTAGGTCCAATTAATTGACGAGAAAATCTAAAATTCAATTATATATTATCAGACTGTCTAATAAACGGCTGCAAAGGTATGACAGAATAACCTTCAGTAGGAAAGCAATCAGTAAGAAGACGTTGCCTACATGCTAATAAAAACGAACAATAATGTATATAAAAATCTATAAATTTCTGTTGATTTTCTCAATGAACGATTTGTTGCTTAGATCTTGACTTCTGCTATCACATATCGAATTTAAAATTACGAAATAAAGAAGTGAAAAATGAATTGTTAATCGGTAGTGTAAAATGGCAACGGTAAACGGACAAATGTGCAGCAGATAGGTATTGTCATATGATAGCTTTCTTATCATACTGTCTAATAATTTTTACTGATACTCTGAGACATGTCTATATGTGAATTCGAAACTGCGGTGACCAATTAATGACGTTTAAGGAACAAGAGAAACCGTTGAAGAAGGACAGACAAGGAACTTAACTTATCCCTAAGGAATTCAAATATCTTAAAATGTCCACTATCCCTCTAAGGCAAGGAGTTTTCGTGGCCACCTCTTGTTGCCATCATCTGTCCCACTGATTGGCAGACGAATTGTAAACCAATTTAAAGTAGTCGACTTGTAAGTACCTGGTGTTGAACAACATAAATCTATATTCCAGTTCTTCAAATCAATGAAGATTGAATTAAAGATATCAGTCTTGAGTTCAATACTACACTGGTGGCCGTATGTCTTGGAAAACAATCCATAGGCTTTGATGAAGTATCGCCTTCAGCAGGGGTGAACAAATTAAAGAGAATTATACCAGTACTCAGGGAATCTTTCTTGTCTTATCTGTATTCATCTGTACAAAATAAGTCATAAGATAACAAATTACGTCATTTATTTAGAAAAAATTAAACTTACAGTGATTTGAGTAAAAAACTTATGTAAGTTGAAATCAGATAAAATGTTATTCGCAATATTTCGTATTTTCAATGAAATCTCAGTATTCCATAATGAGTAAAATTTATTTTGATAAAGTCTCACAGTGTTAGACAGTAAGTAATATTTACTGATCACAGTGTTTCGAGGACAACCTATGGCTGCTCATTATCATATCAAGGCACTACTCACACAACTTTCCAACTTCGTTTATATGGTTCCACTATTTCTGATCTCCTGGTACGATTGGTAGTAATATTTTCCATATTTCTGGTGTGAATGATGAGTCATTCCTATTGCATGCGTTACGTGTAGATTCACTCGATGAACAAATATTCAGTAATCAAACCCTGTCTCTCTGCACCTACCTATATTACTTTTTAGAATCTTGACTATTATTATTATTATTGTATCCTTTAGTTCCTAGAGGAACATAGGGCTTCAGCTGCGCACCTCCATTGCCTTCTGTTTTCTGACAACTTTTTCACTCCGCTCCAGGTCTGTCCACATGCTTTCATCTCCTTCTCGCATGACCTCCTCCAAGTCACCCCACCAACTCCCCGCTTCCCTTTCGGGTTCCACTCGAGCAATGGCTTGTCTAGTGATGTCACTTTATGGTTTCCTCAGCGTATGGCCAATCCATTTCCATTTCTTCCTGCCCACTTGTTTCACAATCGGTTCCTGATTGGTTCGCTCCCAGAGATGCCTCCCTATTGCTGATCTTTTCTGGCCATCTGATCTTGAGTATTGAGCAAAGACAGCTGTTAATGAAGGTCTGAAGTTTGTTTGAGATGCTCTTTATGACTCGCTAAGTCTCTGATCCCTACAGTAGCACTGACTGACTTCACATTGGAGTTGAAAATCCGGATCTTATTTTCGATGCTGAGTGATGTTGACCTCCACACAGACTTAAGAGTAATGAAAGCCTGTCTTGCTTTTCCGATTCTGGCTTTGATTTCCTCGCCAGTTCGATCTGCCTGTAGTTGAAACGATGCTTCCCAGGTAGGTGAAGGAGGCTGTTTCTTTCAGGTTCCTCCCATTTATGCTGTCTGATTGTTGTCTGTTGTTGTTTCTGTTGGTGTTGGCCAGGAATCTTCATCACCTCTGTTTTATCTATATTCACCTGAAGTCCTATCTTTGATGCTTCTTCCTCCAACTTGTTGCTTTTCACTTGCATATCTTCCAGTTTGTGGGAAATCAGACATATATCATCGGCGAAATCCAAATCCTCCAAGTCTTTTGTGTCAGTCCATTTTATGCCTGTTCCCTCGTCGGTTGCCGTTGTCTGTCGCATTATCCAATCGATCGCAATCAGGAAGATCATTGGCAATAGTAGACAGCCTTGTCGCACTCCCGTCCTCACTTCGAAGGCTTCCGTAAGAATCTTGACTATGTCCCACTCTATTGTGTGGGTGTGTTAATGCACGCAATGAGACTGCTGAGTCTTTATCTAAATTACTTATCCTCTTGGGGGCAATTATTTTAATCCTGTGTTCTGATAAACTGACTACTCCTGATTTCCTGGTTCGACGTATGTAGTTGACTTAACTCACACTCATTGCTGGGTATTTTGTAGATTATATTATTTTATCTTATTGGGACAACATACAGGGTCCTATAGGCCACAGAGCTTGTCCTACCTGTGTTAGCTTGTAGGTTTGAATGCCACCGTAATACCTCCTTTATTGGGAATCCCGGACGGCCTCTCAGATGTCCCTTCCTTATATGGTATAATTATAGATGCTTTAGATGCTTTCTTATTTGTGTTATTATTGTTAATTTTGCCGATTTACAAAATACCTTCCAATGAATACGAATCAGGGCAACTACATCGATCACACTAGTAGGTCAGGAGTTGTCAGTTTCTCAAAACTTAAGAATTTAGCGAGGGTTAGTATAATTGACCCTGGGAAGAGAAGTAATCTAGAAAAAAGCTCAGCAGTTATAATGTAGGGCAAGTGTAGTTAATAAAAGAAGTTAACTAGGGGAGCAAATTTCTTTGCTTTTCTCAGAATCGATGTTTCTGACTACAGGCAAGCTGCACAGATGAGAACGTTAAGGCAAGACAGGAAAAGCCAGACAGACCTTCACATATCTGAAATCATTGACGGAATCTACCACACTCAGCGTAAGGAACAAGAAGAGGATTTTCAGCGCGAACGTCACATCAAAGTCTCGATGTGGTTCATAGACTCGGCGTATCATGAAAGTCATTTCCAACAGGCTACTGAAGGCTTTCACCACCTTCGCTTCACACTGAAGATCAGATGGACTGGTAACTGAACAACCAACAATATACTGCCTACCAAATCTATTGAAGAGATAGGAGGCAGATTGAACACACAATGAAGACACTACTGAGTGATATCATGCGCTAGACGACTGTTAGAGTGGAATCCCAACGAGAAACGACCAGTTGGACATGAGGAAAACGATATAGGGAGGAGATAGGAAATTATAGGCAACTGCGAAGTCAACTGGAAAGGATTGCAGAGGGCAAGAGAAAAAGCAGATGCGCTTCCAAAGCCCTAGGTTTGATTTGGAACGTCTGAAGTATACCTTATGTGGTTATTCATGAAGTTACATTCCTTCGAAATTCATGGAAAGTACCAACTACTGGTTTGCAGTGATTCGACTGTTTACAGGAGTGATCATCAACTGATATCGGCTAGATAACCACTTGAAAACGATCACTGAACAAAGATTTCATCCGAGCCTAGGACACTTCAACAGTACTCACCCAGTGGGGTTTGAACCCAGGAACCTGGAATTTTGAGACGAGTTTGTAGACAATTCAGTCAATGGAACCCAACACAATAGTCCATGAGTGCCAGCGAATCAGTGGCATAATCAAGCAACTATCCTCTTTACTGACTTAGTGGACCCTACTTGTCTACAAGTTGAACTCACGACTGGAAGGTTCTGAGTTCGAGCATTATTGAGTGCATACTGCTCAAGAGTTCCAAATTAAGACGATGCACTTGTCCAGTACTCTCGGGTTTTCCAATTGTTCTGTAACTGGTGTCAGCTTATGAAAAATCCTGTAACGAATTCACGAAATATGTACAGGTGGATTGATATAGTTTCAATCATCTAATTAGTCTGTAGTTTGGAAAGTGTTCTTGCAGAATTAAAGGTGAAGATTTCATTTACATCATCAGTGTGCGAGAGGTATTGAATAAATTACTGGTGATATAAAATAATATAGGAAAAATATTGATGAAACTAAAGTGATAACTTACTCCAACCAGCTATTAGTTCTGTAAAATAAAATTAAATCATTGCAGAAAGAGAAATACTTTATAATCTGATGACATATATATTCAAGGTATACTGAATACAGTTCACAAACGGATGACTTTTGAAATTGAGACCATAAGATTTGTGGAGACTTTGGATAGAATTAAAATTCATGGATCATTGGATTACAGCCTTCGTCATGTTACACACAGGCTCCGAGTTCTATCCCTGCCGCAGTCAAGAGTGTGCACTGCACCCCAGAAATAAGACTTAATAAATAGATGCTCAGTACTGCCTCCTTATCTCCAAGTTCCCTCTAACAGGAGTTGGTTCATGACGAGAGTTGGACAATCAACATCTGAAAACCTGCTTACGGACAAGCGAATACATACTTTATCTTTCATTAAGTGTAAGTTACTTTCCCAGTTGAGTATCTTCCACAAGAAACGTGGTATTTAGAAATCTTTAATTCACAGCTTTTAGTAATATATCTCGGCATGTTAATCAGTAACTAAACTAGCACATAGAAGGTTTGTATCATCTGACCAAACCAAGTCTGATTTCTACGAACCAGAGTGCCTGAAGTCGTTAAAAATGTTCAAAATGTATCACGATTCTTAGAAAAAATTAATATTTATGAACAAACCCTGTTTCGAATTCATTTTACCATCCTTCTGAAATATAACTGGATGTAGGATTTAATCATGAGCTGGCATCAGTTAAAGAACCACTGGAAAACCTGGGAGTACTGGACAGCTGTTTCCTACGTCCTAGTTTGGGACTCCTCAGCAGTACGCACCCACCGAGATTCGAACCCAGGACCTTCTGGTTACAAGGCGAGCTCGTAGACCATTGAGCCACTGGGAAGCCGTAACCAGTAGGGTACAGCAGGTTGGAGATGAGGCAGTAACTCATCGAAGAAGACGTTGCGAAGTGGTCGCGCTATATTGTGAATTGGCAGAAGTTAGAATTCAAGGACCATTGGATCAGGTCCCAGTGGCTCAATGTTCTACGAGCTCGCCTTGTAACCAGAAGGTCCTGGGTTCGAATCCCGATGGGCGCGTACTGATGAAGAGTCCCAAACTAGGACGAAACAGCTGACCAGTACTCCCAGGTTTTCCAGTGGTTCTCTAACTGATGTCAGCTCATGATTAAATCCTCCATGCAATCAAACAAAATCCCTACAAAACCAATACTTGAAAATAACTGGATGTCTTTAAACCCACATTTTTCCGATAGTGTCAACAATAAAGAATCTTAATGATCTTATAATACTATTGAGAGTCGAAATTCCTAAAGCTGAGCTATTCCATAATTATATCTGATTCTTGAATTCTGACTGACAACCTTCATAGTCACTTATACTGCTATTTTTGTGATTGATTTGCATTCCAGAGTGAATTAACATTGAACACGTGGTCAACGTTCAATGGTTCACTAAACTTTTGATTCCGCACACCATCAAACTTTAAAGTTCTTACAATAACAACATTCCTCTCGTTCCAGTAACAGACATCAAATCTAGCCTACATAGATTTTATTCTACATTGGATATGTTTATTTTAATTATCATACACAGCGATGATGTAGTGTATTAACAACCGGCTGACGTTTTGAGGGCAAATTATGGCCACTCATAATCATATCAATTTCAGTTACACAGTTTTTCTCTATTCTGTCCTTCCAGCTTCCCTTTGTCGTGTGTTCCTACTTTCCATATTTCCGGTATAGGTGTTGATTCATTCTCAATGGTCCCAAACTAGACTGATGAAACAGCTGTCCAGTACTCCCATCTGGTTTCCCACTGGTTATCTAACTGTTGTCATTTCAAGATAAAATCCTTCAAACAATTAAACAAACAAAATCCCTACAAAATTAATACTTGAAAATTAGTCTGAGGCACACTAGCAACTAGCCTTATTCAGCGGTGACCTAAGGCTTCGCTGCGAAGCCGTAACCAGTAGGGTACATCAGATTGAAGGTGAGGCAATAACTCATTGAAGAAAACATTGTGAAAGAGTCACTAATATGTCATGATTTGGCAGAAGTTGGAATTCATAAAGGCAGCCTCAAGATCGATTCCAAATGGCTTAATGTTGATGTAATCAAAAGTCCTGGTTTCAAACTAAAGTAGGGTGGGTATGTACCGCCTAATACTCACAAACTAGGATGAAACAGCTGTCCAGTACTCTGAGATTGTTTTCCGATGGCTCTCTAACTGATGTCAGCTTATGATGAAATCCTTCAACCAGTCATTCAGACTGCGTGTGTGTGTGTGTGATGTTGAATTGATAAGCAAAGGTTCAGCGATTAACTTCTCTGTATCTACATCTCACTATCTTTCTTTTTAGTACCCTCAATCTCTCGTATCTACTCTCTATTGAATCGGGTCCCAGTGGCTGAATGGTATACGAGCCAGCTTGCCTTGTAACCGGAAGGTCCTGGGTTCGAATCCCAGTGGGTGCGTACTGACGATGATTCCCAAACTAGGATGAAACAGCAGCTGTCCAGTACTCCCTGTTTTCAATGGTTCTCTAACTGATATCAATCCGTGATCAACTCGTAAAACGTATCTACTCTACTTTGGGATTACATTAAAGTGAATAAAGTGCAATGGCTGAACTGTTCTCTAGGTTATAAAAAACTTATCACGATCAGTTATCCTACGCCCAGATAAATTTTCATGTTCTAATAATCTAGTTGACTCTGATTCTCTAGTTCGACCCATATAATAGACCTCTCAGTCAGCATTACATGGTATTTGGTAAATTATATTATTTTTCGATATTGGATCTATTAGGTCCTTAAGCCGACATAGTGGCAACAAACAACAAAGAGAAGTTGAAGTGACAGAAAGACAGGAAATATATATATGAGACAAATTGTGAAACCGTCTTCTCACTGTCATCTGACCTTTCACAGAATTCATATCACCATCATTTTAACAGGTTACTTATACATCCGAAGTATAATTTAACTTGTAAATGGCTGACCTTTACACAGACTGATAAAATACATCTATGAAAAACACATTACTCACCTTTCTTCTGCAAATAAATTTTATTCTTTATTTTCAGTAATATTTTGAAGTAATCATATTGTAATCGTTGAAGAAATTATATACACCTTATCTGAAAATCATCATTTGTACACATCTCGTTTGTGAGGCTACTTCTGCCCCTCCTTCGTATTGTGGTGCTTTATCTTCTTTTCGGATAACTCATGTTTCGCTTCACATAGTGGTTCATTTCCACTTTTTACATCAAACTTATTTCTCTGTTCGCTGTTTGGTATTTTGAGCTGATGAACGTCTATTTATAAACTACTCATAAATCTTTTTTGCAGTAGTACATACAAGATTCTGTTAGACAGTGAGTGATTATGTTTGTATGAATCATTCATAGTAATACTACAGTAATAAGGTAGACTTATGGTAAAAACTTGTTATTAGAAAGAAGAGATTGCGAAGTGAAGCAAAGTTGTTGATCTTTTTAACGATTTCATTTTCAAAAGCATCTGTACAATCACATTTAAATACACAACTTCACATAGATACAATTTCTTTTACTTGATTCCACATAATTACGAAGGCGAATAAAAGTGAGAATCATTTAGTAACTAGATATGACTTAAGAGGAGAGGCTTAGAAACAAAATTACACAGGATTATAATGAATAAAACTGAAGAAAACCCTGTATGTGAATCTGAGCTTAAGAGGAGAATATCCAGCTCCTTAACGAAGACCTTTCCCGCAGCAATACTGAGAGTGACATTCTCTAGCCACCCAGTACTTCACAACAATGCGAAGGACAATCTCTCACAAATGACTGATTCAGTGTGCATATAACAGTACAGCTGCTGATATGGAGCTAGGTATATAAGTCCTTGTATGCACGTTCTTCAAAACGTGTTAGAGAACATTACCCAGGATGGCTGCAAAAAGGAGGCACTGGTTCAATCGAAATTGCCATTATTGAACAACTGATTAACATCTCCGATGGCGTCTCAAATAAATTCCGACCTCTCTGTACTTCAGAAGCCCTCGCAATAAGCATCGAAAAGCCGGAGCTGTGTGTTCAAAGCAATTAGCCCAACCACTAAAAATACTATGGACCTAGTTTCGTATGTTCCCTTAGCCTTCTTTTTTCTGATGTTTTTCGTTCTTTGTGTGTGTGTGTGATTCTTCTCTCTTTGTCTTCACTCAATTCATCCCATTTTTTTCAGTTATAAGAAGAGTTATTTTAAGTTTGTTTCCATGCTTCTCCTGCTCACATTTACATTTCCTTTAAAATAACCATTGTAAAACTATATCCTAATCCTGTGTAATTTTGTTTCTAAGGCTCTTGTAACCTACATTCACACCTCTTAACTTCAATCTAAAGTTGAAAGTTATTATTTCACTGGAAATTAGTTCTAATGCAGTGTAAGTTTGTTTCTGAACCTCTTCTCGTGAACCATATCTAGTTGAAAATAATTCTCACCTTCATATTCGCCTTCGTAATTATGTCAAATCAAGTAAAAAGAAAATATATCTATGTAAAATAATGTATTTAAATGCGATTGTACAATTGCTTTTGAAAATGAAATCGTGGAAAAGATCGACATTTTTCCTGAACTTCCTAATCTCCTCTTTTTAATGTCCTAATGTATATCTCCACGTTTTAAAACTTGCTTATCTAATCTGTTCTGAGTGTCGATGTTAAGGGCAACAGCTGAACAACAAAGTAACGAAGTGTTAGTTACATTAGTTTATACTCAATCAGTTCCAGATATGTATGTATCCATTACTGACTGGAAACTCCAGGAGAATATACGTGAACTTGTTTGAAGAACAGTCCTGCTAATCCCAAATCGGGTAGCACTAATATCAATAAATTATTCAATGATTTACTCAGAGTATGGATTTATTCCTTGGTAGACCAAAAATGTACCTCATGTATGATTCATCCTAAGTACATGTGACTGCATACATTCGTCTAATTTTGCATGTACAAAGAGACAAATATTTTCTGCGTCACTGAAATAATATCACAGAGTGTAATTCCGATGGCGAATAGCAGAACACTTACCGTCAGCTTAATTCCCGATAGGATAGTTTATTGTTTATTGTTTATTTACAGCTTGATTCCGCACTGTATTTTCGGTACAAGTATGGAATTTTTAGCATGGATATCGGTAGCCCATATTTTGCAGGCCGACCATAGATATCAGATGTGCGTCGGCACGGGCTCGAACCCCGGACCATGTGCATGGTCGGCGAGAGTCCTAACCACTGTGCCACCGACGCAGTAATAATAAAAGTGGATTTTGTGGTCAAGAAGATAATTGCTGGACGTTTGAAATGATGGGTACCGGGTTCGAACCTCAGTGCGAAAACTGTCACTCACTAGTGGATTCACGCTTATTCAGTTGACGAGTCCATAACAGGACGAAATGCGTATCCACTCCAAGTCATCCTCCACCAATTTATCCCAAATAATGAACCTCTCGTGAAATTATGACACCTCCTCCACATTTAAACAGATGAACTATACAAGACTTGACTTTAAAGTTGCTTTTATTATGATTACTGCTCACATGAATACGTGTTTTGTTTTTATATAGAAACACGTAAATGATCAACTGATAAAGCTTTTTTACTTACCGGCATTTTCAGCTTTATAATTAGACAAATACATTTAAGTCATTATAAGTTTTTTTATACAATGAACAGTGATTTGTTTAAACAAAATGTTTTCAATCGATATCTCAGGAACGGCTTACATTATTCTACTTTACTTCAGAACTGTTCAATGAATTGATAGCTATGATGTCATCCCTTCCACTGAACACTGGTGTAGCCAGGATAACGATCGCTTAGGAAATAATGAACATGTTCATAAAGATTTGATCTTGATCCGAGATCTTATAGTTTGTTTCTCAAACATTTTCTCTTGATTGTATCCAATGTTAAATCCATTGTCAAAACACTGAATAGTTGTAAATTCTTTGAGATTTTAAACACTAATTCTGGGTTAATTACTAATTCACTTGAGTACTAGGCTTCTATAAATCCGCTGACTGCAGTTTTGGTGTTTCCTCTATGCAAAATTTCATTATTAATTGATTAAAAATGCCCATTATAATTTTCGACAGAATGGTTACCTAAGAAGGAATACTCTTTTCGATAACTTCATCATCAGGTTCTACAATCTGATTTTATGTGCTGGAGTACATTTCACAGTATGGCTAAGTAAAGGTGTTGTAAACACCATCATCAGTTCGATATTAGGCCATCTGGTCCAAAACGGCCACACAGCCAGATAGCATCAGGAGAATCCTTCTCTATCATCTACCGGGCAACAAACAAATTGGCAAAAACAAACATCAAGGTACTACATGCTTCAAACAGCGGGGGCTATTGAGATTCGCGTGTAACAACCAGTGATTTGTGTGCAAAAGAAATAAATCCAGGCCCTGGCCTTCATTGGAGACTATAAGTTCATGAACTTCTATTATTATCTCTCCTTAGTTATCTGACATTCAGTTTACTTTTATGTTGACACTGTTGAGGTGTAATCCGTTGATGTTACTATTATTATTGATACGATGTTATTCAAACAGCATTGATGTTGTTCATAACACTAATTCATTCATTCACTATTTTGTATATATATAACTGTAGAACCTGATGATAAAGCAATCAAAAAGAGTGTTCTTTGTTCAGTAACCATTCTTCTAAAATTTCTATATTATGATGTGGTTTTGTTCTCTGAGCTGGATGGTTAGTTTGCGAAGCTTTCATCACCTTACTGGGTGACATCTTCAGCGCATACTTCAATTTGAAGTGAGCTTTTAGATTTCTCCACGAGTTTATTAATCATCTCTCCTGGTGACCTTGGACGTGATTGGTTGTTTGTGTGTGTTTTCACACCTTCTAGGTTACTTGTATTGGAACTGATTGTTTCTTTGACTTGAACTTTGACCTTTTGTGTGTGAAGTTTCTTTCTTATTGGTTGATAAATTTTGTCTATCTCGATGTGTCTATTGATTGATGATTCACTGGAATGCCAAGCTTCTAAAAATTCTCTAGCATTCTTGTTATTTCCTTTGTCTAATATTTGAACGTTGTCCCAGTCGAATTGATGTCCGTGGTTGTCTGTGTGTAGTGAAATGAGGGAGTGGATATCATGTCTTTTGACGGCTAGCTTATGTTCGTGGATACGAAGACGAAGGGGACGTCCACTTTGGCCAATGTAGTGTTTTTCGCAGTTGTTACAGTTTATTTTGTAGATGATGTTGGTTTTGTCTTCTTTCGCTGTTGAGTCTTTTGGTTGACATAGAATTGAGTGAAGCGACTTTGTTGGTTTGTGTACGACGTCAATTCCTAAAGGTTTGAAGAGTCTTGTAGTGATTTCTGAGATATCCTTTATATATGGTAAGGCGAATTTCTTTGTGCTTTCCTTGGTGGCTTTTGCTTTGGTAGGTTGGCTTGGGGGTATATGTCTCTTGATGAAATTCCGTGGATATCCATTCTTTTGGAAGACGTCCATGAGATACTTTTCTTCAATTTTTCTTAAGGTGGGAGTGCTGCAGTGAGTCCTTGCTCTCTTGAATAGTGTTTGTATGCAATTCCTTTTGTGTGTTATTGGGTTGTTGCTGTTGTAATTCAGTATTTGGTCTGTGTGAGTTGATTTCCTATAAACTTGAGTTTCTAATTCTCCTGTAGTTGTTCGCCTGACTAAGACGTCCAAAAATGGTATTTTGTTCTCGGATTCCTCTTCTCTTGTGAATTTGATGTCGTTGAAGACGTTGTTTATTAAGTTGTGAGTTTTATCTAATTCGTTTCTTTTGATTATTACAAATGTGTCGTCGACGTAGCGTATCCAAATCTTGGGTTTGATCTTTGGTAGAATTATGTTTTCGAGTCTTTGCATCACTGCTTCTGCAATCAAACCTGATATTGGCGATCCCATGGGTGTTCCTTTGACTTGTTCATATATTTGGCCGTTGAATTGGAAGTATGTTGTTAGGCATAGATTTATGCATTCCATCCAGCTTGTGTGTTGCATTTTTGATTGTTGTGGAAGTTGTTCGTCGTTGCTAAGTAATTGCTCCATGGTTTCTTTTGCTAGTTTTTTTGAGATTGAGGTATATAATGCTGTCACGTCGAAGGATACCATTATTTCTTGTTCATCTATTTGGATGCTTCTGATTTTCTCTAGGAATTGAAATGAAATTTCTATATTACTTTAATCAAATCAGTGTCCATAATAATCCACATTCATGTGGACATGATATTTGAGTTCCAATTTAATGAAACTGACCAACAGAAATGTAAATTACCATCCAGTCACGACAATTGTTGTCAGGCGATACAATTACATCCCTCATGGAGAAAGTAAATGTGTTCATTTCACATACTAAAGCCTGCGCTGAAGCCATGTTGTCTAGGAGGGGGACAACGAAAGCTTCTCAATTAAATCTATCAATTAGTTCATAGAACACAACTAATTCAAAATGACAGCTACGAATTCATCATCAAAGTATATGCAGTAATTCTTACGCATGACTATCAGCTCTTGTGAGTTTCACATTATCAGAACACTGATTGCTTAATGCTTACATCCGTCTACTCCGAACTTTTATCAAGTACAAGGTAGTTCAATGGATTAATTATACTCCTACTTCCTGAATATTAACACAAAGATAAATTACTAAGATACTGAACACATTTCTTGAATGTAGATACTTTGGGCTAACTCTCTAAATGATAGAAAAATGAAGTAGATGTTTTGAAAAGCAGCTTTATAGGCTTGAACTCAAAAAGTGTTAATGTATAACAGGTAGTTGTCAGGTAGAACAAAGTGTACGTAGACGCAGTCAACTTCTTACGATTGATCGTATTTTGCATGTCATGAATAGATATTTGTGTGACTTGTAAATTATAGACAAAATACCGTTTTGAGTTATTGTTCTCAATGATGATATTAGAAATATTTTTTCTCAATTACAAAACGTTGCTTAATTTATGCAAAATCAATTAGACAGACATTCAGCAGATCAGATCATAGGAAACAGTATAATTTGGTCTTTTTCATGATGAAATAGCCCAATCCGATGTTTTTCATGGTGACTTTTCAGACACAAAGATACTTGGGCACCTACTAGATGTTATATGAAAAAAGGGCTTTAGCTTACCTGTTGACGTCACTGTGAGAACATAAATATTAAACAAAGTTAACAGTGCTGTATAATTCTTACATGTTTTGAAAGGAGGAAAATACTAGATGAAATAAGAACAAGTACCCTATCCAATTCCCCCGATAAGATATACTTTCCTTCCCTTTTGTGGTTAGTTGTCAATTCATCAACTGCCGTCTTTGCCTTCATCAACACAGCCTTTTCATGCAATCTAGTAAAAATAAGTGTGACGCAGACGAAAACTTATGGCGGAGAAACATTCCATGAGTTAATATAGAAACCATTATAAAAACAACCTCCTAAGCCCAGAAAAAGCAGAGACGTTTGGCCTTTGAGCAATTGACTCCACCCTCCCGCCTACTGACAATCAATCCAATTGCTACAGGGACTTTAAAACACAGTATAAACATAAAAAATGAAAATATTATTTGTCACGAGGATCAGGGAGAAAGAAAATAACGCAAGCTGGAGAAATACTTCAAGAAGCAAGCCAAACATTGTGTCTTCTTAGGATGAAAACAGAAAAAACAGCATGATATATTCAGCTCGGATTGCAAAAGATATCAAAGGATGAACTGTAGAAGTGCCAGGATCATGTGACGTCAAGTTGGATGTAGGTCAAAATAAAGACTACAACAAAAAGCAGGATAGAATGGACATGTGATGTTGAAGAACTACATTCCACTAGTAACATTCAAAGGTATCACAATAAGTTATTCTGGTAACATTATTTTTCATATATAACAAGTTTGCTTTCAATGAAGTTCTGACGAGTCGATTCACTGGACGAAACGTCGCTGATTAGGCAGTTTGTTTACGCAGATTAACAAAGTCTGTCATGTTTCCAACCCATTATATCAAATATCAAATAAGTCAACCTGTTTTCCAACTTGAAAAGTTCTAATATTGTGATATTATAGTGATAATACTAGTGGTTCTAGTGTTGAGTAACACAAATTACACACTTAATTACCTCAAGTTTTGACTGTAGAGACATCTTCAGTCAGATCGTTATACTACTTATTTGTGTATAAAGGTCCAGAACTTGTTCTGAACACATATATGCGTTGGTGGCATAGTGGTTAGGACTCTCGCGGACCATGCACATAATCCGAGGTTCGATCCCTTGCCGACGCACACATGATATCTATGGTCGGCCTGCGAAATTTGGGCTACCGATATCCAAGCTGAAAATTCCCTACCTGTACCAAAAATACAGTGTGGAATCAAGCTGTAATAAAAAAAAAATAAATAAATAAAAATATTAAAATATATCAATATAAAGATACATTTTAAGTAAAATGAATCACACATGGAAAACTTTACCGTGATTCACTTGCCCATATCCAACTTTTCAACAGCTTTCCTGATGCCATCCCCTTTCAATACTGGTTTGATAAAATGTGATGCAAAAATTGTCAGTGCTTCATCAAAGTATTTATTGGGTATACTGAAGTAGAATAGGGTGTGTTCATTGGAGGTTTTTGAATCCCAATAACCATTTCGTTCATGTATATAGTCATGAAAACTTTTGATTTCTGATGTTGGTGAATCGCCATGAAATAACACTGAAAAAAGTTAAATTTTTTTATAAAATAAGGGATAAGTTAAGTTTATGTGTAAAAATTAATCAGTGGAATAACTTGAAAGTAGAATTAATGTTTTAATTTATTTGGTAGATAGGCATCAACATTGTGATTCAGGATGTGTATTTCATCCTTTTCGTGACTCATCAGCCATATGTTCCTGCAATCACCAATGAGTAGTGATGTAATCGCAGAGACAGCAATCCAGTGAGCTTAGTTTTAGGTTGATGCCAATCGCACCAAACGTTACCTGTCTTCACTCAAGTGGTCTACTGGAAACAGCGGATATTGGATTCAAGTCCCAGTTGGAACGCCACCAATCACCCACACTCTGGGGACTGAAGGTACCTCTGGCTGAAAAGTTCTAAATAGGACGATATGACCGTCCCAGATTTCACAGTGCCAGAGATCTTCCACCAAAATACTTTATGTTAATCATCAGACACTATCGAGTCATCTGCACTA
Source organism: Trichobilharzia regenti (assembly GCA_944472135.2). NCBI lineage: Eukaryota > Metazoa > Platyhelminthes > Trematoda > Strigeidida > Schistosomatidae > Trichobilharzia > Trichobilharzia regenti. Next base: position 56,628,558 of record OX235266.1, read on the forward strand.
GGAGTCGAAACCGTGACAGAAGTTAAACATTTTGGTCCAATCATTCAAGAGAAATATCAAAAATGAATTGAAATTCATCCATTGTGTCATCCATTTTTATAATCTCTGTTGATTTTTAATGTAATTTTCGCTATTAGTAATTAATTGATGGATGTTGACTAGCAGTGGAATGTAGGATACGCACTTCGTCCTATTTGGGACTCGTAAGTGCTCGGTCTCAGTCCGATCAATCGACGAGAAAATTTAACATTCAATTAAAATTAATATAGCCCGTTGCACAAGAGGTGGCTCTCGCAGGTCAAATGGTCTAGTGGATAACGCTTTGGCATTTGAAACTATGGGCACTGGGTTCGAGCCTCTGTGGGAACATCGTCACTCACTGAGAAATGCAGGTACATCCAGATGATGAGTCCCAAATAGGTCGAAGTGCGCATCCCAGATTCCGCTGTTAGTAATCATCCGCCGATTAACTAATAATTAAATGCCCAGACATTGTCGAAGCATGTCAACCTGAGCACTTCGGTCCAATCAATCTACGGGAAAATCTAACATTAAATTATAATTTTCGCTATATCCGGTATGAAAGTTGCCTCATTTTAAATACTTCTGCCGCTGACTCTGTACCTAGGCCACTTTTGTTAAACAGGCTTACTGTGTAGCAAGCACAGTCATAGCTTACCAAGTGTCTTTATTTCTATTTTACTGATAGAAAGCAGTACACTGCTTACAATGAGTAGTCCTCCACTGGTTCGATTACTCTACCTGGTATCCCTCAGGGAGCTGTTCCTTCTCCAGTTCTGTCTGACTTATTTGCCGCATTCTGACGAAGTCAGTTTTGTGAAGAATACCGATGATCCATTTGACTTTTCAGCCAGGCTGTTCTAAAATGGACAGCTTTTTATCAGAAACAAGTTAATGGTCTTCATCCGACGGTCTCAGTGGCGCAGATGCATCCACTCCTTGTGACTTATGATTTCCAATGAAACTGTTTTGCTCTTCGTTATTACTCCTCCTTTGTCTCACTCCTCTGCTTATTGTCTCTATTATGCTTTTCTTGTACTTTCTTCTCTTGCTTCGTTTGCTACACGGAGTGTGGCGACTTGAACTGCCGCACATTTGTGCAAAAGTTCTATGTCGAAAATAGACAGACAGACATCCAACGGTCTTTAGCTTCTTCCTTTCAAATGTCAGATGGTAGCTAATTTCACTTTTAGATGGAAGCGCAACTCACATGAACTGGTTAGTTCTAATGGTTTCACTATCATAAATGGCACTGAGGTGGAAACTAAATCGAATGTTAAATACTTCTGACTACCTTTCCTGTTCTCCCCACAGCATGTTAGTTTCCTGAAAGTTATTTCGTTTGACTTTCTATGTAAGAAAGTTGAGACGATCTGGCATCATTCCGTCTATACTGCTGCAGTTTACCAATCCTTGTATTCTCCCTATACTTCTCTAGTGCCTCCCCCACTCACTTAATCCCTCCCGGGCTACTTAAGATAAGATAGACACTCAAATTTATGCAACAAATTAGCGATCCATCACAAGATTGTACAACGGTATACTACTGATTAAATATTAATGAGTAGTGACATGCCACTAATGTTAATTGATAGTGCTTGCAAGCCAGATCGAAGTAATCCAGACATTAGACAGTCACTTTTCTGATTTGTGTACAGCTTATCTTTGATATACCCGGCTATACCTATCTTAGTTCAAATCACCTCATTATGGGGATAATTAACCTCCTGGAACCAGGAAAATCGTAAAATGCACTCAAATTAGTAGACAAAATTAGGTGTTTCGAAATGGCTCAACTAATTGAGTTATGTTGTACAGGTTACATCGGTTTATGAGCTTAGTTTCACAGTTGATAAAAGGTCACCCTTTCATGCGTAATTGTGTATCAGCTCAAAAGTAGAAACTTTAGGTCTTCATTCTGTGTATGTTTCGCCAGTATAGATTATTTAACATTTTTGCCTCAAGTAGTAGCTATTCAAACCAACTACTCATTAATAGAAATACACAATTAAACATTTTGCTTAATCTGTTACACATTTTTGCAAATATCTTTCCAATTCACTTGGTCATTCTTTGCACTAGTTTAATGTGTGACGAAATGTCAGTAAAAGCTGAATACAAGTAGAAATATGGAATGGTGATCCTTGGATCCTTATTTCGAATATGAAGCATTTAAATGCAAGCTATGAGGCATCATAATACTGTAATTGTCAGTGGTTTATCCTAAGAAATCTGCACCTCTGATGATATTAATAATATACCCTTTAGTTTCAAGTGGAATTTAGGGCCAAAACTACGTATCTCTGTTTTTTCTGGTCTATGCAGTTCTCTTAAGCTGACTTTGTGATTACCCACATGCTCTCGTCTCCTCTATACACGAACTACTTTATGTCACCATTGAACTCAAGTCTAGCATTTCGCGCCTTGTTCGAATTCTACTCGAGGGCCTGGCGCACAATGTCATTGATCGGTATCCACAGACAGTGTCCTATCCACCTCTGTTTCATCAGACATATTTGTTGGGTAATACGCGTTGGTGGTGCAGCCAGAGGACGCTTGCCAACCCGCATGTTGCTTGAGGTTCTTTCCGAGACCAGCGAATTCCTTTAGCCATGCTAAGCCAGTAATAAGACTGATAATAGGGGAATCTTGGACATAAGGTTAGCGAACCCATCCAGTAAACGTATATACCGCTGCTACCAAACCTTCACAGTTCTACCTTGAAAGCCTGTATCCCATTGAGAACTTAAATGAATAATATATATATATATACATTATTTGATCTATAGCTTCTTGGTTGGTTTGTTGCGTGAGGTTTTGATTTCTAACCCTTTTTGACCGGTCATTTGATCTTAGGTAAGGTAAGCAAAAGCAACTAACGATGTAAGTGTGCAATAGCCTGTTGGAAATGTTCTAGATGACGTACACATCAAGGCTCTGAACCATTTATAATTTTTGATTGACTCGACATCGGTGTTTAAAATCTTGTCCATCTAACCAGCTACGAGAAGTACCAGTCACCAACTGGAGGCATCTAAATAAAGTTACCTCTTACGCTTACCGAGTCAGCATTGTTTCAACTACATGTGGCACTGATGATAATGCTGATGGTGATCGGATCAGAAGAGTAAAAGAAAGCATTATTACTATGGTTTGACGCTGGTCTCCAACTGCAGCAATGGTTGACGCGGGTTTGAATCTCACAAGGGATATGAGACCATTATTAGGTTGCAACCTGCATGAATCTGGGTCTTCGAAACACCTTTCAAGTCACATTGCATCTTGTGTATGTCTCAGAGATTTCGCAAGTTACGGAAAGCGTTTTCAACAGTCTGAAGACTTTGAGTAACAGCCACCGATATCACTTAATATTGAAGAATTCAAAGTCGATCAGATAGGATAAGCAACATGGGCAACTAACTAATCGAACAAAATTCCTGCCTCCACACAAATGTCAAGATCGACTAGTTGGTTTTACGCTGAGAAGACCGTTAAATGACATCAAGCATCACGCCATAGAATGCAACCGAAATGAATAACATGAGGGAGACCGTATAAGAAGCACAGGGGAGCCTTGAGGCAATTGTGGAGCAAACTAATTAGGATGCGGTGGTGAATAGCTCCTCCGAAATTATTGACCACAGCACTCATCACTGAACATTGGATGCTGACCCTCACTGTTTAAGTCAACTTGTTTAGCTGAAGGCTTCCGATCAAGCATTCATGTCATTTGGTACTCTGTCGTGTCACGTTTGTGAACGATCGCTACCCAGCTAAGCATTCCTCTTGCGCTCCAGTTTGGTCGCAATATATATCTCGTAATTCGGACGATCAACTATCATGTTTTGCTTTGACTTTGGTCTACGCGGAACGAATACTATAGAAGTTGTGGATATACTTCATAGTATCCATGAATGTCAATACTGTCAGCCTATAAAAGGACTTCAGAGAACAAATGGGAAAAGCGATATGCTGTTGAACCTCTGCATTCTACCGGAAACCTAAGGCAGTCATAATGATTATTATTATAATAATAAGTGAATTGAGACTATGTGACTATTGATGAAATCTTCACCGGATTTCTTGTTGTTTGTTCTATCAAAAAACCATATACACGATTATTTACCAAGTCAAAGCTTGTAGACTTTGACACAAGTACATCTGCAAACAGATAACAAACGTCATAATAAAATAATTATGAGATTGTGAAGCAGGACTGTATTGTGTATTGAGTAATAAACCTCCGAAAAAGAGCAAAGTTCAAAGCTCAGACTATCATTAAAAATTGTGCCTACCTTTTTTGTTAATCGGAGTTATTAAGAATACTCACTAACATAGTTGCAACACAGAACTTTGCACAAAAATATAATGAATGGTTCAACTCGCCACGCGTCACTTAACATACAAAAATCAATAGAAATTTATTGGATAAAAAACTGGTCTGAAAGAATACAAGAAACTGGATGCATCTGCAACATCAGAAGAGATTTTGAGCAATATCATCAGAAGGCCCAAGTCGTTGTATCATTTGAGCAGGCTTAACGCCTTTTCTTACGTAATCCTATGTTCATTATAGATAAGATTTTATTTTGATAAATCACACAGTGTTGTAAAGTAATAATAACTGAAGACGACGCTTAGAGCGCAAATTATTGTCGGTCATAATCCCATCAAGTCAGTCACACAACATTTTACTTCATTTATATACATGAGTGGAACTGATAATAAGACATTTGAATGAAATCAGTATAAGATACAGGATTTCATCATCATAGTTAGAGAACAATGGGAAACCTGGAAGTACTCGTCCTAGTTTGGGAATCTTCATCAGTAGGCATTTACCGGGATTCGAACCCAGGACCTTCCGGCTACAAGGCGAGCCCGTGTGCCATTAAGGCACTGGGACCCCGTCCAACTGCCAATTCGCGACAGAGAGACCCCAGCCAATGTCTTCGGCGAGTATTTGTCCTCACACCCGATCTGCTGCACCCTACTGGTCACGACTCCTCACTAAAACCCCAAGTAACTACCTACCGGAATAAGGCCAGTCGCTAGTAAGCATTGCATTGATATTCAAGTTTTGGTTTGTAGGGATTTGATCAATTGGTTACAGGATTTCATCATGAGCTGACATTAGATAGAGAACAATTGGAAAACCTGAAGTACTGAACAGCTAATTCGTCCTAGGTTGGGATTCTTTAGCAGTACGCACCAACTGAAATTCGAGCCCAGGACCTTCTGGTTACAAGGCTAGCTCGTATACCTACACTTGAATATCAATATAAGATAATGTACATTCAGAAGTAACATATGTGTTATCAAGTGAATACAATCATATGGGAAATACCATGAGTTTTGTAAAGTCAAAATAAGTAACTTCTTAGAATCTTATAATGTGCATTGAATACATTTTAACATTATTTATTATCCTCTTGTAATTCGACTGACTGGTGTTAATGATATCTTCCATTTCTGGGGTATTTGCTTTGAGTCAATTCTGTTGCATGTGTTGAGTGTAGATTCATTCGATGAACCAGGATTCAGTAATCAATCTCCCGGTATATCCACTTACCTATATTGCTTTTTAGAATTTCAGCCCTATCTCATCCTACTGTGTGGTTGTGTGTTAATGCATGCAGTGCAGTGAAGTGCTGAGTTTTTTTCTAAATTACTTATCTTCGTGCGATTAATCCTTCTAACCTTCCATAAATTCTTATGTTCTGATACTCTCACTAGTCCTAATCTACAAGTTTCACCTGTGTAGTTGAATTAACTCACAGTCACTGCAAAGTATTTTGTAGATTGTATTATTTTGTCTAATTGGGTTCACCGGGTCTTATTTCCCATCTGATTCAACTAAGGTTAGAATGACTGACCCTGAGGAGATGAGGAATTTAGAAAAAGAACTCAGCACTACATTTCACTGCATGCATTTACAAACAACCACATAATAAGGTGGGAGAGGGTTGAAATTCTAAGAAGTAATATAAGTAGGTGGAGAGAGACTCATTACTGAGTCCTGTCTGGTTTATTGAGTTTACACCCAACACATACAACAGAATTGATTGAACGCAAATACCACACATAGGGAAGATATTATTACTACCAGTCAAATCAGAGGAGAATAATGAATAATCTTGAAATTCTGTTCCAATTCACATACAGCATAACATTCTAACAAGTTACTAAATTTTACAATAAAAGCATCTTATTTCCTATCTTATTGTATTTAATTGATAACACTTATATTATTTCTGAATGTACTTTGTCTTATATTGATTTTTAATCAAATGTCTAATCCGTTTCACTCGTGTATATAAATGTAATGAAAAGTTGTTTGAGTAGTGTTTTGATATGATTATGAGCAGTAATAATTTATACTTGAAACGTGGTCTTCAGTTAATATTACTTTACAACACTATGTGACTTATCAAAATAAAATCTTATCTGGTATTAGATGGTTGGAGGCAATCGGCCATAGGAAGCCTTGAAGCTAGGTTTCAAGCCAGTTGGCACTCGTCAGCAAGGCGTATCTGCAACCTTGAAGGAACTCATGTCCCTTCTGAGATTCAAACCCGCGTCACCCAGTGCTGCAGTCAGAGATGATACCACTGAGCTATTTGGGCTCGCAAAGAAAGAATGATAACCGCTTCATTCTGGACGCATAAATCAGGTTTCAGGTGCTTGATGGAAATGGCTTCAGCAAACTTAAGGAGAATTGAGCTTTTTTGCCTACTGATAATTTTGAAAGACTTATCAACGTCCACCTCATGACCCGTGTCGAAGAGATGCCTGGCGATGGAACTGTTTAAAGCATTTGTTCCCTTTAGACGTAAGCTTTTTGGTACATGTTCAGAAAATCGTATATATGCCCTTCTTTCTGTCCTTCCAATGTAACTGCTACCGCTGATACTCTTTCATGCAGTGCTCAATTTTTTATACCGAAATAATCCTATTTCAGCTAATATTACTCTGTAAGAAAGTTACTGGCGACGAATGCGTAAAACGTATCCTGGCCATCTTAGTCGGTTTAGCATCAAAGCTCCGCTGAGTGAATTGTTCTTCTTACTGAACAGCCTATCTTTAACCTCAATACTATCGAATGTAGGTAAGCCGTATATAACTTGTGGTGTACCTTTTCACTCTATTAGCTTAGTTACCCAAATTCAAGTAGAAAATAAAATACCAAATGAGTTTAGTTACGGGAAGAATGTATTAAAGTTTGATTACTTGAGTTTACAAAGGTCCACAGTCCACAATAAACGTAATAGACTCCAGGTGCTGCGGAAAGACTGCTCCAGTAGTAATTCTCCAATGTTAACGTTGCCGGAGGTCGACCAAAGTACGTAGGAAGAAACTACGGTGCTCCTGCAAAAATCAGAGATAGAAAGCAGGTGATTAGGATTGATCGACGGCAGTTGAGATAGTGGAGAAGACGGAGAGTCGAAGGTAGAACTATATATTTATTGAAAACCCGAGGTAAAGTTCAAAGTACAGAGTTTATGGTTAAAACAAAGTAGTGTACACTATGTTCATTTCTTACATAGTAGTAAAATTTGGATAAGTTTCTTTTTGAGGACTCCACAAACTTATGTTCAGTGTCACATACAGAAGCCCAAATACTTGCAGGTAAAAGCCGAGAAAATTGCAGAAGAGGATACCTGGCAATAAAGACAGGACTTCAGGTTAATGTAGAGAAGACGAGGGTGATGAAGATAATTAACCACCATCAATAGCAAGGGAAACAACAAACTGCAGCAGTCGCCATCAATAGGAGAGATTTTACAGAGCTTGCCTCCTTTCATTTATCTAGACAACCAGCATCGTTTCAGCCACAAGCAGTCAGCACAGATGAAAATGTCAACAAGAGCCAACCAGAATCGGAAATGAAAATACACCTTCATCAACATGAAACCAGTTTTCAAATCGTCTGCTCTCACTCAACCAGCGTAAAGAACAAGATTTGGATTCTGTTCAACACAAATGTGAAGTCAGTCAGTTCTTCTATATGTCTGAGACATTTGACCAGTGTGTAACGAAAAGCACTTCCGAATGGCCAGTTCAGACTTCTGTCAGTGCCTGCCCACTATACTGAAGATCGAATGGCCGGCTTTCTGGTCAGAAAGAATGCTACAAGAAACTCTAGATGGGATTAAACGAAAAGGCGAGAACCGATCGCTCATCATATATGTAGGAGAAAATGGAGAAGCATCGGAGGGATATGCGTCTAATAGAGCGTCGAGTGACATCACGAGCAATGTAGGCCAACTCTCAAGTGGAATCCTGGTGGGGGTGATAAGTGGGTGGCCGTTGCGAGGTTGACAATGAGGAGGTCATATAGGGAAAGAAGATGAGGGATAATGGGCAATTGACTAGTCGGCCAGCTGAAGAGGATATCATCAAGTAGAACAAAGTGGAGATATTCATTGCAGTAAATACATTTTGTATTTCCCAAAGGATGAAAAACAGAACGATGCTGTAGTTGTTTTTACTGACGTTTCGCTATTTAATTCTGCTGCTAATAGCTTTATCAAATCGGTATTATTATACGAGAATTTACAAAATCCACTCAGCTTATATACAACAACTTGATTATCGTTCATCAGCATGGGGGTTATTTTTGCGTGATCAAGTTGGCCAAGTGGTAAAGATAATAATACGATGTTTAAATTGTTGGCTTTGATAAGTGTGTAAAATTGTAAAAGCAGCATGTTTTTACTTGATGAAATTGCTTATCACATTCGAGTAGATTTTGGCATTTCATGGGGTTCCGGGGTAGGTGTTTTGACCAGTTCAGATTCTGTTTTACCCCATCATTCCTATTCAAACAATTTGGATTCCATTTACTGACGTGAAGTACTTCTGATATTAGGCGTTTTTGTCATTTCTGAAATTCTTCTGGATGGTGACTTCATTATTGTCAAAATCGATTTTGTAACCTGACTCTATGGCGTGGCGTGTAGACGGCCTATGGCTGATAATTTGTCAAGCTTTTCTAGTTCACTAACTGGATTTCTCGGTGGTTGAACAGATGCTCTACGGTGTTCATCTCTTCTGATATTGATTCCTCTCTATCGGTGTTTGTCTGATGTATGTCACTTCGCATTCCAAGCAAGCATTTTACTTTATGGACACAATTAGACAGAAAATCTCTAGGGATTCGGTCTTTTTCATGGACGAGGTTGTTTCTCAATGTGTCTGATGTTTTGAAGACACCACTGATGTTGTGCTTACCTTTGTGATGATGGGGCGTGAAGATCCGAATTCTAAATATTTATCGAAGTCGGTTTCCTTCCTGAATTAAGATATACTAAGATGTCCGTTTTGCATTCTCTTAAATAGGCAGTCTAGAAATGGTAGCTCACCAACGTCTGACTCTGCTTTCGAAGTAAACTGGATTGTGGGGAAAAGACTGTTTATATTCTCCAAGAATGAACTGTGTAGATTTCGTTTTATCACTACAAAAATATCACCTACACATCTTAACCAAATTTTCGGAATGAGTCTGCTTGAAAAAATATTACCACTGGATCTATTCATGAAAATATCAGCAACTATTGGGGAAACTGGCGAGCTCATAGCAACACCTTTTTTCTGTATGAATTCCCTTTAAATGTAAAATAATTACTTTCTAGACAGAATTTCAAGCTCTTAATTATTTCACTGGTGTCCAGTGAATATCTTTGCGATGGGGTTGTGTCAGATTCTAGAAAACTGGAAATGATTCTAAGACTTTCTGTAGTAGGGACACTAGTGTATGGTGAGTTGATATAACAGCTTACCATAATATCCTTCCATAAAACTACGCTACATGAATTTGTTATCATTGCCATTTGGCCAATTTGACAGCGCAAAATTGCCCCCTGCTGAGGAACGGTGCTCAAATTTGTTATAAATTAATATTTTTTACGAGTTGATCACGAATTGATATCAGTTAGAGAACCATTGAAAACCAGTACTGGAGTACTGAACAGCTGCTTTTTCATCCTAGTTTTGGGAATCATCGTCAGTACGCACCCACTGGGATTCGAACCCAGGACCTTCCGGTTACAAGGCCAGCTGGCTAGTATACCATTCAGCCACTGGGACCTGATTCAATGGCCGGTGCATGTATTCTAACTTGGCGCCGGGTTCAGGGTGATCAAGAATGCTCTGACCCCGAGTGGAGGCTCACCATTGCACCTCGGTGGGTTGAAACTCACGACGGACCATAATCGGGTGCGCTCGGGCGTGTAGTTTTTGTCAGTGGGGAGGCCTCACGGTCCTCCTATTATTTTGGTGCGTTGGTGGTACAGTGGTTAGGACTCTTGCCGACCATGCACATGGTCCGGGGTTCGAGCCCACGCTGAAGCACACCTGATATCTATGGTCGGCCTGCGAATTTTGGGCTACCGATATCCACGCTGAAAATTTCACACTTGTACCAAAAATACGGTGTGGAATCAAGCTGTAATCAAAAATAAATAAAAAAAATAAAATTCTACCAATTCGTGATTTGGCGCTATCCCAACCATTGTCGTTGGTGGGACATCCATTCACACACGTGACATCTAATTGGACCTCATTGGTCACGACTTCTCACTAGAACTCCAGGAAACTCCAACCTGTAGCAAGTCACTAACGAGCATCCGATTAATTAATGTCAGTAAAAACGACAATATCTTTTTGATTCTCATTCATTCATTCGCAAATACAAGAACCTTTATTATAATGATTATCATATACTCAAACTGTTAAAAGCGAGTTTGATTTGGACATAAATAAAGCTGACATGTGTTGTTGAAGCTCTATGTTCCATCCGAAACCCAAGGGAATAATAAATAAACAGATACAACGTTGATATCACCGCTCTAGTCTTCAAGTTTTGCTCTTTCAACGGCCATGTTTCAATTCCAGGAAGAAAAAGGCACAAACAGCGAAGAAAAATTTCTTCTCGACGATTGATTTTCATGAGCTGTTTAGTCGTAATTATAATTAACAAAAGGATGTTTAGATCAATCAGATACTTCTAAACTTTGTCCTTGAAAAATTGTATTACATAATGTAAAGTGTAAGAAAGGATGACTAGTTGTAAGTTAGAAAAGAGACAGAAGTTGGCATGATGTATTAAGTGTGAGATAATGACTAATCAATAAGCTCGTGTAGAATGAACAGGAACTATTGGAAAGGCGGTAAAGTGTTTTTGTATAAGATCTGTGTGAAAAACCAATGTTATTAATAAACAGTAATAGAATGGTTATAATAAAAATGTGGATGATTGGAATAATAATGATAATAAAAGTATTATAATAATAATAGCAATTATAATAGTGAACTTACATTATGAAGGAAAGGAGCAAAATTGTAGTAAGAACTTTACTCCGGCCATGGTATGACGAGAAAATGTATGTATCGCTTTAGAATGCAGAGGTCCGGTTTCAGATATTGAATAGCTAATGCTTCAGCTCTGTACAGATGGCGTATCCGAAGTCCCTTTGTACGATATTTAGGGACTTTGTGTATCACTATGAATCATTCATCTGGCGGTGCTCGATGTACGAAGGGTAGAGCTGCTGCTGTTCTTCTTTTCTCCTCTGGCTAACCAAGCTGGACAGTGTTCCAGAATAAGTTTGTGGACTTAACGTTGCGTACGGCCGATATACTTTGCTCCATACGAGCAAGTAAATTGATAAATACACGGTGAAGTGGCCAAAAGTGGCATCTTGGGTTTAGCGTAAGACTGGATTAACTGTCTGCTGGGGAATTTGATACGTAGGGTGGCTGTTTGGAATGTCTTCTTCAGACATTTAGAAAGGCGGTTTCTGAGAATATCAACTGCGATATCGCTTCCGAATTCTAGGTTAATGAAGAGAGTCTTCTTAGGAACCGTTGCAATTTCTGGCACTGGAGGCTTCTCCTTCATGCTTTTGTCGATAAATCTTGGTAGATGCCTGTTCTCTAGTAGGGTTTTACTTAATAAATTTAATTCTTTCTCTATCATGTCTACCGAGCAGATTTTTCTAATCCTTGAACACAATGTCCCTACCAGGTTTCTCTTTCGGATCAGTGGTACAAACCTCTGGGAGTTGATAAACTGTCCAGTACATACTGGCTTGCCGTATATAGATCTTTGGACTGTAAAGTCGTGTCCTCTGGTGAGTAGTAGTAAGGAAATGCGTTGTTTGATTCGCGTTCTGAGGTGAATTCCAGGAAGAGTAACACAACTAACTATCGAGCTGTAAAAGCCTCCTTTGATTGATAACTAGATAAACATCATACTGACCAGAGAGATAACGTAAATTGGCGAACGCAACAATCGAGAATACAATATTCAGCTGAGGGACTCTTCCTGACGAATTTATTTTCATCATGCATAAACTATATTCTAAGGTAATTTATACAATACATGTAACTAATGAGAATAATAATGTTAATTACGCCTAAATATTTGTATGAATAATGATCGTGGTTAAATTCATGTAAAAATAACATGAAGTAACAACATAAGAAGTTTCGTAAGATGAATTAGGATAGTGGAGAAGTGAAATGATACTGGAAACTGTCCAGGTTGAAATAAATTATCACTGACGTTTTTAGTAACGCAGGCCATATTGAAGAAGAAGAGAACTGTACTCACGTCGTTTCAACTCAAAGATCCGGCTTCTATTCATAAATAGCCATGGGTTCCATCGTCTTTAGATGCGATGAGCGAAGAGAATACGATATATTCTCATAAGTGATTCATTAAATTATCTTCATATCATTATCAGAGTTAAATGAGTTACAGAAATCGATCAATTATTGTAGAATTAAAGAACTCAGCAACACTTGCGTTGATTTTATACAACTAAGCTGTAGTCTTCGCCTATATCCATTTTTAAAATAAAATAGGAAAGAATACAAGACGTTCACAGTAGTTTTAATATATAAGGAGGGCATATCTAAGGCCTACCCTAAGCAGGATTTCCAACAAAGCAGAAACTCACTCAGATACGACAAGCTCTGTACGTTAAACAGCCGCGTAGGTTGAACTAATTAAACAGGATAATATAATTTACAAAATACCCTGCAGTGACTGTAAGTTAATTCAACTATACAGGTGAAACTAGTAGATCAGGAATAGTCATATTATTAGAACACAAGAATTTAGCGAAGGTTAGAATGATCAAACCCACAAAGATAAGTAATTTAGAAAAAAAACTCAGCACTACACTGCACTGCACTGGATGGATTAACACACAACCACACAGTAGGATGAGATAGGGTTAAAATTCTAAAATGTTATGTAGGTAGGTGTATATACAAGGAGATTGATTACTGAATCCTGGTTCATTGAATGAATCTACACCCGAAACATGCAACAGAAATGACAATGCAAATACGAGAAATATAGATGATATTGTTATCGCCAGTCAGTCGAATCAGAGGAGGATAATAAATATTGTTAAAATGTATTTAATTTACATTAAAACATTCTAAGAAGTTGCTTATTTTGACTATAAAACACTCGTCTTATTTCTCATCTGATTGTAATTGACCAATAACACTCAATTGCTACTCAGTCGAGATATTAGCGGAGAAGAAAGCAAGTGGAGTGATGTCATTATTGAACTTTTGTTGTAAAACTGCTCCCACTGCTACCTGCGATGCATCTGTACATAAAATGAGTGAAGCTTCTGGGTTGATATGAGATAACATTACAACGTTGGATAAGGCATCTTTTGCATTATTAAATGCTGCTTTTGCTTCTTCAGACCACTGAAATTTCTTCGAATTGCATCTAAGTAGGTCGGTCAGTGGCTGAACTATGGAGGCACATGATGGAATAAAACGTCGGTAGAAGTTGAACATCCCGAGAAAACGTCTAAGTTTCTTTAAGGAATCAGGTTCGGGAAAGTTCTTAATAGTTTCTATCTTATCTTCGGTAGGTCTGATGCCTTCGGCAGTTATTCGATGTCCTAAGAATTCAATGGAAGGGGAACCAAAAATACATTTCTTTGGATTGATAACAACTCCAAATTGTTCAAACCTTTGAAATAACAGGCTTAAGTGTTGCATATGTTCTTCCATCGATGAGCTGGCAATTAAGACATCGTCGATATATACAAAGACGAAATCAAGACCTTGGGTAACTTGGTCCATAAAACGCTGAAATGTTTGAGCAGCATTCTTTAGTCCGAAAGGCATTCTCAAGAATTCGAATAATCCAAAAGGCGTAATAATTGCTGTTTTTGCAATGTCTTCTGGAGCGACTGGTATTTGATGATATGCCCTGACCAAGTCAACTTTGGTAAAAACGGTCTTTCCATGTAAGGTCAAGGAGAAGTCGTGGAGATGAGGTATAGGATAACGATCTGGGACCGTAGCGTTATTCAAAGCGCGATAATCTCCACATGGTCGCCAGTCATGATTAGTTTTAGGTACCATGTGCAAAGGTGAAGACCATGGGCTGTTAGATGGTCGTATGATACCTAGCTGCATCATATGTTCGAATTCCGACTTAGCTGCTGCTAGTTTATCGGGTGGTAACCGTCGTGGACGTGCCTTCACAGGTTGTCCTGTTGTGATGATCTTATGCGTAACTGTATGAGATATATCTTCGACGTTGTATGATGGTTTAAGGATTTTAGGAAATCGTTTCAATAAAGCAGAGAACATTTCACTCTCCGGCTTTTCTATACAGATGCTATGAACCGAGTAGTCACATGTAATACCGTGGATCTTGAGTTGGGTGCAATTGTCAACCAGTTTTTTCTTGCTGATATCAACTAACAGATTGAAGTGACTTAGGAAGTCTGCACCTAGTATAGCGTGACGTACGTCAGCTACTATGAAGATCCATGTGAAACGTCGGCGTAGTCCTAAATTTAAAATCATTGACTGTTCGCCATACGTCTGTATGTTGGTTTGGTTGGCAGCACGAAGTGAAAGTTTTCCAGGTATTTTGGCTGATCGCCTGGATAGTGAGGGGGGAATAACACTGACCTCGGCGCCTGTATCTACCAAGAATAATGTGCCGGTAGTCAAATCCCTCACATAGAAAAGGCGACTGGGGTGATTGCCATTAACAGCCGTCGCCATTACTGTCTGGCTGGGGAGTTTCCCTGAGATGAGTTACTACTGTTGTACATACACGGTCGAATACACTTCAGGGCATTATGCCCATACCTCCTATGATACCAACAAATGTTACGGCTTTGAGACGGTGTTCTAGAACGTCGTCTAGATCTTGATCGCCGTTGCTTGGATACCGTATGTGACTGGTTCCTTTGTGCTCGAAGCTCGGACACTTCCAGTCGTAAATCTTGCATTTGAGATGTTAACTGGGAAAGTAACCAAAACATTGGTGCGTCCTTCATAGATGTGGAAGGGCTTGGTGGTACTGCCTCGGTAGACACGCTATTTATGCCATTATTTGATAACACATCCATGATATCGTCTGCCATTTTAGCTAATTCTTCAAGGTCTGTCGTCCTAGAAGATATTGTTAGGATTTGTTGAACATTTTGTGGTAAACGTTGTAAGAACATCTGACGTAGAATTAACTCATCTACTTTGTGTGACCCAATCAACTGGCGCATATGTCTAAGTAGTTGAGATGGCTTTTTTGTACCTAGATCACACGAAGTAAGTAGTTGTTGTATGCGTTTCTCATCGGAGAGAGTGGTCCGCTGGATGAGTGCAGCTTTTAGTTTGTCATATTGAGAGTCTGTAGGTTTGCTGTCTATGACATCGATAACCTCTCGTAGTACTTCCGTGGGAATTGCTGCTAATACGCAACCATACATGGCGATCTGCGACGTAATACCTCGAGCTGCAAACAACTGTTCAATGATTGTGAACCAGACACGTGGTTCAGCCAGATCAAATTGAGGTAGTCTTAAATCCGGCAAGGCGTTAACAGCAGAGTTCTGTGTCTCTTCGCCTTTATTACCTTCTTCAGCAACAGTGGTACGTTTAGGTGGAGCCATTGTCATATAATATGTAAGTATATAGATATACAAAATAGAAAAACTTGTGGTAACAAAAATTAAAGCAGTGCGAGTTTATAAGGACAAAATAGCAACAAAAATGTTCAAAACGAGGTAACTATCGAAACAAAAAGGTTCGAAAACGGGTTAACCATAAAAAAAGGGTTCGAAACGGGCTCACCAATTATTGTGGTGGACCTTTTCACTCTATTAGCTTAGTTACCCAAATTCAAGTAGAAAATAAAATACCAAATGAGTTTAGTTACGGGAAGAATGTATTAAAGTTTGATTACTTGAGTTTACAAAGGTCCACAGTCCACAATAAACGTAATAGACTCCAGGTGCTGCGGAAAGACTGCTCCAGTAGTAATTCTCCAATGTTAACGTTGCCGGAGGTCGACCAAAGTACGTAGGAAGAAACTACGGTGCTCCTGCAAAAATCAGAGATAGAAAGCAGGTGATTAGGATTGATCGACGGCAGTTGAGATGGTGGAGAAGACGGAGAGTCGAAGGCACAACTATATATTTATTCAAAACCCGAGGTAAAGTCAAAGTACAGAGTTTATGGTTAAAACAAAGTAGTGTACAATATGTTCATTTCTTACATAGTAGTAAAATTTGGATAAGTTTCTTTTTGAGGACTCCACAAACTTATGTTCAGTGTCACATACAGAAGCCCAAATACTTGCAGGTAAAAGCCGACAAAATTGCAGAAGAGGATGCCTGGCAATAAAGACAGGACTTCAGGTTAATGTAGAGAAGACGAGGGTGATGAAGATAATTAACCACCATCAATAGCAAGGGAAACAACAAACTGCAGCAGTCGCCATCAATAGGAGAGATTTTACAGAGCTTGCCTCCTTTCATTTATCTAGACAACCAGCATCGTTTCAGCCACAAGCAGTCAGCACAGATGAAAATGTCAACAAGAGCCAACCAGAATCGGAAATGAAAATACACCTTCATCAACATGAAACCAGTTTTCAAATCGTCTGCTCTCACTCAACCAGCGTAAAGAACAAGATTTGGATTCTGTTCAACACAAATGTGAAGTCAGTCAGTTCTTCTATATGTCTGAGACATTTGACCAGTGTGTAACGAAAAGCACTTCCGAATGGCCAGTTCAGACTTCTGTCAGTGCCTGCCCACTATACTGAAGATCGAATGGCCGGCTTTCTGGTCAGAAAGAATGCTACAAGAAACTCTAGATGGGATTAAACGAAAAGGCGAGAACCGATCGCTCATCATATATGTAGGAGAAAATGGAGAAGCATCGGAGGGATATGCGTCTAATAGAGCGTCGAGTGACATCACGAGCAATGTAGGCCAACTCTCAAGTGGAATCCTGGTGGGGGTGATAAGTGGGTGGCCGTTGCGAGGTTGACAATGAGGAGGTCATATAGGGAAAGAAGATGAGGGATAATGGGCAATTGACTAGTCGGCCAGCTGAAGAGGATATCATCAAGTAGAACAAAGTGGAGATATTCATTGCAGTAAATACATTTTGTATTTCCCAAAGGATGAAAAACAGAACGATGCTGTAGTTGTTTTTACTGACGTTTCGCTATTTAATTCTGCTGCTAATAGCTTTATCAAATCGGTATTATTATACGAGAATTTACAAAATCCACTCAGCTTATATACAACAACTTGATCATCGTTCATCAGCATGGGGGTTATTTTTGCGTGATCAAGTTGGCCAAGTGGTAAAGATAATAATACGATGTTTAAATTGTTGGCTTTGATAAGTGTGTAAAATTGTAAAAGCAGCATGTTTTTACATGATGAAATTGCTTATCACATTCGAGTAGATTTTGGCATTTCATGGGGTTCCGGGGTAGGTGTTTTGACCAGTTCAGATTCTGTTTTACCCCATCATTCCTATTCAAACAATTTGGATTCCATTTACTGACGTGAAGTACTTCTGATATTAGGCGTTTTTGTCATTTCTGAAATTCTTCTGGATGGTGACTTCATTATTGTCAAAATCGATTTTGTAACCTGACTCTATGGCGTGGCGTGTAGACGGCCTATGGCTGATAATTTGTCAAGCTTTTCTAGTTCACTAACTGGATTTCTCGGTGGTTGAACAGATGCTCTACGGTGTTCATCTCTTCTGATGTTGATTCCTCTCTATCGGTGTTTGTCTGATGTATGTCACTTCGCATTCCAAGCAAGCATTTTACTTTATGGACACAATTAGACAGAAAATCTTTAGGGATTCGGTCTTTTTCATGGACGAGGTTGTTTCTCAATGTGTCTGATGTTTTGAAGACACCACTGATGTTGTGCTTACCTTTGTGATGATGGGGCGTGAAGATCCGAATTCTAAATATTTATCGAAGTCGGTTTCCTTCCTGAATTAAGATATACTAAGATGTCCGTTTTGCATTCTCTTAAATAGGCAGTCTAGAAATGGTAGCTCACCAACGTCTGACTCTGCTTTCGAAGTAAACTGGATTGTGGGGAAAAGACTGTTTATATTCTCCAAGAATGAACTGTGTAGATTTCGTTTTATCACTACAAAAATATCACCTACACATCTTAACCAAATTTTCGGAATGAGTCTGCTTGAAAAAATATTACCACTGGATCTATTCATGAAAATATCAGCAACTATTGGGGAAACTGGCGAGCTCATAGCAACACCTTTTTTCTGTATGAATTCCCTTTAAATGTAAAATAATTACTTTCTAGACAGAATTTCAAGCTCTTAATTATTTCACTGGTGTCCAGTGAATATCTTTGCGATGGGGTTGTGTCAGATTCTAGAAAACTGGAAATGATTCTAAGACTTTCTGTAGTAGGGACACTAGTGTATGGTGAGTTGATATAACAGCTTATCATAATATCCTTCCATAAAACTACGCTACATGAATTTGTTATCATTGCCATTTGGCCAATTTGACAGCGCAAAATTGCCCCCTGCTGAGGAACGGTGCTCAAATTTGTTATAAATTAATATTTTTTACGAGTTGATCACGAATTGATATCAGTTAGAGAACCATTGAAAACCAGTACTGGAGTACTGAACAGCTGCTTTTTCATCCTAGTTTTGGGAATCATCGTCAGTACGCACTCACTGGGATTCGAACCCAGGACCTTCCGGTTACAAGGCCAGCTGGCTAGTATACCATTCAGCCACTGGGACCTGATTCAATGGCCGGTGCATGTATTCTAACTTGGCGCCGGGTTCAGGGTGATCAAGAATGCTCTGACCCCGAGTGGAGGCTCACCATTGCACCTCGGTGGGTTGAAACTCGCGACGGACCATAATCGGGTGCGCTCGGGCGTGTAGTTTTTGTCAGTGGGGAGGCCTCACGGTCCTCCCATTATTTTGGTGCGTTGGTGGTACAGTGGTTAGGACTCTTGCCGACCATGCACATGGTCCGGGGTTCGAGCCCACGCTGAAGCACACCTGATATCTATGGTCGGCCTGCGAATTTTGGGCTACCGATATCCACGCTGAAAATTTCACACTTGTACCAAAAATACGGTGTTGAATCAAGCTGTAATCAAAAATAAATAAAAACAAAAATAAAATTCTACCAATTCGTGATTTGGCGCGACCCAAACCATTGTCGTTGGGGGGACATCCATTCACACACGTGACATCTAATTGGACCTCATTGGTCACGACTTCTCACTAGAACTCCAGGAAACTCCAACCTGTAGCAAGTCACTAACGAGCATCCGATTAATTAATGTCAGTAAAAACGACAATATCTTTTTGATTCTCATTCATTCATTCGCAAATACAAGAACCTTTATTATAATGATTATCATATACTCAAACTGTTAAAAGCGAGTTTGATTTGGACATAAATAAAGCTGACATGTGTTGTTGAAGCTCTATGTTCCATCCGAAACCCAAGGGAATAATAAATAAACAGATACAACGTTGATATCACCGCTCTAGTCTTCAAGTTTTGCTCCTTCAACGGCCATGTTTCAATTCCAGGAAGAAAAAGGCACAAACAGCGAAGAAAAATTTCTTCTCGACGATTGATTTTCATGAGCTGTTTAGTCGTAATTATAGTTAGCAAAAGAATGTTTAGACCAATCAGATACTTCTAAACTTTGTCCTTGAAAGATTGTATTACATAATGTAAGGTGTAAGAAGGGATGACTAGTTGTAAGTTAGAAAAGAGACAGAAGTTGGCATGATGTATTAAGTGTGAGATAATGACTAATCAATAAGCTCGTGTAGAATGAACAGGAACTATTGGAAAGGCGGTAAAGTGTTTTTGTATAAGATCTGTGTGAAAAACCAATGTTATTAATAAACAGTAATAGAATGGTTATAATAAAAATGTGGATGATTGGAATAATAATGATAATAAAAGTATTAACAATAATAGCAATTATAATAGTGAACTTACATTATGAAGGAAAGGAGCAAAATTGTAGTAAGAACTTTACTCCGGCCATGGTATGACGAGAAAATGTATGCATCGCTTTAGAATGCAGAGGTCCGGTTTCAGATATTGAATAGCTAATGCTTCAGCTCTGTACAGATGGCGTATCCGAAGTCCCTTTGTACGATATTTAGGGACTTTGTGTATCACTATGAATCATTCATCTGGCGGTGCTCGATGTACGAAGGGTAGAGCTGCTGCTGTTCTTCTTTTCTCCTCTGGCTAACCAAGCTGGACAGTGTTCCAGAATAAGTTTGTGGACTTAACGTTGCGTACGGCCGATATACTTTGCTCCATACGAGCAAGTAAATTGATAAATACACGTGAAGTGGCCAAAAGTGGCATCTTGGGTTTAGCGTAAGACTGGATTAACTGTCTGCTGGGGAATTTGATACGTAGGGTGGCTGTTTGGAATGTCTTTTTCAGACATTTAGAAAGGCGGTTTCTGAGAATATCAACTGCGATATCGCTTCCGAATTCTAGGTTAATGAAGAGAGTCTTCTTAGGAACCGTTGCAATTTCTGGCACTGGAGGCTTCTCCTTCATGCTTTTGTCGATAAATCTTGGTAGATGCTTGTTCTCTAGTAGGGTTTTACTTAATAAATTTAATTCTTTCTCTATCATGTCTACCGAGCAGATTTTTCTAATCCTTGAACACAATGTCCCTACCAGGTTTCTCTTTCGGATCAGTGGTACAAACCTCTGGAAGTTGATAAACTGTCCAGTACATACTGGCTTGCCGTATATAGATCTTTGGACTGTAAAGTCGTGTCCTCTGGTGAGTAGTAGTAAGGAAATGCGTTGTTTGATTCGCGTTCTGAGGTGAATTCCAGGAAGAGTAACACAACTAACTATTGAGCTGTAAAAGCCTCCTTTGATTGATAACTAGATAAACATCACACTGACCAGAGAGATAACGTAAATTGGCGAACGCAACAATCGAGAATACAATATTCAGCTGAGGGACTCTTCCTGACGAATTTATTTTCATCATGCATAAACTATATTCTAAGGTAATTTATACAATACATGTAACTAATGAGAATAATAATGTTAATTACGCCTAAATATTTGTATGAATAATGATCGTGGTTAAATTCATGTAAAAATAACATGAAGTAACAACATAAGAAGTTTCGTAAGATGAATTAGGATAGTGGAGAAGTGAAATGATACTGGAAACTGTCCAGGTTGAAATAAATTATCACTGACGTTTTTAGTAACGCAGGCCATATTGAAGAAGAAGAGAACTGTACTCACGTCGTTTCAACTCAAAGATCCGGCTTCTATTCATAAATAGCCATGGGTTCCATCGTCTTTAGATGCGATGAGCGAAGAGAATACGATATATTCTCATAAGTGATTCATTAAATTATCTTCATATCATTATCAGAGTTAAATGAGTTACAGAAATCGATCAATTATTGTAGAATTAAAGAACTCAGCAACACTTGCGTTGATTTTATACAACTAAGCTGTAGTCTTCGCCTATATCCATTTTTAAAATAAAATAGGAAAGAATACAAGACGTTCACAGTAGTTTTAATATATAAGGAGGGCATATCTAAGGCCTACCCTAAGCAGGATTTCCAACAAAGCAGAAACTCACTCAGATACGACAAGCTCTGTACGTTAAACAGCCGCGTAGGTTGAACTAATTAAACAGGATAATATAATTTACAAAATACCCTGCAGTGACTGTGAGTTAATTCAACTATACAGGTGAAACTAGTAGATCAGGAATAGTCATATTATTAGAACACAAGAATTTAGCGAAGGTTAGAATGATCAAACCCACAAAGATAAGTAATTTACAAAAAAACTCAGCACTACACTACACTGGATGGATTAACACACAACCACACAGTAGGATGAGATAGGGTTGAAATTCTAAAATGTTATATAGGTAGGTGTATATACAAGGAGATTGATTACTGAATCCTGGTTCATCGGATGAATCTACACCCGACACATGCAACAGAATTGACAATGCAAACACTAGAGAGATGGAAGATATCATTACCATCAGTCAGTCGAATCAGAGGAGGATGATCATTATTGTTAAAATGTATCCAATGCACAATATAAGATTCTAAGAAGTTGCTTATTTTGACTATAAAACACTCGTCTTATTTCTCATCTGATTGTAATTGACCAATAACACTCAATTGCTACTCAGTCGAGATATTAGCGATTCAAGATTAAGTCTTGTAGTTTCAGCAAAGTTGGTATTCAAGTTATTTAGCTGTTGATTCCAGCTTGATTTTCAATGAATGTATTTCATAAGTGATCCATGATAAGTCCTTGAAGGCTGAGCACCTCGGAAAGAGGGCTATCCTGCTTGATCAGCTTGTCAAGTAAAAATTAACCTGTCGATAGGTATCATTCATTTCATTTTTAGACATCCTCATGACCAGAATACAGGATGGCACAATAAGAAGAAGTGTTTATAGAAAACCTCAATCAACGAGCCAGTATACACATTTTCTCAGCTTTATGGCTTTGAAAGACAAACGCAATCTGATAAAGTGCTTACCCAGCCACAAAGCAAGAGCAATATGCTCGTATGAATGTCTTGATGGGGAACTTAATAGCATTAAACGGTTGCTAAGTGAAAATGGTTATCCAGAAAAGTTTATTTATAAGAATATGAATCTGAAACCAAAACAGCCCAAATTACCAACAGTTCAAAAAAGGCTTTATTCTTACAGATGCAGCTCCTTGCGGACAACATCAACGTGACACTAACATAACGGCTTAGAAATGCGGTAAAAACAGCATTCGCTGCTGCTGAATTATGCTGTATCTTCAAAACTACTACTCTTCTGAGTTCGGGAGTAAAAGACAAACTGCCTAATTTCGCTTCTTCCATGTATATCTACCAATTTAACTGCTCCTGTGGAGCGTGGCAGTTACATAGACTGTACTATTATGCGTGTTTCTTGTCGGCTTTCTCAACATCACTCTGAGTGGCTGGTTAAGTAAAGGACGAACAAAATCGATTTGTAGCGCTATTCTGTCTCATCTTGTGGAGACAGAAGACAAGATTGACGGTAACCATGCTTTCAGGGTTATTTAGCGCATACCTACGAATCTCAATTTCGCCTTAAGAGTTCGATTACTAAATATTGCTAAGGCTTTGGGGAATCATATTAACAAGCCTAATTTATGCATCCAAAAGATATTAGTTCAGATATTATCATTACGTTGGCCATCTAGGTTTCAATAATCCGGAATGTTTGTGGAAATTCCCTAATTTTAGTTGATATTCTATTCGCTATTATATCTTTATTACTATTATAATTTATGCAATTTATGAAATGTAGTTCCCTTGTGATCTTACTTAGAAAATCGATATTATTTAAAAAAACACCAATATTGCTATTAACTACTAATCTAGAATATTCTGTGTATATAAACATATGCATAATTGTTGAGCCGGAAGAGGAATTTATCGAAAAGAATATTCTTCACTCGATTATTTTGTGTTTTCTAGATGTCCAAATGAATATTTTCGCTATATTGATCGATAGGTATCATTAAATATTTCACAGATTTTATTTGGATCAATATTTTCATGTACAACAATGACAAAAATATCATCCTTATACGACCTTTAAACTGCGAACTGATTTATAGCTGGTTGTGGTGTACCTTATTTTAGGAAATCCTATAGATACTTCGTTGTCAAAGATTATGAATACTGAAGGTTTTCTTATTGGCTTTGGTCGCCATCGACGGTCAACTTGAGTCCGCCAGTGATTCGATCGTGTAACATGTCAGAAGAAGACGAAAGAACACGAACAAAAGTACGATACATTCCTTCCAAATGACTTGGTGCAGAATATTGATTTTAACAATCGAAGAATACAACTTCTTGTCATCTATTGTGTTGTGAAATTAAATCCGATATCTATGCTTATTGGTTGTCGATTCGAAGCATCTTTGGAAATAATAGGATTTTACCATTAAGTTCCTTGACATCTATCCTTCTGTCGATCTATTTCATCACTAAGCCACATAAAACTTAAATCAATCTATTGAAGATGTTTGAAAACAGATGTGAGTATAACTCAAAAATATTACCAGACGTCTATCACAAGAAAAGATGGCTTGAACGTCGTCATCGCAAAGCTAAACAGTTATGAGGTTTTGGAAATTGTTAAATCGATAGCCTATACTGAATATACTTACTACCCCCACACAGACTCTTTCTGCCTGTCCCCCTCTCACCCTCCCTCCCTCCCTTCCACATGCTATGAAATCGTATCTGTCTGAAGAATATAGAAAAACAGGGGTTGAAAGTCCACAACTCGACAACACACGCATTTGTCGAATGATTTCTGTCTACAAAACACACGTAAAACTTTAAACAATCAGCTATAAATTTATATATAAATATGCGTGTATTCATATGAATTAAGTGCTATTCGAATATTAGTTTTACTCAACAGTGTACGTCTGAACATGAGTAGACATCACCTATACCACATTGTAATGCTTGCTTACTTTATAACTGCCATCTCAGCATTAATTCCAAAACCATACGAATATAATCAAACTTCTACACTGCTATGCAACATCGTTGAAACACTTGAATTTATTCATGAGCATCATTCTTGTTTCATTCTAATGGAGGCATTGAAACGATTCACTCAACGTCTTACTCTCATATATACACCATTACAGCAATCAGATGACATTGTTACAAGTTGTTTTGTCACGTCGTTGTCTATCCATATAGAACAGTTGTGTGATGAAACGGAAAACAAACTTTGGCCATCTGACATGATGGATGAGTCATGTAAGTAGGATATCCACTCACTCACTCACTTCAATCTCCTGCTCATTCCAACTCATCTTTTGATTTGCAGACATGGTGAACATAACTGATGGGATAATAGAAATATCTTCACAAGAGATATGGGGAACACTACGTGCATTAGAGACGATTCTTCAACTTGTTTACAGAAGTGAATCAGATTCGGTTTGTTCAATTATTATTTCCAGTTTCTAAGATCTTATTTCTATTGACACTGGGCTTTACACAATTCCGTTTTCGACAGAAGGTGATTTATCAAGGTGTTGTCAATGATGTACCGATATTTACACATCGTGGAATTATGATCGACACTGCTAGACATTTTCTGAGTATTTCTGAAATTGATAAGATGATAGTAAGTGAGCACTAATTGAAGTTGAAATTGTTCTTATCATTTTGTTATACAGGATGCAATGTCTATGGTTAAAATGAATACTCTCCACTGGCATGTGACAGACGATGAATCCTTTCCATACTTCTTTTTCTCACATCCTGATCTATCAAGATGGATAAATTTCTCACAAATATCTTGACTTCTACATGTATATATTTTTTTGAATTGTTAGAACTCTTATGATGATAAAATCGCGGTATATTTACCGGATGAAGTTAGCGGATTGTTGGAGTATGCACGTTTAAGAGGTGTACGTGTAACACCTGAATTTGAAACTCCAGGTAAAATGATGTATGTGTTTTTCGAAGTTTTATTGATTTTTACATATATACACACACACAAGGAGGAACACTGTGACATTGTTTACTGTGGAGACAGAGGGAGAGAGAGAGACAGCGAGACATTTCTGCTGTCATGGACTTTATTTCCAAGCTGTTATTTTTGGCGTTGTTTAACTACAGAAAAAGACATTAAGTAGCACTCAAAACTGATCAGTTTTCAATGTTCATATATCATAGACGGAAGAATATTTGAATGACGCAATGAGAAACACTTCTTTTATATTTGCATTTTCGTAGTATTTTCGTCAATTCCAGATAACCTGAATAGTAAACTACATAAGCAATGAATATGTGATATAATGTGAATCTTTAAATATTCTCATTATTAATATTAGAAAAAGACACATATAAGGGAACAGTATTTTTGTATTCAATTAGATCGTCTTCAGGCTTTAATCAAATTTAAATTTCTCTTTATATATAAACGTTTTAACCAATGATGGTGATGTTGTGGATCAAATAATAATAACAATGCGATAAATGTTTTGAACGTAGTTAAAAACGACGAGTTAATGACAGCAAAGTATTGATAATAACGTTTATGCATATGGCGACAAGAATATCAAAGGTGGTATGTGTATATGTAGACAATTCAACAAATAAATAAATTAGGTCAAATCTTAAAAGTTACGCAATAATAAAGGTAGGTGAAGTGGGCAGATAGTCAGAGTTTAAATACATATCATATAAGTATGAAGCATATGAAGGATATCAACGGCTGCTTTTTAAAGGCGAGTTCGAATTCCGTTCGAAATGTTCAATGGAATGAGACAGATAACTTTGAAGGTACTTCATCAGTCTAATAGATGACCGCTATCATCAATGAATTGAGACAAAATAGGACTTCTTTTAGATTTTATTTCATCTTTTCCGAACCATGAAAAAAATGCCGGATTAATACGTTTGTTGAGTTGCGGTTAAATTTTTCACCCTGTATAGCTTTCTCCACAGGAGCAGTTAAATTTTTAGATACATACAGAAGTGGCATGGTTAGGTAACCTGTCTTCTGCTTGAGTAATCATAATTGGTCGGCAGCTGGAGAATGACAAACAAGGGATGGTGGCGGCAGTATTATTCCGTTTAATCGCTTTCGATAATTTTAGATGTAGGACTTCATCAACCACGTCCCCATTAAATTGCAAATTTAGGAACAGTTGCTTCTTTTTTAACTGTTGTCAGTTTATCTTTGTTATACCTGGAGTTCATGTGTCTCCTAACAAAGCCATTTTCTTTACCTTCACGTTCCCCAGTGGAACATAGGGCTTCAAGCTAGTGGCTTGAAGTTTCTGTAGCAGTCTTTATTTTACAGGATGAGGTTGCTAGCCTCATGCCAATCCTTTCCTCTTTACCAGCATCATTTTTGGCTTAGCGAGGTAAAGGAGTGTGACTGTGGCCGGGGATCGAACCCCGGACCATCTGCATGGTCGGCGAGCGTCCTAACCACTATGCCACCAATGCACTGAACTCAAAATAGCTCAGTGGTAACGTTTTTGACTTCAGTGCTCACTAGGCGATGCAGGTTCGAATCCCAGAAGGGAAACGAGTTCCTTTAAGATTGCAGATAGTCCTTTGGTCCCATTGGCTTAACGGTCAACGAGCTCACCTTGTAACCAGAAGGTCCTTGGTTCGAACCCGTGTGGTGGGTGCGTACTGCTGAATAGCCGGTCCCAAACTAGGACGAAACAGCTGTCCAATACTCCCAGCAAAGCCATTGGGATAACCAATTCGGATCGGCGTCCTTTGGATGTATCCAAGTTCATTTTTAGGCAGTCATATGTACACATTCGTCTTGCTTTACTTGTAAGGCATCTAATAAAATTGATTTCACTCATAGCCAAAGCTATGGGGATTAATTCGAGAGAACAATCGTAGTCTTTGCACACAAAAGAATTTTTTTCTACCTCTGCCTCTCCCTTGGCCTAGGTTAATTCTCATTAAAAATCTCCCTTCCACCTACCCTTTCTTATTTTCCACTCCCCTCGCACTTTTAAGATGTTTATTTAGCCTATGATCTATGATTATTATCTGTCCACTTCACCTACCTTTAGTATTACGTAACTTTTAAAATTTGACGTAATCTATTTATTCATTAAATTGTCTAAAAATGTGGAAAATCAAAACAAGTGATTCAACAAAGGGACTCTTTTCAACGAAGTTATCATCAAGCTGTACAATCGTATATATTAACATGGTTTTTAAGAAGTTATATACGGTGAAGGAATTGAATCATAGATGTGATTGCATAAAATAATAATAATAGTAGTATGAAATGCAATTAAAAACTAAAATGTTTTTGATTATAATCATGGTTAAATGTTAAGTGGCAAAACAAATTAATGTCATATACAGAATAATTTATAGGATGGATAGAACTTGAAAAAGAGTGTGCGATTATAAGATTAGTAGGCAAATCGAATAAAACAAAAACGTTACGTAATAGTGTGTGAAATTTAACAGCACAGAATTTATCGTTTTCAAAAAAGAAGAATTGATTTAGAATGACAAGTGGAACAAGTGAAATAATACCGGGAACCGTTGAAGGTGAGAGCAGTAATAGTAACAATTGACGTAATAAAGGAAGAGACTACAAACCGAATAGACAAAATGAAAAAAATGAAAAATGAAAAATTGGTAGAGCCAAAATATAATTAGGTATTACCCTACTTTAGCATAGAGGGATTAAGACCATGAAAGTTAGAGGGGTTGAACGACCTTTTTCTGTATAAAGATATCTGGCTTTTCTGTTTCGATTGCCAAAGCTGTTTCAGCCATACAGATGAGTCAGGTACGTAGTGATTTCAGTAAATTACTCTTTGCCTTGTAGATGACTTTAAAGCTGGAGGCTATAGAGATAAGGTGATCATTATCGACCAGATGTTCAATTATCGCTCCACTTCCACCTTTTCGTAGCCATGCAGGATAATGTTCTTGCACCCTCTTTGACAAAAGTCGAGTCAGACAACCGATATACCTAGCTCCACAAAAACAGGTGAATTGATAAACGCACAGAGAACTGGTCAACAGAGGGATCTTATCCTTCAGGTCGATTTTCATTATATTACAATGGGAATTTTCCATGTGCCTAAATATAAGCATATACACATACCTTCGCTATTCTTATCACCACGTCAATATTTTGTTATCATTATAATCATTGTTATAATTGACGTTCAATACATTTACCACATTATTATTACTATCATAATCCAGTTGACCAACTCACCGTCATTGGTTAAAGTTTGTATATATAAAGCTGAGTAAAAAAAGAGTGAATCCTCAAGAGGGTCTAATTGAAAACAACAATTTTGTTCCTTTATATGACTTGTTCTCATATTATTTAAACATACTTTTACTCTGAATAAACATTTTACTTTGATTAGAGAATATAACATGGCGAAAACGGAAAGGATGTTCAAAGTTAACAGTAATTTAGAATAATGAATTAAAAGGCAAATTCGAGATATTGTATTGTTCTAGAATTTAAGGATAATTGGCACATAAGTACAGACAGCTAAATAGTCCCGTGCAAATTTATTCAACCGACATGAAAGGGATCATGGAAACAAGTATGTAAAGAATGAGTAAGAAAGGCGATGAATATAATTATCGAGTTATGTAACACACAAAATTAAAGTGAATTAAAATAAAGTTTCAAAAATTGAATGAATGATAATATTCCCATTGAGGCTCAAACCCAAAGGCAAGAACGTTCAGAGTTTCAAATAGCACGAAATGTGCATCCTAGATTCCACTGCTAGTCACCACCAACACCAGTTGACCTCAATTTACATGACTAGAGATTGTCGAAGTGTCTGCACAAGGAGCCGGCTTGACAACCTGAGACTAAGCGTTCCCGTCCAATCATTCGATGGGAAAATCTAAATTCCATTGGATGAATGAGTCAGTGTTCACCAAGATAGTTAACAAGTCAACGACAACAGCCTGTTTCTGCATGCATAATTCAAGCTTCATCCACCAAATAGCCACAGCTTAAGTGATTCGAAGTGGTCATAAGGTGCTTTGTCTCTATTTAATAGCTCAAGTAGATTCCGATTTGCTGATGTTATGCCTCGTATCAGTTAGGTACCAAGCCATGGCGCTATCAAATACTGCTAAATCCCCAAGAGGTAGACTCATTGTGCATTTGTTCAACAGTCCTTGTAGATAACCGTCTCTCAAATCTACCGAAGTATTTTCTACTACTAACTGTACATGTGAATCATAAATAGAGTTAAAGCTGTAAGTATAAAACTTGGGCACTGCGTGGTAGAGTATAAATCCCTTATAGATCAAACTTTATTTTGATAAATCACAAATGGTTTAACAATTATACTCATTGATGACGTTTCGAGGACAATTTATGGAAAACCATATTCATATCAAGTCACTCACAGAACTTTTATCCTTTATTTATACACATGAGTCAAATTTATTAGACAATTGAATTAAATCAATGTAAGATAAAGTACATTCAGAAATAATAATATGAGTGTTATCAATCAAATATAATCCGATGGGAAATAGGACGAGTGATTTTACAGTCAAAATAAGTAACTTGTTAGAATGTTGTCATGTGCTTGAATTGAAATAGAATTTTAAGACTATTTATTATCCTCCTCTGATTTGACTGTCTGGTAGTAATAATATCTTCCATATCTATGGTACTTGCGTTGAGTCATTTCTGTCGCATGTGTTGGGTGTAGACTCGATGTACCACGATACAGTAACTAATCTCTGTTCCTCTCCACCCACCGACCCATATTACTTTTCAGAATTTTGACATGCTGTACAAGTATAGCATGAGCTCCAGTGATATGCAGGTGAAGATAGCGTGAACTGTTATACTGACTGAATATGACGCCTTAGATACCTTTACAGGATAAATGACTTTCGGTTTCGGATTACATGGCTCTAGAGACTACCCATAAGTGGAAGATGTTATCATCCTATACATGCCTTTCATCACCCAACCGGATAGACTGTTCAACGACATGTTTACGGATGATGACGTCTTCGATTTGTAAAACCTTGTAGAGTCAAGTGATAGACATCCAAAAGCCATTCGTCGTCTATAGTTATCTACGTGCTCATTCTCAGTCACTGCTATCACTGTTGTTTAGCCGAATCTCTGGTTATACATGGACAAAATCCTAAGCAATGTATTCACAAATGTTTTTCTAACGCCTCTTGAACACATTTCACTTCACTTTATCTTCGATTAAGACCATCATCGCCAATTTGTGGTGTGTGTGTGTGTACTACTGATAAGATTTATCGGTAATACATAAAGAGACTTTCGTTGGCGTAAAACGCATCAAATAGCAGGAAACCAAATTGGACGTTTGAGAAAGCAAATAATTCAGCGCCGTAGATAAATATATGTGAGACGTGAAAGGAACATAAAGAAGCACACTATGATGGACAAAAAGTAGGACAACACAGAAGATCTCTGCAAATGATGATCTGAAGATAAGACGTGAAAAAAAATTATGCTGGATAGATATGCCAAATTCCAAATAAACATTCCTTTAACAACCAAGTCTCTGGTCGTCTATCATTACACAATTTATCTTTTGATAACACTTGACCTGCTTCTATAGTCTTAATACCGATTCGTTCAGCTTAATTCACTTCATAGAAACATTAGATAACGGAATCAAGGTCATCAGCGTATGTTCGAAGAACAATGAATCTGCCAAGTGATTCATAGAGAGATTCAGTAAACGAAAAGTAGGGAAGGTAGAGTATAGTACTGTAGGAAATAAACTAGTATGACTTCTGTTGAAATTGAAGGGTGATCAAATTAGAGTAAGGATCATCAGGTGAATCAAAGACATAATACCAATAGCGTATGCAGCTGCCAAAGCGATTTTTCTACAGAGAACAACCTGTTCAATTACGTAGTTGAAACTAAACCAATTTTAAGGTCTGACTAGCTGCAGCTACAGTGAAACATCTATAGTTACATCATATAAGCAGGGGATATCTGAGACACTCCCTACGTACGATTCTCAAAAAAAAATCAGGAATTAGAGTGCCATTCGAACGTGCAAACTCACTCAGATAGGACAAGCTCTGTAGTTTAAAGAACCCTGTATGTTGACACACTTAGACAAAATAATATTATTTACAAAATACTATGCAGTGTCTGTGAGTTAATTCAACTACATAGGTTAAACTAGTAGATGAAGAGTAGTGAGATTATCAGAACATAAGAATTTAGTGAAGGTTAGAATGATTGAACAAACTAAGATTAGCACACGCGAACCCCTTGGTTTAAGGTCGTTGTAAGTGCTGTTGTCAATTAGCCCTTCTTTAAGTAGTCCTTTAAGGTGCTTGTTTACTTTATTTTCGAAGGCCGTTGTTGCTTCTTTTTTTGACGTATCAACTTGGAATCTTATTGTATCATCGAGAATGGTATTCATTTTCGAGATGTAGTCTCGGCGGTTCATTATTACGACACCTGAACCTTTGTCCGGTTTGAGAATGACGATGTTTTCATTGTTTCGTAGGTTTTTTATTGCTGTTCTGTGTTCTTTAGTAAATAATTTTGAGTTTGCTGGAGGAGAAATCTTATATTGTTCTGCAATATCGATCATTTTGGACTTAAACCAGACTCTTTTATCCTCGTCTATGGGTTTTAGGTCGGAAAGTTGACTGTATAAATACTCAAACTGCGTTTCTGTATCGATTCTGTTGATAAACGAGTTTGGTACGTGATACTTAAATCCTAAGGACAGAGCTTCAGTTTCAATTTTATTCAGTTTCACATCTGATAAACTGTATATGTATTTTTCTGGGCACTGTGGAAATTCTTCTTGTAGTTGTTCAACTACTAAAGATTTTCTGAGCTTCTTTCCATATGAGTTCGCTGTTTGCGTTTGTAAATCTTGCATGAATTTAATGAACTTTATACGACACACCAAATTAAGGCTTTCCAGTAGACTGTCGAATTTCACTAGATTTGACCTTAAAGCGGTGATGCGTTTTTGAGATGAGTCGATATGTGATTTAGTGATGCGGCGCAGGTTCTTGAAAGTTGGAGGTAGTTTCGTCGATCTGATGAGTTTCAGGAATTGGCGTGGAAAACAGCCTATCTCCAGACACTCTTCGTAGAATTTAATCTTGCAGGCTTCTCTCGCTATTCTGAACTAAGATTAGTAGTTCAGAATAAAAGCGCAGCACTTCACTTCACTGCATGCATTAACACACACAACCACGCAACAGTGTGGGTTGGGCTGCGTCAAAATTCTGAAAAGTAATATAGATCGGTGGGTGGAGATAGGGAGATTGATTACTGAATCCTTGTTTATGGAGTCTACACCCAACACATGCAATATGACTGACTCACCACTCATACCGGAAATATGGAAAGTACTGCTACCAGCCAAATCAAGCGATGGAAAATAATGGAATTATATAAAGAAAGTTAGAAATTTGTGTGAGCATACTGATATGATTATGAAGAAAATCTTTTGTTCGTAACCTGGTGATGGATAAATATTACTTACTGTATAACACGATGAGATATAAAAATAAAATTTTTACCTATAATGGAATCACGCAGGATAATGTTCAGAAATATGATGATAAACCTGCCTAATTGTACGCCTCGATGAAGCTGGCTCCGCAGCTGCAGTCAAACTGGTAGATGCACATGACGAAGGCAAATTTAGACAGTTTATCCTTATTTCTCAAACGTAGAATAGGGATGGTGGTGAAAAGACAACATACCACTACTTCATAATAAGGCGTTTTAACTACAATTCTCCAGGCGGTGTTTTATTATTTCACTGATGATGTCACCGAGGAACTGCAGTTTTATGAACAGTGTTTTTCTCGGAACTGTTGCAATACTGGCTCTCCTTAGTGTTGAATTCATATTTTTCTCAATGAACTTATCCGGATAACTATTTTTTCTAAGTAACTCTCTAATAATCTTAAGCAGTCATCTGAACAGATTAACCTGACCCTATGAACAGACACTGTACCAGATTATATTTAAATTTCAAAGGTACAAAACTCAAAAAAATGAGTGTACTGACCTGTTGTTGTAGGTTTTCTATACAAACAAATCCTTCTTAGTGTGCCATCTGCTTTCCTTGCAATGAAGACGTCTAGGAATGAGATAGGGTCATTAATTTCTTTCTCTATGGTAAAGTTTATTGCTGAATGAGCTGCATTAAATCTGTAACAGATGTTCATTGCTTCATTTTCGTTTTTCAAAAAGCAGACATGTATTATCCATATATTAGCAGTAGAAATCCAACTCATTATTTATTACTCTTTTCAGTGATCCATTCTCTAACTTGGCGACAGAGAAAATCAGCCTGTATAAAAGTCATCAATTCTTAGATTTCATCACAAACTGATATCAGTTACAGGAATCATTGAAAATCACGAAGCACGGGTGTTTCCTCCCAAACTAGAGACTCTGTAGCAGTACTCACCTCTGACCCCAAATAGAGATCGAACCCAGTAACTTCACTTTCAAGACGAGACTAAGGCTGTTCAATAATACAACCATTTGGATCGGAAATCAACGACCAGTGAATTCTCACTTTGTCAGTAGATGACATAATGCTACTGTAGAGAGAAAATACCGGTGAGGATCGAAGGAATCTTTATTAGGACAAACGTATTGTAGGTACATAAATTTAGCACATCTTATAATTCAGTGATTCTTCTTACAGTTCTTTTCTTCGATTGCCTTTATCCAATATTCAAAGCCTATTCTTACTTTTCTGAATTCGTTTACTGACATACTACTTATATCTGATTATAAGTAGCACTCACACAACACTTCCTTCATCAGTGCCTTCAATGAGCATCCACTTCACACGTTGACATGGCGGACTCCATATCAGCACAGCTTCTGACTGCAGCTTCAGGAAATCAATTCAATAGCTAATAATTGGGCTTCAGATTGAATTCTGACACAGCAGGACGAACGGTCAGTAGATTTAGTCTAGTAACCTGAGATGTCTAGCACTACGCCTTGATTTCCAATGATCTTCTTTTTAATTGATGATGTTGACTTGGTGATGAAGCCCAAATGTGTGAAATGCATTTTTTGCAGCTTTGTTGTTTAAATTTCCCCACTCCTCTGCTCTGCTTACATATTTTGTAGCTCATACCAAAATGTGGAATGTACCTACACTTCCATTACTCACTGTCTGCTATAAAGATGACAAACCAAGTTATGACTATGGTCCAATAAATCCAACGGATAATGGTACATACACTTTTTTACGCCAAATTTTCAATGAAGTCCTCAGTGGATTTCCTGATAGTATGATACATCTCGGTGGTAGAGACGTGTCATATGAGTGTTGGTAAGTTTGAAAATTTTAATTTTGCCGCATGTTTGATTGTATGGGTCTTAGAGTTTCTGACTTATTGTCACTATTATTACCCCCTTGTGTCCCGAGTGGTATATATGACGTCAGTAGAATATCGTCCTATTCCAAACAGTCCTTCAGGGATTATTATTATTTTTGTTCCTTTGGGTTCCTAGTGGAACATAGGGCTTCAACTGCATGTCTCCACTTGCTTCTGTCTTCTGCTATACTTTTCACCTGCATCCATGTTATTTAGTCCATACTGTTTCAACTCTGCTCTGCTAATAATACCTAAACCAATAGGTTGCAGGATTTCATTATTAACTGACTTCTGTTATAGAACCGTTGAAAAACCAGATGGGTGTACTAGACAGCTATTCTAGTTCTAGTTTGTGCGTATTCCTCACGACGCACCCCTACTTCAGAGTTTTCAACCCATTCACTACCTTATGGTTACAAGGCGAGTTTGTAAGACATTAAGCTACTGCGATCCAGTCCAATGTCTCATGAATTCCAACTTCTGCCAATTCATGGACGACGTGGGGTGACCACTAGCCAGTATCATGGCTGACGAGCATTCGTCCTCACTTTCAACCTATTGTACCCTATTTGGTCACACCTTCCCACGAGAAATCCAATAATTTCAGATGCGTTATTTGTCATAATTCGAAGAAAGGAGTTAGAATTCTCTCACAAATTAACCAACAACGTATTTGAAGAGACATCAAATTCTCACAAAAGCAGAGGAATCACATAACAAAATTCTTCTCTTAGATGTCCTAATGTCTTATACACCAAGTGAAGCTGTTCCTAGGTAAGTTTATATGATTTATTTTAACACCGAGAACTAATGACCTCAGTAGAATGCATGTTTTCAAAGTTCAGTAGTCGGGATACCT
Organism: Trichobilharzia regenti; assembly: GCA_944472135.2. Lineage (NCBI taxonomy): Eukaryota > Metazoa > Platyhelminthes > Trematoda > Strigeidida > Schistosomatidae > Trichobilharzia > Trichobilharzia regenti. The sequence goes on from OX235266.1 coordinate 56,664,744, forward strand.
TATTAGAAACTTAGTTAATTTTACAAATTTACCTACTCAGGAATTGTCTACATATTAAATCCTCTTAAAAGCCACTCGAAATCTGGACTAACAAATTCTTATGAACTAAGACATAGATTACATAATTTAAAATTAGATAATGAAGAAAAAGTGGTTAGTTTTGACACTGTCAGTACACATACACGTGTACCGATAAATATGGCTATAGAGGCAGTGAAAAACGAACTTTTGATAGTGTTATTAGAAGACAGAGATTATTTAAAAAATGTGATGTATTTGCGCTATACATTTCGAGCAATCTGATCACACATTCACTTGTCAATTCACTATATATGGGAAAGTTAAATTGAACAAATTGACAAAAGAGAATTAAGAATAATTAACACAAACGTTTGGTAATCCAATCAAATAAGGATTACCAAGGTTGGTTAAGAGTAATAACAAACTGTTTTTGAATACACAGGGGGTGGGCTTAAGTTTATGAATAGCTATAGCCTCAGCGCATTTCAGTAAGCACCCTTGACCGTTTTTATAGATTACCTTAAAGGCTGAGTTAACACCACTCTTATGGTTCATCTCGATTAGATGTTTAGCTATAGACAAAGTTGGTAGTCTAACACCTGTATCTATTGGTTTTTCACAATTCATTTGTTTTTCTGACCATTTTGGGATATACTCTCCCACCCTCACGTGCAAAGCGCGATTACTCCTCCCTATGTATGTGTTTTCACACACACACGCGAAAATCGGTAAATTGTGTGGGATGTGACATAATCACTTGTGCACTTTTGAGGTTTACAGTGAAGCATATTTTTAGCTTTTTCGACAATTACAAGCCGGGCTGCATAGTAGGTTCTACGGATGATCGAATTCAACCTTTGTCTCACAATCCTACTGTTTATTTCCCTGTTATATGGTATTTGATGAAAACCTTTTCTTAGGGACGGCATGGATTGTAGGTTCTACACCTGTTTAAAAATTTTAAAGGATATCCGTTTTCAACAAGAGTATCCATCAATATTTCGTCTTCTTTGTCTATGACATCAGCCGTGCGAACACGCTGAATCCTCTTAAATAGACACTTTACCAAGCATCTCTTATACTATAATGGACAGAAGCTGTGCGAATTGAGGTATTGCCCTGTCTAAGTGGGCTTTCTGTCGATTGGTCGTCTTATTGAACCGTCATCTCTTCGACTCAGAAGTATGTCAAAAAATGCTAGTTGGTTGCGTGACTTTCTTCCTCGCATGTAAGACTAATGTGATTCTGTACAAAGTTAAGTCTGTCTAATAGACGACTTGCATCTTCATAATCGTCGCATATCAAAATGATATCATCTATATATCTCTTATAGAAGGGCAATTTAGAAATTAAATCAAAGGATACGTTTTCAACATAAGGCATGTAAACGTCCGCTAACAAAGGTCCTAATGAACTCCCCATAGCAACGCAATCCACTTGTCAAAAATGTTCACCTTCAAACGTGAAATGAACGTTGTCAGTACATAATAGTAATAAATCTATCAAATAAATTAAAGGGAAAGGGAATGAAAAACAACTAGAAGATATATAGTCACAAACAATATCAACGTTTTTGACCAGTGGTACAATAGTATGCAAAGAATTACCATCAAATAATTATATTTTCCTTTCATTTATGTTCATATATACAAGACAGTCAACAAGTTCAAATGTATCTTTCAAAGTAAACTTACATAATTCATTGCGAGTTGGACTTAAAATATCAGCTAACCATTTTGCTAATTTATGTGTAGGAGAGTTAAACACTGAAAGAATTGGACGGAATTGATTATCAACCTTATGAATTTTGTGTAATCCATCGAGGTTCGGAAACTCAGATCTCATGGGTTTAATTCCTTGAAATTCCTTGGAGGTAGGCAGATAACATACTCAGCGTACATGAATAGATTTTTCCAGCACATTAACTCGAATGCAGAAGAAATTCAATTCACCTATGAATTGTATATTCCAGAAGGAAAGCTCCCAATGTAAGATTACAGCGGAAACGTAAAGCATATGCAAAATTAAGCGCTAGTGTTTACCGGAAACTCATGCACACATTCAAGCCGATATTTGGATTTCCAATCATCCTAAATAGGATTTGTGAAATGTTTATGTAAAAAAGCAACAAAAAAAACTAAATAATACCAAGGAAAATCTAAAACAAGGCGTGAAACATATAAGAGAAGCTTTTAAGCTTAACAATGACCCTGATGAATTCGTCAGAAATTTTGTAAGAAAATGTAAAAATTAAATTGATAATAATAGTAGTAAAGAAAATGGTATAATTAACATTATTATGGACGACATGCATGTCAAGCATGCACAGAATGATGACAACACCAACAATAAGGAATCTAGACTATCAGTAGTAATTCCATATAAAGAAGGAACCTTGAAAACCTTACGGAGAATTTTCAACAATGCAGGCGAAAATAGAAGTGACTGACATTCAAACACGCAAACACAATCAGAAAAAAAGCTTTGTCAGTTAGAGGATCTATCCTGGGGCCGCCAATTAAACCAAATGATTCAGTTGCTAGTCAAATAAACAGGTTAAAGTAATAGAACGGGGTCAGTCAGACTAGTAGAGTACAGAGACCTAGGAAAATCTAGATTTACTGACCTGAATAGGATAAGAAATCTAAAGAATAATTTAGTTATAGTATTACAAAACATGAGATTAAACACAAACATACAATAGAATGGGATGGGAAAAGAGGCATATATACACTGTAGTACTCTTGTCCTGAAGAGAACAGAAGAGAAGTTTTCAGTAACCGTTTCCATGAAAAAAACTTCTGCGAATACATCTCCATCGAATATCGTTCAAAGTCAAATCGAAATACCAGGAAGAAAGAAACTGTTTTCATGAACCACGAGTAAATTCATCTAATCATATTTAAAGAATGCTTCTGAAATTATAGTCAGAATACTAAAAAACATCTTGGAATGGATACTTCATACAAACCAAAATAATTTTACTTCATTTATTAATGTTCAGACCTTAATATCTAATGGGAAAAGAAGACGACAGCGATATCAGCTGCAGAAGAAATAGCTTCTCCTGTGATCAACATTACATCGGTCAAAGTGGTTGTGAACTGACACGATAGGTATGCTTTCATGTCGATGGATGTAGACAATTATGGACATCAATTCGATTTGGAAAATATAAAAAATTTTAAAAAGTGTGGAAAAACAGAAATTGCTACCAGAGTATTCCTAGAATCCTAGGACTTAGATGAATCAGCGACCGACATACATATTATTCTAGATAAAATTTATCAACTAATACAAACAACAGCTGACACGGCAACTAAGTTTAGAACTCCAAGTCTGTAAAAAAAGATTAATCAAGGTATACATTAATAACCAATCACGCCAGAGTTGGTCACTCATAGGGAATCGAAAAGAGTTGAAAACATCGTGTGAACAATACACAATGAGATGCTCTCTAGTGACTGGCCCTACTCACGTAGGTAGGTACCTGGGGTGCTAGTGAGAAGTCCTGACCAGTAGGGTGCAGCAGGTCGGGGGCGAGGATAAATACTCGCCGAAGACACTGGCTAGTGTTTGCGCTATATCGTCAGTTGGAAGAGGTTAGAATTCATGCGTTTGCCATTGGATCGGGTCCCAGCGTCTTAATGATATACGAGCTCGCCTCGCAACCAAAAGGTCCTGGGTTCGAATCCCGTCGGGTGCGTACTAATGCGTACTCTAACTAATGTCAGCTCATAATAAAAATCCTGCAACACACAATTAGTTTTCTAAAGCGATAATCCATGCATCACTAAAGTTATCAAAATTATATTACAGTGTAGCCTGATATGTAACCGTCTTCGCTGACTACTGAATGGGAAATGCGTCAGCCTCCAGTGAATGATGGCTATCCTGGTTTTGATATTTGAATTGTTTAAATTTTTTTCATACTCATTTATGACTCTCTTTCAATATTTTAGGCAGTCTAATATTTTCATTCGACAGTTTATGAATGAAAAAGGATACGGGGATGATTATACAAGACTGGAGAGTTATTATTTTCAGCGACTTATGACGACTATTCTGGCATGAATTCATCAGAATGGATGGCATCACCGATTGTTTGGCAAGATGTATTCGAGAATGGATTTCGTGTAAGTTGTCGTATCTTCTAAACACTTTTCTTTGAGTTAAGTTGCTTCAAGTAATTGGTTTCATTATTATTATTGTCATTGTTCCCTTGGGTTCCTAGTGGAACATACAGCTTCAACTGCACGTCTCCACTTGCTTCTGTCTTCTGCTGCTATACTTTTCACCTGCACCCATGCTAGTCCATACTGTTCCAACTCCTCTTCACACGATATCCTCCATGTGACCCTCGCACTGACAACCCACTCACCGCTCCCCTTTTGGGTTCCACTAGAGCAATGGCGATGTCACCCAGCGGCCTCCTCTGTGAGTGTCAAACCCATCTCCACTTTCTCCTGCATATTTTTTGGTTGGCGATTGATTCTTGTTTTGTTTGTTCCCACAGTTTCTTGTTGGTGATTCTTTCCGGCCCAACCATCTGATCTTCAGTATAGAGCCAGCGAAGACAGTTGCTTATAAAGGTGTGAGCTAGCCTGTTGGTTGGAAATATTCTTTGTGACCCGCTCACCAAGTTTCGGATCCGTATAGAAGAACTGACTGACTTGACGTTTGTATTGAAAATCCAACCGAATTTTGTTGCAGATGCTGGCTGAGTGACGAAGATTTCCAGATTGGTTTCGGGTTGATGAATGTGTTTCTCGCCTTCTCAATTCACGCTCGATTTGGCATCCTGGTCCATTTCGACTGTCTAAAGTTGACACAGTGCTCCCTAGATAAGTGAGTGAATGAAGTAACCTCTTTCGAATCCCTCCCGTTGATGATAATTGGCGCTGGATGTTTCTGCTGCTGCTGTTGTTGTTGTTGGTTGGTTGGTTATTTTCATAACCTTCGTCTTGTCTATGTTCACTTGGAGTCCTGTCTTCACCGGATGCTTCTTCGACCATTGTGTCGGTTTTCTCTTGTAAGTCTTCGATTTTGTGATAGTGACACCAAACATAAGTCATCCACGCGCGAAGTCCAGATCTTATAGGTTCTTCACATCGGTCGGTCCAGGATATTCTTGTCTTCTCGTTTCCCACTCACAGTCTGACGCGTAATCCAGTCCATCTTGATTCGGAATATCATTGGTGATCGTAAGCACCCTTGTTTGACTCCTGTGTTCACTCAAAACGCCTTGCTGAGTTTTTCGCTGTGGATGACTTGACATGTGCCGTTGTCATACATCTGTTGCATAAGGTTGATGAATATTTGGGGTACGCCGTAGTACTCGAGTAATTTCCAAATTACTTAACGATCAACACTGTCTGTTGAAGGCCTTCTCAAAGTCTATAAAGTTGAGGTAGAGGTTTGATAGCCATTCCATGATTTGTTCTGTGATGATGATGCGTAGAGTTGCAAATTGGTCAGTACATGATTTGCCTGCCTTTCCTGAATCCAGCTTGTTCTGGTTCGGCGGAGTTCTGTCTCCAGTGCGTCCTTTAATCTCTCCAGGATGATGCGACTAAGGATTTTACTTGGTGTCGACAGGAGCATGATTCCTCGCCAGTTCTTGCAGAGTGAGGCGTAAGTCGCCCTTCTTTGATAGTTTCACGAGGTAACCTTTCCTTCAGTCAATAATTGGTTTTAGACAAATTAATCACTGCAACCATTAGGTTATTTGAGGTATTTCTAGAGAAATGATGAATAAACTCCTGAAGGATATTGGTCTGTAGGATTCCACGTCAGTTGTGAATCATTGAGAAAGTAGAAGATAGGTTGCATTATACTGTCAGTATCCATCGATTCAGTGAAGTCTGAATGCCGCCAGATTAAGGGCGTTTAACTGGTTTGAGACAGATTACACATTTTGTTCAACTTGAGCATTCAATAAAAAAATGATTTTCAAGTATTGATTTTGTAGGGATTTCTGTTTGATTGCATGGACGATTTCATCATGTGCTGACATCATTAATGGAGACACTGGGAAACCTGAGAGTACTGGACAGCTGTTTCGTCCTAATTTGGGGCTCTACAACAGTACGCACCTACCGTAGTTCAAACCCAAAGAACAAAGAATATTCTTTTCGACGGCCTGCTCTTCATCATCAGTTTCTACAAGTTTAAATACATAATAATGATGAAATAACTTGGGTTATCAACAACGTTATTGTGGTTTAAATAACATCAAATCAACGATAATAATATCAATGGATCACACTTCGATAGTATCAACATAACAATACACTAAATATCAGAAAAATTAGGAGGAATTATAATACAGAATTTATGAACTTGTAGACTCGACAGAAGACCAGGGCAGTGGTAGTGGTTGGACCTGCTTACTCAACACACAGAGAATCGGTTGCTTTAGGCGGATTGCAACAGCATCAGCCGTTTGGAGTATGTGGGACCTGGATGCTTTTAACAACTTACTTGATGATGAAGAAGTTTTACCCAACGCTAGGTGGTTTTGTGACCAGTTTCGACCAGGTGTTCCAATATCGAGCTGTTGAATCTTCTCATCACACCTTTATTTAACCATAGTGGTAGATTCTTCAGAGTGAGCACAAAAAGTCAAGTTCCTAGGGCAATGACCAATATAACTCGTCTCATCACAAGTGCAGTTAAATTGGTAGATACAATTAGAACATGTGCTAGTCTAGTCTAGGTGTTTCATCTTTTAATCGAGAAATTATCATCGGTCGTGTAGAAAATAAGACTTGTAGTTTGATTGCATTAAAAGTTTTTTAAATTGATTTTTTTTAGCTTCTTCGTAATTATTTCGCTGGTTTTATCGCCCTTGAATCACAGCCGTTTGCACAAAGGCTTCTTGTTTGTGGATATTGAATAATCCTTGTCAATTTTCTCAGTCATATGTTTTCTGATGAGTTTGTTTTGATACCTATTTTCAGACATGGTATCATGTGCAATCCTTAGTTCATCTTTACTTACCTCTTCTGAGCACATAGCTCTAACACTGTGGCTATATTCATCAAAAACCATGCATGAATTAGAGGAGACACATTCGAAAAATACCGTTATTTGTGAATAATTCGAGAATATTCTGCACTTCTTTAGTAGATTCCTAAACCAGCACTACCATTATAACACTGATTTCAAGAACACTTTCCATTCACTTCTACGATCGTATATTCCCGGAAATTCTCGAAGGTGACAAATATTGTGTCGGTGGCACAGTGGTTAGGATTCTCGCCGACCATGCACATGGTCCGAGGTTCGATCCCCTGCCGACGCACACCTGATATCTATGGTCGGCCTGCAAAATTTGGGCTACCGATATCCATGCTGAAAATTCCATACTTGTACCGAAAATAAAGTGTGGAATCAAGCTGTAAATCAAAAAAAAATTGAAAAAATATTGTAATCCAATCTGTTAAAATCTGTATACTTATGAATTGCATATATCTTTAAGTGGACGACGAATGGTTATCCCCTAAAACGAATATATTCACCAGTCATTTAGATACAAAGACATTTTCAAACTTTCAAGTTGACAGAATGGTATGACTACGGCTTGCAATGTTGCTGAACTTAGCCGACTCATATTCGCAGTTTCTCTTGGTGTGTTACTAACCTATTGAGTCAGTTAACTCATTGATTACTCCAGAGTGAATACGAATTGATATTGGCTATTGAATGCTTTGTTAATCCAAACTAGACATCTCATTTCGGAATGATCACAGTTCCAAGCTCCATAAGTCACTGTTTTGGTCGGTGTGAGGAATTTGCTGACAATTCTGCATGCCAAGTAATCCACAACGGGAAACTTACGGAAGCCTTCGAAGTGAGGCAGGGAGTGAGGCAAGGCTGTCTACTATCGCCAATGATCTTCCTGATTGCAGTAGATTGAATAATGTGACAGACAACGGGCAATGGGGAAACAGGCATAAAACGGATCCACACAAAAATAAACTTAGAAGATCTGTACTTCGCCAATGATATATGTCTGATTTCCCACAAACTGGAAGATATGCAAGTGAAAAGCAACAAGTTGGCAGAAGAAGCATCAAAGATCGGACTTCATGTGAACGTAGAGAAAACAGAGGTGATGAAGTTTCCTGGCTAACAGTGACAGCAACAACAACAGACGACAGTCAGCATAAGTAGGAGGAACCTGAAAGAAGCAAACTCCTTTACCTACCCACCTACCTGGGAAGCATCGTTTCAACTACAAGCACACGGAACTGATGAGGATATCAAAGCAGGGATTGGGAAAGCAATGCAGGCTTTCATTACTCTCAAGTCTGTGTGGAGGTCAACATCACTCAGCATCAAAAATAACACTCGGATTTTCAACTACAATGTGAAGTCAGTGCTACTCACTGTACGGATAAGAGACTTGCTCTAAGCGTCATAAAGAGCACCTCAAACAAACTACAGACCTTCATTTACAGATGTCTTCGCTCAATACTACTCAAGATCAGATGGCCGGCCAGGAAAGATCAGCAACAGGGATCTCTGGGAGCATACCAGCCAACCAGAAACCGATTGTGCAACAAATAGGCCAGAAGAAATTGAGATGGATTGACCATACTCTGAGAAAACAAATCATCGAGTGACATCACTAGACAAGCCATAGCTCTAGTGGAACCCGACAGATTTGGAAGCGGGGAGTTGGTCGTCAGTGCGAGGTTGACTCGCAGGAGATCATGTGAAGAGGAGATGATGGCGTTCGGACAGACGTTTATCCGGGTGAAAACGTTAGCAGAGAACCGAACGCAACGGAGATGCGCAGGCGAAGCCTTATATTCCTCTAGGAATGAAAGGAAATAATAATAATCAGACTTTTGACAGAACACAAGTGGATCCAAAACATTCATGCTAAACGTCCAGTGTGCAGAAGTCTATTCTCAGTGGTGGCCTTTACCACAGTGATCAGACAAGAGTACCTGCATTCCAAATCTCATTTTATCCTCATGAGTGTTTGAAAAATTAATGTCATTGAAACAAAAATAATAATAATGATTTTTTTGGCATAATTTATCAACTTCATATTTTCTGTTTGTCATTTTTAGGAAGACGTTCCTGTCATTGTTCATTTGTATAAACCTGATTGGGAGCAAGTTTTGGATGAAGTCACAAAAGCCGGATATAGAACCATACTGAGTTCATGTTGGGATTTGAGTACAGTGGAACCTGGTGATGATTGGAAGAGAATTTATGAATGTGAGCCTATTTCATTTGAAGGTATAGTTAGTTTGTTTTTCATTCGATCTTTGATGTATGCATTACTCTAAAGTTATCGAATTGAAACAACCTTTGAACGGGAACGTTGATTAACGAAAAACATTGTATTAACAATTAAAAAAGAAATATTCTTGAAAATTCTTACCAGAGTTTGCAAATGTCGTGCTATAAGTAGCTGTCTTGTGAGTAGTCTTCCAAGGAATATTCAGAGAAAACATACCTAAAGGCATTGAAAGACTAATGAAAGAAGATTTCGATAAAGAAAGGAAGACGAAATTTGCACTACAAAATGATATCATTCTATTTCACAGGTTCTCATCAGCTGCAGACTACCTGAAATTACAATGGTTATATAGATGATAATAACATACTTTAATGTTCGAGTGGTGGTAGAAAAGAGATACTATAAAATTGACGCATCTAAATGAAAGCATTACAATGTTTTTAGTTTAAGTTTTCATCATCAATTTATACGCTTTTAAAGTTGAAAAGAGGGGGAGGGGTAAGAGAGAAAACAGAAAAAATTGATTAACAGAACAGTGTTAGCTTTTAGGCTCACATAGCAACTTAAGAAACAAAAACGGTTACAGTTTATGAGATTAAGATTTGTTCAGTGAGTTGAGATCACTGAATTAGATGACTAATCAAAATCAAAATTCTGTTACCAAGGGAGTGAGAGGTTAATCACACTCTCTTTCTGTATGCATAAGTCTGGTTTAAGTCTTTTGATTGCGATTGCTTCGGTAAATCGTAGTAAATTTGCTGTCCTTTGTCTGTTTAATATTTTGAAGGACTTAGAAATCTCTACGAGATGTCCGGTATCAATAATGTGTCTGGTAATTGCACTCTGGGAATATCTGCTTCCTTTCAGGCACAGGTTTTTGGGAATATGTTCAGAAAACCGGATAGAAGCCCTTCTTTCTGTCCTTCCAATGTACTTGCTCCCGCAAGTGCACGTGAATTCATAAACGCAGTTGGAGGTGACATCAGCAGGGTATTTATCCAGTTTTGAGTGAATTGAAGAAGGAGTTGTGCTGTATACTGTTATGAATTTTGCTGCCGGGAAGCTAAAATCATTGTAATGCTTTCATTTAGATGCGTCAATTTTATAGTATCTCTTTTCTACCACCACTCGAACATTAAAGTATGTTATTATCATCTATATAACCATTGTAATTTCAGGTAGTCTGCAGCTGATGAGAACCTGTGAAATAGAATGACATCATTTTGTACTGCAAATTTCGTCTTCCTTTCTTTATCGAAATTGATCAAGGGAACCAAATGTATGAAAGAAGATTTGGTTGAAGAGACTTATCCAGAGAAGTTTCCAAGAAGATAAAGCAGTCAACAAGACAGTCCACATCAAACCACCAGTAGCACACACAGAAACGCCAGTGGACAACAATTCTTCAACGGAAGCAGAAATCCTTAGTGCAATCAAGCTAATGAACACCAGCGAGAAGGCATCAAAGCTATATAGAATACCACTGAAGCACTGGGAACGGACTCAGAGACTGAGGCAGATACGCTCACGCCATTAGTGAAAAAGATTTGTAAAAAGAAGGAAAGGCACCTACCGGTTAGAAGAACGGATAACTTGTAAAACCGCCAAAGAAGTCCGACTTAGGCATCTCTGTGCAAGAGCTGAAGTGCAATAATGCTCTCGTCCACATCAAGTGCAATACTGAGACGCATCGTCCTGGAGAAAATGAATAATGCACTGAATGCAGAACACCGTCAGCGCAGCACAAGCTGGATACAGGAAAGGCAAACACTATGCCAATCAAATTGCAACTCTACTCATCGTCCTCACAAAACAAAGCATAGAATTCCATTCAACTCTATACCTCAACTTCATCCATTGATTTAAAAAGGCCTTTGACAGACAACGTTGAACAACACTATGGTTTTCAGTGACCAAGTCTCTATCAACCTCAACCTCATTTCGGCAGACGTCTATATAACGGTGGCACGTGTCAGGTGATCCACAAATGGAAACTCAGTGAAGCGTTCGGAGTGAATATAGAAGCACAACAAGGTGATTGCCTATTATCATCGATGATATCCTAACTGAAGTCGAATACCACTAGGAAGTGACTAGTCCGTCGCTGCGAGGGTAACATGAAGGAGATCGTGTGGGTGGGAGGAACAGATGAGGGAATATGGGTAATGTTGGAAGTAGACAGCTGAAGAACCCATCACCAAGTAGAACAAAAGGGAGATGTGTTTTTGAAGCTATATGTTCAACTCATAACCCAAGAGAATAATAATGATACAATCAACAAACAAGAACAATTGTCATCAGATTATTCGATAGGTGTTCAGTGAATTACACATAAGACGATTCATATTTTGTCGAAAGTGCCGCTTATCTAGTGTATCAAAGTAAACTGGTAAATCCATACCTTGATACTTCTTGTTTTTTATTCAAAATGTGTGATAATTACAAAGGCGTATTTAAGATTTCTGATTAAGTCGTAGGGTCATAATGTGTTATTAGATGTTGCCCTTCCCAATAGTTCTCTAAGTGACCTCAGCTCATGGTGTAACCCTGCAACTGATCAGTGAAATGCATACAACCCAGTAATTGAAAAACAATATGATATATTCTATTCCTTATACAGTGGAAGTGTCATCAACATATTTTAACCATGCCAGTGGAGTAGGATTAAATGTGCTGAGAGCCATATTTTCCAAAGGAACCTTGAAGACTCCCAGTAGTATTTGGGGATATTGATCTTTCCCGTGCTATCTCTTCTATTTTCCCAAATATTTTACCCTACAGAAGTTAATTGATGATGGTGACTGATAGGAGTGGAGTCCAGGATACGAATTTCGTCCTATGTGGGAATCGCCGACTAGGTGTACCTGCATTCCGCAGTGAGTGATTATGTTCCAACCTAGGCTGAACCCAACGAGCATGGTTTCAAACGTCTAGGCGTCAAAAAGTCTGCACAAGAAGCCAACATGTCAACTTGAGACCGAGTACTTCAATCCAATCAATTGACGGGAAAATCTAAAATTAAATAAAATAATTCCGCCTTACAATTTGGAAACAGTTTTGCTTTAGACACAACTGAATTCCAAAAGTGGTAATAATGGAATTATGCAAATGAAGTTTGCAAAGTTATCTGAATATACTGATGTGATTGTCAGAAGCAATATTTTGTGCTCGAATCGTTGTCGTCAGTAAATATCAAGCCAAAGATCTAGTTATATTTGACCACTGTGCTGAATTTCTGTTTTATGAATTGATGTCTATTATTTCACAAAGATAACAAGGTTGAAGTCAAAACTTGACAGTAACTACCTATCTATTCAGGTGGGCAGATACCTGGGGTTCTAGTGAGAAGTCGTGACCAGTAGGGAACAGCAGGTCGGGTGTGAGGACAAATACTCGCCGAAGACATTGGCTAGCGGTCGCGCTATGTCGTGAATTGGCAGAAATTAGAATTCAAGGACCATTGGAATGGCTCCCAGTGGCTTAGTGGTATAAGGGCTCGCCTTGTAACCGGAAGGTCCTGGGTTCGAATCTCGGTGGGTGCGTACTGTTGAAGAGTCCCAAACTAGGACAAAACGGCTGTCCAGTAATACCAGGTTTTCCGATGGTTCTGTAACTAATGTCAGCTCATGATGAAAATCCTGTAACCAATCAACCAAATCCCTACAAACTAACACTTGAAAATTTTATTGCTTACAAAGTGTTCACTTGAGAGTATATTGATAGCTATATTTATATCAATACATCATTTCTATTCAGCCACAGAGGAACAGCTAAGCTTGATAATCGGAGGAGAAGCTCTATTATGGGGTCAATACATTGATGACGCCAACCTATTCACTGAAACATGGTAAGTCTGTATAGTGTAACATCAAATATTTCTCATATAAGTATAAACTGTGTGAATACCCATCATTCTCGGGAATAATGGTCCTTAAAATACACGATTAGATCAAAGTATATATTAAATTACTGGTGGAGAGTTTCAAAAAGGTACAATTATTTACACTTGTATATTGACTGTGGTATAAAAATACTGAGTCCTTGAAATTTCGAAGGATAAAACATTCTGTCCCACTAACAATATAACGGTTAAGGAGAGAAACACCCCTGACTGATGTCAGCCAATAATGAAACCTGTGACCAATCAGATCTTTGCAAACCGAAACGAGATAGTCGATCAGATGATCACTAATGACTTGGTCTATACTAGAAGCTATCTGGAGTTCTAGTTAGACGTCGTTACCAAGAAGATCCACCAAGTCAATTAAGTGAACGGTTACTCACCTCTATCACTGGCTGGTAACCGCGCTTTATATATAACTCAAAATGGCAGAAGTTTGAGTACATGGGCCATTGGATAGGGTGGTACTAAGTAAATGGTCTAACAGCTTCCCTTGTTAGCGGAGGTTTTGGGTTTGAATTTCGATGTGTGTGTACTTCTACAGTGACCTTAAATACAAATAAACAGCAAAAGAATACTCTCTGGATTTTCGGTAGTGCTCTAAATGACGTGAGCTCGTTATCAAAGGACTGATTACTGAGCGAAGAATAGTACTTCCGATAACTACCTCTTCATCGAGTTCAACAATTATATTGAATAAAGAAGGATAAGAAAGTTGTGCGAATCACACAGTGAAATCAAGATCTTGATAACGAAAGAAATCGTACAAATTGCTGTTGTACACAAAGTTCTGACTTTATCTGTTGTACTTTGCAGAAGTCTCTGCTATAGAATCAAATGCACTCGTGTCCATTTCGGCACATTTTGTCGAACTTTGTAGACTATATCGAACTATATGTCAGATGCTGCGTGATCATGTTGCAATATGGATGAATTATTACCTCTAGATTCTTCTTCGCTCAGCTAAATTGGAAGGTGCTTTCAAATGCGGTGGGATAAGTTTCTCGATCAACGTCCTATGCCGCTAGATCCGCGAAAGTACCTCACTCTCAGTGTTGCTACTAGATTCTCAATTTAGGCGCAACAATTTTTTGGCCACCTAGTCCCTCTCTGTATTTTCACTACTTAATTTGCTATCGGCCAGTACGAAGCGGAGTGGATACCCGCTCTCTATGAAGCCTTTTTTCCAACTGTTTGAGTTCATCACCAAAACTATCTTCACTATCTTCATCCATGTTGAGAGAGAAAGATTAGATCCACATTTCTATCTTTGGGATCAAAGCTGTAAAAATTGGTCAGGTAACCTGTCAAAATCAATGATTTGTAAACATCTCTTTTCAAAGACCTGTCAGCTGTCCTTGTGAGTAGCACATCAATATATACATGGTAATGATGACAGCCCATGACAAATGTTCATCTTAAATTTTACTCATATTGATTGTAAACTTGACACGATGGACCATAATATTAAAAACAGGGAGCGAAAATTGGTATGAAGGCTAAGTGTGAGTATGTGTCAGTGTGTAAGTAATTGATTAAGTTTAAATAAGAAAACAAAAATTTTGTTTATACAAGTGAAATAATGAGAGGCGAAGGCGGAACTGACGAGGACGTCAAAGCCAGAATCAGAGACGCAAGACAGGCTTTCATTACTCTAAAGTCTATGTGGAGGTCAACATCACTCAGCTTCAAAAATAACACTCGGATTTTCAACTACAATGTGAAGTCAGTGCTACTCACTGTACGGATAAGAGACTTGCACTGCGCGTCATAAAGAGCACCTCAAACAAACTACAGACCTTCATTTACAGCTGTCTTCGCTCAATACTACTCAAGATCAGATGGCCGGCCAGGAAAGATCAGCAACAGGGATCTCTGGGAGCATACCAGCCAACCAGAAACCGATTGTGCAACAAATAGGCCAGAAGAAATTGAGATGGATTGACCATACTCTGAGAAAACAAATCATCGAGTGACATCACTAGACAAGCCATAGCTCGAGTGGAACCCAACAGAATGGGAAGCGGGGAGTTGGTCGTCAGTGCGAGGTTGACTCGCAGGAGGTCATGTGAAGAGGAGATGAAGGCGTTCGGACAGACGTTTATCCAGGTGGAAACGTTAGCAGAGAACCGAATGCAATGGAGATGCGCAGGCGAAGCCCTATGTTCCTCTAGGAATTAAAGGATATAATCAATCAAATGCGTTATGGTGAATGGTATTGTTGTATGCATACAAACATCAATTACAACTGTACATTTTTCATTGACAATGAAACACAGACAAGAACTACAGAAACTTGCATATGACAAATTACTGGTAGTTGCAAAACCTGGAAACCCCTTATGTGTAATCCACATGGACGAGCGTGTTCATATTAAAAAGATAAGTGAGATACATTTAAAGACATACAGAATTTTTGAAAGAAACCGGAGAAGAGCACAGATTTAAATAAGAAAATATAGAGTGAAACAGCCGGAGATTTGAAGAAACTAATAGAGGAAAATATTTATGTTTACCTGCATTGTAGCTTTAACTGAACTATCACCACTTTCGATAGATATTCCCTTAGGTTTATGTTTGTACGTTTGTCTAAAATGAGGTGTATGACAGCCATTTGCGGAATAGTAAAGTTTTTGGCAGATCGTGTGATGGAACAGCACATTCTGTGGTGGACTGAATTTTCTTTCTGACCGAAAGCTTCATACGGCATAAATTACTCTGCATGTCTAGTAGAATTTGCCACGGACCTCCTTGAATAAAGTGGCATAAACAGAAGGTTTTTACAACTAGACCACTATGTTCAAAAGAGATGCCTAATTTAAAAAGCTTGTCGACCGTATATTTTATCCGCTACATAAATACTCTGGATCTTGCTGTGATTATACATGACTAGGCATCAGTCATACTATGCCTTGGTGGCATAGCGGTTAGGAATCTGACCAACGATGCACATGGTCCGGGGTTCGATCCCCTGCCGGCGCACGCCTTATATCAATGGTCGGCCTGAAAATTCGGGCTGCCGATATCACATGCTGAAAATTTCAGACTTGTACCAAATATACTATGTAGAATCAAGCTTTGATTAAAAATACAAAAATCCAATATTCCTCTAAGTCCTGTTTTGTCAATGTGCAAATCCTTAAAGCATAAACTTGCTTAATGGTCAGTAGAATTATTGCCTCCAGTCGAAACACAATTCTGTAATTACATGTTAAAAGATACATTTGAATTGGTCAATTGTCATGACGATATTATTATTATGAATTAGGAAATGTACTCCTTTGATGTAAACTCTTTATTTACTAATGTGCCTTCGCTCAAAATAGTTGACATTTTGTGCGATTACACTTACATACATAAATTCCTCATACCATTCGCTATGTCTTATTTAAGGGATTTATTATTTCTATGAGGTCTATCGTTTCCGTCAGGTTGACGGTGTTGCTATGCAAAGTCCGTTAGAGCCTTGTTTAGCAAATATCTATATGTCGTACACTGAGAGTTTATTGAAGGATATAATCAAAAATGTGCCACTTTGTGGTGGAAGGTACGTAGATGATATTGTAATCATCATAGATAAGACTTGTGTCCGCACTTCAATTTTAAATTGAATGAATAAAGTTCAGAATAGCATTCAGAAGAAGAGAAAGAAAATCATTTATCTTTCCCAAACATATTGCTTAGTCGATGGATCTCCTGATGGATCAATAAAACGATCTACTTATAGAAAAACTACCTGTACATGAGATTACCTTAATTACCACAGTTTTTGCTGTGTTGGACACAAACGAGACTTAGTTAGGTGCCTCTTCAGTATAATCCAAAGAATATGCACTGAAGACAGACACACTTGATGAAGAAGAAAGAAAGTTGACACAAACTCTGGCTGATAACAATTATCCAGACAAGTTCATCAGGAGATTTATAGGAGTCTGAACATCAAGACCCACTCTCCAACTCACCCCTAAGAAAGACGTGTGCACCGAACTACCCTATGTGAGCCATAATATCAGCTTTACAACTAGACAGAAATTGAGCGCTGCGGTTACAATGAATTTTTATGCAGCTAATACCACAATAGTTTAGGTTGTGAAGCCAATATATCCAACTAAGCCCTTTGAATATGTAAAAATAATGTCATATTCCATTGTTTTTACCTATCTGAATATACGTGTTGATACGCATACATGGGGCGGACTCATCCTTTACTGCAAGTAAGGGTTGGCTTCAAAGCATACTACTAAATGGCTCCAGAAGCAAATAGAATCTTTAGAACCCATCAATGGTGTGAACAGGAGACCTAGATCCTCTATCGAGGAAAATATTATAGAGACAGGACATAAAATTGACGTTAACAGATCTTTTAAACCTATCCTAATGTTTTTTGTGGAAGCCCTAGCTGGCAATTAGAAAGTTTGAACCGCTTTTATAAGTTCAAAACAACAAATTGTCATCACACTAAGCCATCTACCTTGGTAAACTTTGTTTTGATACCAACCAGGATAGATGTACTATTGTGGTGAGAGCAGGCTGCTAGCCGATTGGTTGGCACTAATCTACGTTAAGGTCTAGGTCACTAATATGGGCCGTGAACAAGCCTGAGTCAACAACCAATCACAGCAAAGTTAACGTGGCAAAATATGATTCGCAGAGAGAACTCTATTTGTCAAGGAATCCCGAAACAACCAATCAGAAGCCTGCGTTTGTCTACCTAAACAACCAATCAGATGACTGCGCTTGTCTATAATAATGTAGTTGAAAGATGTATAAATACGTGTTGATTTTCATAATAAAACGATCTGTTGCCTGGCCCTTGTCTTCTGTTGTTACATTTGGTGTCGCTGCCTACCGACAAATGGAAAGCCTATGCCCTGCTGTTTTTGATGGAGACATATGGATCTTCGGGCAGGACTTCAAGGCTTCTGCGCAGTTGAGTGGCGTTCAAGATCTGTCAGCGATGGAGCTGCTACTTGGGGCGCTGCTGGGAGGTCGGGTGAAAGCAGCATATGAAAGTGTGAGCCGAAGTATGGACGAATGTTCGACAGGGTCAGGCAAACAGTTTCCAAAGTGGGAAGGACCATATATGGTCACTTCGAGATGGGGTTACGCAGACACAGTCGCAATGGCGAACAATAAGAGGCGCGTGAACGTCAGCGAGCTCCAGAAATGGATACAGCGAGACAAGCCAACGATGACGCCTGCACCAAGTAGATCAAGCCGACTTCAGTCGCACGTATTTGACGGGGGGACGAGTGTGGTGAGAGCAGGCTGCTAGCCGATTGGTTGGCACTAATCTACGTTAAGGTCTAGGTCACTAATATGGGCCGTGAACAAGCCTGAGTCAACAACCAATCACAGCAAAGTTAACGTGGCAAAATATGATTCGCAGAGAGAACTCTATTTGTCAAGGAATCCCGAAACAACCAATCAGAAGCCTGCGTTTGTCTACCTAAACAACCAATCAGATGACTGCGCTTGTCTATAATAATGTAGTTGAAAGATGTATAAATACGTGTTGATTTTCATAATAAAACGATCTGTTGCCTGGCCCTTGTCTTCTGTTGTTACATTTGGTGTCGCTGCCTACCGACAAATGGAAAGCCTATGCCCTGCTGTTTTTGATGGAGACATATGGATCTTCGGGCAGGACTTCAAGGCTTCTGCGCAGTTGAGTGGCGTTCAAGATCTGTCAGCGATGGAGCTGCTACTTGGGACGCTGCTGGGAGGTCGGGTGAAAGCAGCATATGAAAGTGTGAGCCGAAGTATGGACGAATGTTCGACAGGGTCAGGCAAACAGTTTCCAAAGTGGGAAGGACCATATATGGTCACTTCGAGATGGGGTTACGCAGACACAGTCGCAATGGCGAACAATAAGAGGCGCGTGAACGTCAGCGAGCTCCAGAAATGGATACAGCGAGACAAGCCAACGATGACGCCTGCACCAAGTAGATCAAGCCGACTTCAGTCGCACGTATTTGACGGGGGGACGAGTGTGGTGAGAGCAGGCTGCTAGCCGATTGGTTGGCACTAATCTACGTTAAGGTCTAGGTCACTAATATGGGCCGTGAACAAGCCTGAGTCAACAACCAATCACAGCAAAGTTAACGTGGCAAAATATGATTCGCAGAGAGAACTCTATTTGTCAAGGAATCCCGAAACAACCAATCAGAAGCCTGCGTTTGTCTACCTAAACAACCAATCAGATGACTGCGCTTGTCTATAATAATGTAGTTGAAAGATGTATAAATACGTGTTGATTTTCATAATAAAACGATCTGTTGCCTGGCCCTTGTCTTCTGTTGTTACACTATTACCTCCCTTTTCTTTGGTTTATTGATCTTCGTTGTTATTATGACTTTCAACTTGTCCTTTTAAATCGACCTGTGTCGATTTGCTCACCTCTTAACTCTTTATTAATTTCATCTACGTATTCCTATGACAAGTGTGTGTGTGTGTGCTTGATCAGATTGTTCGAAATGTGCGTTGCGCAAATACGCCAGTACACGATTCAAGCAAATTACGTCTTCTTATTGTTTTGCCTATAAAACCATAAATGAAGATATAAGGTTGACTCTTCTATCATTTCAACAACATTTTATAGGCCATTAGCTGCAGCTGTAGCTGAACGTCTATGGTCTCAAGAGCCGTCTGAAACAGATGAATTCGCGCAACGTTTACATGATCTTCGATGTCAAATGTTGAAGTAAGTTTTATGGTTTGAATTTATTTTATAATATTGCTGATATATGTAATAATGTCCTTACTACGAAATGGTAGCCTGCTTAAATGTCACTGATGCTACAAGAATTTTCATTTATCAAAATGCTGCTTAAGCACTTTGGCCCTTCTGATTGTTTTAATCGTGCCATTTTTTTATCTAGTGTCAATACATCAACTAGTGAGCATATTTAATAATAAGTTTCCTTCCTTTTTCCGTGCGATTCTTGAAGGAACTAAGGAAAACGTATACAGAATTGGTTATCTCTTCATGTGCAACAACGCCACGATAAGTGATGTACTTCGGATTATCGGTTTACATGTCAATTCTGCATGGAGAGGAAATATTTTGGAACTATACACGCTGAAAATGCCTACAATATATGTCCATGTATTGTCTGAAATTTATTATTATTATTGTTCCCTTGGGTTCCCGCTGGAACATAGGGCTTCAACTGCACATCTTCACTTGCTTCTGTCTTCTGCTGCTGTACTTTTCACCTGCATCCATCTCAGTCCATACTGTTTCAACTCCTCTTCACACGATATCCTCCATGTCACCCTCGATGTGACGTCCCACTCGCCGCTTCCCTTTTGGCCTGGTTCCACTCGAGGAATGGCCTGACGCGCGCGTGATGTCATCCAGCGGCCTCCTCAGCAAGTGTCCGATCCATTTCCACTTTCTCCTGCATATTTGCTGGGCGATTGGTCCTTGTTTTGTTTGTTTGTTCCCATAGTTTCTTGTTGTTGGTGATTCTTTCCAGCCCGGCCAACTGACTTTCAGTATAGAGCGAAGACGGTAGTTATTGATAAAAGTCTGCAACAGGCTGCCGGAAATATTCTTTGTGACCCGCCCGCCAAGTTTCTGATCCGTATAGAAAAGCTGACTGACTGACTTGACGTTTGCATTGAAAATCCGGCTGAATTTTGTTGTTGATGCTGAGTGACGAAGATTTCCAGATTGGTTTCAGGTTGATGAATGTGTTTCTCGCTCGCTTTTCCGATTCTCGCTCGATCTGACAGCCTCGTCCGTTCCGACCTCCTGTAGTTGAGACAATGCTCCCCAGATAAGTGAATGAAGTAACATCTTTTAAATCCCTCTCGTTGATGGTGATTGACGCCGGATGTTGCTGCTGCTGTTGTTGTCGTATGGTTATTTTCATAACCGCCGTCTTGTCTATGTTCACCTGAAGTCCTGTCTTCGCCGGCTGCTTTTTCGACCAGTTTTTTGGTTTTCATATTGTCTGAAGTAAAACTCTGCCGCAGTTCGGTGAGAGGTGTCAGCTAGGCAAAATTGTTAGACAGCAATTGACGTCAACGTTTGCCTCCCAAATCTAAGTCATGAGAAAAAACAAGATCAAAGCCTAACCTTGAGGAACTCAACAAGTAATCACAGCAGACTCAGTGTGGGAAGTTAAGAATCGCAGATATATCAGCTGAATGTCTAAGAAACGGCAAAAGAAAGAGATAACCGAATAACCTCCAGCAGGAAAACAACCAATCAGAAAACGTCGCTTCTCTGCTAACAATAACGCTAATAATAATGCACATAGAAATCTATAAATATCTGTTGCCTGACGACTTGTCCTCTATCGTTAAAGAAGTAACAGTATCACTGCATAAGCACTTTCATATATTCGATGAGATTTTTGAATGATAAATGAGGTGAGGATTGAGTACAACTCACATGCTACCTGTATGTCTGTAATCATGTACGCACCAAGTACCTACTTAGTAATGTTTTCAAACGGCAAATTCACACTGACAGGGATAAACTTTCAAATTGAGAAGTTAGAATACAAGATCGGTGGCACAGCGGTTAGGACTGTCACACACCATGCATATGGTCTAGGATTTGATCCTCTTTTCACGCACACCTGATTTCAGTGGTCGGTCAGCAAAATTTAGGCTACCGATGTCATTAGCTGAAAATTCTACACTTGTGCTAAAAATACGGTTTGGATTTAAGTTATAATCATAATTAAAATATATACATATAATGTCAACTTTTGCAGCCCTTTTGTCAACACCACACTCTATTCATCGCGAGTACTTATCAAGAAAATGTGAAAGCCAGCAGTTAGCCTAAAGCTGTATTTGTCTAGTGAAATCATTACTTAGTGCTTGCTTGAAGTTATCTGTCTTCCATTCAGGGAACCATTGAACAGAGATTAATGAGGGTAGTACAGGACAGCTGTTTCCTCCCTCTCTGCGACTCTTCGAAAATCTGCGCCTGTGATCCCATCAGACATCGAATTGAAGACCTTCAGATTACTAAGCGAGCCAGTTGACTAATCAGACGCAGTTACGGGATCCAGTGGCCTATTCGTCGTGTCTTCTGACTGCTAATGACTTACTAGAAGCCTATGCTGCCAGGAGATGAAGTGAGAAGCCATGAGCAGCAGGTGAGAGGACGAATACTCACTGATGACAATAGCTGGTGGTCACGACATATATTGTGAAACAGGAAATAGTTGTAGGTGATTGGCCACTGGATTCTGTCTTAGTGGATGTATGGTCACCTAGGAAGACCTGTTCTTCGAGGGTCGTGGTTTCAATTCTTTATGAGTTTAGAACCACTGTAAAGTACTGATTCCTGGTTTCCAATAGTGCTGTAATTGAAGTCAGTTTTTTAAATGAACATGAAATCGATTATATCTCCGCAAACTTAATACTAGATCAACTTATCTGTGTTTGCATTCTATTATGCGACACAAGTAAACACGTTTTTCAGGGCATTTAGCTCGTAAGCTTTCGGGATGATCAACGTCGTAAGTTTTCTCTCTGTGATGCAGCATACTTCTGTAAAAATGAATTGACGACCTCAGGAACCTTTTTGTTAATAATAATAATAATAACAGCTTTATTCCAAACGGTATTTGTGGTACAGGTATGGTATTTTCAGCGTGCATTACAGTATATTGCATCTAATTACCTCATAAATTATATAAGATTTTTAAAAATCAAAGATAAATAAATAAAAATAGAATAAATAAGTTATAAATAATTAAAATAAATAAAAATTAAAAATTAAGAAAAAACAGCGTAGAGTATTACATTTCAAACAATGCACCACAGGATTTGAAATATAAAGTTGATGTGTGGTAGAAGATGAGAACAACAGTGTAATAGTAACGAGGAAAGGAAAACAAAAACTAATGGGACTATTTGTTAGAGTGCTGCAGTAAGTTGATCGTGTCATACCTAACGGATTTCTCATCACATAACAGCTGTGCCAGATATGGTATTGTGGAGTTTTTGTATTTGGTAGTCCTAGCATATAGCCTCCTATAGCTGCTTCTAGTTCTACCAGATGAAATGCAAGGAGATAGATGCGTATAGAGAGGATGCTCGGGGTCCGACAATATTGTATTCGCTAGTTTCTTACATGACATAATATGTCTATCTACAATAGTGTTAACCAGTTGGTTTAACGATATCCCACTTGACCTACTAACGGCTTTTAGTGCCTGCTATTCTCAGCAAAGCAAAGTCTTTCTTAAGTAGTCCAGGAAAGATTAATGGGGATGGGTAGAATACAAGAATTTACAAACTGAGAAAGTAAAGACTGCTTTATGCCAGACTGCCTAAATTTCCTAATGTAGAACGTTAAGCGAAACATCTTTCTAGTAACTAGCAAGATGTGGGAAGACCAGGAAAGATCGGTGGAAAAACTCAGCCCGAGGTACTTGACATTAGATGTATTTTCAACCTCTGTGCCGTCAATGAGAGTGGCGCCATGTGAGCTAACTAGTTGCTGTAGGTCACATTTACGTCTGAAAGTGAAATTGACTACCTGACATTTAGACGGATTAAGCTTAAGTCCGTTTGAAGAGGACCACTGACTAATTTCCGACAGAAGGCTATTTAATTTGGAACAATCTGACTGAGAGTTGACAGGCATAGAAACCGAGAGGTCATCGGCATACTTAACAAAAGTGGCTACATCAGAATGAGGCAAGTCATGTAAGAAAAACGAGAACAGAAAGGGAGAAAGAACAGCACCTTGAGGAACACCAGCTAAAGTAAGTGAGGTAGTGGAGGATTTTCCATTGTAGACGGTGTACTGCTTCCTATCAGAAAAATAGGAATGCAACCACTTATTTGTCCAGCTTTCAGCCTGTGTTGCAGCAAGCCTACTTAGCAAGAGAGACCTAGGAACAGAGTCAAATGCAGATGTGTAATCAAGGAAGGCACAGCGAGCGTATTTAGCTCCTTTATCTAAACTAGAGACTATGCTATGGTGGAGGACAACAGCGGCATCTAACGTACTCCTACTATGTTTATAAGCAAACTGGTTGGGGTCGTTGAAAGGTTTTAAAGAGGGATCAAGATTAAGTAAAATAAGTCTTTCATCCCCACAATGGAAATCAGAAGCGAAATGTACTCCTACGTATGTTTTTACACAAAACAATTGATCTACGATGCATTGATTTGTAGCAGAATAATCTACGAAGTGTGACAATGAGAAATTGTTACTTTCATCAGACGTAATATAACATCATTCAATAACTTTGTACTCGGTGTCTCATGTTTAGTCGTCTGCTGACTATTCCTTCTATATGAAACGCATCGATTTGAATTTAGATGATGAGATTTTCTTCATCGATGAAGTCATCTTTAAAGGATGGACAAGCGTATTCATATTTACCAAAAATGTATAGTGGTTTTTGATATGTATCCATATATATATATATATATATATATATATGGTGATCTCTCTTTCTGTTTGCTCACTTAGTCTGTGACCATTTCACTTTGATGAACCTGTCTCCTTTAACAATGTATATTCTCCTTATATTATATATAATATGAGTGTTTGTTGACAGTCCGTTGCTTGGAGACATATATCCATATATGGTGGTTGTTGACATGTCTGTTATATTTCGCCATGTATATATGGATCGACACTCCATTATAATTAGCCATTCATGTTAAGACTGTCTATTGATTTTTCACACACTTGTCTGGACATCCATATATATTTCTCTGTCACAATTTTGTGTGACTACTTTGGTGTGATACCACTTATTGCTTCTCCTGGTGTTTTGGAAAATAGAAGTATCATCGCAAACCTAGTGGTCTTCTGATTTTCGCCTTCTTGCGTCAGGACTATTAAATTCTCGACCAGTCCATAACAATAATTTAGCGACGAGTACATAACAATTTGGCGACTGGGAAAACTATTATTAACCACTCAGCAGCAGTAACATAACAGTCTTTGATTAAGTAATAGAAGGGGCGGGCGATATAACTGATTTGATTACTTAGGAGGGGCTTCAAAAGCCAAAAATATTGGTTGCAAATTACGGCACATTACTCAACGGCACAAAAGTAGAAAGCGTTGGAAATGCGACAAGGTTAAATTTGTCATTGAGTGGGAAGAATTTGATTGAGTGTCAGTTGAACAAGTGTGAAGAGGTTGAGGAAATGTACCAAAAGGAGCATATGTAAGAGTGATAATATTGAATTAATTATTAAAGTAAAGGCAAACTAATCATTAAAAGTAAAAAATAAAATTTTTTACAGGGAACGACTAGTGATGAGGTTAAGACCATGGTAGAATAACAGAGAAGACAAGCGTTTTCTGTACACGGCGCTCGAGGTTGTATTGACGAATTGCCAACACCTCTTCAATACAAAAATGCTGAAACCTGACGCTCTTTGTAACATTTGGAGTCACCTTGTAGATAATCTTGAAAGACAACTCTGACTGAGTTCAATGCTTGAGTCTACCAAGTGCTCGAGCATTGAGACAGTAAGTGACTTGCATTATACTTTTGTCGGATAATGTTCAGAGATGCGTTTGGAAAGTGTGTTCTTTATGCAGTCATTATTATTACTGAAGTGGTTGTTGAAACTGATCCATAGCTCAGCTGAAAAGAGGGCTTTTCTCAGTGTTCTGGGTGAGGGATTCTCCAGAATATCAGCTGAAGTATCAACTTTATATTCAGTGTTTATAAATATCGGTTTCTTCGACACGATGACTTGTCTGAGTATCTCCTGTTGGTGAAGATTTTTATGGCAAACGATCTTTTGAATTTCTTCACCAGTGAAACTGGAAAAGTTAAATGAGTCTGAATGAAGGGTTAATACCGGTTTCTGCAGAATTAGGTGGTATCACCGTTCATGTCATCAGCTTTTCATCATCCGCACACAGCCTGAAGGTGACTGAATAATTCGCCAACCAGAATCTATCCTACAGCTAAGTTTGTAGTCGTTTATTGCACAACATGGTCTTTAGTGCAATCAAAAGCTGAATTTTCATGTTAGCTTTAATTATGTATAGAAATTTGCATGTATCTGTAGCAACAATTACATTGAGATAACAGAAAGAAGGGTATACCCTCGTTTTCTTGATCATGAACGAAAAATTCTTCGTCTCAAGGAAACAAATGCTTTCAAAAGTGCGATTACCAGGCATCTCACTGACAATACGCAAATGTTTAATTTTACGGGTTGATCACGGATTGATATCAGTTAGAGAACCATTGGAAACCAGGGAGTACTGGACAGTTGCTGTTTCATCCTAGTTTGGAATCATCGGCAGTACGCACCCACTGGGATTCGAACCGGGACCTTCCGGTTACAAGGCAAGCTCGTATACCATTCAGCCACTGGGACTTGATTCAATGGCTCGTGAATTCTAACTTCAGGTTGGAGTTTCCTGAGTTCTAGTGAGAAGTCGTGACCAGTGAGGTCCAATTAGATGTCACGTGTGTGGATGGATGTCCCACCAACGACAATGGTTGGGGTCGCGCTAAATCACGAATTAGTAGAAGTTAGAATTCACGAGCCATTGATCGGGTCCCAGTGGCTGAATGGTATACGAGCTTGCCTTGTAACCGGAAGGTCCTGGTTCGAATCCAGTGGGTGTGTACTGCCGATGATTCCCAAACTAGGATGAAACAGCAGCTGTCCAGTACTCCCTGGTTTTCAATGGTTCTCTAACTGATATCAATCCGTGATCAACCCGTAAAACATAACTAATCCTTACAAACCAAACTATAGAAATGTTTAATTCTTATCATACCTGTTCAGTGAATTGCTATCAAACACCTGGGACATAATTTGAGTGAGCAGGAGGGATATTTACCAATCATTTATTGCCCTGATACCTTGCCGTCTCCTCACCTTCTTTTATTTGATTAAATAATCTTTGGTCTTCGCTATAATGTAGTTTTGCGTGTCTTCTGTTTTTAGGATTTCAGGTAAATTTAACACAGCGTTACTCAGCTTATTAGTTACTCATCCTCTTATCCGCTTCCTGTCTTTATTGCGTAACTCTTCTGCAATTTTACCCCTGCATTTATTTTTTCGTTTAGACTTGAACATTTTTGTGTACAGCCTTTATAGGTCCAATTTTTGAGCAGTGTCCATTAATCTGGGATTCTCCTCTGGATAGATATTGTGTAGTAATTATAAGTGTCATGTTCTCACTTGGCTCACACTCAATGAAGAGGAAAATATTTTTGATGCTGGACGGATCAGTGACTCAGATAATATCACTTGTAGAAGTCTGACATTATAGTTGTACTCTTCAGGCGTTCAAGAATATAATTAATTTACCTTATGACCAAAACTAAAATTATCCACAACAGTGGCCATTTTCACGTTTATGTTTCATGTTTATTCTTTTCCTATCTGCAGATGGGGATGGCCTGCTCAAGTAGTAACTGGACCTGGATTCTGTTATCCATAAATGGAGATGACTGTTGACATCATTGTCAGGAGAAGATTCTATCCATCGATGACATGCTTTGTTAAATTATTAATACAGCTGATAAATATATACATTATTATTGCTCCATTGAATTCAGAGTGGAACATACACCTTCAACAATACATCTCCACCTTCATATATATTCTCTGCTGTCCTTTACAGCCTGCTGCCTCCACCACTGCCTGTAATCTCTCATCTTCTGCTCACAAGATCTTCATTTCACCCTACACATATCTGTTGAGCAGCTGACTCTCACGTGTTGGTTTGTCCCCAGCCAGCCAGAGTTCTATGTCACTAGTTCTTTCTGGCCAACCAGCTGGCCGGCCATTCGATATTCAGTGTGGAGCCGGCCAGTGAACGTGACAGCTAGTGAAAGAAGTCTGAAGCGAACTGTTGGAAATCATTTTCATGACACGCTGGTCAAGTTTTTCACTCATATGGAAGAGCTGACTGACTAACTTCACATTTGTGCTGAACAAAATTTGAATCTTGTTCTTTACGCTATCCGAACAAGAACAGAAGATTTCCAAACTGGTTTCATCTTGATGAAGACTTATCTTGACTATCCGATTCTGGTCGGCTAGCTTTGACATCTTTATTGCCGCTATGTGCCCGTGGTTAAAGCAAACCTGGCTGCCTGGATAAGTTAAGGAGATCATTTCTGTGAAACGTCTCCCATTGGTGGTGATTGGTGCTGGTTGTTGTTGCTGTCGATAATGGTGGTGGTTGGTTGTCTTTATCACCTACCTCCATCTTATCTATTTTCACCTGTAGTGCCGTGTTCGCTGCCAGCCAGGCTATTCAGCCAGTTTGTTTGTATTCGACTGGAAGTCTTCGAGATTCTTTGTGTGAGATTAAACATAAATCACTCATACTTGAAATTCAGATCTTCTAGTACCAGTTCTCTTATCGTTCAGAACAGCGTATTCCTACATTCTCAATCAGCATGCAAACTGTAACACAATCAGGTATGTATTCGGTGATGACAGTCAGCAAGCCTAGTCTTACTGCTGTCTCCATTTCGAACTCCTTGCTGAGTTTTCCGTTATGGATCACGTAACACGTGAAACTGTCACATAGCTAACTGTCAAATGAGTTTGACACTGGACGCCACTGCACGCTATACTGTTGAAGCATTTTCCAAATTACTTCTTGTTCAACGCTGTCTGTTGAAAGCCTTTTCGAATTCGATGAAGGAGTTTGAGTTATAGGTTTGACTGCCATTCTATGCTTTGTTCGACGATGGTAGTACATAGAGTTGCAATCCGATCAGCAGACTACTAGCTTTCATGAATTCAGCTGGTTCCTAGCTGTCGGAGATATGCATCCGGTACATCTTGTGTCCTCTCAAGGATGACGCGACTCACTATTTTTCATGGTGTGGACAGGAGCAAATATATATGCTGCTGGTACCATATACTCTTTTGTTGTTCACAGTATTTTGTAATATATCACAACGAGAAGAGTTTTGATGAGAAAGCATTTTTTTGATTAGATTAAAAGCTTATGTTTCTGTGTGGTGTGTGTGTGGGTTAACGTTATAATGAATTCTGTTTCTAACAGGTGAGTCACTGTGAGGCCACTAAAGTTCCAAGTTACTAATCCAGAACTTTCAGGTTAAAATCGATTATACTAAAAACGGTCGCCACTGTGTCCATTGCGCGGATAACTGTGAGAATTTACTATTTTGTCAGTGATACTACTCACTAGTAGTACATCTACTCGATCTAAAAACATTTGGGCATTAGCTGAGATTTGATGCGTATTGTAGTTGTGATTCCACGAAATCAAGTGAAATCAAGTAGTTTGCATAAATATTCCAATATCATGGAGTATTTTTTTGTGTTAAGCATTGGTAGTCAATAGGTAATAAGCAGTTTTTAACAGATATTTTATGATTACGTCTACTCACCAGCGATGTGTAGCTTCATACTTGAAAAGATTCGATTAACCGATCACATTTTTAATTCAAGAAATTCTAAGAAGGAGAGAGATTGATTTAAGTTGAGCCTTTCAGAGATTCTGAATATCATCCATCATGAGATAGCACTTCTTAACGTATGTGAAGCTAGTTTATCAGGTCACGAATGATATTCAAACACGCGGGTTCCTAAATACTATGCTGAAGTGTATTTGTATATGATGCATTTATAGAAGAGACACATTGCCCACAATCTGTGATATAATTGGGTATACTGAATACTAATTAGCAGTATAATTGCGTAAGTCCACTGAGTCTATCAATTATGAAGTCGAATGAAAGATGACAGTGTATAATTTGATGTGCAATTTGATCATATCAAAATTGGAGAAACAAATGCAAGGTATGCTTGGAGAATTTATGTTACATAAAAGTTGTGTGGAGGATACACTCATTATTGGTAACAATATTAGGTCTACTGAAAACCTTATTACTGTGTTTAATAATATTCATCTAAATATCCAAGTCACTTTCGAACTCGAATGGAATAACAAACTCTTTTTCCTGGATATTACAATGACTAGGAGAGATGATGCAACGATTAAGCGATCGATATTTCGTAAGCAGACAAACACGGAGTGAATAATGTGTTCACTTCGCCAGTTTTGTTCCTTTCCAGTTTAAGCGGTCCATTGTGAAATGTTTGTTTTCAAAGGCCGCCAAAATACGTACGAGTGACACATTGATGGATGAGATTCGACATATACATTCAATTTTATTAACTAGAAAACTTGATCACTTGTCACAGTAAGGATAAACCACATCTTGAGAAGACAGCTTTTCTATCAAAGAAAGCTATCTTTATTAACCTACCGTCCAAGGGTGGCCAGATTATGCAGTTGAGAGCTAGCTCAAAGACTTCAATCAACCATCAAACGTACATTCTACGCGGCATCTCTTTCCTTCACATGCCGGAAATTTTCCACCCCTGTATCTAAGATTATAGGACGAAATTCTAAAAGATCTACTTCAAACTGTATCTACAAGTTCACCGGTGGTGACAATCATTCAGGTAGAACCAATAGAATTTTCCAATATAGTCATCGAAAAGAACATGTTCCAATATGGTAGAAAATCCAAATGCGATTAATCTGAATAGAAATCCATCACCGTCATCCACTGCAAAGCGCTTATTAATGTCAGGTCACAAAATCAATATTAATTAATAGCTGTTTTCAAGTATTAGTTTGCAGGGATTTGGTTTATTGGCTACAGGATTTCATTATGAGCTGACAATAGTTAGAGAACCATTGGAAAATCTGCAGGGAGTACTGGACAGCTGTTTTATCCTAGTCTGGGATTCTTCATCAGTACGCACCCTCCGGGATTCGAACCCAGGACCTTCTTGTCACAAGGCGAGCTCGTATCCCATTAAGCCACTGTGACCCAATCCAATGGCTCTTGAATTCTAACTTCTGCCAACTCACGATATAGCACAACCGCTAGCCAATGTCTTCGACGAGTATTTGTCCTCACAGACGACCTTCTGCACCCTACTGTTTCACAATTACTTCACATAACTCTTATTCATGCTTGGTTATTAAAGGTGATGGAAGCAATTTGTTGGATTAATCACATAGATCCTAAACTATGCTCACAAAACACAATAGACTTCAACCACCATCTGTCATAAACTACCTACCTGACCTATTTAAATATGTTTAGTCATTAGTATGTACTTTTGTTTTATATAACTGAATAATTGTCATGCACTTTATTTTAATTTATTATTGTTAACCATTTTAGTTGTAAAGCGGTTGTAGCGAAACTACGAAATGAAGATATCATCTCGCTACATTTGTCTTCTAAACGGCTTTATTCAAAGCCATCATTGCAGTTAATTAGTAGTTCGACTGCTAAATGCGTTTTTTTTTTGGTTAGTAAGCTGCAATTGTGAAGGTCTGATTTACTGCAGATTGGATTGCGCTATAAACTGACACCTTTTTAAGAAGTTCATAAAATAGTGTGGCGATAGTAAGCTATTTAATCGAATTCCATACTAGTTTGAAAATATTTAATACTCTACCGTGATGACTGAGAAAAGACTTTGACTCCCAACCTTCAGTGGACATATTACGCAGTCCTTCATCCGATCGAAACGCAGAAATCGAATTACCCATGAGTTATAACTCTTGCCATTCTGCTAAACAATGTTAGTATAATCTGACTTCGAGCAGGATTAACTTTTATTTCTCTTACACAAGGACGTGACATTGGAACAAAACTGATGTGATATTGAAGTTGGTCGGTGGCACAGTGGTTAGGACTCTCGCCGACCATGCACATGGTCCGAGGTTCGAGCCCACGCCGACGCACACCTGATATCTATGGTCGGCCTGCGAATTTTGGGCTACCGATATCCACGCTGAAAATTCCATACTTGTACCAAAAATACGGTGTGGAATCAAGCTGTAATCAAAAAAAAAAAAAATTAGTGGACCAAAATCTTCTGATCTTTTGTCATTCTCTGACTGGTGATGGTCAGTTAGCGAATCACTTGACACGACATTCTGTGATATCTGCTCACAGAATAAAAATGAAATTCAGTGGAATGATGTTAATATGTGACTTAATAAATCAAATTCACATCATTGAGTCTACAAATTTAGGTGGTTCAGTTTAATCTGCTTTTAATTTGTACTTCCTCTCACCGATCAATTAGTTATTTAGAAAGAGTGATTTTTCTGAGCATTTTGAGAACATGTATGTGTAAGTGTCATTGGTCAAATTGTAATTTCTTTCCAGAATGGTTATTATTATTCTCTCAGCTTCCATAGTTCTCTTTAACCGACTCTACACTTACCCGTAACCCCTCATCTCTTCCTCATACGATCATCCACGGACGTTCATTTTGTTGTTTCGTATTCGCCTTTGACTCGAGGACCTGCCTCATGCGTAATGACTGTCTGCGGCCTCTTCAGTGTATGTCTCAAACCCACTCACATTTTCTCCGACATATTTATTGAACCATAAGCTCTTTGATGCTAAGCTAATGAACTTCCTGCTTATTCGCTGCCTCTACATAGCCATCTAATCCTCAATATGTAGAGGAGGCAATTGTTGGTTAAAATCTGCAGTGATCCCTCTTAAAAGTACTTTCTTTGTCGTGTGCGTTAAATGTTTGAATCATACGCAGGCACCGATTTGACATTACTTTTGAAGATCGGAATATTGTTCTTTGTGCTCAGTGCAGGAGTCTTTCACACTGATTGCAGTTTGACGATAGGGCTCGTTGTCTTACTTCCCAATCCATATCGTCCTCATTTATGTCACCTTTAGTTGATGAGGGAAAGAGGTTATTCTTATTTTCTCTCAATGAAGCTGATCTGTGTTTACTCGTTGGTCAAATGTCCCCATAAACTCTGTCTTCTCTATGCTCATTTGAAGTCTCGTCTACACTGTTCGCCTCTTCTGATGGCTTGCTGATTTTCGCCGATAATTCTTCCTGATTTTGTGGTCTTATACACCATTCATCTCCAAAGTCCAAATCTTCTATATTCTTCTTGTCAGTTCAGTGTATTCCTGCCATCTAGTTTCTCACGCTTTATCACATAATCCTAAAAAATACAAATTAGAAGTTTAGAAAAAAAATCCCCTTTTAGACATAAGGAAAGCAAAAGAATTGAGCGAAGAAATATTTACTTTTCAATTGAATTCTCATCTTTGGCTCTACGCTAATCTATATCTCCATAGTATTTTTATTACAATACACAACAGTTTACCAATCAAGTGACACTAACATGTTTGTCATCAATAATTAGTTAATATCACCATGTCAGTGGGGTGATAATGAACAAAGAAAATAATTACACACAATTAAAAGATAGAAATGGTTGCAACACATGGATTGTTTAGTACACAATTTAGGAAGAATAAAGAGTAATTGAAGTATGAAACAGTGCTCAAGTCGCTTACGTAATAGGTAACTAAATGAAAGCGAAAACGATACGGACAATGGTTACTTGTAATTCGAGATCAAATAGTCTTGAGAATTAAAATAATTTGGACAGTGATAACACGCGGTTGACATGGACGGTACCGGATGCACTACATACGCCTTTGCTGTATTTTACCCACCAAACTGAACCAATATAGTATCTTTATGAATGTTGAATAAATGCCGGTAATCTTCACCGACGTCTTTCAAATTCATTCGTGAGTCTTGTTCCAGACGATATAATTGGCGCGTGCTTATGTTAGCGTTTTCGGTAGACGGCGAACCACACATGGAAATCAATACTTTGAAATGGTTTTCAGGCAGCAGTTTCAATTTAAAACATTCACACATGCCATTGACTATGCCTAATTAATGCTCAGTGCCAGATTCGTACAATGATATCGAATATTGAGTAAGGATCTGTGGTTATCAAACTGATTACTAAGTGTGCGGACAGTTTTATCGAGTGATGAACTGCTAGGATTCTGTGGGAGAATTATGTTCCTATATTTACTTAATTTACCTGCTCCGAATTTACGAAGTAGAAGCCGTTTTTTCCAGGCGTCAACTTTGTCCGCAAAGTCTACTTAAAATAAGTTTCCATAACTGCTAAACTAGGTGTCAAACGTCACATTCATCCCATCGGGGTCATAAAAAAATGTTATCGTTGGCTATTGATGAATAAGCAAGCACTTCCATCAATTTTTATTTGTTACTTCATTAGTTTCTTTAAATACAGGAGATCCAACTTGAGTAAAACCCGTTACCAAAATTGTTATCACCGGAACTATGACCTAGTAGGTCATGAGCGAATACTGGAAGATGGTAAGAGGGCTTTTACTGTCTCAAAACCTTAGTCCATAAAGATTAACAGAGTTTGCGTATATATATATGTTTAAAGTAACCTTAAGAAGCATTAGTGTCATTGATAATTTAAGACAGTGAACGACCAATGGGATTCCAAAGGTCATTATTGTAGTGCGAGGAAAGTCAGATCATAAATCAATAAGTGGAGTGAGAGAATTACAGGCAGACCTGTAAAATAACATGTATTTTTTATTTTCATTTTTGATTTACAGCTTGATTCCACACTGTATTTTTGGTACGTGTATGGAATTTTCAGCGTGGATATCGGTAGCCCAAATTTCGCAGGCCGAACATAGATATCAGGTGTGCGTCGGCGTGGGCACGAACCCCGGACCATGTGCATGGTCGGCAAGAGTCTTAACCACTGTGCCACCGACGCACACATGTAAGAAATTAGATCTGTATGCATCACCTTTACATATTCCTTTTTAGTCTATCATCTTCTTTCCTTGGCAGGAAGACGTCTAGGATTGAGATACTTTCATTACTTTCTTTCTGTAAGATTTATTTCTGGATGCGCAGCATTAAACTTGCCAAGGATGTTCATTGCATCGTTCTCGTTTTTCAAAAAGCAGAAATGTATCATCTTTATATAGACAGTAGAAATTCTGATCCTTAATTACTCCTTTAAGTGGTCTTCTCTCTAACTTAGCCAGGAAAAAAGCAAGGATAGAACATGATGTGAAACTCTATTCTTCACTACTACTTCTATTCTACGTTTGAGCAATAAGGATACGCTACCTAATTTCCACCCCCTCTGTGTGTATCCAGCAGTTTGACTACAGCTGTGGAGCTAGCTACAATGGGCGTACAACTAGGCAGTTTCATCATCGTAATTCCAAACATCATCCACCGTGGTTAAGCCACGGATAAACAAGATCTATTCGTAGCTCTGTTTGTAGCAAACCTCGTTGATAGTCAGCATATGGTTGATCTTATTACATCATTTAAAATTATTTATCGCATTCCTACTATTCTCAATTTTGCTTTACGAGTTCGTCTTCTACATACAGTTGAAGCAATATAACTTCACCTGAATAAGTCAAACCTGTGTGTACAGAATAAATCTGGACATCCACTATCTTTAACTTGGCCATTGTTACATTGAATGTATAAAGCCGACTACTTCGCCCTCCTCATAGACCTTAGTTACAAGTTATCCGTTGTCCAAATCAATTTCTTTTCTTTAACAATCTGTTACGTAATCAACCTGTGCACACGCTTATTCCTTAATTACTCCTCATTTTGTCCATATTTATCTATCATGCAATCCACATGTTGTAATTATTTCCACCTTTTAATTGCTTGTATTAATTTTCTTCGTTAATTATCACCCGTCGCATTGACATGTTGACACTGACTAATTATTGTTAACAAACATACCAGAGCCACTTGATTGGTAAATTCTTGTGTATTGTAATAAATATCCTGTACATAATATATACGAGTAGAGTCAGAAATGAGAATCTAACTGACAAGTGAATATGTCTTCGCTCAATCCTTTTCGCTTCTAAGCAATTGGAAATATCATAGGTTATACTAGGCATCCTTGTCTCACCGATGGTCTCTTCATGGAAGATTTTTCAAGTCTACCCGCTAATAATCTGATGATAAGGATTTCTACTGATGAAATTAGCGTTAAGTTGGTGATCCTGTCAGTTAGTGTTTAATTCCTAATAAGTACAGACAGTAATGCTTCAGTGACAATTTTGCATGAATGAAAACAATACACGTAGATCAGCGAAGAGTCTCTTTTCTCCAGCGAATTCATTTTCTTAACTGTACAATCGCAAATATATATGCACTGTTTTGTATATATGTGTACATTAAGTTTGTCAAACAAAATTACAATTGATTAAGGTTATTTTAACTAAACAGGTGAAGGTTGGTAATACAAGTCAAGGAAATTAAGTGTTAATGAAACTAGGGTTGTAACAAAGGTAATGAGTTGTCACAAACAGTTGTTAAAAGAAGTTATATAATATTAATATGAATAGTTTGGTGAGTGAGTTTTACTGAGGACGCACATAGAAACAAAGTAGGTAATCCGAAATTATGTAAGAGATCTAAGTGAATGCAAGAATTATAAGCAATTAAAGAACAGGTAAAGAAACAAAATGAAGTCATCAAAATAAAAATAAAAAACAGATCGAAACATTGTTACCATGGGAGTAGAAGTGGTTGAGTAACCTTCTTTTGTATGCACAACTCCAGTTTTTCTATGTGAATGGCAGGAGCTTCAGCGATACAAAGGGGTCGAAACCGTATTGCCTTTGATAGGTTATTCTTGACTCTGTAGATTACTTTGAATCAGGAGGCGTTTGTTAAAATGCAATGATCAGTGTTAACCAGGTGTTCAGTTATCGCACTCCTTATTGCACCACTATTGCCTTTTCGCTACCATGCTGGAAACAATTGGTGACATGGCTCAAATCGTTCTCAGTGGCGCAGATGCATCCACTCCCTGTGACTTATGATCTTCAATGAAACTGTTTTGTATTTATTTATTACTCCTTTGTCTCACACCTCTGCTCACTGTTTCTATTATGCTTTTCTTGTACTTTCTTCTCTTGCTTCGCGTGCTACACGGAATGTGGCGACTTGAACTTCCGCACATTTGTGCAAAGTTCTATGTCGAAAACAGACAGACAGACCATGCTGGATAGTGTTCTTGAATCCTCTTGGACAGGACGCGAGTCGAACGACTGATGTACCTGGATCCACAGCAGCAGGTGAACTGATATATGCACATAGAAGTGTCCTTGAGGCTTCTGCAGATCAGTGGGCGACTGGAAAACACTATTCTTAGCGTTGCTGCAAAGAATGTTCTTCTCAGAGGTGATGTGATCCTTCTATTGAGAATATCGCTTGCTAAATCTCCCTTGAAATCCAAGTTCATGTAGAGTTTCTTTTGAGGCGCAGTTAAAGTTTCATTTCTCCGAATTATTGGTCTCATATTTTTGTCGATGAATCTTACTGGGTATCTATTTTGGATGAAGATTTCTCTCAGATTATCTAATTCTCTTTCCACAACGTCAGGACTACAGATGTGTCGGATGCGGGTAGCAAGTGATTTAAGTAAATTTCGCTTTTGTTTAATGGGTACCCAGCTATAGAAGCTTGTTAGTTGACCATTCCAAGTAGCTTTTCTATGGATCGATCCTCCTAAGGACTCATCAGCTCTTCTTGTCAGTTCCACATCAAGAAACGGAATTTTTGACACGTTTTCCATTTCGAGAGTGAATTTTATTGCTGGATGGCAACAGTTTCGCATGAAAGCAGTTATTGAAATTATACAATAATTACGAAAAAAACCCGCCTAATAAATTTGCTGTAATTTAGATTATTCTAGTTTGAACACGGATTGATATCAGTTAGAGAACCAGTGAAAACCATTTCAGACTACTTAACTACTGTTTCTTCCAAGTTTCAGACTCATCGGCGGTATGTACCTCCTTGGTTTTGAACCAAGAACCTTTCCGTTATATGGCAAGGTCACAGACTATTCATCCATTGGGACCTGACCCATAGGCTCATGAATTCTGACTTATATAAATTTGTGATTTCAGCACGACTACTGGCCAACGTCATAGGCCACTTAAATATCCTCTCTCCCAACCGACTGGAACCCACTGGTCACGACTTAATAATAATAATAATAATGTATTCTCATTTTTGTACATGAGGAACGCCAGTTTACAGGCATCATGAATTCGATAAATTACACATACGATTAGTAAGCATAGTTAGTAATGATAATATAACTAGGTATATATTGATTCTTACCTGTGTAGGACACACCAATTGTATAGGCATGTATAAGTATTATTTAAATTACATTTGAATTACATGGTTGCTGTCATTTTGTCTTTAGTTTGTGGGAAAAGTTTGATAACTAGTGATTCAATGGACTACACCAAGAAATGTAGAGATATTGACTTAGCATTAAACAAAACAAAAATCCAAATATTCTTTGAATTGATTATAGATACTTGGGAAAATAAATAAAAGCTTGAAGTCAATTCCATCATAAAACAATAAAATGCATCTTATAATATTAAATTCTCACTTTATGCACATCAGGGACTCCAGTTGACAGGCATCATCGGTATGATCATAATGTACACATGGAGTAAGCATGTTTAAAATTTTTTACTGACACAAGATATATATATACAAGGGAAGATAATGGAATAATGACAGTAAGCACACTTTGCATAAGTCAAAACCATTTATATGATATAATCCTAGGCACCATTTTTGTCTTGAATTTGTCGAAAATGCGCATAACAATTGGGTGTTGCTTTACATTTGGTTGATACGGTGTGGCTACTCACAAATGTATAAAAATGGCTTATAAAACGTTAGTTACAGGATTTCATCATGAGCTGACATTAGTTAGAGAACCATTGGAAAACCTGCAGGGAGTACTGGACAGCTGTTTCCTACGTCCTAGTTTGGGACTCTTCATCAGTACACATCCGCCGGGATTCGAACGCAAGACCTTCCGGTTACAAGGCGAGCTCGTATACCATTAGGCCACTGGGACTCGATCCAATGGTCCTTGAATTCTAACTTCTGCCAATTCACCACATAGCGCGACCGCTAGCCAATGTCTTCGGCGAGCTGTACCCTACTGGTCACGACTTCCCACCGGAACCCAGATAACTACCTACCTGAATAGGGCAAGTCGCCAGTGAGCATCTCATTGGTATTTAAGTGTTGGTTTGTAGGGTGTGTGCATGTTGGGTGTGAGGACAAATACTCGTCGAAGACATTGGCTAGCGGTTGTGCTATATCGTGAGTTGGCAGAAGTTAGAATTCAAGAGCCATTGGATCGTGTCCCAGTGGCTTAATGGTATACGAGCTCGCCTTGTGACCAGAAGGCCATGGGTTCGAATCCCGGGGGGTGCGTACTGATGAAGAGTCCCAGACTAGGATAAAACAGCTGTCCAGTACTCCCTGCAGGTTTTCCAATGGTTCTCTAACTAATGCCAGCTCATGA
Source organism: Trichobilharzia regenti (assembly GCA_944472135.2). Taxonomy (NCBI): domain Eukaryota; kingdom Metazoa; phylum Platyhelminthes; class Trematoda; order Strigeidida; family Schistosomatidae; genus Trichobilharzia; species Trichobilharzia regenti. The sequence goes on from OX235266.1 coordinate 56,704,158, forward strand.
TGAAACTCCTGTAACCAATCAACCAAATCCCTACAAACCAGCACTTGAAAACGTTAGTTAGTTTACCGTAAACGATGTTTGAAGCAATATAATTTGCAAGAGATTCACCACAGCAGTTACTATCCGGTTGAACGCGCAGATAAGTATCAATGATTCAGCAGCCGGTGGATTCCAAAGCTTACAACAATTCTAAACTTATTCTAACCCATGCGTCGATAATGCCTTTTTATGGTAAATGAATATTTTATCTAATAATAATACTTTGATAAAGCAATTAGCACTGAATAGCGCAACTGAAGTAAAAACAATGTCGTTTTGTTTTTCATTCATTGGGAAATACAAAAACCTTTATTATTATGAATATTATATCTACGCTGGTCGTGCTTAGAAAAAGAGCTATGTGCTTAATTAATGCTATAAAATTATAAGTTTCCAAACCGTAGATGTTACGAACTTCCTGAAATAATTTGAGCGCCGAGTCAGATTGATTCATTATAAATTATTTAAATTAATCCCAGCGTGTTAAGAAAATCAAAACAATATTTTTCTGAACGTTTCGCCGTGTAATCTATAGCTTCTTCAGCAGATTTATTCGGATTATTATTATAGTGATCTTCTTTTGATTTTCTTAACACGCTGGGATTAATTTCAAATAATTTATAATGCGGCAAAATCTTAAAAATAAGATCAGCATCTGAAATAATGCCTTTGGTGCTGAAAATAATAAGCACTGCATGCCTAACTGTTGCGATTAATTTATATGATGGAATTGACTTCAAGCTTTATTTATTTTCCAAAGTGTCTTTAATCCATTCAAAGAATACTTGGGTTATTGTTTTGGTAATGCTAAGTCAATATCTCTACATTTCTTGATATAGTCCAGTGAATCACTAGTCATCAAATGTTTCCCACCAACTAAAGACAAAATGACAGCAACCGAGTAATTTTGAAATAACAGAAAAGATTTATAACTCAGGTGGATGATTTGATTGGGATAATGTCAAAATCTTAGACAGAGGAAACACCAAAAGCAGTGCAAAGGAATTCCTAGAAGCCTGTTACTCAAACGAGTATGCAATTAACAAACATGTTAATATAGACGGAATACACTAAATAATAAAAAGTAAATCAGGTGACCAGAAAGTTTAAAATCCCAATCAGTAGAAAACATATATAAAGATAGTTACCGGGAGACACACTTATATCACTCATGAAGAAATTTAAATCATTTCACTTTATCCTAAATGCTGCGCTGAAAACGTTATACAGAGAGACGACGAAAGCTCTACAACTTAACCAACCAGCTCAGAGAACACTATTAATTGCATACCATGTAATTTAACCGTAAATCTTGTAATTTAAATGTAATTTAAATAATAATTATCCGTGCCTATACAGTTGGTGTGTCCTACACTGGTAGGAGTCAATATTTACCTTATTATATTATCATTACTAACTATGCTTACTAATCGTATGTGTAATTTATCGAATTCATGATGCCTGTAAACTGGCGTTCCTCATGTACAAAAATGAGAATACATTATTATTATTATTAAGTCGTGACCAGTGGGTTCCAGTCGGTTGGGAGAGAGGATATTTAGTGGCCTATGACGTTGGCCAGTAGTCGTGCTGAAATCACAAATTTATATAAGTCGGAATTCATGAGCCTTTGGGTCAGGTCCCAACGGATGAACAGTTTATGAGCTTTCCATGCAACATAAGGTGAATAAATGTTGGAAAGGGGAATATAATTATAGGATTTGGATTTCATCATGAGGTGACATTAGTTAGAGAATTGTTGGAAAACCTGGGAGTACTGGACAGCTGTTTCGTCCTGGTTTTGGACACTTCATCAGTACGCACCCACCGGGATTCAAACCCAAGGCCTTCCGGTTACAGCTGTCCAGTACTCACAGGTTTTCCAATGGTTCTGTAACTAATGTCAGCTTATGATGATATCCTGAAACCAATAAATCCCTACAAACCAACAGTTGAACTATAGCATTAGTAGGCGATTATAAAATATTACATAACATGGAGTGAAATTTGATAAGATAGAATTCAATATTGTAAAAATAAAAATATAAAACATTAATAATTTTGGGTTTAAAATGACAAGTAGGTCGATTGGAAAAGTTTCAGAATGAGAATAGTAATGATAATAATAATAAAAATAATCGAAGTAATAAAGGAAAAGTACATAGAATAACTAAATAAACAAAATAAATAAATGTCTATCCCTCTACGGCCAAGGCAGAAGTAGGGATTGTACATACTTCTTTTGCACATAAAGGTTTAGCTTGAAGTCATTAAATGCCAAGCTATCACCTGTGTTCAGAAGTCTGTAACGAAGAAAACGCGGGAAGTTAGCGTGAATTCTATATATGATCTTGAAATCATGATCAGGGTTGACCGAGTGACAGAAGTCGATCAGGTGTTCCAGAATAGAGCTTCGCAAAGACTTTCTTTCTCCCTTGTAAAACCAAGCTGGAATATGTTCTCGTATCCGTGTGGAGAGCCTTCTCTGACTACGGCCAATGTACCTTGCTCCACAAGAGCAGGTGAACTGATAGATGCACATAGAGGCGGCTAGACGAGGGAGCTTATCCTCTACAGAGGTGGAGAACAGTTTGCTGCTCGTGAACGTTATATGCAATTTTGCTGCAAAGAACGTCATACTGACTGATTTAGAGAGACGACTTTTGAGCATATCTGAAGGAAGCTTGATCACCTTTGAATTCCAAGTTCATGAATAAAGTTTCCTTTGGAACTGAACCGGTGACCAGTTTAGACTGCTTATCTTTCATGTTGCTGTCAATACATCGGTTAGGGTAACCATTTTCTGCGAGTGTGGCTTTTAAGAAGTCAAGTTCTGTGTCAATGCAATCAGAACTACAAATTTTCCTCATCCGAAAGCAGAGTGAATGAATTAGGTTCCTTTTCCTGGAAATAGGCACCCAACTGTAAAATTTAGTTAGTTGTTCGTTTCATGTACGTTTCCGGTGGATAGATCTTTTGAGAGATCCGTCATTACATCTGCCAAGGCACGCATCAAGAAACGGAGTACTTAGTTCGGATTCCTTTTCTATAGTGAATTGTAAAGAAGGATGGTAGTTGTTGAAAGAAAACAAGACATCGCAAATGACGAAAGTGTCGACTACGTATCTTTTATAAATGTCAAAATGATCAATGGTTTGACTAAGTTGAGAATTTTCAAGCTTTACCATAAAACAATCGGCCAACAAGGGACCCAGTGATGATCCCATGGCAATGCTATCTCTCTGTCCAAAGATCTCATTATTGAAGGTGGACTGGACATTCAAAGTGCATCTCAATAAAAGCTCTTTGAAGTGGATTGTCGACAAACCTATTCCTAAACTATATGTATCAATATAATCACATAAATAGCAAACAGTCTCCATGAGAGGAACATGGCATTTCATGACTTTAAGCCAAACCTTTGTGTACAAAAGAAGTATGTACAATCCCTACTTCTGCCTTGGCCGTAGAGGGATAGACATTTATTTATTTTGTTTATTTAGTTATTCTATGTACCTTTCCCTAATTACTACGATTATTATTATTATTACTATTCTCACTCTGAATCTTTTCCACTCGACCCACTTGTCATTTTAAACCCAAAATTATTAATGTTTTATATTTTTATTTTTACAATATTGAATTCTATCTTATCAAATTTCACACCATGTTATGCAACATTTTATATTCGTCTGCTAATCCGATGATTATGTACCCCATTCCAAAATCTATTCTATAAATGACATTAATTATTTTGCCACTTGACATTAAACTATGATCATAATCACAAACATTTTAATTGCATTTCATACTATGTATTCAAATCTTTGATCTAATTTCCTCACCGGATATTATTTCTTAAAAAGCATATGCATATGATATATATATATACGATTGTACAGCTCGATAATAAATTCATTGAAAGAGGTCTCTTCCCTGAATATTGTATTCTTAATGCTACAATGGGAATTATTATATTATTGAAAATATTATAAGCCTGGTAGGTTGTGTCTTATGTCTATTCTACCAGCTATGGGGAAGCATTTTTTGTTAGTGCAGCGTTTCAAAATTGGATGACACCACTGCTGATTGGTCTAGATCTGGTGGTCATTGAGCCAACTTTAGTTGTCTGATTCCTGTCATACAGAAATGACTTTATCCAATTGTAGAGGGGGTTGCATATCCCTAGTGAGCATAGCCTGCTGACTAGTAGACTATGTGGGACTCTGTCGAAGGCTTTCCTTATATCGAAATAAAGGATGACTACAAGTTCTCTCCTATCTTTTCTATACGTGACTTCGTTGAAAAAGTCTATATGGCAAGTGACGCATGATCTTTTCTTGAGAAATCCGTGGTGTGACTGGTTGATGAATTTATGTTTTCAAAAGTAGTATGACATTTGGTCTTTGATAACTTTCTCCATGATCCCTGATATGACAAGTGTTATATTGACAGGCCTATAATTACATGCACTAGTTTTGGCCCCTCCTTTATGCTTAGGTAATATATACGTGTTTTTCCAAGTTTCAGGGTAGGTTTCAGTCACTAGTGAGATATTAAATATTCTAAGTAATAATACTATCATATCCGTGCCACCGTTTTTGTATATGACAGATGGTATATCATCTATCCCACAACTACCGTCAGATTTTAATGTCTTTACTGTTGATGCTATGTTTTTTATATGAAAGTTGATTTCACCTAACTTGTAGTTATTTTTGCAGGTTATGTTGAGAATTGGGGACGTATACGTTGTGGTGTTATTGGAGAACCACTGGTTAATGAGTTCACTAATAATCTGGGGATCATCATAAATTATACCTTGATGTTCTAAGTGGCTAACATTGTTGTCTCCACCCCTCTTCAGTCGTTTTTGCAAGATCTTGCAGAGTTCCTGAGTTGTAGAGGGGCCCCCAAGGGCTGTATTTTCCTCGAGTTGTGCCTTCACTTTATGTCTCTCCTCAAGATTTTTAAATGTTTCATGTATCTGGTGTAATGCACTAAATTCTTTGTATAAATAAAATTTCATTTTCCTTAGTTTTAATCGCTTTTGCGGTTTATGAATAGAGCTGGTGTCTTTAGGGCAGATTTTAGGGGTGCGATTGTGTCTCCTACTGAAATGATTTTCTTGTAGAAGGTATTAAGTGTTATTATCGGTAAAGTATTCATCCGAGTCAGAGCTTCTCAAGAGCATTGGTAGGAATTCCTAGTCGGCATTTCTCTAGTCATTATATTGATAGTAAACCAGGGAGTTTTTTCGGGTGTGCGTTTAGTTGTTAGTTGAACAGGTATGGTGCAGTACAGTATGTTGTGGTCACTGTTGTCGAGTTTATCCCCAACCTCTATCGAGATCGGCTCTGTTTTGTGGCAGAGGACTAAGTCGAGAATATTTTTGTGTCGTGTTAGGAGGCGTACGCACTGCTTCTATCCTCCTACATCTATGGCTTTTAGGAGCTCTTCGTAGGTTCTCGGTTCAGCGCAGGTATCCAAGTTCACTCCAGACAGGTTGAAATCGCCACAGACTAGTTTGTAGTCGAATCCCAGCACAGGTATATGCTGTAGTATGGAATCTCTAGTATTTCTCCGATAACCGTATCAGTCGTTTTAGGGCTGTTAGGGGCTCTGTATATACATCCCAAAAGAATTTTATTTGCATTTGTATGGATGCTTATCCACTTAGATTCTGGGAGTTTGTCGACAGTTAGGTTTGTAAAAGTATTGCAGTCAGTGGATTTAGAAGCATATATTAGACACACGCCTCCTCTTTTGTCCACTCTTTCATTCCTATGGATGTCATAGTTGTCAATTATCAGCTTTTTGTCAGGTATATCATTAGTAAGCCAAGTTTCAGTTACCAGGATCAGTGTTGGCCCTTCCATGTATACCAAGCTGCTAAGGGAAGTTATTTTGCTAAGGAGAGATCGAGCATTTAAGAGCCTAATTTTCAGAAATCCAGGGTTGTTGGGAGGAGAATTAGTAGGTTTTCTTGTTGCTATCCCTAACTCCTGGTTGCCTATGTTATGTTCGGAGGGATCCCCATATGAGACATTGTCAGTGTGTCTACTATTCCCTGAACAAACTGTGCTGCAGGTGGGGCTATTGTTTGCTGCAACCGAAAATAATCCTGTTGCATATATTGGTTCCTGGCCTCATTACTTGGGTATCTGGAATCATTTCTCGGCATTAAATAGTCTGTTTCACTGTTCACATTGTAATTTACAGGTCCGTAGCACCGTGTTTTTAGGTTGTTTTGAGGGTAGTGCGTGCTAGATTTTACGTAGTTGTACATTTGTTGACTCATGCCGTGCGTGTACCTAGAAGGAATGTAAGCCAATCTATACCTGTTATGCTGATGGGGCTTTACGTAACTACTACAAGGGTTCGAGTATACATTTCCGTTCATATGGTACCCAGTGGTGTCCCGTCTAGTTGTCCATGTGTTTTCATCATTTATTATTTATTCTATGTCCCGTTCTCAGGTTATATGTCCCAATAGGCACATTCAAGCCTCGGCTAATGGGGAAATTGTGCGTATCACTCTGCTGTTTAATCACCTCGGCGCCCCTTGCATGTCTGCTGGAGTGTGATTTTGTGTGTATAAAGCTATTTTTGCTGTTGGTTCTCACCTCGTGTAGTCGGTCGTCCACAGTTTGTCTACTACTCTTAGTTCGATGAAGAGCACTTCCAATCACGTGTTCCGTCTCCTTTATGCGACCTGCCGCAATGCGTGCATAGTTCTTTTTTAGGCTTACATGCAGCCTGTTGGGCATGTCATGTCACAAGGGAGGTATACGGACGCCTGTGGAGAGATCTTGGTTTCAGGGGTGAGATTATAGTGAGATTATCTTGCTTGGCCATGGGTGCAGTGTGATCTACTGATATTTGCAGGTTATCGGTAGTAGGAGCATCTATGTCTACTTCATGTGTAGGATCGGTGGATTTTCTAGGAGTGTTCTCATGAACTTTGAGACCCATTCCAGTGTTACTGCTCCTTTTGGGTTTCCCTTCACTTTCGCGTGTAGTTTGTTCGCCTACTACAATGCAAGTGTCACACTGTGCCTCAGTATCCTTCGGTAATTCGGCACTAACGCTATTCATGATTTATGGTATAATCGTGTTCGTATCTAAGGTGTTCTTAGCTACTTGTTGTTGGTTGGGGTTTTTGTCCAAGACTATTTTAAGATTTTTGAATTTTGTAGTGAAGGCCAAAAAATCCCCAGGTTTCCTAAATTGTTCGGGTATTGTAAAGCTTTCATTGCTTTTAAGTATAGGACATGTGCGTTTTAACTCTTTTTTATGTAGTCTAATACACTGACAGGGTGTACTTACAGAGGTTTGCAGCTCTTAACAAGGAGTGCTGAACCGACTTTATGGGCTCATTGTCAGGTATGTTGTACACTATGGCGTTCTGTTTGGAAGCAAGTTTTTAACAACTTCTCTCGACAGATAGTCCATAGCATTTGCTAGCTCCTTAGCATGTTCCAATTCAGCATCACTTGGTTTAGTCCTGAATTAAAAACGTTTTAGGAAAGTGAGATCCCCCAGTTTCTTTTTAAGATAGGAGATTGTTTCCGGTTACCAGAACAAGTAGTTTAGGTTTTGTCCTGAGTTCATTTATTTGTAGCTGCATGTCGTTTATTATGCAGACTAAGTTAGTAATCTCTGCCTTTTCTGACAGGATATTTTCCACCTGTATTACAGGGGTTAGCATTATGTAGGAACCGTTTGTGTTGGGTAAAACACTAATTAAAGCTGATTTAAGGGGTGATAATGCTTATTAAATAAGCTTAAGCTATTTTCTAAATTACTAGTGTCCCTAAGAACACGCATTTTTGTTTCAAAAAAAAAGTACCGCAGAATTTCTAGAATCCAGGTAATTACCAACCTGAATAGGTGCAGTCACTAGCAAACCCTATATGGGCCTCTGATTGATGTCATTGCGTTATCAAACTGGGAAAAAATCAACTCCTTGCAGACAAACTCTTTAAAATTCAGATAGTTAATAAAATCTGCTCGACATGATAAAATCGCGATGAAAGACAAACTACTCATGAGTAGTATGAGCAAAAACGTAAATTATCACCGATGCAGGGTATATTTTTCATAATTTGATTATAATCATGTGACACATTATTTTACACCTCAAATGTTCACGTGAAAAATGATGCTACAATAGGTGATCAAACTGCTGGTTGCCCGATGATCATGCAGAATAGCAAGCACTATTTACAAAGTAAACTTGATGCTTCGGCTGTCCGATATGGCCTTGGATCGAGAGACTGGTAGTATTCATGAACAATTCCCATTCGAACATCAATGGACAAAAGACAAGTAGTTCAGCGAAAAGTCTTTCTTTTCGGCGAATTCATTTTCATAGGTGTACAATCGCAAATATATATGGTTGTTTTGTGTGTATATACATTAAATTTGCCAAACGGAAATATAAGTAGTAAGTTCAGATGAATTTGATGTTAATATAAGAGGATAGTAACAAAAGTGATGAGTTGTCATAAACGATTGTTAAATAAGAGTTACGTGGTAGCGTGAATAGTTTGATGAAAGAGTTGTGCTCAGGGTGTACATGGAAACAAAATAATATACAAAAATACACAAAAGTTTTAAGTAGTCACAAAAATAAGCATACAAACAAAAGTTAAGTCAAATCAACGGAGTTGTTACCATGAGAGTAAAAGCGGTTGAATAATTATTTTCGTATGCACATTTCTGGTTCCTCCAACTGAATGGCTCGGGCTTCTGCGATGCAAAAAAGACGGAATCGTACTGTCTTTGAAAGGTTGTTCTTCACTTTGTGGATTACTTTGAAGCAGCAGGCGTTTGTTCAGATGGAATGACCAGTGTTGACGGGATGCTCGATTATTGCACTCATTATACGGCCATTACTTCCTTTCTGCAGCCACGCTGGTTAGTGTTCTTTGACCCTTTTTGACAGGATGTGCGTCTAACGACCGATGTACCTTGCTCCACAGCAACAGGTGAACTGATATATACCCATAGAAATTGTCGGGTGCGAGATCTTGTCATCCGGGCTTCTGCAGATCAGTGGGCGACTGGAGAATACTACTCTCAATGTTGCCGCAGGGAAAGTTCTTCTTTAAGAGATGCAAATTCTCCTTCTGAGGACGTCAGTAAGTAGGTTCATGTAAAGTATCTTTTTTGCCACGGATAGTGTCTCTTGCTCTTGGATTTTTTGTTTGATGTTTTTGTCTACGAATCTTTATGGGTAACCGTTTTGTATAATAGTAAATAGTGTGAAATATATTTACCATGATAAAGCAAGATTAACAACGTTTTCTTTTTGATGGATTAAAAATGCCCTTTAAAAATTCCTTTTTTCAAAGGAATGGTTACTGAACAAAGGACATTTTTTTCAATAACCTACTCTTCATGAGGTTAACGGTTTTATATACATGCTTAATAGTGAGTGAATTAGTGTTATTAACAACATTAATCTTCTTCAAATAACATCGAACCAAGAATATCAATAGATTACAGTTCAACCACATCAACATAACAATATACTGAATATCAGAACAGCAAATTAGGAAAGATAATAAGACGAATTCATGAATTCATAGTATCCAACGAAGGCGGGCCAAGGCAGTAGTAGTGGCTGGCTGGAGTTGTTTCTTCTGCACACACGGAGTACTCGTTCTTGCAGCTGAGCAGTGATAGCCTCATCCGTTTGGAGTATGCGGTACCTAGATATTTTTGAAAATTTATTTAGTAAGATTCTTCAAAGCTAACTGGCCCTGTGGCCATTTTGGATAAGGTGGTCTGATATCGAACTGTTGATGTTTCTCACTACACCTTAACTAAACCACACTGGTAGGTTTTCCCAAACGAGAACGAAAAATCAAGTTCCTACAGCCATGGTCAATATAACTCGCTCCAACACAAGCACAATTGAATTGGTAGATACAATTTGAAGTGCCTAGTTTAGTCTAGGTACTTCATCGTTCAATCGAGGAATCACCATCGGTCATGTAGAAAATAGGACTTGTTGTTTTCCAGCCTTCAAAGTTATTTGAATAGATTTTCCAACCTTGTTAGAAATTATTATTTCACTAGGTGCGTCACACTTGAATTGCAGCCATATATAATATATATATATATATATAAAAGCTCCGTATTTACAGATGGAGAATAGTCCTTTACCATCTTCATTAGTCATGTGTTTCTTGATGAATTTTTCTAGATAGCTATTTTCAATCACAGTCTCATTTACAATCGTCAGCTAATCTCTGTTTACCTCTTCTGAGGATATAACTCTAACCCAAAGTGGCAGAGGAACGAAGCTTTGAAAATGTGTATGTTATCATGTCCATATGACTTTCCTATGCAGATTTCTCTTTATACTACCATCTGGTTTTGGTGTAAGTAGAACATCCATGAAGGTAATTTAATCTTATTTTAGGATTCCTCTTTGCACTTGAATTTCATACCGGACAATGTAGAATATTGAATTGCATTATTATTGTGTTCCTGTGCAAATATTTTTGGATATATATATAACTTTGCGTCTAATTCTTTAATGACTATCATTTCAATGATACACAGCATTCTGTAACTGTCTTGAACTTTAATTAAGTTGAAGTATCTTAATGCATCTATTTAATGATATTTGTCTAAAAGGTGGCGAGCATTTGTAGTACTAAGCAATTCTGCATTTGTCAGACACAAATTTGTTGGAATATAGTCAGAAATGCAGTTTCAAATTCGTTTTCTGTTTCCGTCCAATGTATGCATTTCCACATGTGTATGTAAGTTGGTTTATATACAAACACAGGTAACATATAAAAGCGGGAACGAACAGACTTAGATTATCATGGCGAACGATTCATTTGCCATATTATGATGCCTGTTAAATGAAATTATTTGACTATTGAATTGCACAAGAGGTGGCTTTCGTGGCCCAAGTGGTCTAGTGGATAACGCTTTGGCGTTCGAAACTATGGGTACTGGGTTCGAGCCTCGGTGGGAACATCATCACTCACTCAGTCACCATCCACCAATTGTATCCTGAAATTATTTGACGCTTACATTGATGAATTTAGACCTCTATTCAGTTTGGAATATTCCTACACATCTTTAGACCTTTCTTGGTCATTCCTATGCATAATTGCCAGCTTAACACACCACTAGTCCTCACCTAACCGACAGGAAGCTCGATAAAGAGAAGAAGGTTGGGCATGAGTCTATCAACGCTATCCAATAAAAAAAATCAGCATTGCGCTAGAGAATCCCCAAATTTTTAACCCAAAGCCTCATGTTTCACTCAGAATGTAAACAAAATGACAAAAATGATGTATTATAAAAGTTACTACACAGAATAAAGATAGTGATGTTGACAGAAAAATAGTCAGTAAATTGATATAACACACGGAATATAACAAGTGCATTCATTATGAAGATACCAATGGTTTTTCTAGTTACGGGTAACAGAATCCAGGTCCAGTTATTACTTGAGCAGGCCATCCTCTCCTACACGGAAAGAAAGGAACAAAACAGGACAATGCAATAAGAACACGTAATTTGTCTGAATCGTGTATTGTTGTATTTGCACAACACATTTCGAACAATCTGATCACACACGGACTTGTCATAGGAATATATGCATGAAATTAATAAAGAGGTAAGAGGTGAGAAAATAGACTTAGGTCAAGTTAAAAGGACGTATTCAAGGTCAAAATAACAATGAAGACCACTAAACCAAATAGCAGAGGTAATAGTACATCTGTTATCGTATCAAAACAAAATTTACGAAGGAAGGTTTAATGTGATGAGGAATTGTTTTGAACGCATAATTTTGGTTTAAACTTTCTAATTGCCAGCTAGGGCTTCCACAAACTTTAGGACACGCCCCAAACACGTTTTATATATAGGTTTAAAACATCTGTTAACGTCAGTTTTATGACCTGTCTCTCTAATATGTTTCGCAATAGAGGCGTTAGGTCTCATGTTCTCACCGTTAATGGGTTCTGAAGATTCCATTTGTTTTTGGTGCCTGTTAGGAACATGCTCTGAAGCCCTGAGTTTCAGAGATCAATGAGTCCTCCCTATGTATGTGTGTCCGCAAGTACACTGAAATTGGTGAATACAGTAGAATGTGACGTCATTTTTCGCATGTTCGAAGGGCTTAGATAGATATACTGGCTTTACACTCTTTATTATTATGATATTAGCTGCATAAAAAATCTCTTTAACAGCAGCGCGCAATCTCCCTCTAGTTATCAAGCTACTTTGATGCCCCATATGGGTAGCTAGATGTACACATCTTTCTTAAGGGCAAGTTGTAGAATGGTCTTAGTGTTGAGACTCCTATAAATCTCCTGATGAACTTGCTGGATAATTGTTATCAACCAAAGTCTGTGTCAACTTTCTTTCTTCTTCATCAAGTGTGTCTTCATTACAGATTAGTTGGATTCTACTGAAGAGGCACTTTACTAAGACAAGGGAGGTGGTTGCTTGTTGGCTTGATAATCTTAACTGCCATCAGCGCCAACTTTCCTCTATTCCCTAGTGTGGTAGTTCAGTGTTCAGACATAATCCTCATCCAGACATTAATAAAAAACAACCAAAGGGCTTTTTCAGCTAATTCACTTTCCTCTTTAGCTTTACAGTCGGATTTATACACACGTTTTTAATCAAAAAAGAGACGATACATGAGCCTTGATTTCAAGAGATGCCTGTACTACAATATTCACAGGATAAGAACTTCATCGTCTTCGGTAAGAATATTTTTCCCAGCAACGATAAGCGTAGTGTTCTCCAATTATCTGCCGGTTGAGAGAAGGCTGAAAGATCTAAACTTGCATTTAATCAATTCTGTCTGCTCATATCAGCTCACTTGTCCTTATGGAGGCAGGTATTCCAATCGTTCGATGCATATCCTTTCTGATAGGGTTGAAGAACATTATCCCACATTGTTTCGATAAGGTAGTATCAGATAATTGAACATCTTGTCTACACTGGTCATTCTATCTCTCAGCAAACCTTTCCTTCACAGTAATCGATAAAATGAAGAACAACCTATTAAAGACAATATGCTTTCAGATTTTTTCACAGTGTTAAAGCTGTAGATATTCAGAGAGATGACACGAAGCTGTACGTAAAAAAAACCATTCAGGTACTTCTTGTAGCACACAATAAGCTCCACTAACATATATAAATTAGGAAAAGGTGTTCTAATGACACGATATTCCTAATTGTGGTGGACTGGATTATGCGTCAGATAGTGAGTGGGAAACGAGAAGACAGGGATATTCTGGACCGACGTGAAGAATCTAGAAGACCTGGATTTCGCGCGTGGATGATTTATGTTTGATGTCACACAAAATCGAAGACTTACAAGCGAAAACCGATAAAGTGGTTGAAGAAGCAGCCGGCGAAGACAGGACTCCAGGTGAACATAGACAAGACAGAGGTTATGAAAATAACCAACCAACCAACAACAACAACAACAGCGGCGACATCCGGGGACAACCACCATCAACGAGAGGGATTTGAAAGAGGTCACTTCATTCAGTTATCTAGGGAGCATTGTCTCAAATACAGGAGGAACGGACGAGGATGTCAAATCGAGAATTGGGTGGGGCGAGAAACACATTCATCAACCTGAAACCAATCTGGAAATCTTAGTCACTCAGCCAGCATCAACAACAAGATTCAGTCGGATTTTTAATACAATGTCAAGTCAGTTCTGCTATACGAATCAGAAACTTGGCGGGTCACAAAGGATATTTCTAACAGGCCATTGCAGACCTTCATCAACAACAACTGTCTTCGCTGGCTCTATACTGAAGATCAGATGGCCGGGCCGGAAAGAATCACCACCAACAAGAAACTATGGGAACAAACAAACAAAACAAGAACCAATCGCTCAACAAATATGCATGAGAAAGTGGAGATGGATTGGACACACGCCGAGGAGGCCGCTGAGTGATATCGTGCGTCAGGCCAGTGCTCGAGTGGAACCCAAAAAGGGAAGCGGCGAGTTGGACGTCAGTGCAAGGATGACATGGAGGAGATCGTGTTAAGAGGAGTTGAAACAGTATGGAATAACATGGATGCAGTTGAAAAGCACCGCGGAAGACAGAAGCAAGTGGAGACGTGCAGTTGAAGCCCCATGTTCCACTAGGAACCCAAGGGAACAATAATAATAATAACTAATGTACTGAATGACCTCAATATGTATCATTATGGCAACCTCTCACTGTTTTATAATCATGGTTTTACGAATCATCATCGAACTAAACTTAGAATGACGGTCAACCACTAATCTCTACCTAGATTTCTCTTTTCACTTTCAAAAAGGCCTTCAACGGCGTTGACCTAAGAGTAATCTGAAAACTGTTTCAACACTGCGATGGGCATTGCCACGTTTTTATCAGCCTCATTCAATAGCTGTCTGTACGATGGTGGAACGTGTCAGGCGATCCACGATGGGAAACCCATCTAGGCATCCTTAGTGAATATAGAAGTAAGACAAGGCTGACTGCCTATTATCACCGATGATATTTTTAATTGTTGTGGACTGGATTATGTGTCGGGCTCTGCTTGAGGATGAGAAGACTAGAATACTCTGCTCTGACTGATAATAAGACCTAGAAGACCTGGATTTCGCGTGTAGATGAATTAGGTTTAATGACATGAAAACTGGAAGAGTTGCAGCTTAAAACCAAGAAAATGGTTGAAACAGCAGACAGGAAGACAGATCCTCACTCCAGGTGAACATAGAAAAGATAATCAATCAACCAACCAACGGCAGCAGCAACAACAAACAACACAAATCACCACCGGCGGAATCGCTTTGATAAAGGTTACTTCCTTCACATTTCTAGGCAGCCACTGTCGAATCAAACACAGGCAGACGGCAAGGATGAACATGTCAATACCCAGCCATCCAGGATCTGAAATACAAAATAAGCTTTCATCAACCTGACACCTATTGGAAAGTATTTCCAACAAGTCAACTCAACTTCTACCACTAGCTGCCACCTTGACTGACTCATACTCAAGATCAAATCGTCAGCCACCTGGTCAGAAAGAATTGGCAATAATAAACTATGCAGTGGAATAGGCCAGCAGGCGAGAGCCGATGGCTCAGCAAGTATATGAGAGAACATGGAGACAGATTGGTGGAGCATACGTTGATGAGACCGTCGAATGAAATAGCGCACATTGCAGGCCATCCCTCGACTGGTTCGTTGATACGAGGGCGACATGGAGGAGGTCGTGGAGCGAAAATTATTAGATGAGGGATTATGGGCAGAGAATAGAATACAGTGGATATGTGTCATTGAAGCCATTTGTTCTACTCGGAACTCAATTGAATAATACTAATATGGTACAGAAACGCTTTTCTCATATGGAGCCTCTTCTCTGAACATGAAGGTTTGCTGTAACTAAGTGTATTATGGTGTTCAAAATTAATTAATTAATGTTCTGTAGAGAAAGTAAATTTTTTATTTGGAACTCAGTTTTATCACATTAATAACTCATTGTAAGAAGAAGTGAAACAATTGCCGATTGAACGATATTCACATAGTTATACAGACTTTTAATCGACATCATCCCCAGTGACGATGTTTTGAGGCGACTAACCGAAATCTCTCTTCTATAATAAATTACCTTCCAATATTTGACAAGTAGTAGGTTCAGTGATTTAAATCAGTTCCGATACTTCCTTCCATTGATTGGAACTGAGGGCTTTGTCTCAGATTGACATATCAGTTCCTAGGGTAAATGCTTCGATGATATCTGGTCACATATCTTGAAGTTAACTGGTGGATGGTGACTAGCAGTGTTATCCAGGATGAGCGTATCGTCCTATTTGGGACTCGTTATCTGGAAGCACCTGCTAGTCACTGTCCACCAATGGACTTCAAGTTATAGGACCAGACATTGTTGAAGCATCTGCACAAGAGGCAGTGGCTCTCGTGGCCAATAAGGTCTAGTGGGTAACGCTTTGGCGTTTGAAAGTACAGGCACTGGATTCGAGCCTCATGGTAACATCACCACCATTGGGGAATGCAGGTACGTCCGGCTGACAAGTCAGTCCTAAGTAGGAAGGAGAAATGCGCATCCTGGATTCCACTGCTAGAAACCATCAGTCAATTGATTTCAGTGGTCTGTTACATAAATCTGATCTTATGATCTGCCGCTGAGCAAAAATGTACTAAACATGTCACATTATTCACATTATGATACAACTACTACTTCTAAGCATTAGTACAGTGAACAATCTCAACCGCATAACTTACTTCAGCATTTGACATCGAAGCTGATGTAGACGTTGAGCGAATTCATCTGTTTCAGATTGTTCTTGAGACCATAAACGTTCGGCAACAGCTGCAGCTAATGGCCTATGAAACATATAGTAAGATTAAAGAAAGGTCAGTTTTGTACTCCTGTGGAGATCCATTAGTCTAAGAGCACCATGATATGGAATAAAAAATAATCGAAGATTTCTTCATTTACACGTAACGTAACTAATCCTTCATTACTTATACAGCTGACAAACTGGATAACTATGGATAGAAGAAGAGATATCAAAATCACTTCTGAGATTCTCCAGCAAATCAACTACCCAAAGAACTTCATCAACAAACTCAACACTGACATTAAGTATGGTCAAATACGTATTCCAAAAACATGGACCTCATCAGGTGTCATTGCATATAGAGCAGAGACGTCAGACGATATCAGAAGAGTACTCAATAAGCTCAAAACGTTAGACACACTGCAAAGCAACCTTTTCTAAACAAAAGACTAAATCTAATTGAATTTTTGATTTTCCCGTCGATCGATTGGACCGAAGTGCTCGGTCTCAGGTGGACATGTCGGCTTCTTGTGCAGATGCTTCGACGATGTCTGGGTATTTAATTAGTATTTAATTGGTGGATGGTGACTAGCAGTGGAATCCGGAATGCGCATTTCGTCATATATGTGACTCGTTATCTGGATGTACCTGCATTTCTCAGTGAGTGATGATGTTCCCAACGAGACCCAGACATCGTCGAAGCATCTGCACAAGAAGCCGACATGTCGACCTGAGGCCAAGCACTTCGGTTCAATTGACCGACAGGAAAATAAAAATTAGATTAAATTAATATGACCCGTTGCACAAGAGGTGGCTCTCGTGGCCCAAGTGGTCTAGTGGATAACGCTTTGGCGTTTGAAACTATGAGCACTGGTTTCGAGCCTTGGTGGGAACATCATCACTCACTGAGAAGTGCAGGTACATCCGGATAACGAGTCCCATATATGACGAAATGCTGATCCTGGATTCCACTGCTAGTCACCATCCACCAATTAAAAGACTAAATCCCTTAGTATTCTCTATCTAATTGTGTCTATAGAATCGAATGCTTGGAATGTGATTCGATGTACATCGGACAAACATCGCTAGAGGGAAATCAAAATCAAAAGAAATAAATACCGTAGGGCCTCTGTTCGACCACCGACAAATCCAGTTAGTGAACTAGAAAAGCTTGGATAATCATCAGCCATAGGCCGTAGAATCAGGTCACAAAATTCATTTTGACAGTATGGAAATCATCATCCAGAAAATTTCAGAAGTCACAGAGAACGTCTCATTTCATCAGAAGCACTTCATATCAAATGCAATCCAAATTGTCTGAACTGAATAGGAATGAGAGACGAAAACAGAATTTGACCTGGTTGTGACAACCTTTCCCCTTCCAATGAAATAAAAAAATCAACACGAATGAAAAATTCCCATTCTAACATTAATAGACAGAAGACCATTAGTTCAGCGAAGAATCTCCGTTTTCGGCGAATTCATTTTCATAGCTGTACAATCTGTTTGTCTGTCTGTTTTCGACATAGAACTTTGCACAAATGTGCGGCAGTTCAAGTCCCCACACTCCCTCCTTGTAGCACACAAAGCAGTAGAAGAAAGTACAAGAAAAGCATAATAGAGACAGTAAGCCGAGGTGTGAGACAAAGGAGGGTAATAACGAAGAACAAAACCGTTTCATTGGAAATCATAAGTCACAAGGAGTGGATGCATCTGCGCCACTGAGAACGATTTTGAGCCATGTCACCAATTGTTTCCAACCATTGATTTTTACCGTCCCGAGGACCCCAGCCTGGAAGTCTACACCTTCCTACGTGGCTTAGACTAACTGTTGTAGATTTCATTGACTGGTGCCAAGTTTTTGTTTGACCGCCGCTAGCTTTTTCCAGCCTGACCCTATATCCGCTAACATTGCACGTCAGTCGAAGAAGGCGATGACTAGGCATACGGAATACATGTCCTAACCATCTCAGTCTTTGTAACTTCACAACTTCGTCGATTGATTTCCCCTGTTTACCTAGAACTCGACGCCTAACCTCCATATTGCTCACCTTAATATTCCACTTTACACAGGAGATAAAACGCAGGCACCTGTGATCAAAGACAGCTAATCTTTTCATGTACAATCGCAAATATATATGGCTGTTTTGTGTGTGTGTGTACATTAAATTTGTCAAACTTAAATACAATTAGTAAGTTCAGATGGATTGGATATTGATATACGAGGGTAGTAACAAAAGTGATGAGTTGTCACAAACGATCGCTAAATAAGAGTTGCGTAATAATGTAAATAGTTTGATGAAAGAATTGTGCTCAGGGTGTACATGGAAACAAAATAACGTACAAAATTATGCCATAGTTTTCAGTAGCTAGAAAAATAAGCATACAAACAAGAGTTAAGTCAAATCAAGCAAACAAACAAAAGTCAAATCAACGGAGTTGTTACCATGAGAGTAGAAGCGGTTGAAAAATTTTCTTTTGAATGCATAGTTCTGGTTCTTCCAACTGAATGACTAGGGCTTCTGCAATGCAAAGAAGACGGAAACGTATTGTCTTTGGCGAGTTGTTCTTCACTTTGTAGATTGCTTTGAGGGAGGAGGCGTTTGTTGAGATGGAATGACTATTGTTGACGAGATGTTCAATTGTTGCACTCCTTATACGGCCAATGCTTCCTTTCTGCAGACGCGCTGGTTAGTAATCTTCGACCCTTTTTGTCAAGATACGACCGATGTAGCTGGCTCCACAGAAACAGGTGAACTGATATATGCACAGAGAAGTTTTTAGATGCGGGATCTTTTCTTTTCGGCTTCTGCAGATTAGCGGGTGACTGGAGAACACTACTCTCAGTGTTGGCGCAAAGAAAGTTCGTGCTTAAGAAGCGGAAATTCTCCTCCTAAAGACATCACTGAACAGGTCACCTTTAAAGTCAGGGTTCATAAAAAGTATCTTTTTTTGGCACGGATGGATTCACTTTTTGATGTTTTTGTCTACGAATCTTGGTGGATAACCGTTTTGTAGAGAGATATATTTCAGGAAGTGTGGTTCTTCTTCCAGGGTATCAGAGCGGCAGATGAGTCAGACACGACTAGCAATTTCATTATGTAAACACGCGGTGCCTCTATCATTTTATACACTTATCAAATCGAACAGTCTATACCCGGTTTTGTTTTGTTTACCAATTGGCTAATTCGACAACACAAAAATGATCCCATGCTGGGAAACGGCGATTAATTTGTTATATATAAGCTGAGTGGATTTTGTTAATTCTGGTAATAATAACACCGATTTCATAAATATTATAGCAGCTGTATTAAATAGCGAAACGTCAGTATAAACAACAATATCGTTTTGTTTTCCCTTTTATTCACTGGGAAATACAAAAAACCTTTATTATAATGAATATCATTTACTCAATGCCCGAATTTTTTTCAAACTGTTAAAAGTTATGTTGGTTTTGGCATATATATAACTATGGATAAATGTTTAGTGAATGTATTTTTCTTCAAGCATTTTCCTCTGGTTTAGACAATAGTCAATTGTAGAACCCTTCAGTTCACATTGACATAATAAACTCAGATGGTTATGTTTAATTTTCACTAGATATTAATAAAGAAGTTGATATACATGATTCCGTTGACAGAAATCAAATACTGTCTTCAGAATGGGATATACTGCAACACTGGAATTATTATCTTCGAGAAAGTGGAACACAAAATCCATCGATGACCTCAACATTGCAAAATTGGTTACATCATATAACTCTTTTTTGATTTGAGAAATCTAAAAGTTCACTTCAAACTGAGGTATGCGTTGAAAGGTGTCGCCTAGTAGCTTCGCAAATAAACTACCCAGCTCACAGTACACAATTCCATTGAAAATTATACAAGCATGTTTACATAAATGTTTGAAGAAAATTACACCGAAGGAGGAAATAGCTCTATGAACTTTAGTGTGATGGGGGAGAAAATCGACTAACAACAAGTAATCAAATTTTGATAAGTGCAGGTGATACACAGCATTCAGTATTCTGTAAACATGTCTAGGACGTGTATGAACCATATAACAGATACAGCGGCAATAATATTCAAACTTAGCTCTTTGATCCTCTCACCTAATTATATCATTAGGTTTAAATATTAATTAATTACCTTTGTTAAGGAGTATATCCACTATTATTGTCTGTTGACTTCTGCTGACTAGGGACCCCTTAACATCCACAAAAAGTGCCTGGAAAAGTAGATGTGTGATAAGGCTCATTGTCAAGCCTTGGTTAACAGAAATTTGATTGGTTATAAGTGTGACCACGAGCTGAAATGAGGTAGAGAACCACTGGAAAACTGTTGAATGACACTGAAGAGCTGTTCTGCCCTTATTTCCGATGCACACTTTAAGGTTCGAACGCAGTACTTTGCAGTCATAAGGAAAGCTTGCAGACAATTCAGCCAGTGACATCCGGTCAGGTCTTGGTGTTGCGCAAAAGAATTTTCTGTCTAGTCGATTCACGAGCCTCTTGTTCCAGCCAATATTAGCAACCAACAACAACAACAACAACGCAATACGATACCAGTGAAAACGCGACGCAAGAAAACAAGACAAGAAGACTGACTTTTGATGTGGAGGGCTCCTACTATTGTCTCGTATCAACAACAAAAATGATTGATAGCACTTCTGTAAATATGCTTTTATTGACCTTGAGAGACACCAATTACATTGATAAATTAAAATATTCAACATGCGATAGGATTTCAAAAGTTATAAGTGGGGTGTGAGAAGTACAGATGGACAGGTAAAAGGACATATAGAAAATTTGGTCTATATATATATATGTCACATATACTCTCCAATCACGCATGTGGTCAAGGGTTCGGTCCCCGCATGACGCACGCCTTTACCTCTCTAAACCACTAATTAGACTGGTCGAGAGGGAAGGTTGGGCATGAGGCTAAAAAACCCATCTCGTAAACGAATAAATACCACTGCTACCAAAATTTCAAGCTTCTAGTTAGAAGTCCACTGTTCCACTGGAACGTAGAAGAATTAAAAAAATCATATATACCGCGGGACCGTCATCCAGTATCATATATAGGTAACTGTTTTACTGCCCGACTTGGTGAACCTCAGAGGTGACAGTTTCTCACTGAAACTCCATTCGGCTTTCTGTAAATAGCTGGTTGCTACAGAACATCCGATTAATTATCTGGTATGGTTTCGATCATAAATTGGTATCAGCTGGGGAATGTTTATCTTCTTTACTTCTTTATTCAAAGAGGAATTTTGCGCTTCATTCTATGAATTTTCATTAGCTTGGTACTTTACATCATAGTCAATATAGATGTATATCCACAAGCATTCTTTCGAAATGTTTTACTAGAAACGCGATGCATACTTCCATCTAAGCAGGTGTTAACTTGTCGGAAACGGTTTTCTTCGGGCACTATCATACGACATGTTGAACGGTATTCACACACAATTGACCCTTATATAACAAATATTTGTATGATGATGTTTTATATAGACTTACCATGTTTCAGTGAATAGGTTGGCATCATCAATGTATTGACCCCACAACAGAGCTTCTCCTCCGATTATTAAGCTTAACTGTTCATCTGTAGCTGAATTGAAACGATATTTGAAAATCAAGATATCTAAAGAGGTCAGATTAATCCATTATATATTCTCAGAAATTACTTTTCATGCCTTAAAATTACATAATAAAATTACTCAGGAAAGGCATGTTCAAGTCAATTTTCGATTTTTGCGTTTATCTGTTTAAACCAAAATGTATGACCTCTTAGATAATTGGAGGCAATTGGCTACAGGAAGCCTTGCCCTGAATGGGTTTCGCGCTAGTTGGCACTCACAAATCAGCAAGGCGTATCTGCAACCTACTTGAGGAAACTCATGTTTCCTCTGAGATTCGAACCCGTGTCACACAGTGATGCAGTCAGAGACGTTACCACTGAGCTATTTGGGCTCACGATTCACCTCCAGTGGAACTGTTATGGATACTTTGATTGGACACTAGTAAGTAGTGTGATATGTGCGCGGACTAGACACATCACACTAGTTACTGGCGTCCAATCAAAATGTTTGGCCTCTGTTTACGAGTTGGCTACTGGTAGAAACTCGTCAATGATATCTGACGATCGCATTTGACTAACAGTGAAGTCCAGGATGTGCATTCCGTCCAATTCTAAACTCGTTAACTGGATGAATACCGAGGATCATCATTCAGGTAGCTCGACACTTAAGTTTTCTATCCTTTTGTGTGTCAATTTGTGTTAGTTCATTGAAGCCGCAAAGTAGCATGTATATTAATTGGATTTTATGAAATATGCGGACGATTTAATCGTATCATTGTCTGTTAGATTTCAGTTTGACTGTACTAAGACGAACAGCTTTCTATCAGGAATTAGAAAATGGTCTTTGTCTAACGGCCTTCAACTAAATCCTTCCAAATGTCACACTATTGATTTCAGTTTCCAATGTAAAAGAGAGTTAAATGAGACCGTTAATTCCTATGACGTTAACTATCTTGGACTAATTCTTGCTTTTGATCTGTCCTGGTCTTTTTGCATCTTAGCGATTTCTATAAAAATATTTCGTCTGACTTTTTACATTAAGACGTTAAGACACTCAGGCATAACCCAACCACTCCTCTTACAGTTTGCCAACTCGTGCATCTTACCTATTCTTCATTACTTTCCACCCTTATTCTTTCCTGGATTGCTTAGAAAAGACTATGTTATATTTCGTAGGACTCTGAAGACTGCCATTACGGCGGGTAGTGGTGTCCCATTGGCCCACATTATTGACATCGTCATTATTGATGGGCACTTGATTTCATGCAACAAATTTGCTGTAGGAATTTTGTCAGACTGTGAGCATCCACTCTACCCGCAGCTCCAACCTTGTGTCTCCTTAGGTAAAATAAGAAATCTTTTCAGAAGACTTCATGCACGTACGTATAAGTATAAAAGTTCCACTATACCATATTTGACGGCACGTACTTTATGTGATGAAAATAGTGTTAGGAATGAATTAACTAACTAACCTTCTTTGCACTATTAAATAAACCAGTTCCTCTACATTTACAACAACAAACTTTATTGTTATTGTATTTCTCATAATTTTTTAATCGTCACATTTTGCTGGTGTTTATTTTCTCCCCCGAGTTTAAACATCATTTAAGCTGTGTTATAACTGTTAATTTTTGTTATTAACCTCACCAAACTATACTAACAGAGCATTAGATTTAGTTTCCTCTAACACGCTGAAATTCTCAAACTGTATCAACAGTACTGCTTGAAACAAACTCATTGTTATTATAGTTATTATATTTATTATTCTCATTTTGTACTTTGAATATCTTTGACTTTATACCGTAAATTTAGACAAATTCCTCTGGTTAATTTTGTTTTAATTATATATATATATATATATATATATATATATTGAGTAAATCAGATGCAAGATATTGTGACAAATGCTCAGAATTCCATTCTGTATTATAAGTACTGCTGTTTTTGGAATAAGGTAGATTATTATTATTATTCAACTATATAAGAAGATTTAACAAACTTACCTTCAAATGAAATTAAGTCGCATTCATAAACTTTCTTCCAATCATCACCAGGTTCCACTGCACTCAAATCCCAGCATGAACTCAATATAGCTCTATATCCGGTTTTTGTCACTTCATCCAATATTTGTGCCCAATCAGGTTTATACAAGTGAATCACAACAGGAGTTTCTTCCTTGAAATGAGAAGCAGTAAATGTGAAGTTGATAAAATACGCAGAAAGGGGTTGTCATTGCTTGAATGACAGTGGATTTTAAGAGATATACAAAAATTGAATGAGTTGTAAGGCATGATCAACCTTCTTTGCTGATTTGATTGTCAGGATCATTTGTGTTTCATGTGAGCTGTCAGGTTGTAATCCAACTGCTCATACCATATAAACTAGCCAATCATTAAACTCGAAAGGAACACTCAAATGAGGTATTTAGTTTGAGGTCATAAACGATTCAGTAGCCAATATGCATTTGTATTCCCTGTGAGTAATTGAGTTAGTCAGGTGACACTGGCACTGAAGTATCAGTTAAAGGTGAACTGCAACGACAAAGCTTCTTACTATGTGAACATCGCATGCTTTACTGATATGATTTAGCCAGTTCCAAAGTTTGAAAAAAATGAAAATGAACATATCTCAGTAGCTCATCAATATACAATTGAGAGAAAATCTTCCACCTGATCAAGTCGATAAATTGAAATTCGTCAACGGGACTATCATTTATTATTCTCTGATTTGTATGATTATTATTCTCTTGGGTTACAAGTGGAACATACAGAATCAACGATACATCTCCACATTCTCCTAGCTCCCACTGTTCTCTTCAGCTGGCCGGCTCCGAAATTAGTCATAATCTCTCACCTTCCCCTCCTCAAACCACTCACTCGTCACTTCCTATTTGTATTCCACTCGAGGTCCTGGTGATCGATGTCATTCAACGGCCTCTCCAACGTATGCCTGACCAACTCAACTCCATTTTATCCCAAATATTATTTGAACGATTGGCTCTTGCCTACTGGCTTGTTCCTAGCCAGCCAGAGTTTCTCGTTGCTAATTCTTTCTGCCCAGCTGGCCAGCCATTTGATCTTCAGTATGGAGCCAGCTAGCGATGGTAGCTGTTGACAAAAGTCTGAAGTGACTTGTTGGAAATTATTTTCGTAACACACTGTCCAATTATCTGAACTATATAGAAGAACTGACTGACTGACTGACTAACTTTTCATTTGTGTTGAACAAAATCCGAATCTTGTTCTAAACTCTGGCAAAGTCAATGCAGAGGACCTCCAGACTGATTCCTAGAGGGGTGAACGCGTATCTTTCCTTTCAGATTCTGGCTGTCTGGTTTTGACATCTCTATCCGTTTCGACTGTCTCTGGTTGAAACCTTGCTTTCTAGGCAGATAAGTGAAAGAGGCAACCTTTGTCAAATCTCTCCTTTTGATGGTTATTGATGCTGGCTGTTGTTGTTGTTGTGTCTGCTCACGGTAGTGGTTGGCTATCCCTATCACCTCCGTCTTCTGTATGTTTAACTGGAATTCTCTCTTTTTTTCGCCAACCAGCTTCTTCTGAAAGCTTGTAGGTGTTCGTCTGCAAGTCATCTAGTTTATTTGACATTAAACATAAATCGTCTGGACAGTCCAGAAATTTCCTGTCTTCTCATCTTCATGCAGATTCTGACACATAATCGAGTCCACCTGAATTAGATAGAAAGTAACATCTGTGATAATGGCATTCAACTTGTCATATTCCTGTCTCCGCTTCGAACGCCTAAGTGAGTTTTCCACTGTGGATCACCTAACACATAGCATCATCATTTGACCAGCTGTTGAATGAGGTTGTGTTTGATGAGGTCTTGAACTATGCACACTGTAGTATCCCTTAAAATCACCGTTCCTGTTGTATAATAAAAGGAGTTTATGCGAATATAGATTTGAAGAGATTGTATGATTTTGTTTGTTACTTTCGACAGTGTCGATCAATATGCCATGGTAGACACGAATGGAAGGAATTCTCGAAAGCAAAGTCATAATTGTAGTAGTTATTTAGGAATCCAAAACAAAAGTCCAGTATATTCTAGAATCATTCACAAACGAGTTTATTTCGAATTCACCAGCCCTACTTTATACATATTCATAAATGTATAGTGTAATAAAAGATGTCAGTCGTCTTCAAATAGATCAATCCCTATCCGAGGAAGTAACCAGGCTGCAATACATCAATGGATATTGAGATTATAATGAAATCTGTGTTCTTCTCGCTTATTTTCTTCGTGTAGTCTTACAGATGGATATCCTCAAAGAGTTCAATCACCATCATTTTCAAAAAATACGTCAAGTATCCGAATTCCTATCGCGTTTTATTCATATCCCAAAACCAACTACTCAGAAACAACTTGACTCAAAGTAAAGTCTTTAGAAAAAACCACAACTTACACGAAATCCATTCTCGAATACATCTTGCCAAACAATTGGTGATGTTGTCCATTCTGATGAATTCGCGCCTAGAATAGTGGTCATAAGTCGTTGAAAATAATAACTCTCCAGTTTTGTGTAGTCATCCCCATATCCGTTGTCATTCATAAAGTTCCGAATGAAAGGATTGGATTTCCTGAAGAAGTGAAATAACACAAGCAATACATGCATGGAAAGAATGCGACAATAGCTGTAAACTTTTACCACTAAGCTACTGAACATAAAATCAACATACATCAACACAAGAAAATCACCATGAGTGCATGCTTGGGAATAAATTAATAATAATAATTTGCTTTATTCCAAAACAGTACTTGTAATACAGAATGGAATTCTCAGCATTTTACCA
Organism: Trichobilharzia regenti; assembly: GCA_944472135.2. Taxonomy (NCBI): domain Eukaryota; kingdom Metazoa; phylum Platyhelminthes; class Trematoda; order Strigeidida; family Schistosomatidae; genus Trichobilharzia; species Trichobilharzia regenti. The sequence goes on from OX235266.1 coordinate 56,730,932, forward strand.
CAGTATTGCATCCAGTTAGTACATTATCAATAAATAAAATTCTACATAGATTAAGGGTAATCTCGGCTAGTTTTGACAACAACATATTGGCATGCCGATAGCAAAGCCAAAATTGAACAGAGTGTTTGAAGGTGTTAGAAAAGTAGATACTACTAGCATATTTACTGGCGTAAGCGGTAAAAAGAAAGTCGAGATATTCAGAGTGTGAAAGAACGAAGAAGAATGTTTTAACAGAGTTAGTAAGGATGAAAGAAACAAAGCAATACACAACAGAAAAAAAGAGAGAAAAGGAAAAGAAAGAC